>CM070659.1:9442828-11871618 GCA_036346575.1 Dendrocalamus sinicus | reverse complement strand
GTCCGCACGGATACTTTACATATCCAACTAGGGGTGGAAAGCAGTAAGCGCACTGGCTCGAGCCAAGCTCGGTCGCTCGGGTGAGCAGTGGGCTCGGCTCGACTGCTTCCAAACGAGCTACGCCAGGGGCTCGGCTCGGTCCGAAATGAGGCTCGAGCCGCTCGCGAACCCAAGCGAGCCAAAAGGCTTGTACGGCGGATTCACAGCGAATTTCACGGCATGTTCACGGCAGATTTTCACAACAATTTCACAGCCCGATTCTTACGAATTTCACAACAGCGATTCACAGCGGTAGATTCACGCAGGCGAGTCATAGCAAAAGTTAAAAAAGCAGTTCCACGGTCACAACCTTCCTAGTTCCAATGGAAAAGACAGAGAGCATTTCACAAGCACAAGTGCACAACATTCCCAACTGGCTGAGTTCCACGAGAACGATGGCGGTTGACAATTTGACATAATCACAACAGCGAGGAGAGCAATTCACAACAGCGAGGAAGCGGCGGCTTTAGTAGCGGCAAAGGCAGTGATTCGATAGCGAATGATTCAACGGCCCGAAGAGCACAGATGCTTGATGCGAAAGCGACGAAGATAGCAATTTAGTAGCGAGAAAGAAAAGAATAGAAATAAAATTGGTGGAAGCATTACGGACACTAGCTCAGCTTCTCACGACACTTTTAGGAAATGGAATGGTTTGAACATCATTCTCTTCATCTTCTTCCTGAAAAGATATATAATATTGAAGTTAACATAAGCAAAAATAAAATAGACAAATATTGCATTACAAATGAACCTACAACAACTATAGGAGATCTCATGTCATCATGTGCACCTCTGATCCAGCTAGAGGCACAAACCAAATGTTGAACCATAGCCAAGCGTAAAGAACTCCGATAGTCATCTAATACTCTACCTCCAATTTGAAAGTTGATTACGAAGATACACTAGTAGCTAAAGCACAGTCAAGAAAGGCTCGGTAGAAGTGGAGCATAAGAATATCTGGCGAGATGAGGCCATGATAATGAGCTACTTGTACCCACTGGTGAAGAAGAGGTTGCTTCACCTCTGTTGCCCATTCTTTTGTGCCAATAGTCCATCTCAAGCGTGAATACAAATCTTCCAATTCAACCTTGACATCATCAAACTCTTTTGTAGCTTTTGAGGGCTCGTACATTTGGTTGAAGCACCAACTAATGAACCTCATCTTAAACCAGGATCAAGAAAGTAGCAAGGACAATGACATTGTTCTTTTCTTCCCAATACTTGTCAAACTTATCCAATATTGCAGTAGCCATTTTCTTCAAATACTCATCTTTGTTTCTCTTTTTAATAGTTAAGATTCTTAGGGTTAGGATTGTCATGTGCCACATAATGTAATAGTTAAGACAACAGGACAAACAGGATTGTGGGTGATGCTCATTTAGTGCTAAGCAGACAGCAGAGTGGAACCTAATCCTAACCACGAGCAAAGCAGTCAAGCGATTCTCGTATTATTTAGTCCAGCTATAGTCCTCCGAAAGCAAAAGATGCTCAGCAGATAACCTAATCTTAACCTAACCTGAATAACCCCAACCACAGCAAAATAGGAGCAAAATAGAGAAGTGATTCTCTATATTTTTCAGTCCGACTACGATCCTCTAGCCACGAATACATGAGCTAACCAACGGACTAACGACAAATCCCGATTAGGCGACATCACATCCTCACCGAACCCTAACCCTAATCCTTAGTATCGATGGCAATTGAGAATAGGCGACATCACGATTTACTCACCAAGTGCGGTTCGGCGAGGTCGAGGCGGTGCTGACGATGCGAGCTCGCCCCTATTGCGGAGCGGGAAGCCTTGATGTCGGCGCCTTCTTCCTCGAGCACGCGACTCCATGCTCCATTCATGGCCCATGCGCGTCGGTTGGAGCCTTGGAGGTGGCCACGTGATGGATCGAGAAGGAAGAGTGTCGGGGACTCGGGGAGGATGGGGATTGGTGAAGCACGCCGCCCGCGTGCGTGGGGAAGGAAGACAATCGCCGATTCGGGGATGGAGGGCGGCCGCGTCCGGAACGAAGGGGATCGGCCGATCGGGAAGGATGCCGGCGCGCAGGTAAGGACGGCGTCGCCGATCGGGGACAAATGCCATGCCCCGGGGGCCGGGAGTGCCAGCGCCGCTTTGCGGAAGGCTTAGGGTTAGGGCGGCGGCGGACGGGCTGCCGTGGCGACTCGCATCGCACCGCATCGAGCCATCGACTATATCGATCGCGCCGTCGTCCCGCCGTGTCTGACCGCTGCGGTGTGGCGTCAGGCGTCACGGGCCGTCGCACTGAAGCCGCCGCAGCCAACGAGCGCTCGTGGAGTGGCTCGAGCACGCGCGGCTTTCTCACGAACTGAGACAACTGCTGCTCTGGCCTTGAAGCGTCGCGAGCCCGAGCCGAGCTCGGCTCGAGCTCGTTCACGAGCCTTGCGCTCACAAGCCTCAAGCCACTTTTCCAGCCCTATATCCAACTTATCAATCCATCAGTATGCGGTCGACATCACACCTTGTCGATCAACTAATCTTCATTCGTACTACTAGTCGTTACTCGGACACCTATGCTCGTTCCAATCCATACCATTGAACGACTTCACTCCTCACTAAAGCCTTTTTTGTGCGGATAATCCTTTTTTTATTCAAAATTACAGAAATATACCCGTGGGAAATTTTTTTACAAAAATAGGCTCCAATCGCCTCATGGTTGGGCGACTAGAGCCTTTCACCCAACCAGAGACCGACACAATACCTGTCGCCGCACCATGGAGCGACTGCATCTAGTCGCCCTCCCGTTGGGTGGCTTTCATGCAGTCGCCCTCCCGTTGGGTGACTTTCATATAGTCGCCTCCCTTAGGCGACTGCATGAACCCCCGTGATTGTTTTAAATTTTATGAATTTTGTAGTTTTAAATCTAAAAGAGTTGTAATAAAAGTTTATGTTCATTGTATGTTGTAGGTGCGTAAAAATTTTAGAAACTTTTTTTACTGAAAGATTGACTTGTAGAACGATCGGTACATACATCGTTAAGTGACATACGCTGAGAATTCCTATGCGGAGAACCAAGATGTTAATATTTGTTAGATGACTTGATATATGAATGATTGAATGCGAAAAGAAGAGATAATAGGCTTGTTTGAATTTAAATAAACTTTATAATATAATTGTGAGTAACATGTTGCGTATTTTTCATTACATGCATAACATATAGCATCGGCAGCACTTCACTCGCCACCACGAGGTGCCGTCATCGCGCCCGTCCTCCCGTACAACCCCACTTGGTCGTCCTCGGTGCAACGGTTCACGACGGCTTGCAGAAAGTAAACGTGCTTGCACGCGCCTGCGTTGGTGGAGTCGATGCACCTCGTAGTGTGCCCTCCGGTGCCGGGAGGGCATCGCCGAGAGAACCTCTGGTCTTTGCCGTCGGAAGACGGCCGGGCGATCCGCAAAAAGCTGGTCTACATCGCGGGACCGGAGACGCCATGTGCGTGGTGATGGTAAGGACCTGCAATAGTAATATCGTTAGTTCGTTGCATGTCGCCTTGAGATAAAACGAGATCGGACGATGTGTACCGCAGCTGGCGCCATCGAGGTAGGATGAGGGCATACGGCAGAGTACACCCCGCGTGGAAGCCGGGGATGTGCGGAGGAGACGTGAAGAGCTACCGAGGTGGTGTAGGAGGCCATGCCTGTGCAAAACCCCGGCTTCTCGGGTGAGGTGGTGTGGGACGTGTCCACGTACTACCTCGAGATAGTGCCACGCCGGTCGGGTGGCACTGTGGACAGCCGTTGAGCGCGGGGCGTGAGTGGAGATCGCCGGTAGCCTCGTGCGGGGCAAGCGAGTTAACGATACGTCTACACCGCCTCCATCCGACACGCAAAATCGATGGTTTCTCGTGGGTCCACTGCACTTTGTGGTGACCCTCGTAATACTTTGCGACAATTGGTCCAAAGACGAGAACCGACATCGACCTAGACAAAAAGACATAAAAGGGTCCATCATCGAAGCGATATTGCTATTTGGGAATCTTTGAAATTACATGTAACGCATCTGCGATGTGAGCGTCGCGCGCGGTGCGCCGCGTGTTCGTGGGAGTGGCGGCGTGTGTGGCAAAGGGTCTCGACATATACCACTGGCACGTGTCCGCGCAGGTACGGTCGGATACTCCGCGTCGTGGTCGTCGAGCGCACCCTCCCACCGCGCAATCCAGGTGCATCTTCCTCGACCGGTCCGTGCCTTTTTAACTCCCTTCTGTAGTGCTGCGAACATAGTAATGTAAGTACTTGTGAACATGTAGTGAGTGCGTACATATTTATGAGAAGATCACTCACGCATGCACGACCTGCGGCGGTGGTCCGACTAGTACACGAAGCGTCTGCCGTAGCCAGGCGCGCACATGACTCGGGTGCGTAGTCCTCCACGTAGATATCATACACGAGCGCCGGCCGGTGAGCCGAAAGCCTTGGCCACGCCGATGAAGTGCGGACAGCCCGTCAGAACACGGGCCTACACCGCCGTATCTGCGTAAGGCTCCCGCCGCACGTCGTCGGCTATGAGGCGTCGAATCGCTCCACAAAGGCGTGCGCGCACGTGACTGCACGGCGCGCGAATGCGTACACTCGCAAGAAAGACAAGTTATTTAGTATGACGATCGTCAATAAGAAAGAAATAGTTGATCGTGATAATACTTACTCGCCGACGGCACCGAGAGAACCCATCGTCGGCGGCCGACGCCTCCCCGGATACATTTCGCCCCATGCACGGACCCATGTCGTTTAGCACAGTCGCCCGAGGTCAAGCGCCGAACGACCACAAGCGCAGCGAGGGGACAGCCCGTGAGGATCGAGTTCGCCTTGATCCTCGTGCAAACATCGCAATACGCCCGATCCCCGCCTAACCTGGGGGCTCGCCGTCGCGATCGCCACTCGCATACGCCGAGTAAGGCACGCATCCACAGAGTTGATGTGGTCGGTGAAGAGCACGCAACCAAACAGCCACAGCATGTACGCTCCAAGTGGCGCGAGACCTAGTAATCGTCGCTTGTGGATCCATGCGCTCCACCTAATGCAAACAAGTTGTTATTAGTATGCAATAGCACAAATAAGAGCTTCAAGACACGATCGATTTTAAATACCACGCACTTGATCGCGGCGAGCCACCTTAGCGCCGCCCACGGGTCCGAGTATCTTCAAGATGTGGTGGTCATCGGCCAGTGGAACGACCTCCCCGAACCGCCGAGCGGTCGGCGCCACTCTTCGGGCCTCGGTGGAAAGCGGCGCCTCGCGATCGGAAGGCCAAGGAGCAGGACACATCTGCGTGGTCGCGCCATCCGCCCGAATGGGAGGTGGAAAGTGTGCGCCTCGGGCGCCAACGGTCCACCAAAGCCGCCGATGGAACGGCCGAACAGAAGCGCCGTGATCGCTCCACGCCCGCCTCGCCCCCGTGGCCAAGGCGCTCCATCCTCCTCCGTGGCTCGCACCATCCGGCAAGAGGGAGTAGCCCTATCCCGTTGCTGCAAACAAAGTGAAGGTCGCATGATAGTACGCTTCTTATGGCAGCACTAAAACGCCGCGAGTGCAAACTGCGATCCAACTGGGTCGAGTCCCGTGCCACGCGAGTGTGCGTGTCCCGACCACTCCACCTCAGCGGCTCGCCCATGCTCCCGGTGGCAGCACGACACGAGAAGCGCGGTGTGCGGGTCCACGTGCTCATCCAACAATGGGTACCGCCACTGTAGTCACGCCCATCACAAGTCATACCTGCAAAATTTGTACAAAGAATTTTCTACATGTAAATATGTACACTAAATTTTCTACAATAATTTGACACTAAATTTTGTACATCTAAATTTCTACACTAAATTTTCTATAATAATACATCAAAATACTATACAAAATTTGTACACTAAATTTTCTACATCTAAATTTGTACATCGATTTTGTACAATAATACATAAAAATTTCTACATCTAAATTTTCTAAACTAAATTTTCTACAATAATACATAAAAATACTATACAAAATTTTGACACTAAATTTTCTACATCTAAATTTCTAAACTAAATTTTCTAAACTAAATTCCTAAACTAAATTTTCTAAACTAAATTTTCTAAACTAAATTTCTAAACTAAATTTTCTAAACTAAATTTTTTAAACTAAATTTCTAAACTAAATTTCTAAACTAAATTTCTAAACTAAATTTTCTAAAGTAAATTTTCTACACTAAATTTTCTAAACTAAATTTCCAAACTAAATTTTCTAAACTAAAATTCTAACAATAACAAAAAATACCTGAAAATCGCGTTTTCCCTCTCCTCTCCCTCTCCTCTTCCTCTCCTCTTCTCCCCCTCCTCTTTCCCCCTTCTTCCTCTCCTCTTCTCCTCTCTTTTCTCTTCTCTTCTCTCGTGCTCGCTCGGTCTCTCGCGCTCGCTTGGTATGAGAACAGTGCCCAGCGGTGGTTGAGCACGACGCTTAACTCCCCGCTGCCACATGGTTGGGCGACAGATAATATGCCCAACGGTGGGCGATCGATTCCAATCGCTCCACCGCTGGGCGATCGCATTTAATCACCCAACGGTTGGCGATTGTCCATTGCCATTAGCCTGGGTAGAAAGGCTCCATCGCCCAACCATGGGGCGATCGAGCCTATTTTGTAAAAATTTCCTGTGGATATATTTCTGTAATTTTGAATTAAAAAGGATTATCCGTACAAAAAATCTGAACTGCTACTCACTTCATCTTGTGCACTGATGACATCATCCCAACGTCCTCAATTGCTCACGGACAGTCGATCCTCATCTTTTCTAGCAATCTTCCTTTGGCCATCTTCATCTCCTCGACTTTCTACGAACAAAGACACAGATGTCATCTCGCAACATCTTGCTTGCTCGACCATGTCGCCATGACGATTAGCTCCAAAGTATCCTGCACACCATCGACAAGCGACTGTTACAGCAATGCACTTATGAACAATCACTTCAACAATCACCAAGTATTTCAACCTCAAATACTCCTAATTAAATCACAGAAACCAAACACAAATTCCAGTGAACTTGATCGCTACCTATGACCTGATCTGCTTTAGTTTATGTAAACTGAGCACCACTACGTAAACCAGAACACAACTTCACCCGCATACTCACATTGGTCGCTATGCACTAGTCGCCACATTCTCGTCGAGCTGAACACCGATCGACTAACAAGAGTTGCTCGGTCGACACCAACAAACTGCACTAGTCGAACCTAACATGAAAATGGCTTCTCTGTTCTCGCTCTATGTTTCCATTCCTGTTCCCATACACGTGATCCTCCCACCGTTGGATTACATTCCTGGCCCACAGAAGAGGATGGAGAGCAACTGACGTGGCGCCACATGCCAAGGGAAACATGAACAGGGAAACCTTGTTCGCCTAACATTGGTTAGAAGTTTGCTTGAGGTAGCACATGATCCTTCCACGCTTGACGATGAGATTCACGTGGAAATGCTTGAACGCGCGCACAAAGACAACAACCACTCAATGTCTGGTCGTGAAGCCATCAAGTAAAGCCAGGATCCAATCATGCTTTGGTACTCCATGGAATCAACTAGAATGCAATTTTCATTAGGGTCTAGTAAAGCCATAGTCGGAATTGGAGTTGAAATCGCTTGCAATCTTGCATCTTGAATTGCTTCAAGAGATCGTGAATGTACTTTACTGATGAATGAAAGTTCCATGAGATGTTTGTTTGATTTGCAAACCTAAGAAATATATCAACTCACCCATCATGGACATCTCAAAAAATCCCTACTCATCATATCAGAAATCTAGAAACAAGAGAGTGAGACGAGCCACTAAAAATGATGTCATCCACATATATCTCGACTAGAAGGAAATCACTATCATGCCTAGAGATAAACAACGTTTTGTCAACCTTGCCCATTTGAAATGAGTAATCAAAAATGTCTTTAGGCGATTATACCATGCCCTTGGTGCTTATTTAAGCCCATAGAGCTCCTAAGACAATTTGAAAACATGATTTGGATACTCATGACTTTCAAAACCCGAGGGTGCTTCACATACACCTCTTTGTTTATGTAACCATTTATAAAAGTACTATTGACATCCATTTGATATAATATGAAACCTTTAGATGCCAAAAATGCGACGTATGCGAATAGCTTCAAGGCGAGCAACAGGAGTAAAAGGTTCATCAAAATCTAAACTCTAAAATTGAGTATAACCTTGAGTGACCAGTCAGGCTTTATTATGAACAATATTACCGACTCATCTTGCTTGTTTTTAAACACCCACTTAGTACATATACAAATTCCCAAACAAAGTTACGCTCAAAATTGTGGTGCTCTTCATGTATAGTATTGACCCAACTAGCATCGGTTAAAGCATGAGTGACATCATGGGGCTCAAAAGATGCAACAAAAAGTTGAACAAGCAATATGACTAGTAGAAGTGTTCAACTTAGCTTGAGTCCTGCACTTGTCCATGTCACCAATTATCTATTTAGGTGGATGATCTCACTGAATGCATTGTGGAGCTGTTAGCAGATTGGGAACCACGGTCATGGTTGTTTATTTCTATTTCTGAAACAGAAATATCTGGTCGTCAGATCGATCAGAAATGACCAGTTCACTTGTATAGTGCTCTAAAGTCATGCGACCCATCGGAGGTGGTGTCACTAGTGCATCAACAAACAGATCAGTGAGGTGCCTGCTATTGAAGAGGTCATGGAGATACATCTACTTGAGGAAACGTAATTACTTCATCCTCTACCTTTTCTTCAAAAATCGACTTGAAATATCTAACCTACTACTAGGATTAGTCTCATAAAATGGGAGTGGGGAAGAGATAATGGTAGAGGAAGGGTTTTTTTTTTGCTTACTGGGGTGTTTGGATTATGTCGTGGTTCAGCAAGCGATGGTGGTGCTGGTAGCATCGATAAGAGGAAAGAAAATGGGAGTAGGGGAACAAATAAGGGTAGAGGAAGGAATTCTTTTGTTATGGGTGTTTGGATTAAGGATATTTCACTAGAAAATTTTAGGATCTAGTTCAAAATTGAATTAAATCCAAAACCTCCCAATGAATTACTCCTCATCCAAACAGGCCTAAGGAATAAAATATACAATCCCATCCTCATATTGATGAATAGCTTGACTGCTAAGAAACTTATCTCAATTGTAAATACTAGAAATAAAATATCTATCTAAATGAAAGAGTATTCATCTTCAAAATGAAGCAAGAATTTTGGAACAGAAGGTTTTGTTTACGATGGTGAGGAACTCACAACACATCACACAAATCAGAGCATTCCAAAATATGGATTCAGTGTACCAAATGAAACAGAAAATTAGTTTATCAAACAGCACTGCATGCACTATTTGAGAAAAGCAAAGCGGCAGGATGAATTTAGACAACCAAAAGTTTCAAAAGCACATGTAGAAGCAAAAAGGTCACTCATAACTGCAAAAGAGTTCATCCAGAAAGAGCAAAGTTACAAAAATCGTAGCCAAAAAGATTCTTTTTTTAGATAATGGAAAATTCGGCCTCTGCAACCGCACACAGCCAAGACTTACAACGTTATCGCTAACAACTTATTGCTTATTAGCTACCAAAAAGAAAAAGATTGTCATGAAGTAAAAGAAAATCATATGCAAAGTCTATTATTACTTTGCCACCCATTATTGGCAAACACATGTAAAGCGATAACCTCCAACGCTTTGCTTGCCAATCTAAACACCTCCTTTATCTTCACGCAGCAGCTAGCCGCCTGAACCGCAACCAATATGCTCCTCTGAAAATAGCCTGCATAAAAGAAATATTTTGTTTTTGCTCAAAGACAATGTCACATGGGTACACCAAATTGCCCAAATTATAGCAAACGCTTCACAAAAATTTGTTTTTATCCTCCCTTCCAATGCCCGTGAGCCAGCCTCCAAGCATGTGAGAAATAGATCTAGGTGGGGTTAACCCAATAGCAATTTGAACAATATTCCAAATAATTTTAGCATGGCAGCAATCAAAAAAAAGATGCTTTATGGTTTCATTATGATCACGTAAACAACATTTTTGGTGCACACCATCTCCTCTTAGCTAAATTGTCCTTTGTTAAGATAACACCTCTTTGGAGATACCAAAGGAAGATTTTTATCTTAAGAGGGAGCTTCAATTTCCAAATGAATTTATGAATGAAAAGGGTACCCTGGTTAATCAAGTACGCATACATAGACCGTACAGAGAATTGACCATGATTATGTAAATCCCAGTGAAAAGCATCCCTCTCATTTGAAAGTTGAACATTAACTATTTTAGCTACTAGGTTAAGCCAAGCCGTCAATTTATCCTCGCTAAAGCTCGCGAAAAGAGACATTAATAGGCTCTTGATTCATGACCGTCTCCACGCTTACATGAGGATTATTGGCTATGTTGTAAAGGCTGGGAAATTGAGCTTTAGGGTGAAGATCCTACCCAAGTGTCTTCCTGAATCTAGTTTGGGAGCCATCTCTAATTTTGAAAGACCCACATCCCAGAAATCCTCCCGACCCGTAGCAAACCTTTCCAAAATCGAATCCCGTGTTTAAATTGAACTGAGTAAGGCATTTTGAACTCAAATATTTATTTCTCGAGCAAGTTTTGCCAAGTTCCATCTTCGCTCAACAATTTAAAAGCCATTTGCTTAGAAGACATTTATTTTTGATCCAAAGGTCGTATTCCCAACCCACCTTGATCTTTTGACGACAAAGGACGCTCCATTTGGCAAGGTGATACTTTGTTTTTCATTATTGCCTTGCCAAAAACCTTGACCAGAGAAATTCAGTCTTTTAAGAACACCTTTGGAATTTCAAAGAAAGACAAAGATGAACATTGGAAGACCACTGAGAACCGAATTCAACAACACCGCCTACCCCCAAAGGATAAATGCTTAGCCTTCCAAGTACTAAGTTTCCTTTAAATCTTTCTTCTATACCACCCCACTCCAAATTTCAAGTTTTCTGTGGTGCATTGGAATTCTAAGTACCTAAAAGGAACATGCCTAAATCACACCAAACAGTTAGTATAATCTTGTTCGAACTGCTTGGCTGCCCAAAACAAAAATCTCGCTTATGGAAATTAATTTTAAACTCGATAATTGTTCAAAACACAGAGCAAGAATTCATATTCTTAGCTCGCTCAAAATCATGGTCCATAAAAGGATTGTATCATCTCATATTGCAAGATAGACAATCCATCATCCACAAGGTGAGGAATGATTCCTTTAAATTGCCCATCATCCTTTGCCCGCTTAATTAATATTGAGAGCATGTCAGCTACTATATTGAAAAGAATAGGTGACAAAGGATCACCTTGCCTAAGTCCTTTTTTTGTTTGGAAGTAGTGTCCTATATCATCATTTATCTTGATGCCAACACTACCTCCCGATACATACTTTTCAATCCACCTGCACCATTTAGGGCTAAAACCCTTCATACGTAGGGTTTGCTGGAGAAAAGACCATTTTACCTTATCATAGGCCTTTTCAAAGTCTATCTTAAGAATCACCCCATCCAGTTTTTTGTTATGTAATTCATGGATGGTTTCATGTAAAATGACAACCCTTCCATGATATTTCGACCGCATAAAAGCTGTTTGAGACGGTCTTACTACTTTACTAGCCACTCCCATGAGTCTATTTGTGGCTACTTTGGTAAAAATCTTAAAGCTCACATTGAGCAAACAAATGGGTCTATATTGTTGTATCTTTGTTGCCTCCTTTATTTTTGGGAGGAGTGTTATTACTCCAAAATTTAGACTATGCAAGGGAAGGCGCTCATAGAAGTCATTGAAGAGGGCCATAAGGTCACTTTTGATAATCTCCCAAAACACTTGAAAAACTCGCTGAAACCCATCAGTCCTGGCGATTTATTATGTTCCATTTGAAACATCGCTTCTTTTATCTCCTTCTCCGTAAACGGGAGACGAGGATATTATTTTCTTCTTCGTGATCCAGGTTATATCGTGGTTTTGGTTTTCCACCATACTGAAGTTATTTTCCTCTGTGGTCCAAAAGCCCCTTGTAGTAATTTGTGATATATGCTTTAATTGAGCATCACCTCTATTACTCCATCTTCTTGTTCTAATTTGAAGATTCATTGCTTCCTAAATTTCCCATTAGCAACCAAATGGAAATATTGTGTGTTATTATCACCTTCCAGAGGTGTTTTGCTTTAGCTCTTGCATACCATTTCAGTTCTTCTTCTCAAAGAAATGAACTAATCGTTCATTGAGGTAGCGTTTCAAATTTATTTCCGATCCGAGAGCACGATTTTCCGCCTTTTATCTAGCTCATCTATCATTGAAACTAGTGCTTTTTTCTTTTTGTTGTGGCCAGCTGTATTTTGGCCCACCCTCTTAAAAATTGCCTGAGGGATCTTATCTTATTTTGCCATTTCTGTATAGCTGAAATTCCTTTATTTTCTAATTGCCATACATCAGCAACGAAATCATAGAAATCATCTCTCAACAGCCAACCTTGTTCAAATTTAAACAGAGGTTGATATCTATTATAAGAAGAGGCGCCTGTGTTCACTAACAAAGGTGTGTGATCTGAATTACTTCTATCCTTGGCTAGTACTGTGGTTAGAGGAAATTTCACTTCCCATTCAGTACTAACCAAGACCCTATCTAATTTTTCATATGTTGGGTCATCCCTACTACTCGCCCATGTATAATGTCGACCCGACATCTCTATTTCCCTGAGATCTAGAGATTGGATGACCATGTTAAAAATATTTGGCCATTTTGTATCAAAGTTATCGTTGTTTTTATCTTCGGGGCAGCGCATAATATTGAAATCACCTCCAATCAAATAGGTAATGACTCATTACTACAAACGCGAGCCATTTCAGCTAAGAAATTTTCTTTTCTGTTGTTGTGCAGACCATATACTGCAAACAAAGCCCATTTAAAACCATCTTGTTTATTACGAAGTGTGAATTTAACATAAAAATCACCTTCATCAATAGATCCAATGTCAAATACCATTAGGTCCACCCCAAGGAGAATGCCCTGATCGACTATGTGGTGCCATGCAATGCCAAATAAATTCTTTGCCACCACAAAATTTTTAAGGAGCGCATCTGGGAAATGATCCCAATTGCCTCCATCGTGAGCGATAAAATCAATATGCTCCTCTTTAACCATATCTTCTAAATACCGGTGTTTAGCCAAGTCGCAGAGACCTCTGCTATTCCGTAAGACTCCTTTCATTTGAGACAAAGCTTAGATGGTGTTAATGGTTTTGTGGGAATCGATCCCCCTTTATTATTGTTTCTAGAAAAGGTCTTTTTCCGGCGATGTGTAGCTAAAAGCTCACAGCAAATAAGGTCAAGTTTGTCCTCTTGCACACTGTCATCGACTCCCACAAATGTGGTTGAGGTGTGCATCAAAGAGGTCCTGCTCACCCTCATCCAGGTTAATTGTAGGAGAGGGAGACTTGCTGCAACTAGGATTATGTTTAGCCGACATCTTTAACCTATCTATCTCTATATTTTTTAGAGTGGTAACAGAAGATAAAATGGTACTATTATCGTGTCCAAGGGAAACACCTAGGTTCTGAATTCTAGAAACAACAAAGTGGAATCAAGAAAGAGGGGAAGGATATGCAAGTACCTTGATCCAGAGAATTCTTTTGGCCACGAAATTCTTAGCCTTCTCCAAAATATTGAGATCCCCATAGCTGCTGTCCTCTTGTGGCTTTTCGCTCCTTAGATTCAATTGACTTGATTTCATCAATTCCAAGAATCGACGCCAAGAGTTGGAGGGCATTTGCCATAGCCACATTAGAAATATTGGCTTTGATACCGCTCTTCTTAGACAAAAATTGTAGCAACCGACGCGGTAATTCATGGTAATTTGGACTCATCAAGAGGATTTTGTATTCGTATGGAGTCAAAATCACCCACCACTCCGAACACCTGTCCCTCAAAGAAACCTTGCGTGCCCAATCGCACACCGTGTTGAAATCCGAAGCATCAATTGAATATTGATCAATTGTTGTGGCCATCGATCGCATTTTCTCCAACACCGACTACTAGCATCCAAGTGTAAGTGCGGTGACGCAAGAGCGAAAAATGTCTCCATGGCAGGCCGCTGCAAGATAGACAAAATTGACCCGAAACAATATCGCCCACTTTCAATAGCATCCACCAAGCCTGATTTTGTATGTGACGTGAAGTAGTAATCTCAGAACAAACTCATTCTCAGCATGCAGCAAAGACATCGATTGCTTATATTTATTGAGCCTTCATCATGTGCGCTTTGTTCAAATATTGAATCTGATTTCATGCAAGCCATCAATCGCCCCATCGAACCTTCCCACAAGTCGTTGCTCGATGAATCAAGATCTGTTGGAGCTTGGTCAAGACTTGCCACCTCTTTCTCGATTAGTTGCTGAGGTTGGAAAAATTGAAGAACCAGAACCAAAGTTATTAAATTGGGCCTCCTCCATCTCTTGGTCATTCTCTTTATACTTATCCTTATCCCCCTGATCAAGATCATCATCCTCATCAAATTCATCTCGATCCTCATTGTTACAAAGAACTACTTGATCAACTTTGAAAAATTCCATATAAGTTATCATCGACCACTATATCGGCATCATCGTGATACAATTAGCATCGAGAACCGCCACCATTAAGCGGACCACCTCGCTTTCCTCATTGATCTCATGTCCCCTTTCATGGTAGCACCAAGGATGGTTCCCAATGCCCAAAGAGGGAGAAATGACTGATTTCATAAGGTACACCGTAGACTGCACTCCAAACCCTTTGCAATTTCTGTTTTGGTTTAATCTCATTGTTCCATTCCTCAAAAGCATAACACCTCATTATTATCAGTTCGAGACGCCGCATACTAATCATTCGCCTGAGCTCCACTGACATGGGAATGGCACAATATATGCATTAGTGCCATGCTCCCGAACCACCCAATCCCACTTGATCGAATAGCCCTAGCAAGTTCCTTTCTTACCAATTCAGCCGAGACGTAACCTCCACAATCTTGATCAATGCCGTAGCTGAAGTCTTTTAGGAGCCTTTGCACCGAATCGTAGGAATTTGGAAAACCCAAGACCATCGCCGAAGAAGGCCATTGAATGTGGCTGCTGGTTTTGGGCCATGCAGAGGGACAATGAGAAGTAAAGTGTTCCTCCTCGCAGATCTCGCAACACAACACAAGCTTCTTCTTCTTCTTTGGAATAGGATCGCAGAATGATCTGCGCTCCTTATGCTTCCCAACTTGCCTACCGTAACCTTCCCCAACTCCTTTGGCTTCTTGATGGCTTCTTCAGCAAAATTGCAGCCCGCTGTCCACCACGAGTGACCCGAGTGGCACTAAATTCACCACTCGGACGAGCATGAAGAACTTCGCTTGCCCGCTTGTTCGCCGCCATGGTAATCACGGCCGCCCACGCCCGGCGAACGGCCCGAAGGTCGACTACCACGAGCAAAGACGGACCGACCACCGTGAGAATCGATCGCCTAGACCATCGCCGCATCGCCACCGCCACCCGCCCCACTTGACTCGCCGCCGCCATGAGGACTTGTGCGAGGTGCGGCGGTCTCTGAGGGTTTCGTGGCTATGCGAAAGTCTCTGTCTCAGAAAACAAGACCAGATTACGGGCAGCCCATGAAGATATCGGGTCCACGAAACTAACGATCCAACTTGTGGCCCGCTTGTCGACTCGCTTGAATTTCGAACCAGCCGAGGAAACCGGATCGCGATTTTTCCGGATCTGCACGAAGAATACGCTGCACTACTTGGATCGCCGAATGGAAGACGAGCTAAGCCTTTCTTCATCCAATTTGGGCAAAAGGAAATCTCCTAGTGTCAATGTAGCAGATAACCTGGTTTGGGAAGAGGTCCTTTCCACCCTTGTTTTTTGTCCCATGGCCAGCAACCTCTATTGAGTCGTTGTCGTGACGCCGAACCTCCGCCGAGAGAAGAACCGCCGCTGACCGGACCTGCAACCACGCACTCACTTACCGAGCGGCGCAATGCACAACGCCAATATCCTCGCCGCCTCCATCGATCTTGGCATGCTGACTTCTGCAGAGCAACTACGAAGAGACCGAGGTGGTCGCTGATCCAGTGGCGCCGCTCGCACGCAGGCTCCCGATGGACCGTCCCAAGATGTCCGAGGTGGTGAGGATGCTCAAGGTGACGGCCGGCGAGAGATGGGAGGAATGGCAGAAGGTGGAGGTGGTAAGGCAGACAAAACAGTAATTAGTTATGTTTGAACTAAAAGGTAGTTATTTTACACAACAAACTGTATTTACATATCTATTTTTGAAAGTTAAATTAACTATACAACCTACCAAAAATCGATTCCAATAGATCTACAAGCACGGAAATACTAACACAGAGCCCACATATATCATTCAATAGGATCAATGCGGATTTTAATGTCCTCGGGTTAAGAGTTTTCAGAATTTGAATCTTACCACAAGAGCATCCATATTGATGTCATTAGGGCATATTCTTTTTCAGTTTTTAGCTTTAGTTTTTGGCTTTTCTATAGTAACTACCTCTTTAAATGGAGTGTTTTTAAGATGGGGTCTACTAGTTAAATCTAATACATACTGTACCGACTTCATTTATATCGGCAAAACCGCACGTGAGTTTCAGCTTACTCTATAATCTCTCACACGAACAACTCAAAAACCACAAACTGCAGCTAAAAACCATAAGCTACAGCCAAAAAGAACAGGCCCTTAAAGTGATATGATATGTAGCCCAAAAATGAGCATACGAGCGTGATTACCCGCTGAGCCTCTAAGTTCAAAGTCTTCCTTAGGACCAAAATAATACTTAAGAGTCAAAAGTCTTGCCACAAGAAAATGCATCCCTCCAATCCTAAAAGAACTTCTTTATGCTAACCACGTATTATCCTTGACATTGAGAATATCAGAGTGAAGATTATATGGTACTTTTAAGCCAAATGCCTACCTTATCTTCTCAGGGAGACTATACGGCCAAACGATCCGCATATTTCACTAACTAGTTAAATGCCCGCATTGCTATGAATTTTTAAAATTTCTCATATTACATGTTTTAAAACTCATGGGTAGTAAAAATTTTTAAAATATACATACAAACATGTTCTAAAAGTTTTAAATCCGCAAGTAAGTCGGAAAGCCGTCGATCATACCTTGTGATCATAAGTCGGAAGACATCGCCACACCTCATGGTCATAGGTCGGAGCCCTCGAGCATACCTTATCATCGTAAGTCGGAAGTCGGCGACTATCGCGACGTGATGATAGGTCTAGAGCGTTGACCATCACTAGTGATTGTAAGTTAGCATCGATCAACGATCGATCGTGATCCTAAATCGAGCCTTCGACAATGGCTTGTGGTCGTGACGTCGAAGCCGAACACCATCATTCGTGGTCGTAAGTCGGAAGCCATCGAGAACACCTCATGGTCATAAGTCGGAACACATCGACCAATACTCATGGTCATAAGTCAAAAGATGGGAGGAATGGCGTAAGGTGGAGGTGGTAAGGCAGACAAAACATAACTACTACTGCTCGACTTCTACCTTCCGGGTCAAACTTACACAGAAAAAATAGTTCATACTGCATTCACATAAACATTCAGAATAGCGCCAATAGAAAGGTAGTTACAACTATAATCTCTCACACTGAACAACTCAAAACCACAAACCGCAGCTAAAAATCATAAGCTACACCAAAAAGAATGTGCCCTTAAAGTGATATGATATGTAGCCCAAAATGAGCATACGAGCGTGATTACCCACTGAGCCTCTAAGTTCAAAGTCTTCCTTAGGACCAAAATAATACTTAAGAGTCAAAAGTCTTGCCACAAAAATGCATCCTCCAATCCTAAAAGAACTTCTTTATGCTAACCACGTATTATCCTTGACATTGAGAATATCAGAGTGAAGATTATATGGTACTTTTAAGCCAAATGCCTACCTTATCTTCTCGTGGAGACTATACGGCCGACGATCTGCATATTTCACTAACTAGTTAAATGCCCGTGCATTGCTATGAATTTTTAAAATTTCTCATATTACATGTTTTAAAACTCATGGGTAGTAAAAATTTTTAAATATACATACAAACATGTTCTAAAAGTTTTAAACCGTCAAGTAAGTCGGAAAGCCGCCGATCACACCTTGTGATCATAAGTCGGAAGACATCGCCACACTCATGGTCATAGGTCGAGCCTCGAGCATACCTTATCATCGTAAGTCGGAAGTCGCGACTATCGCACGCGATGATAGGTCTAGAGCGTTGACCATCACTAGTGATTGTAAGTTAGCATCGATCAACGATCGATCGTGATCCTAAATCGAGCCTTCGACAATGGCTTGTGGTCGACGTCGGAAGCCGACGACCATCGCTCGTGGTCGTAAGTCGGAAGCCATCGAGAACACCTCATGGTCATAAGTCGGAACACATCGACCAATACCGTGGTCATAAGTCAAAGACATCGACCACACCTCATGGTCGTAAGTTGGAACACATCGACCGCTGCTCGTGGTCGATATCGAAAGACGCCGATCACACCGTGGTCGTAAGTTAGAACCCGCCGATCATCGCGCATGATCGTAGGTTGGGAGCCGCCGACCATCGCTAGTGATCGTACATTGGCAGCCTCCGGTGTGCTTGTGCCTCGTCGCCGACTACAAGTGCCACCACTTGGCCCGCCCGACCGCCGACCCGACTTCGACTATGGCCCTTCGACGCCACCACGCCCCACTTCACCACTACCCTTCGACTTCACCAACGCCCTTCAACCATCGCCTTCAACCATGACCCTTCGACAACGACCACTTCCCTTGACGACGCCCTTCAACTATGACTTCGACTTCGACCACGGATCTTAGACTTCAACCGCTCGTGGTCATAAGTCGGAAGACATCGACCACACGCCTTGGTCGTGAAGTCGAACACATCGACCAACACTCGTGGTCATAAATCGGTCGCTGATCACACTCGTGGCCAAAGCATGTTATAATCCATGGGGAGTACGAGACCTTGCGGGTCTTGTCATCGAGGGTGGGGAGCTCGATCTCGGGGTGACCTGGGGGTAGGCGAAGAGGATGTCCAATTGGAGGGGGAACTCGTAGTGACGGAGGTTATGGATGAACCAGCAGGTGCCCTTCGGGTTGGCACTATGACTAAGACCATGACCGCTACGACCACGTTCACAGGCGCTACAACTATGACCGTGACCGCAACTTCGACCACTGCCCCCTTCAACTTCAAGCACTACCATCTTTGACTTCGACCACTACCCCCTTCAACCAATATCCCCTTCGACCATGGCCCTTCAACGTCGACCATTTCCCTCTTCGACCATGGCTTTGACGATGACCACAGATCTTCCCCCTTCGACCACAACACTTCGATGCCGACACTTCCCCCATTCAACCACAGCCCCCTTCAACCACGGCTTCAACTTCAACCAAAGATCTTCGACCTTGACCATGGATCTTCGACTTCACCATAGCCCTTTCAACCACGGCCCTTCGATGTTGAACATTTTCCTTCGACCACGGCTTCGCCACCACGGATCTTGACTTCAACCACGAATCTGCGATTCGCCCATGGCCCTTCGACTTCAACCATCGCCCCTTCAACCATCGCCCTTTCGACCACGGCTTGACTTCGACCATGACCCTTCGAGTTCGACCACCGTCCCTTCGACCATGATTTGGACTTTGACCACAACCCTTTGACTTTGACCACGACCTGACTATGACCATGTCCCTGTGACTTCGACTGCGGACCGACTTCATCCACGACCCTTCAACTTCGACCACTACCCCCTTTGACCATTGTCCCCTTCGACCATGGATTGGAGTTAGACCACAACCCTTCGACTTCGACTATAGCCCGACTTCAACCACAGCCATTTGACTTTGACCACCACCCTTCGACCACGGCTTCGACTTCAACCACTGATCTTCAACTTCAGCCACGGCCCCACTCGACCACAGCTTCGACTTCGACCATGGCCCCCTGACTTTGGCCATGGCCTCGACCACGGTCCCCTCCAACCATGGCACCGATTTGACGACCAACTTCGAGAGTAAAATCACCGACAAAGGCGATGTGCTCCGAGCAAAGAGTAGGAGGAGGAAGAGAGGCTCACCGGGTGAGCAACTACTGGGCGGTGGTGGCAGGGGAAGAGCCATGTGGGCGAGCGTAGGAAGAGGAAGCTGCTGCCACCATCGTCGAGCGCCCTTCTCTTTGATCCACCGGCTGCTGTCGCCGAGTGCCCTTCTCTCCGATCCACCGGCCGCATCGCCGAGCGCCATGCCGCTAGTTGAGGGGTGATGGGAGATGGAATTGGTGGCGGTGCCGAGGAGGAGGCACGACACGAGGGTTCTGGGAGAGAAGGAGGCGGGTGACAGTGGTTGGGGAGGCGGTGACGGGAGATACGGTCGCCGGGAAAGTTGGGGGATTATGACCTGTCGCGTGGGGAAGGAATTGGTGGTAGCATCAAGGAGGAGGAGGAGGCATGACACAAGGGTTCGGGGGAGAGAAGGAGGAGGCGGTTGTAGGAGGTGGGGAGGCAGTGATGGGCAGATGGGGAGAGGAGGCGGCAGACGAATGCGTTGGGGAGGCTGCGACGGGGGATGCGGCGCTGCTGGGGATGTTAGGGGACTACGACCAGACGTTGTCGTGTGGGGAAGGAATTGGTGGCAACACTGAGGAGGAGGAGGTGTGGCACGAGGGTTTGGGGAGAGAAGGAGGTGGCGGTGGAGGTGGAGTGGTTGCGGGAGGTAGAGGATGTGGGAAAGAGAAGAGGAGGAGCGCAGCCCACACATCACCCGACCTTTACCTACATACGGATTTGGACTACTAATCTTTGATCGAACGATCGAGAAGAGAGAAGGAAGAACAGACCGACGACCACTAACTCATATTTTTAAGTAGTAGCGATTATGCAATTTACACTAGATACAGCACAAAACTCAATACTCTAGATACTGCACTATAGTGCCAGACTGCCTCCTGCTATTTGAGAGAGCTAGTTTTGTATTCCCATCTTTGGCTCAACCATCTAGACATCGAGGAGATAATTGCAGCCATTTTCTTTCTAAACTCCAAAATATTGAATGACTAGAATATCATCTAACGTGGACATATCTAAGGATCGTGTCATTGGCTCGATTGTCAGAATGAATACAATTTGCACCACAAGTTTCTGATGAAAAGATCAACAGCTATTCATCACGAATGATAGAAAGAAGTTCTGGATTATTACATCATGCCCTCAATGAACCCTGGTGGTAGGTCAATTACACTTAATTAGCATTTGTGTGTGTATTAATATATTAATGATGTTTCAATTCTATTCATAATTAGGTCCACGTTAGATGATATTCAATATTTTGGAGTTTAGAAAAGAAAACGGCTGCAATTATCTCCTTCAGTGTTTGGATGGTTGAGCCAAAGATGGAAATACCAAACTAGCTCTCTCAAATAGCAGTGTAGCATCAGATTCTAACTATGGAGGACACTATAGTGCACTATCTTTTAGGGAAAATAGTAGGAGTGAATCCTACTGTGGTAATATATTAAAAAGGTTATAATATGTACATAAGGATGGGAAACTTAAAGACTATCCAACCAATTACAAAGTTTTCATGATCAGCAGACTTATTTCCACACAAGTGTAGAATGATATCTCCCTTGAAAGAACGATTCCAACTCTCTTGGTTAGTAGAGGAAGCCTCGAATATAACCCTATTTCGTTGTTTCCAAATGTGCCAAGCAGCAATGATAAAAATCTCCGTGAAACAAGGCAAAGAGTGTTAGCACAGCCTCCTCTAGATCACAAGAATGAACGAGCAATAGCGCTGCAAAACTCTTCTATTTGACTTAACGCTTCAAATACTCCAAAACAAAGAACACGAAGCAATGTTTTGGTGGTGCTCAAACACACCTAGCTTTTAGATTATACTCCTTATATAACAATTACACAAGCCCTATTTTGATTCTTACACGGAATCAACAAAAACGAAACGGAATCTAAAACGAAATCAAATGAAAAACAAATCTGCTCCCGGCCGGATCGAGACCAACAATGAACCGCGCCAAAACAGTTTACTTCCAACATTCACCTCCTAAACTGTTTTCTTCTTTCTTCACAGCTTGCATCCCGATCTCTCTCTCATCTTGAAAAGTTTGATCCTGCTCAACGACCTCCTCAGCGAGTCTACGAGCTGATTGCTTGTGTTGATAAACTTGACATCAACACTTTCTAAAATAACGAAATCGAGTATCAATGTGTTTCTTTCTATCGTGATGTACCTGATTCTCGCTAAATGCAATTGTAGACTTGTTGTCGTTGTTGAGCTCCACCTTTAATGGATCCTTGCTCAACACATCTTTGAGGGTGATCCCAACCACACTCCTTTACTTGCATCTTCTTCCAAGTCTCCATATAGGAAGGCCAATTTCGCATCCCAATGATGAAATCGCTGTCCTTCTTGAGCCGTCAATGCGATGGATAACCCCACCGTCTCCATCTTTGCCACCGTGCACACCCTTCCCAAAATCAATTCCGCCACTGCACATCACCTTTTGCAGCTAAGCAAGCTTCTGCTTGACCACATTGTCTTGCGAGTCTTTCGCTTCTTTGAAGACCCACTTGAGGCCACTTTCATGATGGTTTGTTGGAAGATCTACAAGACTCCATGACTTATTGTCTTGCATCTCCTCCTGCATGGCCACCTTCCAAATCTCCCCGCCGCTTCGCAAAAACCTGAAAGTTTCTTCTTCTGAAAAAACTCCATTTTGTCCTTCGGAAAACGGTCTGACCGGTGTAGACATACCGGTCTGACCGGCTGTGAGCGGTCTAACCTCTGGATCAATGTCGGTCGGACCGGTGGCGGGCGGTCGGACTGGTGGAACACTACCAGTCTGACCGGCTGGGTCGGCCTCGAGTTCTTTGGTGACCGCCGTCGATTCTTGATCAGCCGAGACGTGGAATACCTCATTGATGGTGACTCTTGTCATCTGTTCTGTAGTATCCCATTCCCATACTCGACTTTCTTCAATACATCATCTCTTATGATGCGTATTTTCCCGTGAATGGATCAATAATACGGTAGCCTTCGAGCCATCTGCAACATCTTCCTCGCTCACTCCGGTAGAAGTTGCATCTTATCATCAATTGGAGCCACTTGTTTGGTGAAGACTTCCTCTTTCTCTTCTACAAGGTTGCAAGCTTCAAGCATCGCAGAACCGGTGAATCATCGTTCTCCTCGCTTGCATTTGCTCTTCCCTTCTTAGGCTTTTTGCATTCCGATGCAAAGTACCCAAATTCCGAGCAATTATAGCATTTGATTTTCGTCTTGTCAAATTTTTGGTATGGCTTCTTTCTAGTTATCGCCAATGCCTCCCACTGGGCTCGAGATAGCAGCTGCTGCTCCCCTTCTTCCTTGCCTTGTGTCGCCAATGCCTCCCATCGGCTCAGTCAGCAAAGAATCGCTCCCTTCTTCTTTGTCTTGGCGACGCCCCTTCTGACTTTCTTCGAAGACTCGTAGACGGCCAACTGCCTCGGTCAGCGTCATCTTTGTCATGTCTCCAAATTGCTCGATCGTGCTTATGATCTGGAGAAACTTGTCGGGACAGATCGAACAACCTTCGATGACCGTTGAGTCCGCAACTCAACACCCAAAGCTCGGATCTCGCCACCAAGCTTGTGAGCTTCGAGAGAACTCACCGACACCTTCGGTTTCACCCATGATCATCCGATCAAATTGCCTCTTCAGCACTGTGCCCTTGCTTTCTTGACACGATCCTCGCCAATACGCATCTCCTTGATTGCTTCCCACGCCTCCTTTGCGCTTCCTTTTCGCAATGGTCATCAAGACCTCGCCGAGGATAGCTCGAGATATGGCAGCCGAGCGCCTGGTCTTTCTCCTCTTCGACCGTGCATCTCCTTCAATTGCCGCCATACTCCGAGAAAGCGCATGACGATCTTCAACTTCACACCCACGGGCGTAGTTCGTGTTGGTCAAGATCGGGTATTGATTGGAACCAATCCTCCTCTCGTCGGTGCTCGCGGCGCGCCGGGCGTTTCTTTCGCCGAGCCTACTCTCGTCGCGCCTTGCTTCTCGCAATCTTCCCGCCCATTGCCTCCAAGCTCGATACCAAATGTTAGCACAGACCTCCTCTCGATCACAAAGAATGAACGAGCAATAGCGCCGCAAAACTCTTCTATTTGACGAACGCTTCAAATACTCCAAAACAAAGAACATGAAGCAATGTTTTGGTGGTGCTCAAACACACCTAGCTTTTCAGATTATACTCCTTATATAACAATTACACAAGCCCTATTTTGATTCTTACACGGAATCAACAAAAACGAACGGAATCTAAAACGAAACTCAAACAGAAAACAAATCTGTCTCCCGGTCGGACTGGAGACCAACAATGAATCAAGGCCAAAACAGTTTACTTCCAACAAAAGGATGTGCGTATGGTGAAAAGAATCATGTGCTCAATATTTATATTAGATTGCCGTGTTATCCCAAGATACTACCAGACTGCCCTAAAGGAACAATGAAAGAACTGATGAGACAACGTTTCCTCCTCATTCATGTTGCACATAACATAGGTGGAGGTACGATCTATGTGAAAATTTTTCCTTCTAAGATGTCTCGAGTGTTTAGTCTGTCCATGAATAAAAGCTAGGCAAAGACTTTGAGTTTCATGGTGCATTTACTTTTCCATATGAGCATAAAACCTAGGGAAATATGGAGGGAGCCAAACTGCTATGTGTAATACCTTTTTGAAGTATAGTGACCATGACCCCAAATGTAAGTCCAAGAATCATAACCATCGCATGGCTGCATCAGGCTTAGCTGGGTTTGGAGCTCTTCGAATTCCTCCAAGGCTTCCGTAGATAGGGGAAGTTGAAAGTGTGTCAACGGGTCTATAAGAGCGAGGTAATCTTGCTGCACAGAAACATCTGGCTCCTTAGCAAAGGAAAAAAAGACTGGGAAATTGATGACAGAAAAGATGACATTCCCAACAATCCTTCCAAAACAAGATGTCATGACCATTGCCAAGGCAGCCCATAGCAATGTCTCTAAACTGAGAGATGAATTTCATAATATCATGCTAGCAGAAAGATCCACAAGCCCTAGAAGCATGGGGGATTGAAGCGGCATAGTGAGTAGAACGAATCAATTGGACCCAGGGAATATCTAGCCGAGCACAGAATTTATGGAGATGCTTGTTGAGAAGAGCTTCATTCTACAGTCTTAAGTTTAGAATGCCAAACCCTCCACATCGTTTGGGCGGCAAACTTTGTCCCAGGCTGCAAGGGAGTGACAATGAATAGACAGGTCTCTGATGGATAAGTCTCTGTGTCAAGGACAGCATCTTTGTGACAAGGACAGCATCTTGAGCTTTAGGACAGCTTTAGACTAGCATCTTAGACTAGCTTTAGGACAGCTTTTGACTAGCATCTTAGACTAGCCTTAGGACAGCTTTTGACTAGCATCTTAGACTAGCTTTAGGACAGCTTTTGACTAGCATCTAGGACTAGCATCTTGGCATATGCTTGGCTGATTAGTAGCCTATAAATATGTATCCCCAACCCCTCAGGTTGGCATGGCATTGTGTGAGAGATAAACAAGAAAAATTGCCCCATCCCCAAGTGTCATCCTCTCGATGAGAGTAAGGATCTTGCTATCACCAACAGCAAGACTCCAGCGAGTAACAGTCTCAAGACCCTCTCCAGAGGCAATGACAACGTGCACGGTCGATATGAGTAATAACCTTTTTGGGCAGCTTAAGCAAACACATATAATAGGTCAGTTGTGAAGAAAGAACCACATTAAGAATAGTTAAGCAGCCACCACAGGAAAGAAAAACTATAGTACTTGAGAGTCTACATTCCATACGATCAACAAGAAGAGAGAAATCCTTAACTGATGGACGGGTGGTTCCCAAAGGTAAACCGAGGTAGGTAAAAAGCAGAGTTCCCACCTTGCAACCAAATAAGGAAGCCAAATGCTCTATCTTCTCTTCCTTGACATTGATGGGTATCATTAGAGACTCATGAAAGTTTACTCAAAGACCCATAGAGGATGAGAAGGTAGATAAGATACCCTTCAAGCAAAGTAACTATCGGCCACTTGTCGACATGATTAGCAAAGTATCATCCATATACTGGACAATAGTGTAGTCTAGATTGGCCATATTAGGGATGGGATGAGAAAGAACTCCTCTATTGGCAGCTTCATTGACAATAGTTTACAAAAGATCAGCACTGAGAACAAATAGGAGCAGAGATAAAGGGTCTACTTGATGCACTCCTCGTTTACATTGGAACATTTGTCCTGGAACCCCATTCAAATGGACAGAAGAGAAACATGTGCTTAGGATATGAGAGACCTAAGAAATCCAATTATCAGGAAAGCCTTTGCTGCGCATAACTTCGAGGATAGCCGAATGTTCAATGGTATCAAAAGCTTTTTCAAAATCCAGTTTAAGAATGATGATATCACGCTTGCTTTGTTGGCATTAATGAATGTATTCAAAAGCCTAAGCAATGTAATCTTGGATTGTCCGAGTCTGTAGGAAACCATATTAGTTCTTATAGACCAACTGTAAGTTCACCTTTTGAAGCCTGTTTGCCAATAGTTTAGTCAATAGCTTAAGGGCTAAGTTGAGAAGAGAGATGGGCCTAAAATCATTGACCATTTTCGGAACCGGCTTCTTAGGAACAAGAGTGATAAATGAGCCATTAATACTTCTAATACTGACTTTCTCATGGAATCCCTAAAGCTTGGAGATGACACTTGATGATTTCCCTAAAGTTCTACTCCTCACGAAAGAGATTTCGGTGTTCTTCCAAGGAGTCGAGAAAAGGATTACCATATTGCAATTATGAATGACGGAAGTGAGATGAGAGCAACTTTTGCTCTAGATTTTAAGACTGTAGCTGAGTCTTTTGAAACCAGCTAACACCTTAGTAGCACTATTCCGAGCATGATATGGTAATTCCCAATAATATTTGACAATGTCCGGAAACCCTGGATGATCAACCCAAAAAATTTCAAAGTGAAATATAGAGACTTTAGGGATCAAAGTTATGATCTGAACAACACAAGGAGAATGGTCAGAAATATTCTTAGGTAGAATGGAAACCACTGTGTTGGGGAAAGCCAAAGTCCACTAGGTTGTCGTAAAGAACTAGTCCAATTGTTCGAGTAAAGGATCCTCTTGCATGTTGCTCCACGTGAACGTCTGACCTTTTAAAGGAATCTTAATAAGACCCAGCTACTGATAATAGTATTGAAGATTAAAATGTCATTCATATCCCCTCCAGGTTTATTCCTATTATGAACAGAATGAATGAAGTTGAAGTCCCCTAAGAGCAACCATTTTTCATCAGCAGGAATATGAAGGTTAAGTAACCATTCCACAAACTCATCCCTAGGCTCACCATCACAGGGACCGTAGACATTTAGAAGTCCAAGAGTCCGAATTGGCAGTGGAGATAAATTGAATAATCTGAGCAAAGGGAGAATAAAAAACTTCATTGCCCAAAAACTGAGCTATTCCAAAGCACCATAATGCTACCAGAAGCTCCGTCAGAGGGGTAAAAACTATTTATCAAAGTGTTTAGCAGAGAAATGTCTGATGTAAGAATGATCAAAGGAGTCCTTCTTTGTTTCCTAAAGACAACCCATCGAGCAGGCACTTTCATTATTTTTATTACCAATATAATTCCATTTATCTTGTGAGTTGATACCTCAGACATTCCATCATAACACATTGCAGTCACGAAAATGATTTGTCGAACTCATTAGAAAGAACGTAAGGAGTAATTGAAATAGATATGCAAAGCATACTATGGTTCAAACAGAGAATAAAAGTGTAGCCCGCAAACACTGTAGCAAATATGACAAGGGCCAACGAGATGAAGGTCCTTTCCAAAATACAAAATGACCAGAAGAAGAAAGGAAAATAGATGGCTTCTTGGTTTCAATTAAGGCATTTGCTTCTGTGGCGTGGCATGAGTTTGCAAGTTAGTAGATAAGAAAGAATCCTCGGTCAACTCCACAGGAGGGACTTGACATAATTGGTTGCCCCAGGTTTGCATCAAGTTTATTGGCAGCCTATTTGGCACTTAAGATGATGGGGTGTTTTGGGGGTTGCCGCTAAAGCCTACTCCAACAACTAGGACAAAGTAAGGGTGGCAGAGCCAGAGCTTGATGCTAGAGGGACCAGCTGCATCTAGGTGCTGCAGTGTGCTGGGGGTTACCTTAGACACAACACATTTGGTGTCTGAAAGTTGGACATGTTGAAAACCGTCTACAGGTCCATTGATATGAGGACTCCGACATAGATCCCTAACTGAGATAGGTGTCAGACCCCAGATTTTACCATCCGGAATCCACTGTGATATTGCTGCACTATTCCCTGGATCAGTAGATAGTGCTCACAGTTATAGTAATGAATATCAAAATACATATCATGCGAAAGCGTAAATACAATATTAGACTTACTCATGGGCCGATTAGGCCGAAATCATTAAATTGCAGCAGCGGAAGAACGAAGCACACAGGTGGGACCTTCAGGACATGCCCACAGGCAGCCAACTGGAGGTTCGCGACCTAGCCCTTGACATCTCCATCTTCTCGGCCAGCTTGTCCAATCTTGTTGCTGAGGCGAGGTGATTTAATTCCTGATCCTGAATTTTGTCGCAAAAGCGAGCGTGAGCACTCCGACCCCGTGCTCCGTGAGCCAATACACAGGATGCAAATAAATAGTATGCATGGCTTAACAAAGGAGAGGCTCGGGTTATTTTATTTGCTAAAAATCACTTTTGGTAGCAATATTATTTAATCATAGTGTTATTGTTACTACCTAAAACTCCACACGGCGATTGCCATAATTAACTTAATCCACCAAAGACACACTTACTCTACTGATTGCTGTCTAAAACTCCAAACAGCGAGTATCATCATTTATTTAATCCACCGAATATACTCTTTTTAAATTGATTGTTGTCTAAGACTCCAAACAGCGAATATCATCAATTATACAATCCTCCAACCAATTGCCGCCTAAATCCCCAAACAACGAGTATCATAATTTATATAATCCACCGATCATTTGCTGTCTAAAACTCCGAACAGCGTGTGACATCATTTAATTATGAATCCACCAATATCCTTTATATTCTGGATTTCTAATAATCCAATCTTGTAATTGCTAATTATCAACTCTTCCCTTCTAAATTTTAATGATTCTCTAGCATAATTACTTTCAGATCCACCGATATTATTTGTATCAGAAATTTTCTAACAATCCAATCATTTCAGTTATTGATCCAAAACCATAAATTGATCTTCTAGTAATCAATCTTATTTTCTACTGCCTGCCTCTGATTAATTCACTAGTATACATCCACCAAAAACATCATTGATTAAGATTGTAATCTAGCAATTACCCTTACCCTCCCTAATACTCCAAAGACCATTTAAATCATCTATCTAGCATATATATTCATTTAGACTCCACCAAATTATTTCTCCCAGATTCCACACTATCATTTCCTTTTTATAATCGACATGAGTCCACCAATATCTTTGTATTTTTACCACGAACTTTCATCTCCTTTATTCCCGACTCTATCTATTCCCCATATATTTTATTTTGTGAGAAGAGAAAACATTTTACTTTTGAAATATGATACATAAAAACTTCCTGAGACCTAGCAGTTTTGAACAAATACATAATGTTCAAGAAAATGCAATAATAATAACGATCCAGATTCCATCCACCGTTACATGGCATCCGCACCATATAACATCTTTCAGCGTTATAGCCGCTTAACTTACCACTGGGACGACACCCAGAACAATTCAAATCAGGGCTTTCCACTGCCCTTCCACTTTTCCATTCCCACCCACAAGTTGTTTTTGAAACAGAACTATATCTGGTTAAGTTCCCATGTCCGCCCTTGACCGTGGGCACGGCTATTCGAATAGTTTTGACTCTGTAGAGTTTGTACACTTTCACCACAAGAGACAATCAACTCGTTGCCCCACACGATTCCTTAGTCATGTGGTTGAGCATACCATCACAGTGACTTTTCAAAGTATCTAGTCCCTTTTGTCATCTCACCTTATGGGCTTCTCCCACTTGCGGTGGGTCCCATCTATGCGCGGGATGTTTCCCCACAATTACTACCGCAGACGGGCTTCTCAACTCCCCGCAACGAATAGAACAGCTGGGGAAACTTCACCCTACCTGGTGTCCCTTAGGGCCCCCATGCCCGTGCACAACCACTTCTATCCACTACCAGTGAGATGAGTCCGGGGGTTCGATAAATTTACTTAGCCAAGTTGTATTTTACAGACTTGTGGTTGCACTGTTTTACACAGGAGGTCATGACAAGATTCAGTCCTTAATGGTATCTGGGCGGTCTACCACTAACCCACTTTGTGCTTCCACTGCACCACACATACACACCCTCGAACCAATCCACCCAGATATTTAAGCATGTTGGGATTTTTGGGAATATAAAGTAATCATACCAACATATACCAATCACTACCACCATGACTGCCCAACCAATTTTTCTCAGGATTTAAAAGTGATGCTTGGGCGCTCTCGCGCCCATGAGTACCTAAGCAATACTAAGCATGACATATATTTAGGGACTTATTTTCCAAATATTACTATTATAATTTTGCTAGGGTGACAAGATTCTCATGTTCAAATATTCCAAAGGAGGGGCAATATTAACCAAGTTAGATAATAGGCATTTAACTAGAACTCTAAATTAAACATGGATTTGCATATAAAATAACAGCATGCAATTTGATAATTTAAACAAAAATAATTTGCAGAAAACATAGAATCAACATGATCAAAGTATTGACTCGCCTGGCGTGGTTTACCGCGGTCTTGAGCTCACACAATGCTTTCTCTTGGGCTTTTGATCTCTATCTTCACTTCGAGCTTGGTCTTGCTGGATCCTCTAAATCTTCACGACCCCCAATATCTAATTATGTGACAAACGACTGAATCCAAATAAAAGCAAATAATTCAAAAGATCCAAATAAATCCGAATAAACTTAATTTAGTGTTTATACGAGTTACTGGGTGATTCGAGTGATTTGAGGCAAGGTTTGTGGTGGGGTACGATGACTTGATTTTATTGATGACACCTTTTATTATTTTTGTATTTATCAAGGAAGTTCCATGAGTTAGGTTAGACCTATGATTTACTGTACAAGTTTAGCTGGGTATTACTCTGTCGAGCACTAATATTCAGGGCATTATGGCTTACCGAATAAATTTTAGAGTCTAGGTGTATAGCATTCCATGGTGTGATATTTTGTGTACACTTAGTTGTCACTAGACATATCTTATTTTGAATTAGGATCCGTTTATATGGGTACCAACTTGTTATATGCAACCATGCTTAACATATTTATTAAACCTAATGTTAGGATTTAATTAATGGCACCATTATCATTTTGTCTTTAGCTCAATTATTCTTAAGCTTAGTTTTGGTTTCATTTTAATTTAGATCTACTCATCTGGGCAAAGCTGGTTATATAGGGTTACATTTTTTAATATTTGTTATCTAGCAAAATCTACCTCTAAGATTTATTAAATGACTGTATGTTAGATATTGGGCATGTATTTTAATTTAAGGGTAATCTTTACTAAACTTGGATATTTAACCGAAGCCACTTTTCTTTATTAATGTCTTTAATTATTAATTAGTTTTAGAATAAAAAGGCACAGTAGTTACTAACATACATTAAGTAATCCATGATTAGATATTTATTAAGCTCAATTATACCTACTAAATTTTTGTATCCTTTGTTTATTTATTTTAGATTTCTATGGAGATATTTCTTTTCCTACTGCTCTCGGCTTAGCAACACAGCAACAGTACAAAAAAATTCTATCTAAACTCTGCGGCCGGGGGAATCGAACGTGGGTCGCTCAAACGAACGCACGCGCTGCTAGCCATCCCACTCTCAGGTGTTACCTGACGAGTGAGGTGCAGACAATTAAATGAGGAGTCGGTGTGGGCATTTGGAGCAGAGGAACTCGGGGGCGGGCTTGGCCGGTGGCGTCGCAGGCGATGGGTGACCGGAGGAGGTCGGGTGACGGTGGAAATGCGTCGCACGCGCCGAGGTAAGCCCGGTGGAGATGTTTGCGAGGACCGGGGGCCTTCGGAGCAGGCCGACAGCGAGCAGCGGCGGCGCGCTCGGTGGAGGGTGGGGACGGCTTCACCGTGTCCTGAGGAAGCTCGGGGGCAAAGGAATCGAGCGGTGGTGGCTCGGTGCGGTGGCGAGCTCGGCGGCCGGTCGCGGAGACGAAAGCGAGCGCCGGCGAGAAATCGGGCACGAGGAGTCAATCGTCTGGAGTGGAAGCTAGAACACAGTGTGGCGACACAATTGGGAGCTTCGGCGGCTTTTATAGACGTCGGGGGTGTGCTGGCGCCGGGCGGGGCCGACCAGGAGGCGGGGCAGGCGGCGACTACAGGCGGCGGTGTCAGGCGGCGGAGCAGGGCAGCGAGATTTGGGGGTTTGGGCGTGATGATGGCACCGCGCGCGTGCTGAGGCCGGGCGGAGCGGAGCCGTGTCGCTCGGCTTTTGACCAGAGCAAAGAGCGAAGGAGGAGAGGTGGGGGTCCGGCGCACAGGGGAAAAGAGGAAGAGGGAGAAGAGAGCGCGCGGGGGCGCGGGAGCAGGTCGGCGCAGAGGGAGGCAAGTGCGACAGCGGGCGCCGCTGACGTTGGCGTGGCGGGCGCACAGGAAAGGGAGGCGTGGAGCGCGCTCGGCCACGGGAGGAGGAGGATGGAGAAGAGAAATAACGAAGGAAAAGGGCAGGCGCGCTGAGCAGGGAGCCAGGGAGGGGAAGGAGGGCCCAGCGGCCAGTGGGAGAAAAGGGGGAAAGAGGGAGGGAGTGAGAGCGAGAAAAACGGGAAAGGGGAGCACCCTGTCGGCAGAGAAGAAAAGAGGAGGAGAGAGAGAAAGTGATGGGGCCCACATGGAAGTGAGAAAGAAAAATGAAAAAGGAGAAAAAGATAAAATGAAGGGCTCAAGCCTGCCAATTTATGTATAAATTTTTGCATATTTAGCCTTGGATTTTTTTTGGTTTACTATTTGAATTAAGGGGAGAGATTTTTGGTTTAAATATCCAGATACAAAAATCTAATATTCCTTTTGGTTGCATTTTATTGACTTGAATTTTGAACTCAAGGTTTTTGGTATTACTAATGTTTGTCTTTGTCTTTTAGGAATTATTCAGTTTTTGAAATCTCAACCAAATTCGAGAAAACACCACAAAATCCAAATTCCAATAGAATATATTGCAAATATAATTCAAAAAATTCATATTTTCAAATTTTGATTTTTCAGGATGTTACAATAGGCATGCGAACTTTCCGAGTGCGCCGGGGCATGGGAGGTAATGTCGGGGACACAGAAGCCTTGTTGCTTGAGCTTTCCAACTGCTCAAGTATAACTGACGATGAGTGTTGGGGCACTGGAACAGAGTTGTGCATGATGCCTGGTGAAAAGAAGTCTCCAAACTCAAGTCTTAGAGCTATTTTCTTCACAAGGAGCACTTTGGGAACCGCTAACTTGAAGAAATGAGAAAGAGCAGACCATGCGGTAGGGTCAAAAGCAATGTTCCAAGTTTGCTTAGCCCTGAAATTAGATATATTAGCATTTACCAATGACCAACTTTGCATCAGGACAGGCCATCTCACCATTTGTGGTCGAAGTCTCTCATGTAAATGGAAAAGAACATTCTGAAGCTAAGCTTGGTCAATGAAGTTGGTCTAACGAGCGGGGACTAGGGCTGTTGAAAACATCAACCTCTCTTGAAGAGAACTTTGGGCATGAGAAGGACCAGCCATCTCAATCACAGACCCGGATGAAGAATCCCTAGAATTGAGAGCTGAAGACATTGACAAGAGCTCTTGTTGGTCTAATCCGGCATTAGGCAGCAAGTGATCCCAACCATCGTGTTATTGCTGTTGTGGCTCCCAAGCATCCCATTGATCATGAACCTCCCCACTTCTTCATTGATCATAGGGGCGATGTCCAGGTTGACATTCGCATTATTCAGAGGAAATCACAGTTTAAAATGTAAACTGCAACTGTGCATGACTCCCCATTCCTCCAATTGTAGTACTTTTCTTGAGGACTAATTTACATGGTACCGATTCAGGGTTTAGGTAAAGGACCTTAACCAAGACACACCCCCTAATTCTGTCACAAGAGTGCCAATCTAAAAGCTTCCTAAAAGAAGAGACTGCAAGAGCAATGAAGTGCTGATTCAAGTAGTCCAAGGGGAACCCTAGCAACATAATCCAACAAATTTGACTGAAAAAAGCACTTCTCCAATTGACTGCCTCATGGTGTCTATAAAATCCAAGCTCTCGATTTCCATCTAAAAGATGTGGATTGCCGAAGATCAACATGTCCCTCTGGATTGCGAAATTTAACTGGAAACTATAGTCTACTATCTAGAGTATTAAGTTTTGTGTGGTATATAGTGTAAATTGCATAATTGGAGAAATATGCAAGTCGTCGGCTTCGTACAGTCTCTCCCGAGAAGAAAAGGCAGGCATTTGGCACATTCTCAATGTCAAGCATAATACGTCATCAGCACAAAGAAGTTCTTTCTGGATTGGAGGGATGATATTTTTTTGTGGCAACACCTTTAACTCTTAAGTATTATTTTGGTCCTAAGAAAGACTTTGAACTTAGAGGATCGGTGGGCAATCATGCTCGTATGCTCAGTTTTGGGCTGCATATCATAGTTCACTCTAATGACATCAATATGGATGCTTTTGTGGTAAGGTTCAAATTTACAGAATTAATCTACTTTAATTTAGTGAATGTCATTTGACTTTTTGTTCATATTTTACAGAAAACCCTTAACCTGAGGACATTAAAATCCATATTGATCTAATTGAATCACATATGTGGGCTCTGTGTTAGTATTTTACGTGCTTGTAGATCTATTGGAATTGATTTCTAGCAGTTGTATAGTTAATTTACCTTTCTAAAACAAGTATATAAATACTATTTTTGTGTGAAATAACTATCTTTTTAGTTGAAAAATAACTAATTAGTGTTCTGGACTTCTAACATAATCTTTTTGGTCTATGATTTTTATAACTTTGCTCTTTTCTGGACGCACTCTTTTGCGGTTACAGGAGAGTTTTTTATGCTTCTACATGTGGTTTTCAAACTTTTGGTTGTCTAAATTCATCCTGCCTCTTTACTGCCTTTCTCAAATAGTGCATGCAGTGCTGTTTGATAAACTAATTTTGCTCTTTCATTTGGTATGACACTGAATCCATATGTTGGAATGCTCTAATTTGTGTGATGTGTTGTAGTAGTTCCTCACTGTGTGTAAAACAAAACCCTTCTTTTCTAAAATTGTTGCTTCATTTCAAAGATGAACACTCTTTCATTTAGATAGATATTTTATTTCTAGTATTTACAATTGAGATAAGTTTCTTAGCAGTTAAGCTGTTCACCAGTATAAGGATGGGATTGTATATTTTATTCCTCAGGCCCTGTTTGGATGAGGAGTAATTCGTTGGTAGGTTTTTGGATTTAGTTCAAATTTGAACTAGATCCTAAAACTTTCCAATGAAATACCCTTAATCCAAACACCCCCTTAAGCCATGGTCCCTATTTCCTCACATTTTTCCCCGTGATTTATCGTTTAGAAATGCTCCCTGTTAGCCTAGACCATAGGAGTAGCTATAGTTCAAAGATGCCTCCCAGTCCCATGTTGTGTAACAGTTCACCTAATTCCTTGTCACCACATTTCTATTAGTTGTTACAAGATACAGGTGAGCTACATTTCAGCATTAGTTTGATTGTGTTCATGCACGTCCTAAAGGGAGCTACTAATATGAAGTTGTTATTGGTGCTTCTTATCTACTCCTGTATTTTCTGGAGGCTTTTTAGTTCATCTTGAGATAAGTTGTACATTGTGGCCCTTGAGGGACTAACAAAATGTAGAAATGTGTTTGTTAATGACTTTTGTCTTGAGTACCAACGTAATTGTATTCTTTGTGCCATCCTCATTTAGCGTGGATATAATTAGGTGTATAAGTTTGTTAAGACAAAACCCCGCTCATTAGAGGTTTAGCTTCTAGCTTCTTAATTTTCTCTTTTTCTGGCTTTTTTGGGCTTTTTTGTATTTTCGTTTTCCTTATTCCTTTGCATTGTCTGTGATGATATAACCTTTTTTCATTTTTTTAATTTAATTATGCTTAAAAAACTAAAGTAGCTATAGTGTAAAAAAGCTGCTATAGTGCAAAAAAAAGCTAGAAGCTCAGGCTTAAAAGTCCAAATGAAGACATATCAAATTATTGCCTTCGAAGCGATAAATGCATTAGTAACACTATTTTCTTCTTAGATGTATTGCATATCTCACCATGGCTTTCTATACTATCACGTTATTTATGAGTTTGCCAATGATTTGATTAGGATCATTATAGATATGCTATCTGATTTATTGGCAATGTTGGCTTGAAGTTTTTCTACAATAGATTCCCATGTAAAGGATAAGAAAGTGTGCATAGTATTTGATTTTTGTTACAACACACGGGCACACAACTAGTGTTAATATGAAGTATGACACACTGACTCCAAGGTCATCATGGAAAACCAGATCAGATTATTATCAAGGATTGTAAGTAAAAAATGTAATTAAGGTATTAAGTACTTAAGCAGGATCATTCAAAAGTAACTGATAATAGTTAGCATTGACAAATAAATAATACAAAAATTAACCCATACATAATATAACCTAATTAATATATATTCAACATGATCAAGAATTGTGGCTTGCCTTGCAACTCGTAGTCAGTGCTCACACCTTCGTAGGCTTTAGGGTCGTTACTTCTAGTTCCAATTGTCCCAGGGGTTTTCTCTTTATAATCTAGTGTATACATACGAACAATGTCAAATAAGCCTACTATAGAACTATAACACTTTAAAATAAAACACTATTAAAAGAAAAGGGGAAACAGAGCCAAAAAGTTATTGGAAGGGGAAAACCGATGAAGAATCAGCTTTGAAAATCTTTGAATTGGCAAATGATGGTGAGTAGTAATATTTGGAGAGCCTACTGGGGTCTAGGGTTAGTCTACTGTGCATAACTAGTGCCAACTCGGTGAGAAATGGACTGGAATCATGTGAATCAGTCACAAGTCGGTTCTAAATTAGTCTAAACCGGGTTGAATGGGTGGAAATCAGGTTTGACTTGGGCTAAAAGGGTTTGACTCAGGTTATACTTAGTCTGAAACTGGTTCGAGTCTAGTTTGGCTTGGCACGCGGTGTTCTAGCTTAATCGTGTATGCATAACACTACGGGTTCAATCTGGTGCAAGCAACTCAGGTTAGGCGGCTAGCTGGCTCAGTCAAACCGCGAGAGCACAATGCCAGCTGGCATTGTTCTTCTTCTTAGCCAAGCAGAGGAAAATAGAGAGGAGAAAGGAGATGGTGACGATGATGCGATGGCGGAACGATGATGATTAGGTGATTAGGAAAGAAGATAGCATTTTTTCACACAAAAACACTAGGAACTCAGAAAAATACAGCAAACAATTTGAGAGATTTTGTGATTTTTTTTTTGAATTTTTGAAACTTTTTGGGCTACCACAGGGCTCTAGTGGGGTTTGCCCCTATTTCCTATGGCTTTTGAAGACTTGGTTAAATGTGAGATGACTCCCCTATTTATTAATCAAGTGCTATGTTGGATTCTTTCTATGTGGAAGGGCCTCATCCTACAACACTTTGTAGTTACATAAACATTCTAGGTACATATATGGAAAAAAACATAATCCTAAGAAGCTTCTTACAAAATATCTAGCTATTTATGATAGTATTAGCTAATTCTAGAGCTTTCAAAATTCTCTACCATGCATCTTTCAAATTGTTCTAGAAGTTTCTTTAAAAAATATATTAAAATTGTACAAATACATATGATATATCAATGTGTTGCCTATTATTAACAAGTAATTTTAGGGGCATGTACTCCAATGATTGTCATATAGTAATACATACACTTGGAAACAAACTATGCATTGGCCCCCCCCCCCCCCCAAAAAGAAATTCTGCATAGAAATCTTTAGTGACTTTGAGGGACATTCCCTGTGTTCAATCTGAAATTACTTGCTCGTGGTTCCTTCTAGATGGTCCCCTTAATTAGTTGCATCGGAAGTAGGGTTTTCAATTTCGGAGCTTTCCCAGTAGGGACGAAATTTTGAGTTCAAATTCAAGTTTAGTGGAAGTTTCATCTATATTTTCATCTCTATTTAATATCTAGTTCATCTCTACCATTTTCGCAACCTTTTGTGAAAATTCTAAATTTTCACCAAAAAGCAAATTCAAAGTTCAAAACTTATTGAGTTCGGACTGAATTTTCAAAAATTTTGGCCATTACGTGGCTCGTCGGTAAATCTGCAAAATGAGAACGTTTTCCTCGGAGGTGCTCAGGTGCTGGAGGAAAACTAAGTGGTGTTTTTAGTAGAGGCAGATGCTTTGCATTTTGTGTGGTGCTACTTAACCTGACTATTTCTCTTCCCCTCGAATATTTAGGATTGCCAACAACCATAGGGTGATCTACAAAGCAGGTTTCCAAACACATCTAGAGAAGGATAGAAGCTTGGTCAATGGATGGTGAGAGAAGAAGTTTAATGCCGGCAAGGAGATAATGATCAAATCAATAGTGCAATTGGTACCTACATACTAGATGAGCCACTTCAATGTAAATTGCCGGCACGGCCAGCGGCGAGGATGTAGGGGGAGCCGGTGGCTCAGAGGCGCTATCAAGAGGGGATGGGAGGAAATGAGGGGTGGCGCAGGAGGATTGCTGGCATTTATAGGATGGCAATGGTGAGTAATTATCATGCTACTTCAAGGGCAAATGCTTTAGTCCAACCTGCAAAAGACATCACGCTGCCTCCGCTGGCTTCTTGGCTAGGCCTGATATTTTTTCCACTGGCTTCTTGCCTAGGCCTAATATTTTTAGCTAAAATTTATAGCTTTTGCTGTAATTTGTGATTTTTAGGTTATTTATGTGGGAGACTATAGAGTAACAGAAACTCACGTATAGTTTTTGCCTATATAAATAAAATCGGTAAAGTATGTATTACAATTAAAATAGACTCTATCTTGAAAAGATACTTCGTTTAAAAGCTAATTACTGTAAAAGAAACTAAAAATCAGCTTTTAGAAGCTAAAAATAACAGGCCATAGCTTCTCTATTGTAACAGAGCTGCAGTTATTGCGATAAACTTCTACAAAAGCTAGTGTTTGGGGTGGCTTCCAGCTTCCTTGAAGCAGAAGCTGACTTAGAGACATCCTAAATAGTTTCTTAACCTAACTATTTCTCTTCCCCTTGAATGTTTAGGATTGCCTACTGCCATAGGGCAAACATTATACAAGGTAGGTTTTCGCACTACTACAGAAAGTCTAATACTAGACGGCCAATCACAGACGGTTTGACAAAACCGTCTGTGACCGGCACTAACATAGACGGTTTTAATTTGGACACCGCTCGTGTTGGTGGCGCCGAGAAAACGAGTATCACGCATGGTTCTTACCGGCGAACCGCTGCGTGATATTAGTATCGCGAGCGGTTTTTATTAAAACCGCTCGTGATAATCTGAATTATCACGCGACGGTTTTTATTAAAACACCGTCGTGATAAGATGATTATCACGCACGGTTGTTAATTAAAACCGCTCGTGATAATTCAAGATATCACGCACGGTTGTTAATAAAAACCGCTCGTGATAATGGCGCTAGGCATTTATTGCGCCGCTCGTAACCGCACTGTCTTCATTTCGATCCGATCTAGCGGTGCTGCACTTTTTCGCTCAGGAGGCAAGCTAGGCGATTTCAAGCCAATTAATTTGGTGGGAGGAGGCAGAGATTGAGCTTTGAAGATTCATACTTTTCTGGTTGCTCTAGATATGGCTAGTAATGAAATTTATTTTTCTTTGCATTACAATTTAGATCTAAGTAATTGGTGAGTGTTATTGAAGATGGTTTGCAAAATTGTTGCTTATATAATAGCTGTTGCGTTTATAATACGAATTAAGCTAGCAAAGCCTGAATGCATGTGGTATATATGTAGTAATAATTAATTAATTTAATTTTTAATACTAAGTTGTTATATATATACACAACGTAGGACCGAAGCTGGATGTATGCCGCGAACCGTGTGAGTGAAGAGTACATTAATGGCGTGTCTGCTTTTACAAGAGCTGCCGAGGAGGATATGCTGAATAAGGGGGTGGAATATATGTACTGTCCATGCATTGACTGCGAGAATTTAAAGATGTTTAAGAACCGAGGGCAAATTGAAGCGCACTTGAATCGGAGGGGTTTCAAAGTGGGTTATACGTGTTGAACCAGTCATGGCGAAGTCAATGATCATATGCCGCCGGATGACATCGCCGGTGAAGTAAATGATATGCCGCCGATGACATCGTCGGTGAAGTGAATGACATGCCGCTGGATGATGTCGATTATGGTTCGGATTTGGATAGATTGCACGATGACAATCTGGATCAGATGCTTCGTGATGTAGAAGAGAACTATGATGAGAGAGAGTATGTTAAATTCTGGGGCTTGATGGAGGACTCGGAGAAACCTTTGTTCACGTGCTGCAGGTCAAAGTACGCGAGGTTGTCGGCCGTCCTTGAACTGTTGAAATTGAAGGCAAGCAACGGTTGGTCCGACAAGAGTTTCATGGCGCTGCTAGGTCTTTTATTGGATATGCTTCCAGAGGGAAATGAGTTGCCTAAAACCACGTATAAAGCCAAGAAGGTTCTTTGTCCGTTGGGAATGGAAGTAGAAAGAATACATGCATGTCCGAACGATCGTATCTGTCATCAGTAAAAGTATGCAAACATGCATGTATGTCCGTGTGCAACGATCTCGATACAAACGTAACAATCAATCGATGACGCGAGGAACAGAGGTGAAGAAAGGACCTCCTGCTAAAGTGGTATGGTATTTTCCTATAATTCCCCGTTTGAAAAGGTTTTTTGCAAATCCAAAGGAGGCAAAACTGCTGCATTGGCACTCGGAGGAGCGCAAGAAGGATGAAATGCTAAGACACCTTGCTTATTCCGCCCAGTGGAGAAACATCGATAGGAGTTTTGCAGACTTCGGTGCAGAACCAAGGAATATAAGGCTTGGACTGAGTACAGATGGAATGAATTCTTTCAGTAGCATGAGCAGCTGACATAGCACATGGCCCATGACTCTCTGCATCTATAATCTTCCTCCTTGGTTGTGTATGAAGCGAAAGTATATTTTCCTGTCGATACTTATCCAAGGGCCAAAACAACCTAGAAATGATATTGATGTGTTCCTAGCACCGTTGGTGGAAGATCTAAAAGTACTGTGGAACGAAGGGGTGCATGTATGGGATGCATACAAATGAGAGAAATTCACTTTGCGCTCCTTATTGTTCTGCATCATAAATGATTATCCTATCCTTGGTAACCTATCGGGCCATAGTACAAAAGGTTCCAAAGCTTGTACTCACTGTTTAGATGGTACCGAGAGTGTGTGGCTGAAACACTTACGTAAAACCGTCTACATGTGTAACCGCCGGTTCCTTCGAAGGGCTCACCCATACCGCAAGATGAAGAAACAATTTCATGGAGAGAAGGAAGATGGTTCAGCTCCAAGGCATTTAAGGGGAAAAGAGGTTTATAATATGGTTAAGGATTTAGATGTTGTCCTCGGAAAGGGACGTAAATTGAGGGCTCATGAGAAAAGCACTTGGAAGAAGAGATCAATATTTTAGGACATACCTTATTGGGAGTATCTAGATGTTCGACACTGCATCGACGTCATGCACGTAGAAAAGAATGTATGCGACAGCTTGATTGGTCTCTTACTAAACATTCGTGATAAAACAAAGGACGGTGTCAACGCACGGCTTGACTTGGTTGATATGGACATCAGGCCTGAGTTAGCACCGACATGCACTGATAATGGATGAACGTACCTTCCCCCTGCGTGTTACACTCTATCCAAGGCCGAGAAAACAGAACTGTGCCAGTGCTTGCATGGTGTCAAAGTTCCGTCTGGTTACTCTGACAACGTGAAGAAACTTATTTCGATGCAAGATTTGAAGTTAAATGGCATGAAGTCTCATGATTATCATGTGCTGATGACACAGATGCTCCCTGTTGCAATTAGAAATATTTTGCTGATCAAAGTCCAAGAGACAATCGTGAGGCTATGTTATTTCTTTAATACAATTGCTTAAAAGGTCATCGATCCCGAAGGACTAGATGCTCTGCAGGACAAGGTGGTGATGACTCTATGTCATCTTGAAATGTATTTCCCTCCTTCGTTTTTCGATATCATTGTCCATATCATTGTTCACGTTGTGTGGGAGATAAAAATGTGCGTGCCCGTATTCCTACGTAGCATGTACCCATTTGAGAGGTTCATGGGAATTCTCAAGTCCTACGTACGGAATCGATCTCGACTGGAGGGCAGCATCGTCGAAGGTTATACAAGCGAAGAGGTCATTGAGTTTTGTGTCGATTATATGGCTCAGATTCAACCGATAGGTGTGCCTAAATCTCGTCATGAGGGGAGGCTGAAGGGTATCGGAACTATCGAAAGGAAAGCAATCACTGCAGATATGGACACGTATACTCAAGCCCATTTCACGGTCTTGCAACACATGACTGAAGTGGCGCCTTATGTCGACCAGCACAAGGATGTGCTTCGGCAACAGAATCCGGAGTGGCCGGATGTTGGATCATGAGGCAACACAACAGTCGGTTCAACCAATGGTTGAAGGAGCAAATCGCTATGAGCTCGCCAAGTGAGATGCTGACATGGTTAGCAAAAGGGCCAACATTTACAGTTGTGATATGGTAAGGATATGATATAAATGGGTACACATTCTATACGCAGTCTCAGGATGTAAAGAGCACTAACCAGAACAGCGGTGTCCGCATAGATGCATTCATTACCGATGGGTTGAGAAACTCGTACTATGGGTTCATAGAAGAGATTTGGGAGCTCGACTATGTGGTTTTCAAGATCCCCTTATTTCGCTGCTGTTGGGTGCATCTCTCACAGGTGAAGGTTGACAAGTACGGTGTCACTACCGTAGACCTCCAACGTGTCGGGTCCAAAGACGAACCATTCGTACTCGCCAACCAAGTTGTTCAAGTTTTCTATGTAACCGACCCGGCAAATAAGAAACGACATGTAATTCTTCATGGAAAAAGGAGAATTGTCGGAGTAGAGAATGTAGTGGACGAGGAAGAATACAATTAATTTGACGAGTTACCTCCTTTTGGAAATGGCATAAGGGTCGATGACGAACAACGTGATGAAACTAGTTATGTATGCATTGATCATCATGAAGGGCTAATTTTTAAAGGAAATAAGCAAGTGGAATGACAATGTGTGACATATATGTGGGCATTTGCATTTATGTATATAACAATGCATGTATGTGATGTATATGTGAAAATGTGTGATATATAGGTGAATTTTGATAATGAGTCATACAAATGTATCTCTATGTTCATTGGGCTGTTGTAAAGAAATACACCCAGCTGTTGTAAAGCAATACACTGTGTGAGGTCTTATTGAATGTTGGTTGGTGTTTATATTATTGAATGCTGGTTGGTGTGTTTATATTAATAAGTACAGCCGGGGGAAGGCTTATCACAGACGGTTCTAAGTTAAGAACCGTCTGTGATATTTATTATCACAGACGGTTCTAACTTTAGAACCATCTGTGATAAGCCTCCCTATAAATACCCTCTGGCTAGGGTTTTGCGCGTATGCTGCAGTTATAGATCGATCTAAATCTCGTCGCTCTCCCTATCTGTCTCCTCGGACCTCCATCCATGCCGCCATCGCCGCTACCTCCTCGCACCTCCGTCGCCGCCGTCGCCCTCCTCCTCCCTCGGGCCCATCGCCGCTGCCTCCTCGCACCTCCGTCGCCGCCGTTGCCCTCCTCCTCCCTCGGGCCCGTCACCGCTGCCTCCTCGCACCTCCGTCGCCGCCGCTGCCTCCTCGCACCTCCGTCACCACCGTTGCCCTCCTCCTCCCTCGGGCCCGTCGCCGGCCGCCTCTATCCCCCCGAGCCCGTTAGCATCCTCCATCGCCTTCGCTCGCCTCGCCGTACCTGCGCCTAAGGTACCAAGCCCTCCTCTGTACTCCTAGTTGGCTTGCTGTGACCTTTAGGTGTCATCACTGCCATGTGTAGTATTTTTTTTATGTCCTTACTAGTCTATTTTGGTTCTTGGGCAAAAGCATGTGATGATTAATGTGTTAGTACTTTGTGAAATAGTGTTAGTACTTTGCCGCAGTTAGCTATGTGCTTGATATCAAGAAAATCTGGTGTTTACACTGATCTATGCACTGCAATGGTAGCATCCAGTGGACATTGTTTATAATCATTAGTGTGTCTTGATGTATATATATGTTTTATGTATATGTATATGTATATATATGTTTTATGTATATGTATATATATGTTTTATGTATATGTATATGTGTATATATGTTGCTAATGAACATAGATATGTATATGTATACTTGAATATATGCATACATATATTGGAATTAAATTTTAAGTATGTGCTTATACCGCACTATTTACATATATATGAGAAGGCCAACATGTCATCTGCGCATTCTTCAACATCATCGCCGGATGTGTCCCCTCCAAAATCAAGACGCCAAGGAAGAGGGCTATCGAAAAAGCCTGAAGGCCGATTTACCATAACAGAGCTCGATGGATCTGGGACCCCTGTCCTTCCTCGCAAAGCAGTAGGCGCATGGAGAACAATGATCAGAATAGTTGCACGAAAACGAATTGAGATCACATTTGATTCGTGGAAGAGCGTGCCTGAGACTCGGAAACGTGAGCTGCTGACAGAAATTTTGGCATCGTTCGAGATCCCAAAAGAACACCAAGACGTCGTGCAACGACAACCTTGCTAGCGGCGTGCAAAGCATGGAAGAACTTCAAGAGCACGCTTGTCAACGTCTACGTGGAGAAGGACGAAATACCGTTTCATAAATACCCATTCCTAGAACCACAATGGGAAGAGTTCAAGGCGATGAAGACGACTGAAGATTTCAAAAGTACAAGTGCGGCGCACAAGGCCCTCCAGGCAAAACACACCCCCCCCACAGACTTGGCATTGCTGGGTATGCGGGTAAAATCCCACAGTGGAGGAGGGAGGACGAACAGGCAGCCCTGGAGGACACCGCCCCGCCATTTGCCAATATCTCGGATGACCGCGCTCGAAATTGGATTAGAGCAAGGTCATCTACAACGACATCGGGGGACGTCTCCTTTAGAAACCCTACAGACCAGCAAGTGTCACAGCGCCTGGTAAGATATCGATCGAACTATGTAGCTTGTAATTACTCCACAACTTCGTACGAAGTGAAATGACATGTCGTGCTCTTGCAGAAAGCACTGAGTGTTGAATCTTCCCAATGATCATTCCAGGGAACAAGAGAGAAAGATATACTCTCCGCGGCCCTGGGAAACAAGAAGCACCTAGGCCGTACAAGAAGCCTTGAGCTTTACGTTCTTGGAAACATGGTTTCCAAGATGACTTCGAAATGTATCGGCGTAGGAAGAGAACCAAAGCCGAGTGTGAGGAGCGGCTACGAGAAGAGATCAAGGCATCTCTTAGAGAGGAGCTAAGAGATGAGCTGGCTGATTATGTCAGAGATGAGGTGCGGAAACATACAGAAAGTCAGCAGGCCGCCGCCGCCGCTCCTGTGCTAACTAGCCCTCACAACCGTCCGAGTAGTTGCGCGTCCAATCCGATGGAAAGCGAGGCCAGATTTCCTGTGGACGACATCCTGGTAATAATTATTATCTCTCGAATGCTTGCTCCATTGATAGGCCTATTGGAGTAGCTAATTTTGTATCGTTATGTAGAAGCCTCACGGTGCGTGCTCCAAGTGAGATATGCCTCCGTTCCCTTGTACGCTTGCAGGGCGGGCATATCCGTCTGCTATCGGGGCCATGGTGCACCGTCAAGTTTTAGCGCCAGGCTACGCAAAAGTTAATGTGGATGGTATGCATGTCAATTTTGAGGTCGTCCCGCTACCAAGCCCCCCAACGACGAGATCGTGACTCTAGGGCAGGCCATTGGAACATTCATCCAGTAACCCAAAAGCGACATCTCCTCGAGGCTTCTTCACCGGTGGCCGGACCGAAAGGCAAGCGAACCAGAGCTAAATGCACCGGTGCTATCTCCACAAGGGCGGTGCGAACGAGCTACCTGCACTAGTGCTATCTTTACGGGTGCTATTCTCGCCAAAGCAACTTGCACCGGTGCTACCATTACAGTCGACCTACAGTCGAGGCAGTGGCCAGGGCAAATCAAAGACGAAGGATGATGATGATATCCCGTACCTACCATTGGCCCGCAAATTCATACTAGGCAAGCCGATGATAATCCCGGAAGAGCACCTCGTAACCTTAGGACTTGGTTGCCAAACATTACACGCTTGGTATATGGAACAGTCCAATAAGCCAGAGGCAGAACGACGCTCAGGTATCACTGTCAAATTCAGGCGGGATCATTTCCAGCATGAATTTCAGGATTGTGTCTTCGCGGTGACCTTTGAGGATATATTTGATCTTTTCACGCTCAACGCTCTCGACGTCTCACTCGTTCGATGTTGACGCGCAGAAGTCTGCACAATCACGCTCTGTTCATGTAATACCGATATATGTCATATATAATTTGTTGCTTTTCTGTATATATATATATTCATGCTGACCCAATCTAGATCATCGAAATCACCAATTGGTTTCCTGGACCCACGCTTGGTCGCCATTGATACCATCAACAAGAATGCATCCTTCATCGAGAGCTATATTACATCAACACTACTGGCTCACCGCGATAAGGAATTTGTTCTTATGTCATACAATGAGCACTTCCATTGGATTTTAATTGTAATTATACCAAAATGGAACAAGGCTATATATCTTGATTCTCTAAGTAAGAACAAATCCAAGTACACAGCTATCGCTCAAATACTCGATAGGTAAGTACATTTTCTCCATACATAACTACATTGTACTCTTTCTTTCCTTCCGAATGACTAATCTAACTTTTTCGAATAATGAAGGTCGTTCGCCACATACGTTGCACAAACATGTGGCTCGACGACAGGGGCCAAGCCCTTGAAACATGTACACAATTTTTGGGTATTCGCTAGCTACACATTAATTAATCCTATACAACACTTAGTAGTAATGCCTCTTGAATTAACACATTCTATTTTTTGCAGTGCCACCAGCAACAGCCGGGCAACACGTGTGGATTCTACGTTTGCCACCATATGAGACTACTCCTCGATTCCTCAAAGATCACCAATTCTAAGGTTTGTCAATCTTCCCACATTTATTTCATACTTGTCAGGTTATATATGTACGCGCATTGATATTCCTATCGACAGGCTGGGCCCATCTCTACAACTGCATTGAAACAGCTGGAACTTGCCCTAATTCGAGGAGAGTGTGCTTCTTTTTGTGGTCTAAAGTCATAAGATCAGATGGAGAGTTCCACTGCGCACAATGATTTTTTATTGCTCTTATCACTCCGGAATCGAGGTCTCGTGAAAGAAACAGATACATAATCAACGAACTTGTCAGCTGTACAAGTAATACTTGAATAGCAATCATGCACCATCCAAGTATAGCTTGTGCAGCCTGACAAGTTCGTTGATTATGGATCTGTTTCTTTCGCGAGCCCTCGATTCTGGAGTGATAGAGCAATAAAAATGCAATGTTACCATGTAAGTGCAAATGCAATGTACATCTTTTGTAATTGTGTATTTGTTAATGGATATTGTATTTCATTTCAATTAATTGATTTTGCAAAATGGATGCTTTATGTTTGTGAAATGAAGTGCGTTGTGAATTGGATGTTTTATGTTTGTGAAATGAATTGAGATGTGATTTGGATGTTTTATGTTTGTGAAATGCATTGAGATGTGAATTGTATGTATACATGTACATGTTGATCTGCTTGTTTCAGAGTGCGCGATAGCGTAATTGTATAAGGATAAAATGCCACCCCCACAACCGCCGCCCCGCCTCCCCTGCGGCTTCAGGCGCCGCTCCCTTCGCCTCCGCCGCGCTTCCGCCGCCACCGCCTCCCGTGGCCCCCGCCCAGCGTCGCCGTGCCGCCTCCCTCGGCCCCCTCCGAACCCGAGGCACTCGGCAGAACTCCGCATGAGGGCAGGCTAGGCGGTGTCTTAAGGCCCATCACCCTAGCCGCCAGCCGGCCCAAATACCCGGCGAATCCTGGCCCAAAACCCAATGAGAACAGTCAACATTCAGATCAGATCGAGCCATCGAGGAAGATGAACAGCAGTTACAGCACACCAGCCACACCTCAAGAGTAGATTGGTCGCGACACAGCGGAGGGGGAGCCGGGGAAGGGGAGGCGCCGAGGCAGCCGGCGCGGCGGAGGGTGAGCCGGGGAGTGGGAGGCGCTGAGGCGGCCGGCGCGGCGGGGGCAGGCAGCGCGCGCGGCCGAGGGGAGCCGGGAGGGAGGCGCGAGGCGCGGCGCAACGAGGCGCGAGCCGGGAGTGGAGGCGCGAGGCGCGCGCGGCGGAGGAGGCGGCCGCGCGCGAGGGCGAGCCGGGAGGGGAGGCGGCGCAGCGAGGGGCCGAGGGGAGCCGGGAGGGGTAGGCGCCGAGGCGCGGCGCGCGCGAAGGGGTCCGAGTTGGACGGTCGAGTCTCCGAGAGAGAGGACGAGCTCTGACTCGGCTACGTGTTAGTAACTTTCGTGGATTGGAAATTGGTAAGTACTAGTGCGCTGTGGATTGGAAATTGTTAAGTACTAGTACTAGTTCTGTGGATTTAATATTGTATCACTACATTTGATATCTTTTATCTACAGATCAGTACTTACATATTTATGAAGGTTTAGGGGCACATTATCCATTAGCAAGGTACTAAATTTTTTGTATTATATATTTTCAATTTGTTCTCTTCCTATTTATGCATGAATTTGATATTTCAATGGCAAAAGACTAGTAAATGTAGCTTTGGTATATTTATGTTGTGCTATAGTCACAACAGTAGAGCTCCCCCTCTATTTTCATCCTGGATTCGCCACTGCTTTTGGGCCGTGTGCTGCGCATTTATTGGACGATTGCTACATGGACATGTAAACGCAGTCCATTGGGTATTTGTCGGCTTGTGAATAGTTGTATATAGGCGTAGGTCGGGAGCCAAACTTTTGTTCGGAATTTCTATAGCACTTAAAAAAATAACTCCAGATACATATTGTTTAGGACGTCAACATAGTCCTCAAAACATGATTTTGACTACTAATTTATATTATAATATATTTATAAAAGTTAATAAAATTATAATTTATAAAAGTACTTTTTGATAATTTTCATACACCAAATCTAAATATTTAAAAAGATATCTATAGTTAAAGTTTCAAAGTTTAACTATAAACAATAATATGTATTTGTGATCAGAGAGAGTACAATATTTTGGGGTCCTAATTGATTGTCTCACCGTTGGATGTGTTCAAAGAACACAAATATTTTTACCAACTAGTAAAGATGCCCGTGTGTTGCAACGGAAAACCAATAAAAGTGATGCATACTATCAAATATGATCTCAAACATAATAATAAATATCAATTTTATCTTACGGCATCATGTATCAAGCAAAACATACATGTTCATACTCATAAATAAATCAAGCATCATATTAGTGAAGCATGATAGAACAAGCACCACATACAACAATCTATGTACAAAAATGATAGTAAACAATATTTTTCCATAGTATTCTTAATACATAAATAACTGGCAGACCGTCTTGGAGAATAACAAACTAATTGATAAATAGGACATCATGCCATAAACATTAACGGAAATTTTAAAATGAAACGGATACGCCATTCTTCTGGAAGACTTATCTTCATCTCTAGCTTGTCAAGGAAAGAGAAAGCAAGCACACTCTACAAAATAGAAAAAAATAGTTAAACATCATAAATCCATTGTATGTTACATATAAAAGATATGAAAAGATTTAGTGAATTACTTACGTTACTTAATTTCCAAACATTCTGGCAAGCTCATCGTTCCTTATGTCAACGGCATTCATGATAAAATTCCTTACATTCAAATCATGCAGTACTACATGGCGCATTTCTGTTTGAAGGGAGTATTATTTAAATTATGAAAGGCATACATACTTGCATACATTATTTACTTGGTTTTACCTTCAAGCTCTTGTAGCCTATCATCTTGTGGTCCAAATATGAAATTTGTACAATCCATTGTCATTAAGCAACCTTTTCAATAACATATCAATTTGATGAGGAACAGAAATAAGATATAAGATGATGAAATATTCGTATTAGTTGCATACATACCATGTCGACTATTCTTTTTCAGCATTGTCACAGCTAAAATACGGTTCTGTTCCCCTGCAAGTCTCCATTGTGTTAGATACCGCACAATAAGTCCATCCCAAACGCGCACAAATAGTAAGTTCTCACTGATGTACATAAAAAAATGGACTCAATCAATAATATCCAATATAAATTATTTGCTTTCAAGAAAATAGAAGCATTCTATGCAACTTACCTGTCATCCATGAGGCATAATTCCCTCATTGGTATACGACGTGGGAAGCTGTTGATGTGTCGTATTGGGCCGACATGTACAACCAAACCGACCACATCTTACCAAAGTTGCATCAATTGTAAGGATTATTGAAAGCAACAACACAAAAGTATATTAACAAAAAAACAACACAAAAGTATATCAAATAAGAGGCAGCATATGTGAAAAAGTGGAGATCTTACCAACAATTGACTTGTTTGGTTTTAAATAAACATCTTCAAAGTGTGTATATTGCATAGGGAGATCAGAAAATTGAATGATATTACTCAGCTGCCTAACCGTAGTTCGGTATGTGAACCTTAATTCAAGCTCCTTTCCAAGGAACCGGAATTTGTCGGGATTGAAGTCAACATTTACTGAGTGGACCTCATACGAACTCCCTTCGGCAAGTAATCGATCAAATCTATGAGATTGCCTGCCGAAGCAAAATACTTCCATTTTCATGCCCTAATAATAGAAATGCAAAAAAGCATATAAGTCATTGCATGAAATAATATTGGGTTGAAAATTAAAAGAACATATGGTGTAATGAATATTAAAGTAAATATCGATACATACATTCTCATCAAGAACTATAAGTGAAGCATAGATCCATCATAATCTCTCGAATTGGAAATTTGTGCACTATATGTACACGAAAGTTCCACTTGTAATGTATGTTTATGCTGGGCCTAACTCATGAAAGTGGATGCACCTATAAAAGGTAAATCATCAATGACATTACTTTATGTGTTAAATGTGCATTAAGATACACAAAGAATGAACTTAAGGAAAAATAAGAATATGCATAAATATGTCTTCAAGAACACTCACCTAGACTGGAATGACATGTCAGCATCAAAGGGAGCATAGACTCTTCGCGTAGAAAGGCTCCTAACCGACATCATGCTGACACAACAAATAGTTTGTCAGAAAGAAATCTGATACGACATACATCTTTTGTGTTAAACATTCCAACAAAACACACATCTGCACAAGAATGCCAGTTGCAAAAAACAAAGGATAACAAAGGAAACAATTTTACATTTACACAAAACATCTCATATGTGTTTTGAAGTCTCATATGCGATTTGAAGTCTCTTAGTGAGCATAAAAGAATAGTTACATTACAACGCGACATCGACATCAATCGGATAAAACCAAGACTAAATTGTTCACAATCAAACTTTTCACGTTAATTCCTCTCATAAAATACATGAATTTATTCAGAATTAACCAACGTAGAGGATTGACTGTCACTGGTTTTTTCTCATTGCTGAAGATCCAAACAGCACACCATATGAAATTTAGCCCTGTTCAAAGAAATTACATTTAGGAACTTCGACAAGAATTAAGTAATTGCCAAGCATGAATTTACAATCGATGATGTGAGTACTTCTTTGTAGATGATGTTTTTTTGTGAAGGTACCACGGGTCTTTCTAGACATGCGTTGCTTGTCCTCCTTATCCGCAACGGCAAGGACCTTGATGTTGCTTCTGGCGGTGGCCCTAGATAGCGCGACGTACAGTTGCCCATGAGAGAAGACCGGATCAGGGAGGTAGACACCAACATTTGGGATGGTCTACCCCTGCGCCTTGTTGATTGTCATTGCAAAGCTGAGCCTAACCAGGATTTGCTTCCTCTTGAATCTAAACGGGAACATCTCGTCATCAGAGGGACATAGAGGTATTCGAGGGAGGAACACCCTCTTCCCGGTGTGCTGACCGAGCACAATCTTGGCATCAATCGCATTCTTTTGGAACCCCGGACTACCGCCTCGTCCGTTGCATAGTCCATTAGCGGGATCGATGTTCCACAACAATATCACGGGACGCTTAATCTTGAGCTTAAGTACATGCGGAGGTAGCCCATTAGGGGCGAGTGTGTTTAAGAATTCAGGAGGGTAGTAGTTGTGGGGATCATCCTCCGCACAGTCAACGCTATGGTACACCATCTCCTCCCCGCGAAATAGGTCAATCATTTTCATATTGATCTTATCGATATACTCATTTTGGGTTGACAAGATGGCCCGCGATGTGATATAGCTGGCATCCGATAGGTTCTGATCTAACATAGGGAACACACTCTGTATAAGTTTATCAAGGTCTGTGTCCTTTCCTGTATACGGCACACATATCTCATCCGGAAGTCGTACACAACCATCCTCATTGGTCTCCTCGATACCATTGCCGACCCGCAATAGGTACTCTGCAAACTCAGGATCACTCTGGGCCCTCAGGTTATGTACGAGCCTAAATTGTCACATGCATTCCCATAGATATGACTTACGCAGCGTCGCATCAGTTATCTATGGCCTAGTACCCTTATGAACAACTGGAAGCACCTGCTGAAGTCTCCACCGAACACGATTGTCTTCCCACCGAATGGCATGTCGTGTCGATCCATGATGTCTTGCATGGTACTGTCTAGGGCCTCGACCGCCTGTCCCCTTGTCATGGATGCTTCGTCGCATATTATTAGCGATGCCCGCTGAAGAAGCTTAGCGGTCCCACTCTGCTTTGTGAAGCTACAGATCGCCCCATTACCAATGTTGAGTGCGATCTTAAACCTCGAGTGCACTGTCCTGCCTCCGGGCATGATGGAGGCAGCTACACCCGACGTCGTGGTTGCCACTGCAATCTTCCCATCGCCTCGGACCTTTGCGAGCAAAGCTTTATACAGGAATGTCTTTCCCGTGCCTCCCGGGCCATCAACAAAGAAGACACCTCCATTGCCGTTGTCAACCGCAGATAATATCTCGTCGTATGCTGCCCTTTGCTCAAGATTGAGGGACGATGACAGAGAAATATGGTCAGGGTCTACCTCGATTGTTGACTCCTCATAGATCTCCCTGGCCTCTCCATCGTTGCTTTTGTTCGACTCATCTATAGCAGGGAGAGGGAATGATGTTATGTCCTTACCCATCGACTGGAGCATATTTTTGATGTCCAACAACACCATCTGCTCTACCGTTTGTGGGCATACATGGGAACGGCGGTAGTCGTCGACATTCCTCAAGGTGCTGTCCCATAGCCCACGCACATCGTTTGGCTCACAGAACACCAAGATAATTGCGAAGAGCCTTGAGCGAGGATGGCATCTGAATAGCTCACCTCCGTCGGCACTCTTCTAGGGTGTTGTCGGCCTCGATAAGTCCCCTCTTCTCGGAGCATCTCGGAAGAATGGGTAGACTACACTATCCACCGTCCTAAGGTCTTCAAAGGAGGTGGCACCGATGCGCGTTTAGTAGCACCCCGAGAGAGTACCGCCCCCCTCGTTCGGGTGGGCGGACACAGTCGCCAACTTGTGTTCTTTCTGTCCTCTTCTTCCACTTCTTCGCCCAGCCGCCAAACAAATGCTGCTGGAAAATCCTGTACAAGATGCCTCGAGCCTCCTCATTTGTTCGGTTCATCTCAAAATACTCTTTTAGCATGGACCTCTCGACGCCATGCCGGGCGACCACATCATGAAGATCGTGACCGCGTGGAACAAGACCATGTGCATGTTCGGTAGATGCAATTTGCATCTGCAACACCGTGGGGAGATCTTGCTAAGGTCAAAGCTATAGATCCTCCAAAGATCTTACGGTGGGGTAACCCACCTAGCATCCTGTCTTCGCTTGATCTCATCGATGTTCCCGTTGCTATCGGGCTCATCAAGAGAAAGATGCTCGGTCATGGCCCTTGTAAACATACTTGAAAAGGTACTTCACGGCTTGAGCAAACCTCAACGTTTATGTGGCGATTATACTTCCTCAAGAGGTAAGGGTTGTATGGCACAACCCACCTGTTGTAAAGCATCGATCCTCGGACCTTTGCACGGCGGCCATCGTCCCGCTCACGCCTAATCGGGTACGAATCCTTGCCTTGTAGTGTAGCTGCATTGAAAGGGCGTGGGTAGTAGTTCTTGCATCTACCATCATGCATGCACACATTTTTGGGATTTAGGACTCGCAAGTGCCATGCATCATATGCTTAACGACCATCTCGCATGACTACGGGTACTTGTTTTTGTCCGGGAGCTCAATGGAGATGAGATAGTCGTCATCGTTCAGACAAGTGAGCTTGTACCTTCCCTTCATGATAAGAAGAAAGTGAACATGAGGAAGTCCTCTCTTCGGAACTCAATAACGTACACATAAGCAGCTACTACGCCAAGGATATGCCTCTTGAATAATCGCTCCTTGAGGTCCTCGGCTTGGCTCAATACCCGAACGATGAGATCGGGCGATCCTGTGGGGTCTGTCCAGGCTCTAGCTCACGCCTTATCTCTTCCCAATTTGGGTTGCAGGTCATAGTTAGGAAGATGTCCGGCTTTCCATACTTTTGCACCAAGGCCATAGCGTCCATGAACCTTCGTTTCATATCTCTATCGCCCCCAATGAATGATGCTGGGAGCACAATCCTTTTGCCTACAACATGCGCACGGCTCTCTCCAGACTCTATGCTATCAACCAAGCCTTTATACAAGTCTGCGTGTATCTCCTTCTGGTGGCACCTAAAGTAGTCCAGTCTTGTACCCTCTACCTTGATGTACATGTCGACCGCATACTGCTGGAATAGGCGCTTGCCGTATAATAAGGCATTGAATATCCCGTGACGCTTTTGGAATTTGTAGCAGTAGTAGTCTCTTACAGACACGCAAAGTCGGTTATTCAAATCTAAGCACATGAGTGGGACAAAATGTTAGGTCAAGCATAATTAAGCAAGACATCAACAATGACCAAATGCCATGTTTACCATAAGACTAACCTTGATCCTCGTCACTACCCTCGTTGTTACTATTTTCACATGCTTGGATTACTGACTTCAAGGGCACACCATGCTTTGGAATTTGTGGATGCCACCGAGCTCCTCTCACGGAAAAACATTGGATACGACAGAGGGTCGTAGCATCCGTAGTAATGCTCGATACTATATTTCTCATTATTATTACCGTGCGGATTACGCTACGGTTGAATGCTTTGCGCAACTCGTTGCCCTCAACCCACACAGCGGCCACCTCCGATGTTATCGGCCTGTTGTAGACTCTCTGGTCCATCTTTATGTCAGTGTTTAGTGAGACACAATATTCCTCGAGGTTTTCAACCTGGCCTAGGCTCCGGAAAGTCTGCGAGTAAGGGTTGTCCCGAAGAATGTGTACAAGCGTCCTCACGACTTCCTGGTCGAGGCTAGGGGAGTAACGAAACCGATGATCGAGAGTGGGGTCGTCATCGTAGAAATAGAGCTCCAAATGCTCTAGAGCAGAGTCACTCGAACCAAAGGAATGTACGTTGTGGAAAATTTGTCCATGGGCTCTAAATGTGTACACTCCAGACCTCATGTTGGTGTAGTTGTTATCAAGACTCACGCCTAGAGTAGTAAAGGAGAAGTGACCATTGAAGAATCTAATGTTGTCTTGAAAATGCCTAGCATTAGGATCTGCACTTGACCAGAGCCTACGGAGTTCTGGTGTTGGCTCTGGGTTCGACAGCCTTATTTTACCATTTCAACAGCAAAAACCCTTTGATTCATACTGGAACTTCTTCGCGCCGCAGATTACGCATGATCAGCTCGAGCTTCAACACGTGCACGTGCTATCGGGTATGTTGTTTGTATACATGATCGTAGGGATCTAGAACAATTGATCCCGCTGATGGACATCACTGGCTCATCAAAGTTCATGTCTTCCATTGCATCGCCATCTGCAAGTATTTAAAGGGAAGGGGTGATGATAGGTGTTGGATTCTATAGATAAGAGAGACAAACGATGTTTCAAATACCTCCACCAGCAAACATGTAGTATTCCTCATCCATATCCTCCTCAACGATGGTTTCTAGACCACATGTTATTTTGTGTGAGTAGGATAATAATGGTTCAATTCTATAGTTGGGACGATAAATATAAATATAGTTATTACCATCATCGTAATAAATGATTGTCTTGAGAGATCAGCGATGAGCGGCCGTGCGAGATCGATGATGGATTGACATCCGATGAAGCTTCTAAATGTGGGCATTGCATTGCAATTGATTCGGTGCATGGGGTGTCTCTCCTGGTTGCGTAGCTTGCATTACGTTCATGAAGCAATGCCTGCCTCTCCTCAGTTGTAATGCTTCGCCTGGCTGATCTTCAACGGGCATTAATCTCACCCTGCTCCTCCACTGTTAAACTTTGGACACGTGCTCTATGTTGTGCTCTTCGATGGGCATTAATCTCTTCCCTTTGTTCGGGTGTTAAACTTTGACGTTGTGCTCTTTCACGTTCTTGTCTTGCTAGCCTTTGCTCTTGTGTACGAGCTGCATACCTACGTCTCGCTCCATTTTGCTTGGATATAATGCGAGCCTCTGCTTGACCATGACTTGGTTGTGTTTGCTCTGGTGGTATGGTACCAGAACTCGCTGCCACATCGTGGTCATGATTCCTACCTAAAGTTTGTAGGGCATCTAATTAATAATTAATAGAATGTGCAACAAAGTGCCTACCATTAGAACATATGTGCATAAAACAACCTACCATTTGAGCAATTGCCTTGTAGCAATACCCCTGTCGTGATGGTACTATGAGATGGAAATGTACACAACGTATGTGTTTGATTAGGCGCATCTTCATCGTCTGACGATGAAAAACTCTCGCATGCAACGTTGGATGCGTCACGTATAAAGAATCCAGTTGGGGCATGTGGTATATTGTTGGTGCGCGGTTTCTTTGGACCATGACGTCCATCCACCACTGTTTCCACAATAATCCATAAAAAACCACACACAATTTTATTTAGTACACTCGAGTGTTGTAATATAAGCAATATTAAAAAAGGCCCAGCAAAATTGCAACCTTCTTTTCCTTTCTGTGATTGGTTTGGATGATGCGACATCTTCACTAAAATCCTTTGTGATCTATGTAGAAACCGATGTAAAGCCCAAATAAAATATCACTGCCATCAATTTGGTCAGTCAATATTTGACCAAGTTAGGAAATTAATGCTTTCTAATGTTATATTAACTACTTAGGAAATTTGAGCTATGCTTTTAGTTCAACAAAGTGCTTTGTTCATCAAACACTGAAAAGATCTTTCCATTTCATTACAACTGAAAAGATCATTACATTTCAGGTCTGCATTCACATTATACAACATTTGAAAAGATCATTTCATTTACATCCATTCATCACACATTTCATCAATGCTATTCCTAGTATTATATAGTCAAAACATGAAAAAATAAAGAGTAAAAGACAAAAACGCAGGTTAAATAAGCATTATGAAATGAGTAGAACCTGAATTATACCACAGAGGTCAATTCTGTCCAAGCTCAATTCTGTTAGATGTACATGGAAATATATCAGGATGGAATTTTACCATCAATATACTAAGAATAAGTTAAAAAGAGAAAAAAAATATGTAGGGTGTCTACCAACCATCACTCAACAGTGATACTATGGTGTTGCATACATGGTGTGTTTCATACTTACTTGTATTCAATCAATTCATTTCACGGTTAAATAGTTATGTCTCATACATGGTGCGGCATCTATTCAAACACCAAATAATCACTTCCTTTGTTATTAACTTTTCAACAATGCCTCAAGTACCAGCAGCATCCACTATATCCAGTGCAAAGTGCCAACAAGGACATTGAATTTATTAAAAGAAGACAATGTAAAAGGTGGTGTATACCTGACGATAAAAGATACACAAGTGTATAAATATGTTAACTACCATCAAGTGGTTTTCTAATAGCTCTGTAATATATGCATGTCTTGAACCATGCAACCTGTAATGGATTTATATGGCGGTGATTTTTCTTAACTATCAAAAGTGACATAGCATGAAGAGGTCGCAAATTTGACAAATGACCGGAACCAAACATATTAAAGACTAAACAGTATTGAACTAATAATCAAACCACCACATGATTACTGTAGCTTTGGCAGGCAAGAATAAACAGTAGCTTGCTCTAAAAAAGGAATTGCAGCAAAGATATTGCATCACAAAACAATTATGTTGTGCCCATACCTTGACTGGAAAAGTTCCTGGAAGCACTTTTGTTGTAAGTAGATCCCTCAAACGACGGATTGCCTTCGCTTTGTTTGCAAGAATATCAAGAAGTGGCAAGAGCTCCTCTAATCAATGCTATTCCTAGTATTGTACTGTCAACAACTGATCAATGATGAAGTTAAGTACAAAAAAATGTATTTCTATATGACAAAACAAAACATTAAAAATGTTATTTATATATGACAAAACACCACATGATTGGACAAGAGAGAGTCTGCATGCATGCACTCTGTGACTTGAATTGATGGGAAGTGTAAGTCAAACCAACATTTCAATCCAGTACCATTACATGTTTTCTACATTTTTGCAGACTACCAATTTTCCAAGAATACTTTGGTTGGTTACTGTGAAGTTGACCTATTTTAATTGCTCACTAAGGTAATCCACACAGTTTACTCCCTCTTTTAAATAGTAGAGATTTGGTCAAGGAATGCACAAATTAGGGTTTATTGGGAAACCTTGTTGAAAATAACAAACAGGATGGGGCAAGCTCAAGCCTGTCAACTATTAGGAACAAACTGCGAAGCAGTATAAAATAAGATGACAGAATATCTGCATCGCAACAGGTTGCACATGCCACGCTTTGAGGAAAAACTAACTCAGAGAAGTCCAAACAAACCAACTAACATCCTGATGGTTTTTGTTTCTGTGGGTTTGTGTCTGCAGATTGAGTTTGAACCAAAGTACCATGCTAATTTTGATAATCCGGATATTGACGAGAAGCCGCCAATGTCATTGGAGGAGGTGCTGCAGAAAGTGAAGCCATTCATAATTGCATATGAGGGCATCCAGAACCAGGAAGAATGGGAGGTGATTTGTTTAATTGACCTCACACCATATTATGTTCCTCCATGGAAATGTTTGTGCCAGTAGATAGTTTCTGATCATCTGATGTATTTGTTTTTGCGTCACAAGAATGTGACAGTGAATCTGCATAGCCAGGGTAATTGATACCTTGTTTTGCTGGTATAGCATGCAAACTGGGTCCAAGTCTATAGTTGGGTGATATTAGGCTATAATAACCTGCTTCAGGCTTGATAAATAAATAGATGGACGAACAACATAGGTTACTATCAAAATATTGTTCCCTCATGTTACAAATGTATATTGTTGCAGTATGTTTGCAGTCAAACTTTCCTAACTTCGTCCTCAAAGTATACAAAAAAACTACCTAGGTTGGACTCAATATGATATTAGTAGATTTGCTGTTAGATCTACTTTCATAACATTATAATTTTATAGGCTGATGCGCATACGTGATAAATGGAGGGAATATAAGGTTTATATAGAAGATTTGACATTTTGAACTGCATTACTGCTGTCCAGTTGATTTCTAAGTCACTTTGCTTTTTTCATCGTACTGATGAGCTTGACTGCTAAGCTTCTTCATAAGTTTCATGATTTTTAAAATATGATGTTGTTAGTTTTAGATATCACATGCTTTTGCTCTTGTTCTACATTTTAGTTTTTCAGTGCACATTTGGAAAGTCCTGTGCGACACCACATATGTTAACAAGAGTGAGGACTTGTCTCTAGATAATTAGAACCGAGCACCTATTCACTTCTCATTAAAAAGAAAGTAGGATGGGCTGGGATGAACCAAATCATGCAATCTAATGTAGTTTTATGAAATTTACTCTCTGTTTTTTTAATAAGGCAGCATCTCCTCAGTTTAGGATCCTTATAGAATTTCATAGAAGCCCTTAAGAACAGATTTCTTTATCAACCTTGAACACATATAGATAATAAAAACCCTCATGTGAGTCATCCTGGCAACAAACGTAAGCATCTGAATCAACCAAAAAGTAATTTCGTTTACTATGACAATATCAGTATATGGGGCAAAAGACAAGATTCGTAAGTAATCAATGCCTTAATTAATTCATCTTGAGAGAAAAAAAAAGATTTTTGCCTCTTTTTGTTTGCACTGTAATGAAGAAGCCAAGAAGGAAAGGACACACTCACCTTTGAGCCAAGTGGGTACGCCTCCTTGGCCGGCCAGAGCCCGCTCCGGACGTAGCGCTCGGCGGCCGTGATGCAGCGGAGCACGTCGATGACCAGGCCGATGGCATGGTCGGTGACGTCGACCAAGTAGACCCTCCCGGTGTTGGCGACGACGACGCCGTGGCACGCGCACTCGGCGAGGTCAATGTGTCTTCCTCCCGGACCGTCCCAAGGTACCTCTTCTCAGAACACAGAAAGTAGAGATGGGAGACTGAGAAGAACCTAAGAAGGAGAACGAGAGGAAGAAATAGGGAAGCATGTTACCTCAATGCAACTGCCTGCCAAACACGTCCACGCTTGCAACCGCCGATTCTTATGCCACGTTCGCCCATAGAACTCCTCACTTTGTAACCGCCGAGGCTGTAGCTGCTCTGGTTCCACCTTGCTCTCAGCTCGTGCACACCACAAACCACGCCCCATTTTTGTTGCCATGGTCGAGTAGGAGGGGAGAGACGGGGGAGGGGAGAGTGGCGGCGCGGAGAACGAGGGGAGAGGACTCGGTGGCAGCGCGGAGGAGCGGGGGAGGAGGAGGAGGCGGCGCGGGGTGGGGAGGAGGAGGAGGCGGCGGCGGCGCAGGTGGGAGGAGAGGAGGAGGCGGCGGCGGGAGTGGGAGGAGGGGCGGAGGCGGCGGCGCGGGTGGGGAGGAGGAGGTGGCGGCGGCGCGGGTGGGGAGAAGGAGCCGGCAGCTGCGGCGCGGGGTGGGGAGGAGGAGGCGGCGGCGCGGGGTGGGGAGGAGGAGGAGGCGGCGCGGGGGGGAGGAGGCGGCGGCGGCACGGGGTGGGGGGAGGAGGAGGCGGCAGCGGAGCGGAGCAGAGGACGAGGCGGCGGTGGAGGAGCAGGGCAGGCGGCGGCGGAGGAGGGAGGGGAGGAGGCGGTGGATAAATCAGAGGGAGGAGGCGCACAAGTTCGGTGGGGGAGGCAGGCGGCGGCGGAGAAATTAAGAGGGGAGGCGGCGACGGAGAAATTAGGGGAGGAGCGCACGGGTTCAGTGGGGGCGGAGAAATCAGTCAGCAAAGATAATTAAGGAGTAAAGATAATTCAGAAAAGAAAAAGATAATTAAGTCAGTAAAGGGGTGGGAGGCCGTACCAACCACCAACTCCTTCTTTTATATAGTAGAGACATAGCCAGTGTGCAGACACAAGCATGAATCAACTCAGGGTGATTGTACTTGTAGAATACAACCAAGCGTTCTTAATATGTAGATAGGCATCACTACTAGGACAGAGCATAAACTTCCCTGCAACCAAAAGCCATTTATACCTGCAAGTATTCAAAATCGTTATCTTTAAAAGAAGCATCCATGACTGGTCCAACAGCTCTGCCCTCTTCAAACTTTGGCTCCTGAAACCAAGTAAACGATCCCAAATTTATGCACCATAAATGTCACAACTGAAAAGAATTTCAGACTTCCTTTTTGACATGTATACCTCAAACTCAGGAACAGATGGCATCATCTCATGCATATTTGCAAAAGGATTGTCAACCTGAAACCCTTCAACATTCTTCATCATCGGTGGGTTGTCATTCTGTGATGAGATAAAACTTGGAGGCAAAATACTAGAATCAACATTGGTGCTGGAAGGGACTGGATGTGTTTCCACATGACTATCATTCTGAGGGGGCAAATTCTTCACATTAATTGTATCATGCTCTAAACGTGCCAAAGGATACACTCCCTCGTCAATCTTAGACAGGTCTTTGTCCTTATCTTTATGTTGAAACTCATTTTGTGCAAGATTTCTGAAGAATGACCACCGCTGGGGTTCATAATTAGGCATGTTCAAGCTAAGGACAGGATCATTAAAAGGACTTGATGATTGTGCTGCAGTGTTAGCCTTGGCAAAGAAATCAGAAAGAATGTCAGGGGAGGTCTTCTCATCAGTACCACCAACAATATCTCTATTCTCTGTTTTAGGGATAATACGTTGCTTGCAAGAATCATCTACAGAGCTGCTGGAACATGGCACAACTGGATCACATTCAACATCAGTTGGGAGTGAAGGCTTGGGAGCATCGCAACTAACATGATGTGGCACAGCAGCATTAGCTGTTTCTACACCATCAACAGTTGCCTCATTCAGTTTACCTTTAGCTACAACCTTTTCAGCTGCATGGATACTTTTCTCTGCATTTCTAGTAATCATGTCATTTGAGGACCTCTTTTCACCAAGCAGTTGTTCACTAAATGGAGAAGTCTGTTGTACAGTATTGACATTTTCTTTCTCAAATTGTATGAGACTATCATCAGTAGCTGGATCATTCCAATTTATTGCCGGGGTGGCTAAATTTGATTTTTCGGTCCCCTCAAATGCAGGATCAATGGCTTCTGCAATGGATTCATTTGCCACACCAGACTGTGATTGAAGAATTAGAAACTGAGAATTAAGTGAATCATCAGATTTAGATAACCGATTCTGAAACCCTGCCTGCTTCCTTGGAATCCGCTCAGAATGAAAAACTCGTCCAGGGCGTGGTGGTGGATTCTTATTATTGTGATCAATCATGTCAACTTGAAAGTCAGAACAGCCAGATGCAAAAGCTTCACTGGATTGGCAATCATCTTCATTACACTCTGAACCATGACTGGGAGACATAGCTTTTGACGCTGTATAAGTCTCGAGGCTCTTCACACTGTCACTTTGTTGAAGAGAAGATGCTAGGCCTTCATGAACGGAAGCTGTAGGGGGGACTTCTAGATGCGTATAATTTGAAATAGAAGAGTCATGATGCATCATAGGAGCACTTAGATTCTCAAGGGATTGAAAATAATCCAATTCATTCATCTGAAGCTGCATTTTAACAGAAGCCTGTTTTTCCTCCATTGATTTTTCTGTCATACCGTCCTGATAAGACTGTTGATGAAAAGATTGCAGTGAAGCAGCTCCTGAGTAAGGTGCGTACTGGGAATTATATCTATAATCAGAAGGTACCGATAGAGGAATAGATACCTGGCCCTCAGTGTCATAAGATCTTTCATTGGAAGTTGGATAAGAGTAATCAGAACCATGCACATGCTGCATCCCATGGCTATGTTGAGAATGCAAACTTGCAGTATTATCACTGGATAGACCTGCTAGTACTGGTCTTGGCATCATAGCAGGAGGCACAAAGGTTGATGCATTCACACTATGCAAATTTGAACCGTCTCTGCTTAAATTTACTTGATTACTATCCATATTAAGATTAATGAACTGATCCAACTCACTGATGGACGTGTTCACTAAACCATGCCCGCTCGAAGGCTTTGCAGCTTCCACATCCATCCCGTTGATGGCAACAACATACTGGATCCCAGAATCACTATCCATACTGCCCAGGCTGAAACTCATGTCATCAAAATCAATGGAGGAAACAAGAAAGATCCTAAGCTTCTGGGACCCCTCTCCGCTATCAAGGAAGCCACATTCCTCCATCATGTTTCTCAAATCTTCATCGTTTGAAACTGAGATCAAGGCATCAAGATCTTCACCTGGTAGCTGATACTTGATATCATGAGGTTGATTCTCCTGCCAGGAAATGTTCCTACTGATTCGAATTATATGTGTCTCACCACCAACATACCTAAGTTTTCCATCACTTGGTCGGGGTAATATTTTTCCCCCAAAGCTACAGAGAATTTTTATCCTTCCGGAGGTGTCTGAAGCCTCAGAAGAAGCATAGCCATGGGTCAGTCCCTGGCGACTTCCACCACTGGATGGAGCTCGTGGAACTGTCGTAGTTGAGACATGCCTGCTTCTGTTCTCATTTTCAGCAAAAGATTTTCTTTCAATCTCCTCTGTTTGTTTATTATCTGTAGTCAAAAAGATCGATGCATCGAACCTACTTTCTCCTCCTGTACAGTGAGCACCAAGGATTCCTCTAGAATCTTTGAGACCAGCACCTGATGCAACATTTTGATCATGAGACATACCAGGAACCAGATGCTTCTTGGATATAGCTCGATCTCTCATGAATTCAAAAGCAAATTCTTCCCCGGTCTGGATTGAATAATTAAGGACAGGCTTAACGGTGCCTGAAATAGGGTACTCTTGAACCGGAGAACTGGTGGATACTGAGCTTGAGGATCCATGTACAGTACTTTGAGCTGCAGAGCGAGCATCATCTTTTCTAGGTTCCATCAGGCTGTCCTCTATCCTTTTATGTGACAGGCAATGTGTCACTAGTTGGAGAACACCTAGTAAAATGTAGCTCAACCTACAGCAAAGAAGCACAATGATCATGCTTAACAAGTAACATGCAAACATTAGAGTGCGTAAACACCAAAGATCGAAGTATCTAGGTCAAAATTAAGGAAACAAGCATCGGGTTGTGTTCCGTAGCACATAAAGTGATGGCACATCACTGTTGTAGAGCAAGAATAGCTAATAGTCTAGACAAGATTCCAGTGATATTCCAGAATTGATTTTTAGTAGCCTGACGGCGGGGGTTATGGCTAGGGTTCACCGGGGGCTGGGGAGGGGTTCGCCGTGCCCCCCGGTTGTTATGTATACTATGTCTATAACTTCAAATTTGACATTCAAATTTTGTAGGTTTACAGAGACAAATTTGACATTCAAATTTTGTAGTTTTACATAACTTCATGTATACTATGTCTATAATTTATTTAGTATTTTTGGAGCAATGCATCATGTTTTTTTTTCATAAATGGAGGCGCCGAAACCCTGGGCATCAAAATCACATTCTATCTGTGGGCAGGCAGCATCAGATCAGCAACCGTAAATGAAAAAATAGAGCAAAGAAGGAACACTATATACTGAACAATTATAAAAAGATGGTGAAGGAAAATATGCAGATTTTCCTGGACTCATGTGTCGAACGCCTGATAAGTGAAACATAGAGAGTTCCTCAGCAAGAGTACTAATTGATGTGCCACGTCCAGACTAGTACTGTAACAGTGCCAAAACAGTTCCATGCACACACATACATTGTTACTGAAGTTCAACACACATCACCATCAGATGTAATCATCCACAACCAACTGTCGTCATCAGTTCACCACCTGAGCCGTCCCCCCAGTGACCGGGTTGCTGACGTCTCTGTCCTCGTCCACCACCGCAGGCGCGGCAGCCACCAGCTCCTCCTCCTCCTCAAGAGGGACGTTGTCCCAGTGCGCCCTGGTGTAGAGGTGCAGCAGCATGCCGTCCTTGTCATGGCCGTGCACGCCGCACGGCTCGCACGAGAGCGTGCCGTTCGCCTGCCGCAGAACGGTGCACATCTTGCCCTCCTCCTGGATCTTGACCTCCGTGGCTGGTTCATCAACTTCCGTGGGCGCCACGGACACACCGGCACAAGCGGCGTCCCCTTGCGGTGTTGCCAATGGCGCCGCCACCACATCTTCCGCTGCCTGTCCCTTGACGGAGCCATTGCCTTGGGTATGACCCGTGCCGGTGCTGACAGAGGCTTCCTTGGGCTTGGCTTGTGCCAGGGCCGCCTCCTTTTCCCCTTCACCGAAATGAACGGCGGCGACCTTCACTTTGTTCTTGTGCTTCTTCCCATTCAAGTGAGACTGCATGATGTAGTCTGACGGCGCCTTCACGTTGCAGCACGCGCAGAGGAGGAAGCCATCCACCTGCTGCACGCCGTCAACGTCCATGACAACCGATTCAGAGCCACCGGAAGTGACAGCATCAGTGATAGCAGCAGCAGCAGGGGCATCAACCGTCTTCACGTCCTGTCCTGGAGTCGCGGGGATGTCGACGTTGGTGGCTACTTCCATTTCTTTCAGCTCGCCGTGATCACTAACATTGGCTGCCAAGCTAGTGACTTGTCCATTCTCCACAGAGACGCTGGCATCAGCGGCTTTAGCTTGCAGCGTAGCTGATGCCGATGCCACTTCCACCTGAGCGGCGCAAGCGACGGAAGTCACATCCTTGGCCTTGGCTTGTGCTACGCTGACTTTCGCTTTGTTCTTGTGCTTCTTCCCAGCCAAGTGAGACTGCATCACACTCTCCGACGGCGCCTTAACGTCGCAGCATTCGCAGAGTAGGAAGCCGTCCACCCGCCGCACGGTGTGCGGCAGCGGCACACCGTCGACCTCCGCGACCACCATTTCAGGATCACCACCAGAGGCAGCGGAGGTAATAGCCTGTGCAGAGTGCCCTTTCACCTTCTTCTTGGCAGCGGCGGCTGCGCCCAGTGCCGCTGGCTTTCCTGCTTGGCTCTGCTTCTGGGCCTTGGAGGTGTGCTTAGTCCCCTCGAGGTGGCACATCATGGTAACGCGATCGGCAGTCCTCACGTTGCACACCTCGCAGAGGAGGTACCCGTCCATCTGCAGCACCTCGTTCATCGCCCCTGCATTCGTCAGCATCGTGAGCTTGCTCAGCGTGTAGTTGCCGGAAGGCGGAGTCACCACACCCTCCTCCTCCTGCTGCTGCTGCTGCTCATGCTGTTCGTGACCTGCCTCGGGCATTCGCTGCGCAAGCGCGGCGGCCTTCTTCCTGTGGCCCTTCCCCTTGAGATGGTCATGCATGGCCTTCATACCCGTTGCCTTGACGCCGCACACCGTGCAGGTCAAGTCAGTCTTCTGCTTCTTGCTGCTAGTCGCAGTCTCAACCGCGGATGCGGCGGTGAATTCGGGGTTCTTCCGCTTGGCCGGCAAGGCTGCTACTGCATTTGCTTTCGAACCAACCTGCATAGACTGCATGAAACAAGCACTCGTCGGTTTTTGGAGAGCAGAAAACCACTACTCGATAAGTAAATATATATTTTTCTATGACAAAAGAAAAAAACTATAGCAAGCTCTTGCTTTTTGGTACTACACGTACTTTATCTTAGATTTAAATAACACGCGTCCTAGGTGAAGAAAATAATAAAATCGGGGCTCCAAGAGGTGGCCTCAACCAGCGCTTAACACGCGTCGGTGAAGAAAATAATAAAATCGGGGCTCCAAGAGGTGGCCTCAACCAGCGCTGCTACGTACTTCACCAATACAGTGGACGGACGGTCTCTACCGGATCCGATGTGAAAACTAGGGACCAAAAACGTGACCAAAGTACCAAACAACCCAAAACAAAAGTGTACGAAAGAAGAGGGGCAAACCTCTAGTACAATCCCTGTCGGCGCCGCCGTAGCGTCCGATCCCTCGGCGCGAGCGCCCGCCAACCCTGATCGCAGCAACGGGAAGAGCTGCTCCATGAGCTCGCGCCGAACCTCGGCCTCGAGGGCCCAAAGCTCTGCCTCCTCCCTCAGGATCCGCTCCCTTATCCTATCCTTCGCCACTTGCCGCCGCACCTCGTCGAGATCAGCCGGCGGCACCACGGCCCAATTCTCCCCGTGGTCCGCCCCGCCGTCACCGCCGTGACCATCTTGGACACGCATGACTTCACATCAAACAAAGAAATAAGATAGAGAGAGAGAGAGAGAGATCAAGAACCAACCAAGAACCGCCGTCGGGAACTCACCTACAGACCCAGAATTCGCCGACGCAACCGCCGCCCCCGTCGGCGGGGGAGGGGACTGGCTGCGCTCGTCGCCGGCACGGTACTGGAACTCCATGGCGGCTTAAGCGACGAGGGTTTTGGGGGTTTTGCAGGATGGGAAGCTTTTGGGCAGTGGCGAATCCACCGTGGGAGCGACGGCCCCGAGCGGTGGAGGCGGCCCCGAGCGGACGAGGCCTCCAAGCGGCGACCCCGAGGAAACGGCGGCCCCGAGCGGTGGAAGCGGCCGTGAGATCAGAGCTCCGTCCCCGGGCGGTGGAGATCCGGACGGATCTGACGAGGCACCGGGCGGCGGCGTCGACGAGGAAGCCGACACCTGCTGGGACCGTGACGGCCGAACGGTGACTGATTGCGACGGGCGGACAGCGACCGAGAGAAACTGCGACGGGCAGACGGCGACTGAGGGAAGCCGCGACGGACGGAACGCGCGATGCGCGTGAAGAAGATCACGCGTGATGCGATGCACGTTTAGAAAATCACGTTTGACACGCGATGCGCATGATGACCGGAAGATTTGGATATCGTGGGTGGAGGATTAGATTAATCTTAATCTAACCCTAATCTTTAGTTCTGATACCATGGGACTTACATGAGGGATTTAAGAAGACAATGACTCCAATAGTGAAGATGCTAATATATAGATAACCACATGGACCACATGGATCTTGATATACTTAACAGTAATGATGGCAAAGAAATGAAGTAATTCCTAGATTAAGTACTTTGCATAGGGGGAAAAAGAGAGAAGGAAATCCAAATTAACCAGTTGTTATCATTCCCATAAGAACTATGCTTATTTCTTGAAATTTTCGTACGCACTTCTCCTACAACAGTACAGCATACACAATGATGGAGGGGAGGCGTTCAGAGAAGAAGTTGAGCCTTACATGCACCAGGTTCTGATGGTAAGAATTAGAATGTAGGAATATTTCATTTATGAAGCATCCCCTTTTAATATTTTTTTAATATCTGGTCCTTATCTGTCGACACTTTTTTGGATGTAGTATGAGGATCCTGTGCGTCAAGAGGCAGGACGGAAGACGGTTCCAATAGATACTCTTGAGGAGAAGGCACTGGTTTCACTGGCCAAGGTTTCTGTGTCTGTTCTATTTCTGTTAGTTTCTTCTTTTTTTTCTCCATGTTCTCTATATTTCAATATGGCTATGTTTCCTTGGATATATTGATAAAGTTTCTATATGGTAGAAGTTTGGCTTCAAGTAAAAATGTTGTATTTTAGGATTCTCTTATAATTTACCACCATGGCTGTGCCTGGAATTTTGTTTGGGTAATTATGTGGATTATGGAAATTTTTTGCTATATTGCATTCTACGTTTGAAGAGATGGGTGGTCAGAAGTTCTTACAAAAGATTCTTTAGTATGAAGGGAACTTCAGTCCTTCGAAAGATGAAGAAGATCATGCCTTTCTGTTGCAATTGCTTTTCTGGTTTAAGCAATCATTCAGGTCACTGAAGCACTTTCATGCCTTCTTTTTTCAGTCATTACTTTTCGCAAATGTCGAGTGTGTGTGTCTGCTATCATCTAGACATCTATATTTCTGTGGCATTAGTTCTTCTACCTAATTATTTGCTAAATATTCCTAAGTCCTAACTGAAGTACTCTTTCGTCCTGCTAACATATTTTTTGTGCATATCTCTAAATTGGCATACTAACACTGTTTCTGTAATAGCGGCAGCACTGTTTCTGTAATAGCGGCAGCAGTATGACTCTCAGATATTTTCTTGTGTATCGTCATGTTTGTTTGGAGATTTTTATTGCGTGGTTGTTTGGACATTCTTCATAGGACACACATACAAATGATCAGAGCGTGATATTGTAGACATGCCATATTATATAAAACTAAGCATCAACACATATGGTGTTCTATTTTAACTGCGAAATCCATTTTGAAACATATACAATGTTCATCTAGGCGCTAGGCGGGCGGTAGACTGGCGACTAGCGCCTAATCGTCGCCTAGGCGGGCTAGGCGGCCGCCTAGGTGTGACAAATCGGCTAGGCGGGTAAGGCGGGGGGTCAGTGAACATATATAGAGGAATCTTGAATTTATTTTTTTATAAGTAGTGCTATTTGAAACATTAAACAGTGGCATCAAAGGAGTCAAGCAAAAGCAAAGCATGGCTGACTGATTAGTAGTCCCTGAACAAATTACTCCTGTGATATTTACATGGCAGTCACTTTTAGCCTATGGCACATAGAAATTAAGGAGTGATGCTATTTTGATCTTTTTATTAAGTTTATTGATTTGGTACAAGGGTGTTCATACTAGTCTCCAGTAATAACTTTGAGCCCTATTATGGTATTAGCTGTGGTGTTTTTACTCTTTGGATTTTTATACTTTAGGATGCTCAATACACAGTTTGTATATGTGACTAGAACAGCCTAGAATGGAGTTCATGTGTGCTTCATCTTTTAACAATGATGCTTATCTTTGCAGATGGGTTAATGCAGCACCTTGTGACAGCTGTGGCCGTGAAACAATTGTTCGAATGGGCAATCCACTTCCCTCGGAAATTGAATTTGGTGCCTCCTGTATCGAGATCTATAGGTAGCAGTCAGATAGTGTTGTTCAGTTGGTCTTACATCTCGCATCTTAATTCAAAGTTATCTAGAAGGGTCATATCTCCTTCAACAACTTGCAAATTTGGTAGTAAATCGTATTGTTTTTACTTGAAGCGTGGTTACATATGCTATTTTGTTTTCCTACCCCATGTCTATGTTGTTGATAAGGTGCTCTCATCTGCTTCAAGTTCAATCTTTTTCAAGTATCATTCCAGAATGTTCTTTACCCTGCAACTGTACCTGCAGCATAAGCGAATCTGATATGCATTTCCAAGTGTTTATCTCTATCTAAATAACCAAGGCTGTCAGGATCATTTTTGGGTGGATAGGATCGGGATCATAGGAGCATGATAGGATGCTAGCTACAAAATCGTGATTCAAAAGATCATAATTTCTAAATCGCTTTTTATATGGTGTCCTGATTTAGATCCTACTTAGGGTCAGGATTGGAATGGTCCCACAGGATTATAGTTTCACAAGATCCTACAATACTGGACCAAACGTACCTTTATCCTTTAGGACTTAAATCACTTCTTTCACCAGATGCTGTATGATCAGTTATTTTTTTTACTTCATTTGCATATACTGACAGATGCTATCTTTAGGTGCAGTCATTGTTCTAGTATCACCCGTTTCCCAAGGTACAATGATCCATATAAGGTATGGGTAAGCAGCCCTAGTATTTTGTGATCTGGTTAAAGTGTTTATTTTTTTAAACCAAACTGAAAATTGATGATCAAATTGTCTGTTTCAATATTTCTTGCTTTGGAAGCTTATACAAACTAGGGAAGGACGCTGTGGAGAATGGGCCAATTGCTTCACATTCTACTGTCGAGTTTTTGGATATGAAGCCCGTTTGGTTAGTTTCATAAAACAGCTTATGTTCCAAACTCAAAAATTAAGCCTCAATGCTTGAAACAGCTTATGTTCCAAATTCAAAAAATTATGCCTCCCTTTTGTTGGCCATTTTAGCATTGCTAAAATAATGATCACCTAGCATTACTACTGAAGTAGCAAATTATGCACATTGTAGCTTATTCAAATTTGATCACAATAAACCCTTCAAATTTGAATAGAGAAGAAAACAGATCGAATTTGAATCAAATATCAGCCAAACCATATTCATATCCATATTTTTAAGTTGAAAGCAAGTACGGATCAGATGAAGAACGAACCCGAATCCGAATCGATTTTCAGCTCAACTCGGTCGCATTTAGACATATGCATAATTGTACACTAGGTGGACAATAATGACGTAAGGTTCTTACATGTAATCCATAGAATCATTGTAATACGTTAAGATCGAGGAACACAAATTGACACAACTTCAGAAAAAAAGTTTGATTAGTAAGACATGATTAGTAAGCATGTAATCAAAATTCGTTCAAAATCTTTGAATTTGAGTATATTTTTTCAAAAGTATGTGTTTCATTTGAATTGTTATAGATGGGTATATACTCTTAAAACTGAAATTTTTGAAAACATACCTGATCGGTGGCGAATCCACCGTGGGTGCTTGTGGGGGGCTCAAGCACCCCTCCTCCCACCGTGGAAGAAGGACCCCCCTCCCAGTCTCCCACTGGCCACTGTTGAACGTCGGGCGTCGGCGTCGGCATCGCCGTGTGGTGTGACCGTGTCATCGCCCAGGTAACTCGGCAGTCGGCACTCGGCAGAACTCCGCATGAGGGCAGGCCAAGCGGTGTCTTAAGGCCCATCACCCTAGCCGCCAGCCGACCCAAATACCCGACGAATCCTGGCCCAAAACCCAACGAGAACAGTCAACATTCAGATCAGATCGAGCCATCGAGGAAGATGAGCAGCAGTTACAGCACACCAGCCACACCTCAAGAGTAGATCTGGTCGCGACGCAGCGGAGGGGAGCCGGGGAGGGGGAGGCGCCGAGGCGGCCGGTGCGGCGGAGGGGGAGGTAGCCGACGCAGCGGAGGGCGAGCCGGGGAGTGGGAGGCGCCGAGGCGGCCGGCAAGGCGGAGGGGGCGGCGCGGCGCAGCGAGGCGAGCGGGAGGAGGCGGCCGGCGCAGCGGAGGGGCCGAGGGGGAGCCGGGGAGGGGGAGGCGCCGAGGCGGCCGGCGTGGCGAAGGGGTCTGAGTCGGACGGTCGGAGTCTCCGAGAGGAGAGGACGAGCTCTACGGCTCCGGCGCTGTGTTAGTAACTTTCTGTGGATTGGAAATTGGTAAGTACTAGTGTGCTGTGGATTGGAAATTGTTAAGTACTAGTACTAGTTTTGTGGATTTAATATTGTATCACTACATTTGATATCTTTTATCTACAGATCAGTACTTACATATTTATGAAGGTTTGGGGGCACATTATCCATTAGCAAGGTACTAAATTTTTTGTATTATATATTTTCAATTTGTTCTCTTCCTATTTATGTATGAATTTGATATTTCAATGGCAAAAGACTAGTGAATGTAGCTTTGGTATATTTATGTTGTGCTATAGTCGCAACAGTAGAGCTCCCCCTCTATTTTCATCCTGGATTCGCCACTGCTTTTGGGCCGTGTGCTGCGCATTGATTGGACAATTGCTACATGCACTACTACAGAAAGGCTAATAGTAGACGGCAAATCACAGACGGTTTTGTGAAACCGCTTTGTAATATAAAGCTATTCTGACGGTTTTAATTTGAAGGCCGTCATCCGTATTTGTGGCGGGAAAAGGAGTATCACGAGCGGTTCTTACGTGCTCGAACCGTCTGTGATACTAGAATATCACGAGCGGTTTTATTAAAACCGTGCGTGATAATCTGAGATTATCACGAGCGATTTTTATTAAAACCGTCAGTATTGTGTCGACTATCACAGCCGGTTGTTGTTAAGAACCGTGCAGGAATGTTCCTGACGGTTTTTACAAGAACCGGCTGTGATGTCCCTTTCTCTGTCATATTCTAGATCAGAGGTTAATATATAAGTACACATTGCTTCTAATAACTTAACTACAGAACTACTGAGACAAGAGATCACAAATTAAAGGCAAATTTATTAATTTCAATTAGAGGCAAATTTATTACAAAAGTCGCACAGGTACAGAGTTTCCCAGATTGTATTCTTTTGGGCTTCGTAAGCTTCTTCTTCAACTTGGGGACTTGGAGGATCAGCCGCTAAATTCTCGAACGCCGTTAAGATTGCCCTTGTCCTTAGCACTTCCTCGTGCAGCCTGGGCAAATGATCAGCAGCATCCATAATGTCGTAGAGGATAGCATGAAAAGATTCCTCAGAATCTGCCGTTTCTGCTTGATCGGCAAGGCTATCCATCAGTCTCTGCAATGCGTGTAGAGATTCTTCCGCATTGCGCACATTGTGGAGAAGAACCAGGGTGAGGGCCGTTTCCCTTTCTTGAGCGGCAGCGAGACGCCTCTGTCGACGGCGGAGGATCAGGTCAAGCTGCCGGATGCAAGAAAGTCGGGGAAGGAGAGCAGGGCGGGTGCGGAGAAGCCGCTCCAGATGCAAATTGCTGGCCGCCTGTGTAAGGTTCCGGCCGAACAATTCGTGATGAACAGATGAGAGGAAGGAGATGATCACAAGAACAGTAGTAGAAGCCATGTTGTATATTGTATATTGTAATATTGTACGTACGTAGAAGAGACCTGGATTAGGAGCGCATATTTAACCTTTAGCACAAACGGTTCGTATACCCAAACATTAATGATATAGACGCTTCGTATAACGATCGAGAGACGTTAATTAGGCGATCGAAACACGGCGTTCGCATCGAAACACGCGGCGCGCTCGGTATGAAGCTTATATGACGGTTTTCATTAAAACCGTGCGTGATAATATTTAGAACCGGCTGTGATAATCGCCTACATATATACCCTTTCCCAAGGGTTTTCGTGTGCGCTGTAGTTATTCGATTCGATCTAAATCCCGAGCCCGTCGTCGCCGCCGCCTCCCGAGCCCTCGCCGATCGCCTCCCGCAGCCCTCGCGCCGCCTCCCCGGACGAAGACGTCGCCGCAGCCTCCTCCTCCTCCGTCGCCGCCTCCCCGAGCCCGTCGCCTCCTCCTCCTCCGTCGCCGCCTCGCCGAGCCCGTCGCCTCCTCGTCCCCCGTCGCCGCCGCCTCCTCCTGCGTCGCCGCCTCCTCCTCCTCCGTCGCCGCCTCGCCGAGCCCGTCGCCTCCTCGTCCTCCGTCGTCGTCGCCTCCTGTTAGTGTTTAGGGTTGATGCTTACTGTTAGTGTTTAGGGTTGATGCCATACTGTTAATGATATGCTATTTGGTACATACTACATTGGTACATTGTTTACCTAGATTGCTTAGTTTACATTGGTACATATTACATTGATGCTTGATGCTTCATCTTGTTATGCTTGATGCTTGATCTTTGTTATGCTTTATGCTTGATACATTGGTACATAGTACATATTTAGGTTGATTCTTCTTGTTAGTGTTATGGTTGATGCTTCTTCGTTAGTGTTTAGGGTTGATGCCATCTTTGTTAATGATATGCTATTTGGTACATACTACATTGGTACATTGTTTACTGCAGCTTGCTTAGTTTACATTGGTACATATTACATTGATGCTTGATGCTTCGCATCGTTATGCTTGATGCTTGATCTTTGTTATGCTTTATGCTTGATACATTGGTACATAGTACATATTTATGCTTGATCTGCAGTTGATTAGTCTACGTTGGTACATCTTACATTGATGCTTGATGCTTCATCTTGTTATGCTTGATGCTTGATCTTGTTATTTGGCATAACCAATCAAGGAAGAGTATATGATTTAGTAGCGGGACGGCCAAGATTAATCTTGTGCAACCCTACAATTTGAGAGCACAAATTAACCAATCAAGGAAGATTATATGATCAAAGCGCATGAAGCAAGTGACACATTCTAAAATTCCCGTTCAATGAACGGGATGCTCTAGTTTGTGTCATTTGCTTCATAGAACTTTGTTTAGGGACTAAGATAGGCACATCACCCCCTCTCTCTGTCCACATCACCTCCTCCCTTCTCCCCCTTCCCTCTACTCCTCTCCTCTCTTCGTCATCTTATCATGTGCAACCCTACAATTTGAGAGCACCAATCAAGGAAGAGTATTGCGAAAGATACATTGACCATTTGGGTGGAAAGAAATACATTGTGTCGTCAGGCTCATGACTGTCAATTCGAAGCATAGCATACCATCCGAGGCACATCCGAGGCTGCTGCAAGACACAGCGAGGCCTCGGATGTGTCTTGAAGACACAACAGCAGGCCTCGGATGTGCCTCGGATGCTATGGTATGCTTCGAATTGGCAGTCATGCGCCTGACGAAACAGTTGATCTTTCCACCCAAATGCTCCATGTATCTAGACATCACCCCTACAATTTGAGAGAACACATTAAGCAATCAAGGACCACTCTAGTGTATATGCCACACTGGACCTTCAAGGGCATGAAGCAAGTGACACACTCTAGTGTATCAGGTTCAATGAACCAGATACACTAGTTTGTGTCATTTGCTTCATAGAACTTCGTTTAGAGACCTTGTAGTAATAGTATTTGGTTTATAGTATTAGCAACTAAAGTAGGTGTTAGGAAAGGCACTTTGTTTATAGTATTAGAACTAGGACTTGGTTGCCAAAGATTCCACACTTGGTATATGGAACAGTCCAATAAGCCAGAGGGAGAACGGCGCTCAGATATCACTGTCAAATTCAAGCAGGAACATTTCATTCACGAAGTTCAGGAATGTGTCTTCGCGGTGACCTTCGACGATATATTTGAACTTTTCACGCTCAACGCTCTCGACGCCTCACTCGTTCGATCTTTGGGCCGTAAGTCCGTACAATCACGATCTCTATTCACGTAATACCGATATATGTCACAATTTGTTGCTTTTACGTGCTATATATAGATTCATGCTGACCGAAGCTAGATCATCGAAATCACGAATTGGTTTCCTTGACCCACGCTTGGTCGCCATTGATACCATCATCGAGAATGCATCCTTCGTCGAGGACTATATTGTAAAAGCAACTGCTGCTCACCAAGATAAGGAATTTGTTCTTATGCCATACAATGAGGAATTCCATTGGATTTTAATTGTAATTATACCAAAATGGAACAAGGCTATATACCTTGATTCTCTAAGTAAGAACAAATCCAAGTACACAGCTATCGCTTGAATACTCGATAGAATGCGTACATTGTACATTGTACTCTTTCTTTCCTTTCGAATGACTAATCTAACTTTTGAATAACGAAGGTCGTTCGCTACATCGTTAAACAAACACGTGACTCGACGACGGGGCCAAGCCCTTGAAACATGATCGCAAGTTTCCGGTATTCCCTAGCTACATATTAATTAATCATATACAACACATAGTAGTAATGCCACTTGATTTAACACATTCTATTTTTGCGGTGCCACGGCGGAGCGGGCAACACGTGTGGATACTACGTGTGCCACCATATGAGACTACTCCTCGATTCCACCAAGATCACTAATGCTAAGGTTTGTCAATCTTCCCACAATTATTTCATACATGTCACGTGTTATATGTGCGCGCGTTGATATTCCTATCTACGAGTTGCGCCCATCTCTAAATCTGCATTGGAACAGTGGGACTTAGCAAAAATTCGAGGAGAGTTGCTTTGGTTTTGTGGGCTAAAGTCATCAAATCAGATGGAGAGTTCCATCTGCAGATTGATTTTTATTGCTCTTATCACTCTGTAATTCTGAATTTGTAAATAGATATTTTATTTCATTTCAATTAATTCATTTGCGAAATGGATGCCTTATGTCGTGAATGAAATGTGATGTGAATTGGATGTTTGTCAAATGAATTGAGATGTGAATTGGATGTTTGTCAAATGAATTGAGATGTGAATTGTATCTATACTTGTTTATCTGCTTGTTTGAGAGGGCATGGCTAGCATTTCTGAGGCTAGCCAATAAGCGAAAATAGATTACGTTAGGGGAGGAATATCACGAGCGGTTTTCATTAAAACCGTGCGTGATTATCGATATCACGAACAATTTTTATAAAAACCGTCTCGATTATCGGATATCACAGACGGTTTTCATTACAAACGTGTCGCGATTATCAATATCACGAGCGGTTTTTATATAAAACCGTCGTGATATCGAATAATCGCTGAGCGGTTTGTAATAAAAAATCGCTCGTGATATTGATAATCACGAGCGGTTTGAAAACCGTGCGTGATAACTGAATTATCAGCGACCCATAATTTCAGACGGTTCAGATAACCGTCTGTGATGACGATTTCGAACCGTCTGTGATGACCTTTTCTGTAGTAGTGATGGACATGTAAACGCAGTCCATTGGGTATTTATCAGCTTGTTAATAGTTGTATATAGGCGTAGGTCGGGAGCCAAACTTTTGTTCGGAATTTCTATAGCACTTAAAAAAATAACTCCAGATACATATTGTTTAGGACGTCAACATAGTCACCAAAACATAATTTTAACTACTAATTTATATTATAATATATTTATAAAAATTAATAAAATTATAATTTGTAGAAGTACTTTTTGATAATTTTCATGCACCAAATCTAAATATTTAAAAAGATATCTATAGTTAAAGCTTCAAAGTTTAACTACAAACAATAATATGTATTTGTGATCAGAGAGAGTATAATATTTTGGGGTTCCAATCATTGTCTCACCATTGGATATGCTCAAAGAACACAAATATTTTTACCCATGACAAGAGGTATCAACTACGGCAGCGTAAGAGGAGGTGGCCTGCGATCGGTGGGCGATGGGCCTCAAGAAGCGGTGGTGTGGGTGCGAGTGCGAGGGTGGCAGCTAGGATTTGAAAGGGGAGGGGACGCGATGTACTATGTGTTGTAGAGAGGGGGAGGGAGACGGTAAAAAACGACCATTGATGAGAAAGGAATTGTCGATTGACATATAGATAGTCCTTACATTTTTTTAAAACCAGGTAGGAAAGCTATCGTGTATTAATTCGTAGGGAGAAGAAAAAAATACATAATAACAGTTAGTTTGGCGAGAGCCGGGAGGAGTGGGGGAGTCAAGAGTGGACACGAGATGGCCAAGCAAAGTGTCCGATCACAATGTTTATAGGGCGTGTGATAGCTCCACTAGTCTATTGGCCCCTGCTAGGACCATACCCCAACCTTGTCCTTAATAGCCGTGGTTGAGTGGCCCGGTGAAGACGTCGTGTACCCAAAAAATCGGGCGTTCCGCTCTTTCCATATATGCAAGTGACAAGCATAACTAGCATAGCCATTGCCTTCTGCGGAGATCCAGGCACGAAAGTGATCGATTCCCACCAGTCATGAACTGAAGAGAAGGTGCGCCAATAATTCGGATTGATGGAATTGCGAGTGGTCCATTGCGCAATGGATCTCCATATTGTCTTCGTATAGTGGCACTCCGTCAATAGGTGGATGGCAGATTCCAATAGCAATGTATAGAGGGGACAAGTTTTTTGGTTGGGCCACCCTTGCGTAGCCAATGGATCCGCTGTTCATATCCTATTTTGGATGACAAGCCAAGTAAAGATTTTGTATTTTGAGGACACCCAAGTTTTTTAGACAAGATAGTTCATAGTGATTTTTATCGCTCCCAGAAACTGATCTTTGTAAACCAAGACCGTCGTGTACACTCCATTGGGATGAGTTTTCAAGTGACCGTGTTCTATAATCCTTCGCGCAGGTTAATGAGAGAGATGTGCCCCAAAATAACAATTGGCCCCTTATTTGTATGGTTGTTGGGATCGTAAAATTTCATGCCAGTGCTTAGCATAGGGAAAATGGGGGATTATAGTATAAAGAGTAAAGTCCATTACCGGTTCTTAAACTTTTTATGCTGTGTCATTCCGATCCATAAACTTTTAAAGTATGTCATCCCGGTCCTTAAACTTTCAAAGTGTGGCAATTTCTTTTGAAAGTCTATGGACCGGGATGACACAAAGATAAAAGTTCATTGCTACAACTACATAGGATATTGCCACACTTTGAAAGTTTAAGGACTGGGATGACATACTTTAAAAGTTTATGGACCGGGATGACACAGCATAAAAAGTTTAAGGACCGGTAATGGATTTTACTCTAGTATAAATAACAGGGGCACCATGGTGCCTAGACTCCACGATTAAGATTTTCCATCCATGATTGAGATTTTCCATTCATAATTAAGACTTTCCATCATGATATTATATATCATTGCACTTGCACGCATCTAAAAGCAATCCAATGGCAGGGAGGTTTGGTGCCCGGGCACCTTGGTGTCCCATTTCAGCGTCCTCTATATATATATTTAATGATATGATTTTTATATAATTAATCTAAATAGTTTTAAACTGAACGGAATGTAAGATCGTCAAGCAAAACAACTGGGGAGTATTTACTCACCGACAAGTTTTCCTGTTTTGATAATACCTCTTGCTATGTTGGATCGAAAGCATACCAGACAAACGGCCGCGGGGGTATTGGGAATTGGTTGAGTAAATCTTCAAAATTGAATTGCGACTAAGAAGAACAACAGAATAAAAATAACAACCGATTTGCATAAGAAGAATTAAACAGAAAACTCATCAAACTCTTCTCATTAACTTTCTCAAGAATCATTCAATAGCAGCACAAAAACATTTATGTAAACTTCCTCATGTTTCCACACACATTACGTAGCTATTTATAGCCACAAACATCTAACCTTTCCTTATCTGATTCCTTACGGTTCAGGAATTTAAACTGAACTCTAACTCAACTCATATCTACCTTGGATACTTCACAAAACCAACTTGTCATGTATCCATACTGGATACTTTACATATCCAACTTATCAATCCATTCGTGTATTGGTCGACATCGCAACCTTGTCGATCAACCACACTCTTCATTCTTGTACTGCTAGTCATTGCACGAACAACACAACTACACTGTTCACGAACAGCCATCGAACAGCTTCACTCCTCACTGAAGCCTTCGAACTGCTACTCACTTCATCTCGTGCACTGCATCATCATCCCAATGTCCTCAATTACTCACGAACAATCCTCATCTTTTCTAGCAGTCTTCCTTTGGCCATGTTCATGTCCTCGACCTCTTACAAACAGCACGGCATGTCATCTCCCAACATCTTGCTCGTTCGACCCTGTTGCCATGACGTCCTGCACACCATCAGGCAAGCAACCTGTTACATAGCAATGCACTTATGAACAATCATTTCAACAATCACCAAGTATTTCAACCTCAAATACTCCGAATTAAATCACAGAAACTAAACACAAATTTCAGTGAACCTGATCGCGCGCTACCTCGACTGATCGCTCTTAGTTTACGTAAACCTGAGCACCACTACGTAAACAAGAACACAACTTCACCCGCATACTCACACACTGGTCGCTATGCACTAGTCGTCACATTATGGTCGAGCTGAACACTGATAGACTAAGAGAGTTGCTCGGTCGATGAAGCGACAACGAACGCACTAGCCGACTAACACTGGTCGACAGAACAACCGAACAACTGGTAAACACTAAACACTGGTCGACACTCACAACCAGCAACCTAACCAAACCAACCCAGTTAACCTAACACTGGTCAACAGAACAATAGAACAACTGGTCAACAAGCACGATCAACAACCTTACCAAACCAACCTAGTTCACTTAAATTCTTAGTCAACACATTTTGTCAGTTACCCACCACAACAAATTTAACCAACACCTTGGTTCAACAATCTCCCCCTTGATGAGTAAATTGACAATCTCTCATAAAAATCTTTGCTTTGGAGAATTTAGGTTTAAGAATAAAATTAAGCTTTGTCAAAAAGAGTTTTCAATAAAAACAAAGACAAACTTCTTCAATACAAACAAAGTTTGAAAGTAACAAAGAAACCAAGAACTAGGAATGAAAAGACAAAGTTCAAACTTTCCTAAAACTCCCCTCACTTCAATTTCTCCCCATTTAGCAATTTAAGATATCAAGCATTTCTCCCCCTTTGAAGGCAATAGAGAAGAATCCAAAGAAATTCGAAGAGAATTGTGAAACAAGTGAAAATAACAATGCAAGTATGATATGCAGATGATTATGCTGAGCATTGTGTAAAAATAGCTAAAAGCTATCCATAACATTAAGCTAAAACTGAGCAATACAAAGAGAATCTCAACATTAAGCTAAAACTGAGCAATACAAAGAGAATCTCAATCTCATACAAGCTAGCAAGAAATATGCTGAAATATACTTAGGCATGCAATTATTTCAAAGCCAGCAAGAATATAAGAATGAGGTCAGCGAGTAATTCTAGACATCAACACATAGGCTCAAGCATTGTAAGATTGTGAACAAAACTTTTCATTCGACATTGCAACTAAAAAACTGTTCTTACCCAAACATGTACTATCAAAGGAGTATGGTAAATATTGTCCTTCATTAGCAAGGAGCATGTACTCATAATCAGAAATGGATTTCTAGATGGTTCATCCTTCTGTCGATAAGAGGAGTACGTTGGGTATGTTATTTTCATTATAGTCGTCGACGCTTTTGCTTGATGGAGAGTAATCGCTCTGATCAACTGAGTTGATGGAGAGTAATCGCTCTGATCAACTGATCTACTCATGGTCTGGATGTGATCTCTTAGAGATCATGGAACATCACTTTTATGACTAGTGGAGTAGTGTGAAAATTTTGCTTTGAAAGCATGACTTTGAAGAATTATCCCAAGATAAACAATTACAATCCATCGAGCATAGAGCCATAGTGTTAAGACCAGAATAAACATGGAACTCATTGAAAGATTCTAGCAAGGCTTAGTTTCAATGCTTCATAGTATCAGTTTCAACACATCTCTACACATATGAGCAGTATCAAGATATCAATCTAAGCACGACAGAGTAAGCTCTTATGTAATGAACAACATCAAAGCTATTAGACAATGCTTTTATGCTAAATGCAAATGCAAAAAGAGAAAAAGAACCACAAAAGAAACAAAAACTAGCAAAAACCAGAAAACAAAAAAGCAAAGATAAAAGATATTTTACATACACAGCGCAGCTGAGCTTTTCTTCAGTTAATGACACTACCACTTATTATACCAAGCTCTCTTAAAGAAACAAAACACCAAACTCTCTTAAAGAAACAAAAACGAGAATCATCAAGAGGCTTGGTAAACAAATCTACAAGATTTTGTTCTGATGAAATAAATTGCAATTCAGTGCCTTTCTTGTTTACATGATCACTCAAGAAATGAAATCTAATACTGGATTTTTAACAATGTTTATAGCACTAGTGTTATCACAGAAGAGTGGTATGGTGTGCAAGTCCATAATCATGTAGAGTAGAACTCATCGAAAGAGTTTTAGCAAAACAAGATCATGCAGCTATGCATTCAGCTTCAAAGGTAAATTGATGTAACATTTCTAAAAAATCAGGATGCTGAAAATGTGTAATTTTCAAACTTTTTTATTTGCATCCTATTTGCATTTGGATTTTGTTTGATTTTCTCTAGTTTCTATTGAGGTTCCAATAAATAAAAATTCATGGAAATAAAATCTAGAATAAAAGATGCAAATAATAAGAATTTAATTTAAATTATAATACAAATCTGAAAAAAAAAATAATCCAGAAATTAGGGCATGAGAATTTACAGTAAAAAGCCTTGCTAATACAAAGGTACATGAAAAAAGAAGCTAAAAATTAAAATGCTAGCAAACCAAAAATAGATTTTGAACTTGGTTCCAAAATAAAGCATGGGGTTAGAAATCCTAAAAATAAAAAGAAGGATGGTTATGATTGAACTTCAATAATTGAAAATCTTAATTGAGAGCCATTACAAAGATCAAGCTAAATGAAGGTGTAAATAAGGAATTCAACTTGAAATTGTGACTCTATACATTAAATCACATCCATGTGACACTATACATTAAATCACATCCAAAAGCATCAATTGGCATTTCAGGAAAATGGGATTAGCACAAATGGAATTTAGGTTTAAATTCAAACTCAAACTGGCTTGAATTTTAATTAGTGAATTTAATCTGAAGTTTAAATTGTGAAATTCACAGAAAAATCAGAAAATAGAGGGAATAGTATTGGGCTTGAACCCATAGGCTCATTTGGCCCTCTAGCCCACTAGCCCATGACCCAACTCCCCTTTCCCCTGCCTTCAGCCCAGCCTGGCTGAACTAGTACACGCACAGCATACCCAGGGCGCACACTGTCGTGCCACTCCCGCACAGTTGCACGCTAGTCACACCCAAGCTAAGCTAGCATGCGCATGGGACTCACCTCACTTTCGTCGACCTCTCCTCGTGCATGCTTGTGCCAATCCTCCCCTTCCCGTGTGTCGCGCCGTGCTTCACTTGTGCTGGAGCGTTGCACCACGCACAGGGCTGCGCGCTGTACCTTTTGACCACAATGCTGCCTTTCCTCGCCCCTGTTCACACTGTAGTATGGTCAGTCATGTCTACCATTCAATTGTACCCAAACATAGGCCACCACACTGGAAGCTCTCTGCCTTGCCGTTGTTGTGTCATGGCGACCATGGTGCCAAAGACTGCCTGAGAGAGGAGCTCCATGACTTGCGCTACCAAGCTGCACCTGCCCGTCTTGACGCTTGTGCGACGTCCCCTCGGTGCCCCTGTGGCCATTCCTATGTTGATGTCAGCAAACCGAAGCTCCAGGACACCTCGGCACCATCGCCAGGCTAGCCCACATCACCCAGTCCCCTCACGGCCTACAAAATATCGGTGCATGCATCTGACAATATGCCACACCCCACTGAACCGTACCCCCCCCCTTCACTGAATCGCTCCCTGCTAGCCCATAGCTCGCTAGAGCGAGTCTTTGTCCCTAATTCCGGCCACTGTCACCCATGCTGCTTCGGCAAGTCTTCATTAGCACCCTCTAATGCTTTCCCTCCCTATACATTGATTGAAGCAAGGAGCACCATAGATCTGTGGTGTCGTGTTCCACCTCGATCGTACCGCTACTAGTCCATGACGTCGTCCTTCCTCAACGTAACCATCATCCCCGAACTCCGCCAACACCCCTGCAGGCAGCCTCGCAGTAGTCCTTAGCTACTCCTAGTGCAAGGAATTACCTTGAAACACATGCATGGATCGTTGTAGCGTTGTGTGCCCCATTCCTCCACCGCTTGGACTCATCACCAGCCACTGCGCCGACCAAGACGATCAGTTAGTGAAACTTAGCCAGTAGATGCACGTGGTGGTGAAGAACTCATTTTTAGCATGCTCACAGGTCGTCATCCATGCTCTCACCGGTGGCAAGCGTAATTTGCTTTGGCGGGAGGAGGAAAGCATTGTTCACATGCGGTTAGATTTAAACTAGAGATTAGATTAAGTTAATGGCATCATTTAAACATTAAATATCCGCTGACATTCAGGCCCCTTCGTTTAACTAGTGTAGAGTCTATGACATGTGGGCCCTCCTATTTTAAAATCCATGGCTACAGTTCATGGGTCCCACCTGTCGGTCACAGTAGACATATCTAATTAACAAATAATCCAAAAAGAAAATAAAATAAAGTGGACCCCACCTATCACACACAGTAGCTTTTCCAATAAAGAAATAAATAGAAAATGAACAGAAAACCCCAGTGGGACCCACTTGTCAGAGAGACATTTTCTCTCCCCCATTTGAATTTCTAGAATTAAAACTAATTCCAAACTTCAAATGGCTCGTTCTCACTCATCGTAAGTCCAAATTAAGTGAAATTTGTTTATAAATTCATCTAAAATCAAGAGCTATTCAGTGGAATCAAAATCATGAATTTTTGAAGTTCATTTGAATTTTTATTTGAATTTAGTTTTATTTGCTGGTATTTATCTGAATTTTTGTGCAATCGTTTAATAGCAAACGGAGCCCAAGAAGAAGAAGAAGCCAAAGCAAGTCTTGACGCACAAGATCAGGTAACTTGTGAGCAAGGTGAGTCAAAACTTTGATCATGTTAAACCTACCATTTATGTAAATTATCTTTATTTAAATTATCAAATTGTATGTTGTTAATTATTATATAAATTATGTTCATCTTAAGAATTTACTACTCACTAGCTACAGCCAGGTGGAGACTCTTCGCGAGAAGCTCACTAGGTGCGAGAAGGCACTCACCACCATGGAGCACGAGAAGACTATGGCTCTCGCCGTTCTTCAGCAATCGCAGTGGCAGCTTCCAGTCATGCTCTAGCACCCACTGCACCTACCATCATCCCAGTTGATCCTGCCTCTACCCACCCCAAGACTGGAGGACTCCGCCTGAGGATTACCTCATGCAAAAGTGTGCCACACCCTAGCCTGCCGATGATAGTCACCCTCGGTGGTACCCGTCGTGGGCACAGTCGCAATCACTCCCGCTCCATCACATCTAGCCTCAATGATAATCGTTCCTGCTCCCACTCCCCGAGCTATAGTCCCACTTGCACCGGAGCTAGCTTCATGGAGGAGTAGATGGATAGGATTAGTAGAGTGCTTGCTAGGAAAAGTGTTTTGGTAGTAAGTACTAACCCCTGTAGTAGGAATGAGTTGTACCATATAAGGTATTGTACTTGTATTAGATGTAGACGTTGTGATATATGGTGTTATATTGTAACCACTTATTATAAATGGCATGTGGCCCTAATAGACCTTGTATTGCATTTCTTTTTGTTATTTAATTTTTGTTGAATGGTTTTGGAATGTTTACAACAGCAAGTACCCCATCTATTAGTTCTTAGTGCTAAGTAAGCGTATTCTTGGCAGATGGCCAGGAGAGTCACCAGGGCTTATGCTAATGCCAACCCAGAGTTGCAAGCCAACATCAATCAAGACGCTTACCAAGAAGCACCACCTATAGGTCATGGGAGAGGCCATGGTCGAGGAGTCAATCTTCCACCCCAACCAGTCAATCCCACTATGGTGCAAGTCATGGTGTAGCAAACCCAAATCTTGCAAGCTATCCATGCTGGCCAACATGCAAGTGCTAGCAATTGCAGTTCCAAACTAGCCAATTTCCTAAGGACTCAGCTTTTAACCTTCTCTTCCATCGATGAGCTACTCAAAGCTGATGATTGAATTCGAGACACCGAAAAGAAGCTACGACTTGTTAAAAGCACTGAGGAGGATAAAGTAGTTTTTGCCACTTGTCAACTCAAAGGGGCGGCCACTGCTTGATGGTAAAACTATATAGCCGCTTGGGGTGATGAAGACCTCAAAGCTGAGAAAGAGGAAGAGGCCGAAAAGTACGAAGAAGCTGAGAAAGAGGCAGAAGAAGAAGAGGGGGAAGTAGCTGACCGAGCCAAACATACAATTCCCTAGAGAGGATTTAAGATTGCCTTCCAAACCAACTTTGTGCTCACTGGAGTCATGCGGATGAAGAAAAATGAGTTCTACACCTTGAAGCAAGGGAATATGTTAGTCAGCAAATATCTTATGGAGTTCAACCAACTTGCCCGCTATGCCCCAAAAGATGTGGCAGATGAAGAGGAGAAAATTGATTGCTTCTTTGAAGGCATGCATGAAGATCTGCATGTACAGTTAATCATCTAAGACTTCTCCAGTTTCTATCACCTTGTTAATAAAACTCGTATTATGGAAAATGATAGGAGGAATCTGGAAGATAGTCAAAAGCACAAGCAAGTTGTGCAAAGACCACAAGGTGCTTTATTCGAAGGTTTTTCAAAAACCCTCCCAATCAAAGGCCAGTAGTAGTTTAGCTGTCAAGAACTCTAGCCCCAACACCACACTCCTGTGGCAATACATTTCAAACTCCGTGCCCTGCAAGCCAGCCTACTAGGGCAAACTCTATTACCAATCTTAGCTGCTTCCATTGCGAGGAAAAAGGACATTTTGCCAATCGATGCCTGCAAAAGCAAGTTACATCAGTGAAGTTTAACTTCGGAAGCATGCTAGCCCGTGGGCAAGCTTCAGGATCCGGCAGGGGATATCAGACCCCTAATGCAAACAAGGCAGCCACGACACCCATCGTGACTTTGTGAACAATATCACTACCAAAGAAGCTCAGGAGGCCATAGGAGTTCTGATAGGTACGTTCTCTATCAAAATAGTACCTGCACATCAAAATTTTAATAACGTGATATCCTTATCTTTTCTTGTGTTTCCATCCTTACCTTTGTCATGGCATTCTTTCTTATCTAGCAGCCCGTTCACCTTTTTGGAATGATAATTTGATTCTCTTTTCTCTGTAATTTCTATAGATGGTTCGGTGAGAATAAGCCCGAGGACCCTAAGGAGGACGTCATTGTGGAGGAAGAGTAGTTCTTTCAGTCTGTAGTATCCAAATAAAGTCCTATAATTTTAGAACATTTTAATTATTGTTATTATTAGTTGGTGCATTTGATGGTTTGTACCAAGCCTTTGTGTACTTGTAGTATAGCCACCCATAAAAACTATTTTGATTTCAAGTACAGCTTTTTCTAGTTGGTGTGTTTCTTTCCTTTGTAGTTGTCTTGTGAGTTTGTTTTTCCCATGTTTCCTCACCTCTGATTTTTCTCTTTTCTTTTTCTAAGCCCAGCCAATTTAGATGGTGAACATAAGGAGTAGTGCCAACACCACACTTTGATGCAAGCTCCAATTCTTCCACCGCAGACCAAGCTTGGAAAATTTTTGAGGACCTAGAATATATGGAAGATCACAAATTTATGGAAAGTACTCTTGTTTGGAAAGCCGTTATAATTATTGGATGTCAATCTAGGTAATTTAGGGAATTGTTGCTAAAGTGATATATTTTGGATTTAGAATTGAAAAGATTGAAAAATATTATAAGCAATTCAGGAGAATTGAGAGAAAGAAAGATATATTTGTGAATGCTAATTGATTATGAATAAATCTAAACAGTACCATCTTTGTGGATTGAATATATCATGGAGAATGAAAAGTGTTCAACTTGGTGGAGCTAATTAGATCATGGATAGTGTGTAAACTTGATGCCTTTGATTTATTATCTAGGATCAAAAAGAGCAATTGGATTTAAAACCAAATCTTAGTTGAATCGATTATTAGTGATTGTTGGAGAAATAGTATTGAGAGATTGATCTAGTAAAGATGGAGATTAAAAGATTAAGAAGTTGGATTATCATAAACAATTCGTGACATCAATTTTGGGCGATTTGGTTGAATCATGTAGAGTGAATGAATTTTATGGAGCTAATTGATTATTAGAGTTTCATGGATTAGAGTTAATTTTGGGTGATTTGGTTGAATCATGTAGATATGGAAGGTTAATTAATTGGATTAAGTAGGGATATAGAAGCCCATTCAATGGAAAGGCCGATATTAATGAAACCTAGTAAATCAAGAGGTGCATCCCTATATCGAAGATAGTTTGAACAATGTTGGGCAGTAGCACTGATATAGCTTGTAGTGGATAGCATGTGTGTCGGTCTGATATATTGGTGATATTGCACCAAACCGCAAAAACAACTGATATGTGGGCCTGTTCTTTTTGGCTGGAGTTTATGGCTTTTGGCTGCAGCTTGTGGCTTTTAGCCTGTTTGTGTGAAAGATTACAGAGAAACAGAAACTTACATACGACTTTTGTTGATATAAATGAAGTCGGTAAATTATGTACTATAATTAACTAGTAGATCCTATTTTTAAAAGATACTCCATTTAAAAGCTAGCTACTGTAGAAAAGCCGAAAAGCAGCTTTTAGAAGCTGAAAAGAACAGGGCATGTAGTTCTCGGGGTAACTTGACCGCACTAGCAGGGCTATAGCGGTGCTATAATGTGATATTTCAAACAATGCTCATAATAGTGGATACTAGTAGAAATTTTGGAAGAAGATACACTTTTAGAAATCATGTTGGATTAATCTTATCATTGAAAAGTGGATTTTGATATATTAATTTGAAACTTGTGAATTTATCATATCAATGATAGATAATTGGATTTTTACTTATAGGATTGACTAGATCATTTAAGGATGTTCATATGTTTAACTTAGTGGATTTAAATTAATTACGGGAGATAGATTGTCAAATAAGAATTAATTGAGATACTTGTAGTCATTCAAATTTGGTGGAATGAAAATGGCAAATATTAAGAGATTGATGTTGGTGGATTAGCGAATGTTGAATTATTGTTTAGATGATCTTAAAATCGACTGATGATCTTTAAAATGTTGGATTAATTTTATATCATTTGATGGGAGTTATGAATCTGTCTAATTAGATAATGATCATAAAGCAATTGGTGGAAACCACAGATTGCAGTGTAATTGCATTTAGTCGTCTACAATTATGTCTTTCTCGGATGAACACTTATGGAAGTTAAGCCCTTTTGGTGGAATTCCATATTAATCAATATGATAAGGGCAAATGAAGTTAATGCAGAGCTTGTAGGAGACTAAAGATGTATCTCAATTAAAGAAATGCTTCTGAGTACCAAAGAATAGATGCCTTTGGAAGAAGTCAAACTAAAAGAGGACCTCACTTATCTGAGTACCCAGTCAGAATCATGGAGGAAGCTAAACATCACACAAGAAACAAGACCAACAAGTTCTGTAAGGTGCAGAGTCAGAAGCAACATGGGAGCTTGAAGAGGACCTGAGAGCTGAGTTGCCTCTCCCTTCTTTTTCCCAGTCCATCCGAATCATAGGGACAATATTCTTTCTAAGGGGATAGGTTTGTAACATCCTAAAATTTAGCTTTCCTTCCAAATGTAATTTCAAATTAATTATTTAAATTATCTGGTTTTTATTGGTGATCCTGGAAGGTAATCTCAAAATTCCAATTCTAACCCGAAATTCCAAATTTGAATTCAAATTCTGAAAATTCAAATTCAAATCTCCAAAAATTCAATCTCTAGAAAAATATCCGTTCTACTTTTCTAGGTCAAACCCATTTTTCTTGACCCATCTTTTCTTTTCCTTCCTTTTCTTTCTGCTTTCTCCTTTTCCCTTCCTTTCCTTTCTCTCTCTTCCAACTCCTGTTCATTCACTACTATTCATCTTCCTGGTTTGTTCGGCCAAACATCCATCAGGGTGAAACAGTGACCATGGCATCTCTTATTCTTTCCAAGCTAACTCCCCAACAAAACCTTATCTCTAGGTCCTGCAAAAACGAAAGATCATCCAAATCACACGAGGAATCCATTCTTTCTAGTTTCTTCGCGATTCGTTCATCTGTTTGCCTTTTATCTCATCCGTTCCCAAACTAACTCAAAACAGAATCCTACAAATTCGAGTCTATTTATATCTCTTCCAAGCCCTTATATATGACCTTGTGACCTCTCCCAATGCTTTTCAATCTTTGCCAAGCCTTCCCAAACCCTAAAACACCGTCGTCATCGAGAGCCCTTCGTTCCTGAAATTGTTCGTCGCCCTAACTCATGTTCTGAGCACTTCAGTGAATTTATTTCAATTTCTTTCATGTCATATCGTGTTCCCAAGTATCTTGCACCCTCATGTGAAGTTAATTTGATTTTCATATAGCCGTTTGATAGGAATTGAGTTTCCCAAAACTGATCTACATCGTCCTCCATCATCAATTCGCTGCCTCTAGTGAGCCAAAATCCAATTCTTTAAAAACTGGAAATGGTGATGGGACTAAAACCATGGCACTTGAAGGGTGTTGGTCAAGGATATGTTGAGATGGCCAAGTGGTTGGGAAGCTTAGTCCTTAGCAGGTTTGGGCTTATGCGTGTATAAGTCATGTATAAGTGTAAAACCCAGTGTATGTGGGGTTAACGAGTTCTCCGAATGTGCTAATAGATAGTATCCATTAGGGTTAGATATGGGCTGATTGCTCCACCTAGATGAGTGGGATGGGATGGAGGCATGTGATCCATGGTGATAAGAACCAGCCAACCATCCATTCATTAGGGTTTGAGAGGGACTTTCTTATATGGAAGCTTTGGGTGAGTGCTCTTGTGAGGGCTCTATCCTCCATGGTGGAGTGGATTTAAACCTTCATCAATAAGTTTCAATAGATCAATCTTGTTCATCCCGCATAGTTTGTTCTTACTCTTATTGATTTGCACTTGTTTTGGTTGTTGTTTTGCCCTCTCTCCTTCCCTCTTGATCTTGCTCGGTTCCAAGGTTGTGTAGGTGATAGAGATGCCTCATGAGGATCATATTCCATCCATCTAGGATCAGTTGTAGCAAGATCTTGAAGGTTGCCTAATTTGGTTAGATTTGGATCCCCTCTATTGATATCTTGTTCCTAGGGTTTTGGCCTCGAATCTTTGTGTGCTATTACTTGCTGTGACACATGGGAACTTACCTAGAGCCATCTTGGCTATCTTCAATCCATGAGCAAGTTCTTGAGTTTTGCCCGATTTTGGTGCAACTTGCTTGTCTTAAGGAAACGTTGGAAGATTAACCAACATCCATGCAATTCTTGGATGGATTAGACTCCCGAGATCCTCAGCAGAGTGTGTGTAAAGTTTCAAGTTATTTGGTTATGTATTTTGGATATTGTACCATTTTTGGTTTTGGCTCAGGCTAATTTCCAGTTTGGGAACAAGGATATGGTCCGACTTCTCCGAGGCCTACGGTCTGACCGGAGGCTGATCACATTGTTCGGCCAGTCCAATTGCTTCCTCATAGTGATCTGACCAGCCTAGAGGAGTTGAACTCTATTTGCTTTTACGCTTTTGTGAGTTCTTTGTTGACGAACAAATCTTGTCTTTCAAGCTTCCAGTAGCTAGAGGAGTAAAGTTCTCGAATATCTTTTGGTAAGTTGAATTTGAAGGCATCATTCACCCCCCTAATTATCATATCAGGTCCAACAAGTGATATCAATGCCAAGTTACCTCTTCTTGATAGATCTTAACTAGTCTAAGAGTAATGGCATTGGATCAATATTCCACCAAGCTACCGGTCTTTGATATGGTTAACTATACCTATTGGAAGACTCAGATGGTAGCCTACATCCAACCCAAGGGCAACCAATTTGGGAGAAAGATAAGAGAACTTATGTCATTCTTGTAGATGACCATATCACTCCGATAAATCCTGCGGATGTGGAGGCAAACAACAAGGCATGCAACTATTTGATTCAAGGGCTTGGTAGATCTAATTTTGATCGAGTATCTCACTTGACAACTACTCACAAGATTTATACGATCCTCACTAACTACCATGAGGGCTCTATAAAGATCAAGGAAGTGTAACATCCCAAAATTTCGGATCTTCAGAAATATGGAATTTTTAAAATCATTCCTGCATGTTGCTGGCATTCAAATTTATTCTAAATATTTATTTGAAATTTTTTGACTTTTGTGCTATGAAAATTAGCAATCAAAAATAATCCCAAGTGCAAATAATAATCATATAAATATTCAAAGTTATGGAAATAATCTAAAACAAGGAATTACAAATTTTAAACTAATTTTTAAATTACATTTAAATCCAAAAAACATGTAAATTTTAAACTCAAATCGAGAAGCAAAACTCTCATTTAAATAATTGAACTCGAAATTCAATTTTTGAAATTTTAAATTTTGCAAAACTCGAAATCAAAGAATCTTAATGAACATTTAAAATTTTAAATTAAAAATCCAAAAAATTCAATTTTTAAATGTCATGCAAGAATTAAAAAACAACAAATCCTAATGCAAATTAAAACTTAAATTAGAAATCTAAAATTTCAAATCTAGCTCCAGCATTTTATTTTTTCATCTTCCCCATTTTCTTCCTGTCATTGCATGTGGGCCCATTTCTTTCTTTCTCTCTTTTCCTCTCTCTCCCTCTCTTTTCTACCTCGCACGCGGGCCCCTCCTCCCTTCTTTCTTTCTTTTTCTTTCCCCGTGCGCCCGCGCCTCCTTTCTTTTCTCCTTCTCCCTCCTCCCTTCTATGGCCGAGCGCCCTCCACGTCTCCCTCTTTCCTTCTCTCCCCTGCGCCGAACTCGGCAAGTATGCACGCCCGAATCTCCCCAAGATCCTACTATAGCACCGCCGCCTGCCACCGTCCACGGTCTCCTCTACCACCCCTATGACCTGCAGCCACGCCCTGTCACGTTGCCACGCCTTGCCCGGTCACACCCGTGAGCCCGCCACCGCGCCCTTTTTGCAGCTATAAGAGGCCTTAGCCTCCTTCCTCATCACCTGCGCAGCTCCTCTGCTTCCCCAGCCAAACCACCGAGCCACCCTCCCTGCACCGTGCGTAGACCGCAACTCGCCTCCTCGTCATTTCCGGCCGTTCCGGCGAAGCCTCGCCACTCTGACCACGTCATAGTGTGCCTTCGCTACCCTTCTACTTCCCCTCCAACTTAATTGGAAAGCCCCCGCCGGAGCTCGCCGCACGAATGTTCTTCCCTGTCGCTGGCCAAAACCGCCGCTGCCAGCGCCGCTCCCTCCTCGGCGAGTTTCCCTTCGATTCCTCGCCAGTGGAGCACCTTCTCACCGCAACGGACCTCCCCCAACCATCGCCGAAGCCTCTCCTTTCCCCCAGCTCGCTAGAGTCATGAACATGCTTGCGCCGCCCATGGCCTCCGCCGCCGGCTCGCCCCGACCCCTCTCCCGCTCGACCAATCCCAAGGTAAGACTCCCTGTACCCCCTAACGCTCACGCGCGCCTTGATCTTCCCTTCCCTCCACGCCGGCGCCGCCGTCCCCTTCCCACCTCGCCGCCGGCCGCTCAAACCGTCGCCCAAGCCATCCTACGCCATCTCGGGCCACGCCGCCTCCTCCACTGGCTTCCCCATCCCCAGACAAATCCATTTTTCTGGCTATGCCCGCCTCCCTGGCCGCTCCTCGCTGGCGACGCCGTCGGCCATGGCCGCCCGAGACTCCTCCTCTGTTTTGCTCTAACCGCCCCTTGGTTTTTCTAATTGAGTGCGTGTGTTGTATCAGCCCAGGCATTCCGCCCAATTGGCTAATAGAGCGCACGATAAAAGTTTACTAGTCTTAGGTCCCGAGTTCGAATCCTCTCGCCCACATTTTTTCTTCTGTTTTTGTTTTTAATTTCTTTAATCCATTCTAATTAAGAAAAATTTAGAAAAAAATTAGGAAATAATCCAGGGAAGCTAATAAAATTTAATTAGGGTGTGAATGAGATTATTTAATAATTATATTTGGACTAGTTCATGTATGCATAATTAATATGGTTGGCGCAATCATCTAAAAGGCTAATTATTAATTCAAAGCAATAATAAATAAATATGACTTTGGTTAAATATTCAAAAAGATTACTCTTAATTATAATATATGCCCTAACATTTAACATACCATCATTAAACAAATCTCCTTGGTAGATTTAATTAAGTAGCTATATTAATATATGAACCCGTATGACAAGCCTTGCGAGATAAATAAATTTAAACTAAAAATAAAGCTAAGCCTAATAATAACTAAAGTATAGACAAAATAATAATGGTGCCATTAATTAAATTCTAACATTAGATTTAATAAATAATAATAATGTTGAGCATAAATGAATATAACAGGCTAGGACCCAAATAAATAGATCCTAATTCAAATTAAACTAAGCCTAGTAATAACTGAAGATACATAAAATGTCGTACCACAAAATGCTATAAACCCGGATTCTAAAATTTATTCAGCAAACTAAAAATTGTATACATCGCATATAGCATGTGCCCTGAATAATAGCACTCGACAAAATAATGCTCCGCTAATCTCGTGCACTTATTCATAAGTCTAACCTAACTCATGAAACTTCCTTGATAAATAAAAAAAATAATAAAAGAAGATTTTAATAGAAGATCGAGTCATCATATTCCACCATCGGCCTTGCCTCGAATTACCCGAATCACCTATTAACTCATGATAAAGCTAAATTGAGCTTATTCTGATTTATTTGGATCTTTTGAGTTATTTGCCTTCATTTGAATTCGGTCGCTTATCGTGTAATTAGAAACTGGAGACCTAAAGAATCATCAAGCGAGATCAAAGCGAAGAGAAGATAAAGACCAGAAACTCAACCCCTTGAATGAGATAGCTTTGAGTGAGCTCAAGATCGTGGTAAACCGCGCAAGGCGAGTCAATACTTTGATCATGTTGAACCTACATTTTCTGCAAATTAATTTTATTTAAATTATCAAATTGCATGCTGTTATTTTATGTGCAAATATATGTTGGATTTAAGATTCTAGATATATGCCCATTGTTCAACTTGATTAGTATTACACCTCTTTTTGGAATATTTGAATATGTGAGCCTTTTCACCTTAGTGAAAATTATAATGGTTAGCTTTCGAAAATAAGTCCCTAATTATACGCCATGCTTAGCACTGCTTAGAAACCCGGGGGCACCAAAAATGCCCAAGCATCACTTTTAATCATGAGAAACTAATTTGGGAAGTCATGGTGGAAATGACTGGTATATTTGAAATGATTATTTTATGCTTTCAAAAACCTCAACTTGCTAAAATATCTAGACGGATGGTTTGGGGGTTGGTATGTGGTGCAAAGGAAGCACAGATTATGAAATGTGCTAGAACCGCCTAGGTAATCCTAAGGACCGAATCTTGTCATGATATCCTGTGTAAAACCGTACAACCACAAGTCTGTAAAATAGGCTAAGTAAACTTATCGAAACTCCCGGACTCATCTCACCGGTAGTGGATAGGAATGGATATGCAAGGGCAAGGGAAGGCCTAAAGGGCATCGAGTGGAGGGTGAAGTTTCCCAGTCGTACTAGCGTTGTGGGGAGTGGAGCCCTAATGCGCTAGTAACCGTGGTGAACATCCCGTGCAACGTATGGGACCCACCGCAAGAGGGAGCGGGCCCATAGGGGTGAGATGACAAAAGGGGCTAGATATTTTAAAAAGTCACTGTGATGGTCTACTCAACCACATGACTAAGGAGTCGTGTGGGGCAACGAGCGGATTGTCTCTTGTGGTGAAAGTGTACAAACTCAGAAGACAGACTATCATGAGAGGTCCTTAATTTCTCTATGTCACCAAGCAAAGCACAGCATGTATCACATTCGTCACGGGAGGGAGCAGATATAAGTGAAGTAAACTCCCGTGACAATCTATCTACTTCCTTCTTCAACTTGCTACACCTAGCCCTAGATCTAGCATGAAATTTACCTAACTTAAGAAAAGCATCATTAAGCTGGTCGTATGAGGGGTATACCTCGTCGGAGTAAAGCTCGCTGTCACTCACGTCGCCCTCAAGGGCCATGAAGCACATGCCGGAGAAGTCGTCGCCACCCTTGGGGTCTTGGTCGTCCTTCCCATCGTCGTCACTCCACCCCTCTACCTCGCTGAGGTCGAGGTCGTCGAAGGCGGTGAGGACGCGATGGAACAGCTTCTTGGCTTTGCCAAGGTTGCGAAACTTCTTCTCTTTGCTTGGAGGCTTCTTGTTGTGGTTCTTGTCGGTGTAATCGTTCTTGCTCAAACCGCCGAAGTCGTTCTTGCCCTCCAGCTTGGGGCAGTTTGACCGAATGTGGTTGGGGCCACCACACTCGAAGCAAATCACACGTCCTCCTCCTCTCTTTCTCTCCCTAACCCTCTTGTATGCATGGGAGAATTTTCTGGCTAGGAGGGCTAGCTGGTTTTCTGGAAGCTGTTCTAGTAGGTCATCACTCATCTCACAAATAGCAGCAAGAGAAAAACCAGAAAGAGTGTCAGCAGAAGAACTAGAGGCAGGACTGGGATCGGTGACCAAAGCCATCGACTGAGACTTCGACTTCCGAGAGACAATGTCAATCTCGTGAGTCTTGAGGCGTGAGTACAACGCGTCAAGAGTCAAAGTCGAAAGGTCAATGGTGTCCTTGATGGTGGTCACCTTTATCTCCCAAACACGCAGATCCAAGGCGCAGCATCTGACGAGTATTGTCCGAGTCGGTGTATGTGAGACCGACTGCTCGGAGGTTGCTCAAGATCTTCTGGAATCTCGCAAAGCATTCATCCAAAGACTCTCCAGCGAGCATTTCAAACTTGTTGTAATCTCACTTGAATTGGTCCTGTCGAACCATCTTAATTTGGGTGGTGCCCTCATGGTAAGCATCGAGGGTCTCCCAAATGTCGAAGACCGACGAAAGATGAGAAATACGATCAAACTCATTTCGGTTCAAACCTTGGATGATGATGTTCCTTGCCTTAGCATTTGCCTTAACATCAGCCATGTTTCTGGCATTGATGTTCTCATCGGCAGGAACAGCACAGCAAACTTTGACCTTGCGCCAAATCGCATAGCCCTGAGCCTGAATGTAGGTCTCCATCCGACTCTTCCAAAAGGTATAGTCGATCCCATCGAAGATCGGGGGCTTGGTAGAATACTTGTCCGTTGCCATGGCTCACAGACTGGTTAAGATCTATTGAAAAGAGCTAACCGGCTCTGATACCAATTGTAGGATCGGAAATGGCAACAGAGAGGGGGTGAATGGTGCCTCTTTTAAAACATCGCCCCTCGAAGTATCCACTTGAAACTCTTCTCTCTGATAGCTATGAAAGACTATGAAGAGAAGGGTTCATGCTCTCTGGAAATCTACACTAATCAGACGAAGAAGCATAGCGAAAAAACAAAGCAAAGCAAACAAGAGAAGAAGCTTCACAGAAGAATCAGAGGAACTTGGGCAGGGCGGTCAGACCGCTCGACATGGGCCGGTCAGACCGCTCAACATGGGCCGGTCTAACCGCCGGTCGTGGGCCGGTCAGACCGCCCTAACGCCGGTCTGACCGCCGGCTCTACTCCGGTCTGACCGCCAAACTAAATCCGGTCTGACCGGTTATACAGATTCAGAGCAGAAAGCAGGTAGACCCGAAACTGAAAAACTGAGATCTCTAGAAAATTAAGGAATTGATGAATCTCAGCTGTTCTGTTGAGGCCTAAAGACCTAGAATACACATTCAATATCTCTAAGACCTCTGGGAACAAAAGAATTCATAAAGGGATCAAGAAATCAAGATTTGAGCTAAAATCTGAAAAATGAGTTCTAAATGAACAGATTTTCAATTTGCTCATCAATCTTGAATTATTTGCTCATGAACTTTTGAAATCAGCTTAGCAATATCTAAGAAAAGAGTAAACATATCATACATTGAAGATCTATAATATATACAATAAAATAATATTTTCTTTAGTTTTACCAGCTTCCTATAGGGGAGGCGCCCATTGCACCGCTAGTGTCCTTGTCTCCCACGTGGGGAGCTTGGGCCTCGCGAGGGAATGGCTTACATCTCTGATGCAAAATTATTCAGGAAACAACTCGTACGTTTGATTCTTGGCACTCGTACGTTTGATTCTTGGCTCTATCTAGCACCTTCCTCATTCATTCGTCTCACCATCTCCTTCGTCCATTTGTGCGTAGCCCTAGTTATAGCCACTGTTCACCGTTCGAAAATATCGCTGCTACCAGGACACCACAAACGCCACAGCCATCATCTCCTCGCCTCTGCCATCTTCATCAAACTATTGTATAGCCTCTGACAACCTGCATTCAATGCCTGTCTTATCGCCCTACCCTACACGCTGGAGCGGCCAAAGCCTAGTTTGCCACCATCGCCACTCAATCCTCTCACGGCCGACCTCCCCTACCACAAACGTCAAACACCACAGCAGCCGACCGACTCCCAATTTCTGAGCTCCCTGACATTCCATAATGGCCCTATTACCTTAGGCCACGCACCTCAGCTCCCTAGCTCGTGGCTCCTTGGACCATCGCCATTTTTGTGTCTCGGTCAACCTGACGCTGCTCTACCCCTTGACTGCCACCCTGCACCACCCAAGGCATTGTTCAATTTGAGGTGCCACCCCACCGCTAACCTCTCCCCTGTAGCCTTGAATATGGCCAAAGCCTCCTGAGCACTTCCACCCTAGCCACGTGCCGAACCCAAGCGAACACTTCCCCTGTAGCCAACCGCCTTAAACCGCCTATAAAAGGGACCGAGCCCTTCTATTGAGTTGCATTGGCACCCAGGGAAGCCACAAACACCCTAATTCCCTTTGCGGCCAGTCACATCGTCACCTTCACCGAAGACCCTCCAAGTAAGCCAAATTCCAATTCTCTTTACCTAGTCTATTAACTTTTCAATTACTCTCACATGTAGCTTCTTCATGCTCCTAGTAACCCCATCAAAGCACCGCCATAGGTCCCTGAGCCCCCTACTACACCGACAGCCATGTCCGCCGTTCAACCGACGACCTCCACTGTGGATAGCTCACCCCTGACCTCCCTAACCCAAGACAACCCTACCCGAGCCACCCTAGCAGCCCTTAGATGGTTAAATTATAGCCGATTTGGCCGAAGAAACTCCCTACCTCGCTGCCATCCATTTCGTGCTTCCCAAGCCATGCCATTCCCAAAAATGGATTCCCCTTAGCTCTAGGATCCCATTCATAGCCTCAAATCCCAGCGCCGGCCACCGTAGCATCGGGAATTGCCGCCGCCACATACTTTGCTCACTGTTGCTACAGTAACCGATGGGGAGGAATATGAATAGTGCCAGGCCGGGCCAAAACAGTGCAGCCCAAATCACCAAAATTCAATTCTAGCCATGTGAGTATTGTTCATCATTGTTCACTGCACTGTAGCAAAAACCCGACCCGGTATTGAATAGTACAAACCCTGCCATAATTAGTGCAGACCCATGATGAACAGTAAAATACCTGTTACTGTTCATGCATAACCAATAATACAAAATATATCTATTTCATCTGTTTTGAGCCCGTTTATCCTATTCTCGGCTCCGTTTTTCCCATATCATACTTCGATAAAACCTTAGTTAGCCTAGATGTTATTTTGAACCTATGTCCAGTACTGTTACAGCCGTTACTATTCACCAAAAGCCCAAAAACATATATAGCGCCATTTCGACAGTCTCGAACCCACCTAGCCCAATTTCGACTCTGATAAGCCAAATCAAACAACACCTAAACCCTGACCACCAAAACCTATTTTCTTTATATCTTTTTGATTATTTTATTGTATTTTGATTATTACCCAAGTCACATTAGAGTATGTTGGAATTAGTATTTATGTAAATAGTGCGTGCTTGCATTATCCCCCGACATGTGAAGAAGTTCAACAAAAATTTATGCCGACTTGCTTTGCTGATACACGCATGCACGTACCTGTGCCATTGCTTGGCGATAGCAAATGCTGACCTCCATTGATGAACAATCCGATATCTCTAATCGTCTCCCCTGCGTGCAAACCATCTATAATTCCATCGTGTGTTGCTCCTCACGTCGTCATCCACCTCTTTCTACGTGCTTGCATGTATATGGCAAAAGCCAACTCACAAACTATATAACCTACACTGAAACCTCAGGTCAACCCCCAATATCTCTTCAAGAAGAGAAGCCCTTGATCGTTCGTTTCCTCCGACGATCGAGCAAGAGATGAGGACGTCGTCCGCTCTCTCCTTCCTCGCCCTCTGGACGTTCCTCTTCCTCCTCGCCGCGTCGGCGGCGGCGAACGACTACGCCGGCGGCAACGTCGAGCAAGCCTACCAGAAGCACGTGGACGGCCTCGACGCCTCCTACTACCACCGGTCGTGCCCGGACATGGAGGGCATCGTCCAGAGGGCCGTCAAGAAAGCCTTCGCCGCCGACCACACCGTCGCTGCCGGCCTCATCCGCCTCTTCTTCCACGACTTCGCCGTCAGGGTACATGCACATTACATTGCATGCGTCAGACATGAAACGAACTCGACATCGTACTTAATTTCTCCGATATTCTAACCTGCATCTTGCGTTCTTGAATTTGTTGCTCTCATCAGGGCTGTGACGGGTCCATCCTGATAGACGCGCAAGGGAGCGAGAAGTACGCCGCCGCGAGCAAGACGCTCCGAGGCTTCGAGCTGATCGAGGCCATCAAGACGGAGCTGGAGGCCAAGTGCCCCAAGACCGTCTCCTGCGCCGACATCCTCACCGCCGCTGCCCGCGACGCAAGCAGAGAGGTGGCTCACACATATACATACTACTTCGTCGCACGTTTCATACGTACGTGTCGTGCAGCCAAAGCAATTTCTACTTTCGCCTTAAAATCGATGAACTGTTACTTGAGCGTAGGTCGGAGTGGACTACTGGCCGCTCAAGTACGGCCGGAAGGACGGCCGCGAGTCCCGCGCCGAGGAGGCCGACCGGTACGTGCCCATGGGCCGCGAGAGCATCACCGACCTCATCAACTTCTTCGAGTCCAGGGGCTTCAACATCCTCGACCTCGTCGTCCTCTCCGGTACACATGACTCTCTCTCTCTCTCTCTCTCTCTCTCTCTCTCTCTCTGTGTCTGTGTGTGCATCAGTGTATCTCTCTCTCTCACACACGCAAGTGAAGTATGCAAGAATGGAAGAGGCATCTAACATGCACGCTGTTTGCGCGTGATCGATGCAGGAGCGCACACGATCGGGCGCGCCACGTGCGGCGCCGTGAAGCCGCGGCTGTGCAACTACCAGGGCAGCGGCAAGCCGGACGGGACGATGGACCGCCGGTACGCGGACTTCGTGCGGCGCAAGTGCCACCGCGGCGACGGCGAGTACGTCGAGCTCGACGGCGAGACGCCGACGGCCTTCGACAACAGGTACTACCAGAACCTGATGCGCGGGATGGGGCTCCTGGAGACGGACCAGAAGATGCTCCCGGACTCCCGGACGGGGCGCTTCGTGAGGGACATGGCCAACCAGCCCGACCTCTTCAGGCACCAGTTCGCCCAGTCCATGCGCCACCTCGGCGCCGCGCAGGTGCTCACCGGCGACGAGGGCGAGGTCCGCCTCAAGTGCTCCGCCGTCAATTACTGATACCATCGAGCGTAGCATGCATGTATGCATGCGTGCTAACTCGATCGGTTCCCGCCTTTTCCATTTTGGTTAATTTCTTGGTTCAGGGGGTAATAATGCTTGTGTTTTTGGGTTCAATTCGCTTCTTTCGCATGGTTAAATCTTCTTCGAGCTGGTGTTTGTGGTGTGGAGTCTTGTGTTGGATATACATATGGCTCAGACTGTTTGGAGCCAAGGAAGGATAAATTAACGGTGTCTTTTGCAGGGTTCTGTTCATTTTGAGCTTGATGAAATGTGTGCACTGATAGGAACCAGTTACTATCGATAAGAACCAGCAACTAGATGCAATGTTTGGAGTAGAATTGAGATCTCCTTGCCCTGTCTCGAGCATTTGCACTGCTTGCTCCATCGGCTTGGGACTTGGGCTCAACCCATATGCAATTCCAAAACAGTGCTGCGCTCGATTACTCCAGCATAGGACATGGTGGCAGTTCATTGGGAGATCTGGTCCAGCCAAGAAAATTATTCTGGCAACAAAAAGAGAAGAACAGATAGATAGATGGGCGAGAAATGAAAGAAAATGTGGAGGCAATGGTAGAGAGGAAAGGTCCATCACGTTCTTGAACAGGGGTGGAGACTGGAAATTAAGGAACCAATGGATGGATGGAAATTACACTGGAGAAACGCCAAAAATTAAGGAATCAATGGATGGATGGATGAACATTTCTTTGTATGTTTGATATTGGGAAATTTTATGCATGTCTTATAGCATGCCTATCGACACGGAAAATGAGAAGCATCTGCTTGGTGGCACCGCCATTGTGGTGAGCCGTAGTTAGCCTTTGTGTAATACCATCAGAAAGAAAGGCGTAGAACGAAAACAATCTAAGTGACAATAAAGAAAAGTTTGCCATTAGAACCCTTCAACTATGAAATGTCGAATAGAATGGCACTCATTGAGAACGTTCGGGGCCGATCGACGCCTCTTACAAAAGTAAACATCATCATTCGATAGAAGAAAAATCTAACACCCATATTTTACCGACTTATCTGTCGCATTTGAAAGCCTTTAAATAGTGCATAAACCACCCCATGGACTAATGGTCCAAGGGTTTTGCCCAGCGCAACAGTAAACCGACAGAGAGCAAGAGATAAGGTGAGTGCAAAACTGGCATACACAAGATAGGAGGGAGGCCAGCCAAAGCCTCCTCCTTCATAAGCCCATCTAGCACACGCTGCCATTTCATTTCCTTCCTCAGCCAAGAGCTCAAATCCAAGCCATTGCTTTGCTCAGCCAAAGCCAAGCATCAAGCCAAGGAACACTCCACTGCCACCTGAGTCCACGACCGCCATAGAGGAGGTGAGGGAGAGAGCCTAGAGGAGAGGATCACAAGGTGTAGGGGAAGACAAAGAAGATAAACAAGGACCGCAGTCAACCACAACAGCAAGAGGGGGGCCGACCAGACCGCAACATAGCCATCGCAATCGTCGTCCATGCTTCTTGTCATCCTCAACCCAACACCAACTAGCCCTCATTTTCCCAAGCTTCTCTTTCCCTTGTCCATAGCGCGATGCCATCGGCGGCGAGCTTGTAGAAGCCATTGTGCGCCCTTGGAAAGGAGAACATGCTCCCTGACGCATGTCTCCCCACTAAATCCCATCGCAGTGACACCCATAGGTGTTCCCAAGACCGAGTGTAAACACGAATAGAGTAAGGCAAAAGTAGAAGCTAAAACAAAAATGCTAGTAGTAAAGGGAGGAGGAGTAGACCATCCCAGGGTAGGAAGGGGCAAGGAGTTGTAGGAGAGGAGCCGGGGAGGGATAGGGCTGCAATAGTGTCTAAATGAGCAGTGGTGGCCAACGCTCAGAGGGTCGCCTAGGAGAGTTGGCGGTGCTCCGAGATGGCCACTGTCGGAGTCATGGAGGGCCAGCATCGATGGAGCCACGCTGCAGCCATAGGGGGCAGCGCAGCCGAGGGATGAGACCACGAGGTCGACGGTGAGGTCACTGGCAACAAGCCATAGTCCGGTGGCACGTATGGGAAAACTGGTGGAGAAGTAGCCAGCGGTGGATCCCGAGCTATGTTGTCGCTATTATTTTACTATGTACTTGCTAGATCTTTGGACTCGTGGTTGCTTTATTGTTTTTTAAGTGTGTGTGGTGAAAGCGATATGCATGGACGGGAATAACACATTTATCCCATGTGCAACACTAATTCACATATTACCTTTAGTTGTCACGATCAGAATTCAATGTCGAGCTTTAGCAGTCAGCTTTAAGAATCTGTCTTATCAAAAATACTTCTGTTGTGTGGCTTATGCCTTTTTTTATAGTTGATAAACAAGTACGGTTGCCTAATGCTCATCGGTAAGCACGTATGCTTATCGTGTCGTTGAGTTGAACGAAAGAGGTGTTCTAGCAGCGATAAATGTAAATGGTACAGTTTTGGAGTAGTGATAGCATTTCGGCCCCAAATGTAAATGGTGCAACTTTGGAGTTGTGGTAGCATTCCGGCCCGTGAGTAGGCTGGATGTTACACTTTGATGTGTGTAAACATGTCACAACAATAGGGTGACATATATACTCTCTTCTCTTCGGTCACAAAAGAAAAGTTAGATTATTTAGGCCAGGCATTTAGGCTACTACTTAAGTTATTTGGATAAAAATTAACTTTTTTGTGACACGAGGAGAGGCGTGCTTGGCTCCTCCAAAGCAGTACTGTGTCGAGTGAGGGGAGGCAGGCTGCGTGCTGCGAGGGGGTCCCCAAGCCAGAGATGTTGGCAACGTCGCGGCAGAGAACCTTTTCGCTCGGTGGATGCAGGGGAACGAATGCTACCTTACAACTACACGCACTTTGCTCATCCCTCGTTAGCTAGCTACCAGCTTGTTCGTTCTTTAATCCTACAAGCAATAATTGATAGAGAATATATTTCCTTTGTCTCACAATATAAGTCTAAAGCTCATCATACGCACAGATCAAGAAGATAGTAAATTTAAGAAAAAATTAATACCATAGAACCATATATACATCTATTAAATGGTATACTATAACTATTCACTCATTTGTTTAGCATTAAAGTAAGAGTATATGGTGAAAATATTGTAGTAACTACACCTTTGAACTTCGCAATAGATTTATATTGTGAAACGACGCTTCTCAAGAATAATGATATATTATAGGACGGATGAAGTAGTATAATTAACTGGAATATCATAGTGCTCAGAGGCACCATGGTGCCTGAGTATCATGATATAAAATAGGTATTTGTTTCATGTATCCCGTATCTTGATAATATAGTGTTCTATTATATATGAAGTATTTTTTCTGCTGCTGAATGTAGTTACTCCCTACGTACATATCAAAATTTCTACCGGTGGGTGGGATTGATCTTGGAAGCTCATGCATCCCTCTACCTTTCCTCTCATGTGCCTTTCTTTGTCAGCCAGTGTTCTGTGGACGTTTGATCAAACATCAGACGGTTTGGATCAAGGTGGACGAGATGATTGCAATTTCTCGTGAGGAGTTTCTGAAGCCCTGATTTCCTCGCTTGCTTTGATCAATTCCCGGTTGTTGAATAAAGGCAGGTATCTGCATTCGTGGATCTTGGATACGGCGCATATGCGTTTGTCGTACGTTTGACGAAATTTCGATGGCGAAATTTGAACCCTGGCACTGAAGGGTCGAAATTAGATATTAAGCGGAAAGCAGGGATAGTACAGAGATCAGATGATCGAAATTCCAGTTCTATCACATGAATAACTTACATGACAAGGTGAATGATTTGAGCCTGACATCGACTAGATAATTCGGTGGGAAATCGATTGGACTACTGACTAAAATCCTGTTGGAAGTAAACAACTTGATAATTGGATAGGAAATCGATTGACTACTCAGTACTGACCAAGGTCTTGTTTGAAATAAAAGATTTTTCAGGAATTTTGTAGTGTTGGAATCCCTTAGAACCTTTTCTTATAATGACCTGTTTAGAACGCATTAAACAAAAACACGGGAATAAGGAAAAAAACGCTGGAATTTAATATCATGTACAGAGAAATTCTACAGGAATTGAAAACACAAGAATTACTCACAAGAAGGTGTTTGAATGCTTCACATGATAAATACAGTAATTTCGAATGCAGATGTTTATTAGGAGTAAGAAAGAGATAAAATACATTGGAATCTAAAAAATATGTAGGATTTTTGCTATCCCATGAGATTCCTTTGAAGCAATCATACGATCCAAACACCTGTAATAGCATTTTTTTTCCTTCCCATTGAATTCCTTCATTTTTTTTCTCCTTTACATTAAATTCCTTTGTACCGAAGAGGCCCTAATAAAAGGTGTTCGGATTGTAGAAATGGCTCTAAAGAGTCCCACATGAAACTTTCAATCCATGCAAACTTGGGAGGAATTCAAATTAACATGCATGAGATCTATAGCATCATGTGAAATTTTCCAAATTGAGTTGTCCAAGCAGGTTCTCTCCGATGTGTCCCAAGAAGGCAAGAATTGTATCCACCGATTATACCCCTACATATTTCATCTGAAGCAACCGAAGGCACCTTCCAACTAATCATGTGTTTTAAATTCATTTTTGGATTCTACTACCTTACAATTCTATTCCTAAATTTCTTTCTTTTCTATGTCATTTTTCCTTGAGTTCCAGACGGGCCCTCGTAACTGGCCTTTTCACTTGGAACTCTGTGACAGGCAATTAGCTACTGTACTTGGGATCCAGTTCTGACGATGACCGCATGGTATGCACTATGCTACACTGCTAGGACTGTTCCTTTCTCAAGATCCATAGGGGAGCCGAATCCGGCCGGTACGGTGGCTGAACATGGAGCCACGAGCAACACTAGGTGCTAGCTAGCAGCCAAAGATGGCTAACTTTTGCGTTTGGTTGGATCTGCACCCGATTGATATGGCTAAGCACCATAAGCTCCTCAAAAAGGAGGTGAAGAAATATCGGTTGTTCTTTTTAGCTATAGTTTATGGTTTATAACTATATTTTATGGTTTTTGACTGTTTTAGGTAGAGAATACTGAATAAAAGAAGCTTATATATGGTTTTAGCCATTATAAATAAAGTTATTATAGTGTGTACTACAATTAATTAGTAGACCTTATCTTAAAAAGATATTTTATTTAAAAACTAGTTACTTGCGAATTATGTGGTGTATGTGGGGTTTTAGTTAACTCAATGGGATGCCATTATATTTTATCCAGATTTTTATATATAGCAGGATTGATTGATAGTATATGAAAAGTTAAAAAGTTATCTTTATAATATATCTAAGCAAAAACCAACAAAACACAAAGGGCAAAGATCTCTCCAGGTGATCAATCCCCTGGTCAATGCCTGGAGGTGCAGCCCCGCTCGGTTGAGCTGAAAAGTTATGGCTTATGGCTGAAATTGTACTGTAGTGGCTGAAATTTCACTGTACCTGAAGATGACTTATTTGACGTAATTAAATTTAAAAAAAATTAAAAATAGAAAAAAAAATAGGCTAGCTCATCACAGACAACGCAAACAAATATGGGAAAAAAGAACCGGCAAAAAAGCTCAAAAAAGCCAAAAGTTCAGAAAAAGATAAAATTTATAAATAGTAAAAAATAAGCCGTGAAGTTTAGAGATAAATTGCATCAGAAAAACTTGAAGTCCTATTCCTTCAAGAAAAAACCTTTGAAGGACTTTCCAAAGCCAACAAGTAGATGATTCGCAAACCCAAAAAAAAAGTAGGCGACCTAACAAATTTTTCAAAAACTTGTGAAGTTCAAGATGGATTTACCGGGGCCAGGTTAGCTCCCACACATATCGCTTCGAGAAAACATAAAAAAATTGGTAGCGCTGACACAAAATTAGTTTGTCATGCTAAAAAAATCAAATATAAATTCAATCTACACATGGACAAATTCTGTTTGAAAAGGAAATAAAAATAAAAAGGGGGAAATCGAAAGGATAAAGCTACTACTCTCCTAATGTAAGTCATATTTTTAGTTGAATTTTTACAGGATGCGTGCTTATATCATGATCTATCTAATCAATTTTTCGAGAATTTTCTATGACTATTTGTACCGTATTTTGAAGAGAGAAGCATGGAAGCACTGGATACGCTCTCATATTGCTCCGGTACACTCTCGCATAGCTCAATAACGGATATATGTTAGTTATACATGCAATCAAAACCTATTTCACTTTGAATAGTATTTAAAAAATCTTTGGATTGTACATATGAAAATAAAATGTAAGTTATACGTAATGAAAATACTTTTAGCTTTTATAGACGATAATATACAATAATAAAGGCTAATTGTCAAATTAGAACATGTTCGGGACATAATAATTCTGCAGGAATTAAAAAAACGGTTCGGTTCTCTATAATTAAGCTTGCAAAATTCATGCAATCTACATGGGCCTCGTAATTTTTTGAAGGGAGTTTGTCATATCTGATTGTTCTGTTTAAAACGGCTTAGGGCTTCTAACTTTTAGAGACACAAGTTGTTTCGAACGAATTATCTTTTAATGTGCCTTTTTTTCTTTGCATTGTTTGTAAGATATAATGGGTTTTTTATTTTTTTTAATTGAATGACTCAACTAAAAACTAGTAGCCGGTGCCTATTTTAACTAAAGCTAATTACCATAGTTAAAAGCTATTAGCTAAAGCCATTTTGGACGGAACCATTGAACTCAGGAGTCAGAATTGAAGAACATGAATGATGACCAGGAAGTCAGAATTCTTTTAAAGGGAGTTTGTCATACCTGACGTTCAACCTTAATTTTAGATAACCAGGAAGTGTGAAGCATCCGGTCGCCTAACCGTACTCAACTGCGACATGTACATGCCTACGTTTTTGCCACGTACAGGCAACTTGTCGTCCAGAGGAACCGAAGTCGGTCACCAAACCGCAGGGTGTTGTTGAAGCATCGATGGAGCGGTAGTAACAACATGTTTTCTAAACGAAATAGCAAGTGACAACGTTTTGCTCCGCTTGTATTGATTTCTGTTTTAAAAAAATTAAAAATTAATATAAATACATGACTTTTCGAAACAATTTTTCTACTCCTCTTATCACCGTCTTACTCCAAAAATAAGACAGGGGTAGAGATGCATCACGCATCTCACCCCTCTCATTTCTATCACAGGTACATATCTCTCGCTCACTTTTTTGCTTCTTTCAATCATTACTATTCATTTCCTACCTCTTCTAAAATCACAGCCAAAAACCACGAAATGCTGTTTGACTGAATGGGATTTTGATCGCTGGGTAGTCCATTCTTCGATTGCTTCCAAGCCAAACCTTTCTTTTTCTCTGACCAATGCTGTTACAACCATGAAAGCAACACAAAATTCTTTTTGAAGCCAGTGGGAAACAACAATTGTACCGTCCCGTTTATGGGATTTAATTACTGGTTTTATACAGGTTTATGGTTAAATTGATGTTTTAACTGTGGTAGACAATAACGCATCAGAAGGCCTATTTGGCCTAGCTTATTGCGTGTTTATTTGGATTCAGCTTGTAAGGCCAAATAAGGAGTTTCTTGAACATACTAAGGGTCTGCTCTAAAGGACATAAGCTTCTGACGTATGGTTTTAGATATGGGCTTTTGATTGAAATTATTCTGTAACAACTGTTAGAAAAAACTAAGTCATTCAATTAAAACAAATAAAAAATAAAAAACTATTATATCACTATAGACAATGCAAAGGAATAATATGAAAAAAGAAAAGATAAAATAACTAAAATTAGAAATCAACATATTCTAGTAGTTTTTAATTTAAATAAGTTAAAATAAAAAACAGAAGCTAAATCCGTTTGAAGCAGACCGACTTACTACACACTTACAGGGCCGTTGAACGTTGTAGCTCACATGCACGGTCAAATTGGCAAAACTGAAAAAAAAATACCGCGCGCGAGTTACTCCAAAAGCATTGAACTTGGAGAGTAGTAGCTCTTGAACCACTACAAACACTTTAACTGGTAATCGAGCAGTGTCATATATGCGCAACAAAGGAATAATCGTATCCTCGGAGAAGCACATTCCCCCGCCTTGTTAGGGCCCTGATCAACTCGATTTTAGCTTCTAGTTTGTAGCTTATTTTTTACTATTCATAAGTTTCATCTTTTTCTGAACTTTTTGCTTTTTGTTAAGCTTTTTTACCGGTTCTTTTTTCCCGTATTTGTTTGTATTATACGTAATGGGCTAACATATTTTTTATATTTTTAAAAATTTTTAGATTTAATTATGCTAAATAAGCCTCTGTCAGCTACAGTATTTTCAGCCATGAGCTTTCAGCCGAACCGATCACCACCTAGATCTCAGCCATTCGATTTGCAAATGAACGCTCTAGATCGACTGCTGCGGTAAAACCGTCATAGAATTTTGCTACGATATTTTCAGTATAGTACTTGATATATAGTCCCCTGCACTGACATACGCATATCATTGTGCTCCTCTGTCTTTACTCACACAAAGGCAGAGATGCTATTCTGCGGACGAAAACTTCATGTACTAGCTAGCTCATCGTTCTCTTTTACTCGTCAGTTAAAAGTCATCGTTGTAGTCTTTAATATACGTTTTTAACTACATATTACTTCTACTTTTTCTAATTATATGTTCTAAAGTTTATAACAAATATAATAATGTGAGAATACATTTTGTTGAAAAATACTGTATTATTTCAAATCCGAAAGCTTTTTTTATTATTGACAGGATTTAATAAATTTTAAGTGCATGTAATCTAAAACATCATAATTTTAGACAGTGATGGACCCAGATTTTTACCCAAGGGTATGCCACATCAAAATTTTCATATGCAATTCAGTAAAATCATTTGCCAATTCGGTAAATAATTGTAAAATTTACACCGTAATTCAGTATACAGGCACTAAATAATATGATAAGTCTTAAATTCAAAGATTAAGTTAGAAATTTGCACAAATTACAGTATAAATAGTTCAAAACCATCTAATAGTCTCAATATACATAAAAGAGACTTATGATACTACTTGTCTGACTTTTTTAGCCTACGCTTTCTGACTTACAATACTTACAAGCTCTTGGCTAATTTGATCAATGACACCAATATATATTTCTCTTCTAAAGTGATCATCATTTGTTTGGTTTCGAGCACGAGCGTACCTTGCTGATTTTCCATAAGGCACATAATCACCATCCATAGCAGGAATTTCAACACCATGTTTATCACAAAACGAAGTGACCCTCTCAAGGACTAGCTTGTACTGAGAAGAAAGTGTTCCCTTATCTCACTTAATAACAAGTTATTAAGCCCATTTGACTGACTCATTACCTAGCCCATTTCTTCTAGAAATATATTGACTAGTTCAAAGAGACCCCAAAGTGTGCCTAATTCTTGAAAGTTTGTATATATCCCTATGCACAAACAGCGTTACAATATTTCTAAAAGCACCCATAGCTGTGTCATTCGATTTGCAAAAATTTGCTGAGTTAGTTGTCACTGATTTATATCTATAAGTAGTGTTATTTTTAGCTGTTTAGCACACCAACTATGATACAATCCACTTCATATGAATTGCAATGAATCTATCACAATTCCTCATACAGTATAGCAACCACTACCACCCTACAGCCCGATACTCAGTAGAAACTCAAAGTAGCTTACAGTCGCTATACACTAATAAGATCAACATGACTGCCACAGGACAAGCCTCACATTTGCATCCATGGGATGAATAGGGCAAATATAACAACGGCACGGACAACAAAATATATGGAACCTGCAGCATCACCTCTCTCTCACTGGGGAAGACGTTCTTCAGAGCGTTCTTGACCTCCTGCACCGACCCCGCCGCCGCGCCCCTGGGCACGTTGATCCCGTACTTCCCCATCAACTCCGCGCCCTGCGACACCCACATAGAACACCACCCAGTCAGACACCCTAACTCGTCAGCCGGGCCTCCAAATCGAGACTACCAAAAAAAGGGCAAAAATCGAGCAAAAATGGGGGCAAAACCGTGGGATTTGGACGATGGAGGGCACCTGGTACTCGTGGATGTTAAGGCAGCGGATCTGCTGGTGCTGCCATTTGCCGGAAACGGAGAGGGCGCGGGACACCAGCTTCCCGAGCAATCCGCGAACCATGGCTGCGGCGGCTTGCGAGCTCCTCTGATGGGCTGGGCCCCAGGGTATGTCGTGGCTCACCCGGCATACTCTGTGGGTCCGCTCCTGATTTTAGAAGTAGAGGTATGCCTCATTTCATAAAAAAAGAACATAGGCCAATGCTTAAAAAAAGAGTTAACCAGCCACTGGTTAGTCTAACTGGCATGATACTTGTGGATTTTTCTGTTTTTGAAATTGCCGAGTCTCGAGGACGAATGCAATATACCAACTACACATTTCCTCAAAAAAAGGGAATTGCTGGTTGATTGGAGGCCGAGTGGTTTGGACCCATGAGAGGTCGAATTCGGCGATAATCAACTACATGGGATCAGTGATAGAGCTAGCAAATTTATAATAGGGGGTGCACACTTCCTATGCATAATTTCATAGTCTTGTATAATAATTCCATAATATCGTAACTCTAGTATATAAGTTTAAAATTTGTCAAAAGTACAATACAAATCAGCAAATCAAAATCAAGAACTTTTTTGTGGTCTATGGCCATGTGTCGGTGCGTGCATGCCGCTCTGCCAGCTGCTCCTGCGCAGGCGTCGTATGCGGCCTACTCTCACAAGGGCTCCTTCTCTCTGTGCTCGTGTGCTGCATCGCCTCTGGCTCTGCTCCCCTCCCGCACCGGTGTTGCGCCCGTCGGCTGGTACCTGCTCTCGCGCACGGCGTCGCGCTCGCTGACCGCTACCTGCTCCTCCTGCACGGTTGCGCCTTGCCCCGCACCACGCTACCCATCTTTGTGCCGCGCCCGGCTACCTACTCCTGCTTAGGTGCTTCCGCTGGTGAGGTGAAGAGAAGATAAGAGAATTAGGGTCTGGATATTAGGAAGAAATTGGAAATGAAGGTGACTGTGGACTGTTTAGATTTATGTGGGCTAGTGTGGGGGTCACAAGTGTACCATTCATTATAAGCTAGGCTGAGAATATAGCAATGATTCTATAAATTTTTTTAGCTTTTAGGTGTGCCTAGGCATACGGAGCACAACTGCTAGCTCCACCCATGCACGGGACATCCATGAAAAAACAATACAACGAAACGATCATATTAGTTCATAAGAAACTTCATGATTAGATCAGCCACATGCAACTTTAGATTAGAGAAACCTTGCTTTTGCCCGTCTATAAACAAAAACAGACGAACACAACGCTGCGCGCAAAAGTTGGGGCAGAATTGAGAACTCAAACGGAGTGCTTCTGTTCTGGATCTTGACCACAAAGCTGACAGTCATATGAAAAGACGATCGGTTTGGTTCGAGCAGTGTTCTTGTCTAGAAAAATCAATCCTATTATAGATTCTACTCCAGCTTTTTAAGTACTATTTGCACTCAAGCAGCCTATCAGAAGCTAGTACTACTCCTCGTGAAAATTATTAAGGTCTGTGCATGCATGCATGGCTATATGCTCCACACAGGGCATGCGATTTCAGCATACTTTTTGCAAGGATCCTAGCTGTTGGCCGTTACGGGGAAAGGTGCATCATCTGTGCGTAGATCGTCAAACGGCGAGTTGGCAATCCAGGCAGGAATCGCAGGGTCTCCGGTTCCCGGTCTCGTAGCACTTTGAGCGGTTGAAGGTCGCGTGTTTTTTCAATGGCGCCGCGCATGCATGTGAGCGGCACTTAGCACTTGTTACCCGCGCGCGGTCGATCGACGGTGCTTGTACGCGTGATTGTATTGGTGATCGTATGTCTGGTAGATAACCGGATGTGTACACAGTTACGGAGCCAGGATTTTTCAGAGCATCGGATCCAAAACTAAGAGCGACTATAAATCTATAACTAACATCAAATACTATCAGCACTGAGATATAACAAAAATACAATACAAATGCATAATCGAAAAAAAATTTGAATTACATATTAAACGATACGACAAAATAGATAAAACATAGTCAAGAAAAGAATGTAACATACCACTAGCATGAGGTAACTTTTGCTTAATTAACAAAGATTTGGTTCATTTGAGCCTATCATATCTTCATCAACAAAAGTACAAGAACCTGAACCTGCAAAGATAAAATTGCATATGTAAATCAGGAAAACAAGACCACAACGTTATTTTTAATGCAAATTACGAAATAAGAATATAGCATGCCATTAGCACAAGGTAGTTTCTGCTTACATGTCCTCATACTTTGAAAATGTTGTAAAATCTTATTATCATTGATGCTTACAAATACATCTCGCTCAATATAGCATATCATGCAATCATTCATCCATTCATCACTCATCTTATTCCGTAACTTAGTCTTGATAATGTTCATAGCTGAGAAAGCTCTTTTTACTGTTGTGGTTGCAACAGGCAAAATCAAGGCCAATTCAACGAGTCGATATACCAATGGAAAAAATGTGTGTCTATCAGTCTAAACCATCTTCATAGTAAGATTACCAAGGTCATTATAGCTTAAGAAATCTGAATCAGCCTGCACATCAGCAGTGAATGTCTCAAGTTGGTCCTTAAGGAGTACACAATCATATTGGGAGAAGTCAGTGGCATAAATCTTAGCAAGTTCAACTAGTTTATCCTCATCAAAGTTGGAAAAGGAATTCTTTTGACCAAGACAAGCAATGCATCTCAATAACCGAGTAGATCTTTCAGCAAATCGATTGTTTAACTCAACAATAATTTGATCAATCACCACATTAAATATTTCATAATTGAAATGATGGTAGTAAGTTACCAATTGGTCGCCGCGACCTCTTGAACGACCCCTAATAGTTATCGTATCCGACATATTTGGCACAATGATGCGATGTTGGAGACAAAATGTCTTTACATCTTCAAAGAGACCATCCCAACTGTGTTACCTTATGTTATTAATGTTCTGCAATGTGGCCACAACCAATCCTACAGCATGAACAATGTTTTGATCTTTCTTTTACAAGCATTGTGACAGATCATCAGTTTTGCCCAATATTCTGATCATAAGATGTAATTTAATTACAAATTCAAAGCTCTCTATTTTTTTAACAAACCTGAAGCTGTGGTCTTTTGTGTTGCATCAGTAGCATCATCAGAAATGTTCTCTAATACCTCTAGGATCGCGTCCCACATGAGAAGAAAATGGCATAAGTTTTTGTGATGTGAGCCCCACCGAGTATCCCCAAGTTTTGCTAGATTAGTTTCTTGTTTTTTCCCTCTTCCTAAAAAAGTTTCACCGGTCTCCAATTTGTTCACAAGATTGTCGTGGTGTTCTTGGGCCAATTGATCGTGTCTCTTGCAAGAAGCATTAATAGTGTTGACTATCAAAGTGATATAGTTAAAGAAATCCAAGATAGAACAGCAAAACTTGGTAAGAGAAACAATCACTAATTGCAATTGATGAGCAAAGCAATGTATATAAAAATCATATGGATTTTCATCCAATACCCGTCTTTGCAGCCCATTGAATTCTCCTCTCATGTTTGATGCTCCATCATATCCTTGCCCTCGAATCTACGGATAGATAAGCCATGACTAGCAAACATAGCATCTAGGGCTATCTTCAATGAAGATGATGTCATCTCAGAAACATGCTAAATCCCAATAAATCTCTCAATCACCTGCCCTTGATTGTTGACATATCTACATGGGACAAGAAGTATATTTAATATGGTCGGTTTTTTAATAACAAAGCAATCCAAATAGCACATACTAACCTCAAAATCACGGGGATTGTTTTGGGGTGTTACTACCTCCAGTTCCTATTGTTTATGGAGTTTGATTGGAATTAGATTGCGATGGAAAATAAGATGCCAATGTCTTGGTCCTCTTCATCATGCATTTCTAATTCTAGTACCAAAAAAATTCAAATAGCAAGTTAATAGACTGATAGACATACTACACTATCATAGATTCATACTACACTGTCATACACTCATATGCAGTAAGCCCAGTAGCCCACCACAGTGACCTCACCTAGTCACCTGCTCATGGCTCACAGGAGCCAGCACCGGCGGCGGCGGACGACGGTTGAGGGTGGTGAGCAGTGGGGGCGGCGTCGCGGCGGACTGGCGGAGAGGAGGCGGGGGCGGTGTCGCGGCGGAGAGGAGCTAAAGAGGCGAGGGGCGACTGGCGATGTCGTGGCAGAGAGGAGGCGGGGAGTGGTGCTGCAGCAAACTGGCGGAGAGGAGAGGGGTGGGTGGCGTGCGCGCGCGCGCGCGCGAGAGGAGGCGGGGACCGACGTCGCGGCGAAGAAGAGGTGTGGGGGGCATCGCAGCAGAGAGGACATGGTGGCCGGTGGGGGCGGCATCGCAGCGGAGAGGAGCTGAGGAAGCGAGGGGTAGGTGACGTCGCGGCGAAGAGGAGCCGGGGGCGGTGTCGCGGCAGAGAGGAGGCGGGGCCGCGGGGGTGGTGCCACGACAGAGAGGAGGCGGGGGCATGGTAGAGAGGAGACAGGGGCGGTGTCGTGGACTCACGGGAGAGGAGGGCAGGAGGCGATGCCGCGATGGGGGCTAGCCGGCTGGGGGTGACAGAGTCGCGAAGAGGCGGCTGGAGTTTGGGGAGGTCGGGAGACAACGGGAGGTGGAGGCGCCGAGGCAATGAATCGCCAGCGGCGAAGGCGGCTAGGGTTAGGGTATGCGGCCGTAAGGTTGCTGTGGCGCTGCCTCTCCACTTGACCGCTTCCATTGGGCTATGCTCCGAGCCTCCGGTTCCACTGATCCGCTTCTTTGGGTCACTGGACCGGCTGGATAACTTTGGGCCCGCTAAGAAGACTTGGGCCTGACTACCGTGTATTTTTTTGCATATATTTACTAAAAATTTGCACTAATATTTTCTCTGGGCCCATCTCCACCCCTGTGTGTACATGAGCATTGAACAATAATTAATGCATACAGGAGGTGCCTACTGTAGAAGAACTATGAATGGTGAAGGGAATGCGCAAAATAAGAACACGAACGTGCTCCTGTGATTTGTTTAGGCTATGCGATCATATTCATGACATGGAGATTATCATCATTCGATGGATCTCATAATGTCTCAACGAAAGGCTACCTGCATATACAATTGTTCTTTTCGACCACGGCTGATGATTTATAGCTGTGGTTAATGATTTTTAGTGTTAGCTCGAGTACTCACATGAATAAACCGGATGCTAACAAATCGATAAGTCATTTTGAAAAACTATCCCAATAAACCATTTCAACAAATGAATGTCTCATTTATTTTTTTAAAAAAACCATATAATATAAATAAAAATGAACCCACTCACTGATGAACAACCGAACATTTCTCCTCGCCTAGCTATTGGTTAATGCAAGCGCGGGTCAGCCGCGGCGTACCTGAGCGCCACCAAAATTTAAGCCATCGGCATAAATTCCCTTTCCTCTCTTCGAATTCCAATTTCCAAGTTTAGAACCTCCAATTCTACGCGATTTCAACTTTCAGAATCTTCTTGGGTCCAAATGTTCACCCGGCAGTCGGTACCACTTGTGGGGATCAAGCGTCGGCACCTGGTAGCTGAAGCAGTAGTTGCCGGGAAGAATTTGATCCTACGAATGTGCTGGTGGTTGCATCGTGTACGTACTTGAAGTATTCAAAGTAGTGTTCTTGGGTCCAAATAACCCGAAATTATTTTGCGCTCAAAATCGGTCGTCAACCGTTGCGTAGCACAGGGCTTGGGAAACCGACCCTAAAGCCACCCACGGCCATTTTCAGTTTTTCTTCGGCTATCCATAGTAGCCATTCAAAATCCATCTGAAAATTTAAATGCATAAAGTGAAAATTGAAAACCGGACAGAAACGATCAGCCAAGATTTATTTTTACCTTTAGGAAATTGTTAATTAGTACTTGAGTGTTTTTTGAATTGAGCACTTGAATTTCTCACTGTAGAAATTTTTATTCGAGATTCGTGCTCCACCTCCCTCTTCGGATCTGGCGAGAGCTCGGCGAGTTAGGGTTAAGATTTGGGTTGGATTCACCAGAGCCCCCTAGATTTAGAGGAAGGTTGGGGACATGATAAACTGGCGGAGGGGTGCATGAGGTGGCGGTAGCGATGCCTCGGCCGCATGCCGAAGAGGATGGTGGGTGGTGGAAGTTAGTGGGCGTGACAAGGATGAGTAGTTATGAGGTGATGGTAGACGGCTGCAGTAGCCGCTGGGGACAAGGAAGGAGGGTAGTGCAGGGGATTTCACCGGAGAGGAAACAAAAGATGGGGGTGTGGGGTGGTTCGCTGGAACCGAGGAAGAGGGTTCGCGTGGGAAAGAGGGAGTGGAGACGCCGCCGGAGTAGGTGGGGTGGTGGCGGTGAAGGGTCGGTAGCCATCGCCAGCGTCGGAGGGCGGTGCGAGATTACCAAAAAGCGGCGGTACCTTAGAGCAAGGCTAATAGTACAGCCTTCAGCTGGCTGTATGGACACTTATAGCCCACTTATCAGCCCATTCATATAGTAGTTTACAGCAACCTGAAGGCTGTATGACCCACCCCTTTCTGTCACAAAGTTTCTTGGTTCTTTGCTTCAGCTGGCTGTAAATTTACAACCCACCTCTCTTCTCTCTCCTCCATCTCAGCATACAATCTACTAACAGCCTCTTATTATACTTGCTCTTAGCGTGGTCTAACTGATGCCAGGCATTCCTTTTTTAGATTTTCTTGGGATTTAATTCTGTGACACCTGCATTAGGGAAGTCCTAAAACAGCTAGCATTTTTTAAGGCTTCCGAACCGCATATTCCATTCTAGAGAAATGATCAAGGGAATGTCAGAAATACACTATACTGTACGTGCACATCGTCGTTGCTGTTGGGCTCAAGAACAAGTCGAGACTCGTGAGCCAGCTGACCACATGTGTTACGTAGCTCGGTTTGGTGAAGCTTCACTTCAGTCAACCACTCCAGATTTTCAGCAATACGGTGTTCGTCTTCCCTTGATGAGGTCCAATATTTCCAGAGGAGGATAACAGGTGAATTTCTGAATTTAATTTGGTAGCTCAGGACTAATGACTCACGTTGCTTGACAAGTTCATCGTCTGACACTCTGACCTGACCTATCAGGTATTTTTTCTTTTGCGACATTTTTTTTCAATTACAAGAAAGACAAATATGCATACAACATCACAAATGCACATCTTAGATAGTGCTCGGTTGGACTGATTTTTTGTGACTTATGGTTGAATTTTCACTGTAGTTGACTGAAATTATACTGTAGTTGATGGTGGCTTATTTGGCATAATTAAATTTAAAAAAAATAAAATAGAAAAAATAGTTAGCCCAGTACGTACAATGCAAACGAATACGAAAAAAGATAAAAAAAAGCTAAAAAAAATCTGAAAAATTAGGGGAAAAAATGAAATTTAGGAATAGTAAAAAATAAGACTGAAGGCCAGACCCATTTGGGGTCTTAAGCGGGTGCATCCCCATGGCAACGCCTAAAAGACGGAAGTTAATAAGTTCTCTCTTTTCTTCACGAGAAGGAAATGGAAAGCGGCATTTCATCTTAAAAACCAACAGCAGCGCATCCTATTTACTCATACCACGTCATGTGGATAACTATCGACCTGTAATGTACAGCGTAAATGACTGATTGACACGCATAGATAAGTGCCTGAGCAAGCACACAGGGCTTCTACTGCGATGCGGTTCCCAGCTGGAAAGCAACGTTTCGTGCCAGATGCAGGCCCTGTACTGTTGGGAATACCTACGACGATGAGTGACTCGAACTCAAACCCTCGTTACGGAGTTTAATTTCTAGTTTATGATTTTAGTTATTGCTTTTTAACTAAAATTATATTATAATAATTTTAACTTTTTTGAGTTATTTAATTAAAAATAAGAAAAAAGAAAAATCTATTATATCGTTACGGACAATACAAAGTAATAAGAAAAAAGAAGTAAATATTCAAAATAAATCGAAATTAAAAGTTGATATGTTTTAAGTGATTTTTTATTTAAATAAATTGAAAGCTAAAAAAATACTGTAGCTGGCTGAAAAAACACTGTAGCTAAAAGAGTCTTATTTAGCATAATTAAATTTAAAAAAAATTAAAAAAAATATGTTAGCCTATTATATATAATACAAACAAATAGGGGAAAAAAGAACCGGTAAAAAAACTCAATAAAAAAATTAAAAGTTCAAATAAAGATGAAATTTATAAATAGTAAAAAATAAACAAAGACAGAAGCTAGAGCCGAATCGATCAGTCTTAAAAACCGATTGAAACAAATCTATGCTAAAGAACAAAAGAAGAAAGGCCACGGTTCTGGCTCGTACTGCAGCTTCTGACACGACTCGGAAGTCGGAAATCTCAACATCCGAAACACATCTATACCTACGCAGTTGTGGCAGAGGTACTAGGCGTACATTCTTTCGGAAAGCGAGAGCGCGCCGGTATTTTTCCGCCCCGACGCAGCGTGCACCGCAACGTCTGCGTTTCTTCCTCCGGGGCGAAACAATCCACGCCGCGCCGCGCGCACGCACGCACATGGCGCGCCGCGCGGAGCACCCGTCCGTTGCCCGGGTCGGTGGCCCCCGAGAAACGGCGGCCCCAAGACGCTACGATCTCACCGTGCCGATGGCGGGTTCCGGCACGGCCGCAGCAGATGGGACGGACGTGAAATCGCGCCAAAACCACGCAAAAAATCCACGCGCCGCGCTAACGCCGCACGGCAGCTACACTCTGACCATATACAATAGCGTGTCTCCTAGTATTATTCCTAATATTTTTACTTCATTTAAAAATAACACTAGAGATAATTTCTTTAACAATAAATTATTACTCTAATTATTTTATATTATTTTAATTGTAACTTCTTACTTCACACTCTCTTACTGTTGATTTACGAATCTAAATCATCTTTTATATAATAGATAATATATTATCTTTTATTTTTTTAATATAGTTAAGAGATGGTAAAATTATGATATGCCAGTTAGGCCTTCCCCGTCGCCGCTAGCAGCCGAGTCAGCCCGCCACCAAATTCTCTCTCTCCTATGCCGGGCTTAACGGTTCAGTACCGTCTCCTCCCGAGAAATAGCGAGCGCGAACAGAGGATCGCGAACCCCTCGACCACTGGCCATTCTTGGCGGGGCGAGGCATCCTCCCACTTCCCCTCGGGTTTGTTGGCAACGGTGATGGCCTCTTCGGTGGCCGCCATGCCCCACGAGTCCACCCCATGGAGGCACCCCTCCGGGCCCAGAGGCTTCTTTAACATCCTCATACCGCCACCGGACGCGCCCTTCTCCGACGAGGCCGCGGCCGCGGCGGCGGCCGACCCCACGCCGAGGCGACGGAGGCAAATCTTGGAGCGCTGGGCGGCGGCCGCGGCCGCTGCCACGGCGTCCCCGCGCCTGCGCCGGCCGACCCGCGGCGGCGCGCGAGGGAGGCCGAGCTGTCCGCGCTGGCGTCCGCCACGCGCCCCGTGGCCGCCCGCGCCGCGGTGTTCCGGGAACCGTCCCCGGCTCCGTCGGACGCGTCGTCGACGGCGACCGCGGGCACGGAGCTGCAGCTTCCACCCGCCGGCCCGCGCGCGTCGTCGCTCATCCAGCGGTGGCGCGAGATCGAGGCGGTGGGGCCCGCCACGCCTCGCCCTTACGGCGACCCGGCATCCGACTCCGATGGCTCGCCGCGCGGCCGCGTGGGCTGCATCGTCAAGAAGCTCAGCGGGGCGTCGTCGCTCCCCGAGGACGACCTGGACGCGGCCAACAAGGAGCTCGCGCTCACGCAGTCGCCGCCCCCGTCGCCCGCTCCGATGCGCGACGCGGTGGAGCCTCCCGCCGCCGGTATCAGGGGCCCCCGGCCACCGCAGCTGGTCGTCCGGACTGTGCGCGGCCGCCGCGCAATGGAGGAGCTCGTAGCCAGGATGGCCCATCGCCGGAGGCGCGAGCTCGCCGCGCTCGCCGAGCGGCACGCAGTGTCTCGGTTCGCGCACAAAGGCAGGATCCAGGTGAAGTCCCCAAGTTTTCTCATGCGTTTTTTTAAATGGCTGTCTGAATTGTTACTTCATAATGCATTGGATCAAATTACCACTATTAATCATGGATGAAAGTACTAGTACTACACTTTTTATTAATCAGTGGGATATTGTTATGTTTCTTGATCGGGAAATCATTATTTAAGACGAGCCAAAAAGTGTGAGCTGTTGATTTTGACCCCAAGGATGGGGTCGGATGACTGTTTGGTAGATCGGTTTCCCAACAGGCATTGCTGATCAATGTCATATGCAAAGTCCATAACCATGCTTCATTTCCGCGGGTTCCTTAGTATGTTAGTATAAACCAAAATAAAGATAGAAATGACCAAACTTTGACACTTGCATGTTCTAAAGTGATATTGAAAATAGCGAAAATTACTAGTCTTGTTTGTGACTCTGGTTCAATGTTTGATACAACAGTGACGATAGCTCCACGGAACGATCCAACAATCTTGTGGGAACTCTAGTACTCTACAGCCGTGCTGCCCGTGCATCGCTTTTACAAATCTGTTAGTATGTTTGTCATTATGCACCAAAACAGGGGATAAGAAGATGCAAATTTGACATAGTACTTTGTAAAGGCAGACATATGCAACTAATTTTGCTTGCGACCTTGGAGCAATGTGCAGTACAGTAGCGATGGGTGTTCCATTCATTGATTTGTTGTGGCTAGGCATATCTAGTGGATGAGATGTCACAAGTGAATAACATCTCTCGTTTGTCTGGTTTCTTATGATGCGTCCAGAATCTGACACCTTGTGGAGTTTGTGAATGCTGCGCAGTTGTGGCCAAGAGGCCACACTAACCATACCACATGACTTCACAGGTTGCTCGCTATAGCATGTACCTGTGGCACTTAAATATGAGTAATGGTTGGGCAGTTTGTTCATGGGAGGTGCAATGCAAATTTCAGCTGTTCTTAATGGCGTTGTCTGTTAGGCTGGTTTTGCTGTTACCGTACCTGCAATTACTTGGAACACTTTTGGTTATTCTTCACTCCAACTCCAGCGAATATTCATGTGCATGGCACGTAGGAAAGCTGAATTTTTGTCTAGAGAAGACACTGACAGTGTGTTGCTGGAGTATTGCCATCTTTGGAAGCAATTGTTCTTGTTCACTGGAGCAAGTGTTTTAATTGCTTAACGCCCTTCTGCATATTCCAGGCATTAGCAATTAACATAAAGAAAATAACCTTTGTTTCATTATTCTTTCCTCAAAGAACAAGATTATTCTTTCCTCTAAGCCAAACATAGGTAAATAAGAGCGCAGCACTAGGCTGCAAATGTTCAAGTCACAAGTTTGTCATAGCATGAAAGTATTCGTTTAGTCCTATGGGCATGACATCTTTTATTCGCTGGCTTATTTCATTAGACCACTTTTTCCCCAGTGCCTTTAAGCATGTTTATGCAATACACCACTGTTCCTGATCTTCAAATGCTCTTTGATGCCCTGCAGTCCATGCTTCGTCTGAGGCTGTTGCGTCAGGGAGTTACAGTTAAGGATGATGTGTGGACTCTACTAAGACCGGTTAGGCCACACCTACCAAAACGTGGGCCTGAGACCTCTACCGTGAGGTATTATCACATCCCCCTTTCCCCCCCAAAAAAAAATCACCATTTAAGATGGCTTGAGAAATTTTTTCTACCACATTCATGTCCACATGTTGGCCTTCCTAATCTGATTCTTAGATTGCTATAAAAATCATAATGGTTAAGTACATAAGTTTGTAGTATGGTGAATTAAGTAGTATGAGAACTTATTTACAACTTTTGGTAAATTTTGGTAACTGATTTTGTTTGTCCAATTAATGGACAGAAACGAGACCAGGAAGTCAGACTTACATGAAGAAAATAAATGCACTCAGCAAAATAATAATAGGTAAAACAATGTTTAAATAGCTTACGTAGAGACAGAGAGTTTGACCTCTCTTATAACTATTTACTGTTTCCCTTACTGTCAGCGTATGCCTAAAGCAACACTTGTTTTCAGCAAGTGCAGGGCTGATGAACAACATAACGATGACAGAATTCCAGCTGAGGAAAAGTCTATTGGTGTATCTGTTGAGAACCATGTTAATTCTCATGGTTCTGGAAACCAACAATATGATGAGCAGATGAACACCAGTGGAAATCTATGTCAGGAAGATTGTGCAAATGTGCTAAACTTGTTTGTTCACAATCAGGAATATTCTGAAGCATCAAGCTTTGCAAGGTACAATGATCATAGTACTGTCAATGACAATCAATATGTGGGTGATGTCTCCCCAAGTACTACAAGCACATTGCATGAACTCCAAGACACTCCATCATCTAGAGGTGATCATCTACGTGAAGAAGACAACCAAAGCCTAAATGGTTCTTGGGAAGAGAGAGCATTATGGATAAGTAGTCTTGGTTGGCCTGCACCAGTAGATTCCATGAGTCCGGACAGCTGGCATCATGATGCAATTGGGGATATTGAGAATCACAATCAGATTGAATTTAATGATCGCCCGTGGATAGACTCCCCTAACTCATGGAGATCATTGTGTGTTGCCACACAAGCAGACTGCTGTGCTTTGTCTGGCAATGCCGACATTTGTAATCTTCTAGAGAGGTAATTTGTGTTTAATTCCCATATACATGTTTTTGCATATTTGCGCCTGCAAAATTAGATGCAGTTAAGTCACAGATCACTCCAACATTAACTTTTTATGGTAGAAATTACTGAGATGCAAGTGTTTCATAAAGCTTGGCTAGTTCGCCAATCTTTTCAATGATACCATTTAGAATTAATGTCTTGCTAATATTTGCTAACTAACCACTAAAGTTTAAACATAGCAACCATTTTGTCATCTTGATAAACAAGGTTACCACTTATACTTCCTTTGTATTCGCCCTTTGGTTCTAAAAACTTACTTTGCATGTGCCAATATGAATCCATAATGAGCATGACCTATTTTTATTTAGTCAACGATTCTAGTTTTATATATTACATACTAACTCAACCGTATTAAACCATGATACATATCTTTCTTCTCTGCAGCAAAAAGGTCTCAAAGTCTCTCGAGAGTGATTTTAGCAATAAAATGAACCATCTGCTGCTAACAATCCTGCACAAACAAAGGCAACAACGCATGATTGATGGTTTTGGAGGATACTATGAGGAACGCTTATACTGGAGGCAGAACGATGTACCCCAGAATGAAGACCCAGTAGTAGCTGCACCGTGTTCATTAGCACCTGTCTCCCATCTTGCAGCCCACCACCACCAGAGTTGGCAGCATTCTTCATTTGAACAGCAACATCATGAAAACCAAAATTTCCTTGTAAGTCAGCTGCTATTCAATGTCAGTTGTGGAAAAGTTTCTTATTCTTACTATATTATCTGTTATAGGAAATGGAGGTCAGGGTAAGAAGTGAAGTGTCCCAGATTCATCATGAAATATATGAACTACGGAAGTTGGTGGAAAGTTGTATTGCATCACAAGTAAAGATGCAGCACTCCATTAAAGAAGAGGTGTGCAGTGCACTTCGTGAAGCAGGTGAGTTGTGATACAAGTTTTCTAAGTCTGTAGTTCCTATCCGCAACGACGAAAAATTTAGTTCCTATCCGCAACAATAAAAAATTTAGTCCAGAATATGCTGGAGACTGTAAGCAGCCTAACTTTCTTGCTCTAATATTGAAACTATGACACGAGCCTGTTCAGCATAAAATCACATTGAGTTGAAGGCTTATTTTTTCTTTTTTTTAAAAAGAAAAATTGCATTGAAGGCAATATGACCTGTGACTGCAAGTGAGCTAGGTTGCCTTAAAAGGCTAGTCAAACGAGATCTTAAAAAAAGACCACAGCTAACCTTGGAGTGGCACTACTCAGAAAGAGTTACTCTAGTCTTCTAAGCAAAACTATGTATTCCAGGCTTTTTGCTTAAATCTTAGGACTGGACCAACTCTCTATCCACGGTACCTTTTAGCTGCTTTACTGAATAACTGATTTTGTAATGCATCCAGCTGAATACCACACGAATTTTGATTTGTTCTTTTTTCACTAGTGCCCCACTGCACCTTTTTGACATCTTAATTTTACTTCATTTGTAATCATTGATTTGCACGTTTTCTGAACAGGGTTGATGCCAAGCCAACCCGACACAACAGCAAAAAGGGCCAGCTGCTGCATCTGCCATCAGATGCAAGTTGACTCTCTACTTTACAGGTAATGATTTGCAGGGACAAATTATGTACTTTGACCCAATTTAACCTAGAATTCACATCTCTGTCTTGCTTGTAGTGAGTAGTAACACACTAGCTTACGCAAGAACCTCGCATCTTAGTTCTTATGCATGCTTGCTAATAGCATCATGAACGAAAACAACCCATAATGCTGTATGGGATCTCGCTAATATGCTTATCATCGTCCATTCAGGTGTGGGCATATGTGCACCTGTTTCAACTGTGCCGATCAGTTGAAATCGAGCAGCAGGAATTGCCCAATCTGTCAATCTCCTATTGATGATGTTGTTCGGGCGCACCTGAGTTTTTGAGCTTTAGGATTTAGGAAGAAAAAATAGCCGCCACTCCCAGCTTAAGACGTGGAGTTTATGAAGCCCTGGTTTTGAGGAGGCTTCTTACCTTTTGTTAAACACTAAAAAGTATACGAGCTAGTCTTCCTTGAGAAATGTAGATATGTTTTGTGCAAGCGCAATGTGTACTGACCGAGAGGAAAACAGAGATCTCATCTAATCGAAATGCTGATCTTGTTTCTGATGATTCGCCTTTCTCATTTTCAGTTGCGTTTTTTTTTCTTCTTATATGGTGATCCTCACTGTTGGGGATGTGGCATCTCTCTTTCTGCAGATGATTCTACTTGCTATAATGGAATTATCTTGTTTAGATCTATACATGATGAGTATGCTGAACTTGCGACATTTGCAATGTCTCAGATTAAAGCTTTTCTAAGTATAGAAATGAATAATGAAAGTAATTCAACAGTTGAAAAAGGGTATTGATAAACATCATCCGGATGTTTTCTTTCTAACTATCATCCAGATTTGTGACCATTGGACTAGAGATCCAAGAGCCACAAATTTTCCCCACCCCCTCCAAAAAAATTCACCCCCCTTCAAAAAAAGAGACCGTTGATCTCTAATTCAACAGTCCGAAATTTAGATGATTGTTGGGAAGAAAACATCCGGGTGATATCTATACACACCCGTTGAAAAAACATATTTAACGTAATACTTATTGGACTACAGAGTTGGTGGTTTTTTTTAATCACGGGATATGGTCGTGAGAACAACGAATGAGTCATCTTCGTTTAAACAAGCCACAAGTCTCACTTCTCAGCACGTACCTTATTTTTCTTTTTTGTGTGTGCGTTCTCCGTGGAAATAGTTTACGCCTTTTTTTAGGAAAAAAAAACATAAAGAAGACAAATTTTAGGATATGTAGCTTTATCAACCATGAATGTGGCATCCAGAGAGAATTACTGAGAAAATCAGAAGCTATCCATTGGAGTAATTAACATTGCACAAGAGAGTAATATTCTTTTTTTGAGAGTAAGAGAGTAATGTTCTTTATTATAAATTTTATGTAAAACGATTAAAAACAATGCAATTTAGATTACGCGCCGCCGAACTCCTTGGCCTTCTCCTATGCCTCGGCGACATGATCGACGTCGACGGCGAGGACACGCCTACGACGCCGCCGATGTCGGTGCAGATCCTGACGTCAACGAGAACCTCACGTGGCGGGCCGAGACCCTGCCGGTGCCGGATGCGTCGGTCGGCACCTTCCCCAACGACTGCCGCGGCGCCGCGCGGGCCACACCCCTCTTGAGCACGCTCTTCCGTATGCCGTCGCTGTCGAACATGAACGCGGCGTGCACCGGCAGGTCGGCCTCGTCGTCGTCGCAGCCCAGGATGAGCTCCAGCGGCAGGTCGAAGTACGACGACGAGGCCTCGCCGTCGAGGGCCAGGCCCGAGGCCGAGGACGTCGACAAGGAGCCGCACTCGAACCGCTCGAGTGACACGGCCAGCGACATGGCGCTCGGCCGCGCCGTGCCTGGGTCGGACTCGACGGCGGCGCTGCGGAGGAACGTGTCCGACCCCGATGACGCGCGCGCCGCCTCTGCCGTGGGGGGCGGCTTGCCCCTCCTGGTGAGCCCCGGGAGGTAGAGGCAGCAGTTGAACGGCGCTTCGTCGCGGTGCTTCGCCTTGCGGCGGCCGTTCTCGCCGCGCGCGTCCGCGATGAGCGGCACGTCGCTGCCCCAGCGCTGCGGCGCGCTCGCCCTACGCTCGGACGACGAGAGGTTGACGTCGAACTCGTCGTCGGCCAGCTCCGTCTCCCCGCCGGCGCAGGACCTGGTCCTTGACAGCACCCTAGAAGGGTCGCAGGGCGCCGTCACCGACGACGTCGCTGATTGCGCAACGGCCAGGTGCGCGTCCCACCTCGTGGGCGACGTCGAGGCGGAGCACGGCACGCTGGCGCTGGCGAGCCGAGGCGGAGCCGGAGCCGGCAGGTGGTGGTCGACGGAGACGGAGGGGATGGGCAGCGGCCTGTCGATGTTGAGGCGGGAGAACTGCCTAAGCGAGAAGGGGTCGACGGCGATCTGCCTCTCCTCGGGCTCTTCCGGGCGCCCCTGCCATTGGAAGGCCGCCTCTTCGTGGGGGTTTGTCGCCATGGTCGCGCGTGTTGCACTGGCGAAGGAGAAGAAGAGGCTAGGACTAGCTGCTTTGCGCGAAACCAATGGTGATCTGTTCATGGCAGGAATCAAGGAACCAGTTGGAGGTTAGGGTTTGACGCTACGGAGTGGTGCTGTGGTGGGTGGCATGGCATGCATGCTAGAGGTTGTGCCCGGCCACCACTCAGGCACACGTCGCGGCCATGATGGCTTGGCTGCTACCTTCTTCTTGGGCTGGAATGGCTTGTGACCCATTGCTCGGTATGATACGCGCCGTCCGGGCCTTGAAGAATGGCAATCCGCCGGGCCATTCTTGGCCGCCTACCTTGGTAACTTCATCGCATACCATCACTCCTACCTAGAGGTGTGAGTTAGGCCGGACCTTTACATGCCAGCCTAAGGCCCCGACGACCCAACATAGCACAGCACGGATATGCCATATGGTGGGCCAGATCAGCACGGCACGGACAGGGCCGAGCCGAATTGGGCTTGGAAAATTGGTTCTTCGGACGACATGGCCCGGCTTAGCAAAGCGTGCCATGCTCAGCACGACGGCGGTCGCCTGGCCTCCCACGTGGCCGCCATGCCCTCCCGCGCGGCACTGCAGCCTCACCGCCTCTCGCCTAGCATATATTGGATAAACAAGAGAGTAATAGGATTTAAGGTAATTAATGAATTATACACGGGAGAGACCATTGCCTATCATATACTAGATATACCTGATTATTTTAAGATAGATAGTAAGATTATTTTTATAACACTTGATAACGTATTGGCAAATACAACGGTTATGAAAATTCTCACCCAAAGGTTTAGTTATATATTGGTGGTTATATTCTCCACCAAGGATACCATGTCATATCTTGAATCTTGTAGTTCAAGACGGTATGCAAGCAATTGATGGATATTTGAATAATATATGTGATGCTATTCGTTACTTCACAAATTCTTCGCAAGTGGTAGCTAGGTTCACGGAGAACTACACAACCGATGGAAAAGAGCCAAGAAAATTCGGTCTTGACATGAAGGTGGGGTGGAACTCGACATACATCATGCTAAAGAAGGTAAAAAGGTACGAAAATATTATATCTGTCTTTGTCAATGCTAACTCTCAAAACAATGAATTCGTAATTACTAGTTTAAATTGGCAGATTGGTAGTCATTTTCGAGAGTTTTTAAGACCTTTTTTTATAAAGCAACAAAGGTTTCATCTAGTGTTTAGTACCCGACCTCTTTTTTAGTTGTAGAATTTATTTGACTAATTGCAGATAAGATTGTGAAATCTAGGTATCCCTTTTTAGGCCATGCTATTACAGCAATGAAGAAAAATTTTGTTCAATATTTTGGTTCTATTTCATAACTATATTGCTTTGCTATCATTTTTTATCATACAAAAAAATTGACAAGTTTGCAAATCGATATGGAGGGAATAGGTGAATACCTCGGTCTTGATTTCTCAAAAGTTTTCGAACATGTGAAAAAAGAGTCTTTTCGTGTTTTTCGCTTGTATCATGATAAACTTGATAGCAGCGTGAGATCAGAGACCTTATAGCAGGTGCAACAAAGAAAGACAAGCTTGACATTCCACTTGTGGAAGAAGTTAAAGGGCAAATCTAGTTTTTTGTCCTCTCAACCTCAGGCGGCCCTCAAATGGAATTATGTTTCAAATCTAAACCATTACCTGGCGTAAGATTTTGTAAACAACAATCCTAATTTTGTTGGCGGAGACAAGATAGACTTGTTCAAGTAGTGGAAGAACAACAAGTGAATATTTCTTGTGCTATGCCATTTCGCACGGGATGTTCTACTAATTCTGATGTCTACTGCTTCTTTAGAAGCGACGTTCAGCATAGTAGAGAGAAATTGAAGAAAGGATATCATCCCTTACATCTAAGATGGTAGAGACAATCACATGCGCCAAGGAATGGGCATTGGTGAAAAAGTGATAGCAACATCAACCGGAGGATTCTAGAATTGTACAGACGTACGCTGACCTCGAATGCATGAATGATTTGAACATTGAGGTGTAGTTAGTATGTATGCATGTTATTACTGTATTCTTTTCCTTATTCGGAGAACCCACTCTAGGGCGTAAGGTTTTTAATGAGTCAGTAATATTGAATCTATAAAATATTAAGAAAATTTCACTTTCCCCAAAATTTTACATGACCATGTTTTTACGCAATTAATTTAATTTGAATGGTGTTTTTAACAAGGCAGCACGAAAGGAATGAAGATGGCGGCCGCCACTACCTCCGCTGTCTACAGTTACGCAGGGCTGGACTTAGGCCGGTATGGCACATTGACGGTCCGTCGTGCTTTGGGCCGTGCCTAGGCCTTGCTGGAGGCAAGGCGGGCTGGCACAGTGGCGGGGCTAAGCCAATACGGTCCGAAATATGTTGAGTCCATGCCGTGCCAACAAGGCACGGCCTAAGTCCCAGATCTACTCCTACCTTTGCTGCATCCTACTTTTTTTTTCTTTCCCATGGATCACCTATAAAATTCATACGAAATACCTGTGATATTCGTGTATTCAAAACAGCTCTTAGTCTTTTGATATAAGTCTATGTACCGAGTCACTATACACCTATAAAGCCAACCACTACAGTGCTATTTGTTGAATATATAAGCACATGTAGGTTTAATTTATTCCATAAATAAATCATGACATCATGCACGCAAAATAACAGAACCATCACGGGCATAAAAGATCTGAACATGTAAACCGAGAAACTGTATATGAACAGATCTATCACGAGAACATGACTGCATTGCGTGCGATGGTTCTGTTCGATCGGTTTGCCGATGTAGACGCCGCGAGCGCGGTGAGGATGACACGAAGTCGATGGCGATCGCGGCCGAGCGACGAGGAAGACGAGCGAGCTACAGCAGCGATCGCGCGAGCGCTTCCAAAAACCTTATTCGCCCTCTCGGTGCAGGACTTGGCGGCGGTTCCGGAGACTCGCTCTCGAGCAACGGTGCACGCCGGCGGACGGGGCGGAGTAGACTACGTGGGACGGCGCAGCACAATGGATGGAGGAGGCAAAACCCGATTGATTTTCGCGTTATATTGTATGGAGGCGGCGACTCCGTATTTATAGAAAACCAGGACGCGTGATCAAGACGCCTGCACGTTCTCCATAACTCGTAACCGAACCGGATTAGCAACCGTAACCGATCCGGATTCACCGCCACACAAAACAGCAAAAGATAAAACTGCAAAAAGGAAGCCGCGTCTGCTGACACTGGAGGCGGATTTTGGCGGACCATTCACGCAGGTGCCGTGCGCGCGCGCCGCCAGCCCAGCCCCCGCCCGGCCCGCCGGCGAGGCGAGGCGGCGGCGCGCGTGTTATCCTCTAGTTCTCTCCCACACATGCCTCAAGTGACTAGGAGTGCACCATCCCTTTTAAGGTGGTCTTCCTCTCCTAGAACTAGCAATATGGTACTAAAGGTCACATGCATGCCTCCTTTGCATGAGTGGGCCTTTGAGATTTAACAGAATTATTCTTATTATATGGGCTTGGCCCACATAATCCAACAATCCCCACCAGATCTCAAAGTCCCACAGATTTGCTCAATTCCAATGTCTTGTTTATATATCAGTATTTCGATGGAGACCGATTAAGGTTGAACATCCACCTAGAACTCCAAGCTACACTTACTCACAACTTGAACAATGGACTATGCCTTGAATTGCAAGTTTGGTGCAAGCAAGCTTCACTTAAAGACTTAACTGATACTAGACCGCCAGTAGGCTACCCCTCGGTTGGAGCGTATAAGTCATACTCCTTGGTCTCTTCATGAGCTTAGTAGGAGATTACCCAAGATCTCCATAGACTGCGACTAACGATCGGGCTCATATAGGTGTGTTCTTTCAAGAACGCTCTGCAGGATAGCGTCTTCGCTTCTAAAAGCCAATGGAACACATTAAGACCTTAGTCAACCTGCCTTGCAGTTTCTGAGAGTATTGCATCTTCACATAGAGAGGGTTGAAATTACTCTCCTTCAGTTAACTAATGGCTTGTTTTTCCTGATCCTAATTCACGGGATCTCCGATCACATAGGTTGGGTTACTACCATAGATAACTCACATGGGTCTCATACCCATCTCCTTCGATGCACTATCTATCACATTCGTGATAGTCCCTTTGTAAAGGATCTGCGAGTTTTATCTGTTTGGATGTAATCCAAGGTTATAACTCGGAGTTTCTCAATTTCTGACAGACTTCAATCGTCTCTTAACATGCACGGGCGATTTCATATTATCCTTGAGAACTGTTCACTTTAGCGATAACGGTTTGATTATCACAGTTCATAAGGATAGCCGCATCGCTTTTCCACCGTAGGTAGATCCATCAATAGATCTCGTAGCCATTCCGCCTCAACAATAGCGGTGTCTAGTGCCGCAAGCTCGCTTCCATGGTTGACCTCGTCAAAATGGTCTGCATTTGCAAGACCTTCATGAAACAAAGACCACCACCAATAGTGAAAACATATCCACTAGTGGCTTTGATCTCATCGACATCGAGATCCGGTTGGAATCACTATAACCCTCCAAAGACCGACGGTACCCAAGATAATGAAGTCCAAAGTTCGAGGTACCTTTCGGATAGCGCAACACTCGCTCAAGCGCCTTCGGTGATCATCTCTGGGTTAGATGTAAACCGACTCAATTTGCTCACAGCAAAGGAGATGTCCGGCCTTGTTGCACTAGCTAGGTACATTAGTGAGCCAATTATCTGGGATATTCCAACTGATTCCTAGCAATTTTCTTATTCTTACGAAGTAACACGCTAGGATCATAAGGTGTTGGAGAAGGCTTGCTGTCAGAAAAGCCAAAACGGCTCAAGACCTTTTCCACATAATGAGATTGCAAAAGTGTAATCCCATCCTCACCTCTAACCAATTTAATGTTTAGAATAACATCAGCCACTCCCAGATCTTTCATATCAAAATTTTGAGACAAGTATGATTTGACCTCATTTATCACACTAATGTTTGTCCCAAAAATCAAGATGTCATCCACATACAAACATAGAATAACTGCCTCACCCCCACCATAACGATAGTATACACATTTATCTGCCTCATTGACAAAAAGCTGCAGATGTCGGTGTTCTATCGAACTTCTCATGCCATCGCTTAGGGGCTTGTTTGACCCATACAAAGATTTCAACAGTTTTAACACCTTGCCTTTTTGACCTTCTACTACAAATCCATCAGTCGTTCCATGTAAATTTCCTCATCGGCTCTCAGTTAAGAAAAGCTGTCTTAACGTCCATTTGATGAACGAGAAGACCATGTGAGGCAGCCAAAGCAAGTAGTACTCGAATTGTGGTCGGTCTAGCAACAGTGAGTAAGTGTCAAAGAAATCTTCGCCTTCTTCTCGAGTATAGCCCTTGGCAACAAGCCGAGCCTTATATTTTCAATAGTACCATCTGGCCTAAGCTTCTTTTTGAACACCCACTTGCACCCTACAGGTTTGCACCCATAAGGTTTATCTGTGAGCTCCCAGGTTCCATTAGCGATAATGGAATCCATTTCACTACGGACAGCCTCCTTCCAGTAGTCTACATCAGGGGATGCATACGCTCAAAATAGACTTGGGAGTGTCGTCCACAAGGTACACAGTGAAATCATCACCAAAGGATTTGAATATCCTTTGTCTCTTGCTCCTTCTAGGAGCTCCACTGTCATCCTCCTTATTGACAAGTTCATGTGTATGTTCAAAAGGTTCAGGTGATGTGATTGAACTGGGAATTATTTCAGAAGGTTGACTAGTAGTGTTATGTGTATCCTTCATAGGAAAAATATTCTCAAAGAATGTTGCATCTCGAGACTCCATAATTGTACCAACATGCATGTCAGGTACCTCAGTTTTAACTATCAAAAATCTATAGGCAATGCTATGATTAGCATATCCCAGAAAAACGCAGTCCACAGTTTTAGGTCCAAGCTTGCGTTTCTTAGTTATTGGCACATTAACTTTCGCCAAGCACCCCATGTACGCAAGTAAGAAAGTGATGGTTTTCTCCCAATCCATACCTCGTATGGTGTTTTGTCCTTATTTCTGTTAGGAACTCTATTTAATACGTGATTAGGCGTTAGCAAAGCCTCCCCACCATGCCTTAGGTAATCCCGATATCTAACATGGCATTCACCAAGTCGATCAACGTGCGGTTTTCCTTTCGGCAATCCCATTTGACTCGGGAATAAGGAGGCGTCCTCTCATGTATAATGCCATGTTCCTCACAAAATAAGTCAAATTCGTTGAGAAATACTCTCCACCACGATCGACCTAAGTCTTTTATCTTTCTATTTAAGCGGTTTTCAACTTCTGCCTTATAGATTTTAAAATAGTCTAAAGCCTCATCTTTCGTTTTCAATAAATACACATAACAGAACCTAGTTGCATCATCAATCAATGTCATGAAATATCGTTTTCCACCCTTCGTCAACACGCCATTCATCTCAGAAAGATCTGAATGCATGAGTTCTAGTGGTGCCAAGTTTCTCTCCTCGGCAGCCTTGTGAGGCTTACGAGGTTGCTTTGATTGCACACAGCTATGGCATTTAGAACCTTTGGTGATGGAAACGTTTGGAATTAAATTCTTACTGGAAAGCCGAGACATCAAACCAAAATTAATATGACATAGACGTGAGTGCCAAACATTAGCCTCATCATCCACACGCCACAAATATGGTTTACGGTCTTATTGCAGAAATCGATAGGAAAAGCGGAACAAGCCTCGCGCTCATAGCCTTTACCAATAAAATGTCCATGTTTAGACACGACTACTTTATTAGACTCAAATACCAACTTAAGCCCGTCTCTACATAAGCGGGAGCCACTAACGAGATTCTTGTCTATAGAAGGGACATGCTGCACGTTCTTCACCGCACGATCTTTCCAGTAAACTTCAGATCTACCGTGCCAACACCATGAGCAGAGCATGTGACCCATTCCCCATTAGGGCGGAGGAATCTCGGGCGACTGATAAGAAGAAAACAACGAAATATCAGCACACACATGTACATTAGCTCTGTATCAATCCACCAATTGGTAGATTGACTAACTGAAAAACATGAGGTAAATTACCATACCCAGTCCCATCTCGGTCTTGCCAATGGTCACGTTGGCGGACTTAGAAGTCATCTGCAGGTGCCTTCTTTCCTTTGCGTTGTGGGCACTTCTTGGCCATGTGACCGGGCTCACCGCACACAAAGCAAGTTCTATCATCCCGATTGTTGTTGTTCTTCTTCTTCTTGAAGTTGGTTGTCCATTGGGCTTTAACAAATTTCCCTTTGTTCTTGCTTGAGGGTTTCTGTACCACATTGGCACTAGATCGCCTCCATCACCCTTAGACACAGCGTCCTTTTCCCGAGCTTTCTCCTCAATTTCAAGAGACCCAATCAGATTCTCAACAGAGTATTCTTGTCTCTTGTGTTTGAGTCTTGTTCAAAATTCCTCCATGAAGAAGGTAATTTCGCAATAATACATCCACCACAAACTTGTCGGGTAAGGCACACTTCAGAGTTCGAGTTCCTTGGCAATGGCCTGTATCTCATGAGCTCGATCTACTACTGAGCGGTTATCAACCATCTTGTAGTCATGAAATTGCTCCATGACATACATGTCATTGCTGGCATCAGTAGCACCGTATTTGGAATTCAGTGCATCCCATAACTCCTTCGCGTCTGTCATGTGCATATACACCTCGCACAGACGGTCAGCAAGAACACTAAGAATGCATCCAACAAAGAGAGTAGTGGCGGCCTCGAATTCTTTACGCTTTTCAGCATCAAGAACACCTTCGGGCTTGCCATTACTAACCGAATACATTCATAGCGATAAGCCACGAGTGACCCCGATCGCCATCTCTTAAAGTGCACACCGAGAATTTATCCGGCCTCAGTGCATCGGCAAATCCAGCCATAGTAAAACCACAATGCCTACAATAAGGTTTTTGGATTGTTGAATATATAAGCACATGTAGGTTTAATTTATTCCATAAATAAATCATGACATCATGCACGCAAAATAACAGAACCATCACAGGCATAAAAGATCTAGACATGTAAACCAGAAACTGTATATGAACAGATCTATACGGAGAACATGACCGCACGTGCATCGATGGTTCTGTTCGATCGGTTTGCCGATGTAGACGCCGCGAGCACGGTGAGGATGACACGAAGTCGATGGCGATTCGCCGGCCGAACGACGAGGAAGACGAGCGAGCTACGCGGCGATCGCGCGAGCGCTTCCCAAAACCTTATTCGCCTCTCCCGGCGGGACTTGAAGGCGCGGTTCCGAGACTGCTCTCCCGAGCGGCGGTGCACGCCGGCGAGCGGGGCGAGTAGACTACGTGGGACGGCGCAGCACAATGGATGGAGGAGGCAAAACCCGATTGATTTTCGCGTTATATTGTATGGAGGCGGCGACTCCGTATTTATAGAAAACCAGGACGCGTGATCAAGACGCCTGCAAAACAGCAAAAGATAAAACTGCAAAAAGGAAGCGGCGTCGCAAGCAAGCACTGGAGCGGATTTTGGCGGACCATTCACGCAGGTGCCGTGCGCGCGCCGCCGCCCAGCCCAGCCCAGCCCGGCCGGCGGCGAGGCGAGCGAGCGCGTGTTATCCTCTAGTTCTCTCCACACATGCCTCAAGTGACTAGGAGTGCACCATCCCTTTTAAGGTGGTCTTCCTCTCCTAGAACTAGCAATATGGTACTAAAGGTCACATGCATGCCTCCTTTGCATGAGTGGGCCTTTGAGATTTAACAGGAATTATTCTTATTATATGGGCTTGGCCCACATAATCCAACACTATTACAGTCGATAACCATCAGAAAAAAATCGAATTAAATGGGCCTTAGGCTATGACTGGCAGCCGGCACCATGATATACAGAGTTGTTAGGCCATCAATTCCTAGGCCATGTTTGGGATAGGAATTGTGAGGGAATTTCGAAACAAGAGTTTTGTTTCCCGCAATGGCCTTATGAAATTCTTTGATTTCAAGCGGCCATTACAGTCTCCGATGGAAGTATGCAACGGAGAAAATACGTAGTTAAAACACTAGTCTGTTTCACTAAAATCACTGGCATCAATGAACAGTGTGAGTAGTATCCTAATAGCACTGTTGGATGTTGCTAGGGGGTGGAATACGGTAACGAATAATTCGTTTTATCCGATATTCGTATTCGAGAAAATGTGAATGTGGTAAGCAAAATCCGTATTCGAAAATATTCATATTCGTATTCGAGAATATTCGTATCTATATTTGAGAATATTCGTATTCGCATTCGTATTTGAGAATATTCGTATCCGTATTCGTATTTGAGACTATTTGATTCGTATTCGATCCATTTCTAGAACCCATGAAAAATTCATACAAATTTTGTGATTCAAAATTTGAATTTAGGCGGTTTAAAACCGGTGAAAAATCGGCAAAACCGTTAGGAATCCGTTTTATCCGATATTCATATCCTAGAAAATCCGTATTCAAAAATATCCGTATTTGTATTCGAGAATATTCGTATCCGTATTTGAGAATATTCGAATTCGTAGTTGTATTCGTTTTAAATATATAGATTCGTATTTATATTTAAGACTATTTGATCATATCTGATCCGTTTGCACCCCTGGATGTTGAATGTGATTGAAGATGTGTGTACCGCCACTCGTCGTCCTCGTCTTTCTTTAAAAAAACGAAGCCAAACCTTCATAAATTAGAATTTTTTAGCCGTTTCTGGCACCGGAGTGGTAGTCGTCTTTGTCACTTGCGCCAAAGAGTTAAATGATGGAGTATGACGTGTCCTGAACTCTGATTTGCTAAGTCATGTACCTTGGTTGAAAATGGGAGAGCTAGTAGAAAATGACCTAGGGGCCTCCATCCTGTATCACACACTGCATATTTTATTCAGAAAAGGCGAATGGGTCTGCAGAGTTCACACCATCATCATTCGTCCAGCATTGTTTCTTCAGAATTGACACTGGACAGATAATAGCCTAATTAATTGGTAATGTACCCTATCCATCTCTTCTTTATGTTCTAATCAAAAATTAATAGGGGCCTCCATCGTGTATCACACACTGCACATTTTATTCAGAAAAAATGAATGGGTCTGCAGAGTTCACACCATCATCATTCGTCCAGCATCGTTTCTTCAGAGTTGACACTGGACAGATAATAGCCTAATTAATTGGTAATGTACCCTATCCATCTCTTCTTTATGTCTGATCAAATTTAATCTTGACTGTTTGCAAGAATCTTGCAACATAAGGCACTTTAGCTTATCTTGTTTGGATCCATATCCAATGCAAAGTATATTCAGGGTGCATATAATTATACTTCATTTCGCTAGTTTTGAAAAATGAAAACAATGGAGGTGCCTTACTTGGTGTGATAAGTTCTACGGTTTGACCAAATGGCGGAAACTATGTGATCCGTGTCATTATCAAGAGATAATTAACACTAGTCAATGGATTATTACTTGTTTATTTGGTTGAACACTGTTTTAATGAATAATAAGTCCATTAAATTAGTTGCAGCAGAATAATAATTAAAAACAAATGCACTTTATTAATTACAAGCCACACGGGGCTTTAAAGTCTGGACACACAGAAGCCCGCAGTTATTACAATATTTACTGTTCACCATCATACATGACACTAAACAACAGAAAACATATATATCATAGTACCTGTCCGACCAGGTATGAGGAGCTACAGGTCGTCTAGTCGTCCCAGCGGCCGTATAAGGCCTTTACCTCGTTGTACTCCCAGTGAGGCTTAATCTCATGTCTTTGGTTATCTTCATTATCAACCCCACCCTCGTCAAATCCCAAGTATACCCCAACTGAATATGGCTCTGGAAGGGGGATGTTAATAGTAAGAGTGAGTACTAACTACTCAACAAGTTTGTTTTAAGTAACGATGCACATTTGTCCTCATATTTATCAAGTTCTTGCCTGAATCCATAGTTATCATTTTGAAGAGTTTATAAGATTTTAACTTTTGAAAAAATTGCTCTAACAGTCATTCTAGAGTAGAGAAAGCCTTAGTGATTTCTGTAGACTTTTGTCTAAGGGACTGGTATGAATTTATGATTTATTAAGTATTGCGTAGACTTGTATCACTTTACCCATAGCTATTCTGGATTCTTATGGACACTGGGTCTTTCACATTTCTTTTGATGTGATCCTAAATTCAAAATACAGAATGTTTTCTCGACTCTCATTACTATATCTCTATCCGATTATAAAACAGTTGTTGGTCGAGCGGGTCTAAAAGCTCGACACTCTACCTATGCTAATATAAGCGCCTTGGATCCCTCACTTCTAGGCTTTATACCGGTTCTGAGTTCCTCCCTTAGTTTCATATTACTTACCCATTATAAAGATATTAGCAACAAAAGAGAGTAACATGTTCTGCCCGTCTAAGATAGGAAGTATGGTTGATACTGTTTTAGGCTCATTCCAGAATGAAGTTTGTTTTCTAGTCCTTAGATTATATTTGTATTTAGAGGGTCTCACATGCCTTTGAAATCTCTACCAGAGCACCCTCTACCCACCTTTACTATTTTTCTTTACAGGTCATTGCCCTTCAGTGGTTCTGCTTTCTTTATTTTTTATCATGTTATCTTTCTTCTGGTCACTTTTCTTTTTTTTAGAATTTACTTTTGATGCAAGGTGATCATAAAAAAATAATTGTGTCCAAAATAATTCATGTACCACAATATGCTCAAAAAGGCTGCTTTACTTACCTAACTGTAGGGTAGCTGTCTTAGTGGTGGTCAGGATGGTCCATTCTCTTATATTATTTTAGGTCAGGAATTTATTTTCAAATTTTAAGTTACATTTTAGATGAAGCAACAACCATTGTTGAGTATTTTGTGGACTTATTTTTGCAGGCTTTTCAATTATTCGTATAATCATATTTTATTGCTTTTCTTTAGTAAAATTTCTATTTTAGTTGGGTTTTAGATATTTGATTTATCATGTTTATGAGGTATTTATTTCCTTATATCTCCTTTTAATTTTTTTCTTTTGTTCTCTGTTTAGCATATGGCCCATTTCTTGGTCCATCGGCCTTATGAGTTGGCCGCATGGCTCGACTCTCTCCCTCTCTCTTATCCCCTTCCTTTAATCCATCCAGCTTCCTCTCTCTCCCTTTCTTATTTGTGCCATACACGTTCGGGCCACTGGTGTTTTGCCTCCCTCCTGACTTTCATCTTCTTCTACCACACGCATGTTTAGGGGTGGAAATTTGGCTTGAGGCTTGCGAGATGGCTCGGCTCGGGCTCGTGATTATTCAAGCCAAGCCCAGCCTGTAGCTCGTGAAAAAAACGAGCCAAGCCCGAGCCGCTCGTTGGCTCGTGCGAGCTCGTCCGAGTCAGCCCAGGGCCCAGACCAGTGACGCCGGTGCGACCATGTGCGGTCCGGTGCGAGTGCGACCGTGTGCGTGCCAACCCTAACCCGTCGGCCGACTCGGGTGGCACTCCGCACACCGCACTCCCATCCCCATTCCCCAGTCGCGCAGGCGCAGCCGGCGTCTCCCCGATCGGCGACCTTCCCCACGCCACGCGCTCGGCCGCCGCCCGCCGTCCTTCCCGGATCCCCTCCCCTTCCTTCCCCACGCGCTAACGCGCTCGGTCGCCGCCCGCCGTCCACCCCCGAATCCCCTTCCTTTCCCAGTCCCCACGCGCGCTGCGGCGTGGGCGGTGTTCTTCCCCAATCGGCATCCTCCCTGAGTCCGACCCCCTTCCCGAATCCCGATCCACAACGCGGCCTCCTCCAATCGACGCGCATGGGCTACGAACGGAGCCAGGAATCCCGTGCTCGCGGTCGCGGGAAGAAGGCGGCCGCCGTTGGGGGCCTTGGGGCCTCCCCGTCGGCAATAGGGGGCAAGCCTGCACGGTCTGCACCGCCTCCTGACCTCGCCAAACCAGCAGCATCGGTGAGTACCAGTTATACTGAGGATTAGGGTTAGGGTTAGGATTGGGGTTAGGGTGAGGAATGAGGATGTGATCTGTGATGTTGCCCTAATAGATACTAAATGATGCTGATGCACTGCTGTTGAATGTGATCTGTGTGTCTACTCTTTTATCATTCATGCTGAATGCTCTCTTATCTGTTGTTAATGATACGAAATGCTTGTTGTTAATGCAATGCTCTATGTCTCTCTGAAACTCTGAATGCTCTCTTATCTGAATGTGCCTGCTCTTCAAGACATTTTGGCTCGTTCGGTTCATTTCGAGCCATTTTGGCTCGTTCTGTTATGTTCGAGCCATTTTGGCTCGTTCGGTTAACTTCGAGCCAAAATGGCTCATTCGGTGTATGTGCTGCGTTTGGCTCGTTCGGGCTCGCGAGTCGGCTCGAGCCTCATTTCGAGCCGAGCCGATCCCCTCCCGTAGCTCGTTTCGGAAACGAGCCGAGCCGAGCCGAGCCTATTGTTCACCCGAGCCAGACTGAGATTGGCTCGAGCCCGCTCAGCTCAGCTTGTTTCCACCCCTAGATCTGGTATAAGGTGAGTGAATCTTGGTATTTTCCATTTGGATTTGTTTTCCCCCTTTTCTCTACAGTTCATCTTGCTGTGGCTCTTCGGTCTATCGTACCTCTCCTGGGGTTGTTCAGTCCACCGGTGCTAAGTGTCTGGCCATCGTCACCTACTCTCTGTCTAGTGGCCATGTGCCTCGGCGGAGTCAAGGCCCCGCCAGTGCCTTCGGTTAATTCGAGCCTTCATCCACTGAGTGGCGGGTCATGGCGATGGTGCTTCGCCGATGCATGGCCTCCCTACTGGCTGCGGTGCTATGCTCCTATGCCCTTAGTTCGTCTTCCGACTACCTTCCATTGGCACCGTGCATCTTAGTGGCCACCAGCCACCGACGCACGACCACTGCTCAACGGCTCTCCCTAGTTTCTCCTTACTCCCTTCTACTGCATTCCTTCCAAATTGTACTTTGTGGTTGATTTTATTTACGAGATGTGTAGTGCATGGAAATGTGATTAGCAATGGGGGTTGTTTAGGGTTTTGGGATGCATAATGGTGAGCAACCATGAGGTACTAAGGCTTTGGCATGCACCGGGGAGTATGTTCATGGCCCGAGGGCTCCTTGGATGGCCACTGGCTTCCCTTGTTCTAGTGTGGTGAACCAGAGGCTATTGCCTCACCGTGGCTTTGTCAGCTGACTCTAGTGTTAGCAAAATAAGAGATGTAGGTTATGATTTGACCTTACTGGCATTGTCGGCTTGGATTAGAGGTGCGGGGATGTTCTTGCTCTCACTAGGCTATGTTTTCCTGATTTGGCTAAGTTATGTGGAAGATTGTCTTGTGGAAGTTGTTTCTTGGTCGTGGTGCCCTTCGGTTGTCCTTCGGTCTTAGCTGCTCCCTTGACTTCCTCTTTCAGCTATGTTAGGGTTCGTGTGTGGAGACGGGGGTTTAAATGGGTTGTGCTATCTCTTGGCCATCTTCTAGCTGGTGATGGCTTATGAGTGCTATGGCAATGGCTGCATGGGAGTGACTCGTTATAGTGGTGCTTGAGATGGGCGATGGCAGCCTTCGGTTGCTATTGTAGTCCTTTGTATTGGGCTTTGTAGGCTCACTGGTGGCTTATGGTGGTGAGGTGTGGCTCTTCTCTCTTGTTGGCTCTTGTGGGTTTTACTCATGGCTTTGGTTGGTCTTGAGGGTTACTAGTGGCTTATAACATGGCTTGTGCATGGTATTGAATGGAATGACTCATTAGGAAGGGTAAGAATGTAAAGATTAAAAGTAAGAATGGTAGTTTCACCGCTGAATGATGAAAACCCAATACACGAGAAGTGCCGATTGGCCCCAGACAATCATAGTATCTTGGTGAGCAATTGCCCTTGTGCAATATTATAAAAAAATCTGGTTTTGGCAGTAATCTGTTATTCAAATTCATTTTAGCTGGTTTTGACTAATACGATTGTGGAGTTATTTTTGATGTGGGTCAGCTGTGGAGGTGTGGATTCATTAGGTTAAATTTGATGTAATATACTTGTATAGGTTTATTCTTGTATGAGATGAATTGAAGTTTTGTAACATTTAATTGTGATAGTTTATTCTTTTGTAAATCTTGATATTGAAATCTTGTACATTTGGACTTGTAATATTAAAGTTGAATGTATGCGAAACTTGTTCTTGTAATTAAATTTTCTATAATCGGACTTTTTATTTAGTAAACCTTCATTTTATTCTGGTGTTAAATGTTTTAATTTTTAATTTTCTCATGTAAATGCTAATGTTCTTATTATTGTATGACAGCATGTTTTTGATTAATTTGTTTTGAGAGTTATCATAGAGCCAGAAAAATATAGAGCCTATTCATGCCTAACTATGGCCTGAGAAACGCCTTGTTCTTCACCTCCGATGGCGCGGAGACTCAACTGGATTATCAATCGCTGTCCGTTGATTGGTTAACTTTGGATTGCATCCAGTCAAATATTATAAACCATGGTTATCATTATTTTTTAAATATTTAGATTAGACATATAAAAATAATATACGTAGATATGTGTCAAAAAGTATTTTTTATAATATTAAATTTTATTAGGTTTTAAAGATATATTACAATAGAATTTAGTGGTAAAGTTATATTTTAAAGACCGTATCAATATCTAAAATGAATTTTTTTTCCACCGCAGAGAGTATCACGTATGTATTTTAACGATGTCATACGGGGTACCGACTACTAGTGTACTAGTACTAACTAGTAGAGTGTCCGTGCTAACGCTACGGTGGCATTTGAGAGATGCATATGAAAACAACCAAATGACGATATTTTTTTCCTTGCCCGTGCTAACGCTACAGTAAAAAACAAAAAAACTATGTTTCTTAAAAATGAAGTAAATAGTGAGATAGATTAAGACTCATGCCAAAAGAGATTCATGATGAGTTATCATATTGTTGAGTCCATAGCAATTATGCTTAAAGAGCAACATTGCAAATAAATAACATCACAGCTATTACATCTTTTGAAGCCACCTAAATCCTCACACGCCTAATAAGTTCTTGTATATCTTCAGGAATGTTGTCTTTAGATTCGTTGTCCTTGTACTTCAACATCTCTACCAAGAATTTGGTCCTCGGTGCATTCCCATCCTGTACAAATTATTACACGACGCATATTTCCAACAGTAATCACACAAGGACGATGATTGGTGAGAAGGATTACAGACCTAACGCATAAGCAGGTACTTCTTATGGAATCAAATTATGGAATCAAACAACCAGATATCTGCATACATGTGAATCAAAAGAACGGTGAGACGGATCATGTAATATGAATAAAAGGCATTCAGTTTGCAATTGGGAATCCAACAAGGATAGATTACCTGGAAGCTTGTTGCTCTCTTAGCCAAGACCAAAGTGAAAGAATTTCTTCTCCTAAAAGAAAAACCATTGAATTGAACAAGCAAATCATTTGATTCTAAGCAGAACCAATAATTGCATCTATTTACATGGGTTTAACTACGATTTATCCGCTCGAAGAGGAGCCGCGCTGTAGCCACCGACGCCCGGCGACCGCGTGTTGCTCGGCCGACGGCAATGGCGGCTTCGTCTTCGTGGCGGCGGCGTCCCGAGAAACGCCCGGCGGCGCGTGTTGCTCGGCCGACGGAGGCGGCGGCCGTGTTCATGGCGGCGGCCGTGGTCGTGGCGGCGCGGCGTCGCGGAGTCGCGCGAGGCCGCGGCCGTGTGCGTGGCGGTGGCGGCGCTGGGGCGGCGGCGACCGTGTGCGTGGCGGCGGCGCGCTGGGACGGCGGCCGTGGTCGTGGCGGCGCGCGTCCGCGGAGTCGCGCGAGGCGGCGGCCGTATGCGTGGCGGCGGCACTGAGACGCTGGGACGGCGGCGCGCTGAGTCCGTGAGGGTTCGCGGAGTCGAGGCGTCGCTGGGGCGGCTGTGACCCGATCGCGCGCGGTGGGTCCGCTTCAGGATCGCGAGTCGCGCGGGGGAGGTGGGCGTCCCCGTTGAATTTGGATTGGATGAATTTGGATCGTTGGATATGAGTGGGTAAGGAGAGAGAAAGGTGGGAGTTGATCCTTGATCGTTGAATTGGTGTGGACGCAGGATGAATTGGTGTGGACGTAGGAAAACTCATGACTGCTGGGGGCACAATTTGGGGTGGTCGTAGGAAAGAAATGAACTGGTGGATTTTAGGGGTAGAGATAGAGAAGAGATATCATCAAGCAAAGCTGGGTCCAACAGTCGCAGTACATGTACGCATCTCGGTGCTCATCACCACACTTGCCTCATCATTTCTATGCTTTGGCTAAGAGCTTGTACCATGATTAATAAGTTTTATTTATATTTTTTTAAGATGGTGTGTTTTTCGTGATGATATAGACGGTAGGGACATTACAATGGATGATGGATACACCAATGCAACATGCGGTGGGGAAGGTGAGGTTGCTCCCCGTAATAAATTCTGAAGGTAGGGGCCCACATGGAAATAACAATTGGGAGAAGATTATCCAGGGGATTGTACCGTGATCATGAGAGAATGACACTGTCGATGTACAATTCAGGGTTGATTTTTTCTTTTGGCTTGTGGATAAGGGAGGAGTACAGTAGTGTTACAGATCTATGATAGTTTATATCACGTTTCGTTTACCATAATTTATACTTTTGTCATCATCTGCGTTGGTGATCGGAAACCAATCAAGATATATGTGTTCACCAGCTCCAAAACTTTCACCAACCCCTGCATGATCCATGCAACACCTTCAACGAGAAGATTACACACACGTGATTGGAGAATAAGGCCAATCATCATAGAGATTAATAATATGCAAGGTCTCTCTAATGTCAAATTTACCCAACAACTAGCACAGCTCGTCCAAATAGCTGACGTTTTGGCCAAGGGAGCATTACAATATGACAGCCATTGTAACATCCTCCAATTTCTCACATGAAGGACAATGCCCAATTCTTTCATGATGTAAGGCAACAAGCTGGGCAAGAATATGTAAAATCACATGCTTGAATGAAATCAAGCCCCATTACACTCGCCCCCTGCATTTATTCATTTATCCCTTCCAGATTAGCTGTGCTACCTGTGTACCAGAGGGATCAACGAGTCGCTATTATCTTTTATCTTCGGGTGGTTTTTTTCCTTATGTTTAGCTTTGTACGGTAATTATCTTTCAAATAGAGTGTCTTTTTAAAATGAGATCTATAAATTGATTGTAATATACTGTTGTAGAGGTGGCCCCCACCTAAACCCAGCCGACCTGTTAAAAGGCTGTAAGGCCAAAATAGGACATGTATAATGACGTAAATACCACTGGGAGGGGTACTTAAGTGTAAAGGCATGGTCGTAAAACACTCCCCATGTAACTATATATACATATCATCCAGGCCATGGGAAACCCTAAGCATTACTCACCTAACTCTCCACTACCATACCTCTCTCTCTGTTTGGTCTGTAACAGTGGCGAACCCAGGATTTTATCAAAGGGTATGCCGCACCAAAATTTTTATATGCAACTCGTTAAAACTATTTGCCAATTCGGTAAATAATTGTAAAATTTGCACCGTAATTCGGTATATAGGCACTAAATAATATGATAAGTCTTAAATTCAAGGATTAAGTTGGAAACTTGCACAAATTACAATAAATTACAAAAGATGTTGAACACAAAAGACTATCGCCTCAAATTAAAACTTGCTTTTATTTATATTTCTTCAACCTACCAGACCAAGATACTGAGATCATATTCAGCCTACTAAATAAGGCAATCAACCAACTTAGCCCAACATAACATGGTGTTCACATTTAATTAGAAAAACCAAAAAATGTTCAATATAAATACTAATGGACATAAAAAAAGAAACTAAAAATAATGAAAAGCAACCTATAATCGGTCCAGCAAAAGAATGAAATAACAAAACTAGCTAGATAGGCCTAAAGCGGTTACTAGAGCATATCAAGTTCTTCAACTTCAGTACAAGTGACATATATTGATTTTCCACGTCAGTGCAGTATAGAAGTGAGGCTATGAGATTTTTAAAAAAATTTGTGAGGAAGTGAGGCTATGAGATTGACTGGCCCCCATACTGTTTCTGTATTAGGTAAAATAGCCTTGATCAGAGCTACACTTATAGATTTCTAAATTAATTAAATTAGTCTAATCAAATATAATACTCTCCAAAATCACCAAAAGTTTCTCCAAGCATATTTACTGAGCAGGGAGGCTCTCCAAACAATTGTACAAGTGTTATCAATAATCTAAGAATGTCACTGGTCGTACTACCACTACGATCAGCTTCAGATTTGTTATCTTAATCTGGCACAAACAAAGCAGCCATGTCTCATCCTAAATTAACCACCTCTAACGGTATCTATGCCATTGTAAGGATCTCCGAATTATTTGCAGATTCCGAGCAACTTATCATAACCAAATCAACTACAGTTCTTCATGCCGTACTACGAAGCGCACACAAAGCCGTCATCTTTGAGCCTTGACAAACGAACTCTAAATCAAGAAAGAACTGATGAAGCTATATGAGTACAATTACCTCCCTCGCAGCCGCCGCCGAAGAGCACGAGCCAGCCGGCGACAAGATTGAGTGAGTGCGACACGCGGGGCCGCGGCGAGGCGCCCTTCACCGGGACCCGGCGCGCGGACAGGGCGCCGAGCCGGGCGACGTCGGCGTAGAGGCGCCGCCACGGCATGCCGCGCCGCCGCTCGGCTAACGCGGCGGCGGCGCCCCAGTCGCGGCGGCAGAGCGCCTCCCATAGCACGTCGGAGGAGGCCCACGCGCGGCAGGCGCGATGGCCTTGATATTGTCGTGCGGAGCAGCTGCGACGGGTTGCTGATGAGTCTGGCTGCGGTTGCTCATCAATAGAAGTACAAAACGTATGAACTGCTTACACAAATAGATTGAATCGAGGCGGCGCGTGTGGCAGCCGGCAGTCGAATCGTCACGACTTGAGGCTGGGCCCCAGGGTATGCCGTGGTCCACCCGGTATACCCTGTGGGTCTGCCCCTGGTCTGTAACCACAATAGTTGGCGCCATCCGTGGGGAGGACAAGAGCAAGCCTCAAGATCGGAAGAAGGATGGCACCAAAAAACTTCATCATCGGCAGCTAAGAAGAAGAAGGGGGGCGCGACGGAGTCCCGCGTCAACACCATAGCTTTGGCAGCCACGAACATCGATGCTCATGGCGCGACAATCAACCCCACCACCACCGGCGTAACGGTCGACCCCGCCCCGCGCGTGATGATCGACTCCACCGTTGGCGCGATGGCGACCCTGCCCCGCGCGCGACGAGCGATCCCATCGCTGGCGCGACGGTCGACACCGGCGGCACCGACCGAGTAGTCGGGGGCGGTAACGCCAGCGCCTATGTTGGCACGGCCGCTGTCCCTACACCCGGTGCGGGAGCGACGAGCGGTTCCAACGGCAACGCGGGCCTCGTCACTGGCCCCGGAGTCTACCACGCTGGCGCATCGGGCAACCCGGGAGCGCAGGCCGTGGTCGCCGCTGTCCCGGCAGTGTGACCAGGTGCGCCGATTGCCCCGGCTACGCCAACAGTGGAGAGTGCCCTGCTGACGGCCATCGGCACGCTCCAACGGGAGTTAGTGGATCTCTGGGGAGCCGTGCGGGATATGCAAGAGGCTCGGAGTCAGCAGACCCCACCGGTGGTCGTGCCGGAGCCCACGCCAGAACGGGCGGATAGCCGCGACACCCCAAGTCTAGCCACGTCCCGCTGCGACGCGTGGACCCGGAGTCCCCACTCTCTGCGGGCCTGCAGCAGTCGGCATGGCCGGAGGACTTCAAGTTCCCTAGTGCCATCGAGCCGTACAAAGGCGACACGGACCCTCGGGAGTTCGTGCGCGTGTACGAGACCGCCATCGAAGCTGCAGGCGGGGACGACACCACGAAAGCGAAGGGACTCCCCCTTGCGATACAGGGAGTGGCGCTCTCTTGGTTTTTACCATAGAGCCAAACTCCATCTACGCATAGGAGCAGATCCGCGACCACCTCTAAAACAACTTCCAGGGGAACTACGTCGAGCGTGTCAACGCGAATCAGCTCTTCCTGTCAAGCAAAAACCCTTGGAGAAGTTTCGGGAGTACTTCAAGCGCTTCGCGAAGGTCCGCTGCTAGGTCAAGGATGTCAATGAGACAACCATCATCAACGTAGCGGTATAGGGCCTCCGTCCGGGCCACTGGACGAATACAACAAGCGAAAACAATCAAGACGGTGGCGAAGCTCTTTGACAAGATGGAAGAGTACGCCACGAGCGAAAGAAGACGCGCGGCGGCGCCAAGGTGATGACTCCGACACCAATCAGGCGGAGGGCACGACGAAGAACGGAGACTTACCGAAGGAAGGCTCCTCGAAGGGCAAGCGCAAGCAGGAGCCATCGAAGGATGTCCCCGAGCGCAAGGATGCCCAGCGCAAGGACTCGTCGGGCGACAAGCCCAAGCGCGGCCAACAGAAGTCCTGGAGAGCCTGCTACATCTTCGACATTGAGGGTGGCTCCGAAGATAGGGGCGCAGCCGGGGTCGTGATGATAGGACCCGTGCGGAATACGATGACCAGCACCACGGCCAGTGGTGCGAGGTACATGGTTGAGCTGGCCACGACACGCGCGCATGCACCACCATCGTGGCACTTTGACAGAGCGTCGCCAGGGACAGAAACCTCGAGGTGCGGCCGCCGTCGTGGGCCACGTCCAGCAACCCCTGGAGGGCCCACGCGGATCCAGGATCGGGGTTGCAGCCTCAGGAGAGCCCCCTGCGGATTCAAGCCTACGTGCAGCAACCTCAAAAGGGCCCCTTGCGGATCCAAGCCCCGAAGGGCCCAGCGCAGGGTTATAAACATCATTTCCAGGGGTTCCTCGCTGGAGTTCGCCTCGGCGCGGCAGCGGAAGGCCTATGCGCGGAGGCTACACCACGTGGCGGCATACCCGGCGCAGGCACCGCCGAACTGGGCGCAGAACGAAATTACCTTCACGCCCACTGACGCCGAGGGCGTGGAGTTCCCCCCACCAAGATCCCCTGGTCATCCAAGTCGCCATCACAGGATGCGATGTTAAGCGCGTCCTAGTCGATGGAGGAAGTTCAACGAATATTTTGTTCGCCGCGGCCTTCAACCATATGGGGATCCCCCGAAGTCGCTTGGGCCCCTCGCGAATCCCGCTACAGGGCTTCGGAGGTCAGCCCCTGAGGGCGCTGGGCCAGATATGCGTGTAGGTCTCCTTTGGCCGAGATGACAACGTGAGGAGCGAAGACGTCACCTTTGATGTCGTCGATATCCCGTACCCTTACAACGCCAAATTGGGGCGACCAACCCTCAATTTTTTTTGGGCAGTTCCACACCATGGCTTCCTATGCATGAAGCTCCCGGGCCCGCGGTATCATCACCACCCACGGCGATCAGGATATGGCCTAGCGCATAGAACTCGGTACTCGAGGCCCGCACCGCGAGGTTCAACGGGATTCTTAGAGTGGGCACGACAGCGCAAGGTCCCTCGGCAGCTCCAAGAAGCACTCCGTCGGGCTCCCACGTGGACTACTCCAGCAATAGAGGCTCCCAGCGGGCCCTACCTCGCCGCCACGGCCACGACAGTCGCTGCTATTCCCACCCTCGAGCGATTAGTGGTTACTACTCTTGTATTTGTAATTGCACACCCGCGCAAACAAGAATTCAATAAAGTTCACCGTTAGCAAAACTAGTCTTATTTTATGCCAAGACACGCGGTAAACGTGTGCACTCTCCGTGAGTATAAACAAAGACACGCGGAACGCGCGCACTCTCCGTGAGTATAAACAAATACACACGGTAAACACGCGCACTCTCTGTGAGTATAAATAAAGACACGCGGTAAACGAACGCACTCTCCATGAGTATAAACAAAGACACGCGGTAAACGTGCGCACTCTCCGTGAGTATAAACAAAGGGGCGTGGGGGGACGCCTCCGCGTGCACTCTCCGGAGTATAAAAAAGATGCGGATGTTGTTCCCGCGCACGCGTGGATGTTGTCCTTCCGCGTACTCTCTGGAGTATAAAGAAAAAGACGCGGATGTTGTTCCCGCGCACGCGTGGATGTTGTCCCTACGCGTACTCTTTGGAGTATAAAGAAAAAGACGCGGATGTTGTTCTCGCGCACGCGTGGATGTTGTCCCTACGTGTACTCTTTGGAGTATAAAGAAAAAGACGCAGATGTTGTTCTCGCGCACGCGTGGATGTTGTCCCTACGTGTACTCTCCGGAGTATAAAGAAAAAGACGCAGATGTTGTTCCCGCGCACGCGTGGATGTTGTCCCTACGCGTGCTTTACGGAGTATAAACAAGACGCGGATATTATCCCTACGCACTCTACGGAGTATAAACAGGACGTGGATGTTCCCGCGCATGCGTGGTGTTGCCCCTACGCGTACTCTCCGGAGTATAAATAAGGCGTGGTTGATGTTCTTATGCCCTCTACGGAGTATAAATAAGTCGCAGCAGAGGCTTGCCTCCGCGTGCACTCTACGGAGTATAAATAAGACGCAGCAGAGGCTTGCCTCCGTGCGCACTCCGTGGGGTGCAAATAAGACATGCGGATGTTGTCCCGCACGCGCTCCATGATAGAAAGTACGGAAGTCGACAGCGGCTGGAAGCGGCTCGCCGTGGGTCATCCTCGTGAGGATGCGCCGCCTTCATATCGATGGCCAGCGCCACGAATATCGGTGGCCAAGCGCCACGAACACACTCTCACGCACCACTTCGACTGGCGCCAGGGCGGAGTGCTCGGGTAGGGGACGGAGTGCTCGCGCGTCTACTTCGACTAGGCGCCAGCTCCGCTACCACCACTTTGAAGGGTAGGGGACAGAGCGCTCGCGCATCTATCTCGACTAGGCGCCAGCTCCGCTACCACCACTTCGAAGGGTAGGGAACGGAGAGCTCGTACATCTACTCTGGCTAGGCGTCGGCTCCACCGCCACCACTTCGAAGGGAAGGGGATGGAGCGCTCGCGTGTCTACCTCGGCTACGAAGTGCAAGGATAGAATACCTAAGTCCTACAAATAGGTTGGAGACAAGCATGATCGCAAGAAGTGACGAGGACGCATACTCCAACAAAAGTCCTTGCATCTATCAAAAAGCATTTACAAAGGAGTTCGGTAGGAACCTAAAGTACAAGTGTCCCCGGGTGTTCAGAGCTGCTACTCGGCCGGCTCTTCCTTAACACACGCCCGCACGGGAGTCTCGCCAGAGGAAGCCCGGGCTGCCCAGAAGTTCAACAAATCCTCGGCCCACCGCCAGTGCCGAAGACGCCGTCGGGTTACAAGGTTAGAGACTAGCGGCCGGTCCCTACCAAGTAGCTGTTCAGAGCACGGAGTTACATGCGGTCAGAATGCCGGGGCAATTTCCACTATTCAGAAAAAAGAGGGGTGTGTGCATACATGGTAACGCACGCCTACACACCGGAACCATGGCATCACACCTGTGGGTTCGCGCCCTGCCCCGCGACAGTGGCACCGCTTCCGCCATGTCATGGCACTTCGTCAATCCATTGGCCAAAGTTCCCCTCGCCGCCCATGGTCTGTCGCAGTTCTAGCTTCGCCGTGGCCTCCCTGATGTAATCCCAGATTCGTTCATGGAAGGCCCGGTGGCCCGACGAACGGGCGTCGGCGCTGACATCACCCGGCTCGGCGGTCTTCTCGGCTCGAGGTCACCTGCTTTGTCAACATGCCGCGACCTTGGTGATGAAGCAGCACAAAGGCCAGGCACGAGGTCGCGAAGGCGCAATGGTTGCCGAAAGATTTGGTGGCACTAAGAACAAGATTGGACGCCTCCGCGATTTGACGGAGCATCCGTGGCAGCTCCTCGGGGCCGAAGAAACGAGGTGGTACCTCAGCGACAAGGTCTTCGAGGGCGCCCTCCAGTGCCAGCATGGCGTCCCACGCCGCCACCGAGGCATCGCCCAAAGCACGTTCCCACTCTCCAAGAGACGCAGTGAGGTGGCCTTTCTCCTCTTCCAGTGCAGCGATTTGCCGGAGCAGGCTGTCCCGCTCCTCCGCTGCCGCTCGCTGTGCCACCTCCGCGGCCGCTCGCCGCGCCGCACGCTTCGCCTCCAAGCGTTGGATGCGGTTGTCCTTGGCGGAGTGCGCCTCCTCGGCCTCGCGAAGGGCCTCTTGGACAGCGCGCAGCTGGTCCTCTAACGCCTCCCGCTCACGGGCATGAGCCGTTTTCAGCGCCTGGCCAAGGGCGAGGGTCTGCACAACGCGGCTGTCAGCAAGATCCTATATGATGACACACTGCTAAAAGTCAAGTACTCACCCTCATTTCTGAGGCTTCCAGAGCGCCTCCTAGGAGCTTCGACCTGCATGTCAGCAGCTCCTGGCGATCCAGGTTCACGGCCGCATTATCCGCGACCCCCCGCCAAACTCCCAGCACCTCTGGTCGAGGAATGAAATCAGCTAAACTTGGGCACGCGGTTTCCACGACGACAGTTTCAGGAGCGTCGGTGTCCCTCCCAAAGGAATGTCCCCGTGCCCCAAAGATTGTCCACCCTCTGGGAGGTGTGCTGCTGCGAAGGGACGTAGCGGTTAGAGCCCTACGAACGCACCACAGGATTATGCCAAGGAAGGTGAATTTACCTTTGGCATTAGTTGGTGGACTCCGCCGGGGTGTCCCCTCAGCCTCAGACGGAATCGCAGGGATGCCAGCGCCCCCTGACGAAGCCGGCCCTCCGGGCTGGGGGCCTCCGCGTCGGAGTCTAATCCCAGTAGGCTCCTGACCCCGGTAGCCGCAGCCTCGGAGGGAGCCACGGGGACGTCGGGGCAGGGGGCCTCAGTGTCGGAGTCAGAATCCCACAAGCCCCTAACCTTGGTGGCCACAGTGAACCCACTCTTCGGGCGAGGGGGTGATCACGTATGCAGCCACTTCGCCTTTGGGGAGCAAGGCGGGGACTCCGCCTCGGTAACCGCCGCAGGCAAGGGCTCTGCTCCAGCAACCACCGCAGCGAGGACTCTGCTCCAGCATCCTCTGCGGGCGATGGCTCCACCTCAGCAACCGCCGCAGGCGAAGAAGCTTCCCCCTCCCGATTGTTCACACTGCACTCTTGGTCCTTGGCACCACCCAAGGACCCCTCGCCTTCATCCTCCGCACCTACTTCTAGCTCTGAATCGGCATACTTCGCCGAGTCGGAGTCGGGGTCTACCGCACTGTTGGCAACGACAAGTCGACAGGAGTGGCAGCCGGCGCACCAGGTGCGGTCGTAGAGGACCGAGCCCCCCGACAAGGCGCCACTCCTTTCCCCTTGGCATTGTCGTCTCGGCGGCGAGGTTTGCACGGGGCCGGAGTGGTGCACTCCGGCACGCGAATGCTCAGGGCCTCGCACACACGGTTTATCCGCCCTAGCTTCGCCTCCGCGGTCGCAGCTGCGCGCAGGTAGTGCTCCTTGGCCGTATACGGTCCGAGGAACACGCCCACCGCACGCTCCGCGTCCTCCAGGAGAGTCCCTATAGGCGGCAAGAGGCGGAGTTAAAAAGACAGAGCCCAATAGAGAGAAGGGGAAAAGCAAGACTCCACCAAGACTTACGAGGGTCGGAGGGTCTTGGCAGCGAAGACACGGACGGGCGGACATTGTCGCGCCGAATGCTCCCAGGTGTGATGCGCCATCCATCGGCAAGCGGCGCCACGCCATACATGACGAACTCCTCGGCGAGGTCGCGCATGTTGAAGCGGGCGGCGAGCCGCACGAGCCTCTGCGCCCTCCGCCTATCCTCGTCATCGATTGGCGTGCCATCATGGTATTGAACGCCACTGGCCGGCCCGAGCACTCGAGGCCGCTACCGCTCGCCACACGGTGGTAAAACCACCGTTTCATCCATTTTGGCTCCCACTTCGCCCGAGTCGAGTTGGCAGGGAAGATCTTCCTACGGCGACCGCATGACGAAGTTGATGCTGCCGAAGTTGAAAAACGTCTCATCTCTCCGCTTCTTTGGCTGACACCGTGCGTCGTGGAGAAACGCGAACAACGTTGCGCTGGGTCAGCATGCCTCCGTATGCAAGGCCCAGCTGTATACGGCATGGTGGGCTATCATGTTCGGAGTCATCTGTGCCAGCTCAAGCCTGAAGGTCCGCAAGACGTCACCGACAATCATGGCGGTCGGGATGCGAAACCCAGCTTCAAAGTAAGTGACGAAGACGATCGCCTCCGACTTCTCGGGGTACGGTTCTGTCTTGTCGCTGGTGGGCAGTCGCACCTCCCGGCGGTCCGACAGCTTCCCTTCGCGTAGCAGGGTGCGGATCGTCTCCTCCGTCGCGAGCATCGGGCCCAAGACGCGGGAGCACGGACTTTCCATTTTCTCCATTGCCACTCACCATTTGTCTACCAGTGATGACTCGCGCCCCTCGAGCGTGTACTTCACCTCGAGCGGCGGCGACCGTTGGGATAAAGAGCTATTGCCGGCCAGTTGAGCGCGTTCTTCGCCGGGTGCCATCGTTCTCCGGGAGCTAGACGACAACGGGGGTAGCGCGGCGGCAAAGAAGGCGAGAGTGCAGACGTGGTGCCACAAGGGGTATTTAAAACCCCTTCGTCTCTCGCACCGCCGGTAAGCGTAACCGGCGGGAGACGAACCGCTCGCCTCCCCCACGATTGAAGCCGAAGCGGCGCAGCCGCCCACGCGCGTTGTGCCCTTTCAGAAACGGACGGACGCAGTTTATAGCCATAGAACATATTTTAGAAATAAAAGATTAGATCTATTCCGAAGAAGTTAGTTGGCGTCGGCAGCGTGTTTTTTGAGCATTGTCTTTTGACTCGTTGTCGTTACGAGTATTGCGTGGCAAGATTGCTTTTCTCCGTTGACTTGATCACTCTCCAAGTTGTCCACTCGATCACCGTTAAAGGCATAGATGATCGAGAGGATTTGCTCTTGGTGTCGAAGGCTACGACTAACGTACAAAAGGGACAAGTGAGCGGTCAAATGTCGAGCGGTTGAGCAAACGGTCGAAACCTTTATTGAGCACGTGCAAAGAGGTCGAGCGTCTTGCAGTCGAAAGCTACATCTTGTGTTTAGATTTTTTTTCTGGTTTGAGTTTTGGTTTCAGATTTAAAAAGCGGCAATAATCATTCACCTCTTCCTTATTACTGTACTCTATCCTACAAATGATAAAAAAAAAATCTTAAGAGCCTTGGGAGCAAACTCCATGTCTTACGTTGATCTTACACTCTTCCTGTGTGAGGATCTCTGCCAATGTATCTAAGACAGTGATACAATGCCCTTGTCATTCTAAGTTTCCAACCCTTGACGCCAGCTAGCCCTCGATTAACTTTCCAAAAAATATTTAGTAAAATTATCAACTAAATAATGTTTGGCGTTTCTTTATCACGAAGTAGAAAAATAATTAGCTGCGAAATTGTCCACAAGCAAGCCGAGGGTCGCCCGAGCCGGCTATATAACCCGGTGCCGGCCGCCTGCCGTCGGCCGCATCGACCACCTGGCTCCTCTCGCCACAATCTCGCAACTATTGGCATTTGGTGAGTTCACTCAAACCAAAACAAGACCGAATAGTTGACCATGGCGGCCGCGTCAGCGAAGGAGGAGGTGATCGGGAAGCTCAACGTCCGCGTGGTGCGGGGCTCCAACCTCGCCATCTGCGACCCGCTCACCCACACCAGCGACCCCTACGTCGTCCTCTGCTACGGCTCCCAGGTCGACACCCCCTCCTCCGTCTCAATCTCGTTTTTTTCCCCTCGCATTGCTTGGATCGGTCCTACCTGCCCGTGACCCCGTGACCGGCGACCCGTCCGTTGCCGCTCGCCGGCGATCACGGCACCCGACACACGCATAAGCCATGGCCAGCACGGCGTTCTGTGGATCGGGGTCGGGAAGGGCGGCGATCTCCTCCGATCTCCTTATGTGGAGCCCACCAGAACCAAGAAACGGTGTCCGAGATGTGACGTTCGATAAAGGACATGCTTGCGCCTTTTCAGGGCCCAGACATTCTTTGCCGTTTCATGCTAGGTTCTTGTAGTTGTTTCGGTTCTGTCTGGAGGTTGGCAAGCCATCGGTAGGGTCTTCTGTGTGGCTGAACTAGATGCCGTAATTTCTGCTGGTGTGCTGAGGATAGACATGATGGAACCTGCTGATTAATAATATCTTGTCAACAGATTGTGAAGTGACCAATATGAGTCGGACTGCAGTTCCCAGCGTGTCCATTCATGGGATTGCAGAACCGACTGACGCATCATGCTCTATAAACAGTCCATGTTATGTTCTGCATAATGCGAACTGAAGAGCAGAGTATCAAATCCTGCGATAAGTTCGCCTCGAAATAAGAAAACTGTGATGGCACACCTACTTAACTAAGGATGAAACATGTAACAACTACGCAAAAGATCACTTTGAACCGGTACAATAAGCAGCGCTTGTATGATTCCTACACTAACACTTTGATCAAAATGGCACATTATTCGGAGAAATGGTCTGTTTGTCGGTAACTCATAATGTTTAGCTATCATGACTTACCTAATTCCCCTTGTTTATTTGCAGTTGTCAATTTCTAAAATAAATCATGGAGTGCCGTACCTTTTATTTTCTTTTAGATTGTCTTATGTGTTATCAAGGACTTAGCCCATTCTTGCTGCACTGTTCGATTACCAGCTCAAAGCGTAGTAAAATCCACTCAAAGCCTATTTTATTCCCTCATGGAATTGATTGCTAGACTTTAATGGAGCGGTTGAATGCTATGAATTTCATGTCTTAGCCTTCTCCATACGGTGAAACTAAAGAGTGACTGCACACCATAGTCCTGATGATGACAGATTTTCAGTTTAATATGATGTACTCTTGATTATATACACAGCAGTTTCTACAGTTGACTTCAGGTTCTGTGACATTGACGCCCTTCCAATTTTTCACTGTTACTACTAATTTCATTCTGTATTTATGTCATTGAACTTTTCTTTTCCTCATGGTGCAGAAGGTGCAGAGTAGTGTCCAGAAGAAGAATCCCAATCCAGTGTGGAATGAAGTACTGCAGCTTTCCGTCACAAATCCTACAAAACCAGTGAAACTTGTAAGTTTGCTATTTGAATTGCTTCATCACAGTTAGCTCTCCAAAAACCATATGGACTTAGAGATATATATAACATTATAACTTAATGTTGTTTAGGAAGTTCAATATGGTACTGTGTGACAAATTGTTTCAGTCTTCAGATTAACCAATTTCTCAATCTATAAAAAAATTGAACACAGAATTTTATTCTTAGGCAAAACATGAATAGATAGGGGACCGTTTTCATCATAGGTCCATGGATGGTCGGTGCAGAGATGAACTGAGCATTTAAGCTTCCAACTGTCAACTGTGCAACAACCAGAAACAGGGCTCTTGATTTCTAAATTGCTAATAATATGCAGGAAGTTTTCGACGAGGACAAATTCACGGCAGATGACAGCATGGGCGTGGCTGAGATCAATGTAATTGACATATATGATGCTGCAAAGCTGGGTCTAAAGCATGCCGCTGACGGGTCCAAGATCAAGACAATCTACCCATTTGGCGAAAACTACCTTGGCGGTGAGAGCCACGTTTCGTGGAAGAATGGCAAGGTCGTCCAAGACTTGATTCTGAAGCTGAAGAATGTTGACAGCGGATTGATCGTGCTGCAGCTGGAGTGGGTTCACGTCCCAGGTGTCAAGCTGTAAGCCGTGTCTGAATAAGGGCCGTCGCGACCCGGTCTGATGCAGCTGCAGCTGTAGTTGGTTCCTGTTCCCTGTGTCACTTTGTAAACTATGTGTGGATGTTGTGATTTGCGGTGTGTGTGTGATGTGTGCGCTGTTGATTCGAGCGTAATGTTTGCACTCTTATCTGTAGCAGTTCATGGTGTGGTTGTGAATTCCTGGTGTGGTTGTGAAGTTTGTGTTTCAACAGTAAGAAACACTCTATTGAGGTCAGCTGGAGTGAAGTGTAAATTAAGAATTTCGTGGTTGTACGTTATGCAAATATAGTCTAAGTTGGTGTTTACTTGGGTCTAAAAGTCTTGACTTAATTTATTTTGTATTATAGCGGTTAAAAATATATTATAGATATTAGTAGCTTTTTCAACATAATTAAATTTAAAAAATAAAAAATATATCATCACGGACAGTAAAGAAAAAAAAGGAAAAAAATATCATATCGTCAAAAAAAAAAAATACAAAAGTAAGAAGCTACAAACCCAAATGAGCGATCCATAAAACTAGTCTGACAACTTAGAGGCACACAGAGATCGTTAAAACATCATCTGACACCAGTTCATAACTCTCTCAGCTAAAAAAGGAGAAGAAAAAAAAGGAAAGCAAGATCGTCCGGTCTCTAGCAGCAGGGCCGGTCCTGGGATTTTAGGGGCTCAGGGCGAAACTAGAAATAGAGGCCTGATATAAATATCTAAATATAAATCTACATACACACACACACATATATATATATATATATATATATATATATATATATATATATATATATATATATATATATATATATATATATATATATATAAATATATAATTTTACCAACAAACACTTAAAATCGTTATGTATTAAAGAAATATTCATATCAAAGAGTTTATAGATATTACCTTAAAATTTTCTTCAAACATTTCTAGATGTGAAGTCATTAATGATGGTATTGATATCAATCTCATCCAACAATTTCTTCTCAATACATAAAGTTGCCAAACCGTTTAACCTCTCTTGAGACATTGTTGACCTTAAATGATTCTTCAACAATTTCAACTTTGAAAAGCTTCTTTCAGCTGATGCCACGATCCACGGACATAGTAAATAAAATCTGATAAGCAATAGAAATATTAGGATAACAATCCGCTTCTCTGACAAACTCAAAGATCTCCATAGCAGACATTGGTTTATCTGATAAAGTCAATTGCATAACACTTAACTCAGAAATTAGATCATTTAACTCAACATCAGATGAACCATCTAGAGAGAAAGTTTCTGCAAATTTTGTACAACATTCTTTTAATTTAGTTCGATCCAATGACTTCAATGTTGTTGAACTCATTAAAAATCCAAATATACTTCCGAATGTTTGGAGTTCTTGAAATCTACTTTTTAATGAATTGATTGTCATATCAACCATAACAAAAAAATAATTAACTTCAAAAGGCACAAGATAAATCTTCAAAGTATGTATATACACTACATAGTATATGGGGGCCCCTAGATTTTGGGGGCCCAGGGCGGCCGCCCCTCTCGCCCCCCCTCAGGGCCGGCCCTGTCTAGCAGCAGCAAGACAGCACCTCACATGAACCAACTTGGAGTGTCCCTAGCAAGCCAGAAGCTCATCTCACACCGCCGGGCACCCGCCATGCTCGACGCCCACGAGAACACGTCTCCCGCTCTCACTGCCGTCGGCGTACCTGCGCTAGCTCGGGAGGTCCTTGAATTTGCTCGCCTCTGAGTCCGTTCTCTACGGCCGTGGCGATGATCTCCTCGACCGGTTTACGGAGGTACACCGTTGCTTCCGATGCCTGCGCAGCGGGTTAATTTGTACACGTGGTGTTACGTTTTGGATTGAGACGATAGAATGGTTGAAGTGTGTTTGAGGCGGATTAGCTACTGTTCTCATCGTGTCATCCCTCCTCCCTCGACTTCTCCCCTAACCTCTGCCGCTGTAGAGCAGTTGCACTGGTGAGCTGTTGCACAGTTGCATTGGTGCGTGGCCTCTTACCAGCCCAACAACCAACGCATCAAAGGGACACACGTAGCCACGTTGGTCGGCATGGCGGCAGCGGCAGCGGCGGCGGAAAATGTCATCGGGAAGCTCAACGTCCGCGTGGTGCGGGGCGCCAACCTCGCCGTCTGCGACACGCTCACCCAGAGCAGCGACCCCTCCGTCGTCCTCTACAACGGGGCCCAGGTCTGGTCCCTAGCCTCCTTGTTCCCTTGTTTTTCTGCACAGTGAATGCTCAGAAAACCTGCTTAGCTGAGCTTTCTTTTCTACGAGTCATTTGCAGCTGTCAATTTCCGTATTTAACTATGATGTACTGCATCTTCAGCTTTTCTTCGTAACATTTTCCTACTTAGTGCACAGCTGCACATGCATTTAGCAGCTCAAATCCTAGCAAAATGCACTAGCAGCCATGTAGGAAAGAGGTGAACTAAAAAGAATGAAATTGAGAAATAATAAACTAAAAGTTAGAAGTTTAAGTCAAATCAAGCACAGTTAGGTCTGGGAAATATTTTCCTGTCCTTTCATGGAGGTGTTGAACTGCTAGCTCTGATACTATCGTTAAAAAACGTATAGTAAAATAGAAGGTAATCAAAAGAGAAAGAGACACAAATTTAATGCGAAAAATCCTTACGAAAAAACAACAAAGATAAAAAAAAGAAAAACACTATATAAGAAAACTATTCGACTTATATATAGCGTCAGGGAATAAAAGTCCTAAGAGAATAGAAAACCGAGGCAATGTCAGCATGTCGTCAGCCGACGCACATGTCCAGCTTGGATGCAAATCCAAATTGGGATCATACTTTAACAAAATCGATCGTAAATCACGATTGTCAGTGCTCTGTTTTGTGGAATGCTTATATATGGACATGAGAAACGTAGCAGTCCGGTTTAAAATCTTATCCGTTGTTCTAGGAGAAGCAATCTCTGTACATTCGTCGTTTTTTTCGTAAGGATTGTGCCTCCTACTCTTTCAACTGTCTTTAATTTTATCATACATATTTAACAATGGCATCAAAGCTACGGATTTAAAATCTTATCCGCTGCGCTCGGAGAAGCAGCGTCAGTGTCGATGCCATTGCTTGACATCGAAAGGGGCGACAAGTAAGTCGTGGAAGTTCATCTTGCCGAGGCGTCCGCGAAGCACCATCAAGTCGACGTCAATATCTGCTGCGACATCCGTCATGCGGCATTCAAGGCGTGACATCCGCGCGCCATCGACAGCAGCTTCCAGGAGCGAGAATTTTGGACGCTTTTGACACTGTAGCTCCTAGAAATTCCAAAAATAACGCTGAGGAGAACAAAATTCCAATTCTAGCACCCTGTTGACCGCACCACTTAACGGGAAGTTGACACGTGTCAGTGGTGCGGTCGGGGACCGCACCACACCCGAGTGGTGCGCTCCCCGGCCGCACCACTCGCCTGCCGTACGACATGACCGAATGGTGCGGTGCCGCACCGCACCACTAGCCTAATGGTGCGGCACCACACCGCACCACTCGGTGGTGGACCCCGCGTATTCTAATGCCCGCTCGGTCGTTGGTTGTAGCCGTCCCGTCACCCCGCCGAAAGCCGCCCGTGGTGCCTCCTTTCCCCTGTGCTGCATGCGAGATTCTTTCCCCCGTGCTGCATTTGTTGATTTCGTGTCAAGACATGAGAACCGGCCCCTACATTCTTTCTTGCATGTGGCCGTTGTATGTTGTGCAATAAAAGGAGGACCTTCGTTTGGAACGCTCCAGCAACGCTTGCATTTGCGCTCCAGCCAAAGAAGCAGCAAGAGAGGCAGCAAGTGAAGGAAAGAAGAACACATTTTTGCAGTAATTTTTGAAGGGATTTGAAGTTCTCGTAATTGTGAAAGTTGTAGATTGTCTCGTGAGCTTCAAGAAAAGGTAAATATCATCTCCATGCGTTTAAGATGCTATTATAGTGATTAGCCTGTGATTAGCGTAAACGATCTTAATATGTCTATATTTTATGTAATTAGCGTGTTTTATTCTATATTTTATGTGAAGAAATGAAGTAATGTTGTTGTAATGTAAAATATTTGTAGTTATTTGTGGTCGTAGTATATTGCAATTTTTTTTGGATAAAATGTTTGTAGTTGTAGAGTACTGTAATTTATATTTTATGTGAATAGTTTTTGTACTGATGTTGTAACCAGTAATCTTGCTGTTTGTTAAGTGGATTATAACTACATTTAAATGATGTCATTGTGAAGCACATAGCTAGTCGGAAAGGCCACTTGCGCATGTACTGTTAGTATTAACATGTACTCATTCTTGTAACTGTAACGTTGAGCATGTTCGTGAAAAAAAATCTATGTTAAACTGTAATGTTGCATATATGAAGCATGGCACATTGTTGGGTAGTACTAGAAATGTAGAGGAAGTAGTACTAGAAATGTAGAGGATCTAACAGATTGGCAAAAAATGTAGTTATTTGATCGATGTAAGAAATCGTAAGTAAGAAATGATGAAAAATGAGTTGCTCGATTAGTGATTTAATTAGTAGAATAATAATAATAATAGGAGTGAAATTACAAAAAATGTAATTTGATTTGCAGTAAAATTTGAATTTAATGTGTAAAAAATAAAGTAAAAAATACAATGAGAAGTTAAAAATAAATTAGACTCTATGAAGTTGAAAAAATTGTAATGTATGTAGCACAGAAGTAAGATTTGTAGAATAGAAATTGGAAAAAAGTACATTACATTAGTAATTTGATTTATATAGAAATTTGTTAGCGCACTCCATAAATGATACGCTTGTATGTGATCTGTGATGAGTTATGTATGATGAGTACAGTGGTTGCACATTATATATACTAAAAGGGTTCAGTTTGGGCTTATGTTAGTACGCCATGGGTGACATCCAAGACTTATTCGTGTTCTATGGAAGTGGTCTAAATGCGGGGCGGGCGTGCAGGCGACCTGAATAATTATGACCGGATGTGATCCGCACGCAATCTGAACACCATGAGCTGTTGGAGCTACGGAGATGCGTGCGCTCCGCGTTCGATCGGGACACGCAAGGAACAAATTACGGATCGGGCGGTGTATGCCACGTTGGAGGTGTTGCGGGGATACAATGTGGCAACTTATAAAGGTGACGAGCGGCGCTTCATGGGCGAACTACATGGAGGTCGTGTACAACCCGACGCATTGATATATGCCGGGCCAATGGTGTATGTTCAATTCGTGGAAGGACAGAATTATCCGCCATGGGTGGCTCTGGTGGTCTTTGGTGGAGATGTAGGCGTGCATTACTCTCGCGGTCATGAAGATCTTGGTGAAGGAGGAGCCCATGAGTCAATGGAAGATGGTGACTGCGAGAGCGCGTGGAGAATTTTCAGCCGAATGAAGGTGCGGAGGTGGTGGGCCGTGCGTGTTGGTATCACGAGTACCTTGAGAACCAGGTGGAGGAAAGTGAGGAGGAGGACGAGGACGATGTGGAAACAGAGAGTTCAGGAGAGGAGGAAGAAGGAACCTACGGCGGGAGGTGTGGTAGGTGGTGTTGTAACCACGGAGGGTGCGTGCGTGCCGTCCAGTTGGGCGACATCGCGGCGGAATCCCTAGTTACGCCACGGGTGGAGGAGGCAGAGTGGGGATTCAATGAAGCGAACTTCGTTGTAGGGCGAGCTTCCGTAACAAGAGTCTTTGCCACGACAAGCTATTGCCACATCGCCGTCAACATCGATCGGACATATCGGGTGCATAGGTCCAACCACGACACCTACATTGTGAAGTGTGTGGGCGGCTCCCGCCAGCAAGGTCCGTGCTTGCCGGTTCGAGCGCGCGCCACGGACTTCGGATAACGGTGCTGAACGATCGCACTTGTGAGCTTGCGGCGCGCTACCTAGGCACCGCAACATGGCGTCGTCATATGTTGCAGAGCTGATAAGGCATCTTGTGGCTGCAAATGTATCCATTACTCCCAAGGTTCTTATGGCGGAGGTAGCGAACACGGTGGGGTTTGCTGTGAGCTACAAGAAGGTGTGGCGGGGGAAACAGAAGGTACTACGGAGTATGTTCGGGACATATGAGGAGGCATATGATCTGGTCCCGAGAATGTTGTGTCAGATTGCAGAAGCAAACCCATGCACGTACATTAACAAATGCGGCGGGTTCATGAGACGGAAGGGCGAATTGTTTTGTGCTTGACAGAGTGTTCTGGGCCTTCCATCAGGCAATAGAAGGCTTCAAGTGATGCCGTCCAGTGCTAACGATGGACGGCACATTCCTATCTGGCAAATACAAGGGTACAATCGACCGCGGTTGCAGCGACGCAAATGACCGATTACTCGATGGCATTTGCAATAGTAGAGAATGAGAGTATGGATAGTGGTGTGGTTCCTTGTCAATGTGAAGTAGGCGTTGTACAAGATCGCCCGATGTGTGTGTTATCTCGGACCGCAATGCAAGCTTGCATGCGCAATGCGAACGATGCGAGCAGGACACGGCCTCCATTCCAGTGGAATGACATGAAGAACCGGTGGTGCATGAGGCATCTTGCGACAAACTTCCACGAAGGTTCCATAGCAAGGAACTAATGAAGATGTTTAAAAGCTTTGTATGCGAGAACCGGAAGAGGAAGTTCGATGCCTTGTGGAGGCACCTTGATCGAGAGACCGGCAAGCATGTGAGGCGTCTTGAGCGGTGGCGGGGGCGTGGAGGGAGGCTCCACGAGACTTGGGAGTTCACACAATGGGTGCGATCAATGCACGACACGGAGATGTGGTCTCTCTTGCATGACACCGGCGGAGCAAGGTGCGGAATCATGACGACAAACATGTCCGAGGTGTACAATGGTGTTCTAAAGGCGTGAGATCCCTACCTATCACTGCAATCGTTGAAGAGACACGGAACCGTTCAATAGGATACTTCGTCAATAGAGCCATGATGGCGAAGCGGCATATGGGCGAAGGCAAAGAATTCTCAGAGGTAGCGCAGCCTACATGGACAAGAAGATGGAGAAGGCTCGTTAGCATATTGCTCGGACCATGGATGGCTTACGGAGGAAGTTTGAGGTTCGCCTCGAGTAGTACATGATGGGGCGGGCTAGAGGGATCGTGGCGGTGTGCACGATTGATGACAGAGCATCTTGCACCGCAACAAGCGCGGCTTCTACATAAGCCATGCTCCCACGTGTAAGCGGCATGCGCGTTATGGAACGGCGCCCGCATTACATCTCAAAGTACTATGACATGAAGCACTGTTTGAAACACGGAGCACGGAGTTCCATTCGTGCAGGGTGGACATGCATTATAGGGAGCTACGGCTAGGGCAGATCAAGTGGGTGCGAGCGATGCAATCAAGCACGTCGGCCGTGGCGAAAACAGAGCCGTCGCATTCATAACGACATGGATGATAGCGGCGTGGGATCGGGTTGGCGCGAAGTGCGACTATGCAAGGCGGTTGGCCATTCATTTAGGCGGTGCCCAAACAGGTGACATCAAGTAACGCTCCATAGAATGCAGCACATGGATTGTCATTGTGCACTGCTGGATTCGTGATTTGTAACTATAGCGGGCCTTTGTTGTGATGCGAGCACAACATCGTGCATCCTGTAACCTATGCTGAATGTATCTGACCAAATTATTTATGTGTACAATTTGTTTGAGTCATTTCTTGCAAATTATGTTATGTTGTGACTTATTCGATATTTCGTTATCATTTGTTATCGTTCGATGCAAATTACATTTGTTCATATTTTGTTGTCATTTATTTCACGATGTATTATCATTACGTACAAATTATGTATGTTGCATATTCTCATGAGACTGCGTACTGACTTGTTTTCAATCATCGGCAGGAGATGGCATACGAGTTGCTTGAGGCCCGTTGGGATGACCACCACCGATGCACGCGTGGGCATCAATGCCCGATGGCCCTCCGTGTTTCGTCCTTAGGGGCCCAGAAAGCAGCCTCTAGGCAGCGGTACATTCCGCTGCTGCGAGACACGGTCTTTTGCCCCTTGCTCGCATCTTTGGATGTTCCGTATTCGTTGCGATTCGATCGCGCGTTGCTGTCGCACTTTCGTGGATCGTTGGAGACCGGAGACTCACACCTTCCACTTCCGGTGGGCGAGATGACTATTACACTTTAGGGCGTGTTCATCTTGTGGTCTACCCATCGTAGTGCAGCGATGAGTGCCACCCCGAGCGGCGAGTTAGAAGGACGCCACAGGTGCCCGGTCGGTCTCCGATCCCGGACAACATATGCGGTGTGCCACACTCGTGGCTACGAGTTCATGACCTGCCACGTGGGCGCTCATGAGGGGTCGTGCGGGCGCACCTCATGGCATACATCCTTTTTTGTTTGGATGGGTCTTGTTTCCCTCGACCACTGGAGTCTCCGTGCATCCGACGTACATACACCTTGCGGAGTCCTTGGCGGATGCCTTGCCGGCGAGTGCCGCGATCTGTGAGGATCAGCGGTCCTTAGTGCCACGTGCCGAGGCTTGTGTGATGCTGTCGTCGTCGAGGCCGCGAGCCGGTCTTGGCGGCGTGCTATGTGCTCCTCAAGATCGGCCCGTGCACCCTACGACCTCCTCCGGAGTTGTGCGGTCGGTGGTGGCGATGACCCCATAGATGGGCCGACTATGGGGACTCGTTGGACACATGGTGGTGCGGTGGGCTAAGGAGAGAGCGGCGTGTGTACCCGTGTTTCCATGGCGATTTCAAGCGGCTTCGACAAAGACATAGTCAGGTTCCCATGGGATGCGAGGTTCATTCAGCTCATTGCCCCTACAGGTTGTCATCTCGGTGCCACCAAGACCACATGTCTTGGTTGGCGACACAGTCGCCTCGTCTTCACGCAATTGTCGAACCGTACAACCCGCGAGAGTCTTTGAGGCGCTTTCACCTCCACCAGACGCGTGCCACCCCTCCGGGACGGGCACTACCACGAAGGCCCACCGTAAGCCATTGCACGTAGCTATGCGCAAGGTAGTAATGTGTTGATAATACTAATTGTACAATATGTGCACTAACTTGCAGGCAAACAAGAAGAGGGCACCATGGTGACACCTGGATAGCCACACAGCGGCCGTGGACAGACCTGTGGCGTGACTCAGCGAGCACAGAGGTTGTGCACGAGGCTAGGCCACACGACATCGCCACATACGGTGCGTACCTAGAGTGGTACATTCCACGCACCCGCAGCAAGATTACTAGGCCTGCCCCACCCCGTCCTTCAGAGGTCGCGCACGAAGATGCCATACAGGCCGGCCTAGACCGTCATCGAGCAGCACGTATTGACGAGGCGGTACGTGCACCTGCAGTACGTTTGTACTCATTGTTTCTTTACGTACAGTGCGTTTTAACGCATTTGTTGTTACCTACAGTGCGAGCATATGCGTCGTGCTGAGCACAAGGCTTTTCAGATGCTGCAGCGTGGGGAGGGCGGCAATCGGGTTCTTGCTTCGGCGCGTAGCATCTTCAATGACCTCAGGAATGCGTTCAAGGCCGTGAGTTGTAGTCAACACAGGGATGATGTCGATGCACGACGCGTCCGCAGAGAGCAGCCTTCAGCGCCGCCGTCGGCACCACCTTCAGCACGTCCGTCGCGATCCGTGATCGTCCGTCGTTATCCGTGATCGTCCGTCGCTATCCGGCGGTCATCCAGTGCGCTCCCTCGTCCTCACAGCTTTTGGACCAGCGATACGACATTTGCCATCGATTCGTTCGTAACACACGTTTATTCGTAACACACGTTGCCATCCACTCGATTGCCATTTATTAGTAACACACGTTTTCCTGCAGCGATTGCGAAGGATAGCACGTTGCTACAGCCGTCGTCATCCGGAGGCGGCGGACGAGCCTTCGAATAGCGACCACGAGTCACCCCATCGAGATAGCGACATATGCGCTGGCGGTCAGTCCACGGCGGACACACAAGGCGATGCGAGTGGTTGAGCGGGCGTACCAAGGTTACACGCGCGAGTACATGGGTGATTACGCAACGTCATCGTCATTCCAACGGCCGTATGCACGGTATATACGCATGTAGTAAACATAACACATGATATAAATAATGATTATAAACTTTTTTGTATTTTCCATTGCAGGACGTAGACCCCTCCTCCGATTGGCTGAGCTCTATTATAGGCCAGCAGTCGGAACTCCCCACAGAGATGTACCCACCACCGCCTCCGACGCAGACCTCGCACTCGACCTTGAGATGCACCGCGCTCTCTAGCGAGTTCACCTTCTCGGAGGATCGAATCGTCGTCGTCCGAGGCGGCGGCGAATGATAAATGAATTTTTGTAATTGTGCTGTTGTAATTTTTGTAATGCATAAATATATATACAACTTAATTAGACTGGTGATTTCTTGAAGTGCTTGATGGTTTGATGTTCACAGATAGTTTCCTGTATAAAAAGGGTTGCTCTTAGTTCTTTGATTTACTAGGGCATACAACCAATAGAGAGATGACAACACGGGACAACCCACATAATACGAAGGCCTCAGGCAATGACAACACGAAACAACACATACAATGCACGTACATGAAATGTAGCAAGTAGTACAACCACCAACACACCAACGAACACAACAACTAAAATACAACACAACCGTACTTAACACATTACCAAAATAGCTTGCGACAACATAGCATAAAACATTACCAACATACGAGGAGAACCTACAGCACTACAACTTGAGGATAACAATAATCACAAGAAACAAAATAGCACACAATATTAAATTTATCTTCCACTCTAGTCAGTCGAAGCGATGCGCATCCGGCGGAGTGCAACCCCCGACAACTCTCTCATGACGAACATTCGCTATCCTATTGCCCATTTCATCATCCCACACCCAGAATCGGCAACCACCATGAGCTTCCTGCGATTCCATGACAAGAAGTTTTTTAAACATACCACCACGATTTGAGCGAACCGAAACAATCTGGCTCACCGAGTGATTTGGGCACTTGTAGTAGTGTCGCCCGAGATTCGCGGCGTCTGTGATGTCCTCGTCTAACAAAGATGTTGCAATTTGGGCACATCACCGTGGTGCCCATGAAGACGTCTTGAGTGACTCATTGCCTAGTGCGGGGAGTGAGCACGAAAGAAAACTACACGATTGTGAACAACTAACTCGGGAGGTGGTGATAAAATGGCAAGGGAGTATGTGAGGATGGCTCCGTTTATAGGTCAGTGTGGGGGCAGCCTCACGCACAAAGAACACAGACAACACAAATCATACACGCACATAAAGGGCAGTGAGCAGACAAAAAGGGGCACCTTTGATTACTGACATGAAAAAAGAGGGCAGCTTTGCCCAGTGATATGACAAAACGGGGTAGCTTTTCGCAGTGACATGACAAAAGAGGCCAGCTTTCCGTAGTGACATGACAAAACATGCCACCTTTGCCCAGTGATATGACAAAACGGGGCAGCTTTCCGCAGTGACATGACAAAAGAGGCCAGCTTTCCGCAGTGACATGACAAAACATGCCACCTTTGCCCAGTGATATGACAAAACGGGGCAGCTTTCCGCAGTGACATGACAAAAGAGGCCAGCTTTCCGCAGTGACATGACAAAACATGCCACCTTTGCCTAGTGATATGACAAAATATGCCACCTTCCTCAGTGAGACTCTCCATTTGGTACTCCAAGTCCCATATTCGAGCCCACAATGTATCCACATAACGATCAACATACTGTTCATGAGGAGGGTCGATCCAATGGAGAAGTCGCATTTGCCATCGCAAAAAAAGGATGGTAAACTTCGGGTCCATAAGCAATAAAAAATGTAATATTACTAAATTGTACCGGGCGTGAGCATCGGAAGAAACGTCGCCGCCATCGTTCGGGAATCAAGATCTGACGACCGCGTACTCATTGTGTACGCATTTCGCCACGCTGGTTGAGCACGCCGACTTGGTATCAATCGATGCGTGGACCGAACATATCCCTCCTTTCTAAGGGAATGTCGTCCTTGGTGACCCAAATCCCATCGCCCTCGGCTTGACATGGTTTGTTCAAGCACGAAGACAGTGGTACTTCTTTGTTCGACCGAACAATGTGCTGGGACCCCAACCGTGCTACTTATACCAAACGAGACAACTTGCGCATTCACCTCAAGCGAATAAAGGGCGATTCTGCGCATGGGCGTGACATAACGGGCATCTTTGCTCGAGAGATGACAGAAGCGAGTGCGCTTTCGCAGATGAAATGACAAAGAGGCCAGCTTTGCTCGGTGACATGACAACACACCGCAGCTTTTCGACCGACATGACAAAGCGGGCCAGCTTTGGTCACGAGAGATGACAGAGGATAGCTTTGCTCAAAGACATGCGGCTTTGCTCGGTGAGATGACAAAAGATGCCGCTTTGCGCAGTGACATGATAAAACGGGCAGCTTTGCTCGGTGACATGCCAAAGCGGGCAGCTTTGCTCGGTGAGATGATAAAGATGCCGGCTTCGGCGGTGACATGACAAAGCGGGCAGCTTTGCTCGTGGGATGCCAAAATATGCCGCTTTGGGCGGTGACATTACTAAAGAGAGCAGTGTGCTCGGTCAAATGACAAAAAGAGGCCAGCTTTGCTCAGTGAGATGACAAAACAACGCAGCTTTGCTCACAGACATGACAAAACGGGGCAGCTTTGCTCAGTGAGATGACAAAAGATGCCAGTTTTGGGCGATGACATGACAAAACGGGCCTTTTGGTGATATCGCAGCACTCCCATCTTTACTCACTTTACTCACGACCACGCGGACCAGCTTTACGTATGAGTAGAGACAAACGGCCCCTATAAATTGGTATGCATTCCATTTCCCAGCGAACATTGCACATCCAAACCCCATACTACATCGCGCTTCCCTCACCCAACCGGGATGGACAAAGGTAAGAAGAAGCAATGGGACAAGATGGTGAAGGATTGGGAGGAGACCCGTGACATAGCACGGTCACCGCGCGGCCGCGATGCGCCGCGATGAGAAAATAAGGGCTATACAAGCCCGGTAGAACAAGCCCATCGTGCTACGATGAAAGGTCCCCAAAGAGCGCTCACGAGCAACAACCCCATCCGGACGTCCCCACCGAGCGTTCGCCACAACTACCACTGAGGGGAGACACCTCCCTTTGTTGGTTCGGGGCGTGTGCAAGTTTTTCAAGTCTAAGGACCGCATCGGCCTAGGTATGCGTTCTTCGGGTTGCGCAAACTACTCAACAACTACCCCAACCGCCGTTTTGACACCGCAACCTATCGGCGGCGTGCGACCACATGCACCATTTTCCCTACCTTTTCTCCTTCACACCACACACTAACAATATCTCCCATGTATTTGCAGTCTCGGAGCCCTGTGTGGCTACCGCAAATGGATCGATCTTGAGATCCACCACGAGGACCAATGGACACTCGACTTGAGGAGTGGAATGTCACACGGGACAAGGAGTTCTTTGGAAGAGGAGCGCCGCAGCACGAGCACACCTGCGTATCTGCCGCGAGACGCAAGCTCATCTTGAAGCGTGCACGCGTAGGGAGCGGGAGGCTCGCGAGAGGAGCGCGAGAGAACAGGAAATTGCGGCTAAGGCAAAAGAGGCCACGGAGGAGTTCAACGCCGAGTGGGCAAGGAAGGAAAGTGACCCGGTCCACACAGAGGGTCGTCGAGCATTGGGTGTGTTAGTCGCATATCATGCTATATGTTATGCATGTAATAAAAATCTACGCGGCATGTTACTCCCAACTGTATTATGAAGTTTAATATCTCGTATTTTTGCATTCCATGATTCACGTAGCACCTCATTTAACAATATTAACATAGCGGTCCTCACCTTCAAAATATCACTTACCACTTTATGTATCGACCGTTCTACGGTCAATCTTTCCTAAAAAAAATTTACCAAAATTTTTTATGCATCTACAACTTACAATGAACATAATCTTTTATTACAACTTTATCTTATTTTTATCCAGTTTATAACTACACAATTGCCAAAACTGAAAACAATCACGGAGATTGCAAACCCTAACAACAGACCAAACCCTAAAATTCACTTACCACTTTATGTATCGACCGTTCTACGGTCAATCATTCCTAAAAATTTACCAAATTTTTTTATGCATCTACAACTTACATTGAACATAAACTTCTATTGCAACTTTATCTGATTTTGCTGCAGTTTATAACTACAAAATTGACAAAACATACAAACATCACGTGGATTGCAAACCCTTAAAACATACCAAACCCTAAAAGTCACTTACCACTTTATATATCGATCGTTCTACGCACAATTGTTCCTAAAAAAATTTAACCAAACTTTTTTATGCATCTACAACATATAATCAACATAAACTTGTTTTACAATTTTTTCAAATTTTTTTTTGATTCACAACTACAAAATTCACAAAACTTATAATCATACGTGTTCAATATCACTTTCCTTCATTTCCTCCAATTGTTCATATCACATTTGTGCTCAAAAAAGTTTTCTTTAAATTGCTTCCAATAAAACAACATACCATGATCAAAATTTGTTATTGTCACTTGAACACATTTTTCACGGTCAGCAATATATGAAAATCACAAAAGCACTAATCGTTACTTCACACAAATTTCGTTCGTACTCTACCAACCAATATTTTTAATTTTCAAAATTGCACAACTAATTACACAAGCAGTAAAGTGGACTCCACTTCAAATTCATATTTTTCCACACATCATTTCATATACACACATAAATTTTTATTTAAAAAGTTATCTTTACAAATGCATAAAAAATTTACTTCAATTCAAATCCTACCCGTGCAACCCTAGGCGGTGGGACCCACGGCAGAGTGGTGCGGTGTGGCGCCGCACCATTAGGCTAGTGGTGCGGTGCGGCACCGCACCATTCGGTCACGTCGTACGGCAGGCGAGTGGTGCGGCCGGGGAGCGCACCACTCGGGTGTGGTGCGGTCCCCGACCGCACCACTGACAGGTGTCAACTTCCCGTTAAGTGGTGCGATCAACAGGGTGCTAGAATTGGAATTTTGTTCTCCTCAACGTCATTTTTGGAATTTCCAGAGCTACAGTGTCAAAAGCGTCCAAGTACCCAGGACTAGCGATCAAAGTTGCAGCAAAAAAAAATCGTCACGGTACGGCACCATACACGGCAATTTTCTTTTGTCGACTCGTCACAGCGAGTTGTGCTCCCGAGTCCAAAGTCGAGGTCACCTACTCCCCTGCTCGTTTCAGTTTAAGCTTCTAATTTATTTTTCACTATTTATAAATTTTATTTTTTCTGACTTTTTAGCTGCTTTTTAATTTTTTTGCGGTTCTTTTTTCACGTGTTCGTTTGCAGTATCCGTGATGGGCTAATATATTTTTTTTTCTATTTTTAAATTTAGTTAGATTAAATAAGCCATCATCAGATATAGTAAATTTTCAGCCAACTACAATAAAATTTTAGTCATAAGTTATTTTTTCAGCCCAACCGAGCGACACCCAAAGTCAAGGCCAATCCGTTCAGAAATCCAATCCGAAACAACACCTGTATCGGGTTTTGTGGAAATAAATTAAAAGCCTTTCACGTCGCGAGAAGCATTCAAATAAATTATCAATAAAAAAAGTGAACTAAGAAAGACTAGTAATATGCCCGTGCTAACGCTACGATAAAATACAAAACAAGATAAAATTTGTAAAAAATAAAACGAACAATCAGATTCATTAAGATTCACATCTCATATATTGTATAACCAAATATTTTTGTCACATAATGAATTTCACATAAATTTGGCCGTAAGATAAGGAGCTCATCTGCTTTCTTTGGTGCATGTGAGAGCATCAATACGAGCCTACATAGAACAAATTTCAAGCCAGAAGAAAGTACAGGTAAGCAAATTCACAAGATGAAGCAGCTATATATTTTTAGCAGTTGACTATTAAATCATCAGATCCTTGTGATAAAAAAAACCAGGAATGCCTGCTACAAAACAAGTTGGGAATTTTTGCCTTGTGTTTAGGCAGCTGACTCTATTTGCCAAATATTCTAGTCTCATTTGCCAAGGATATACCCTGAAGGAAAAATAAAAGCCATTTTATAGGATGTACTTACAAGCTACAACTAAAACCAAATATATATTAACAAAACAAGGTCAAAACCCAGATCTCGGAAAGCACTTGTATTGCATAACCATTTCGTAATATTGACAAAGTTGGCGTCCTGCCAACAGCCACTTGCTGAACAAAGGGCATAAGATGTTCCCCAAGGTATCCACTGGGATGAGCCCCAACTGGATTGATGTACCTAAGTAAAATGATCTTCCATTCAGGATCTGTATTGTAGATATCACGGCAAATATCCTCAATGACAAGCTGCAATCCATTTGTAAAATTGCAGTCAGTTCAGAGAACTCATGAACGTTAGCAGATTCACTCGTTGAAAGAAAAATGACAGGCCTCAGACCTTTGGTTATCAATAAGAGCCTACATAGAATAAATTTCAAGCCAGAAGAAAGTACAGGTAAGCAAATTCATAAGATGAAGCAGTTTCGCAGAGTCACGCGAGGCTTCATGTTAGATTTTCATGTTAGATTTTCAGGATTTTTTAAATTGTTTAATTTAGCACTAATATCATGCGCTGATGCCCTAAATTTTCTGTTATTGATGTTAAAATCTAATTCCTATTTGGTTTGTCAGATTAAATTTGGCAAAGAATTGATCAATCTCGTGATATAATCTTGCACCAATCACCTAATCCTAGATGTAACAGACCATGATTTCAGCACGAAGTTCCTAATTCATCAAGATTTTCTTTGCAGATTCGTTTTTTTAAAAGCATTTGCAGATTAGATTCGTTCAGGTGCTTGCAGATTTGGTAAGTTCTTAGGCCAAATTAGATTGTCCCCCAATACTTTGTGATGATAAAATTGCCAACTGCCTAATCCTAAAAGCAACAGATGAAGATTTCAACATGTAGTATCGATTAAATCGCCAATTGTCTAATCCTAAAAGCAACAGATGAAGATTTCAACACGTAGTATCAGTTAAATCGCTAACTGCCTAATCCTAAAAGCAACAGATGAAGATTCCAACACGTAGTTCCTAGTTGATTAAATCGCCAACTGCCTAATCCTAGAAGTAACAGGTAAAGATTTCAGCACGTAGCCCCTAATGGATCGACATTTCCTTTGCAGATTCGTTTCATCCAGGTGTTTGCGAATTCATTCCATTCCTCGCCAAATTCGATTTTCTCCTATTATAATTTCTGATGATTAATCGCAATTTTTCCAGCACAACCCAACAAGAACAATCCCGACTGATTCAAGATGCAAAGCAACGAATGGATATAATCTACCACACGACAAAAACGCAGAAGAACGAGAAGAGACAATCTTGATCGGAAATTTACCTCGCAAGAATCGCCTCGAGTTGCTCGCGGATGCAAGGGCCTTCGGCAACCGATTCGGATCGATCAGCGAGCCCCGCCGATCGACGAAAACCTTCGATCTCGGCCTCCGAATCGCGACGGCGGGAGAACGATGGAGCAGTCGCTGCCAACACGAACTCGCCCACCACCACCACCAACACAGCCCTATGGTGCCGCGCTTATATAGCCCCCCCCGGGCGGCCGCACCGACCTGGACTTGCACGCGCCCGAGAGGCGGCGCGTGGTGGGGCCGGGGCGTCACGGCGGACGCGGACGGCGACGACGACGACTCCAGCGGAGGCGACGCACGGGATCGGCAGAGGGGAGGAGGCGTCCAGGAGCCTCCTCGGCGGCGCCGGGCGGCGTCGGCATGGCGGCTGGCAGGGCTAGGGTTTCCGGAACGGCGGCGGGCGGAGAGAAGGCGGATTGGGGATTGGGGAGAAAGAGGGGCCGGGGAGTCCTGAATTTTTTTTTGATCTCCTGAAATAGCGGCCAGTTTCCGTTTCGTTTCTAATCGGGCGCGGTTAGTGGTGCTTGGCTGTGCGTGGCCGTGTTCCGGTTACGGCTCATCGTGGATTTGGATCGTTGGATTTGAGTGGGTAAGGAGAGAGAAAGGTGGGAATTGATCCTTGATCGTTGATTTCACTGGTTGGTTTTTCTGGGGACACGAATTGGTATGGACGTAGGAAAACTCATGACTGTTGGGGGCACAATTTGAGGTGGTCGTAGGAAAGAATTGAACTGGTGGATTTTAGGGTTAGAGATAACCTTTTTTATACTACAACAGTATAACTGAAAAAGGCAAATCCAACAAAGCATTTAACTTTGTTCTATACTATGACTGAAAAAACCTGCTCGCACACGAATGTTTTGCAAAGAGAGTCGCAAAGATAATCTTAATAGCCAATTCTTGCAATATTTAACGGATATTTGTTAGTGACCCAAGATTACATATCACATTAAAAGGTTTATTCTGGATATAACACATCAGTTCCACTACACATCCATAGTAGTGTGACCGTGCTAACGCTACGATAAAATACAAAACAAGATAAAATTTGTAAAAAATAAAACGAACAATCAGATTCATTAAGATTCACGTCTCATATATTGTATAACCAAATATTTTTGTCACATAATGAATGTCACATATGACCGGTCGGAATCACCCAACACGCAATGCTCAAAAGCCTACGACCGATTCCCAGGTCTTGCGACCGCTTCGCGAGACCATACGACCGGTTAACAGAAGCTACGACCGTTTATCGCGTGATTTGAACACCTTCCCGACATACAATTCAAAATGCGCAACAAAATGCGCAAAATGCGCAACAACATACAATTCATGCCACTGTCTCACTGAAATTATCATAGAAAAAGCCATTGTATCAAATGCAAGTATATATACCTCATAGCATTATAAAGAGGGCGATACCATAACACATCTGCACCAGGAACCTCAGAGATGAAGTAGATGATTGCCAGAAACCAGATCTTCACACCTGAAAATGGATAGACCATTCATAAATAAGTGTTAATTAATTTTCTAGATGCACATTGCACAGGCAACACCAAAAGGGCTTACCTTCCCCCTTGATCCAAGCTGAAGTAACTGCAATGATGTTCCAGAAGAGACAACAAACCAACCCTATTCAATGCCAGAGAAAGCCTTCTTAGTTTTGCTGATAACTAAGAATCCTGCTAAGGTATGCTCAACAGATTAATAAATTAATTTCATATTGAACAATGATTAAGAATTTGGATTATAAAGGAAAAGGTATCAAATTTACCTTTCATTTTGACAAGTTGCACTTATACCAGTTGGAACGTGCACAATTCTAACAGCACTTTCTGTGGTGTTAACATGCTGGCCACCAGCTCCACCAGCACGAAAACGTTCTATCCGAAGGTCTGAATCTTTTATCTGGAATCGGGTAGAGACATCACCAAGAATAGGTATTACAGCCACAGCAGCAAAGGAAGTGTGCCGCCGCTTTCCACTGTTAAATGGAGAAATCCGCACTAATCTATGAACTCCTACTTCAGCTTTGGCATATCCAAACGCATATTCACCGTCAACTTTGATAGTAGCCCTCTAAAAATAGCAGGTAGTCAGTATAAGACCAATATTTGTGCTAAAAGTAATCCTTGAATTAAAAAGTAACACATTGTAAAAAAGAGAGGAACTTCATGTCCACATGGCATAGTTTTACATTGGTGATCATCATCTCTAGAAACAGATATAGCTGGCGCTACTTCTATATAAAGGGGTGATTTCAGTCATGTGAGTTGATGAGAAAACATGTAAACCTTGATTCCTGCTACTTCACCAGGCATTTCTTCTACCACAGTGATCGCATATCCCCGTCGTTGAGCCCATGATCTATACATGTTCATAACCATGGCAGCCCAATCCATGCTCTCAGTGTCTCCAGCCCCTGCTTGAACCTGATTATAACATCATCATGAGAAATCACACACTAATAACATCATTAGAAAAGCACAAAAGGAACATTACTGTTTCATTCAAGTACAACTGTACAACAGCTCTAGATTGAGCACTGCACTGAAAATTCGTAAGATGATATATACCTCAATGAAGCAAGAGCAAGAGTCATTATCTCCAGAAAGTAATGCATTGAGTTCTTTCTCCTTTGCACTTCTTCTCATATCGGCTAATGCTCTCATGGTTTCCTACACAGGACAGTTAAACATCGGATAAAACAAGCAGCTGGTTGGCACAATGAAGGGTTCCAACAAAGATTCATATAATTGTGTCTAGAGCTTTATATCATATAATTATGTAAAGGAAGCGATGTATTCACCGCTTCAAGTTCATTATCATCCTCTTCACGTGCAAGCCTCAACATGTCAATGTGCTCAATCGATTCCTGCTCGAATTGGTTCACTGACTTAATCTTGCCCATGAGCTCACCATGCTCACGGCTAGCCTTCCCAGCGAAAACTGGATCATCCCATAGGTCTGGCCTCTCCAACACCACAGCCAATTGCTTTGATCTCTCCAGTATCCATCCCCACTGCCAAATCAAAACAACGCCCAGTTCAAACAGAACGAAGCTTACAGGTAAGTGCACACCTACTGACATACACACGCCAACACCTGATCCTGCACCACTCTACGTGCAACTATGCAAACATGCGCATGAACAGGTATCCTCGCACAAGCGCGCGCGCGGACACACACACATACGCGCGCAACTGCAAATGCACATTAGGTGTTTGTCGATATGCCTGAGAGAAACAAGCACCTGACATTGCATCATGCGAGGAAACCGACGACGGCGTGGTGGGGCACGCGGAGGACGAGGTGGTCGGGCGCGCGAACGCGGCGGAGGAGTGGTGGGGCGGCGCCGGAGGACGGCACGACGGGGTGGACGGGCGGCCTCCGACGAGGTCCTCGCCAGAGGCCCGTTGCCGCCGCCTGCATGGACGCAGTGATTCGGCCGCGGAGGGGCAGCGGCGGAGGGTTCCTTGAAGGAGTCGAAGATGGAGTCGAGGAGGGCAAAGCGCGCCTTGGGCGGCGGGAGGATGCCGCAGGCCCAAAGAGGTCGCCGTATGATCGGCGGATGGGCGCCAGCGGCAGATCTTGAGGCGGATCGGGGTTGGTCCAAGCGGATCCGAGGTCGCGGCGCAGCGGCCGACATGGGCGCGGCCTTCCTCTGCGGGCGAGGCCGAAGTCTCGGCCGAGGTCCCGAAGTCGCCCATGGCTGCCGCGGCAGCAGGAGGATCGCTGGATCGAGGCGCGAGCACTCGCCGCGCGCGCTCCACCGGCCGGAGATTGGCGCGGACGGGTGCGAAGAGTGAAGAGGCGAGGTGGATATGGATCTGAGGCGGCGGCGCGGGTTGGGAGGGAGGGGAGGAGGCGGCGTCGCGGGGTGGGGAGGAGGGTCGGGGGCACGGGCGGCGGCGCGGGGTGGGAGGGAGGGTCGGGCGCAGGGTGGGACCGTGGGAGGGAGGGTCGGGGCGCGTGCGTGGGCGCGGGGTGGGAATTGATTTGGATCGTTGGATATGAGTGGGTAAGGAGAGAGAAAGGTGAGAATTGATTCTTGATCGTTGATTTCACTGGTTGGTTTTCTGGGGACACAAATTTGTGTGGACGCAGAAAAACTCATGACTGCTAGGGGCACAATTTGGTGTGGTCGTAGGAAAAAACTGAACTGGTGGATTTTAGGGGTAGAGATGCTGCCTACTACTTCGTGCACACAATAAATCTTATCAGGAAATTTTAGTAGCTTCAACTTGGTCCTTCTAATTCGCCTTGACTGCCTTCCGCGTCTCAACTCCATCTCGCGCGGCACTGATTCCGTGTTCTATCCCAGCGAGTACCGCAGTGCCCATTCATTCCATCAGCAATCATTGGCGATTTTTTGTCGCCGTCTTCTTCGGATTCGTGCAACAAGATTGAGCCGCACGTGTGAAGTCCAAAGTGCAGATTTATAGGCATCTGCCTATTTCATCAAAGAGATTTGAAGGTATTAAAAAAAGAAAATAATAATATCAGTTGTGGACAACTGAATTTAATATTTTGTTCACCGTTCAGATATGTTGCTATTTGAATTGCTCGCACGACCATTGCGGAAACATTGGCAATATTAATTCTCAGGAATTTGATGACACCCTAATACGAGCTAGCATGATACTCCTTAGAGTTTTGCTATTTGAAAAGTTAAGGTTTTGCTCTTGACGAGGATATAGTAATCCTCAAATTATTATGTCATTATATTCATTGAATATACCTCTTATTGATAAGAGGTAAATATGGCAGGCTGGTCGTAAGCACTTCTATGACCATATAGTCGTAAGTCCTACTGCGACTATCCATACGGCCGTAAGTTTTTCTACAACTACATAGTCATAAGTCTTACTGTGACTATCCTATGGTCGTAAATCTTTCTATGACCATATAGTCGTAGGTCTTACTGCGAACACTTTATGGTCATGAGAATTCCTACGAGTCTATCTCCAACCGACTTGTCTACAACAATGAACTATACTGTCGGTTAGAACGTGCGTTAGTCCACTAACCGCACACGATCTCTCTCTGATAACAATTGCTACACGATGAACTGCCTCTTATGTCTCTTTGACAATAACTTCCGTTAAGCGGTTATTATCTGAAGCGTCAAGACATCTTCCTGCGTGGAACAACTGCCGTCACTTTACCGGCTATATACAGGTTAACATCGAAGGGAGAGGAGGGATTTTTGGTGAATCATTCACGCAAGATAGCACTAGCCACTCGTGTAATTCACTTTCTAGCAACTAGAATCACACTGGATGTAAGATTGTTATTCTCTTAGGAGAAGGCTCGAACGAGGATAAATGTTTTCGTGTCTCTACTCCACATGTGCATACACTGGGTCTTCTAAGAGTTCCCTCGAATCCAAACAAATTATACGTAAGATCGATATTAAAACATCGATAGTTGGCGTCGTCCATGGGGATTCTTCTTCCAAGACTCCGGTAATTTTCTTATCGGCAAGTTTCTCTTTTTCTTCCTGATGTCCTCATGGCAGATGAATGGAATGAGGAGAACTGGTTCGACTTGGCCGACTACGTGAGTATCGACATGGAGGCTCGTTATGACTACGAGCAAACCTTGCTTGCTTTCGACGGTAAATGTCTCCCTATCGCCCAAGGTAAATGTCTCCTTCATTTGTCATGAGGACATCGAGAAAAAGAAACTTCCATGTCGGGACTCTTGGAAGAAGAATCCCCATGGACGTATCGATGTTTTAATATCGATCTTACGTAAATGTTAACTCAGGAACTCTTAGTATATAGCCGAGAATAAAGTGACAGAAAGTGAATTACACGAGTGGCTAGTGCTATCTTGCGTGAATGATTCACCAAAATCCCTCCTCTCCTCCGATTCCACGCAGGAAGACATCTTGATGCTTCAGATGATAACTGCCTAATGGAAGTTACTGTTAGAGAGACATAAGAGGCCGTTCACCATGTAACGGTTGTTGTCAGAGAGAGATCGTGTGCGGTTAGTGGACTGACGCACGTTCTAACCACCTTGTCAGATGAACCGATAGTGTAATTCATTATCATAGACAAATCGGTTAGAGATAGACTTGTCGTTGAAATTTCCATGACCACAGAGTGGTCACAGTAAGACTTATGGCTACATGGTCGTAGAAAGATTTATGACCATGGGATAGTCGTAGTAAGACTTACGACTATATGGTCAAAAAAAGGACTTACGACTATATGATTGTAGAAGTGCTTACGATCATCTTATCATATTACCTCTTATTGATAAATGGTGTATTCAAGGAATATAATGACGTAATAATTTGAGGATTATTCTATCCTCGTCACCTGTCATTAATCTAAATTACTTAATTATGATAAACACTTGTTTTGATAGTGCTATATGATATATAAATTTATATGATCTAGGTAGCTCTACTAAAAAAGATGGCATGATTAATTTATTAATTCAATGCAAAGTGACTTGGATAATCTACAAAGTTTCTTGATGTTTCATCTCATTGCTTATTCTTAGAAATATTCTTTCTCTAAAGTTATTGATGATTACATTACCAAAGGGGGAGAAGAATGGGAGAAATTGGGGAGATTTTGAAAAATTAGAAAAATTTGCTCAAATTGCTTTCTTGTGTTGAGGGGGTGTGAGTTTCTGCTAGAGTTTGCTACATGTGGTTTGTCAATATGGTTTGTCAAATTCTTTTCTCCGTAGTTTCTTTATAGCTTTGAAACTTTCTTTTCGTAAAATTTGATTTTCTTTCAAAACTAACTCATTCAAGAGATTTTGAGGTGTTGTCAATGTATTCATCAAGGGGGAGATTGTTAGACCATGTGGATAGGTCATAAATTTAGTGATGATGAATAATTAAAATTTGGGTTGCATTGAAATTTACATTTGTGGAAGTTTCGGTCGATGAACTGTGGTAAATCTTGGAATACTCACATTAAGCGGTCTAATCACTTTGTATTAGGCGGTCTGATCGGCAGAACGACCATGGCATGTCGACCACAGCAGATCGAGTACGACAGAACAACCACGACTGGTTGACATGCCTAGTCGATGATTATAAGCTACGGTAACCGATCAATAGGAGGTAGCCACAATACCTGGTTGGTGCTCGATAGTTGGTGCAACAGTACTTGTTCAGTACTCGGTGATCAGTAGTCAGTACTACAATACTTGGTTGGTACTCGGTAGTCGATGGTCGGTAGCTATAGTACATGGTCAATTGTCATAGGTTTTGCGATGGTTCGCTTTGAGTGCTACAATTCTTGTGACTTTCAAGTACCCTGAATACTCGTAATCAGTACTCGTGTTGGGCTAGCGGTATGACTGGCCTGTGCATGGCAGTCAGACCGGTCTTTCTGAGTAGTATGAGATTGATTTCTGGAAAGCATAGATATTGAGGTCGTGGGTGCCCTAATTTGTTTGGGACAAAAGGTTTTGTTGTTGTTATAGATATTGAGGTCGTGGATGATTTGGTTTGTTTTTATGGATGGACAAGAGTATGTTATGCGTGTGTGGACTAATGTCGGTTAAGTTGGAGAGAACTTGTGCTGGAGAAAAAGTTCCTTGGTCTTTGCGTGTGCAGGTTGGCATAGAAATTGTTATGGTCGGTGACGAGGAGAATTGGGACTAGGAGGGGAAATTTGAGGTTCAGGCGATCGAGGATGTCACGAGATGGTCGGGCTCATGGTGGAGCACGTGGAGATCAAAGGTGGATGATATGTGAAGAAGCTACCAGAGATGTGATCCTGGAGGCTTCGATATGTGATAGGTTGGAAGGATTTATGGAAGGTGTCCATAACTGGAAGGTTTAGAGATTTTGGAAAACCTGTGTTTGGAAGGGTTTCAGGTCCCTTGATTTTATGAATCGGTTAGGATTTCGTGTCTGTGTTGATGAAGACATGGTTTGGGGCTCTAGCATATAAAAGCAGAGAGAGGTTAAGTGTTAACCTATAACTCTCTGCGGCTTTTGGTGGCTTTGAGATGGATTTTTGGAGAGTTTTTGTGATAGGGTTTGAGGGGTGCCGTGAGGGCACTTTGTAGTCATAGAACATCATCATCCAGCAATTCAAATCAACTTCTAATTCAATCCATAGAAAAATCTTACATCTGTGCTTAGTCTTTTGTGTCGTTTTGTGGAATCATTTGTTTTTGTGATCCATACGATTTTGATTCGATTCTTTTTTTGGAATAGGATGAAAAAAGGCCTAGGAACAAATCTGCAAAGTTTTGATGGAATTCTCCAAGTTGCTTGAAGGTTATTGCGATTTTTGGGTTTGACCTAGTTTTTGATTATCTCTTATTGTGATCTAAAATTCTTCAAATCTAGTTTATGTTTCTTGAAATTTCTTGTTGGAATAGATTCTAGATATCTTTATCATCGTGTGTGTCAAATTTGAGGTCAATTGGAGTTGATTTGTCGAAGTTAGATTGATTCTCGTGCTTGTCGATTGTCCTATTTTCAGTCGGTGAATAGTGGTAGAGGTTAGACCACCCTTGCCATTGCGGTTTGACTGGTCAGAAGATTGGTTTTTCATTTTCTGTTGCTATTTTGTTTAGGGCTTGCTTCTTCGGTTCTAGTAGATATAATCTTTTGGTTATGGTGTTTTTCTTCTGGTTTGAGTTTTGTTTTTAGGTTCCAAAAAGCAGATGTAATCATTCACCCTCCTTTGATTGCGGTATTCGATCGTATAACTTGCAATACAGGTACTTGGCGTTGTTAGTTTCGTTTCTTGTGCTTGTGTGCCCTAAGATTGTGGTGCTTCTTGACAATGGCGCCATAATGAAAACGAAGGGTGGACACAAATTACTAAACTAAATTGACACAAAAAATAGTTTTGTACACTTTAGTTGAGTTGTTCTCTCATCGAGAGCGCGAGGGGCTAGGGCGACGGCCGATAGACATGCGGCGCACGTAGGTGAGGGCGGCGGCTAGCGGACCGTGGCGTCAGGAACGTGAGGGGAGAGGATGGCAAATGGCAGATCGCAGATGTGCATCGAGGGTGGCGACCGGCGGCGGTGGCGCGAATTGGGGGCTGGCTGCGGCTAGCTTTGCGGCCTCTGATTTGGTGATTGTTGGGTTTTCTTCACTTGACTGGTGGGATTGGGCTGTTGTCACTTGACTTGGTGGGCTGAGGTAGTGAGACTCGAGGGGGCGAGCGCTTGGGCTGCCAGGCTGCTAAGTTTCTAGGCCTCAGGCTGGGCCAAAATAAATGATAAATCATGGGCTAGGGCTAAAGAGGGGGTACTACTAGTAGGATTTTTGGGCCTCAGGCTATAGCCTATCCAGCGCGAGGCCCAGTTCCACCCCTATCCAAGTAGACACATACGCTGACTTTGTCTCGGTTTCGTAATCTCCTAGAACTCTTGTTCCCTAGGCTATATATGCACCCTTGTAGTCACACAATCTCAAGATACGTCAATTTTCTTATGCTTGTAATATCTCTTCATATAGTGAATTCTCCACTCGTGAGTCTATGTTTTTTCTGTAAAGATTTTTCATGTTAAATCTGTATCTCCTACTCTTTTGATTTTTTATTTTTATCGTACGTTTTATGACTGAGCTAGCTACATGCTTATGGGCATTTTTATGCTTTCTCGAGGGACATTATATAGTTCCTTAAGAGCAAGTCCAATAATGGTCTTATAGCCAAGCTAATCAGCATTTTTACTGATGTGGAGGAGAGAAGAGAGGAGAGAGATGAGAGCTTGGCTCTCATGCAAGCAACAAGCTGGGCACGGGAGCCTATGCAGTGGTGGGCTCAGATAATAAATGTATGTGAGGAGGAATAGAAAAGAGAATGTGAGATATGGTACCACATAATAATAAAAAACCTTTTGTAGACAAATAGAAGACAAATTATTGTATAACTTGGCTCTTATAATTTGACTTATAACCAAACACCTGACTCTATTATTGGACTTGCTCTAATGCATAAAGAAACAAATTTGGATCTGGACTCATTCATTTCATCCGCGGCCAAAGTGCAGAGAGGTTCGATCGGTTGATCGTTAGTTTGTTGAGTAATTAACCCATAACTTCTCCTTTGTCTGTCTCCAATCCCTATCCCTTCTCTTAAAGGGATAATTAATTATATACCATTGAAATCATATTTAGTCTAAAAAATATCACTGTAATTGTGTTCTTTTAAAAAAATACCACTCCAATTATAAAATACTCCTAGAAATACCATTATGCTCAATACTAACTGATTTTTATTGATATAAAATGTTTTTATTGATAATAATGGTATTTTTGCAAGTATGAGATGTTGGAGTGTATTTATCTACACAAAAAATATAGATCGGAATACAGAAGGTGTATTAATGTAAAATCAGCTTGTATTGATCATAATGGCATCAATAAAAGCCTATCTTATATGAATACGCCTTTGTTATGTCGATATGTATTTTATCCGTATAAAAGTTATCGAAATACGAAAGGTGCATCATTAAAAGTCGGCTAGTATTGAGCATAATAACATGTTTAGTAATATTTCATGATTGGTGACATTTTTCAAAGGAATACAATTACGGTGATATTTTTAGACCAAACACTATTACAATAGCATATAGTCAATTATCCCTTCTCTTGATTAGCGCTCCAGTTTGGAACCAGATACCATGCCGCTCCGATCCACTGCCCCTTCCTATCGTCTTCCTTGTTTTCGACTACAACTTCGCTTTACAATATAATACCAGTCTGGTGTGCAACATATAACATGCTGCTGGAATGTTGGACGCCCAGCTAGGGATCGAAGTGTTGCAAAAGATTGGCACACTTGAACTCATTTGCATGCATGTATATGCCGGCCGCGTGGCATCAGTGACAGATCTAGAAACTTATATATGTAGGTCAAACTATAGAATTCCAATCAATCATTAATGTTGACATTATTGATACACCATGAATTTTATTGCAAATTCAGAAAATGTAAAATTACATGAACGGAAATATTAAACAAAACAAAAAATTGCTGTAGGCTTGTAACAACATTCCGAGCAGTGGATCCAACAACATACATGGATCATTATTAAGCAACAACTGACATGATTGTGGATATATTGTGCTGAGCACAAGCCCTATTTCAGCCGCTCCAGAGTCTTGTGTCTTGGTCCCTCTCAAAACATCAACGGTCGAAGGATGTCTAAATTAATATGTGGCTGGCCCCTAAACCTTTTGCTCGGGCTACACTGCTTAATCAGTGTTCTGTATATCAATGATAGGTGGGTCTGTGCCCACAGGTCAGTGACACCAGACTTACTGAATGAAAGGATAAATGTTGAACCCGAACACGGAAGGCTGAGGAACCAAATTAGCAAAACCTTGTAAAAGTTGATGCCCTAAAAGGGTCCATGACCTAGAGATAATGGAAGGACCTGAGCATTTTATTACCTTGCTATATAGTATATAGAAGAAGAGCTAAACGGCTGGTTTTTCTTCAGGCTGCGCTGCTTGTGGCATGCAGCACCATCGTCTCGATCGTGATCCCCGGACCGAACGCCATCATCACGCCCCACTCAGCCGCCGGCTCCCCTTCCTTGGCCCTGCGGCGGCGCAGCTCGTCGAGCACGAAGATCACCGTCGTGCCACTCATGTTACCGAACGAGCTCAGCACCTGTCGGGTCGCCGCTAGCTTATCGGCGTCCAGCCCGAGCATTTCCTCGATGTGGTCCAAGATCGCAGGGCCCCCGGGGTGGATAGCGTAGAAGAGGTCGTTCCATTTAGCACTGACACCAAGGGACTCGAATGCATCGATAAGAACACTTTCAATGTTGTTTCTCAGCAACTTCGGTACCTGGCTGGAGATGTGGTAGTCCATGCCGCCCTTCATGAGCTGCATGGTGATCGCGTCCTCGGTCTCCGGTATCGTTGTCTGCGAGGTGAGCGCCATCTCGAACAGCGGGCGTTCGACGGGGTCGATGGGGTCGGCGCCCACGATGACGGCGCCCGCGCCGTCGCCGAACAGCCCCTGGCCGATGATGGTGTCGAGGCTGTTCTCCTCGGGGCCGTAGAACGCAATGAGGGTGAGCTCGGAGCAGGCCACGAGGACGCGCGCGCCGCGGTTGTTCTCAGCGAGCTCCTTGGCGAGCTGCAGCGCCCTGCCGCCGCCGGAGCAGCCGTTGAGGCTGATTATGGTGCGGCAGACGGTGGGGCGGAGGCCGAGGAGCGACGCCAGGCGGCGGTCGGCGCTCGGGGCCTTGGCGCCGGAGTAGGTGCTGAAGATGAGATGGGTGATGTCGGTGGCCGGGCGCCCCCACTCGGCGATGGCCTTCTCCGAGGCGGACGCGGCGAGCTCCGGGACCGCGTTGTTTGCCATTTCTACCCTCTGGTCGAGGGTTGACAGCGTGCGGTCGTTGAAGTCCGGGTGGGCGTCGAGGAGTTCCTCGTTGAGGTGGAAGAAGCGCTTCTCGATGCCTGATTTCTTACCTGAAACACATATTACATCGAAAGAACATGCAATACTTGAGTCAGATTATTTTAGCTTCGGTTTAACTATTGCAAGCTGAATGAAATCATAAGAAGCAAAATGCCAAAATGGATGGAAATTAACGTCAGGTTAGAGCTGCATGCATGTGCTTACAGATTCTCCTGAGCTTGTCCTTGAGGTCGGTGAGGTGCTCGCTCTTGGTGACGCGGAAGTAGTAGTCGGTGTACTCATCGTGGGCCATGCAGGTCTCCGGGTTCGCCGTGCCGATGGCGAGAACGGCCGCAGGGCCTTCCGCACGCTGCGCGCGCCGGATCTCGTGGACGTTGGCCGGAGCGGTTGCCATGGATGCCGTTCGCTGGACACAAAGGTAGGTAGGTAGCTAGTTCTCCAGCTGTTGAGGCAATTGGAGGCTAGAATGGTTAGAGATCTCTGTGTGCTTTGGACAAGCTGGGCATGGGCTCTATTTATACTGTACATGGCAATCCAGACCGCGAGCTGCACGTACGTGCTGATTTTTGTGCCCTTTGCTGAATATGTATCCGCCGTTGACCATCACGTATGGGTTAATCTTAAACCATGGGAGATAACTGGTGGCAGCTGCACCTAGGGCACGACCAAACTGGTCAATGACGTTGAGTTTTACAAATCAAATTTCGTGCATATATCGGCAGTAAATCGCTCTTTTAATTACCTTGAGTCAGGAAAACAATAAAGGAAAGATTACCTTCGTAATAACGTATACAATTTCTGTATTTGTGCTACTTCGCGACAGGGAGCCAAGAGATGGAGCTACCGATGGGGAGTTGAGGAGGAGGCGACGGCGATGGGGAGCCAAGAAGAGCGTGACGACGCGAGAGGTGAAGAAGGGGGAGTTGAGAAGCCGCATTGGAAAACCTAAGTGTGCTCAGGAGTATAGTGAGTTAATTAGGTTTTTGCTCCTGTATATATAGAAGAATGTTATCACAGACGGTTTTTTAAAATAACTGTCTATGAATTATCACATACGCTTCGAATTAAAAATTGTCTATGATATATTCCATTATCACAAACGGTTTATGGTTGAAAATATCTGTGAATTATCATAGACAGCTCGGATTAAAACCGTCTATAAAGTCTGTAGTTATCATAGACAATTTTTAATCCATGCTGTCTGTGATAATTCACATGCGATTCTTTACAAGAAACCGTCTGAGATAAGTATATATCACAGACGGTTCTAACCATCGCTAGTAACATAGATTGTCACGCTTGTAAAATCGTCTATGACAATTACAATACTGACGGATTTTAAAGAACTATTTGTGATGAGGCGTCCAATATAGCATTCTCTGTAGTAGTGTTGTTATGATAACTTCTTTGGTGTTTTAAAATATGAATACTCTGTCTGTTGATTTTTATAAGGCACGGTTTGAATTGGTGTGATCTCTAAAATTGAACTTTGATACCAATTCCTTTTACCATATATTATTCATAACTACTCACTTTAGTATAAAAAGGAAGTCATTATTGACTTTCAAAGTCAACAAGATGCCACGTTGCCAGTTTTATCATCACATTCCTGGAAAAAGTTATAAAAGTGTAATGTTACGAAAATACTTATTTTTTCTAGGAAAATTTACTTGTACCATTTCCGTATATATAAACTACATATATTAGATAATATATTTGGTCAGAATTAGTACAGTTTGACTTTATGTGTTCTAGGGCATCAGGTATCTTCTTTTTGTGACGGGAGGGAGTACACAATTATGAGAAGGAAGTACTTTCAGATATGAATCCATGATATCCCTTTCGTGTGTCAAAATCTATATTTAATTGGCAATCAAAACTTACAAATTTTAAATCTCGAAATACATAGACACCTTATAGAAATTAACGGATGAGGGTAGAACATATACTTTACCTGTGGCCTATTTACGTCGAGGAGTTATTAGGCCTAAATTGGTAAGTAGGACACTGACATTGAGATAGAATCCTAAACGACCAAGACTGCACGAGTGTATGTAGCGGTATCCCTAACAGTATAAATGTGCATGAAACATATCTGTTAATTAAATATATATCTAAAACCACAATTCATTCCCCGTTTGGAACGTATGAGTTTTACAAAAAATTTATAAAAAATTATGCAATTCATACAGGAATCGAGAAAATTTCTCGGCGTCCTTTGAAAGCATCTTTTCAATAAATGCGCTTCATGTTCCCTACAAACAGCTATAATTACAAGAGATGATTTATTTGATTAGAAACTACATACGTTCTACTATATATATTGCAGAGAATACCGGTAAACCAACTGTATACGCATGCTCTGTCGAAAAAAAGAGAACTGTGAACGCACGATGAAAAGTCATCGACCATCGAAGATACCTAATTTTTCGTTCATGTCGTCAGCGTCAAAGTCAAGATAGCGTAAGAAATATACATTTGGTCAAGAATTTTTTGATGTACTTCCTATGGCATTTGGAATTTGAATAGGGTTACCTTGACTCTCGATCACACATGGTGGCAATGTAAATAGTGCTTGGACTATCTGAACGTTCAATCGCACCCGAATTGAATTTTAGGAGAGCTTGAGAAAACCATGGCTTGCCAATGGATAATGGAGCCATCATTTCCAAAACCGTATACTCCACCTGCGACAGTCAAAATCCAAGAGTCAAAAGTTCACGGCTTCTCAATTTCATACAACCCTCTAGGACAGACAGTAGTGTGTGTACGTCACGCCGCCGAAGTTGCCTCGAGACTGCAAGGACAGACAGTAGTACTTGTTTCTACTGACAATCGTGAACTGTTTTCAATGTGGCACTCTAGTAACAATTTTTCTATAATTTTAGCCTTTAGCACTATTTTTTTTTGTAAAAAATAGGTCTTCTTAAACTCAAAAGATAGACGATACGTATTATCTATCGTGTCGCTGTAGCTTAACATATTATATTGGGTGACGTGTGGCTGAACGAGATGGCAGGGCGACGTACAGCGGTGCTCCTATCGAGCCGGCCATGCACGGAAGCATTCTACCAAGCCGCCGTGCCTGGGTAGACATTGTACCAACACTGTTCTATACTGTAGCACTGCTGTTTAGCTATTGATTAGCGGTTTAATAAGTGCTAATTGTTATTAATTAGTACTAAATGTAATTAATTAGTACTAATAGTAATTAATTAGTGCTAATGAAAGCACTAAATTAGTACTATTTTATATTAGTGCTAATCGTATTAAATTAGTCCTAATCGTGTAGTGCTAATTAAGCATACACGATAATTTATTACCCTTGCAATTAATTAGTATAAATGATCGCTTGTACGGTTAACGGAGACGAACGACGTTGAGAAAAAACGTGTGTGTTGACTTCCGTTATTTTTGTTAAGCTGTACGTATTGAATTTCAGCGGCGAATTCTATGCTACGTTAGTGGTGCAAGTGGGATTACGATGCGGAATTATCAGCTCATCTAGATAACAACTGCTCGCTTGTATTGGTTGAAATAGCTAGACGACGTAGGCAAACGTGCATATCCTGCCTTCTACGATTTTTGTTGTGTAGTATAGAATAAACTTTAGCGACTTAAGTGAAATTTTTGTGTGAAATTTTCAGTTTATTTAGATAACAAATACTCGCTTATATGGTTGATAGAGATAAACAATATAGGAAAAAGTGCATGTGTTAACTTCCATTAGTTTGTTACGCGCCACGTTTCCCGACTCCAGCTGCCATCCTCGTTGGCTTTGGCAATGCCATTGTTGCTAAAGCCACTACCCCTACCTAACTAGTTCATTTCAGTTCGTTGCCTTTCTGCCCGCTGTCACCGCCTATCCACCTTCAAATCACCCAAACCCAAGCCTTACCTGTTGCCACTGCGTATCCATCTCCCAATCACCCAAACCCAAGCCTTACAGGAGCACCATTGGAGCATTGATGTTGTCCGTTGGAGGCAGTGGCAACCAAGTTATTGGGCCCTGTGTCTCGGGACATCGGTCCAAAATTTATTTTAGCAGGAATTAGAATCTTTAATCCATGTATGAACCCCAGTCTAAATTCAATGTACCTGGTTCATTCCTTGAAGCTCAACGAATGGAGCACTAGCGGTCTAAATTTTCAATAGCTAGCAATAGTTCATAAGAAACCTCTGCTTTCCGTAGCCCATGATACAACTACAGCAGGCCAAGATAGCCCTTGAGCTAGCTTATGAGGATGGATTGCAGGCCACGGCACCCATTTGATCATCCCAAAGTGTGTCACTTCGCAACAACCCTCGATGTTTGCTCGTTTCACATGATCGGCTAGGAGATGAGCACCATGTCCACCAGACTACTGCACCTAGCCAGATAGTTACCGATCGCCAAAGAACGGGAGATCTCGGTGCCACCGGCTGCCTTTGCTTTTCATCTCATCACGGCGCCACCTGGTCCTTATAGCCTCGGGCCCTCACCGGCTGAAGGAAGTTTAGGTCCACCCGATCAATATGTACTTTACTATAAATTTCTCTCAACTCTTACAATTTGTTTCAAGAACAAGAGTTAAAATTTGGAATTAGGGTTTCAATTTGATGATTTTTGTCAAATTGTAGGGTTAAAACATAGGGCTTTAATTTTGATCTTTGGAATACCAACCTAGCTCATTGTAAATCAGAGGCAAAATTGTAGTATTTGACCACAATGCCAAGTAAGCCACTGGACGTATTTTTCTATTATATTATTTTTGAACTGTCGAACATACAAATATCTAATTGGCCTTTTCAATTAATTGGTGATAATTTTATGAATGATACATTTATTTGCTATATAGAGAAATAAGAATTGACGAAAATTATCAATGATGTTGTGATTCATCGCTTTATTAACATAAAAGAATGTAAATACTAAAAGGTAATGCATTATGTTACATTTGATCATTCTACTATTTTTCACTTGAAAACTTTAAGTAATTTTATTTTCTTTTAACATACCATTAAGGTCGGATGATGTATTTTACCAATAACGATCAACTTTTGTATGTGGTTTCATCTCTAGTTCCTTTAGTTTGCTGCAACTAACCAATATTACTATCGGGCTTCTTCATTTTTGGTAAGTATTTTGATCATTACTTCTTTATCATTATACACTGCCATCGGCTATGTTGAAATATAGTACGAAAACTTGCTAGATATATTACTATTTAGCACAACATTGTTTGAAAATTATATATGTTGTTATATGTATGGTAAAATGGTAAACTCTTTTTATTTTTATTCTAGTAACACCCCTGGTTGGAGGCATCGAGAGTGCAAAACAAAAGGCAAATAGGATGAATAGAAATTCGAGTACTCCGAAGGTGAGAAAAATACTCAAACAATAGTTAGTAGTTGACCATGTGGAGATTTCTAACTAGCACCCGTGTACCATTTTAGATTTGGAGTACATGAATTTCTCACCACTGATGTTGCCTCAACTGGTTGGTGATGGATTCTGATAATTTAGGGTTCGGTTTTCACTGGATTTAGGGTTTGGGTTACCAGAACCCTGGTTAAAGAGTACTATAGGGGCAACGGCAGATTGGTGGCAGGCGATGGTGATAGCAGTGCAGCGAGGCTACGGTGGAGCCGTTGGCTACAGGCACATATGAGGGTGGTGGATAGCTGTGGAGGGCAGTATGGCGACAAATCGCTATATGTGAGGTGGGGTGGTTGAGGGCGGTGGATTCGGTGATGGTGGTGTCATCGGAGCCAGATAGGGAGACAGCAAGAAAGGAGGCGGTGGCACTGGCGGTCATGTTGGGAGGCTATAGCGTTAGCGTCGAGGATTGGTGGCAAGGAGTAGCTTGCTGGTGGGGGTGGGGTTGGGCATGTGGCGGCTAAGGGTTGGAGGTGGGAGAGGTGGAAGGAGATTTACATAGAAGGGTAAAGATGAGGAGATTCATTAGATGTAGATCTGATGGCCTAAAATTTGAGTACTTTCTAACAAAATAGTACTCAAGTTCTTTCCAAGTACCTCTGTCAATCATATATGTCAAAATCGTTCTCCCTTGAAATTTTAGACTTCACTAGACCTTCCCACCATTGTTGGTTCATGAGGTGGTGGCATGATGACAGGCATGGTGGCGAGGATGCTGTGGCCACAAGCATGGTGCTTGCAGCCTTGCAAGAGATTACGGTGTGGACAGACGTTGAAGGCGGAAGGCCTAGTCCTCTTACTACACTGATCGAGTGGCTCCGATCCCATCCGAGATGGTGCGGTGAAACATTTGCGCCTAAGGGCTAAGAGTGGAGACCACTCACGTGCCCTCGGAGGACGCCGACCGATCACGCATGCACGCGACCGGTCGCCGATGGAACATGCTGCGGAGTGACCGAGTGATGGCACCAAACTTATGCAAGCGTGCGAGCCTAGTAGGCTGTGTAGCATACCCACTGGTACAGGCCCCAAGTAATGCATTGATCATGGGTCAAATCAGTGGCGAAGCCATGAATAAAATTAAAGGTGAGCTAAATCATCTATATAACTAAACTAAATTGACATAAATATAGTTTTTTACTCTTATAGGATTTCAAATTCATAGAAAAATTAGACAATTGGAGAGAAACAACAAAAAACAAAGAAATACAAAGCAGATACCTTGAGAATAGAAAGCACATATCCAAAGATATATAATTATTCTGCCATGAGTGCGGAGTAGCGATAAGTCATCTGTGTATGAAACATATGAAAATTATTAATATAATAGAAAATTGTGAATCACAATGAAAATTTAGTATGCAACATACCACAAATAAGCTAATTTAAATCATGACACAAATTTGAATCACGGGGCATACGTGACTTCTTATACCATGATTCTTGAAAGGATCATGACTCTTTGCCATCCAAAGTCTATGGAAATGAATGTCCAATTACTCGAGTAGGACCATTCAATAAATATACCCTTCTCACTTGATCTCTAATTTTGTTAGCATAATCTTCAATTCGTATGGGAAACGCCGGATCGGTAATAATTTCATTTGGATTAAATTCTATTTGAAGCTTCTTTGGTTGATTTGTACTCTCAGTTGAACGAGGACTACTTGAATTGCTTGCGAAATAGTTACACAAAGTTCATTTCTCCATTATAGCAAAATCTATAAATAAATTATTAATTTTTGTCAATACAAAGCTATAAATCTATGAATAAATTGTAATGACTAAACTATAATTACTATCTATATATACTAAAAGTTTAAATTCTAAACTCTAAACTATCTATATACGAAGAATATTACTCACTCACTCAGTGTCTTAATTTATCAGTTAAAGTTGAACTGTTGAAACTTGAAAACAATCGACCTGACCAGAATCAAGTCCTCACTTCGGAGTTCCCAATTAGCACTTCCTCAATTCCTCTCTTTAAACTATTTTCACTAACACACACACTCTCTCACACTCTCAGCTCTCTGCCTCACTCTCAGCTCTTCGTTCCTAGCCCCGCCACAGTGTTCTTGTCGGCAGCGGCTCGGCCCTCTCCACTGCGTGCGGCGATCAAGCTCCCTCGCCGGCCCAGCCACCTCCATCTCCCCTCTCCCCCTTGCCGTTGCGCATTGCGGTCAAGCTCCCCCTACTGGCCCGCCCGACTCTGACTCCCCTCGCCTGCCCCGCCTCGGCGGAGCTCCACCTTGTCACCCCCGCGCCCCGATTTGGCTGCCCCCACCCCCGGATGGACGGATCTACCTCCCCTCAACGGTTCGGCCGGCAGGCCAGCCCTCATTGCCCCCGTGCCCTGGTCGCCCCTACGAGGCTGCGATGTGCGCCGTCAGCTCTCTCTGGAAATCAGTGGCTTCTTTTGATAGCTAATTTGGTACTTGGTGGTAGGCTATGTGAGTTTGAGTTGATGTTTTGGTGGGCTGGGGAGATGGATTTGTTGGGCCTCTTTATGGTAGTGGGCTGACTACTCTTGATACCAGACATTTTTTTATTTTTGCTTTCCTTCTTGCAGCTTGGTGCTGCCCCGCCGGTCTCCCTGCCCTGATGTGCTCGTCAGCCGGTGCCCGATGGGGTGTGCCGTGTGCTAGGGGGGTTTCCTTGTCACCGGGGAGGGTAGGCTCGAGCCTTACCAAGCCTACCACTTAGCTTCACCTTGGGTCAAATAAGGCCCAAAAGGCCTAGAAGTCATCCAAACGTCGGGGCTTGGGACCATGTCCACACCTCGATGCTCCAATCCTTCTCACTTGCTGAGGATGATGATCCCTGCTTAATGTGATCAGTTTCTGCTTGGAGCTACATGTGTGTGATACTTACTTCAAGGAATAGAGACTTGCTAGTCAGTGGATTTGATACATACACACGGGCTCCCTCAATATTATTATTATTACAAATTCAGAAATATTAAAAATTACATGAAAGCAAACATTCGAATAAACACTCACAGCTTTGGGAATAGTAATATAGTCCAACACATGGACATAGTTATTACTCAAGAGTTCACAAGATGTGATAGTCCAACACATTTATTTCCTATGGTCACAAAAGAGTAACGACCTAAAATACGTGCAGTCAAACCCAACTAATTTTGACCAATGATATTGTTTAAACTATATGGTGTACATAGATGAAAATGACACCAGTGAATTTGGCATAAAAAATACTTTCATAGTATTGTAATTTTACAACTTTGTCCAAATGTATGATAAAGAGAATTTAATGGTTAAAGGAGCGTCTTATTGAATTCGAAATGTAAAAAATGTCACTCTCTTATAACCGAAGGAAATATTACACAAGTGTTCACAAGATGTGTATATGTAGATTCTGGTTAAGTCCTAATTTAATACTCCACCTTTAGGTGATAGTGATGGTCCCTTTTGAACCATCAAGAACTTACCTATAGTTGAAGGACCAATTATGTATGGCTTTAACGTTGGATTTTATTACCTTGTTACTAAGGCAATGTCAAACATCACCACCCCCCGCTCAGCCTTACCCTTTCCCTTAAGCAACCAGAGCTCTCCTACCATCGAGCTAATTCTTTGGCCACTGGTGAGCAACACAATATTGTTCTCATCTCCCCCGTCACCCTACCGTCTCGACTCTTCGCCCCCCTATGTAAATATCTTCTTGCAGGACATATCGATACCATTGCACTTTTTTGTGGTCTCCTCCTACATCATTCTTCATATCATTGTTATAACTTTTATTTTTATTAAAAATTTAGTTATTTTTTGTTGGAGTATGCAAATCAAATTGCTAATTTTATTTAATATACTCCAAATTTTAGTTATTTATGCTTTGGATCAAGGATAACCGACTAGAGGGGGTGAATAGAAGGTTCTAAAATTTCTTGCTTTCTAAAACTAATTTCTACAATTAAGAGCTAAGCAAGATTTCCATTATAATTCAAGACCTGCACAATTTTAATAAAGCTAAGGCACCACTAGCTAAGTCTTTACAAATAAAATTCTAACTTAACAAGATATGACAATTGCAATTTGCTAGAAATGCAAATATGAAAAGTAGATACAAAGAAAGAACAAAATGAAGACACATGATGTTTTTGATGTGGTATCGAAGACTTGTTGGTCTTCACTAGTCCACGTTGAGGAAAGCTCAATCGAATTGGACTAGCTCTATGAATTAAGCCTCGCTCCTCAGTTCCACTAGTGGTTATTCTTCCTTTGCTTTGGAGATGGCGAATACCGAGTCACTCACAATTTGCACCGGGCCTCTTTACAATCTTCTAGAAGAGATCACCTCGTGAACTCCTACCAAGCTATCTAGGTGCTGGCAAATACCAAGAGTAATAAACTATGATCTTCCCTTGACATATTTCAAGTGCCAAGGATCAACTAACTCAAATGAGTGCACTTGAATGTCTCAACTATCTCAAATGAATGCACTTGAATGTCTCAACTACCTCAAATAAATGCAATAATTGTATATGAGATGTGGAGAATATGCTCTTAGCTCAAAGATGTTAAATGAGTCCGTTTTACTTGTCCTTGAGCTAGTAGAGAGATATTTATAACCCTAACCAACAATTTTGACCGTGGAGGGCAAATTCCTGAAAGAGTGGTGGTACTGCCGTTCATCAAATCCATATGTAAGAGCTCTAATAGTTTAGAGGTTGACATGATACTTTTTGAAGGATGAGAATTTGTAACTTACTTCCTAGCTTGGCAAGCGTTATATAATATATTTTTCACAAACTTTAAATCCTTCAAGCTAACTACTAAGTCATGTTTGATAAGCCTTTTGAGTTGAATCATGCTCACATGACCTAGCCTTCTATACTATAACCAACCCAAATAAGTTTTTGCCATTAAACAAGTTTTTAAACCAGAATCACTAGAAGAAAAATTAACCAAGTAAAGATTTGTAAATCTAGAGTCTTTAAAAACTAATTCATTTTCTTTTTTTGTTTGAAATGGTTACTTCATCTCTAGAGAATGAGTAAATTAATCAAGATCGCACAATTGAGCAATGGATAGCAAATTGAAATTTAATATTTCTACAAGAGATACATTTGAAATTGAAAGGTCATTTGAAATAATGATTTTAACCAAACCAAAAACTTTTCCTTTGCTATTGTCTCCAAAGGTTATCTTCTCATTGCTCCTATTTTCAAAGGGGGTGAACATCTTTTGGTCTTCGATCATGTGTTGAGCGCAACCGTTATCAAGTACCCAATACCTTCCACCGGTCTTGTAGTTCACCTACAAAAAAGAATTAAGTTCTTTTAGATATCCAAATTTATTTGGGTCCTTGGAGATTAGTGACCAAGGATTTAGGCACCAAAATAGTATTTTTTTAGCATCCAAAATTGAAGTGCCAATAAATCTTGAAATTAACATTACCATCCTTAATTTTCTTAAGCATATAGCATGAATCATATAAACCTATGGATGGAGTTTTACCAATAGGACAAGTTTATTGCAAATGTCCTATTTTCTGACACTTATGGCAATATGTACCATTTTACTTTACAAACCTTGTGGGTTTATGTACTGGTTTCTTACCTTTCTTGGGCACATACCCAAGTCACTCTTTGTTGAATGAGCTTGCTCACTCAAAAACTTGTCAAGGGTGGCCTTACCTTTGAAGCACCATTCCAAGCTTTTCCATGTATACCAACGTGAGCCTGACCACCTCGTGTGACATCCTCAATTGCCTGAACCTCATATTTCCCCCATCTTAGTCTCGGTCCTCCTCAACACCAACCATGATTGATCGTGCGAAATAGCACACCCGCAAGTGCACGGGTTGCCACTGAAATAGCGGCGAGTGTCGTGTTCTCCACAGGGACTAGACTGAGGCTACTAATGCTCAGCTAAAGTCAGGTCAAACGAAACGGGGGAGAAAACTAAACTAAAACGACTAAAACGACCAAACGATCTATCCAACAACGACGAAACGAACGACCGTACGAATTGACGTCGTACGATCGAGCGAACAAAACGACGACTAACTAAAAGAACGACAACGACGCACAAGGACAAATGACACGACAAGACTAAACGAACGAACACGACTACCGATCGACGATCTACCTAGCTAACGACCGCAAGAAAGAAAGAGGTAGAGAGACGAGAAGCAATAGGGGAGAGTTAGAAGCACGGAGGGAGTTGAGAGAGAACAGGGGGAAAGACGGTCGCCAGCTAACTAGATGACGACGGCACACGTCAAACACATAACTACGACGACCACACACACGACTTAACTATCGATCGACCGCTGAGTGAAGCAAGGGGGAAGGTCGAGAAGCACAAGGTGGGAGTCTAGACAGCAATGGGAAGGGGAACGGTCGCTGAATCGCTAGTCGCGCTAGACAACACACAAACACAGACACATACTAACAATGAAAACAGGACAAGCATATGACATCGATTTACAGGAAGCACACACACTGGCCACAAGCAAAGACTAAATGATCACAATTAAAACTACTGAAAATACTACTAACTGAACACAAATTGAACAGTTGTCACAATAACAGAACAAATATCACAATAACAGAACTAAAATTAACATGGCTCATGAACATATCCACTGAACAGATTCATCACAGTGCAAAATTAAGACCCATTACAGTGCTCAACAATGCAACTCCAATCACAGTTCAACATTCACAGTTCATGTAGCAATAATAATCCAGAAGACTAAACAAAAAAATAAAGGAAAGAGAGTGAGGATTTGGAGATAAACCGAATAGGAAGAAGTAGCAGAGGGCGTAGAGAAGAAGGTGATGGCCGAGGTGAAGTTGGGGCAGGAGGAGTCGTCGGCGGCCGTGGTGAAGAGGTTGAAGAAGTCGCCGGCGTCGAGGACGATGCAGCCGGCGGAGGAGCATACGTCGGAGAAGAGGTAGTGGTGGCGGTCGGAGAAGAAGAAGCTGGGGTCGGGGTCGTCGAGGTTGGCGGCTGGAAGCGGAGGAGATGACCAAGGACGGGTGTCGGTGGCACGGCGAAGATGTTGATGAAGCGTCGGAGTTGTGGAAGGTGAGGTAGCCGATGCGGTGACGCGATGGCGATGTAGAGGAGTTGAGGTGGCGCACGGGAGGAGGCGCAGAAGGAGGGGAAGATGGAGGCGCGGCGGCCGGAGAGTAGAGAGAGCAGAGAGCGGAATAGAGGGGGCGCACGGATGGAGGAGGAGGAGGTGCCGTGGAAGGAGGTGGTGGAGAAGGCGGTGAAGGCGGCGGCGGTGGAGAAGAGGAGAGGGCTGGCGCGGTGGATGGTGTAGTCGTGGCCGCCGGCGAGTTTGATGGAGGAAGAGAGTTGGTGGTGCGGGAGGATGTAGAGGGGGCGGCCGGAGATAGAGAAGAGAGGAGGGGAGAGCAAAGCGGCAGTGCACTGGTGGGGAAGAGGAGAGGCTAGGAGGCAGAGATTTGGAGGATGAACTGTGAAGGGGTGGACGTCGGCGGTGAGGAGGTTGAAGGCGGCGCCGTGCTGTGGATGGAGAAGGCGGGTGGTGTCGGGTAGTGAGAGGTGAGCAGAGGGGCGGCCGTGGACGGAGAGAGGAGGCGGCGGCTCCTGGTGGCGCCGGCGGGTGCCGGCCTCGCCGGCGGCCGGATGTGGAGAAGAACCGGGGGGGAGGTGAGAAGGCAAAGGGGAGACAAAGCAATACCGGGCTCCATTTTTCCACACGAGGCGGCGGCTAGGGTTATGAGGCCGGGATGGGGAATTTGGCAGATTTTGTGATTTGGCCCTCCAGCTTTTCAGGAATTGCAACAAAGTCATCTCCCAATGTACTTTCTTCTGATTTAGACCTCCGGAGCTCCGATTTCTTCGCCGAAAGATCCTACGCACTCGTGTCGAAGCGTATTTCTGTATGGAGCAGTCCCGGAATGCCAAATTTGTCATTTGTGCGCCTCGATCGCGCCGGCCTGCGAAAAAGTATTTAAAAATGTAAAAGGGTCCATTTTGAGCAATTAAATATGGAAAAGCGTGTAAATGACGATAAATGGTCTCTAAATGCGAAAAATAAGAGGGTAAAATGGCATGTAAATATATGCAAATATGACGCATGTCATACCCCCAAGCTTAAACTTTTACTTGTCCTCAAGTAAATGGCATGATATTATCGAACCCGGACAACACGTCATGATGATGTAAAAGACTAGTTACATGCATGTGATAAGCCAAGAAGCATATAGCAATGTAAAATGAGATCATATAACTCGAGTTTTGAGGACCATCCAAGATGAGAATGAACATTCAAGCAAAGATGCCAAAGTGATAACTATAGCATTTGACCAAATCAAGTTACACACACAAGTGTCGAAATGCACTAAGTGATCACATGTATCCAACCAAAATTGTAAGGCATCGGAACTAGGTATAACATCAAGAATGAGCATAACAAAGGGTCATGCTAAGGCATTTGCTATTTGAGACAAAGAGACTAATACTTGCATGAAATTAATGAAAAAGTCCACACTTGAGCCATGATACTTAATTTTTGTTGATTTTTAGCAAATTTAAAACACAATGGGCACAAGTGCCACTTATTCAAAGCTTTGGGCAAACTTGCCGCTTATTCACACTCACACTTCACTTGGGCAAAAATGCCACTTATTCAACACATTTTCAAACCAATGTGACATAGTCACTTATTTTACACACTCACACATTGGAAAACAATTTTTTTTCTTTTTCTTCTCTTTTTTTTCAGTTTTGATTAAGCATCTTTAACCGGTTTTCATTAATGCTAAGTAACACGTGTCCTAAGACATGGATACCTAGATAATTCAACCAAGTTATTGGCACAAGATAGGACTACCCCTTTCACAAATTTTACACTCAAGTAAAGTATCAATATCTAAAATAACATATGCCAAAGCATGAAACTAAGATATGATCATTCAAGAGGCGATGACTAGAACCAATTCAATTCGCAAATGGTTAAAACACATGTGTAACTCGCAATGAATCAAATGCTATAGGATCACAATGTTTCTAAGCACATCAAGGATAATAAACAAAACTCAAGCTCTATATGATGTCAAGTGACTTAAGACATACAAGGAACTAGTGACAATATAGCTCAATGAAATTTCGGCATGACCTTTCTTGTTTAATCATAGCATGGGCTCACATGACCAAAATATACAATCAAGCATAACATGAGAGCAATAATAAAGGCCATATATCATCAACATAAGCATCATATGAAGCATAAGAATGACCACATATCATCAACTACACGACAATAAGCTCAAATGCTCACAAATATAAACAAACATGCTAGATCATCATCCATACACATACAAGTCCTCCCCCAAGCTTAAATTGAGCAATGAATCAAGAATACGCATAAAGGGGTAAGAAACAGCTCACCGGGTATATATGATGTAGTGGAAGTAGACTAATCATCCCATGCTTCTCGCACATGCAAGGATGAGGATCTAGCACGGGACCTAAAATAAAAAAAAAAGAAAAGAAGAGAAACCAACAAAACAGAAAAAAATGAAAATAAAAGGGAAAAGAGAAGCTCATTTGGATGTAGCGGGAGGAGGGCCAAGGACGGGACATGGAAAAGGCACATGTCCGCCCTCCTTATGAAACAACATGCCTCGAAATCCACCGGGATCCCAAGGAATATCGACTCGAGTCAAGTCCACTCGTAGTCGATGGTACACAAGTGAAACCCTACAAACAAACTCAAAGATATGGCAAGTATGTGTAATAGGGTCGACGCCCTCTAAATCATCAATCGAATATCCAATCATGTAGGCATATCGATAAAGCACATCATGAGGACTATAAGTGAGATGAGCACAACTAGTAATAGCATATGTCTCGTCAGGGCCAAAGAAATCAAACATGAAGTAGTCGAGGAAGAGTTTCCAAACTACCTGAAGTGTAGGTGAAGTAGAATGCACGGTAGTAGAAACCTCCAGAGGGGCGATATCGACGAAAGAAGTAGCCGGTGATGGATCAATAGAAATGTGCTTCTCGTCGACATCGGAAGCAGCCCCCTCATCATCAAGAATGAATATCTCCATCTCAGGCTCAAAGATAAAATAATCATCTAAGTGGCCCACATCCTCAAAGGTGAATCCCTCCATGACAGTCTCAAGAAGCACAGGAATGAGGACAAAGCAGTGAGAATCCTCCATATCAAATCTCTGAGTCTCAAGCTCGGGCTCACCAACACAAGTATCAGGGTCCATATATGGTGAGTCCATGGCATCAAAAGTGACTAACTCTAGCTCGGGTCCGTCGATAGAAGGATTATCATCAAAGCGAGGCACCTCTAAGGGGATCGGGAGCGTCTTAGTGGCACTAAATGAAGACTGTGATGTGGCATGATTGTTCAAGCAACTACTCAATGACTGAAGTGGATGTCTATGGTCATCCACTTCTGAAATCAATATGCTCAATGCACTCAACTGGTTTTTTATGTCACTAAACTGAGTGTCCACCCTAGTAATATATGATGCCAACATCTCCTCCATCATGGACATACGATCAGATTGAGGGGTAGGAGGCGGATCTTTGAGGTGCGAGGATAGTCTTTGGTGTGACCAATGAGAAATATCCTGATCTCCATATCTAAAACCCTACAATGGTGTACTAGAAGAAAATGATGAAATATCAGGGTTGTTGTTTCGATATGACAGACTCGAGTGCTCAGGCCATCCAGGGTGAGAAGTGTCAGGGAATGACCCACTCGGCTGAGCAAAGCTCATCCCGTAACACTCTGGAGTGGACATGTAACCACGCTGGCAATCAGCGGGTGAATGGCCCTGAAAACCATAAGTCTGGCATATAGGAACAACTGGAGAGCGAACATCTGATAAAGAACTGTACTGACCATGCTCGCTCTCTAACACAACTCCTCGCTCTAAAGCATAGCATTCTAACTGACGAGACAATAGATTTACCTGCTCTTGAAGAATATCATAAGTAGGGGTGCTCATAAAACCAAGAGAATCAGAATAGTAAGCCATAGCCTCAATAAGTACCAATATCAATCAACCTGCGAAAATGGATACGAAAATCGCGAAAGAGAGAAGTAACTAGGGAAAGGGTTAGGGATTAACAATATATCACAAATATAAAAATGACAAAATGAAAGACAAGTCAGCACAAATACAAAACAAACAAAAGAAAACAAACGACCTAGTCTATAGCCTAACACTGTCGCTCTAAGCTAATCCCCGGCAACGGCGCCAAAATACTTGATCGTGCGAAATAGCACACCCGCAAGTGCACGGGTTGCCACTGAAATAGCGGCGAGTGTCGTGTTCTCCACAGGGACTAGACTGAGGCTACTAATGCTCAGCTAAAGCTAGGTCAAGCGAAGCGGGAGAAAACTAAACTAAAGCGACTAAAGCGACCAAGCGATCTATCCAACAACGGCGAAGCGAGCGATCGTGCGAATTGGCGTCGTGCGATCGGCGAACAAAGCGACGACTAACTAAAAGAACGACAACGGCGCACAAGGACAAATGACACGACAAGACTAAGCGAGCGAACACGACTACCGATCGACGATCTACCTAGCTAACGACCGCAAGAAAGAAAGAGGTAGAGGGACGAGAAGCAATAGGGGAGAGTTAGAAGCACGGAGGGAGTTGAGAGAGAACAGGGGGAAAGACGGTCGCCAGCTAACTAGATGACGGCGGCACACGTCAAACACATAACTACGGCGACCACACACGACTTAACTATCGATCGACCGCGAGTGAAGCAAGGGGAAGGTCGAGAAGCACAAGGTGGGAGTCTAGACAGCAATGGGAAGGGGCGGTCGCTGAATCGCTAGTCGCTAGACAACACACAAACACGGACACATACTAACAATGAAAGCAGGACAAGCATATGACATCGATTTACGAGAAGCACACACACGCCACAAGCAAAGACTAAATGATCACAATTAAAACTACTGAAAATACTACTAACGAACACAAATTGAGCAGTTGTCACAATAATGAACAAATATCACAATAACGAACTAAAATTAACATGGCTCATGAACATATCCATCGAATGATTCATCACGAAGGCAAAATTAAGACCCATTACAGTGCTCAACAATGCAACTCCAATCACAGTTCAACATTCACAGTTCATGTAGCAATAATAATCCAGAAGACTAAACAAAAAAATAAAGGAAAGAGAGTGAGGATTTGGAGATAAACCGAATAGGAAGAAGTAGCAGAGGGCGTAGAGAAGAAGGTGATGGCCGAGGTGAAGTTGGGGCAGGAGGAGTCGTCGGCGGCCGTGGTGAAGAGGTTGAAGAAGTCGCCGGCGTCGAGGACGATGCAGCCGGCGGAGGAGCATACGTCGGAGAAGAGGTAGTGGTGGCGGTCGGAGAAGAAGAAGCTGGGGTCGGGGTCGTCGAGGTTGGCGGCTGGAAGCGGAGGAGATGACCAAGGACGGGTGTCGGTGGCACGGCGAAGATGTTGATGAAGCGTCGGAGTTGTGGAAGGTGAGGTAGCCGATGCGGTGACGCGATGGCGATGTAGAGGAGTTGAGGTGGCGCACGGGAGGAGGCGCAGAAGGAGGGGAAGATGGAGGCGCGGCGGCGGAGAGAGAGAGAGAGAGCGGAATAGAGGCGCACGGATGGAGGAGGAGGAGGTGCCGTGGAAGGAGGTGGTGGAGAAGGCGGTGAAGGCGGCGGCGGTGGAGAAGAGGAGAGGGCTGGCGCGGTGGATGGTGTAGTCGTGGCCGCCGGCGAGTTTGATGGAGGAAGAGAGTTGGTGGTGCGGGAGGATGTTGAGGGGGCGGCCGGAGATAGAGAAGAGAGGAGGGGAGAGCAAAGCGGCGGTGCACTGGTGGGGAAGAGGAGAGGCTAGGAGGCAGAGATTTGGAGGATGAGCTGTGAAGGGGTGGACGTCGGCGGTGAGGAGGTTGAAGGCGGCGCTGTGCTGTGGATGGAGAAGGCGGGTGGTGTCGGGTAGTGAGAGGTGAGCAGAGGGGCGGCCGTGGACGGAGAGAGGGAGGGGCGGCGAAGCCTGGTGGCGCACCGGCGAGTCAGCCCGGCCTCGCGCGGCGGCCGGATGTGGAGAAGAACCGGGGGGAGGTGAGAAGGCAAAGGGGAGACAAAGCAATACCGGGCTCCATTTTTCCACACGAGGCGGCGGCTCGGGTTATGAGGCCGGGATGGGGAATTTGGCAGATTTTGCGATTTGGCCCTCCAGCTTTTCAGGAATTGCAACAAAGTCCTCTCCCAATGTACTTTCTTCTGATTTAGACCTCCGGAGCTCCGATTTCTTCGCCGAAAGATCCTACGCACTCGTGTCGAAGCGTATTTCTGTATGGAGCAGTCCCGGAATGCCAAATTTGTCATTTATGTGCCTCGATCGCGCCGGCCTGCGAAAAAGTATTTAAAAATGTAAAATGGTCCATTTTGAGCAATTAAATATGGAAAAGCGTGTAAATGACGATAAATGGTCTCTAAATGCGAAAAATAAGAGGGTAAAATGGCATGTAAATATATGCAAATATGACGCATGTCAATGATCACCCCCATCTTAGTCCTGGTCCTTCTCAACACCAACCATGATCATCTCCACGCCAACCTGCACATCAAACACCAAAGAACGTTTTTCCTGGCATAAGTTCTCCACTACTTGACCAACATAATCACACACCCATATAACTCACCATTGTCTATCCATAGACAAGAACCAAACCATCCACAAACACTAACCAGGTCATCCACGACCATAATTTTCATGCTCTCCAGAAATCCACCTTTCGACCACTTAGCATGACCAGCTTGACCACCGAGCACAGCCGGTCAGACCGCTGATCCAACACATATTTGAATCCTATGAGTACTAATCATTTGCCACAAGTCTATGATAAACGTTCACAACACCTACAACACCCGACTGCTAATCACAATCATGAAAACCATGACCATCGAGTACCGAGTCCTTCCTGACTACTGAGTACCACAACCATATGACCACCAAGTACTTCCATCTTCCGAGTATCGAATCATTCGAGTACTGTTCCTCCGAGCACTGTTCACCGATCACCGATCACTGATCACCATGCACCAGCCAGTTATACCGCTGGCTTAAGACGAGTACTAAAAAATCATAAGAAATGAAGCACTCGAATTGACAACGAAGTCTATGAGTATTAATTGTGAAGCCTAAGACAACTGATCGCTTCGACTACCAATCATGAGGTCTACGATAACCAACCGGAAAACTAAAGATAACGACAGCAGACCACGATGTCTATGACTATGGTGACAAGGCTGTGAAGTCTACGACTATGATAGTAGTCTAGGAAGTCTATGACCATCGACCATAAAGACTTCGACTATCGACTAGTAAAATTTATGACTATCGAGTACTGATCAGATATTGTAGCTACTACTATTGAGTACCAACTAGTAAAGTCTATGACTATTGAGTACCGACCAGGTACTATAACTATGACCATGGAAATGTATTGTAGCTATGACTTTCGACCGGTTACTGTAGCAGATGAGCTTACGACCCCCGATTAGTTCACTGTTGCATACGACTGGATAAATGTTGCTTATGATCGGTTCACTATTCAAGGTTGAAGTCTCTGATTACCTACCATGGTCATTCTATCATGGTCAAATTGCCATGGTTGAACCCAGATGTGGTCAAAGTCTGACCTAGTTGAAATGTCATGGTCGAATTGCCGTAGTAGAAATGTCATAGTCGAACTAACATGGTTGAAATATGCCGTGGTAGAAGTCTGACATAGTCGAAATGCCATGCTTGAAACCTTCAACCACACCACTTGAAACCTAAGCGATACCACTCGGGGCTTTGATACCGTTCGATCCTCTGATACTCGAATGTCGTCTGATGCTCTGATGGCACTCAGACACCGTTTGAGAATGCATAGTTGGTTTTCAATTTAAATTCTAAGTGCATTCATAATTCTAAGTTGATCCAATAGCGCAAAAATATGCTGTCAAGCTACCAGTGATGATCCCTCTTAATAGTATGGCATCTAAACTAAAATCTGGTCTTCCAACCTTTTCTCTTAAGACTGGTAAAAAAATTCTATGCTATTGATATCTTTGTCTTGGACCATATTGATCTTCATGTTGACCTTTAGCATGCATCTCCAGGTTGTTGCATTCGTCACCGGGACTAAATCTTTCACACACTCTATAAGCATGTTAATTTCATATTCATATTTTTGTCATTAATTACGAAAATAATTTTTAGGGGCTTAGATGCTTTCAGCTCTTTGGGAAGTGGTGTCACTGGTGATGAGGTGACGCCAAGTACATCAGTGAAGGAGAGTTCCACCGTCTTACTGCATTTCTGATGCTCACACAAAGTAATTATACAGCTTGGACAACAAGGGCTTAAGACCTATGGGAAACAATCAATGACGACAACATGATAGCGCAAGGATCAGATGGCCTCCAAGGCCCTCTATGGAGGTATTCAGGAGGAAACACTTTTCCTACTAGCTGAAAAGGAGACAACCAAAGTTGTGTGGGAGGCATTGAAAATGATGCATCATGGCACCAATCATGTGAAGGAAGCAAAGGTACAAACCTTCAAAGTTGAGTTTGAGGGGCTGCACATGATGGAGACAGAGTCAGTCCACAACTTTGCTGTCTGGTTGACGGCCATCGTCAATAAGATTTGAGCCAATGGCGATAAGGTGGAGGAAGCTATTGGATGCTTGAAGGTGCATGAGGAGCGGCTGGCTGGTTACACCGATGTCATCGAGGAGCATGTACCATAGAGGCAATGTGGTCAAATAAGCAAAGTATTTTTTTGCGAAGAAAAATAAGCAAGGTTTTTTAAAATGATTTTGCATGGACAAAACTATTAATTGAGTGACATGTAAACTGCCATGCATAACAACTTTTGGAACAACTGAACTGATCCAACACATGAACATAAGGAATAGAGCATGATCTAAAGTTAACTTTCTATTCCATTGCCACCTTCTTAAGCCATTGAGAATTTATCTTCAGGGTGGTGCCTGTGCCTTGTGGTGTGCCACACCATCGTCTCAACTGTGAGACTAGAGAGAAGCAGTTTGTCGGGTTTGCAGTGCCGATGGCAAGCACGCGGAAGGGCCATTCACTCGCTGCAGGCATCGGATCTTACCGACGGTGGCCAGAGCACTTCCCATGGTTTCCATAGCTGAAATCTATCCATTAATAAGTGGAGATACGAAACGTATATATATGCATAGCTGATGTGGAGTCATTGTTGGTTTTTGCAAGGGCATTTTGGCAATTTCTCAATTGAAAAAGGAAAAATGGCAGCGGTGGGGCCCACCTGTCAGTGGGCCGGTCAAGGAGATAAGGGGAGGAGACTGCGCCTCCTCCCATTCCCGTGCATGTGCGCGTTCGTGTCCACCTGGCTTCTCGTGTGCGGGCAGAGCAGAGTCGTCCGGGGCGACCGAGTCTAGCGGTGGTTGTGGCGACGATGGAGGCGTCGCCGACACGGGCGCTTCAGTGCTAGCCGTGGTCGCAGCTCGCCGGCCTTTGCCCCGCTCCCCTATACATGGCGTCTCCCCTTTCTGTGGTGGCCAAATGCAGAAGTGAGTTCTCCTCTCTCCGATCTCAAATCTCTCTCAGCTGTTCTTCGATCTTGGGTCTTGGCAGCCGCCAGCCGGGTTCCTTCCTGTCATCGTCGGCTAAGGAGCTCAAATCACTATTCTAGGGTTTCCCTGTGCGGTTTCCTTGAGCCTTTTCTTGGATTTGGCCGAGAGGAAAGGTGTGGGGTTTACTTTTAGGGGTTGATTTGGCTCGGACTTTTGCTGAGTTTTGTGGGAGATTTGTGACCTGTTCTTGGTGTTCATGAGCGTTCTCGGCCAGAGCTCTCGTTGGTCTTGTGCGGCATCAACCCCGACCTTCGTCTCTGGCCTCGACTACCCGAGGTTGGAGTGGGCATTGTATCTCCGTCTACCACACTCTTCTTCTGCGAAGCACAGAGGGGTGCTAGGTTTTCTGGGACAGTGCAGTTTGCGTGCCTTGCCTTGCCTTGCCTTGTTCGGATACGCGTCCGATACATATGGCTCAATTGAATCTGGCCTAATAGAGGAGATGCCTAGCCCAACAGAGGATACGATAACGTCTCTACTCACGCCCACCCACCCAAGCCGCCATCACACCCAACAACGCCAAACCCTAATCCTCTCCTCCTCGCTCGCCGTTGCTGCCACTTCCTGGAGCCCATTGGCTAGTTGCCACCTGGAGGTCCGCCACTTGCACCGCTTAGACATCCGCCGCTTGCGCAACGCCCTCACTGCTCGCACTGCTTGGAGGTCCGCCGATCCCCGCCGCCTAGAGGTCACCTGGAGGAGGAGGCGATGAAGCGGAGGAGTGGGGGGAGGAGGAGGCGGCAGCGTGGGATGGGGAGCAGAGGTGTGGGGAAGGAGGAGGTAGTGCGGAGAAGAGGAGCGAGGAAGCAGCTGTGGAGTAGAGGAGTGGGGGAGGAGGAGGCAAGGGCAGAGCAGAGGAGTGAGGAGGTGAGGACGAAACGGAGGAGTGGGGGGATGAGGTGGCGGCGGTAGCACGGGATGGGGAGGAGGAGGCGAGGGTGGAGCGGAGGAGCGAGGAGGCGGCGGTAGCGTAGGGTAGGGAGGAGGAGGAGAGGGCGGAGCGGGGGAGTTTGGGGAGGAGGAGGCAGCGGTAGTGCGGGATGGGGAGGAGAAGGTGAGGGCGGAGCGGAGGAGGCGGCGGCATCCCGGAGTGGGGAGGAGGAGGTGACGGTGGAGCGGAGGAGCGGGAGAGGAGGAGGCGAGGGTAGAGCGGAGGAGCGAGGGAGGAGGAGGCGGCGGCAGCGCGGGGTGGGGAGGAGGAGGCGAGGGCAGATCGGAGGAGGCGACGGTAGCACGGAGCGGGGAGGAGGAGGTGAGGGCGGAGCGGAGGAGCGGGGGAGGAGGAAGCGATAGCAGAGCGGAGGAGCGAGGGAGGAGGAGGCGAGGGCGGAGCGGGGGAGGAGGAGGCGGCGGCAGCGCGGGTGGGGAGGAGGAGGCGGCAGTTCTACGGAGGAGGCGAGGGCGGAGTGGTTTCTGCGGAGGAGGCAAGGGCAAAGCGGTTTCTGCGGAGGAGCGGGGGCAACGTGGAGACTTTGGGCCCACATGTCGGTGCAAGAAAACTGAGGGAAAGGTATACGGAGAATGGACGAACTACCACCAACTCAAACTTTTAAGTAGTAGATACACACACACACACACACACACACACACATATATATATATATATATATATATATATATATATATATATATATATATATATATATATATATATATATATATATATATATAAATACGTACATATATATACATATACATGTATACATATACATATATATATATATATGTATGTATGTATGTATGTATGTATGTATGTATGTATGTATGTATGTACACACACACATATATGTATGTATGTAATAACCCAGAATCCTAAAGAATATAAACATATGGGTAATTTAAAATATACACATATATATGGTATGTATATGTATATAATTAAAAGTGACACGAGAGAAAGTATGATGGAAACCATCCTAAAAGCCCATGAGTACAATCTCGGTACTAAAAAAATAATGAAGCAAACCCCGCCTACTGTCACCTCAGCACGACAGATCTCTTCCCCCTTGTCGCCTTCCGTGCGTCGTGTTCCATAGCGAGTATTTGACTACGCTGCTCAGTTGCGCTTGCGAGAAATCATGCTTAGTCCTCAGCATTTCCATGCCTATAAAGCCCCCCGACCATGCCATTGCTCTTCAGCCCGCCCTCTCGATTTCTTGTGCTCTATCCATGAGCACTTCGCTCACTGGAACACCGAGAAACCGAAGTCATACATGATGCTGACGAGCACGCCACCGTGTTCTAGTGTCTCTGATGAATTCTCTCCGTCCCAGAGCTCCTTACCTCCCCCTTAAGCACCCTACTCATTTGATTGACCTTTCATGCAGTGAGTCGCTCAAGCTAGGCCTTCTTCTTTATCTTTGACTAGGACGCCGTTGTAAGACTTCCTCTCTCTCTTCGGTGAGTTGTACACTTGTACCTTGATTCCTGTTGCCTGTACCTCATCATGCATGCAAGAAAACTCATGCGCACCTTTTTGTAGCTTCACTGTTGCCAAAAATCATTATTGCCGAGAACCTCCTCTTCGATGCCAGCAGAGTCTCTGATGCGAACATCCTCTGCTCCTTCTCAAGCATCGCCTTCACCTCCTGTGAGCTCCTCCTCCCTCATTGAGTATGTGAAGTTGAAAATAGAACAAAAATGATCGTAATCGAAAAGAGAACTAAAGCAATCGTGGTTAAAAAGAAAACCATAGTGGTCAAACTCGAAATAGAACCATAGTAGTCTAAATCTTCGACCGCACCTGTAGTCGAAATCTTCGACCACAATTGTCGTCAAACTCTTCGACTGCTACCATGTCGAACTCTTCAACTGCAGCCATAGTTGAAATCTTCGACTGTAGTCGTAGTGGAAATCTCGATCGCTGCCGTAATCGAAATCTTCAACCGCTGCCGTAGTTGAACTCTTCGACCACTGTCAGAGTCGAAACCTTCGATCACTGTCATGTCAATATCTTCGACCGTAGCCATTATCAAACTCTTTGACCACTGTCGTAGTCAAAATCTTTGACTGGCTGCTGTTGTCGATATCCTCGACCGGTTGCCATTGTCGAAATCTTCACTTATAGAACATAGTCAGTAGTTGAAACCTACAATACCCGGTCGGTAGTCATAAACTACAGAATGTGGTCGATAGTTGTAATCTACAATACTAGGTCGGTAGTCATAAGCTACAGTAGCTAGTTGGTAGTCGGAAGACCTACGTGGTTGAAGATCGGTAGTATCGGCTCTGTGTGAGCAATACGACTAGAGTTGCGGTGTAGCACCATGATCGTAAGGCCGTTGGCTACAATAGTCAACAGCTATGTTAGTCATAACACATAGTGATCATATGCTACAGTAATAATAGCTGAAAATATTTAGTGGCTAAAGAACATTAGTATTTATAAAGAGTACTGCACCGACTGAGAAGAGATATTTCAAACCGAGTCAAACCGACTGAGAACATTAGTATTTAAAATCATAATCTTCCTGATTATACAAAAAATATTTAAGTGTTATCTAAATTTAAATTTATTTGGCTCTTATTTGCATTTATCTCAATTTTATTGAATAGATGACTCTGCGCTGGGCGACTTTGAGAATACGTTTGAATCATTCTCTAAGTAACAAGAGCAAGGCAAGCATCCCCTTTGACCATGTTAATCCCAATATTTCAATTATTGTATATTGTTTGCAAAACCTATTTTGCATGCGTGTATGTTTCGCCAAAATTGCTATATTGTGGGTATCGGTAGTTATGTCTGCTTGTATACATTACACCTCCTTGAAAATTTGATACCCTCATTGTTGTAAGCTCTAGGGCATGGTTTAGAAAATACATATTGTCAAATTGGGAATATTGCATTGATATATGGTCTAGATGCTTAGCCCCAAAATAGTTTTGACTGAGTTTGATATTTCGGAAAACTTGCACATGGATATGGATGGTTTCAAATGTTAGACCAACTGAGGAACCTCTGTTAGTTTGGTATAAAAAATAAAATGAAAAACCTGGTTTTTAGATGTGGGCGAGTTATGTGATAAAATGTCAAATGTGAGGCGGAACCTCGCATATAGGTAGAGGAGATTCTTGCCCAGGTCAATTAAGGACCAAACATTATTGCTGCACATCTAAGTCATACCATACAACCACATGCGCTACATAAGCTATGGTGTTTACCTGATTAAGTTGTCTAGGTCTAACCTTACATTGTGGTAGGCGCAGAAGTGGTAAAGGCATTCCATAGAACAGTTTGGCTCATAGAGGCTCTCTTCACTGAGGTAATGCCTCACCAAAGGGACATAATGCACTAAGGTGAGGGCCTGTCTTGCTGCTTACTTAGAGGGCCCAAGTGAGGGCATGTCCATTCATCAGGCTGGTGCAAGGTTAGGACTAGATAACCTAAAGGCTATATGATAATCAACTATCGTCGCACGCCCAATGAAGTGTGTAATGGCCGATAGTGTATTTGATTATCTCATGTAGGTAAAATTGTACAATGTCTACAAAGTATTAAAAACTATTTAAATTATTTAACTGAACATGATGGGATGTAAAGTACGCATCTTTCGTGTGCCATGCTCATGGGTGGGGATTTAGCGATGTTCACAGATGAGAAAGGCTGTGAACAGATTTGGTCTACTGATATGGAAGTTATATAAGTGTTATTTTATTACATGCTAAATGTTCTTTACAATTCTGTTGTAAATTACTACTTATTGAGAGTGCAAATGAAATTTGCCTCATGCTGAAAATAACATAGTATAGAGCCTCCTCCTTTGATAGCCTTGAACGTATGCAAAATTTTGTGATACACTAAAAGTCTTGCTAAGTACACAATGTACTCAACTTGCTTAAATTATTGTTGATTAGAGAATGAAGAAGGTTATGTACCAGACGACGTGTATTTTGCCCCCGGCACCAGGGAATTTGACGATGGGTCGTGCTAGGGCCTAACTCCAGTCGGTTACCTGTGGCAATGATGGCACATCACTAGATGCTTTTGCTACATATTGGACTTCTGTTGTATTTTTATTCTGAACTCTGATGTTTATTTTGGCCAACCGGCCCAATGTATGTAAACTCTACTCTACATCGCTTATTTATATCACCCTTTAGTTGTAAACAATATATCTGCAATATGTATGGATGTGATCTCAATGAAGTGAATGTGTGTACTAGCTATTGATTATGGAACTAGTATAGAACATATACGGTAACTACGGGTGCTTGCACCCGGGGTCCCCACAACACACACACATATGTATATGTGTGTGTGTGTATACAATTATGTATGTATGCACACACACACATTTATGTATATACATGTATGTATGTATATATATATATGCACACACACAAATGTATATGTATGTTTATATGTATATGTATATATGCATGTGTATACACACAAACACACACATTTATATACTAGTCCAGTGCTCATGTGTTGCAACAAAAACCCAAACTATAGAGCAAACCTTAATGAATCAGCCTCTCGTTTTGTCACAAAAACTAATGTTAGTAGTTGCTGCAGCTAGACAAACATATGAATTCAACTCTTTGCTCTATACAGTGCATAAGAAATTATTACATGGGTGTGCAAAATGGTATAAAACAGAGAGACTAATGACAAGACAAGGGAGGTACCTACCATATAATGCTTTCTGTCATTTAGCTGCTTGTTGACCTCAGGAGGGTTCTTTGATTCCTCGTCTTTCAGAATATGATCGAAGTCTTTGATCAAGCTGTAAAGGATCAAGATGTATTTCAAAAACATCAAAAAAGTCTTAGTATGTCCAAAGGGGAAATTGTCATGACAAATGTAACACCTTGGCTTAACCAAAGCCTAGGATGTTACCCACAATTATCATCGTAACAATTTAAACCATTAACCAAGCATCATCAACAACTAGACTTCAGATATTATTATTCGACATAATAATAAACACAAATTTCAGCAACATGGTAACTAATAAATTACACTTAAGATGAACCAATCAATCACTAAGATGAATCAACTATAAACCAAGGAAGGGAATACATTAATCAACTAATTATTGCATGGATAGCACTAAGTTGGTTATGACAATAAGTTATTGATTGCTAGGTGGAGTGAAGAGGTACAAAAGTACAAGATCACATGTTCTACTTCCGTCCATACATATTGCCTTCAACGCTCATTTAAAATTAACAAATAAGGAAGCATGGATCCATGACTCAGCAAGTATATAATAAAACAATAGGAATAACAACATAATCATATCACTTATTAATTTCCACCATTCTCTTTTCTCATCTTTCTTTTGGTTAACGCAATGCAATGTAATATTCATGCGCATGTCTCTTTCTCTTTCTGTAGCACATACCGGTATAGCGGAGGGAACACTCATCAATGTTCACTCTCTATCTCCATCCCGTAGAGGTGCCTACCAAAGTAGGTCTTTTCCTCCATCCTGCGGAAGTGATGACCGAAGTAGGTCTTTTCCTCCATCTCGTGGAGGTACATAACTGTGTAGGTCTTACTCGGGAGTTCTTGCTCATAGCTATTTGACTTACTCACCATCCTGTCTCGTATGCTTATGTCATATCATAGTGCAACCTTACATCATTTTACCACATATCATATTTATTATCGAATTAAATCATACTAAACAAAATGGTAATCAATTATTGTATGGCATGAATAATTCAAAAAAAAATGAGCAATTATTAACCATCACATATCATTCTACTATGTACTTATCTTTTCTAGTTGTGATGTTGGGTTGATTAGAGGATGATACCAACTCCGAAGCTGCTCCTCTTGAAGTAAATATCCAAACTCAATATGAACCACGATAATACAACAATTAATCGATAAGGCTCCTACATGCTTAATAAATCCACAATATTCCCCCATTAGTGGACAGTCACCCTCTGCTGTCATGGTACTAAAAATGACATAACTTTTAACTCCCAAGCCATAATGATATTTTCACTAATCATAAGAACCTCAAATATACCCAGAAAGATTTGAACCGTAGGTAGAAAAGGTGGCTAGAATTGATCAAGGACTATGATCTCACAATCCAGTATCAACCAGGCAAGGTAAATGCAGTGGTGGATGCTCTTAGTCGCAAGGTGACACCCCTACTCTAAGTTGCCTTGTTGCTGATTTTGAATGCATGGATATCTCTTGTTGTTTTGTGGGCACTGTTCATGCTGCACTCGCTTGCTTCTTGAGTCTGCTATTCCAGAGTGAATATGGGAGACATAACAGCATGATCGGATGCACCAACAAGAGAGAAAGCGTTTGGATGAGGGCAAGGAAGGAGATTTTAGCATAGATGAGTTTGGTGCAATGCTGTTTCAAGGCCGCTTTTGTGTGCCATAGAAGGCTCAGGTCAAAGCTGATATTCTAAAGAAAGCTCATTGTACTTCGTACACTGTGCATACTGGTGAAACCAAGATATATTAGGATTTAAAGAAGATTTTTTTGATGGAAAAGCATAACAGTAGACATTGCTCAGTATGTGGCTTCCTATGATGTCTGTCAACAAGTCAAGGCAGAGCATAAGTGTCCAGTAGGTTGTTGCAGCCTTTAGAGGTTCCAGCGTGGAAGTAGGATGATATCTTCATAGACTTTGTGGTTGGCCTACCTTGCACGCAGTGAGGGAAGGATGCAATTTAGGTTGTGGTAGACAGATTCAACAAGTTCGCACACTTTATTCCCATGCACACAACAAATACGATGAGCGATTTTGTTCCTATTTATGTGCGAGAGATAGTACGGTTACATAGTGTGCCTAAGACTACTATTTTAGATCGTGATACAAAGTTTATCTCCAAGTTTTGGGAGAGCTAGCAGAGTATTTTGGGCATACAACTTCGTCTTAGCACCGCGTTTCACCCTCAGACAGATAGCCTGTCTGGGCACATTGTTCAGACATTAGAGGACATGCTTAGATCATGTGCCTTATCTTGGAAGGAAAGTTGGGTGGATCACTTGGCTTTGGCAGAGTTCATTTACAATAATAGCTACCATGCCGGCATTTGAGCTGCATTGTTTGAGGTCCTATAAGGGCGAAGGTGCATGTCATTGTTGTGCTGGGATGCCATAAGTGAGAGGGCAATTCTAGGCCCTGACTGGGTTCAGCAGACTATTGACCGAGCGGTAGATAGAACACTACAAGAAATTTGAGCATCGGTGATGATACGTATTTGTCACAAAATCATGGATTTTTGTCATAAAAGCATAATAGTGACGATTTTCTTGCGTCACGCGGATCGTCACAGATTCTGCGTCATAGAATGTTCTTAGTGACGATCATTGGGAAATCATCATAAAATAGTACACATTTATGACGAATAACAGATCGTCATACAATAATATTTATGACGATTTACTTAGTGTCATAAAATATTTTCTGTGACGATACGTTATCGTCACCAAGTGAAAACATTTATGACAATCGATTTCGTCATGACATGTGGTCCAGGACATGTAATTTATGACGAAATTATTCATCATGAATATATTTGCAACGTCACAAAATTTAATCCAGATATACATGAATGACAAAAAAAACGTCATGAACAGTAGCACAATTCTCCAGATAATCACCATAGAATTGTTCCATCAAAGCATATAGAATTAATTGACATTTATCCAATACATGCCATTACAACTATTGGTTCAACACAAAAGTGATCACCATAGACACAGTTCCATCACAAAACCATATTAGCCAAATGTCACTAGCAGTAACAAGTATGTCTTGTCAGAAGGCATATTGCTACCATACTTCAAAATAAGCCTAGCAACTACACACTGTGACTACAAAGATGATCAAACTATTGATGATTGGCCCAGAAGCCGCAAAACAAGGGAATTAGTTTTTTCTTGCTTGATTGACTGAACTCGGATAGAACTCCACCCACAATGTCATCTATAGATTTGGGTTCTTCACCTTCCTGTGGAGTTTCTTCCATTGCGGTTTCCATGGCATCCTAGCATTGAATAGAGACAATATAAACATGCAAGATAATTCTATGCTCCATTTGTAACATAAACAGATTGCATAATGCTTATCTTTGAATGTTGAAGACACATCAAAGAAAAAATTTTGTATACACCTATAATATGTATTCAGCTAATTCTTTAATAAGTAATAACAGAACATTGTGTTGCATGGTTGTAGAAAATGAAAAAATGAATATGACATACTTAAACAACAATTCAGTTTAGTTTTCCTTTACAAAAACACCTTAGTGTACAGATCAACATAGCATTCAAATATATGTGTCACACACGCACATTTCAATATTTGGCAATTAATATACTTACAATTGCTTCCTGTGCAATATCACTATACATAATCTGTATCAGCATATTAAATATAGAATTAGAGCGGATATAGGAATGAACCATGGGTTACCATAGCTACAAATGATGTTATATTTTGTTCTTTATAAGTGAAAAATAGTAATTGAAGCCAACAACTCACATATCAATTATTAGATAATGAAGCATTGAAAAAGCATAGGCAGGAGACAATTCGAATAGACTTACCTAGGACACCTGAGTTCACTGGAAAGAGATTCCGTCCAGCAAAATAAACTCTACTCCTTATGTCAACAGGTTCTGACAAATAGATCAACAACAAGGGATCAATTAAACCAAAAAGATACAACAAAATTGTCTAACATTACCTTAACATGCAGATTCATCGCTCTGCAAACTCAATCATGGTGCACCAAACGATTGCACTAACGACATGCAATTAGCAAACATGATTACATGCGACAACAACATATTCATGTGGACAACAGATATTGCTCTTGTGGTGCTCATGAAGTGACAGCCAGTTCCCTGTTGAAAAGATGTGTTGCCCACATTAAGAACAAGAACAGAGTATTTTTGTTAAATTCAGGACATTATAAATGTCACGGCAGCATTTCACTACATTTGATCAATAGACATAAAAGTGGAGTGAAGTCTGTGTATATTGAAGATAACCTTTGTTGATGACATTTTCAAAAACAGGGAAAAAAATTGTAGTGGTTCACTACTTCACCTCATATGAGACATCCCATTTTCCTTTCCGAAGTGGTCTGTGGTAGTAGTTCATGTTCCCCAAATAAAAGCTTTTACCATCTGGGATTTTCTTGACTTCAGCCATCACCGAATCAAATCTAACAAAGGTATCATCAAGAAAAGCAATGATTATTACACATCACGTATTGTTAACACTAACAGATGAATATTGTTGATTGTTTTCACTTTTCAAAAAGTACCTGTATGGGTCTTGGATGGTCTATATTATGCTTCAATGTTTTCAGTAAACATGACATCAAACTAGTTCTAACAACCTGCAAGATCACAAGCAAAACAATGATTATTACACATCACATATTGGAACAAGCTCAAGGAAATTATGCCTTTAAATCTCATCTTGGCAAACATAGTATACATAAGAAACAAGTGATATCGCAGTGTTGATTTCTTTTGCAATAGACAAGCAAGGACAGCTCATTGTTTAGAAAGCTTCCTTCCAAAATAATTTTTTATTAGACGATATCAATAACTTAGCTTGAGAGTGGGGTATGATATGGGCAAGCCTGAATGCCTGATTAACAAGTTTGGTTGTCTGAAACATAGTTTAACTATTCACATGCGTATACAGTATCAAATAATGCATAAAGAATGGAATGCGGTAAAACAAATTATGAAGAAAAAAATCAGGGATCAATAATGACAAATGGCAGATTTGGACATCGCAACAGAAAAATTCACATCAAGAAAAAGAACAAGTAGACTAGTCGGCAGAAGATCAAACCTTGAAGGGACGCTGGACTTAGCGCTCGGGGAACGACGCCGGCGACGGATCCGGAGTGGGGGTGCATGATCGAGGCGACGACGATGTAGGGCCGAGATCTAGGCGGTGGAGAGACAGATCTGGGCGGCGGCCAGAAGAGGCGGAGCGGGGGTGCTAGATCCAGGCGAGCGAGGGCTACGTGACGGCGGCGACGCGGCGCCGAGAACAGGCGGACGCTGCACTGAGAGTATCGTGAGCTAGGGCTACAGTACGAAGGCGGCGCGAGGATCCAAATGGGGGGCCGAGAGGAGAGAGTGAGGGGCGACCCGCGACCTGGACTGGGAGGGAGGGGGCGATCTGGGGAGGGAGGAGAGGGGGACGATCTGGGGAGGGAGAGGGGGGCGATGGGAGGGAGGAGAGAGTGAGGGGGGAAATTGTTGGCGCGTCAGTCTGGGTTTTCATGCCCCGCCGTGCGCAAGTTTGGCGCGCATGAAAAATTTCGTGAAAAATTACAAGAATCATGGTATTTTGCGTGAATTATGTTAAATTTCTGCTGTATATATTAAAAAAGAGCTATATACAAGAAAAAGAGAGGGAGAATGTACATAAGTAAATTTCTGCCTTGGTATAAATTTTCGAAGTGCTCAGGAATTAGTTTTTGGCAATCTCTGAAAAGGAAAATTCTTACCCTTTTCTAATTAGCGAAAATTGTTATGTACAATTTTCTAAAATTATGTAAAGCAGACTTTCATCTTCTCATGTAGTGAAAATTGTTTTTCGCCAATTCAACAAGTGGCAGTGCTATACTTGTGTACATTTGTAATTAGGAGGAAATTTTTTTAATTGCAGTACTAGCTGATATTTAAACCAGGACAATTCTACATTTTTGCCAGTACGATTACAAGGTTATACATATATATTTTTGACAGGGTAGCAGTAATGCTTCTACAAAAAGCCCCTAGAGCAATGCAAGATTTTACACTGTTCCATTTCAGGATTTTCAGGCAAACACACCCTCCATGCCTCTAGAGGCCTTGCTTCTTCAGCTCCTCCATGTATGGATGACTAGGGGTGGAAAACGGTAACGGATAATTCGTTTTATCCGATATTCGTATCCGAGAAAACGCGAATGTGGTAAGCAAAAATCCGTATTCGAAAATATTCGTATTCGTATTCGAGAATATTCGTATCCGTATTTTAGAATATTCGTATTCGCATTCGTATTCGAGAATATTTGTATCTGTATTCGTATTCGAGACTATTCGATTCGTATTCGATCCGTTTCTAGAACCCATGAAAAATTCGTACAAATTTTGTGATTCAAAATTTGAATTTAGGTGGTTTAAAACCAGTAACTAATCAAAAATCGGCAAAACTGCTAGGAATCCGTTTTATCCGATATTCGTATCCGAGAAAATCCGTATTCGAAAATATCCGTATTCATATTCGAGAATATTCGTATCCGTATTTGAGATTATTCGAATTCGTATTCGTATTCGCTTTAAAAATATGGATTCGTATTCGTATTTGAGACTATTCGATCGTATCCGATCCGTTTCCACCCCTATGGATGACCATCTGAAATAATGAAACGTAGATAAGTATCCATCAAAGATAGTAATGTATATACATTTTTTAAAAATCAGGTATCCAAGAAGATACATACAAATCTATTCATCATCAGTTTCATTCGCTGGGCTTTGTGGACAATCATGATCACTGCAATATTGTTGCAGAGTGTCATCTGCATATTCACTGTCGCTATCATCAGAAGTATCATCAGTGCTATTTGTAATATTATCAACTATTTCAGCATCAATTGTACAGCCATCCTCATCAATACGATGCAAATTCTCCATATGTGGATCAATATCACTCAAAATATGCTCTGTACCGGAGGAAATATCATCCTGGTATGCAACCTAGCCGAGACGCGGCGACCTAGCCGGGGGGCAAGGGTGTGCGATGTCCTTGACTGCGCGGGAGGCGGCTGCCGTTGGTTCATGGCTACTTCACAATGGCCCCATTCGCCCTAACTTTTTTTTGACAACACTTTTTTCGTCATCCAATAAATCGTCACGAATAATAATTTCTTTGATGACGAACATAAACAATCATCATGGTTTTATGTATATGCTGTGACAAATATTTGTTTTCATCACAAAACTAGGCGTCGAAGGTACCGTCCCGCATATTAATGACGAAATCACTTGAATCGTCACGGAATGATAGCTAATCTATGACATTTTCGTTTCTCATCATAACTATATTCGTCACTGATACTCAAATTTCTTGTAGTGGAAGAATCTGCTTGCCACTTAGAGCCGACAAAAGAATTATTCTGATGTGAAGAGGCGGAACAAAGTTTGAAGTGGGGGATCAGGTTCTCTTGAAAGTGTCTCCCACAAAAGGTATTATGCACTTTGGTACCAAAGAGAAGCTTAGCCCGAGATATAGTACCAAAGAGAAGCTTAGCCCGAGGTACGTTGGACCATTCCCGATCGTGGCACGAATTAAGAAATTGGCTTATCGTTTGGACCTTCTTGAATCCATGCGAGGTGTGCATAATATATTCTATGTCTCCATGTTGAGAAAATACCTGAGAGATCCAGAGCATGAGATACCACTAGAGCCATTGGTCATTGAGCAAGATAGTACCTTCGAGTCTCGGCCAGTGCAAATTCTGTTAGAGTTAGAGAGTTCTAAGGCATAATATATTGAAGTATGTCAAGGTGCTTTGGACGTATCAGACCGAGCGGGAAACAACTTGAGAGCTGGAGTCTCACATGTGTGAAAAATATCCAGAGCTGTTCACTTTAGATATGTGTGTAGTTTAATTTCCAGTTCAGTTATGTTTCTCAGTTAGAGTTGTGAGATATAGAATTCGAGATCGAATTCTGCTAAGAAGGTTAGAATGTAAATAGTGCTTGGACTGTCTGTGCGTTCAATCGCACCCGAATTGAATTTTAGGAGAGCTTTACAAAAACCATGCCTTGCCAATGGATAATGGAGCCAGCTTTTCCAAAACCGTATACTCCACCTGCGACAGTCAAAGTTCAAGAGTCAAAAGTTCACGGCTTCTCAATCTCATACAACCCTCTAGCTAGGCATGTAACCGTAAACGCAGTGTGTGTACGTCACGACGCCGAAGTTGCCTCGAGACAGTAGTACTTGTTTCCACTAACCATCGTATATCGTACATCACGTCCTTATATTTACAAGTCTCTGGCTGTTCGTGACGGCGGGCGTGTCTGGCGACGACGATCCCCGGCCGTCTCGACCGCGCTCGCTGAGGAAGTCGCGTCGCTGCCGTGCCGGAGCGCTCTTGTGGCCGTGGCCGGGAAGGGAAGGGCGCCATGCGGGACTGTGGGCGTCGGCACGCGGCGCGGCTGCGTGGGGCGGCGAGGTGACGCTCGTGGGCTTGATCGGAGGGCGAGGACCACTGGACCGCATGCAGCCTCCATCTGCACCGGCCGGCGCGCGCGGGTGCCGTAACACTCATGAACCGCGTCGACGAGTTCATAGACAAGAGGACGACCACGTCGACACCGACACCGGCGGCAACCAGTGTGCAGATGGAGCTGCGTAGATGCAGTACGTCGCATGCATGCATGGCAGGAATCAGGGCAAGAACAAGACAGCAACTGAAGTGAAAACTCAGGTCGTCGTGCCAACGGAGCACAGGCTACTTAGGGCCTTGCCGGGCTTTGGGCTACATCGGAAAGTTTGTGCCTCCCGAAGGTGCACGGCCCAAACTGAAGTAACAGTTGAACGAGGGCAGCACGTTATGGATTGGGCTTGGGTTGGATATAGCCCAATAAGGCCGAGAAAAGTAGGCAAAGTCTTATTAAATGATTGAGTATTGTTATACAACATTCGACTGTTTTAAGGATAAAAACAGTCAGATTGATCTGGGACGTTAGATCTCCATCCAACGGATCCACCCATACAAGCCCCCCTCCAAGAAAAATGACCCCCTCTAAAAAAATGATCTAGGGTGTTAGATCTTCATCTAATAGCTCAAAATCTGACTGTTTTTATCCTCAAAAACAGTCGAATGTTGTATAGACACTCCGTCACGCCAAACATGTTTCCGTACTCACTCAGCACCTGCCGGCTCGCCGCCAGCTTATCGGGCTCGAGATGGAGCACCGCATCAAGCTGGTCCATGATTGCGGTTGCGCCGGGGTGCACCACCCAGAAAAGGTCGTTCCATTTGGCACCAATGCCGAGCGAACCGAACGACTCCAGAAGGCACTGCTCGATGTTGTCTCCGATGAGCCCTGACACCTGCTCGCGGGTGCAGGTGCTGCCTCCCAAGCCGCCTTTCGTGAGATGCATGCTGATGGCGTGCCCGGATTCCGGTATCACCGTCTGCGAGGCGGACACCATCTCGAACAGCGGGTACTCTACGGGGCTCATGGGGTCGGCACCGACGATGACGGCGCCCGCGCCGTCACCGAACAACCCCAGGTTAATGAGTGTCTGGAAACAGCCTTCCTCGGGACCGCTGAAGAGCATGATGGTCAGCTCGGCGCTGACCACGAGAACGCGCGCGCCGTGGTTGTTCTCAGCCAGGTCCTTGGCGAGGCACAGCGCGGCGGAGCCGGCGAAGCAGCTGTTCATGTAGAGCATGGTGCGGCGAACGGAAGGACGGAGGCCGAGGAGCGGAATCTGTTGGATTTAATTTGGGCTTGATCCATTTTTAATTCAACAATTAAATCAAATAAATCCTAAGGCCCATATTAAATGCTAAATGCATGGATTGATGAAGGCATTAAGTGAGCAGTTACCGGAATTAATTCCGTCGGTTTCAAGTAGTAATTGTGCGAGAGTTCTTGTCCGTTACTTGCGATTACTCCCTGTCCGTGCGCTTCTGTCTCTTCATCTTCTCCTTGCAGCGTATAGAGCGAGACACGAAACCACACCTTCTCCTCTCTGTTGAGCTGCTCCTCCGAGTTTTCCCGTCCCGGCCTCTCGCGCGCAAAGCGTTTGGGAGAGCAGCCTCGAAACCACGTCCACCGTGACATGTGCGGATAGGCGGGCGTCAGGTTTTGGGAGTGCTCAAGACGATCGCTCGCTTCAGTACACGACGTGATCGGCTAATTCCTAGCGGCATTCCATTACACGGCAAGTACAACTACTTCCAGAAGGCCGTTCAAGGGACTGCACTGCGTACCTCGTCCTGCACCAACTGAGATCGACTACATCGAATAGCTGCTCATGTCAACTGAGCAGAACGGCGCATCCGGTGCCTCTGGCACTGGCCCCGCCTCTGGGTATAACATTTTGTTCCTGATCTTTACAGTATTGTTCATAGAGTTAGTTACACTGTTTAGTGTTCTAAAAATGAATAGTACTAGCACAACTCTTGTCATGATTTTAATTGGTAATTTCTGGATTAAATTATGTCGTAATTTGCCTAAATTTCTAACAATCCAAAAACCTGATTTTAGGCACTTTTCGGTTAGTGGTTTTGCTGCTGCTCTTAAGCCGAATACATTTGATGGTTCAAATTACAAGCGGTGGCGTGCTAAGATGGTTCTGTGGTTGACGGCTATGAGCGTTTACCATGTCGTGCAGGGGCTTCCTGAACAATTTACACCAGAGGAGGAGAAAATGTTCAAGGTTGCTGATAACCTATTTCGAGGCGCCGTGGTTAGCGTTCTCGCTGAAAACATAGTGGACGTCTACATGTTACTGCCGTCTGGCAAAGAGATGTGGGAAGCACTTAAGAAAAAGTTCGGTATTTCCGATGCTGGTAGTGAGCTGTACGTCATGGAGCAGCTGTATGACTACAAGATGGTTGATAACCGATCTGTAGTGGAACAGGCTCATGAGATACAGGCACTGGCAAAGGAACTCGAGCATTTTCCATGCGTGTTGCCCGACAAGTTTGTGGCTGGCGGTATTATCGCCAAGTTACCACCTTCTTGGAGGATTTTGCCACTTCTCTAAAACACAAGAGACAAGAGTTCAGCGTCGCGACCTCATTGGGTCTCTTGATGTTGAGGAGAAGCGAGGACAAAAGACACTCGGGGAAAGGAGTTGAGTCTTCTAGTGCCAATTTGGTGCGAAGAAAACTTCAATGCTTCTCAACAAGAAGAAGAACAAGCAAGAGAACAAACCAAAGACTAAGCAAACAACCACGTTTAAGAAGAAGAAGAACAAAGGGAACTGCTTTGTTTGCGGGAGCGAGGATCACTGGGCAAGTGAGTGCCCAGACCGCAAATTTAAGCAGGACAAGAAGTCTGCAAACATGATTGTTAGCGAGACTGATGCAAGAACATCGGGGTATGGTAATTCTTTACCTACTATTCTTTCAGTCTGTCATTCGCCTGAGTGGTGGATGGATACTGGAGCTAATATTCATGTGTGTGCTGATATTTCTTTGTTTTCTTCTTACCAGGTTGGCGGGACTGGAACCTTGCTGATGGGGAACGGATCGCATGCGCGTGTTCTTGGTGCTGGTATGGTTATTCTGAAGCTCACTTCGGGAAAGACCGTGCAATTGAAGAACGTGCAGCATGTCCCCTCTATCAAAAAGAATCTAGTTAGCGGCTCTCTACTATGTAGAGATGGTTTTAAATTAGTCTTTGAATCGAATAAATGTGTACTTTCTAAGTATGGGACATTTGTTGGAAAAGGTTATGATTGCGGAGGCTTGTTCCGCTTATCTTTGTCTGATGTGTGTAATAATGTTGCAAACAATGTTACTAATTCGAATGAATCGAATATTTGGCATTCACGGCTTTGTCATGTTAATTTTGGCTGTTTGACGCGGCTAGCAAATCTGAATTTAATCCCGAAATTTACTTTAGTCAAAGATTCTAAGTGCCATGTGTGTGTGCAATCTAAGCAACCTCGCAAGCCTCACAAGGCAGCAGAGGCGAGGACTTGGCACCATTAGAACTAGTTCATTCGATTTGTGCGAGATGAGCGGCGAGTTGACTAAAGGTGGCAAAAGATATTTCATGACACTTATAGATGATTGTACTAGATTTTGCTACGTGTACTTGCTAAAATCAAAAGATGAAGCGTTAAATTATTTTAAGATCTATAAAGCTGAAGTAGAAAATCAACTTGAGAGGAAAATTAAACGGTTAAGATCTGATCGCGGTGGAGAGTATTTTTCAAATGAATTTTCTAAATTCTGCATGGAACATGGAATTATTCATGAAAGGACACCGCCATACTCACCACAATCAAATGGGATTGCCGAAAGAAAGAATCGCACTCTAACTGAGTTGGTTAATGCCATGTTAGAGACAGCGGGACTATCTAAGGAATGGTGGGGTGAGGCTATATTGACTGCTTGTCATGTCCTGAATAGAGTTCCTACAAAGAATAAAGAAATTACACCATTCGAGGAATGGGAAAAGAAAAGATTGAATCTCTCCTACTTGCGCACTTGGGGTTGCTTGGCCAAGGTGAATGTGCCAATCAACAAAAAGCGCAAACTTGGACCTAAAACTGTTGATTGTGTTTTCCTTGGTTATGCTATACACAGCGTGGGATATAGGTTTTTAATAATAAACTCTGAAGTACCTGACATGCATGTTGGTACTATTATGGAGTCCAGAGATGCTACATTTTTTGAGAATGAATTTCCTATGAAAGAATCACCTAGCACGTCTAGTCATGAACCTATAATACCCCATGAGCAACATATTCGGATAGAACACTTTGAGGAAACCCGTGTGCAAAATCCTGAGGAGGATGACACTGTAGTCGCTCGAAAGAGTAAGAGACAAAGGACTGCAAAGTCTTTTGGTGATGACTACATTGTGTACCTTGTGGATAACACTCCAAGAACCATTGAAGAGGCATATTCTTCTCCTGATGCTGACTTTTGGAAGGAAGCAGTACGGAGTGAGATAGATTCTATTATGTCTAATGGAACTTGGGAAGTCGTTGATCGTCCATATGGGTGCAAACCTGTAGGTTGCAAATGGGTGTTCAAGAAAAAGCTTAGGCCTGATGGTACTATTGAAAAGTACAAGGTAAGGCTTGTGGCCAAGGGTTACACCCAGAAAGAAGGCGAAGATTTCTTTGATACTTATTCACCTGTTGCTCGATTGACCACAATTCGAGTATTACTTTCCTTGGCAGCTTCTCATGGTCTTCTCGTTCATCAGATGGACGTTAAGACAGCTTTCCTAAATGGGGAGTTAGAGGAGGAGATCTATATGGATCAGCCAGATGGGTTTGTAGCAAATGGTCAAGAAAGCATGGTGTGTAAATTATTGAAGTCTTTGTATGGCCTGAAGCAAGCGCCTAAGCAATGGCATGAGAAGTTCGATAGAACATTAACGTCTGCTGGCTTTGTTGTGAATGAATCTGATAAATGTGTGTACTATCGCTATGGCGGGGGTGAAGGTGTGATCCTGTGTTTGTATGTTGACGACATACTGATCTTTGGAACCAGCCTTAATGTGATTAAGGAGATTAAGGACTTTTTGTCCAATAATTTTGAGATGAAGGATTTGGGAGTAGCTGATGTTATTCTTAATATCAAGCTCTTGAGAGAAGGCAATGGTGGGGTGACATACGCAATCCCACTATGTGGAAAAGGTGTTGAGTCGCTTTGGGTATAGTGATTGCAAACTGCTCAACGCCTTATGATCCTAGTGTGCTATTAAGGAAAAATCGAAGAATAGCAAGGGATCAATTAAGATACTCCCAAATCATTGGCTCGCTTATGTATCTAGCTAGCATAACGAGACTGACATCTCATTTGTTGTGAGCAAACTAAGCCGGTTTGTATCAAATCGGAGATGATCAACGGCGTGCTCTTGAGAGAGTGATGCGCTATTTAAAAGGTACTATGAGCTATGGGATTCACTATGCTGGGTATCCAAGGGTACTTGAGGGTTATAGTGATTCCAATTGGATATCTGATGCTGATGAGATTTATGCCACAAGTGGATATGTGTTTACACTTGGAGGTGGCGCTGTTTCATGGAAGTCTTGCAAGCAGACCATCTTAACGAGGTCAACAATAGAAGCAGAACTCACAGCATTGGATACCGCCACTGTTGAGGCTGAATGGCTTCGTGAACTCCTTATGGATTTACCGGTGGTTGAAAAACCTATACCGGCTATTTCTATGAACTGTGATAATCAGACGGTGATTGTCAAAGTGAATAGTTCTAAGGACAACATGAAGTCAACAAGGCATATAAAGAGGCGGTTGAAATCTGTTAGGAAATTGAGAAACTCCGGAGTGATAGCGTTGGACTATGTCCATACGTCTAATAATCTGGCAGATCAATTCACTAAGGGTTTGTCACGTAATGTGATAGATAGTGCATCGAGTGAGATGGGCTTAAGACCCACGTGAAGTCTATCATAGTGGTAACCTGTCCTATGTGATCGGAGATCCCGTGAAGTAGGATGGTGTAACAAGCTAGTGGTAGACTGTGAGGAGAGACCCTTAACAAGGTCCATGTCGTATGAGATGCACTTCTCTCCTATCCTGTAAGGCAGGTTGGTTTATACCTTAATGTGATCCGAGTGGCTTGTTGAAGCAGAGATGTTGTCCTACAGAACATCTTATGAGGAGCACACACCTATATGAGTTTGACTGCTGGTCACAGTCTATGAGATTTGGGTGATCTCTAGATACTCATGAAAGGCCAAGGAGTTTGACTTATATGCTCCAACCAGAAGGGATGCTTTAGGCAGCCTAGTATCAATAAAGGACTTAGGTGAAACTTATTTCGCACAAAACTGTCAATTCAAGGCATAGTCCATTGTTCAGTTGTGAAGAAGTGTAACCTTTGTTCTAGGTGGATGTTCAACTTAACAGTCTCCATCGAAACACTGGTATATCAAATAACAGAGAATTGAGAGTATTTCATATGTGCCCTAGAATTTGGTGGGGATTGTTGGATTTAATTTGGGCTTGGTCCATTTTTAATTCAACAATTAAATCAAATAAATCCTAAGGCCCATATTAAATGCTAAGTGCATGGATTGATGAAGGCATTAAGTGAGCAGTTACCGGAATTAATTCCGTCGGTTTCAAGTAGTAATTGTGCGAGTTTCTTGTCCGTTACTTGCGATTACTCCTGTCCCGTGCGCTTCTGTCTCTTCATCTTCTCACGCGCGCGTATAAGAGCGAGACACAGAAACCACACCTTCTCCTCTCTGTTGAGCTGCTCCTCCGAGTTTTCCCCGTCCCAGCTTCTGCGCGCACAGGCGTTTGGGAGAGCAGGCCTCCGAAACCACGTCCAGCTGTGACATCTGCACGGATAGGCGGGCGATCAGGTTTTTGGGGAGTGCTCAGCACGACTGCTCGCTTCTGTACACGACGTGATCGGCTAATTCCTAGCGGCATTCCATTACACGGCAAGTACAACTACTTCCAGAAGGCCGTTCAAGGGACTGCACTGCGTACCTCGTCCTGCACCAACTGAGATCGACTACATCGAATAGCTGCTCATGTCAACTGAGCAGAACGGCGCATCCGGTGCCTCTGGCACTGGCCCGCCTCTGGGTATAACATTTTGTTCCTGATCTTTACAGTATTGTTCATAGAGTTAGTTACACTGTTTAGTGTTCTAAAAATGAATAGTACTAGCACAACTCTTGTCATGATTTTAATTGGTAATTTCTGGATTAAATTATGTCGTAATTTGCCTAAATTTCTAATAGAATCAAGTGAAAGTCGACGCCCGGAATGTGGGCACCGGAGTTGGTGGTGACAACAAGGTGGGTGATGTCGGTGGCTGCGCGGCCCCACTCGGCGATGGCCTTCTCCGAGGCTTTTGCAGCGAGTTCTGGGATGGCGGTGGCAACGATGTCTAGTCGAGCGTCGAGGGACGGCGATGTGCGGTCAAGGAATTCTGGGTGAGCATTGAGCAGATCCTCGGTGTGGTAAAAGAAGCGCTTCTTGGTACCTGATGTTTCACCTGAGATGCATGGAAAAGCACATAAGCGAGTAAGCGACACACTTTCATGTCAGACTACTTTTCAGTTTTGCTTATTAGCAGTAAAATCTAGGGGGAATATCCCATTTACCTCGGTGGACTGTCAGGAAAGTCTAATTTCCATCCTCAACTATAAAATTTACATATGAAATTTTGCTTCATTTCGGATGGAAAATCCAAAAGAAGTTTCAATACAAATGATTTGCGTTGCCGAAATGCCACATGAATGTTGAAACTTGCTTTTCTTTTGTACAAATTAAAAATGAGAAGAAATCATCATACATGTTGGCATGAAAAACTAAGAAATACACATAACTAATGGACGGAAACATGAGGGAGGCTGAAGCTTGCATTCTTACAGACTCTCTTGAACTTGTCCTTGAGGTCGGTGAGGTGGTCGCGCTTGGTGGCACGGAAGTAGAAGTCCGGGAACTCGTCCTGAGACAAGCAGTTCGTCGGGTTTGCGGTGCCGATGGCAAGCACGGCGGCAGGGCCGTCCGCTCGCTGCAGACGCCGGATCTCGCCGACGGTGGCCGGAGCACTTCCCATGGTTTCCAAAGCTGAATGCTTGTCTTTGGTTGTCCGCACAATGTCAAGAATGTATATATATGCCTAGCTGTTGTGGAATCAGCACGCCCACCAGCAGTGAAATATCGTGATACAGCAGTTTTAGATGTTATATATGGATATACTCCCTCGGGTCTAAATTAAGTTCCATTTTAGTTACCTTCATACATACAAAGCAGTAAATAAATAAATTGATGCCTACTATGGACTTGCTAACTTATAGAAATACCTCATTAAAGAATTAAAGGTGGTTCCTGAAAGATCAGGATTGAGTCGATCTATCCATTAATCGGTGGAGATACGAAACGTGTATACAAAACACACACATATCGTGATAAAGCAGTTTCAGATGTTGTGGTTATCCTCCCTCGGGTTTTAATTAAATGTCATTTTAACTACCTTTAGAAATGCAAAACAGTAAATAAATAAATTGATATCAACTTTGGACTTGGTAACTTATAGAAATATTTCATTAAAAAATTAAAGGTGGTTCACGAAAGATCAAGATTGAATCTATACATTAATCCGTGCATATACGAAATTAGTTAGTAAATTAGTTAAACTCGACATCCAAAAAATTTTAAAATTTTTTGCACACGATACATAAAGAAAATACATATTTTAAATCATGCTACCATGATAGTGTGGTGTCCTAGTTTTATTATTTTGTATGTATGTATGTATGTACGTACGTACGTACGTACCTGTGTATATGTATATATGTATATGTATATACGTGTATATGTATATGTGTGTATGTGTATATATATGTATGTATATAACATATATATTTACATATATGTATATATGTACATATATATACAATATATATACATATACACACACTACTTAAAAGAGAGAGTTGATGAGTGGTACGTTCTTTTCTCTCCCTCTCCTTCCTAAAAAAAGATTCTCGTGTGGCCCTATCCACTCTGACTCCTCTTTCCCCTACCCTCCTCACGCATTTTGCTAGGCACCTTGCCCCTACGCGCACACCGACGGGTGCCATCCACACATTGGTTCGCCTCTGCCCTAGCTCCATCCTCCACAGTGCTGTAGGATCAATAATAACTGACTAGAGGAAGTGAATAGGAGATTTTTAAATTATTTTGGCTAAATTATAATTTTTTAGCAAGTATGAGTTTAATAAAAAAAACCTTTTGCACAATTAAGGCTTAAATACTCTAGGCTTCACTAAGGCTCTATAAGCAATGCCAATACTAGATACACTTATAGCTATACAATTCAATTCAATATAAGTGCTAAAATATAAATGCAGAAAGTAAAGACGAAGAAATAAACCACGAAGGAGACACGTGATGTTTTCCCATGGTATCAAAGACTTGCTGGTCTTCATTAGTCCACGTTGAGGTAAGCCTAAATGGATTAAACAAGCTCCATGAATTAAGTCTCAAACACCTCAAGTCTATTAAGATTGCTCTTCCTCCACTCTGGAGATGGCGAGTACCACACCACTCATAAACGATGCCAGCTCTCTTCACAAGCTTCTTTGAAGAGATCATAGCACAACTTTCTCCAAGCTGTCTATGTGTCGGCAACCACCAAGAGTAATAAATCACAACGCTTATTTGAAGGTTTTCATGTGCCACAAAGATCAACTAATGATGCATGCACTTGAATGCTCTCAACTACGTTAAAATATAAAACTAGAGTAAATGAGTAGTAAAGAGTGCACAAAGGGCTGTATTTAATGAGGTCAAGAAGAGAACCCTTATTTCTGGTGGTGTGGTATTTATAGTCTTCACCGACCAGGATGACCGTTGGGGTTGAACTCCCCAAAAATCAGGAATTATGGTACTACCACCATATAGTAGCTGGTATTACCGCACCTACTATTCAACCTCTATTTGAGCCTCATTAAATACACAAAAACTAGCAATTACTTCAAATATCGGTAGTGCTGCCCTCACAGGGTCTGGTAATACCGCACCCCAGCCGCGGTAGTATCGATTTCCAAAGGAGAGAAATTGCTCCAAAAAATAGCTCTCTGAAAATTAGCTACTGCCAACTATATTTCGGTACTTCTGAATTTTAGTAGTACCACCAACATCATGCAGTCATACCGCTCAAGGGTCCTACTGTGCAATCTATGCGGTAGTACCACTTCGAGGAATGTCAAATGAGTACCTATATGAAAATTAGCTACCGGCATGTATCAAGGACCTGTGGTCATACTGGTTTTTCAAAGTTAATTCACAGAGAGTTCAAAAAGATGTTCCAAATGCATGTATGAACACTTAATTGATCAAAGTGGCACAAGTCAAGCTTCAAGCTACTAGTCATGACCCATCATTATAGTACAAAACTATTATACAAATTCGGTCTATTCATCCAAACATCGAGACCAGTAAAAAGTTATAAAGAGGTCCTTAGACTATGATATAGTTTTGCCTTGAGCTAAATCTTGATCCATGTTGATCTTTTATCACCTTTGCATGCCTTTTCCATGACATCATCAAGATCTGAACCAAACCTTTCAATTATTTCAAAACAAAACAAGTTAGTCTTTTAACCATTGCCATCATTAATTACCAAAATCATTTTAGGGGCCTAGATACTTTCAAGCGTCCACCCGTTCAACGTCCTCATCTCCATCTCACCCTTGCTAGCGACCCCTCCGTGGGCTTCTGCCCTTTAGGCTCCTCACCGCATGCACCGCCGTGTGGCCTGATGGGTACACACTTCCCATGGCGCTCAAGGCATGCACGTGGCTTGGCGGCCTCCGCGAGGGCCGCCAAGTGCATGCGTTCGTAGCGAAGGCCGGGTTCCTAGGGCACCTACCCGTTTGTAATGCATTGGTCATGTTCTACAGGTGTGTAGTGAGTGTGACGATGCGAGGAGGGTGTTCGACAAAATGGACCAAGCTGGTGTCTGCATTCATCAGGGAGGGAGGTTCATAGAGGCTCTTGGGGTATTTGGTGAGATGGACATTGCACCGAATGAGGGGGCATTGGTGAGTGTGCTGCTCATGTGAGGGGGGCTAGGATTGGTGCGGGCTAGGAAGGCTGTGCACGGGTGGTATCTCAAGCAGGAGCGGGGGCTAAACCTCATTGTTGGGAATGTAATGTTAGATATGTATGTCAAGTGCGAGAAATTGGATCTTGTAAGGCAGGTGTTTGACCGGCTTTCAATGAGGGACATTGTTTTTTTGGATGGTTTTGATAAGTGGTTTGGTGCAGTGCAAGCGTCCAAGTGAGGCATTAGAGGTGTTCAATGCGATGGAGACATCAGGGGTGATGCCAGACAAGGTTGTTCTTTCCACTGTCCTCTTAGCTTGTGCGACGTGGTGTGCTCGAGTCTAGGACGATGTGGTGTGCTCGAGTCTAGGAGATGGGTGCATGAGTATGTAGACCGTAAGGGCATTGAGTGGGACATGCATGTGGGGACTTCAGTGGTTGATAGGTATGAGTGTGGGTGCTTGAAGATTATTGTTTCCATCTTTCATAAGATGCCCCTCAAAGAATGTGTCTGGAAAGTGTTGATCAATGGGTTTGCATTGCATGGTCATGGTAGGGAAGCTCTTGAGTACTTTGATAGGATGGTTGCTTCAGGCTTGCCCCCAATGAAGTCACCTTTATAATTGTCCTTGGTGCATGCTGCCACTCTGGTTTAGTTTAAGAAGGCTATTAGTTGTTTGAGTTGATGAAAAGTTCATACAAGCTCTCGCCATGGGAAGAGCATTTATGGTTGCATGGTTGATCTTCTTGGCAGAGCTAGGCTCATCCGAAAGCATATGATGTAATTATGACCATGCCTGTGAGACCTATTGTGTTCACATAGGGAGCCCTACTGCGTGCATGCCAAGCTCATGGATGAGCGAATTTTTTACAGCAGATTCTTATGCATGTTCATGAGTTGGAGTCCTCTGGGAGTGGGGTTTATGTCTTCCTTTCAAATGTATATGTTGTGAATGATAGATGGATAGATGTGAAGAGGGTGAGAGGGCTGATGAATGAGAAAGGCATGCAGAAGGAGCCAGGATCCAGTGTGATTAAGGTGAATGGCAAGACTAGTGAATTCTTAGTTGGACAAAAGAACCACCAGGACATGGATGAGATATGTGCTATGCTTTTCATACTAATAAAGCAAATACATTTGGATGGACCATAATTCTTTAGGCAGATTATAAGTTTCCATTAGTTACTCTAATATTATTCATTCAAAAACTATCTACTTAGTTGGTCCTAAGGACTGGGCAGAAGATTTAGGTGGTTATTGTGTAGTGTTAGCACCATCTAGCTACTTGTATTTCTTTGGATGAATGATGATTAAATCTATCTTTGGCTTAGGTACTGCATGTTTATGTTTTCACTATTTGTTGTTTCTGTACATATGCCTGGCTTTCCTAAAGCTGAATAGCCAAGTGGAGTGCAATGAAATGATCAGACATGATTAATGGTGAATATTTACCACTATTAAGTTCTTTTCATAGCATCCAACCACTATTCAGTGTTGGACATGATAAACAATGAATCTAAGCATCATGACTGGTGAATGGAGGAATACAATCTGACCTTTACAAGGCACTGACATAAATCAAGATTGAATTGAGAAGTAATCATTTTATATTAGATGATGCAAAAAAAAGTTGCCAAACCTTGGTCATGAAAATATTGAGACTAGTAGGGTTTGTACTATGATTACTGCATAGTTATGCTCTGTTAAATACACTAGCCTTCTAAATAGGATGATGGGGATTGCTCTGTGAAGTTCTCTTGAAGCCTAGGAGGACTGAAATGTTTCCAAGGAATATGATATATTATTAATTGTGTTCTACTATCCTACACTCAACTTGTTAGTTTGATGAAGGTCTGTTTTTGCTCATGATGGAGACAACAGTTGTTGGATTATCATCATTAGATTTTTCCTCACTAAAGAAGCAGATAAAGTGTTGTCCAAGATGAGGTTGTAAGTTAAATTCATTCTCAAAGCATCTTGTTTAGTTCTTGCATACGTGGAAAAGTAATTTTTAAATGAAGATACATTTAAAAGGTCCAACATTTTACTATTGCTTTGTGATGTGGACCTTGTTCATATTCTCACATTTAATTAAATTTCCTGTTTTAGAGAGGGACTATTATTCAATATTTATCTAATGTACCATCTACCTCCACATCCGTTCTCCCATTGGCAATTAGAGAACACCGCCACCATAGGAGGTCCAAGATTATAAAGTGCTGAAAAGTCTCTTGTATTGAAATTTGGCCTCTATTCTGGTGCATATATAGTCTGCCGGACATATTGGAGAAATAGTACAAAGACAAAGTGATGTATTCTTGCAGTTCATTTTGGGTTTTCATAACTAACAACTCCATTTCCTGCAATAAAATTTGTACAAACATGTTGAAGTGAGTTCATATGAGCATTGCTCTCATGCTTAGAAATGTTATCACATAGACGTTCATTGGGGTTTTGGTTGCAAAATGACGCAACTATAGAGAGATGGTCATGTTGATCTCAAAATAAAGCTTCACTTGAACTCAGCCAATCCATTTTTAGAGATAGTTTAGTCAGATTGGACAAGTCTAGTATAATCTAATTTCTATCACAAATTGATGTGGAAGACAGGACTATGTGCTGCTTACTATCCAGGTATGCTATTTACATGCCTTTTTTCCTTTCTAATTCAGCATCTTTTAAGCACTTATTATAGTTGGCATTTTGTTTTTCCAAGTAATCACAGATAATATACTTTGCACCATGGGAGTGAAGCCGGGTAGGAACCGGAGCTAGTCATCTGTGTTAAAGATGGTGGCGAGGCCACCGGACTCGAGGAAGATGGTTGGCGGCTAGGGTGTCAATGTCAATGTGGTAGGAGGTGGCAGTGCTTGAAGGTGGTAGGAGGAGGAGTAGGAGGCCACCGAACCCTAGGAAGATGGCCAGCGGCTAGCGTGTCAACGCCAGCGTGGTAGGAGGCGGCGATGCTTGAAGGTGTAGGAGGAGGATAAGGGAGGAGAGAGAGCACCCTAGGGGGTTAACCGGCAGCGAAGGAGGCTGACGGAGTTGGTGGATCAGCGGGCAGTTCTAGGGTGTGTTGGTGATGGTGCTTGTGGGTGGCGGTGGCACAGGAGAGTGAGTGGGATCAACGGAGGAGGACGAGGGGAAGCTGAGGAGGCTACCAAAGGCGATGGATCTAGGTAGCGGCGCGTAGGATGGAGAGTGAGCAAGAGAGAGAGGTGGTGAGGGAGTGAAATGGGGAAGTGAGTGAGGGGTAGATAAGGTTAGGGTTAGTAGCCGATGGGTTGGGCCAAACAGGCTGACCCATTGGGCCAGAGCACGAGTTTATTCTTTTTTCTCTTTCTCTTTCTTTTTCTTGTATTACATCCAACATATAATGAATAACTAAAACAATTGGAATGAATTACCTTTAAAATCATGTCAAATTAGGAAAATTTGCACAACATGCATAAGTAAGGTTTTGCATCATATCTTCTTAACTTATATAAGTTTCTTTCGGTTTTTAGTACCATGCTAGAAGATGCAGTGTAGTGCCATTTGGAATTCCAAAAATATGCTATGTAGAACTGTGTAGTGCCATTGTATTCATTTTACAGTTCATCAATCACTTGGTTAATCAGCTTGCAAGACACCAATTTTTGAATATTGCTCGCCAACTTGAAAGGAAGAACATAGCCAGTGCTACTCATTGCTTAGAGTAATAGATTTGAGTTATAGAGCTACCTCTTAGTAGTCAACACTTGTCTGGTAAGCAATCTCTATTGTTGTGAACTTCCTCCATGTCTTCACTTCTTTAGTGTCTATATATGTTTCATGCTGATTTCAGAAATACTTGTTTCACATGTCATTGTTATTGTCTTCAGAAAGATTGTAAATTTTATTTGTTTTGATTTAATATTTAGGGCCATTATAATTCATTCAATCAAGCAGCATCTAAGGTTCATGAAGGATCAATTGATGACCGTAACACTTTCCTCCATGCAGTGCGAGATCTCCTATGTATTCAATGAAGTAAGCATATAACTTCATCATCAGTTACTAGCTTGAGATTTTAATTCACCTATTTTTAATGCCGCCTATCTTTTGTGTAGATGTTCAAGCTACAGTGCAAACATACATGTCAACACATGTTGTAGTTCAGCAGATATCGACACTTCAATCTGACTTGCTTTCTCTTCAGCTTGAACTTGAAAATCCCTTGTAGTTGACCGAAGAAGATGTATCAATAAGTTGTAAGTTACAATAAGACACTGTCTAATAATTTATTCTAGTTGACCGAAGAAGATGTATCACTAAGTTGTAAGTCATAAGAAGACACTGTCTAATATTTTATTTTCTTTACATTATTTCCTGTCTGGCAGACCTACCAGTGGGTTGGGGGGCTGGCGCCCACCCCACCTTCGGCCGGAGAGCAGGTACCCCCTTAACCCCCTAACTCCGATTGGGTGCCACCACGCCATGCACCATGCAAGGTACGTCGATGTCGTCACGTCGGTCGAGAGACTGAGAGTGACAGCAGGAAGCCACGAATAACGGCATAAGCCAATAAGCCATGCACTTGGACCTAGGCCAATCATGGCACTCACCAACATTCCAGCAAGCAGCAAACTAGCAAAAGCACCCAAGGGCAAAGGCCAAAGCCCCCAAAACCAAATACCGAAGTGGAAGCCCACATGTAGCCAAGCCAACCAATGAACCCAATGAAGCTTTTGGTAGCATCGCAGGAACAACAAGCTGCAAGCCAGCAATTCAATCCCTAAATCTAATCCCTTTTGTGAAGCACTACAATGGTTGGCGACAGGTGGATGACGCCAACGTCAAGTCTTGGGTGAGCCTTGGTGGGCAGCTTTGTTGGTTGGAGAGCCTGGAGGCAGGCATGGTGGTTGGCCGGTAGGGCACCGAGCAGCAGCAGCTAACCACCAGCCAGCTGTCTGGGCATGCCCAGATCTGGTAAGTGTCGTCTGCCTGTGAGCCCGTCTCGTCGAGACGTCGAGAGGGAGCCAGGGACTAGGGAGGCTGGGAGGAAATTGGGAGGGTTGGAGGGAGGCCCAGGCTGGACCATCGGAGCCCAGAGGCTGTGACCTGTGGCTATGAGCCTGGCTCTGGCTGTGAGGGATGGGAAAGGGTCAAATCACTCAAGGAGATGTGGCCTCTTTGATCTACTACCAAAGGAGCTTCTGGAGAGAGACTGGAAAGTAGAAATATCTGGAGACTAGTTACTAGTTAGTCTGAAGTTGTTGGCTTTTTGGTTGTTGCCGCCGAGTTGGGGAGCCAGGAGTGGGTACTTCAGTCAGTACTTGGGCATGGTAAGTAGTTAAGTACTAAGTCAGTACTTGGGCATGGTAAGTAGTTAAGTACTAAGTCATGGGCATGGTTAGTAGTTAAGTACTAACTACTAAGTCATGCCTTTAGACTTCTGAGTACTCTCCTTTAGACTTTAGTCAATATCAAACAATCAATTGGTTGTAGTCTTGTAGAAATGAACACTAATTGGCAGTTGCAGTGTTGCACTATTATTCATTTATTCTATATTCAATACCTCCCAGATTGACACTTGACAATACCTGTTGTGGTATGAATGCGGCTGTGAGGGCTTGACTGCTAAGGGGGCTGTTGGCTACGGCTCTACATTTGTGAGAGGCTGTGGCCATAAGGTATAAAACACAAATCTACTTTCAATTTGCACAAATGTGATTGATTTGATATTTTAGTTTAATCTATTGTTATTTATCAATTTGTAGAGTTGCAAGAAATAGAGAAACGAACATTGCATAAATATTTTTCAACCAATACAAGTAGTATTCCTCATACTAATGAGAGTTAAGTAAAGAAGGCTCGGGTGGATTTTAGTCTTGATGAAATCAACGCTAATCCGATGAATCACATTTTGCATTTTTACTATATCTCTGTTCTAGTTATGTATGATTTTAGATAGCAAAAGATAGTTCAATTTATGTTTCATTCATTTATCTTTTTGTTGGTCATGTTCCACTAGACCCCCCCCCTAAAAATTTGGTTCTGGGTCTGCCATTGGTGTGAACCAACCAATTCATGTTCTTAGTTTGGTGTATAAATAATAAGGCGAACCTCTAGCTATCCAAGAAACCACTAAGAATTTTCCTAGATAGCTATTGTCATGCTAATTAGTGATTCCCCTTCTCAATGTACTAGCTAGCTTGGAAGGCATGCTAAAAACCCTTGAAAAAGCTATTGTCATGCTAATTAGTGATTCCCCTTCTCAATGTACTAGCTAGCTTGGAAGGCATGCTAAAAACCCTTGAAAAACTATCTCACAGTAATGATTTTTGAAATTATGGTTAGATGACAATATTGTACTATTTGAGATCATGTTTGATGATACGTACCATTTTCTTTTAGGATCCCGTTGCAATGCACGAGCATTTACTAGTACAAACACACACATATAGGAAAATAATTCTATACTCTTGGGAGTACGTACTCCCACTTGTTATATATTGCTTAAATGATGTTGTTATACATATTTATCCTTTTGGGTATACTCTAATAATAATAATTATAAGATACTCCAAAGTGAGTTCTATGAAACATTCATCAAAATTCACTTTTTATAGCATAATATGTAAAAGGTATATAGCAAAAATAAAGGACTCCGATGAAAATTTTTCAACCAAATCATATTGGAGTATTTTAGAATTAGTATTTAAGTGTATCAAAAGTGACAAATAAGTATAGTATATACATTTAAGTGGTATATTAGAAGTAGAAGTATGTACTCCCGGGAGTACGGCAAAGGTGTTATAGAAGTCAAATATCATGATAAGGACTGAATTAAATGGCATTTTAATTACCTTCATACATACAAAACAGTAAATTATAAATTGATGCCAACTTTGGACTTGCTAACTTACATAAATATTTAATCATAGAAGTATTGGTGGTTCATGAAAGATCAAGATTGAATCGATCTATCCATTAATCAGTGGTGATATGAAATGTGTGTGTATAAGAAAATGATTACATACTGTTAGGAGTACGTACTCCCAGTTCTCATATACCGCTTTAATGGTATTGTTATACCTCTTTATCTATTTGAATATACATATACATACACACACGGCATGTCAACATACATACATACATACATACATACATACATACATACATACATACATACATACATACATACATACATACATACATACATACATACATACATACATACATACATACATACATACATACATACATACATAAGTTAAGTGTATTTATTCTCTTTTCTCTCATGCTGCATGCATGCATGCAGTCAAGTTACCAGACAACTCCTCGGCCAATCAGATCGCCAACCAAAGTTTGGTCTGATTGCCACCTTCCACAGTCAGTTTGACTGCCAGCCCTAGGCCAGTCAAACTGCTGGCAACACAATGCAACTAAAAAAATTACAAACTCTTAAAAATCAAACTCAAACTTTGCAAACTGTTTTTACTAAAAGTCAATTATTTATCATAATCATATGGTGACATCCACATGATCTCACACCTTCATACATACAAAACAGTAAATAAATAAATTGATGCTCACTTTGGACTTGCTAACTTATAGAAATACTTCATTAAAGAATTAAAGGTGGCTCGTGAAAGATAAAGATTGAACCGATCTATCCATTAATCAGTGGAGATATGAAACGTGTATGTGTATAGGACGCTGAAATGGGGCACCATAGTGTCTGGGTACCAAGCCTCTCTATCTTTAGATTGCTTTTAGATGTGTACAATGCAATAATATATAATATATCAGGTAAACCCGTTAACATTTATTAATTCGAAAAAGCATCGATTTGAAAAGGAAGTAATTGATTTAGCATGATAAATCAATCATAGATGAAAAATCTTAATCATGAATAGAAAATCTCAGTCATGAAGCTTAGGCACTATGGTGCGCGCGCATATCTGTTGTGAAGTTAGCACCCCCAGCAGCAGTCAAATATCATGATAAAGCAGTTACAGATGTTGTGGTTATACTCCCTCGGGTTTTAATTAAATTTCATTTTAATTACCTACAGAAATACAAAACAGTAAATAAATAAATTGATGCCAACTTTGGACTTGCCAACTTATAGAAAATACTTAATTACAGAATTATAGAATCCATTGATCGGCCGTGGAGATATGAAACGTATGTACGTGCATATCTGTCGTGGCATGAGCACGCGCAGCAGCAGTCAAATACGTTTGCAGCATTGAAACGTATCTACTTACGCGTATCGCGATGGATCTGACACGAGCTGCGCTCATCCATTTCCGCCTGATTTTCCTCGTATGAGTTGACCGTGTTGTGACAAAGCATCCTTTGGTGTTCTTCTGTTTATAGCCCGCGATCCTGGTCTGAACCCACATTGAGCAAGGAATAGATTGTCATGCAGGTTCTGAACTCTTGTCTCTTGGAGGCTTGAAAATGCACAGGAGTCTTCACAAATCACAACACAACTTGTCGACCTCGAAAGTTAGAAGCTTTAAAGAGGACACATATATATAGGCCGGCTATCCATCGATCGATATCCTCTAAGAAGGAGCGAGGAGAAGGCAAATTATGTTGGCTGGGCTCTCGTTTCGTTGAGCAGCACGTATACGTACGCGTGAAAATCACACATCAGTGCTTATGTCAAGGTCGGAGGCGCGGCGGCGTTAGTTAATGCAGATGGATAGAGACGGATCGGCGCGGACTATACGACCGGCCATTACCGGAGACGTCGTTCGCTAGCTGAGTGGCTGCCGCCCGTGGCATATTATATTGTTTAGACAACGAGAAAAACTAACCCACGGTATAATGTGCGAGAGCCAAAATAGCGGCATAATCCCATGTCACCCGATCCTTCTATAAAATCCCTGCTCTTATGCAAACCAAATCGTTCATGTCGATTCATTCATCTATCTTACCCTCATACCCTGGTACGATAGCACCTCATCTCCCTCTATCCCTTTCACACAACCATGAGTAGGTTAGCATCTTATTTCACCTCTCTCTCTCATAGTTGAGAAGCTGGTTGGGCAGTGGCCACTATGCTACGCGAAGAGCAGCTGCATATGGGTGTGTAGCTGCAGTGTCCCACGAGCAACAACCATCAGGCACAACGACAAGTGGTGCCAGCAGGCGCACGCAGAAGGCATATCTCGTTAGAAACTGTTGAGGGCAGTGGTGTTCAGCAAGAGGAGGCATGGGTGAGCACCAGACCCTACCACCCCTTCAACTCCGATGAGACCGGCGCGACAGAGCAGCCGTAGGCTCACGTGGTGGGGCAGCCACAGGTTCACGCGAGCACGACAAGCCCCTTCACCCCCTCATTCTACTTCGATGCCGCCCTTCCCCTTATCCTTCACCTCCGGCTCCAAATCTAGTGTAGGCGGTGACACAATGCTTCACCTCCAGCTTCGGATCTAGCGACGGGAGACGATGGCATGGCTCAGGACACATGGATCCAACGGTGGCTTAGCGCGGAGCTTAGGCCTGAGCTGGGGAAAAGAGAGAGATGGAGACTCAACACGGAGCTCGAGCATAGATTCGGTGGCGGGCGACATCGGTATAGCGTTGGCGGTAGTTAGGGCTAAAGTTGGAGAAGAGGGAAAGCAATGAGCAATGTCAGGCAGCTCTCGGAGGTGTATAGAACCATCGTAGCCAAGTGAGTTCACCATAACTAGCCGAAACTTTTTGAAACTCATTTGACATCTATTAAAATTTTTTGAAACTTTTGATTGAAACTTACTAAAACTTCTTAAAACTTTTAGTTGACACTTGCTGAAATTTGACTTCTTGGCTTCAAGTAGTACCATTGTAGCCAGATAAGTTTATCGAAACTAGTCAAAACTTCTTGAAATTTGTTTGAAATCTATTGAAACTTTTAGTTGAAACTTGTTGAAATTTTTTGAAGTTTTTGGTTGAAACTTATTAAAACTTATCGATTGAAACTTGGTGAAACTTTTTAAATATTCTATTAAAACTTGCTGAAACTATATAATATTTATTGTCGCTCTCTTGGACCAGGGAGACGGTGAGTTAGCATGCGTTTGGTTGCTGGATCCATGGGGGACGGGACAGATCCATCCCCAATTTCATAGTGTTTGGATTGGAGTCAATGGGATGAAATGGGGATGGGATCGCTCCAAAACATGAGAATCGGGGGACAGCGCCAGCCCAAGAAATCGGTGGGACGGGGGCCGTCCCTCATCCCCCGACGTGTCACGTGCCTCGCGCGTGGGGAAAAAACCCCGTGCGGTCACCCCCTCGCGGCTTCGCTCCTCCCGTTTCTCCTCCCCGGTCCCCTTCTCCTGTTCTCCTCCCCGACTGAGAAATACTCCCGTCCCCTTCTCGATCTCAGGCCAGCGGTCAGCCTCCGCACCCGCAGAGGTCCAGCGGCGGCCGCTCGTCTCAAGGGAAAGCCAGGCGGCGGCGCATCACCGGCTCGGACGGGTAAAGTTGGCACACACAGCTCCTCCTCCATCCCGCCGCTCCGCCGCCGCCGCTCTCTCCTAGTGCGCGCGCGCCACTGGTTCTTCGGAGGGCGTGTGCACATCAACATCAGGTGATTTTCTGCCTTCTTGGGTTTGGATTTGTGGGATTCATGTTTCTTTTCTTGGGTTTGGATCCAGGGATTCTTGCGGCCGCGGGTTTGGCTTGATCCGTCCCTGATCTTCACACCGGCGACGGCACTCTTCCTCAACGTCAAGGACAAGCCAGGCCGGCGAGATCTCGGCTGCCTTGCAAGGTATGAAAACCCTATCCCCTCCCTCTCTGCCCCCCTCCAATCACTCATGGCTCACGCCCACACCCGACCTGGCGCGGCTAGGGTTCGGTCGCCCTAAACCCTAGCACTCTCCTTCCAGCAACGCCGATCCCTACTGCCCTGTCTCGACTGCATTGTATACACATGTTGAGATTGAGATTGAGATGATTTTGTGCAGTACACAATATTGATATTGAGATGATTTTGTGCAGTAAACAATATTGAGATTGAAATAATTTTGTGCAGTAGTATTGATATTGAGCAGTAGTATTGATATTGAGCAGTAGACATCGATATTGAGATTGAGATTTCCACTGTAAACTTGGTTGATTGTGCAGTTTTTTTATGCTTGTGATTGATATTGATTGTGAGATTGAAATAAAGACATATGCTTAGTTTTTTTATTAAACTTGTTGCAACTAAGGTGGCCAAATATCATGACATGGAGACATGTTTTTTGTGTTTGCTTCATGTATTGTAGATGGATAAAAGGAGAAAGCTTTTAATTTTTGCTGCTGCTAGATATATGGTTTTAGCAATGATGGCCATGATTATTGAGTCTAGAAAACGTAAACGGGATGCAAGGAGAGTAGGAATAACATATGGACCTATGGATGAAAGGGACAGGATGAGACTTGAGTACCTCGACAACAAAATTTGGAAAGACGATACAACTTGTGTGAACATGCTAAGACTTAATAGAGCAAAGTTCTTTCGGTTTTGTAACCTTTTTAGGAATCGTGGTTTGCTTGAAGATACCATCCATATGTGTGTTGAACAACAAGTGGCTATGTTTCTAAATACAGTGGGGCATAACCTTAGGAATAGATTAGTTGGAACTAATTTTGATAGATCCGGAGAAACGGTTAGCCGTTATTTTAACAAAGTACTTCGTGCCATTGGTGAGCTACGAGGGGAACTAATTAGGCCTCCTTCATTGGACACTCCAAGCAAAATAGAAGGGAACCCAAGGTGGGATCCTTACTTTAAGGTGAGGCTCATCCCTACTTCCTTGTAGTTTCTGTAGTAATATAATCTTATCTGACCCCTAATCTTTTTATGATTTTATTGAACACATAATAGGATTATATTGGAGCTATTGATGGCACACATGTAAGAGCCTCTGTTCCTAAGGAAATGGAACACTCTTTTCGTGGTAGGAAGACCTATGCGACTCAAAATGTAATGGCCGTTGTAGATTTTGATCTCCGGTTCACCTATGTCTTGGCTGGTTGGGAGGGGACGGCACATGATGCTCTAGTTTTAAGAGATGCTCTAGAGCGTGAGAATGGCCTTCGAGTGCCACAAGGTAATAGATTAATACTACCTCAGTACTACCTCAATTGTCCATAAAAATGTTGATATGTAGACAATGACCAACTTGTTTACCATATGTTAGGCAAATTCTACCTAGTTGATGCTGGATATGGAGCCAAGCCGGGATTTTTACCCCCTTTTCATGGTGTACGCTACCACTTGAATGAATGGGGGAATAATCCAATGCAAAATGAGCAGGAGTTGTTCAATCTTAGACATTCATCTCTTCGTGTCACAATAGAGCGTGCATTTGGGTCACTTAAAAGGAGATTCAAAATTCTTGATGATGCCACTCCATTCTTCCCTTTCCGAACTCAAGTAGACATTGTTGTTGCATGTTGCATCGTACACAATTGGGTCATACAAGACGGGATCGATGACTTTATTATTACTGATTCTAATTGGCCACACTATAGTCATTCTACAACGTATACTGGTCAAGCAAGTGAGCATGCAGCTATGGTCAATTTTAGGCAACAAATTGCAGACCAGATGTGGGCAGACCGTCAAAACAACAATGTTAACTGATTTGTATTTGTTTTATATGAGTTGTAAGGATCTATTGCTTGTTTTATTTGAGTTGTAAGGACCTATTGCTTGTTTTATTTGAGTTGTAAGGATCTATTGCTTGTTTTATTTGAGTTGTAAGGACCTATTTGTTTTATTTGAGTTGTAAAGACGTATTGCTTGTAATTCATCATGAATTTGAGGTGTATGAACATCTTTCTTGAAGTTAATATTATTCCAGGCTTTCTTATTTGTTTGTGTATTTTCTATGTTGGCATGGTAGACAATGGATGAACATGTTGAAGGACTTGGGGGCACTAATGGCCATGCTACATGGACATCGGCTCAGTCAGCTTTCATGCTGACTCACCTTGCCAATGTGGTGGCTGGTGGTGCTAAGACATCAATGGGCTTCAAGAAAGTCCATCTCAATGCATGTGCTAGGGCTCTCAATGAAAAGTTCAACACTATGCGCACTGGTGAGCAAATCAAGAACCATTTGAAAACATGGTCAAGGAAGTTTGCAAAGATTAATAGACTTAGGAAGCTGAGTGCTGCTGGCTGGGATGAAGATAACTTCATTATCACACTTGATGCTGAGCACTACAATAACCATGTGCAGGTATACTTCAATACTTGGTCTGCTCATAATTGGGGCTTGCTGAAATTTATTTTTTTTCCATATCCTAGGATCACAAGGCAGATGCTGAGTATCTGAACAAGCCTCTAGACCACCATGGTGAGATGCAAACAATATTTGGCAACAGCATGGCTACAGGAAACTTTACCAAGGACTCAAGTGCAGCTCTAGGTATTGAAGATGGAGGAACTAAAACTAATGATGTTCCTGCACATGATGTGAGTGATGGGAGTACTATTCCAGATAATCATGGGGCAACATCTTCTGCAAGCAAGACCAACAAGAGGGCCAGGATAGCTGAGATTGAAGACGATGGGCTGATTAGTGCTTTCAAAAGTGTAGGTGAGAACATTGCCAATGCTATAAAGATGGCCGCTAAACCTGAAAATGAATTGCCTGCAGACTTATTTGACCAATTGAAAAGCCTTCCTGGGTTTGATAAGACCCACATATCTTTCTACTTTGCTTATTTGGTGGCTAACCCTCACATTGGAAAGGCTTTCTACCTCCTGCCGTTCGAGCACAAGCTAGACTGGTTGCAATGTTCATTAGTGAGAGGTTTCGGGACGGTGAAGGTGATTTGGAGGAGTAGGACATTTCTTTTGGTGGAACCACATATAACTATGCACTGTGGTCTAATATTAGGAATGCTATAACTTATGTACTGTCTAATGTCACAAGCCTTGAACTTGCTATATTGTGTGGCTTGAATTCGATGTATGATGTACGCCTTGGAGGAGTAGGACGTTTCTTTTGGTGGAACCACATGTAACTATGCACTGTGGTCTAATATTAGGAATGCTATAACTTATGTACTGTCTAATGTCACAAGCCTTGAACTTGCTATATTGTGTTGTTTGAATTCGATGTATTGTGTATGCTTTGGAGATAAGCCAAAAAAATGTTCGATTATGCAAAAAGGTTCATTTATTCGACATAATTTGATTACGCAAAAAAACATCGGAGATCTTCATTCATTCTAGCAAATGTTTCATTCATGCGACAAAAGATGAGTAGCACAGAGGTAACCTTACCAAAAGGTCACCACACCTTCTGTCCTATCCCCATCCCTCTATCCAAACCGGTGACTAGGATCATTCCATCCCCTTTTATCCCCTAAACAAAACAGAAAACAGGGTCGATCCCATCCCAGCAACCAAACAAGAACTGGGTTGGTTCCATCCTAGAAATCAGGAATGGGTCCATCCCATCCCACCACGTCTCTAAACCAAACACACGCTTATTGTCTTGACACCATTACACACAATCAATCAAGAAAAGTCTAAGCAAACGATGAACAAAAAATGTTTAATAAGCAACGTGGACCTATATGGAACTAGCAGACCAATACAAGCTAACCTAGGACATTTTTTTTTTCTTTCTTTCTTTTGCAGTGCCATCTTCTTATGCCAGCGCTACTTTGTCTTTAGGGTGCGTGCAACACCATCGTCTCGACAGTTAGCCCTGGCCCGAATGCCATCACCACTCCCCACTCAGGCCCCTCCTCTTTCTTCTCCCTACGCCGTCGCACCTCATCGAGCACGAAGATCACCGTCACGCCGAACATGTTCCCGTACTCGCTCAGCACCCGACGGCTCGCCGCCAGCTTCTCGGGCTCAAGATGGAGCACCGCATCAATGTGGTCCAAGATCGCAGATGAGCCGGGGTGCACCGCCCAGAACAGGTCGTTCCATTCGGCGCCGATGCCGAGCGGCCCAAACGAGTCCAGAAGGCACCGCTCGATGTTGTCTCCGATGAACACCGGAACCTGCCTCGTGGAAATGTTGCCACCGAATCCACCTCGCGTGAGGTGCATGTTGATGGCGTGCTCGGACTCCGGTATCATGGTCTGCGAGGCTGACACTATCTCAAACAGTGGGTGCTCGACGGCGCTCATGGGGTCGGAGCCGACGATGACGGCGCCCGCGCCGTCGCCGAACAACCCCTGGTTAATGAGTGTCTGGAAACAGCCTTCCTCGGGACCGCTGAAGAGCATGATGGTCAGCTCGGCGCAGACCACGAGAACGCGCGCGCCGCGGTTGTTCTCAGCAAGGTCCTTGGCGAGGCGCAGCGCGGCGGTGCCGGCGAAGCAGCCGTTCATGTAGAGCATGGTGCGGCGAACGGAAGGACGGAGGCCGAGGAGCGGAATCAGGTGAAAGTCGACGCCCGGAATGTGGGCACCGGAGTTGGTGGTGACGACGAGGTGGGTGATGTCTGTGGCTGGCCGGCCCCACTCGGCGATGGCCTTCTCCGAAGCTTTTGCGGCGAGTTCTGGAACGGCAGTGGCCACGATGTCTAGTCGGGCGTCGAGGGACGGCGACGTGTGGTCGAAGAATTCGGGGTGGGCGTTGAGCAGCTCCTCAGTGTGGTGGAGGTAGCGTTTCTGGACGCCTAATTTCTGACCTGCGATACACAGAAAACACATATATAGGCAAGAATTTTTACTAACGTAACAAATGGAAATAGGTCAAAACTTGTTCCAAGAACACGTAACAAACGGACGGAAACATCAGGGAGGCTAAAGCTGATTGCGTGCTTACAGACTCTCTTAAACTTGTCCTTGAGGCCGGTGAGGTGCTCGCTCTTGGTGGCACCGAAGTAGAAGTCCGGGAACTCGTCCTGGGAGACGCAGTTCGCCGGGTTCGCGGTGCCGATGGCGAACACGGCCGCGGGGCCGTCTGCACGCTGCGCGCGCCAGATCTCGTGGACGGTGGCCGGAGCACTACTTCCCATGGTTGCCTTAATTATAACTGAATTCTTGCCTTGGTTGTTTGCACAAAGCCACCAACGTCCTACGCATATATAGCACGTTTGCTGCAGGATACAAATCGAGATTGAATCGATCGATCATGCATTAGCCAATGGAGATATATATGACGAGGTCCGTATATCCGTCAGCGCCCAGCTGCCGGTCAATGTTTGCAGCGTGCGGCTGCAGTCAATGTTTGCAGCGTGGTGGCAACCGCCTGCCGGTATGTGTCATGGATCTGACACGCGGTCACGCATGCACAACTTTCCTCCATGTACTTCAGTGGACCGGGCCGTGAGAAAGCAGTTTTGATGTTCCGTTTGTACTCCGTTGTCGAGTCTATGGCTATCTCTAGTCCCGCAGGTGATCGGAGGGGTGCTTCGCAAAAAGAAAACTGTTTTTTTACCATGTAAGATGGGGGTGCTAATTCTATAGCATGATGAGGCATCTATGCTTAGCAGATGCTTATGTTTATAACTATTTCTAATTAACAGATCATGTGACTATTTAAGCACCTATAAAGAGGTGTTTGTATTACAGGAGATGACTCTTGTATGAGTGCTTGATGATGTGAATATATTCTCTCCTTAAGCACCTGCTTTATATAATCTTGCATTAGAGATGCCGTAAATTTATCTATCTGTTAGAGTCAAAAGAAACCGCTACGTTTGTTGTGAAGGACTAAAAATTCTCATGTTAATTGAAGAAAAAAGAGAAAGATCTATATTATTGATTGGGGTTGATCTATATTATAATAATCAAGATTAATTAGATAGATATGAAAGCTGTTACGATAGAATTGAGGGCTGAAGCATGGATGGATGGATTCACAAACTTATACATTGACCGTTGCACCGCACGAGAGTCCTCGACCTCATAGCATACAGATGCGTCATCAAGCCGGACAAGATGCCGCCGGGCGCTTATTGCCGACGAGACCGCAGCCGCAATGGCCAATGAAGAGCGCAAGGGAAGGGAAGGGGACACCGTATTATTCCTGACAATCCCGAAGAGGGCGCGGCGAAATGGGCATCATTTTGTTTGCGGAGATCTAATTCTGCAGTATCTTTGCAGATCGCTGTCATGGATGTGTTACACACATGGAAAACAGCCTGGTAGAGCAGCTATGGCCTCTGGGGGGAACCATTGATTAACAATGTTGAGAGATACATATAAACTCCTGCGATTGACCTGGCTTGTATTCCTTCTTCTACCCCCAATTTTTCCATGTCGCGTGCATGTGGTAGATTACTCAATGTTAATTAGCGTAGAACTATGTTAAGAATGTTCATAGTTCATTTGTGTTGAATAATTAGCAATTGTGTCGAGTTAAAATTTAATTGTATGTAAGTTTGCAAGCTTTTAGAGTTGTTGCTTGTCAGGGACAGTCTGACCAGCCAAGGTGGGCGGTCACCGTACGGTGTGACTGGCCTCTAAGCGGTGGTCGGACTGCCAGGGCGGTGTAAACGGTTTCTAGTTAGCGGCTGTTGTTTTTTAGAGAGGTGCTCACATATGTGCGTGAGAGAAAATGTGAGCAGTCCAATCGGCCAATGGGTAGCGGTCCGACCGAGGTAGGTTGAGTGGTCAGATCGCATGGTTTATCGCTATCTGATCCAACAGAGATGCATGAGTGATTGCGTGGGCGAATCATGCAAACGTGAAGTCAAATAGAGAGCAGCAGGGTGCGTTGCTGCACGTAAGAGGACAGAGGTGTTGTCCTTCAGGCGTGTCATGTGGGGAGAAAATACCAGCTGGGCAGTGCCAACATCAGGACGGTAGAGCGCCATATTCCATGTGATCGAGAGCAAGAAATAAGGGAAGAAACTACAACAAGTGGTATTAGAGCATGGGTGATAAGGCGAAGGCTCAGGGTGGGCTAATCCCTCTCCAGTACCCTCTTTTGATGATTGACAACTACCCGGTGTGGGCAATGAAGATGAAGGCGAACATGCGCGCCCAGGGAGTCTGGGGCGCAGTCGATCCGAAGGGGAAGGATAAGGAGGTGGACAACAAGCTAGATCAGGCAGCTTTGGCCCTCATCTACCAGGCGGTGCCAGACGCGATGATGCATTAGCTCATTGGCAAGGAGATGACACGGGAAGCGTGGGAGGTGCTTCAGACGATGCACGAAGGAGTTGATCGTGTTAAGGAGGTGCAGCTCCAGAATTTGCGGAGTGAATTCGAGAATCTGAAGATGGAAGAAACCTAGTCGGTGGACGAGTTTGCCAGCAAGCTGAGTTCATTGTATAATCAGATTAACTCTCTTGGCGACAAGATGGAGAAATTTGTGGCGGTAAAGAAGTACTTGCGCGTGCTTCTGCAGAAGTACATACCTGTTGTCACAACACTTATGTACTCCCCTGATCTGGACAAGAAGAAGATAAAGGAGATCACCGGATCTCTCAAGGCGCATGAGGAGTTACTAAAGGGGTTTCAGTCATGCAAGGAGCAGTGATCTCACAACAAGCAGGCGTTACTAGTAGGGGGAGATTCGAGAGATAGTCGTGGCTCATCATACAACTGCGGGAGGTGGTGGGGTCGTGGTGGCCAGAGTGGTCAAGGCGGTAGGGGTGGCCGTGGAGACAGGGCAGGGCAAAGCGATGGTGAGAGATCCCATGATACGTTACATGTCAAGTGCTTTGAATGTGGAGAATACGGGCACTACGCGATAAAATGCCGCAGCAATAAAAAAATGCTTCAGCTATAATGAGTTTGGGCACTTTGCTTTGGATTGCAAGAGCAAGAAGAAGGATGGGGAAGTGAACCTTGCTAAAGACGAAGAAGAAGATGATGGAGAGCTAGTACTTCTCTCCTCATATGTTGAAAAGGAGTCGGTCATGGTGGAACTGAATGAGGAGAACGTAGTTCCAAAACTACGTATAAAGGAAGGAAGCCATGATCACATGGATCAATGGTACTTGGATAATGGAGCAAGCAACCACATGATGGAAGATCGCTCCATGTTCCACAAGCTCGACGAGAAGGTTTGGGGTAAGGTCAAGTTTGGCGACGGCTCCACGGTGGAGATAAAGGGCAAAGGGACGATGATGTTGCAATACAAGAACAGAGATAAGAAGTTGTTGACAGGAATTTATTATACACCAAGTCTATGCAACAACATACTTAGTCTCAGGTGTATGACAGAGAGAGGGTGCAGGGTGGTACTGCAGGATGAGTTCTTGCGATTGTATGACAAGAACAGAGATTTGTTAATGAAGGTCCAAATCCATTGTACAAGATTCTTGTGAAAACTTGTAAACAGGTTTGGGTGGAGAGAGGCACAAATGGGCGAGGTGTAGAGGCAGCAGGAGGTAAGCCTGGCGCACAAGAAGTCGAAGAGGAAGGAGACTGAGTCGGCAAAGAAGCAAGATGAGGCAGAGGGCATGGTCATAACAAGCAGTGGCTCTAGAAGGGTATGTAGCGGGCATGCAGTGGTCGTAGCAAGCGGTGCAGGAGGTGCGCACAGGCGAGCAGCTGAGTCCAGTCGAGCGCATACAGGCGGAGAGGAGCGAAGTGACGGCTCGGGTGGTCGACACAGACCACATGCATCAGGCATGGTCGTAGTGAGCAGAGGCTCAGAAGGAGCTCTCATGCATGCTGTAGAAGGTAGTCGTAGATGGGTTCCGAGGTGGCGGAAGGAAGCACAGTGTGGAGGGTAGTAGTCGAAAGCAAGGACACACGACAGTGAGAGTAGGTACTGGTGGAGGAAGCGTGAGCAAGGGCTACAGGAGGAACACAACCAGACATGGAAACGAGGCCAAAGAGATGGCTATGGGAGCAAGTGCTCCAGCCAGGCAGACATGCAAGAAAAAGCAGTAGCAAGAGAGAAGATCGGCATGATCAAGATGGATAAACAAGATTAAGGAGGTGATTGTTAGAAGTAATCTTATTTGTTGTCGTATTCGAGTTTCCGTATGCGAGTCCGTGTATACGAATATGTATACAAGTATCCAAGTAGGAGGTTTTGGTAAGGTATGTTGTGTGCATGTGTAGGAGTAGATGCCGAGTCCGTATCTTGTTTGATTGCTGTTGCATTTCCGCGTAGAAGTATGAGTACATATTTGAATTAGACTCGATTGTATACATCCATTATAAGGCTTGGAAGGAGCGATGTAAGTTGAAACAGAGAGAAGAAATAAAAGTTGAGAAGGGAAGTGCTTTGCTCTAGGGAGTCTACACACTAGCTGTCTCAGGGTGCTCTCTCCAACAGAGATGCATGCGTGATTGTGTGGGCGAATCATGCGAACGTGAAGTCAACTAGAGAGCAGCAGGGTGCAGTGCTGCACGTAAGACGACAGAGGTGTTGTCCTTCAGGCGCGTCACGTCGAGAAAATACCAGCCGGGCAATGCCAACATCAGGATGACAAAGCGCCGTGTTCCGCGTAATCGAGAGCAAGAAATAAGGGAAGAAACTGCAACAATAGGAAATTGTCATGGGTTGAGTTTTGGAATCCTAGCTCATTACATTCATGATGCATGAAGCATGTTTGACTAATGTGAGTCAAGTTGTAAACAACTTGTGTTCTAAAATGATTTATTGGTCTTTAGATAGGGTAGTTCGTTCGGTTTTTTTGGTTCAGTAAATACGGTATATATGGTATTGTTAGTTCAGTAAATATGGTGTTTTTAAAAATACAGTTCAGTTTCGATAAATCCCAATTTTTCGGTATGGATTGGTAAATACCATATTTGGAAAGTTGACACGAATTGCGAACGATGACGTTGCACATAGCGGAGCAGCGGCAGCTGTAAACTATGCAATATGCATTGCATCGCAGCAAGACAGTAACCAACCATGAGCCAACAGGCAAACTAGCAAGTAGCAATTGCAATTTACAAAGCAAGTAGTCCAGCACTGCTGCACTCTGCTAGCTGCTGCATCGCAACAAAGCATTAGCAAGCACCAAGCACAAACAAGCAGAAGCCAGCAGCACAGCATGATAGCAGCCAGCCTAGTAGGCCAGCACTCTAGTAGGCAGTAGTACACCATTGCACCATCAAACATCAGTATTTAGTACATGATCCATATTCCATTGATCCATCACAGTTGTACACTACTACACCATCAATAATCATTACTATTATAAAAGAATGAGTTGGTGGTTGTACGTCCATTCTCCTCCAACCACTCTATTCTCTTAACTTCTTACCATTCTCCGCTTTCCAACCAATCAGAGCAATTCTTTTCTATAGAACGATTCTCTATACATTCAATGAGTTCTCGTTACAACACACGGATACGTAACTAGTTAACTACTACATTAGTATTCGGTCCATTGATCCATATTCCATTAATTCCACAACAAGTTGCCAAGGATTAAGGAATTACAAAGTAATAACCATTAACTAGCAAGCATGCTTACAGTACACTGACATTTTCGTTTTTTTCTAGTTTTTTGGTTTTCAATTGGTGTTTACCGAAAAACTGAAATTCGAAAAACCCATATTTTTGAATCCCGTATCGAATACCAATCAAACCGAGTTGATTGGTACAGTTCATTATTTCTGGTACAATTTATTCGGTTCGGTATGAAAATGAATAATCCTGTCTTTAGATATGCAAAGAAACTTAGAGGCACAACTATGGTCGACGAAGTGGACTGGGACTAGATACAAGGATAAGCTGAGTTACGATCAAGTAAGTCGAGCAGGATGGTTGAGCTCAAGCAAGGCATAGGGAAGACATGGGATGTTGAAGGGAAGGTTCGGGCAATGGTTCATCGAAATGGTGTGGTCGGTGCAAGTAAGGTGTAATGGGGGGGAACCAACATAAAGAGACTTACCGATGCATGAGCTATTGGTGAACCTACATGTTGCAGGCATGGCGATGGCTTGTGAATGAGGAGATAACTATGGACTAGGCACCGGAAATAGGTGAGGTTAATGGTCAAAGCAATGGTGTTTTGGCGGAGAAGACAAAATACCAAACACAAAGATGGAACCAAAACTGTGTCAGTTGAAAGTTGTTGGGAGAGCGGTTTAAGTTAAGACACTGAAGAGGCCAAGTGGATGGGAAGTTGCTCCTTAGTGAGTTTGGGTTTATACGCTTTGAGAAGTGTGCATAAGTTATGTGTGAGTGTAAAACCTAGTGTGTGTAGAGAGTTAACGGGTTCCCTGGTTATGTTAATCATAGTATCTATATGGTTAGATGTGGGTTAGTTGCTCTATCTATATGAGTGGGAGAGGTTAGAGGCATGAACCAACCATCCAATTCATTAGGGTTTCCTTATGGTGAAAGCTTTGGTGAGTACTCTTGTGAGAGCTCTGCCCTCCATGGTAGAGTGGCTGTAAAATCTTCATCTGTAAGTTAAAATAGATCAATTTTGTTCATCCTACATGATATGTTCTTGCTCTTTGTGATTTTGCATTTGTTTTAGTTGGTGTTTTGCTCTCTCTCACTCTCCTTTGTTGATCATGCTATGCCTCATGGGAATCATATTCCATCCATCTAGGAACCACCTATAGCAAGATCTTGAAAGTTGCTTCGTTTGGTTCATTTTGGAGTTCTTCTACTGATATCTTATTTCTAAATTTTGGCCTCGAATCTTTAGGTAATCTTGCTTGCTGTGAAAAGTGGGAACTCATCTAAAGTTGTCTTAGCTATCTTCATCTCACAAACAAGTCATATCTCAAGTTCTTGAATTTTACTCCGTTTTGGTGCAACCTTGCTTGTTTTAAGGAATGCGTAGGACTAAAGGTGGCAACATAGGGGAGGTGAATGGTGCCTTAAAATTTTCCTCCAAGTATTAACCAATCCTTCACAATAGCTACAAAGTAATGAAGATTAGGATGAAAAGCCAACACAAATCTTAGCAAATCAAGAGATTAAAAACTAAGAAATGAACAGTTACCACTTGCTACAGTAAAAATGGCACAGTTGCTATAGTACCCCTCGCGGTACTGCTGCTGCTATAGTAATTCCAGGATGAACAGTGATTTAGCATGATTTCATGAACAAAAAATCCATGTAACTTTTGATCTGTAAATCCAATGACATGAAAATTTGCAAAAATCTTCTCTACAATATCAGGAACCTATGGAACCTATTCCAAAAATGATTGTAAAAATCATTGCCAAAGTTGAGATCTTTTTTAGTTTGAAGACAGATTGCATCAAAACCAATTAAAAACTAAAATCGATGACTAAGACTTGCTCGTGGCCAGATGATAGCTAATATGGCTTTGGATATGTTCTCACATATCATAGCAAGCAAGAACGTCGAAGAAATCACTCCAAAAACTCTCAAATCAAGAAATACTTGGAAGATAAAAAACATGCGAAAATCGAGTTCTTTATGAACTTGCTACCAAAATGTCTAGGTGGGTAGAGATTGATTTCTAGAGATTATCTCCATCTTTTATATGTCTTTGGCATAGCAAGATCAAGAAAGGATGAGAGGAGAGAAAAACCAATCAAATCAAGAGTAAATCAATTAAGACAAGAGATAACGATAGGGATGATCAAACATTGATTCTATTTCTGCTTGATGAGGAAAGTTTTATAGCCACTCTACCTTGGAGGATAGAGAGCACACTAAGCACTCAACTCTCAAACCCTAACCCTAAACAAGAGAGCACAAGAGAGGTAGGTTGGATGGTTAATAACAAGTCTCCATCCCAACCTCTTAAATAGATGGGCTAGCTAACCACATCTAACCCTTAGTGGATATTATCGGCTTACAGAATGGGAGAAACCCGATAATCCCCACACATGGGTTTTAACTCACTCAATACACTTACACACTCTTTTCAAAGCGCATAAATCTGAATCCACTAAGTCCTTAGCTTTGATCCATCATGATTATACTAGCTTCTCCATGACCTAAACCGCCTTCCCAAGTGCTTTGGTATTTTGGTCAAACTAGCAAAATACCATTCCTTGATCTGGCCATCTCTTCCATTGCAAGCAATCACCATACTTGCCCTGTGTAGGTGCACCACTGGCCTACCACACGTCGAAAAGTCTCTCCTGTTCTAGTTCCATTGGACCATGCCTCACTTAGACTAAGCCATATAGTGCAATCCCGCCGTTCAAACTTACCTTAATATTTTTTGCTTTTCGTATGCCATGCTTGAGCTCACCGTCTTACTCAACATCTTTGATCGTTCTAGGCCTTGGCTCCTCCATGAGCGTAGTTCCAATCCTCACCATTGAACACATTTAGCTCCAAGCGACACTGTATATCTAAAGATAAAAAATTATTTTCGGACACAAGTTCTTCACAACTAGGGGTGGAAAACGGTAACGGATAATTCGTTTTATCCGATATTCGTATTCGAGAAAACGCGAATGTGGTAAGCAAAATCCGTATTCAAAAATTTTCATATTCATATTTGAGAATATCCATATCCGTATTTGAGAATATTCGTATTCGTATTTGTATTCGAGAATATTCATATCCGTATTCGTATTCGAGACTATTCGATTCATATTTGATCCGTTTCTAGAACCTATGAAAAATCCGTATGAATTTTGTGATTCAAAATTTGAATTTATTAAACAATATCCAAAAGTGAGACCTTATGGTCAAGCTTACAATCTCAATAGCCATAGGGGCTTAACAAAACTTAGCAATGAAACTCCAAAATAAACGTAGTGGCCAATCGACATGCCCACGGCAATCGAGTGGGGGAGCGAAGCCTAGAACGCATAGTCGTCAAGTACTCTCCTCCAGGAACCTCCTGCGATAGCTCTCCTCTTCCTCAACTGAGCAACATAGGCATAAAGCCGTGAGTACATTGGTACTCAAAGCCGTTTGTAACAAATGATGCAATAGATTGAAGGCGAATTGTAAATAAAGCAATAATGAATAATCAAAGGAATTTAAGGTAAACCACTTATGGACCTCCCATCCACAAACCAAACCAACAAAGAATTAACCATCCACCGACTAGCTACAAGCTTTCCAAGAGTAACTATACCTCGTGTGAAATCACCGAGCATTGTCCAAGACCGAGGACGCGGCTATTCGAATAGTTTTACACTCGCAGAGGTTGCACAATGTACCCACACGATGTGATTAGCCTCGCGCTAAGGAAATCACAACAAGGCCTTTACAATGTTCAATTCCAACCCAATCCCGCCCGCTAGGGTTTCGCATCACACCCCCTTGCGCCTCATGGAAATCAGCAACCATGTTCATCCCAAGATTGAAATTTGAAACCTCCCAAATTAATCAGCAGTCTGTCCCATACCGGACATGTGGTTTGCACGGTAAGACTCGGATCAATGGCGCACAAAGTTAAGTCCTTATGTGTTCTCGCGAGACTACCACATCCCACGAAGTGCTCCAACACTTCCCCTTTATCGCATCGATCACTCGCCCGAGTGAAAACCAATTTTGTGAAACCACCACCAATGACGCACCAACGCCACGGCACAAATTTTAAAACAGTGGCACCAACCACAATTCAATATCTCATTAAGTCAAATTAATTGATCACATGCGATGATGAACCCAAACGTTAATAAAGGCATGGCTAAGCACACTAATCGTACCACCCCAATGTGATAGTAACATAGCATCACTACTAAGTTTCCCAACCTATGGTGACAATGGCATCATGGCATTCAAATTATCAAGGAGGAAATAATCAATTTGGTCATTAACTACCAATACAAGGGTTTGAATAAAATTAGCGATGCATTATAATTTAAAGCAAAATAATTAAATAATAGATTGCAAACTGGTTCAACATGATCAAAGGACACGACTTGCCTTGGCCTTGCTCGCTTGACGGCTCTTGATCTTCAAATCGACGGCGGCTCCAACGTGTGATCTAACGAGAGAAAAACGAAACAAAGAGACCAAATAAATTCAAATAAAATTCAAACGAACTCTAAAACTTTCAAACCTGAACCAAAAGGTAGAGCTCAAATTTAAATGAATTTAGAAAAAGAACGGGTCAATCGGAGCTAGGACGAGGAGAACGGGCTCTTGAAAATCAATTTCAGGAAAATCCCAATGAAATCGGAAAATTTGACACGTGGCGGTCGACGTGGCACCGGGCCGGTTTCGTGGACGTGGCACCGCCACGTGGCGGCCACGTGGACTAGGGCTGACGTGGCTTTGCCACGCGTAGGCCGACGCGCCGCTCGGCGCAGCGCGGCGACGATCGGACGGCCCGAGGTCATCCACGCGGCGCGATCCGGGCCTTCGGCCCGATCCGATGGGCGGCGAGGATGAGGCGGCGCGGAGGCGGAGTCGGCCGATGGCCGGCGCGTGGCGGGCGCGCCGCGCTGCCGCCGCGGCGCGTGCGGACCGAGGCGACGGCGCGGCGTTCATTGCGGCGCGCGGCGCGGCGGCGGCCGGTGGCGGCGGCGCGACGGCGATCGGCCGATGACCGAGGCGAGGCGCGCGCGCGCAGGCGGCGGGGTTCGGGGCAGCGGATTCGCCGACGCAGACGGCAGCGGCGTCTGCGCGAGGTAGCCGAAGGCGGCGGGGCTCACCGGCGGCGATGAGGCAAGCGCGGCGATCGCGGCGGCGGCGGATCCGGCCGACGGCAGACGGCGGCAGCGGCTCAGGCGAGGGACGGCGGCGCGGCGCGGCGAGGGACCCAACCGAGGCGGCGGCGCGCAACAAATACCTGACGCAGCGAGGGCCGACGTGGCGCGACGCCGAGTCCCGGCGGATACGCCACGACAGTGGGCCCCACCGCCGCACGCCCGCACGAGAGGAGCGGCCGAGATGGCGCTGGCGGCGAGAGGCGCCGGATGGCCGACACGTGTCGGCCATCGGCTCAAGGCGCGGCGCGCGGATCGGATCGATGGCAAGGCGGGAAGTGGGCCGGGCCCGTGATCGGACCGGGCTGGTTCGGTGGGTTTCGCCCATCGGGTTTAGGGTAGGGTTTTTCTTTTCTTTTTCGAGAAATTCAAATAATTCTTTTGAGCTCTAGAAAATAGCAAATAAATCCAGAAAAATCCTAAAATTCGAAAAAACCTTGGGACACAAGGAACTCAAATAAAAAAACTTTTGGCAAATGTTAATGTTTGACTTAAGCATATTAAATCCTTTTAATTCATAAAAATTCCATTTAAGCTTTAATTAATTCCAGAAAATTCCAGGAATTTAATTTTTGAAAATTGGGCTTTAAAAACTCCAGAAAATCAGGATGTTACACAAAACCGCTAGGAATCCGTTTTATCCGATATTCGTATCCGAGAAGATCTGTATTTGAAAATATCCATATTCATATTCGAGAAAATTCATATCCGTATTTGAGAATATTCAAATTCGTATTCTTATTCATTTTAAAAATATTGATTCGTATTCGTATTTGAGACTATTCGATCGTATCCGATCTATTTCCACCCCTATTCACAACGTGACCTACATTAGCAGTAACATAGCTCATGTGATATGTAATCACTGAAATAAATGATCAAAATTCATTCCATGACTCAGGACTAAAATAACAAAAATCTTACTGGAATACTCCTATCTAGCCGATCTGACCAAGTGCCAATTCATGTCAGATCGTTGGTACCACCCAGTCCAACCGAAACTAGCATGCGGTTGAACCGCTGTAACACTACACGAAGACTAACTACAAGCAACAGCACTGCAACACTACACGAAGACTAACTACAAGCAACAGCCCCGCTCAGTTGGGCCGAAAAATAGTGGCTTATGGCTGAAATTGCACTGTAGCTGGCTAAAATTATACTATAGCTGAAGGTGGCTTGTTTGGCGTAATTAAATTTTAAAACAAATTAAAAAAGAAAAATATGTGAGCTCATCACGGACAACGCAATCGAATATGGGAAAAAAGAACCGGCAAAAAAGCTTAAAAAATATAAAAGTTCAGAAAAAGACGAAACTTATGAATAATGAAAAATAAGCCAAAAGCTAAGAAGTTCAAACCGAAATGAACGGGGCATTAATGTGAGCAACTGCATGTAACTCTGACTACATGCATGGATGACCTAGCGGGGCAACACTGCAATCAATCCGAAGGGCTAATTAATGCATTGAACCTACTCAGAAAGCAATCGTGCATAACAAAAACAATATGTATAGCAACAGTTCTCACTCGAGTGCATAGTAGTGACTCAAATGCATTATCAATTTTCTAAGCCTTCGTATTACAAATGGTTCAGCACAATAATATTTAGGATCTTATCATACGATCCTTTAATCTCTCTCTTGATGAATTCATTAGTAATTTTTTAAAAAAAACAAATATGAAATGTAATTAGACAAGGAGGTGGAAATTTACACATAAAACTCTAAATGGTAAAGAGGGGAATGCAATGAGCTAAAAATGATGAAGCAGTCCAACAACGTAGTCGAGCGAGCCAATGGCACAATGGCCACAAGAGTTGCCAAGCGTACTCTAGTCTATCCGCACTATGGTGACGCGCCCTACAGGGTATATACTTTTCAAGCTCCTCTTTGGAGACGAAGCGGTTACATCAGAGGAAATCAAGGCCGGGTCAAGGAGAGTCCTCACTTAGGCTCTGGCCAAAGAGTATGTGCTATCTTTGGACCTTCTCGACGGGGCGTGAGTTAGCGCAACTGTGCACGTCGCAAAGTACGTGCACCGCACGGCGCACTTGTACAACAGCAACATCTACCCACAGGAGCTCAAAGAGGGGGACATCGTCCTAAAAACGGTGCTGCACATGGTGACTGTGGGCAAACTAGAGTCCAAGTGGGAAGGCCCTAACATCATCACAATAGCCCTCCAACATGGGGCGTATCGCCTCGCAACCCTTGACAAGAGAGATCTCCAGCATACATGGAATGCAGATTGCGTCCGATGATGCTATGCATAGGAAGGCTGGGCCGCTTAGCTTTTGTAGATGCCACGCTTGCACATGTAATAGCTCACCCACGCAAACAGGAAGATACAAATAAAGTCCCATTTCCATGAAGCAAGCTGTCCACATTTCCATGCGCATTTCGCGTACCAACTCTCTGGAGTATAAACAAGATGCGTGGAGACCTATTCTCTGTGCACACTCTATGGAGTCCAAATTAAAGCATGGAGGAGACAGTAGCCTCCATGTGAACTTTGTGGAGTATAAAGCGCTAGGAACTTAGCTATCCTGGGCAACTCTTTGGAATATAAACAAGATGCGCGGAGGCCTAAGTCTCCACGTGCACTCTGCGGAGTCTAAATTAAAGCGCGGACACAGTAGCCTCTGCGTGAACTCTACGGAGTATAAAACACCGGGAACTTAGCCGTCCCGAGCAACTCTTCGGAGTATAAACAAGACACGCGGAGGCTTAAGTCTCTGTGCGCACTCTGCGGTGTCTAAATTATAGCACGGAGATAGTAGCCTTCGTGCAAACTCTGCGGAGTACAAAGCGCTGGGAACTTAGCCGTGTCGGGCAACTTTCCAGAGTATAAACAAGACGTGTGGAAGCTTAAGTCTCCACGCGCACTCTACGGAGTCTAAATTAAAGCGTGGAGACAGTAGCCTTCGCGCAACTCTACGGAGTACAAAGAGCCAGAAACTTAGCCATTTCAGGCAACTCTCCAGAGTATAAACAAGACACGCGGAGGTCTATGTCTCCGCTCGCACTCTACGGAGTCTACATTCAAGCGTGGGGACAATAGCCTCCGCGCGAACTCTACGGAGTATAAAGCACCGGGAACTTGGCTGTCCCGGGCAACTCTTCGGAGTATAAACAGGACACGCGAATGCCTAAGTCTCCACGCGCACTCTACGGAGTCTAAATTAAAGCGCGAAGACAGTAGCCTTTGTGCAAACTCTACAAAGTATAAAGCTTTGGGAACTTGGCCGTCTTTGGCAACTCTCTGGAGTACAAACAAGACACGCAGAGGCCTAAGTGTCCACATACACTCTACGGAGTCTAAATTAAAGCGCGGAGATAGTAGCCTCCGTGTGAACTCTGCGGAGTATAAAGCGCGGGAACTTAACTGTCCTGGGCAATTCTTTGGAGTATAAACAAGATGCACAGAGGCCTAAGTCTCCGCGCACACTCTACGGACTCTAAATTCAAGCATGGAGACAGTAGCATGTACGCGAACTCTGTGGAGTATAAAGCGCTGGGAACTTGGCCATCCCGGGCAACTCTCCGAAGTATAAACAAGATGCAAGGTAGCCTCCGCACAAACTCTGCGGAGTATAAAGCGCTAGGAACTTAGTCATCCCAGGCAACTCTCCAGAGTATAAACAAGACACGAGGAGGCCTAAGACTCTATGCGCACTTTACGGAGTCTAAATTAAAAGCGCGAAGACAGTAGCCTCTATGCGAACTCTATAGAGTATAAAGCGTCAGGAACTTAGCTGTACTAGGCAACTCTCAAGAGTATAAACAAGGCCTAAGTCTCAGCGCACACTCTACGAAGTCTAAATTAAAGCGTGGATACAGTAGCCTCCGTGCGAACTCTGCGGAGTATAAAGCGCCAGGAACATAGCCGTCTCGGGCAACTGTCCGGAATATAAATTAAAGCATGGAGCCAATGGCCTCCATGTGCACTCTCCAGAGTACAAAAAGGCACAGAGATCTATGCCTCCGCGTACACTCTACCGAGTATAGAAAGATGCCCAGAGACCTTTGCGTACTTTATGAAGTCTGTGATACAGAACACGCTTTTTCGACTTCATCCCGCCGCCGACTTCATGACGTATATGCGAAGGGTAGGGAATGGAGCACGCTTTTTCAGGACTTCATCCACCACCGACTTCATCGACATCCATCCAAAGGGTGGGAATAGAGTGCACTTTTTCAACTTTGTTCGACCACCTCATGATCGTAGACGCTTCGTCTAACCATCTCGCAGTCGAGACCTCGTTCAATCATCTAGCGGTCATGACCTCGTCCGACCATGTTGTGGTCATAGACGCTTCATCTGACCACCTCGTGGTTAGGACTTTATCCGACTGCCTTGTGGTCATAGACGCTCTATTCGACCGCCTCATGGTCAAGACTTCATTCGACCATCTTACGGTCGGGATTTCGTTCGACTACCTCATGGTCATAGATGTTCCTTGCACGCGCAAGGCTTCGACCCGCCACCAACTTTGTCGACACCCAACTGACGGGTGGCAGACAAAGCGTGCTTTTTCCAAGCTTCATCCCACCGCCGACTTCGTTGACGCCTGTCCGAAGGGTGGGGACAGAGCGTGCTTTTTGCAGGATTCGTCCCACCACCGACTTCATTGACGCCCATCTAAAGGGAGCGGGCCGTAGCGTGCTTTCAACTTCATCTGACCACCTCATGGTTGTAGACGCTTCGTCCAACCGTCTTGCGGTCAGCACTTTGTTTGACCACCTCGTGGTCATAAATGTTCCTCGCGCATGCAAGGGTGTGACCCGCCATCGATTTTGTCGACGCCCATCCGACGGGTGGAGAACAAAGCACGCTTTTCCATGCTTCATCCTACCGCTGACTTCATCAGCATCACATCTGAACAATGGGGGATGGAGCATGCTTTTTTGACTTCATCCCTCCGCTAACTTCGTCGACGCCCATCCAAAGGGTGGGGACGGAGTGCGCTTTTGCAATTTCATCTGACCAACTCATGGTCATAGACGCTTCGTTCGACTGTCTCGTGGTTGAGACTTCGTTTGATCACTTGGCAGTTGAGACCTCATCCGACCATGTTGTGGTCATAGATGCTTCGTCTGACCGCCTCACGGTCAGGACTTTGTCTAACCATAGGTCGTAGATGCTTTGTCTGACCGTCTTGCGGTCAACACTTCTTCTGACTATCTTACAGTCGGGACTTCATCCGACCACCTCGTGGTTGTAGATGTTCCTTGTGCGTGCAAGGCTTCAACCCACCACCGACTTCGTCGATGCCCATTCGAAGGGTGGGGGACAGAGCGCACTTTTTTAGCTTCATCCCGCCGCTAACTTCGTCAACGCTCGTTCAAGGGTTGGAGGATGGAGCGTGCTATTCCAGGCTTCATCCAGCGGCTGACTTCGTGGGTGCCACATCCAAAGGGTGGGGGACGGAGCACATTTTTTTGACTTTGTCCCATCGCAAACTTCATTGATACCCGTCCAAAGGGTGGGGAAAGGAGTGCGCTATTTTGACTTCGTCCCGCCACTGACTTCGTCGACGCCATCCGAAGTGTGGGGGAAGGAGTGTGTTTTTTTATTTCATCCCACTGCCAACAACACGCACCCACGGACGTGATCCTGCACAGTTGCTATTGACCCCCCATCTACCAACACGCATTTATGATCGACTCGTCATCATTCCCAAACACTACCAAGTATGTTGTGGTGTTCCCATGTCATGCTGATCTAACACATATTAGCGCATGTGGCCGTGGTGTTAATCAACACTTTGGCAATGTTTCAATTAAGCCAATGGTTAACGTGCAACAATGCCCCAAGTATACAATCCCTAAGGGAGGACATCACTTTGACTACTCGTTGTCCGAGTCTTTAATTTTGGTGTATTCCCTGACGGAGACGTCGCCCATTGTGCGTCGCTCCACCCAAAATCGTAGCAACTCCTCCGCCCATCCCCAGCGTTGCAAATGCCACCGAACAAGAAGGTTCAAGATTAGCTGGTAGTCTTCCAAGAGCAACTGCTCGACACACAAAATATTATGTCATGACAGGCATTCTTCAACTTTTCATTGCAAAATGCCTAATTACATACTGCACGCCTGCAAGGCGCCCTCTATGTACACGTCGATGGCTACTTATGTAAGCAACTACACACGGGAGTAGAGGGCATGTAGGATCGTATGGCACAATTAGAGGGGGGTAAATGATTGCACTACTTTTTAAACCTGAAACCAAAACTCAAAGTAGCAGAAAAACAATCTAAATTACATATGTAGATTTCAATCGCAAGCTATTCACCACTCGCTCGACTGCTCACTATGACTGTATTAGCACGTAGTCGAAATCTCCCTCCACTTGAAAAGCTTCGACCACTTGAATCGCTTCGTCGCTTGAATGTTTCGACTGCTCAAACGAGTACAAGCCGAAGACAACACCAAATCACGATGCGTTAGCACACTGCCGAGAACAAAGAAAAGTAATGCTCAGGAAAACATGTCGCCAATGAACTTTCCTTGGAATAGATCTGATCTATTACTTCTATATTATAGATATGGCTACAAATCGCCCTCATAGCACCCCTAAAAGCCTTCTTGATGAAAGCCCTCCTGGAACGCACCTCTTGTATCTTCTCCACGCATCACCAAGCTTCGTGTCAAAGCCCCCTAGCCCACACCATCCATAGCTTCTTCACAAATCACCACATTTGATCTCCACATGCTCCAACATGAGCCGGAATACCTCACGTGACATCTTGACCGTCTAGACCTCAGATTTCCCCATCCTAGTCTTGATCCTCCTTGTCACTAGCCATGATCGCCTCCACGCCCACCTGCACATGCAAAGACCAAAGAAACATTCTCTCCTAGCACAAATTCTCAAAACTTGACCATTATCAACACACACATGCAAAACACACCCTTGTCCATCCACAGACAAGAACCAATCCATCCATGACCATCACCCAGGTCGTTCACGACCACAAATACTATCGCTTTCCAGAACTCATTCTCAGACCACCCATTACGACCAGTTACAACTACTATGCAAGACTGGTCGCTTGCTTATCGAGTACTCGAACAAAAGCACTCGAGAAATACCATCACTTAGAACACTCAGGAATACCATCGCTACCGACTACAAACCCATCGAGTACCGACTACTGAGTACCAATCATATAACACAACTCTCCAACAACCAATCGCTGACCACGATCGTGAAAACCATGACTATCGAGTAATGAGTCCTTTGGGTACTGTTCACCGATCGCTATGCACCACCACTACAACACCAACTAGCATACACTGACCAGTCAAACATGAGTACTCGAGGTACTCAAAGGTCACAAGAGTTTGAAGCATTCCTATCAACCATGAAGTCTACGAGTACCGATCGTGAAGTCTACGACAATCGATTGTAGAGCCCTCGACTACTGAAGACAACGATAGCAAACCGCAAAATCTATGACCATTGACCACAAAGCCTTCGACTACCAACCAGTAAAATCTTTGACTATCGAGTACCGACCAGTAAAGCCTATAACTATTGATCACAATGTCTATGACTATGAAAAAAGTATTGTAGCTACGACCACGATAAAGTACTGTAGCTATGATTACCTACCATGGTCGTATGGTCGTAATCGTACTGTAGTGGTCGAAGTCGAAATACCCTAGTTGTACTGAGTATCTTCAAATAACCGAGAACCTTTGGACTAAGTGAGACCCTTTGGACCACCACTTGAGTGTCATCTGATCTTCCAGTGGTACTCAAACACTATCTGATGCATCTGTGTCACTCGAACACAGTCTGATGCTTCGGTTCCACTTGAAAACCATCCAATGCCACCTGAATCCGATCGGAATGGTCCGAAACAACTCAGAGGCTGATTAAAACCGCTCAGAGCAAACCAAGTAGACAGAAACCACTAGGAGCAGACCAAAACCACTCGAATCCAACTCAAACCACTCGGAGCAACCAAAACACTCGGGGAAGACAAAACCCACTTGGAGATGACAAAGCCCACTCAGAGAAGACAAAACAACTCGAACTTAACCTTTGACTATGATTGATCAAAACTTTCACAAACGCAAATTCCAAAGCAATCCAAATGTCAATTATTCATTATCACTTTATTTATGACCATCCACATGGTCTAACTGGGCCTCAGCATCAAACCTGCCTATCGACAGGGGAGTCGGGGTCGGGCCCAACACCTTCGATCCGCCAAGGCACATCATCTAGCCAGGAGCCTAGGTCCACACTCCTGCTCACGTGCAGGGTACGCCACATCGTGACCTTTGCTATAGCCTCGCCAATGTACTCCCATATTCGCCGGTGAAACACCTGTGCGAAGCGACGTACGGCATGTACCACTCCGGACATGGTCCACGCTCGGCTGGAAGCTCCAAGTGAGGAGTCTCTAGCTCGCCCACATGTAGGCAGTTCAAGCATGGAGCAACTCGAGAACCATATGTGTGGTTGCCAGTGAGAAGTGGTTAGCGCACGCTCACGCCGCGTTCATTGTGAGAGATGATGCCTCCCTGATTCTCCACAGACTGCATAGCAGATCCTCCAGTCCGAACAGTTGAGGAGGCACTTCGATACCAAGCTCGGTCAAATTGCCCTCCAAGGCTTCCACCGAACTCCACGCAGACATGGAGGCATCACCCAACAGGCGATCCCTCATCGCAACCTCGGACACAGTCAAGCTTTCTCCTTCTCCAGACTGGTGACCTACCACGCCCACTCCTCCCACTCCACAGTGGCCACACACTGAGTCTACTCCACCAGCGTGCATGCGTCAGTGATAGCATTCATGCCTTCTGCCTGTAGGAAGAGAATGCGTTCAGGTGGCAACAACATCTACCTCCTGGCGGTTAAGCGCTCCTTAGGCTACACCGCTCCCGTACCTCACCGCTATGATAGCTCGAAAAAGCGCGAGGGCTTGTATGTCAAACCAGGCTTAGCAACCAAACATAGGAGAGTTATTGCAAAATGGACGCACACGTACCTTCATCTTCGTGGCCTCCAGGGCACTCTCTAGGAGCTTCGAACCACATGAAGACAATGACGCGCAGTCCAAGGCCTTGTCTGCACAGTCGGCGGACCCTTAAAAACCCTCAATGCCTCCAGGCGAGGAACAAAGTCCGTCACAATGAGCCACTGGGATTTCGAGATGGCGGCATTGGGAATGGTAGGACCTGAGGACATGTCCACGGCGGCAGTTCCAGCCAGGCCGTAAGTAGCCCTGTCATGGGAGTCCTGTGTGTGACCCAGAGATCGAGGGCCCGCTGATGCCGAGGACAGTGTTAGGGAATAGATCCTAGCCTTGCAAAGTTGTGAGATGAAAATGAGTTATTCGTACCTATACCATGACCAACAGATGCCATCCGGGAGCTAGCACTAGTCATGAACTCCATATTGGGCCCGCCAAAATGCCACCGGCACCATCAGCTTTTGAGCATAACTCGCAGGCAGTGACATTGGCTTTGGGCTCAGAATCCTCCATAAGTGCCATTAGCGCCAGTCAAAAGCCCGCGCCCGTAGCCACGGGCGGGGACGCTTCGCCGTTTGAGCCTCTAGAGATGCCTCGGCGACTGTCGCCACGCCCATGGACACAAGGGTAGGTGACTCTTGACTGTGCTTCGCCATGCCACCCTCCGGGGAGGCCTCGTGGATGGGCAACGACGGAACCACACCCTCCACAGTGTTGAGGGTTTCGCCTCTCGTGCCAACCTTGGGGCCACTAGCACCACTAGCCCCAGGACTCGCAGCACAGTGGGCCTCCGTGCCATCTGCAAGATAGTCTTGCTCGGCCTTGAGGTCCGAGTTTGCATAATTTATGGACTTTGACTCAGTCATCGTGGCAGCTTCCTCGACTTTGCCTAATTTACTGGCAGAAGGGCCCACCAAGCGCAGTGGTTACACCGTGAGAGGAGACTGTGCCCCTTGGCGCGAAGGGGAGGCATCCACTCTGTCACCCTCATGAGCATGCAACCAACCGCCGTTGGGTGCAACACGCTCCGACACGGAGATGCCAAGGGCTTCACACACCTGGTTGACACAACCGAGGTTGGCCGTCACCGACGCCAAAGACTATGCTCCTTCATTATGTATGACCCAAGGAAAATGGCCGTGGCACGCTCGACATCTTCTAGGGTGAGCCCTACCATGAGTATCGAATGTCGTGGCATGAAGTTGACACTCCCCTGATTCGAGTATTCCTCTACGACCTTCTTTGGCTAGCACCGAGCATCATGAAGGAAAGCGAACATCGCCATGCTTAGCCACACCATCTCCGCTTGAGAAGCCCAGCTATACACCACCAGCTGGACAATCGCGTTGGGGGTCAGTTGCGTGAGCTCCATCCCATACAGCCTGAGAACCTCGCCAATGACCATCACCACAGGAATGTAGAGCCCTGCGTTGAAGTAGGCGACAAACACGGCAGTCTCCACTCTGTCAGAGACAGCTCAGTCTCACCGACGGATGGCAATCGGACCACATCACGCCCCGTAATCTTTCCCTCACAAACCAGCGACTAGATCAGCTCTTCCATCACCAAAGTCAGTTCAAGCACGTTTGTGTAAATGTTGTTCACCTTCTTCAACGCTATCCACCACTTGTTGGCCATTGACGGGTCATGCTCCAAAAACTTGTACTCCACCTCCATGGAAGACAAGGTCCCACGGCCGGAGATGTCGGCGTGGCTACACGAAGCACCTAGGGTGCGATGGCATGGATGTTGGTCGCCACCACGAACCATCACTACACCCGCCAACATGGCAGAGCGGTTGTGGCACACGCATTGGAAGGCAAGGCGCAGCGACGTAGGTGAGGGCACGATGGCTAAAGGAGATGGCTGTAGTGAGGATGAGGCGCAGTGGTAGCCACCAGGTAGCAAGGCGAGAGGAGGAAGAGCAAATAGGGCAGCGACATGACAAGGATGACGCTTTTAAAGCCTGACGCCCTTTTCGAACATGCCTTCGGAACACAAATGACGGGAAGCAACAGCACACGATGCGCCAATTGCATGGTGACACGTGCCCCACTACACAGAACGAGTGCACAACTGCAATCAAACTTCACCTAGCCCAGGGGCTAGTTGCCCCATAGGCCAGAGGTACAGAGGGGGCCAAAAGGCTTGGTGACATGGTTTTGGCCTACGGGAAGCCCTTTACTATGACAGGCTCCTATTGTAGGGATGGCCCCCACCTAAGCCCATCCAGCCTATTGGGCCAAAAGGTCCAGTAAGATGTGTACAGAGACATGTATGTCCCTAGCCTAGTGTACAACTATAAAGGGTAGTGTTGTAATCAGGCCTCGTGGCTATATAAATACATATCCTTGCCTGGAAAAATGGGCAAGCCAGTTCATTTCTCACTCATTCCAATAGTCCCCTCATTTACTGTTTGGCCCACAGCCACAACATCAACGATTCATCATTCTTGGCATAGATACACAAGAACTCATCCTACAGCACCACCTTGCACCGTTACACAACCTCGTACATGGACCTAACTTGTACGTAGACTCGACTAGCACATGGCAAAAAACCAGACGATATTATGGCTTCGGATATGACTAAGCAACAAAAGAAACAAGATTAATTCTAAAAAGGCTTTGGAGAGGTTACACACATGGTTTGGAAATTTGGGATTTTTAAAACTAGGAGGTTGCTTAACATAGATCTCTTCTTCTATGAAACTATTAAGAAAAATACTCTTGACATCTATATGAAAAAGCTTGAAGCCCTTAGACACCGGGAATGCTAGAAATATTCGAATGGCTTCTAATTTAGCTACAGATGCAAAAGTCTCTTCAAAGTCTAAGCCCTCTATCTAGGAATAACCTTGAACTACAAGCCTACCCTTGTCATGAACTACCAACCCATCCTCGCTTTACTTATTTTTGAAAACCCATTTTGTTTTAATTACATTATAATTAGCTGGAGGTTCAACTAAGATTCAGACTGGTTTCTTTCAAAATTCTTAAGCTCTTCATACATGGCCTTGACCTAAAAGGAATCAGATAAAGCATCGGTGGCATCTCGTGGTTCAAAAAACATAATAAAAATAGAATGTGTACAAGAATCTGGAGAGATAAACCTAGAGAGTAACTCACTCATGGAGATCCCTAATCGTCTGCTCTAGAGAGTGTCGTTGCTGAATATGAAGAGGAAGTCTTGGTGTATATGTGGCCTCTACCTCATGGGTTGTGAAAGTAGGAGCAGAGCCACTTGAAGTGTTGGTGAAGGTGGAAGGAGGCTACTCTACTAAAGCTAGAGAAATAAAAGCAAGTTTTCCAACCAACTTATGAGTGACTAGAGAATGAATTTGGTCATCATCCTCTATGTCAAAGTTATCGTCGACGAAGATACTCTCTCTATCATCGTGTACCTATGTACCTGCATCATTGGGTCTAGTACCAGAACTAGCCTCATCAAAAATGACTTCACAAATCTCAACAATCTTGTTAGTATCCAAATTAAAGACAAGATAGCCACGAGAATGAGTAGGATATCCAAGAAAAATGCCATCATTACATCGAGATTCAAATTTATCTAAGTTGCCATGTTTAAGAATGAAGCACTTCCAACCAAATATCTTGAAATAAGAGATGTTATGCCTATGACCAAATATAAGCCCAAAAGAAGTATTGCCTATGGCCGATCTCATGAAAACCCTATTGGACATATAGCAAGTGGTAGATGTCACCTTAGTCCAAAACCTCCTAGGAGTACTATACACATCTAGCATGGTTCTAGCCATCTTTGCAAGGGTTCATTCTTCCTTTCAATAACCCTATTCTGCTGGGAACCTCTAGGTGAGGAAAACTAGTGCTCTAAATCTCTTTTAGCACAAAAAGTGCCAAAAGATGGGTTCTTGAATTATTGTTCCATTGTCGCTCCTAATGGCTCTCAAGGCTCCTAGGAGATCAACTACTACTCTGAGGGCCAACTCTCTAAAGCAGTCAAGGTTCCCACCCTTAGAAACCACAAAATACACCCAAGAATACCTGAAGTAGTCATCTACAATGACAAGCACATACCACTTCTCTCCTACAGACTAGACTCTATAAGGACCAACTGAACTATATCTAAGTGAAGAAGCTATCTAGATCCATCGGTCATCGCTAAAATAAGAGGTGGATGAGAAGTAGAAACCATCTTATCATGTCTACATGCTATGCACACTAGGTCTCTAGCACTCTTAAGCCTAGGTAGTTCTCTAATCAAATTCTTACTACTAACTTTAGTCAAGTGGTTGAAGCCTATGATGCCACAACACTAAGTCATGAGAGTCAAATGCCACAAGACATCTAGGGCTAGAGGTAGAAAAGATACTGAAATCAACATAAATATCCTCTCAAATATAGAGATCCTAAAGACATACTCATCCGAGGAATATAGAACTCTACACTCACCACTCTTGAACTTCACTTCTAGACCCTCATCAAGAAGCTAGGAGACAGATAGCAGATTATACCTCAGCTTACTTACCAAAGTGACATTCTTGAGCATAAAGTTGTTATTGACGCACATTGTGCCCTTGGCTATCACGATCCCAGCAGAAGCATCCCTAAATGTGATCAACTCATTGCCAGATGCATGTATGAGGGAGGAGAATCATCTAGAATCTCTGGTCATGTGTTGAGAACACTCAGAGTCAACAAGCCACACGTCCTCCTTCCTCGCACGCTAGACCTACAAGGAATAAGTAGGAAACATCTATGCCTTAGTACCGAGGTTAGTGGTAAAAGGCTTAGAAATCCAGTACTGAGCCACATGATGTCTAGGAACAACAGTAGAAATAGAAATAAAATGGTTGAAAAGATAATCACGAGAATGCACACGAGAACCACCTAGCCCTCTTTGAATCGGCCTACCAAAAGACCGATACTCCATTTGACTAGGTGCAGGTGTTACCTATGGTCTACCCTCACAATATTCTAACCCAAAATGCTACCTAGAGCCACCAAAGGAGTCAAAGAAGATATCTACAAAACTAGAGCTATATCTAGAAGGAAAGACATGTTGCCTGGCTCTAGAGATACTTATGGGTGCTCTAGAGATACTTATGGGTGAAGGAACTCCTCTAACAGATGTCAAAGCGCTCACTCTCTTCTTCCTCTTAACCTTGGCTCTATGGAAGTAGAACTCATCTAGGTGATCATCCTTCTTATAGAAGGTGCAATGATACTTGATATTTTATGGGGTTTGACCTAACAAAGGAAGAAGCACCTATCTTGCTAGAAGGGGTTTGAGCAAAACCTGCAGATCTAAAGACTATCTTAGATGGCTCAAGGGGGTTCTACCTCAAACTTGCCACTCTCAATAACCCTCACAACCTTAGGTGGGTGGTTCTTGGAATGCTGTAGAAAAATAAAACCTAGGACTCTCTTCTTCACACTCATTTTAGATTGGTCAAGGATCGTGTTAAGATTTTTCTTCCCACTAGAAAATCTCTTATTGGTCTTTTTGAGATAGTCATTTTCTTTGGCTAGGTTCTCATATGTGACACACTCATTTGACTTGGTTGCCCTAATATACCTTCTCTTATGAACAGCTACCTCAAACTTTATAGGCTCACAAGACAAACATAAGGAATTCTTAACCCTAGCCAACTACACTTTATACTTTACCCTAAAGGCCTCATATATTTCATCTAAATCACTCCCAATCTCAGAAAAAAAATGCACAAAAATAGAATCAACGACTTTCTTAGATGTAGACATTGCTATGGATTTTTTTAAAAAAAATTAGCATTCTCCTCAAGAGCCTTGTTAAGAGCATCTATCTCAATTGTGAATCTAGGATAATTTTTACATGATGCAATAATGGAATGAATAACCATTTCAATTATTTTTTATTTTTATTTTATTATCCTCACAAAATAGCAAGCATGATCAGGATTAAACTTATGCAATTTCTTAAGAGCACTATCCAATTTTACCTCAAACAAAGCATAATTTGAACAAGATGGAATATCATCTACAGGAATCCCATCTAAAGCAATAGCATCCAACCAAACATGATTATGACTTGATTTGAGATAGTCTAGTTCATCTAGAGTATTCTTGAGTTGATCAACAACAGAGAAACGAACAGATTTCAGAGTTGACAATTCATCATACAAGCATAATTAAGATTCACAATCATCAGGATTAATTAATTTGAACCTAACAACCTCTAGCTTCAAGTTATCAATCATAATGTCCTAATTCCTAATCATTTTAGCTTATTTCTTTAGTTATTGTTTAGTTGCAATAAGAGCACATTTTTATTGCTTTGGAGGAGGGGCGTACCTCGTCGGAGTCAGAGGAGTCAACGTCATAGCTGCCTTTGGCCATAAAGCACATGCCAGTGAAGTCCTGGGCCTTCTTTTTGTCGTGGGTGTCATCCTCGTCGTCCTCCGTCCCCGAGTCCACATCGCTCATGTCAACATTCTCAAGAGCGGTACGGACCCGGTTGGCAAACTTTCGATAGTTAGGTTTCTTGATCTTCGCGTCTCAAGCTTGAGGACACCTCCGAAGGTCATTCTCCTCCTTGCCCTTCAGCTTAGGGCACTTGACCCAAATGTGGTTTGGCTCACCACACTCAAAGCAAGTCACCAGACCACCTTTCCTCTTATTCCTTACCTTATTGTAGGCTCTTGTGAATTTTGGAATAGGAGGGCTAAATCTTCCTAAGGTATTCTCTCTAGCTACTCATCGCTCAAGAAATGCAAGGTGGACAAAGAAAATCCAGAAGAGCCAAAATCCACAGAACCTGAAGAACTGCTCTGAGAAGGGTCCATCACAAATGCCATCAACTCTATCTTAAAAAGACGAGAGATGAAGTCAATCACATGTGTCTTAAATCTCGAGTAGAGTTTATTCATGGTAAACTCACTCATGACAGTGTTCTTACTGATGGATGTGATTTTCATCCCCTAAACTATCACATCAAGAGCACCCAAGATTTAGCAAGCATTCTCAGAAAAAGAGAAGGTCACGCCAATGGCACAAAGATTATGAAGAATCTTATTGAACCTTTCCCACAACTCTTCCAAGATTCACCAAGCTTTTGCTCAATCTTAGAGTATTCTTTCTTGAGTTGGTTCTGTCTCACTTCCTTGATCGCAGTATAGCCCTCATGGTAGTTAGAGATGGTCTTCCAAATCTCATGAGCAGACCTCAAATGATCAACTCACTCAAACTCAGATCGACTAAGCCCATAAATCAAGAAGTTGCATGCCTTACTGTTTGCCTTCACATCGGGAGAAATAACATCGTCATTGGCTGTCAACACATAAGGATTCTTAACTTCGAGCTAAATTGCGTGCCCTTGAGCCTCGATGTAGGCATGCATGCAAAACTTCCAATAGAAAAATCAATTCCATAAAAAACGAGTAGTTTGATTGAATACTTGTCTGCTGCTATGGCTTGTAAGACTGGTTAAGATCTATGAGAAAAACTAACTGGGCTCTGATACCACTTGTAGGACAGAAGTGGCAACAAAGGGGATGAATGGTGCCTAAAAAAATTTCTAAGTATTCACCAATCCTTCACTCTAATAGATACAAAGCTATAAAGATTAGGATGAAAAACCAACACAGATATCAACAAATCAAGAGATTAAAAACAGAGAAATGAAAAGTAATTTCAATAGTACCACTGCAGTACTACTGTATTATTGCTTGCTATAGTAAAAATGGTAGTACCACTATAGTACCCCAGGTACTACCGTTGCTACAATAATTCCAAGATAAACAATGATTTTAGCACAATTTCACGACAGAAAAATTCATGTAAATTTTGATCCATAGATCTAGATGACATGAAACTTTTCATAAATCTTCTCTAAGATATTAGGAACCTATTTCAACAAATGATCATGAAAATCATTGCCAAAGTTGAGACCCTTTTTAGTTTGAAGACAGATTGCATCAAAACCGATCAAAAACCAAAATCGATGATTAAGACTTGCTCGTGGGTAGAGGATAGCCAAGATAGCTTTGGATATGTTCTCACATGTCATAGCAATCAAGAACACTAAAGAAATCACTCCAAAAACTCTCAAATCAAGAAATCACTTGGAAGATCAAAAATGTGCAAAAATTGAGTTTTGATGAACTTGTTAGCAAAGTGTCTAGATGAGTGGAGATTGATTTCTAGAGAATATCTCTATTTCTTACACGTCCTTGGCACGTGTAGGTGACCATTGGCTTGCCACACATCGATAAGGCTCTTCCATTTTGGTTACATCGAACCACGCCTCATTGGATCGACTAAACCATATGGTGCAATCCCACCGTTTGAACTTCCCTTCAATATTTTTCATCTTGCCATGCTTGAGCTCACCGTCTCACTTAGGATCCTTGATCGTTCTAGGCATCGGCTCCTCTATAAGTGTAGCCCCAATCCTCGTCATTGACCACGGTTGACTCCAAGTGACCCTTATATCCAAAGCAAAGAAATCGATTCTGGACACAAGTTCTTTATAACTTGATACATGTTAGTAGTAGCATAGTTCATACAATATATAATCACTGGCAGGGGCGGAGCTACACCCCGGGCAAGGTAGGCTTTAGCCCGGGGTATGGGAAAATATCTAGTGTATAGCCCAAGTAAATTCAGTCCAGTCTGGATAACATTTTCATGGTCCAGGGTATAACCAAATCCTAGCTCTGTCACTGATCACTAGCAAAAGTGATCAAAATTTATTCCACGACTCAAGACCAAAAGAACAAAATCTGACTGAAATACTCGTGTCTGGCCAGTGTGATCGATGCCAATTTCGGTCAAACCGCTGGTATCACTCGGTCCAACCGAAACTAGCATGCGGTTGAACCGCTGTAACACTGCACGATAGCGAAGACTATCTACAAGCAACAACATTTAATGTGAGTAACTGCATGTAACTGTGACTACATGCATGCATGACCTAGCAGGGACAACACTGCAACCAAACCAAAGGGCTAATTAATTCAGTGAACCAACTCACAAAGCAATCATGCTAGGAGAAATTTTGTTATATCACGGTGGCACAAATCAGTTTGTGTCACCAACCAATCCAGCGCTGACATGTGGGCATGTGTTACTGTAGCAACTAATAAAATTTTTTTTACTGTTTTCTAGTGTAGATGGTACGAGAAAAAAAATATTTTTTATCTGTTGCTACAGTACAAAACAGTAAAAAATGATTTTTTTTTTTTATGGTTGCTACAGTACTGCATGCCACATATCAGCGCTGGATTGGTTGGTGACACAAACTGATTTGCGCCACCGTGATATAGGGATGTGCAATCGGTTATATGGTATTTTTTAGAAGGACTAATTAATGCAGTTAACCAGCTCTCAAAGCAATCATGCATAGGGATGTGCAATCGGTTATACAGTATTTTTAGAAGGATAGCTCGATATCCATAAATCCTAATTTATTTTGATATGATATTTATCATATTTATTAAAGTTGACACGAATTACAAACACTATAGCAACTAGCGAGAAGATTAGGTAATAATACATATACTAATAGCAATAGAATTAGAATTTTAGAAATACTCTAATGGAATATGGAGATTCAACGGCATATGCATAAAGTAATAAAGCATAATAGTTAATGATGTGCTCTGCCCATTAGAAACATCTGTCTTAGTCGTACTCTATTCGAAGTGAGCTATAACTTAAAGTAGAGGAAACCGGAGCTTTTATGTACATATGCAATATATATATACATTGAGTTGAATAACATAACTAGCCTAGCTTAGTTGGTAGAGACCGCATGGGGGCTTTCGGACCTTTGGTTGTGGGTTCAAAACCCACTGACGACACATTGTGCGCTACTGTGTTCGGTAATTTTGGTTTTCATTCGATTTTTCTTGAAAACCAAATGCAAAAAACCTAAAATTTGAAAACCGTACTAAAAATTAGCCAAACTGAGTTGACCGATTCGGTTCAATTTTTTTGGTGCAGTATTTTGGTTCGGCTGAAGAGTGCACAGCCCTAATCAATCAGCCAAACTGAGTTGACCAATTCGGTTCAATTTTTTGGTTCGGCTGAAGAGTGCACAGCCCTAATCATGCATGACAAAAACAATATGCATAGCAACAGTACTCACTCAAGTGTACAGTAGTGACTCAAATTAATGCATTATCAATTTTCCAAATCTCTATATTGACAATGGTTTATCACAACGATATTTAGGACCTTCTTATATGGCTCTTCAAAAGGTTAGAACTTTAGCGAAAATCATTGCAATCCTTGGATGAATTAGGTTCTTGAGATTCTCAGCAAAGTACATACAAAGGTTCAAATCTTTTGGAAATGTATTTTAGATATTGCATCATTTTTTGTTTTGATTCGAGCTGATTTTCAGTTCTGGGATCAAGGGTGTGGTTTGACTGCCCCTAGGCCTACTGTCTAACCGATTATCTCTAGCGATCAGACCGCTCGTGCGGTCCAACCGCTTCCTCATAGCGGTTCGACCAGCTTTGAGGAGTTAAACTCTATTTGATTCTGTATCTTTATGAGTGTTTTGTTGGTGAATAAATCTAATCTTCTTCTTAGCTTCTAGTAGCTAGTGAAGTAAAAGTGAGATCAAATTTAAAGGTATTATTCATCCTATTTGGATGTTCATATCGGGTCCAACAATTAGTCATCTATTAGTTAGATGCTTCCCCACATGTTCACAACGTTCTGACGTGATGACTAGCTAGCCGATCAGCTGACGAAGCACTGCACCCGGTGCGTCATGTACCCATGCTCCGAAGAACGGACCTGTCAGCGAAACCAAACGGATGGACGGGGAGGACGAGGAGGCAACAAGGCAGGCGGTTCAGAAATAGGGAGCCGCGCGCGCGCAGCACGTACAAGCCGCTCCCCGCCATTGTCGTCCAGCCTCTGCCTCCCCAGTACCTAAGGTTGGATGTCGCCTTCGTCTCCCAGTTTTTACTCCCGTTGTTGCGCCGCTCCTATCGCACGTAACGTCGACGACATTCTCTTCTGGGGATTGCAGCGATCTTCTTCCGAGAGAGATCAGAGAGGGATCCTTCATCGATATGGAGTGCCTGCTGGGGCTGCTCAAGGTGCGGGTGGTGCGCGGGGTGAACCTGTCCATCTGCGACCCCCTCACCCACAGCAGCGACCCCTACGTCATCCTCCGCCTCGGATCGCAGGTACGTGCTTACCATTCCACTGGCTCCCAGTCCCACCTTCGTCTGTCCTTCCGTCTCTCTGCACCAAAGGTTTCAAATAGCCGGCTAAGACATTTAGCAGATGGGTTTCGCAGAGGTTACAAAGGCTATAGCGGGCTATAGCCTCATTTAGCGGTTTAGTAAAAGTATATGTAAAAAACTCAGAATTCAATCTCTAAAGTCTGATTGTCTGAATGGAGCAAAGGAAGGAAGAAGAACACTGGAACAGAGGAGAGTAAAAGTGTAAAACTTGCCTTGCTGTTGCTCTGGTTGGGACATGGTCTTCGGTCTTCCTCAGCTGCCGCCACCGACGGGTCAAGCGCAAGGTTTAAAATAGCTGCCACCGATGGGTCAAGCGGCGGCCGCGCGCCGGCGGCAGCGGGGCGGCAACGGCGGGCGGCACGGGCTCGGGAGGCGTGGCAGCGAGAGGCGCGCGGCGCGGGCTCGGGAGGCGTCGCGCGCGCGCGGCGGCGGCGGCGGGCTCGGAAGTCGGGAGTCGGGAGGCGTGGCGACGGCGGCGGCGGCACGGGCTCGGGAGGCGGGCGCGCTCGGGGCGAAGTCGGGAGTCGGGAGGCTGGTGTGAGGACTGAGTGACCGTGTGAGGCTGTGCAGAGCAAGAGCTAGGGTTAAGCACGAGTTGGGCTAGACGGGAATTCGGCCCACTTTAGATTTTTTTTTTCCCTCCAGACTTAGCGGGCTAAATAGCAGTCCATTTAGCGGATTTAGCGGGCTAAATCCGGCTAATAGCGGGAAAAAATGTTTAGCGCTAAAAGTGATTTCTCTTAGCCTTTAGCCTTCCCAAAGGCTAAATCCGGCTATAGCGGTGGCTATAGCCGGCTATAGCGGTGGCTATAGCCGGCTATTTTAAACCTTGCTCTGCACCCACATCAGGCGCGAGCCCGGCTAGAAAGAAAGAAGTGATGAATTGACGGTGCACCTGATACGGTGCAGAAAACCCTGCCTCGTAGTTTTATTGTTGATCATGATCGCCAAGCTTTGCTTCCTGTGATTGGATCCATGTTGCATGGTGTGCGCCGCAGTTTTAATTCCTTGGTTGCGATGATTGTCATCTCGGCACCACATTATGACCTGAGAGTTTTGTATGGTTGTCCCTAGATTGTATGGTTATCCCTGGATACTCTGGTATAGAAAGCTCCGAGAATTAGTCTCTATTTTTTCTATTTTGTCGAATTCCTGTGGATATTTCATGGAAAGTAACATTTACTTTTGAGCTTCTACCTATGTTTTTTTTTTACAGAGCGTAAAATGATCACATTTCTTTTTATTGTATTCATTTTGAGTTCATTCTGTACTTCGTCCAGATTTACTTGTTTTACATGTTGTACTTTCAAAATTTGTTTACCACTGGTTCATGTTAGAAGAAATAAATGGAAACCTGGGTTGGATATCAATTTGTTATTTAGTTGAATGTAGATAGCATGTATAAGGCATTTGTGCCGCCCTTCTCGTATTAATTTGTCGAAGTATTTTCTTGTCTTTGTACGCCCTAAAAATGGGGTTAACAGGATCTCCATTAAAGTTCATCCTAAATTTCACATTCATTCCTTAGCAAAAGGGCCAATGGTAAACCAATTTTGCAGGTATAGAGAAACCGATCTGACAAAATTTGAAATAGATGAAGAAAAGTATTTTGAAACCTCATAGATGGACAAACTGAACCCTCAAACAAAGTAGAGGATCAGAAGTGGCATTGCTTCCCCTGAAAAAAGGAGTGCCGTTACCTTCTTATAGTAAGTTGTTAGCTTATAATAAGAAAACCAAGTAAAATTTTTCTCTCGATTTTTATAATCGGTTTGATTTCTTTGATTTCACTAGCTGGCACACTTACTCTGATCTTACACGTCCTCAAGGATCTTCTTTCACTGTTGACCTCGACAAATCTTTTTTTTTTTTTTGGAACTAACTTCGTCAAATCTCTTTTTATTTTATCTGGTGTTTTTTTTCTTGTAACGTGCAGAAAGTGAAGTCAAGTGTGAAATATCATTGCATCAACCCAGAATGGAACGAGGAACTCACCCTGTCTATCACAAACATGATGCTGCCGGTTAAGATTGTAAGTTCATCAACATCTCCATTGACAATGGAACCTTCAGCCGCTGCCTTCTTCCTTCAGGATTTCAGTGATTCAGTGCCATTCTACTTCTGAACATTTGCTACCTATTGTTTCTGAAGCAAAGATCTGCTTTGGCACTTCAATTACAGGAAGTCTTTGACAAGGATACTTTCACCAAGGATGACAGCATGGGCGACGCAGAGTTCTCCATACTCGACTTCGTCGAGATCGCCAAGAAGGACCTGAGCCATGTCCCCGAAGGCACGGTGATGAAGACAATCCACCCTGAGAAGGAGAACTGCTTTGCAACCGAGAGCCACATCACATGGAAGGACGGCAAGGTCTCCCAGGACATTGTCCTGAGGCTGAGGAACACTGAGACTGGCGAGATCATCCTGCACCTGCAGTGGATTAACATCCCAGGTGTCGCACGGTGATTCACAAATGCGAAGTATGGCTGGTGGTGACGGCCATCGGTTGCTTTCTGTGATGCAATGTTTCTCCTTTTATGAGGTATGAAAATAAGCAACATCCTGATCAGTAGGATGGCTCGTACGCAAGGCATGCAGCAGGCTCACGCTACTGGGAGTAATGCTTGTTTTCAGTTTTGGTTCCGCATACTTTCTATGGTTTTTTTAATCCACAATGGTATATTTGTCCTGGCGCACCTCATGTATAGCTATTTCATTTTAATGTACTACTTGCCATATGATCATACTGTCAATAGACATTAAAAACGCTGTCGGTTTTAACATTACAGACCAGGTGAAATTTTAGCTCTAGTTCAGAGCAGCTTTCCTGAATGTGCATTTTGCAAACATAAAACGCAGTACCCAAATAAAAATTAGTCAGCTAGTTTGCACCTTGCACAAACGACGGCGAAGTGATTGCAATTCAGTTAGTACACCATTGTTCCATCAGCTAGAAATGGGACGATCCGGATCATTCATTTCACTCATCCGATAATCCTCCTGGACTGAACATTGGAGCAAACAAGGGAGTATATACACGATCCCTGACCTAGTATGCACAATTTGTTTTACAGCTCAACCTGATAGCAGCATTAACTGAGCATACAAGAGAGAATGGCACAATGGAAGCAGCTTCGCCATTGCTGATAGTTAACTAGGAAAGCAAATGCGGCGAGCTTTCATTGTTGCCGCTTCGAGAGCTTTCATGTGGGCGGTGATGCTTGGCCATTTGCACATCCCGTGTAAATTGGGTTCTAGATTTAGCATACGGAGCTTCCCTTGCTGCAATAAGGGAAATGCAATCAGTCCGCTAATGTTCCGAAAAATTAGATTCTTAACAGTTTATTACAGCATCTTACCTGCAGCTAATTTCTGAGCACGGAGAATGTTCTGCCTTCTTTTCCACCAGCATGCCGCAAATACAACTAGAAACAGAAAAGCAACAAGCACCCCGAAAGACATGCCAATCTTTGCAGCCACAGATAAATGCAGACCACATTCACGCAAACCAGGAATTCCACACAATCCAGCATTGTCCGTGAAGCTGCCATTTCAGCAGTAGTAACTAGTAAGCTTCCTTAAAATTCAAGTTACTATTAGTAGAAATAACAACTCAAATGTGTACCTAGATTGGTTTATGCAACGCTATGCATGTGGAGAATGCCAAACACAAACTATCTATAGTGACAACATAAAAGGTAATAAGGGCCTGTTTGGATACAAAGTACTTTCGGAGTTTTGATGGAATACCATGATTTATAGAAATACAATAGTATTAAATACTTTGGGGTGTTTGGATACAACATATACTGTAGTTTTATAAACTGTAGTATTCCCAATACCATGGTTTCTTTTGGAGTACTAAAAAATCCACTCCCGGCCTCTTTTTTTCTAAACCGAGAAAGCAACAAGAAGTGAGTCGCTCGTTCCATCTGCTTTCCTCTCGTCCCCTCCCTTCTCCGTGGAGAAAGCTCCACTCTCATATGCAACCATGGAGAAAAACACAGAACCACGTAATGAAAGAAAAGGGATATATATCTTCCTCGCCATGCTATCTGATCATCCATCAGAAATTTCTGTCTTCGCTTTGATGGCTGCGCCGCGGCCATGACGCTAGGGCATCCATACATGTCGTACCAGCAATCGTGTGCTGCCATTGCCACTGTCACTAATTCCGTGGTTGGCGTTGACGCATATGTGTTCCGTGCATGTAACGATAATTGATTTATGTAGATGAAAAGCTAGGGCTTACTATGCATGCACTGATACATATAAAAAAACTAGCTACGGAAACAATGCACCATGGTGCATCCAAGTTGCTTAAATGTTCTTAACAACAGTACTTAGCCTAACAACTATTTTTAAAGAACAAAATAGAAAATACCGTACTAAATACTGCAATCGCCAAACGCATCATGGTTTTTGTAAACACTGCCAAAAAAACTGTAGTATTCACAAACTGTGGTATTTCATGCCTGCAACTTGAAAAACTGTGGTTTTCGAAAGCTGCAACATCTAAACAGGCCTTAATAGTGCTTTTTTTTAACGAAAGAGGCAGCCCTAAAACTCTTTATAGAAGGAAACAAGTACTCAGAGACAAGATCAAAAGATCAGAGGAAGGGAAAAGAGAAAAACCGAAAGGGGCAGAAGCCCCAGCAACCTGGAGGGGAGGGGAGGGGGGGCAGCTACAGAGAGAAGAAAGAAACTAAAAGAGCTAGGAGATTAGGGATGAACAATCTTTACCTTTCTAAAGTAGGTCCTCTCTAACCAGGTACACAACCCGCTGTACACATAGCATTTGATTTTAGAAATACCCGCTATGCACACAACGTTTGATTTTAGCAAGTCCTTTTATTTCTTTCCTTCCATAAATTCCAACAAATATAGATGACTAGTCCGTTGAATTTCCTCGTCTTTTTTGGCCAGCCCTTTGCTGGCTTGCTACCACCATTCCAGTAAGGTACCAAAATCCAGTGGGCTAACGCGGGTAGAGATGTCGCAACTTGTCTAATTTAGGACGTTGGTCCAAACCTGTTGAGCGAAGGGGCAGAGCAGGCACAAATGAGTGGCTGTTTCAAGTGTTTGGTTGCACAGAACACACATCGGTTGATGAGGCCAACCCTTCGTTGCTAAATTGTCTGCTGTAAGGATTTTGTCCTGACATAGAAGCCAAGCGAAGAATTTGCCTTTGTTCTCCGTTTGCGCTTTCCATATTAGGTTTGAGTTGTTACATCGCATGCTTCCCTGGAATTACAGGAGGTATGCCGATTTTGCAGAATATTGGCCATCTGGCGTTCCATTCCAAATTATATCATCATTCGCATGGTGGTCGAGTTCAACATTAAGAATCTTGGCCCAGAGCGCTGCGAACTCACGGAGTTGAACCGTCATGTGGATTCTCCTCACTGATTTGATCTAGTTATCTTCTTGCAATTCTTTGTGTATGGTTCTGTGCTTCCTGCCAGCTATATTGTAGAGGTTGGGAGCGATATTTACTGGGGCCTCTTTTTGAAGCCATCGACTATGCCAGAAGCTGGCTTTGTAGCCATTACCAAAGTTAACTATCGTGGCCGTTTGAAATAGCTGCCTGTCAATATTATCGCAAGATGTCTCCGTCCCTATCCAGAGCTTGAATGTATTTTCCATAGATGGTTGTGGTTCGAATGGAAAAGAGTGTTTTTTACAGTGGGTTCTTACTTAAATCTAGCTCTGTGTAGAGGTCTTCCTCCCAGGCTGGCTGGAACCCTTCCTGAAAGATCATTGCCATTTAGATTCCTGTGTAGGAGCAATTCTTTGAAGTTAAGGGGAAGGAAGTACAAAGTAAGTCTCAAACAGAAAAACATGCGCAATCAATGTCCTTACAGCGTCTGTAACGATGTCAGCTGGCCAAGGCTCTCTGGAATAGAACCGTTGAGTTCGTTGTATGACAGATCTCTACAAAAGATAGTTACGAAAATTAGCATTTATACGAAACAGTGTGACTTTCACCCGATACTTAAATTTGGTCTAAAGGGAGGACAAATAATTTTGTTGAAGCAGATTTGACAAAAACAGCATTTTATCTTTAATGACATGAACTGAATCCTAAGATTGCAACAGCAGTCTTATTTTTCTAGGGCGAAATGTGTTGAATAGGATGAGTTACAGGTCAACGGAGACCAGGCAATAAACAACCTGAAAGTTTACAAGAAAAATAAAAGACCACAGACATCGACAATTTTAAGCATATTACGCAAGATCTAGTCACTGTGATCGCCAGGATTGCACCGATACTCTGCAGAACTGCCGTTCCCGTATTTGATACGTGGCAATACTGTATCAGGAAGTATTGGTAGAATTTAATTTCCAAAATAAATAAAATTAATCGTGATATTCCGTCAATACTTCCCCGATACTTGGCCCAAAACCACTCAAAACAAAAGCCCACTATAAGCCCAGCCCAATTCCAACCCCATCAAAAACCTATCCTTGCCGGCTTGCTCTACCTCTCCAGTCGCCCGTCTCCCTACTCGCCTCTCGCCACCGTCGTCACCTTCCCCACCGGTCCTGCCCGCCGTCATCCCTCCACTTCCACCTCCCGCCAGCCATCACCTCCCCCTTACATCTCCCACAGTCCCACTGTCTCCCCCTGGATCTCCCGCGGTCTCGTCGTCTCCTCCCTTTAGCCACAGGCCTGCCGCCTCCCCTGCCATCTCCCTTCTCCGACTGGCACCTCCTCAATTCTACCGCCGCCTCCCCGTGGAGCCCTCCCTTCACCGCCGCCCCAACTCACTTCTCCGGTAGCCGCCCCCTCCCTTCTTCTGCTGCCATGGCCGTGCTTGCTAACACTGCCACCGTCGTGGTCGAGTCGACTGCTCGCTGCCACCAACACTACCAAACTGGTGACTTGGTGATACAAGACTTGGTCAGTGGTGAGACTAACAAATTTTGTTCTTTGGCCATACTTTTGATTTGTTGCTCACGTATATCTTTAAATGCAGATATAATACAAGCTCTCATGAAACATCCATGAAACTGTGACCGGACCGCAACAATACCAGCGAGAGAGGGAGGCAAGGAATATATAGCATTCGTTAAGCTAATCTCAGTTCTTACTCTCCCATAGTCTCTCTGCATTTTTATTTTTAAATATGTTGAAAAATTTCTTTGATCTACTCTCAGATCAAGCCCTACTGCGCTCGGCATTTCCTGTCGTTTGTGCTTGTCTTCTGGCTCTGCCTCCTGATGAGACATGCTTGCCTCTCGTAAGCCCTGTTGACGTGAAGCGAGTCTTCCGTGTTGATGGAGCCGCCTGCTCCCGCCGTGATGTGCCTGGACCAGCGCCTTGCCCTGTGACACCTCCGCCATGTTCCAGCTAGAAGACAAACAGCTCAGCATGCAACTCGCAGCATCTCCACGAACACAACACGCACACGTTTCCTTTATTGCTTCTCCCTCAAATCTGCTTGCTCGCTTCCTTGTTTTAGTTACAAGACATTGCATGGCCTTAAAAAGGCTGTACACCACCCAACTCAATATCCAATACGGACACATGAAAACGGAAGCCTACACACCAATACAACTCGGAACAAACAGGATACGGACTCGGATGCACATGGCGAACCTTACCAAAACCTCCTATTTGGATACTTGTATACGTATTCGTATACACGGACTCGCACACATAAACTCGGATACGGCAAAAACAAGATTACTTCTAACAAAATACATATATACTTGCCGTATCGATGTATCCTTATTTTTGAAAAATATTATATTGCAGCATCGCCGTATCCGTATCGCCGAACCCATTTAGCATATCGGGGTAACTTAGTGATCACCATTCTAATGTTCTGTATCCTACTATCACCAAAATGGCAAACACTTCAGCCAAATAAATAAATTTTCCCTATCATGACCTATCCAAGATCAATTAGCTTACTGGCATCACGCATCAACAAGACGAAACATAATGAATACAGAGTACCATTTACGTCACATTTTTCATACTCTTCTGGTTATTCTTGAAGTAACAAACAAAAATATCACACAGTATGCATAAATATACAGAGGAAAAGTGCACTTACAGTACTTGCAGCCCTGAGATGGTACACAAAGAGGACGGGATGTTGCCCTTTATGCTATTACCGCTCAAGTTTCTGTGTTACAACATGGGAATTCACTTTTGTCAGACTGAACTAGAAGGTCCAGTACTTTCTTAACACAGTAAGAGACAGACGTATTCTGAGAGTCCATGTGGAGGTGACCACATGTTTGTGATGAGTAATTGACTCTTGTTTTAGAAAGTTTGAGTTTGGGTTGGGCACTTCCTGCCAAGTCATAGCCTTAGAAGTGATCGGAATCGCCTTCTGTGCAAAGTCGTAGCTTCTGACTGTGGTCGTAGGCTCTTACGACCACATTGGTTGTGGTCGGAAGCCTGTCGGGCAGGTTATGAACTTATTGTCGTCAATCGGGAGCCAGCCGGGTTGTTTACGACCACTCTATCAGCAGTCGAAAGCCGGAAAACAATGTTTTACTCTTTCTGGCCGTGGTCGGAAGGTCAGACGACCACATGGCGTTTACGACCACTCTGACCTTGGTCGTAGGTCACCAGGGAAGTCTACGACTGGTTTTGCCGTGGTCGAAAATCTATTCGACCACGTTGGCCGTGGTCGAAGCCTAGTACGACCACGCTTGGTCGTGGTCGGCGCGCGATTCGACCACACCGACGAGAACGCGATCGTAAGGCGTAGTCGGTGGTCGAAAGCGATCATACGACCACGTTGTCGCAGATTTCTCTTCCTAAGAACGAAGCGGTTTCACCACGTTATGGGCGAACATGGTCGTAGCTCGGTCGGATGCGGTCGACAAGCTTGGAGCGTGGTCGCAAGTGGGCGATCGCGGTCGGAAGTGTTCAAACGTTGTTGGAAGGGCTTCACCACGATGAACCAAGTCGACGTGATCGAGAAGGGTTTCACCACGGTGGAAAGCGATGAACGTGGTCGGAAAGTGGTTCGACCACGATGGAATCTCTGGTTTTGGTCGTAGTCTCTGGGAACCGGTCGTATGGACTTCTGAGATAGTCGTATCATCTTGAGATGTGGTCGTAGGACTTAAGAAAGTCTTGATCTATGGTTTCGACCAGTCATAAGTTGGTACAACTTGGTCGGGTAAGTTGGAATTGAAACTTGTGATGGTCGTAGCTAGCTTTAAGGCGGTCGTAAGGACCACCGGGTGGTCGATGGTCTATGGTAACGATCGTAGGTCTTGAGAATTAATGTTTAAGTATTTTTGACCGATCGTAGTGAATGTACGACCTTGTGAAGCATGTTTTGAGTTCCTTTTATGCAGATGTCTGTACACATTGTGTTGTGCGGTGCTATGTAATGGTTTGCTTGTCCAGTAATGTTTGCAGGACCTTGGAGACAAGTCTTGATGAGGCTTGGAGTGGTCGGGACTAGACATGGGGATGTCGAGGTCCGAACGACTGTGGAAGCCGAAGGAGACCTAGTCTTGCGAGGTGGTTGCAAGCTTGGACGACAAGGCGGAGGAAGCTTCCGAAGGCAGTGGAGTGGCATTTTGGAGAAATGCGAAAGCTGCAAAGGGAAGCTGTGTCTCTGCCAATGCACAGGAGTTGTTGGCGCTAACGGGCAAAGCAGTGGAGCCGTTGGGTGTAACGGGTAAAGCACTGGAGCTCGTTCTCGCTAGTGGGTAAAGTGAGTTGAAAACCCGGTGTTAGGTGAGGGTTTGCGGGTTCCCCCTCTTTGGTGTGTGAGTGTGTGGCTATAAATAGAGAGGGTAGAGCTCGGGTACTAGTGAGATCCTGATCCCCGAGTTGCTCTGTTCTTCCTTTGTTATTTGTGAGTATGTGGGTTCTCGGGATGGAGCAAGTGTGCTCATGTATCTCCCAGCTTGGAGTGGTCAGAGAAACCTCCATTATCAATCATTCATCTCTCTTCCTCTATTTGTTTTCTGTCGTCTTGAGATGTTGTGATTGACTTGTTTGCGATCTGTTTGAGAACTTGGACTTCTTGCTATCCTTTTCTCTCCTCTCTTCTTCGTGAGTCCGCTGCGTCTTTGTGTGCTTTGATTAGCTCGGAATCGAATCTGTCTCAAGGCCACTTGGCCAGTTCATTCCCGAGAGCAGGAGTCGAATTAGAGAAGTTCACTTTACCGGATGATTGTGCGCCTCGAGTCCTTCTGTTCTTGGTTCATCCTCTCAGTTATCACTGCTTGATTTCTTTTGTCGGCTCAGGCAAGTGTTCGACCACGTGGTGTTCGACCATCAGTTGGCTTACGACCACGTGTGTTCGATCGAAGAAGCTAGTTCTTTTGCCCGATTTGTCGTGTGAGTACTTGGGGAGTTTTTAGAAGGCACCATTCACCCCCCCCTCTGTTGCCATTTCGGTCCTACATATTCCATTCAGATTTTGTCCAAATGTCATAATCAGATTTAGGTTCTTAAACAATATTGGATTTGTTTCCAATTCCATTCAGTGAACTATATCCATAATCCATCCAATTTTGTCCGTTTGGAATGCAAGAATTTCACAGGAAACAGTACAAATCCCACAGGTTTCCTGTGGAATTCCCACTTTCCAAATTGGGCCAAACCTTTGTATAATACTATAATGAAAAGCTTAACTTGTTTTGATATCAGCATATGACACAAAGCCCAAAGATTCAGTCTATAGTTGACATTGTTTAGAAGTGCGAGATTGAAACCCATCTAAAATACGGGGATAGTAGGAACTAAATAGTTGCCACCAGTTCAAGAATACCCACATGTATGTTAAATGGCTAAATAAGATAGATGATGGATGATTTCCATGAATTATGAATGAAAAACCAAGGAAATCAGATTTTATGTACAGCTCTTCTCATCTGATTGAACAATTATATAGAGGCAAAATACTGCTTCTAGATTCTTTAACCCATTTCCACAATGTTACAGGTTTCAATACCACAGTTATTTTTAAGATCCAGCAAAGCATAATAGTGATCCTGAAAACAACTGATTTAAACAAAAAAAAAAGTTGAAATGGTCATGCGTCATGTTTATGGTGTGCAACAATCTTACATGTTTTGCAGATGCTGTAGCTTAGATATGTCACCAGGTATAACTCCTCTCAAACCTTGGTTGTCAAGACCTCTGCATATTCAAATAGTAGTTTTAAATACTTGCAATAAAAAAATGATTTGTCATTGATGGATAATTCGTGAACTTGTAATCATTTTAGGAAAGCAAAAAATTGTGGGTCAGCCCCTAAACATGAAAACATAACAAGCAAATAAAACCACAAAACCTCCAAATTATTAAACCAAGCCCATGAAAAAACTTATATTGTTCAAATCAATGCTTTCACCAGCTGCTCACTAATCAGTCCCATGGAATATCACATGGACAGTCATTTGCTAACTGGAAAAATACATGATGGCATGGCATGGCATGGCAAAATGAATTTCTAGAGCATTTTTAATGTGTTCTACAAGACTAGGTGCCAATTGTTGTAGAACTACTAATATGTTTTCTAGAACCCTCACCCAATATACATGGAAGTTGAAGTGATGTCATGCAGTGTTATTTCATGGAAAATTAGGGCCTTCAGTCAATGGCTAGTATGTTTATGGGTTCAAATGCTGCCTTCTATTATTGATCTTTTAGGCCTTTTTATGTTTGTGGAGTTTAATGATAGGGTTGGGGTTGTCATTTTACCACTTTCTCATGTAGAACATACCTATGTACTGTTTTGAGATGCCGAAATGCAACTGTCACACACAAATTTTCAGGTTCAAATAAATAAGCAGATAGTCCTCAAGTTATAGCCTTGTGTGTTATTTACACAAACAAAGATTCACTACACAGGTTTTTCAGCTTCAAAAAACCAACAAATTAAATCCATTACAATATTTTGAGCATGCTAATCATTAGAAAGTAGCAATTATTGTGGTATGAAGCAATATAAGGTAGAGAACATACAATCCATCGATAACCCAATGCCCTTTGGTGTCAAACTGGCAATCAACTCCACTCCATGGATGCTGCTGAGGAACACAGGGGTCTCCATTCCAGCCAAATCGAAGAGGAAGACCAAGTGAACCCTTCAAAGTCCGCAGAGCACTCACTAAAAGGCATTACAAACGATAAAATTAATACATAAACTAGTAGCTAACTCTGGTGATACCCATGTATTTCACTGTTCTTTGAAAACGGACATAAGCGGTGCTACTTATTTACATTTTAAAAAAAACAACTTTATTTGGAAGTAGATTGTGTCAGCCATTAATATACATCAGACATGGAAAAGTGTCCTACATGATTTTCAAACCTTCGTCATATAAAGCAAGAAGATCATCTGCAACACTCCTGGCAGTTTCATACACAGTTTACTAATAAAAAAAACTCAAAACATAGTTACTACCTTAAATTTACTATTGCTTGAAACAAAAGGAAATTAAATTTGGAGGTTTTCAAGCACTAACCTTCTTGAGTGAAAGTCTTCATTTCAGCTAGAGCGATCTCAAACACCTCAATGGCACTAATAATGGCACGCATTCCTTTAACAGGTTGTAAGATGATTTTTAGTATTGTCCCACTGACAGCAACGGTTTTATTCAGAACAAGCGCAGTGAAGCGTTCTCCGGTCATGTGAATTATATCAATATCCTTGAAGGCAGTGTCACCATTGATAAGTACATCAAAGACCCTTTCCTCTTCTGCAGTTATTCCATTCTCAATCTCTGCAAAGTGAAGCCATACAGAATAGTTCTTGTTTGGTGTAACATCCATTTCAAAAGATAAGCATGGTTGCATATCAGTGCCCACGATAGCTGATTGGTAGATACTTTGAGGATAAAAATTTGGTGCGAGCAATGTCTCTGCTATAACATTCTCAGTTGATATAGGTTGATCGTCAGAACTGGACGACAAAGTTTTCACCCCTAACCAGAATCTGTCCCCACCCCAGTGGATACCATTTAGATCTTCATCAAAAGCTGGCTTTCCAGAACCACATGTCAACCTTTTAGCAGTTCTAAGCACTGTCCCCTTTCCCCATGGTGGACCAAAGTTATAGGCATTGTCATCTATTTGGAGAACTTCAATAGAAAGAATTGATGGATCGCCATTGTTACACGCAACGGCGGAGGAACGACGAAGTAAACAAGATCAATCGCAGAGAGACACGAGATTTAACGTGGAAAACCCTCCCAATGCGAGAGAAAAAACCACGGGCGCCAGCCAGCAACAATCTTCACTATATCTGGATGAGGTTACAACGCCGGGGATTTACAACTCTCATTTTATATCCCAAACGGCGGCTTACAGGAATATATATATCATGAAAACCCTAATTCGACTAGGATCCATACCGCGGGGGGGCTTCGCCCCCCCCCCCGCACCCCCAAGGCGTCCCTGGGTGCACGGGCCTTGCACAATGGGCCGCTTCAGGACTCCGCTCCGGCCCTAAGCCTCCGGCGACGGGCCTCCGCTACGCTCCGTCCAAAAGCCGACCTTATTGATGTGTAGAATTTGGATCACAAATCAACAGCCATGACCAGTGCTATGGAAGCAAATTGATAAGCTTGAGTCCTGGACAAAAACCAAAGCCTCTGCAAATGTCTTCTCGGCATCACTGCTCCAACCCGAAAGCAAAGAACTGAATAGAGTACCCTCAACAGAAACATCAAAAATTGGCTCACTGTCAAGATTAGGATCGGCCACAAGGGCAAAGAAAAGCCTAACTTGATAACGCCCATTGGGAACGTTGTTGATGTAGTAACAATTTTCAGGGCCATCAGACAGAGGGAAATGTCGAAGAGTCTTCAGCGGAGGTATGATAAAGCTTGGGCGAGTGGCATTTGCAAATCTACCACCAGTATAACCAAAGTCTCTGTACCACAATGTGTTGGTAGGTGCTGTGTGGACATCGTCGAAACTCCCACAGCTTATACGGATGGTAAATGGTTCTGAAAATAATTACTCATTCAGAAATTATAACTACATGGAACAGCAATGTTAAGATTGTTATGAATAGCGCTTGTATTCATATGAGGCCAATGGGCTAGTATATATACACAAGGTACAGGTGGTAAATATGCAAAGAACCCCTCATAACAATGGGGAATAACAAACTATACATATATCTCTAACACCCCCCCTCAAACTCATGGTGGATCAACAACACTGAGTTTGGAGAGGTAGAAGCTGTGCTGTGCTCGAGTCTGGGCCTTCGTGAAGAAATCCGCTATTTGAAGCTCCGAAGGCACATACTGAAGAGTAATCACCTAATCATGCACACAAGTCCTCATGAAAGAAGCATCAACACCAATGTGCTTGGTGAGCTCATGCTTCACAGGATCACGAGCAATACTGATAGCACCTGTACTGTCTGACAAAAGAGGGGTCGGTGTAGTGACAGAAACACCAAAATCCTCAAGTAACCACCGTAGCCAAGTAATCTCTGCTGTCAAGAGAGCCATAGCTCGCAACTCAGCCTCTGCACTCGAACGGGACACTGCATCTGCTTTTCGCCTTCCGTGCAATAAGAGAACCACCAAGAAAACACAAGAAGCGAGAGATAGACCGCGATCGAGGGATCGCGCCCAAGTAGCATCCGAATAGGCCTCAAGTGTAACGAGCTGGAACGTGGAAAGAAGAGACGGCGAGAGATAGTCCCACGAAGGTATCGCAGAACTCGAAGAAGGTGGCTGTAGTGAACCTGAGTGTGAGCTGAAACAAACTGACTCAGAATATGAACTGGATAAGTGATATCCGGACGAGTAACAGCAAGGTAGACAAGACTCCCAACAAGATGACGATAGCGAGTCGGATCAGAAAGAGGCTCGCCATCAGAGGGTCGGAGGTGAGCATTGAGCTCCATTGGAGTCTCAACAGTACGCTGATCAGTGAGAGAGGCGCGATCAAGAAAATCATGAATATATTTCTCTTGGGACATAAAGAAACCATCTGGAGTGGAAGTAACCTCAATCCCAAGGAAGTAATGAATAGGACCAAGATCCGACATAAGGAACTGCTCACTAAGACGAGCCTTGACAAAGGCAATGTATTCAGAATCATCTCCCGTAATGATCATATCATCAACATACAGGAGAAGAAGAGTCCGACCACGAGACGAAGTGTGGACAAAGAGCGCAGGATCATGATCACTAGCTGAAAAACCAGCAGCAGTGACCACAGAGGAGAAGCGCTCAAACCAAGCACGAGGGGCTTGTTTAAGGCCATAGAAAGAGCGGCGAAGGTGACAAACCATGCCCTCAGGAACAGAATACCCAGGTGGCGGATGCATGTAGACCTCCTCACGCAACTCGCCATTAAGAAAGGCATTCTTGACATCAAGCTGAGAAACAGACCAGTGGCGAGCAGACGCCACCGAAAGAAGAGTGCGAACAGTGGTCATGTGGGCCACAGGAGCAAAAGTCTCGTCATAGTCAACACCATGCTCCTGCTGGAAGCCACGAGCAACAAGACGCGCCTTATAGCGCTCAAGAGAGCCATCAGAGCGAGTCTTAATCTTATAGACCCACTTACATGTGATGGGATGAGAATGAGATGGCAAAGGAACATGATCCCAAGTACCAAGACGCTCGAGGCAGCAATCTCCTCGGCCATGGCAAGCTGCCACTCGGGGTGAGTAATGACATCCCGTGGGAGACAAGCTCACGAGTAGCTGCGCCAAAGAAAGGAAAACGGGCAGGAGGCCGAATCAATCGCGATCGCGAGAGCGTAGCGAGGAGAAGATGACCCATCGGGGACGATGGAGCATCGTAAGAAGATGGAACATCGAAGAAGAAGGCTCATCCGGAAGGTCCTCAATACGAGGTCGACGAGTGTAGACGATAAGGGAGAAGGAATCAGAGGGAGGAACTCGCGGAGTCGTAGGAGACGACACGCGGCGACAACGGTGAAGAGGCCACAGGGGAATATGTGGAGACTCGGTGGAACAGTGGACGAGGCAAAACAGATATAGGTGTATCCGAAAAGTCAAGAAAGACAGAGGCTCCACAGAGGAAGCCAAGGAGAGGCAGGACGTGGGTAGAATGGACGAGACTCGTCGAAAGTCACATCCCGAGAAACCCGCATCCGTCGACCAACAGATCCCAGCACCGATAGCCCTTGTGCTCGGCGCTATATCCCGAAAAACACACTCAACAGATCGAGCGGTCGGTTTGGTGCGTTCTCGAGGCAAGGAGAACGTAGCAAACGCAGCCAAACAGATGAAGGCGAGTAGTCGAAGAAGACCACGAGACGCTCAACGGGATCGCACCCTTAAGAGCGTAAGAGGGCTGTATGTTGACGAGATAGGTGGCGTGGAAACACCTCGGCCCAAAAGTGAGGTGGAATAGAGGCGGCGATCATCGAGCACGAGCCGCCTCAAGGAGGTGACGATGCTTGCGCCAGCGACACCATTCGAGCATGAGCACCGTGACAAGAGAATCGAGCGAGAGTGCCTGCTCAAAGAAGGAAGCTGCGCAGTGACGAGAGAGGTACTCGCCAGAGAATCACTCTAAAGACACGAATAGGAGTGGAGAACTGTGTGTGTATCATAGTGGCAAATTGTTTATAGATAGGTAAGACCTCACTACGAGAAGACATGAAATATATCCAAGTGTGGCGAGAGAAATCATCTATAAAAATAATATAATAACGATGACCCCTTTCAAACGAAGAGAGCCGGACCCCAAACATCCGAATGAACAAGATCAAAGGACGCCGAGACACGTCTCACTATGAGGATAAGGAAGTGAATCTGCTTACCTAACTTACACCCCGACAATCTAAAGACACGCCTCCCGAGACAGACCCGTAAGACCACGACGAACTAAGGACGGCGACGGATCCACACAGATGGCCAAGACGGTGATGCCACCGCTGGAAAGAGCCGGTAGACGGCGGCGTAAGCGAGAGACCGCGCCGATGGTGGCGGCGGAAGGAAGGTGAAGCCGCCAAGCTCCCGAGACGCCGTGAGTCACGGCGCCGAGGCCGAACCAACCGAGCTCCGTGTGGCATTCCCGAACACAACAAGAGTCGAGTCGAGAATAACCCGATAACCAAGGTCGATCGCCCAGAGAAAGAAGTCTGCAAGGTAAGGCGAGGAACATGAGCAATGTAAGGAACATGAAAAGAGGAGTTGCTAAGAGATCCTCGACTGCAGACGAAAGAGATGTACCATCGCAGTAAGAACACCGACGGAGAATCAAGAGGTGTAATAGAAGACAGAGTGGAAGGATCGGAGTCATGTGAAAGGATGCTCCGAATCAAGAATCCACGGGAAGTACTGATCGTAGGAGGTGGTCTCGCGTGCAAGAGTCGAGAGCGTAACCTGCAGAACCTATCGAGGAAGAACTCGAAGCGGCAAGTAGGCGCCGAAATCCGCTATCTCTCGCTCGGTGAGAGAAGCTGCTGAAGAAGTCGATGCGCGACGCCGTCGTAGAAGCACTAGTGCCGAGAAGAACGGCGTGAAAGATGCCGCTTCTTCTTGTAGCACCGGGACTCGGTGTGGCCATCCTTGTCGCAGAGGAACAGTGAGGACGGCCACCTCCAGACGGAGGACGGCCACCACCACCGTGGTAGCCGCCGGAGGAGGCAAGCGTAGCAGCGGACGAGCGGCGAGCACGAGGGGAGTGGCATCGCACCAGACCACTCGACGAGTCTCCTCCGCGCGTATCTCGGTAAGAGCCTCCAGAGAGTGACACGAGGATGGCGTGCAAGGAGCCGGGCACGCCTTTGCTCGAACTCGGGACGGCGAGTAAGGAACTCGTAAACCCGCTGAAACTCTGTGTCAAGACGGATATCCAGCAAAGACGGACAGTACGATAATGGCGGCGCGGTGAGTCCAATCGACGCCGATGCCAGAACTCGAGCGTGAAAGCGCCAACAGTAGCATCACTGCTTAAGAGAGTGCTCCTGGCGGACCACGGACAGGTACAGGGCATCACCAGAGGGCTCGTAGCGCTGACGAAGATGAGTCCACATCTGGAAAGCCGAAGAGAGTCCCACAACCTCAGAAGAGAACCGAGGCCGACATCGCGATGAGGACAGCAGCAGCGAGCGTCGTCATCGTACCACCGAGTGTAGACGGTCGATAGCCCTTGTAGGAATCGAGCCTCTGGTAGGCGAGGCGCTTTATCATCGCCTCCTCGCAGCAGCCTTATCGCCTATCGGGGCAATGCAACAGCGAGGTCTCGTCGGAGGAATAGGGCAAGGCGGGCGGTGACATCGCCGAGAGGACGCCCCAGAGACGAAGACCACGCATGTGAATGCGCATGTGAGACACAAAGTCGGTGTAATTAACACCATCAAAAATCACCGGACAGCGAGGGAGGGAAACGGTGCCCATTGGTAGGCGGCGCTGGACGGCGCGGCGACCAAGGTAACGGTCTAACAGCGGCGCCGGGCGGCGCGCGGTTAGATCGACGCGTTTTTGCCTTTTTTTGGCTCCGGTCGGTTTACAACCCGACCGAGTCTTACTCGGTCAACCCTTCAAGCCACACCGGCCAGAGCCAGAGAAGGCACGGCGGGAGCGGCGACGGCGAGGGACCGCAACGGCGGCGAGACCGGCGGCGGCGCGAGACCGCGACGGCAGGGGACCGGCAACGGCGGCGCGGCGATACCGCTCGAGCCGCGCCGCGATCGCGACCTCAAGCGGAGGAGCGGCGACCAGCGGGCGAGGAGGAGCAGCGCGGCGCGCGCCTTGGGCGAGGAGGAGCAGCGGCGGCGGCGCCTTGGGCGGGAGGAGCAACCGCAGCGGCGGCGGCCTCGATCGGAGGAGCAGCGGCGGCGGCAGATCCGAGCGGCGGCCGGTTCGATCCGAGGCGCCGGGTCGGCGATCGCGGAGGCCGGAGTCGGCGACGACGGCCGACGGCAGGGAGTCGGCTGGGCCGACGGGGGAGTCGGCGGCGACGACGACGCGGGGGAGTCGGCGGAGCCGACGGGCGGCGGGGCGCACGGAACCCTAGGTAAGCCAAAACCCTAGATTTGGCTCTGATACCATGTTATGAATAGCGCTTGTATTCATATGAGGCCAATGGGCCAGTATATATACACAAGGTACAGGTGGTAAATATGCAAAGAACCCCTCATAACAATAGGGAATAACAAACTATACATATATCTCTAACAAAGATAAGAAGCATCAAGCAAGCAACTACTGTAAATAAATGTACCATGTGAGTTATACAGATGGAGCAAGAGGTTCATTAAATCATGAAAGTACAAGCATACAGAAACGAAGGCTTGGATGTTTGCTTTCTTTTTCCTCCCACTTAGGTTCTCATGCCTTCTTCCTATTCAGTACTAGTTTGAGCAAGATTTATCTTAAAATGGCATATTTAGCAAAATGGAAGCTACCAAATAGCACATGTGAGCACGAAAATGCAGGGAAGCAACCAATCTAAGCTGAACCGACAAAAGGGTGAGGAAAGCACAATACTGAAAATTTCTCAAAATGGGCTAAAATCAAATTCTTCATTTCGTCAACAGCGCAGGATGAACAGCCCCAAATGCAAGAAAGGGGGAGTACCCTCCACACAAATGGAAAGAGTGCTAAAGATAGAAACTATATTCCAAGAACAAGAAATTTGCTGGACTGATGTGCACCTCACCATTTACGTCGCCTAAGCCTAACACGATTGCATTTCAATTTAACAAAAAAAAAGGCCGAAGAAGACACGAAATTTATCATTCTGTACACTAAAAGGTTGCTGATTAACAACGCAACTCCACCCGCACAAACGCGAGAACTTGGCAAGACTCACCTCACCACTATGCTGCATTTAGCAAGATTTCAGCAGGAAGAACAAAATTTTAAGCTAAAAGCAAGCAAGAAAGCTCACCTTTGGTAAGATCAGCCGCAAGAACACCAAGAAGAGCCGATGATGCAGAGACGGCGAGCAGGCACAGCCTAAGCTGCAGCACGCGAAGAGATCTCTGCTGCATTGCGTCCACCTCTCTCTCTCTCTCTCTCAGTAAGAGCCTTTGCTTTGGTACTCCAAGTCCTAGATTTATATTGTTTTTTTTTCCGGAAAAGGCTTGAAGAGTCAGAATGAGCTGTCTGAAATTGAGAGCAGAAATGGCGATCGGATTTAAGACGGTACCAGATATGATTGCATTTATGATAACTAGATACGGAGGTGCAGTACTTTCTTTCTTAGATGAGGTGCACAAAAACGTTGGCATGATGTGCACTGCTGTATCACTTTCACAATCGTTCATTACATTGATATATAGACATAGAATATAGGGTTTAGGGATTATAGAAGAACAGAATAATAGATATCTTAAATGAAAATGTACTGCGCCAAAAGAGGTGCACTATAGACCAACAAAAGCCTATTAATATGGTCAGGGCATACAAACATTTTTTTCCCAACCATGCACCACATAAAGCTAAAAAAAGAAAGAGAGAAGAAATACAGAACCGACGTCAGAGCAAGACATGAGATTTCTTCGGTCTTTAACATACAAATAATAGCATTAGTGATTTGCACTTCTCTTTATGCTCATAATTAACAAATAGAAATGGAAGTGTCTAAGCATCACCTGGATGTTTTCTTCCTAATAATCATCTAAATTTGTAACATTTGGATTAGAGATCAAGTGGTCCTTTGTTTTTGAAGGGGGAGATTTTTTTCAAGAGGGAGGGGATAGAATTTAAGGGGGAGGGGGAGAATTCATGGCCATTGAATCTCTAATCCAATGGTCCTAAATTTGAATGATAGTTGGGAAGAAAATATCCAGATGATGTTTAACAAAATCCAATAGAAATTAATGGTATAGAAACCCTAGAGACATAACTGGACTGTACCGAAATTGATACCGGAACAACTCATCTCCTATTTATTCATCTCAAGCTTTCCCAGATGAAAATCCATTCAAGGTAACCATATCAGGCTCAACTTGATGACAAACCGCCATCACAGGTCATTCATATAAGATATGTGCCCTCCTATTCTCAAATATCAATAAAACCATAACGACACGCTATCGAAAAACAAAAAATCGTCTGTAAGATTAGGGTTTCAATTTCATGAGACTACAACCCGCATATAACAATAGCAAGCTATAAGTTTTGTTATAACTTCATGACTAAAGCAATGGCCATTATTAGCAAAAAAATCGAGGAAAAGGACTACTGTCAGTCCATCAATGATCCTTAACTATAATAGGACCTGAAATCCTGAACGATGTTGAAGGGGATGAGGATGATCATTCCACAAATGTGTGACTCAAAATCATTGAAGGAAAAGGGATACAACTGAAAACTATCCTATGCTGAAAAGATGTAATAAAGGATGACCATAACAACACGCTATCCTATATTATGGCACCATACTTGTTAATTGTACTGCCCACCTCTTTATTTCTCTCCACAACTTGCTCTCTTCTCAACTCTCATAATCTCACGTCTCCAGCACACATTGATCACACGAATCCCCTACCCGTTCAAAACTCTGCATGGCCTTTTAAATAGCCTGCACACACGACGACTAATACTTGGACATGGACACGGACACGGACCACACGGCAAGCCGCACACAATACGGACACAAATACGTATACGTATTCGTATACACGTATGCACGGCATGCAACTCGGATACGGCAAGAAAACAAAACTGAAACAAGATTATATTCTAACAATCACCTCCTTAATCTTGTTTCATCATCTTTGATCACGTCGACCTTCTCACTTGCTCCCGCTTCTTCCTTGCATGCCTGCCTGGGCTGTAACGCCTGCTCCTGCTTCCTCCACGAGCACCTCCTCTCACTGTCGTGTGCCATTGTTTTCGACCATTGTCCTCCACGCTGTACTTCCTCCCGCTGCCTCGGGACCCATCTCCAGCTTCCTTCCGCTGCCCGCGTGAGAGCTCCTCCTGAGCCTCTGCTCGCCACGACCATACCTGCTGCATGTGGTCGGTGCCGACCACTCGAACCGTCGCTCCGCTTTTCTCCACCTGCATGCGCTCGTTTGGAGTTAGCTGCATGCCTGTGCGCACCTCCTGAGCCGCTCGCTTCGATCACTGCGCCTTCTGGCTCATCTTGCTTCTTTGCTGACTCGGTCTCTTTCCTTGTTACGTCTTCTTGTGCGCTAGGCTTGCCTCCTGCTGCCTCTGCACCTCGTCCATCTGTGCCTTTCTCCACCCAAACATGTTTACAAATGTTCAAAGGAATCTTGTACAACCGATTTGGAGATCTCTTCGCCTTCATCAACAAATTTCTGTTCTTGTCATACACTCGCAAGAACTCATCCTCCAGCACCACCTTGCATCCTCTCTCCGTCATCTGCCCGAGACTTAGTATGTTGTTGCATAGACTTGGTATATAATAGATTCCCGTCAACAACTTCTTATCCCCGTTCCTGCATTGTAACATCATCGTCCCTTTGCCCTTTATCTCCACCGTGGAGCCGTCGCCGAACTTGACCTTGTCCCAAACCTTCTCGTCGAGCTTGTGAAACATGGAGCGATCTCCCATCATGTGGTTGCTTGCTCCATTATCCAAGTACCATTGATCCGTGTGATCATGGCTTCCTTCCTTCGTGCGTAGTTTTGGAACTACATTCTCCTCATTCAATTCCACCATGACCGACTCCTTTTCAACATGTGAGGAGAGAAGTACTAGATCTCCGTCATCTTCTTCTTCGTCTTTGGTAAGGTTCACCTCCCCGTCCTTCTTCTTGCTCTTGCAATCCAAAGCAAAGTGCCCAAACTCGTTACAGTTGAAGCACTTTTTATTGCTGCGGCATCTTATCGCGTAGTGCCCGTATTCGTCACATTCATAGCACTTGACATGTGACAAATCATAGGATTTCTCACCACCTCCTTGCCCAGCATTGTCTCCTCGGCCACCCCTGCCGCCTCGACCACTCTGGCCACCACAACCGCGCCATCTCCCGCGGCTGTATGATGAGCCACGACCATCTCTCGAATCTCCCTTTACTAGCAACGCCTGCTCGTTGTGAGATCCTTGCTCCTTGCGCGATTGAAACCCCTTCAGTAGCTCCTCATGCGCCTTGAGAGATCCGGTGATCTCCTCTATCTTCTTCTTGTCCAGATCGGGAGTACATAAGTGTTGTAACAACAGGTATGTACTTCTCCGGAAGTACGCGCAAGTACTTCTTCACTGCCACAGATTCCTCCATCTTGTCGCCAAGAGAGTTAATCTGATTAAACAACGAACTCAACTTACCGGCGAACTCGTCCACCGACTGGTTTTCTTCCATCTTCAGATTCTCGAACTCGCTCCGCAAATTCTGGAGCCGCACCTCTTTGACACGATCAACTCCTTCGTGCATCGTCTGAAGCGCCTCCCATGCTTCTCGTGTCGTCTCCTTGCCGATGAGCTGATGCATCATCGCGTCTGGCACCGCCTGGTAGATTAGGGCCAAAGCCGCCTGATCTACCTTGTCGTCCACCTCCTTGTCCTTCCCCTTCGGATCGACTGCACACCAGACTCCTTGGGCGCGCATGTTCGCCTTCATCTTCATTGCCCACACCGGATAGTTGTCGACCGTCAGGAGAGGGTATTGGAGGGAGATTAACCCACCTTGAGCCTTCGTCTTGTCACCCATGCTCTGATACCACTTGTTACAAGATTTACTCAATTCCTTGCTCTGTCTCCGTTCAATGCTGCTGCTTTCTCAACGTAGGATTCGCCTGATCCCTGCTCACCGATGCACCACGCCTGGAGTTGACGCCTCCCTGTATTGACCAACGATGGGATGCCTTGCCGCTTCTGCTGCTAGATGTCTTTTCCTACAGCAATCACATGTATGCGAACAGCGAACAGAGCACGAACTCACACGTCTTTCCCTGGGAGCAAAAACTGCCCACCTCTTTATTTCTCTCCACAACTTGCTCTCTTCTCAACTCTCATAATCTCACGTCTCCAGCACACATTGATCACACGAATCCCCTACCCGTTCAAAACTCTGCATGGCCTTTTAAATAGCCTGCACACACGACGACTAATACTTGGACACGGACACAGACACGGACCACACGGCAAGCCAACACAATACGGACACAAATACGTATACGTATTCGTATACACGTATGCACGGCATGCAACTCCGATATGGCAAGAAAACAAAGCTGAAACAAGATTATATTCTAACAGTTACCATTTGTATTGTGAGACAAACATACATACCTAACCAAACCATGCGCACCTTTATTGCGAAGTGTTATGTCAGGGTACATAGTCCAAGTGCAATAATGCATCTGTACTACTTAAAAGAGAGAGTTGATGGTGGTTCATCTGTCCCTCCTAACTCCCCTTTGCACCTTCCTAAAAACATTTTTAAAAAACACACATGTTTTTTTATCCCTAGCAAAACGCGGGCCTTCAGCTAGTTAGTACCAAAAAGGTCTAAACAAGGCAACCGGCTTGCGGCAGCACCTACCAAGCCAGCCTAGCCCTTGTCGAGCCAAGGTTGCTCAGCAAGAGCTGTCAAGCCAGAGCAGTTCAGCAGGCCTATGGGCCCTACTGTTCTCGCATGCCGCGCTCCTGTTTCCTGCCGAGCTTTGGTGGTGCGGCAGAAGACATATGTCACCTGTCGAGTTTAGGGACGAGGCTAGAGTTGTAAAAATAAGCGTTCAAAGGCCAAACTATATATATATATATATATATATATATATATATATATATATATATATATATATATATATATATATATATATATATATATATATATATATATATATATATATATATATATATATATATATATATATATAGGACAGTGTTTCATGCACCATGGTGCCTAGGCACCAATATCAATACCCGTTGATTTGCTTTGAGATTCATAACGTTTGATGTGGGTATCTTCATATACCCATAAAAAGTATATTTGAGATATCAAACTCCGAAAAATTTAAATTCAACTTCAGTTTAATTAGTTTGAACTATTTTTATGGTATATACTCACTTGTAGTTGCATTGAACTCAAAAGTAGTTCAAACTAGTTTGAACTGAGTTCAAAACTAACTTACCATAAATATATCAAGGGTATAAAACATTTTCATACCCAAACTCAAAAAATTATCAATCATACACGTGTATCGGATGTTGGTGCCTAGGCACCATGGTGCATTACGTAATTTTCCTATATAGGACTATATAGGCATATATATATATATATATATATATATATGCTACTGTGCTAAGCATGCAAACAGTTCGGGCTGTATACGTGGTTGGATTCTTTTTTCACATTTTTTTAATACAGGAGTGGGAGCAGTGCACGTTCTTGAGCACAACTTAGGAGCCACCTGAGGACATCAGAAATTTGGACTGATTATCCTAAGAGCATGTATAATTGTAAGGTGTTGATGTCTATAAGCTTTATCATATAGGATACGAAAGAATATAAAAAAGAAATAGGAGCATAAAGAATTAAGTTATCTCTTATACAGCAATCGATTATAACACGAGAAATAAGATATATTATGTCATAGAGAAACTGTTTTTAGAGATATATAAAAAAATAATTTATTATAGTAGCTATCTTTACTGTCTATAAATAATATAAAGATATATTATAAATAATAGCTATTTATATTATTGTACATACCATTAGAACTGAAAGTAATGTCCTATAACAAGAGCGCGATTCAGGACAAGTTGGGAGTGTACCTTGGTAAGTCTTAGTCTCTAGCAACTGAAGTACTCCATTTTCCAGGGTCATTTGCAGCCAAACAGTCGGGAGTGTCGGTAAGATTGTAGAGTTTTTGGTATATATGGCACTATCTATATCTGTATTTATAAGAATAATAGTACGTGATCATATTAGTAAAAATAACGCTTTGCCGTCTGGTGGCCAGACGGCAACGTCGCAAAGCTAATGTGTAGGCCTGCCGTCCCAAGGCTAGACGGCAGGTGATTAGCCGCCTTAATCACCTGTCCTAATTTTTTATATTATTTATTTGAATTTTTCAATATAGCAAATGGCTTCAAAAAATTATAAAATTTTATGTGCAGCTTTTTGACATAACGTACTTAACTGTATAATTTTTTGATAATTTTATCCACTGTGAATATGGCTCAAAAATTTGTACAATTTTGATATTTGTTGGAGTTATTATATATAGCAAACGAGCGATAGGCCGCATGTCGCTCGATCATCGTGCGACAGGTCACCTGTCGTCCGGTAACTGGGCAGCAAATGATTAGCCCTCCAATTAGCCCTAATGACTAGTTTAGTTATATGTCCTTCAAAAAAATTTAGATGTAGCAAATGATCGTGAAAAATTATGAAATTTTTGGGAGAGCTTCCCGAGGCAATGTGCTACGTTGTGTATTTTTTTTTTGTAATTTTTCATAGTCATTTGCTACCTCTAAAATTTCTTAGAGCGACATGCAATTCAACTTGCTGCACTGTGGCCGGACGGCAGACCATTAGTCCCTGCCATTAGTGCTTAATATCCTATTTAATTGCACATCATTTAAATGATTTTTAGAGGTAGCAAAGTGGTGCAAAAAATTACGTGAAAATTACGCAACATAGCACGCTGTATCAGAAAGCTCCACCAATAATTTTGTAATTTTTCATGACTATTTGCTAGCTCTAAAAATTATTGAAATGGCGCATAACTGTTTAATCGTCTAGTTAATTATGCGTCACTCTAAGAATTTTTAGAGATAGCAAATGACCGTGAAAAGTTATATAAAATTACACAATGTGCCATGATATCTTTGAAAGCTCCACAAAAAATTTCATAATTTTTTTGAGCTCATTTGCTATATTTAAAAATTCAAACAAATATAATGTAAAATTATGAATTTAGACAGGTAATTAAGCCAACTAATTAGCCGGCTTAATCACCTGCTGTTTTGTGGGCAAACAGCAGTCCACCTGCCATCTGCTGGCCGGACTGCAGGTACCATGTGTCAACTGTTCGGCGCTACCGTCCGGTGACCAGCCGGCAAAAGTGCTATTTTTGTTAATACCGCTCGTATACGACTATTTCTGTAAATACATGTTGAAAAGAAGTTATATATGGCGAAAATTCAAGATTGTGTATACGTATAATGCCGGAATTTTTGTAGATTTATTTGGAAGTTGAACTTGTTTTTTTTAAGATTTGTTTTTCAAACAGGACCTAGCCAAGAGTTCCCCAACAGATAGTACCAATTGAAACAAAGTGCTACACTGGTAGCGTTGGAAGGTAGACGGACTTGTTTAATTAGTCAGATGCAGAAAGTGGGTTTGGTGGTTCGGTGGTGGGTCACGTGCGAAAGGCAGGCCGGTGACAGGGGTATACCGGAGCGGACGAGCGGTAGCGCGGCGTAAAGTTGCTATGTTCTTTTTTTTATGATTTTTAAATAAATAAATAAGATATTTTTTATTATTTTAAAGCAGATTATCATAATAGTTTTATAGAATAAATTTATCGATTTTCGATTTATTCAACCGAACTATCGTACTAGAGCTAAAAAATATAAACCGTAACAAAAAAAAACCAATTTGCGCAGCAGCATCAACACCTAAAGTGCAGGTGGACGACTGGACCGCAGCTGCGGCGAGACCACCGGTGCCACGGCGTCGTAAGGCCGGGGTCCCGGCCGGCGTTTGTCACGGCCATCCGATTGTTGCAGCGAAATGCATGCTTAGGTGCGTCAGTGCGTGCCATGAGACGAGAGACGCTAATGCTGGGGTAATGAATGGGATGCCCACGGGGATGCAAACTTGCAAAGCCGCTGTTTTGGAAGGCCGAATTTTCTTTTTTTCCTAGATTCCTGCAAAAATTTGATAATCCTCTGAATTTTGGTGCGTTGTCATCCCGTGCTGTACAGGGGAAAAGATTGCGCATTGTGATCTCTTTTCTCTGATTCCCTTTTGCGGCCTCCTTGATTTTATTCCCGTTTTCTCCGTTTTGACGAAACTTGTCTTTTTGCTATTAAGAATTAAGTACTAACATACTACACCCCAATTTTTTTTTTATTTCAGTCGAATTCCTCACAATTGGATTAACACCACGGCTCGTTTACCGGCGATGCTCCGTTTGCGTCTTCTCTTCCATCTCTGGCGAAGAAGCCAAGCTTGTGCGCCGTATGGCCGCCACCCATCCCGGAGCGGATGAGCAGAGGAGCGGTGGCGGCGGCGGTTCCCTCAATCCAATCAAAGCGGGAAAAACAAGTGGCATGAGGGGAAACAGGCAGAGGGCAGAACATCTGTCACTCATCAAGATAGGAGAGAGTGATTCATGGCTCAGAATCCGACTCAAATCCCTCGAATTTTACTTGTGTTATATGTTCATTCACTCCCTTTGCGGAATTGTTTTTGCTCTAATTGATGAACTTCTGGACATATGATTGGAGCGCAAAAATTTTGCAGAAAACAATATAATACCTACTGTCCTACAAGACTCCTCCAAAATTCGTGTGCTCCAAACGAGGCCTCTATCAGTCTATCTAATTGGTTTACAGAGCTTCCAGCCTTACGTATTGCTGTGTACCTGGGAAGGTGAAAGAAATAGCCACAAAGCAACATACCGCCTGAACCAGCCACTGCTTTGGTTGTATGCAGCTCCCATTATAGGTGGAAACGTCATCGAATATAAATTAAATAGTGTTTTTACCGTATTTACATTTGTATTTTATAAACGCATATGAATTCAAATATTTTCAAATATGAACACGAATCAAATATTGTAATGAATACAAATTCGAATCGAACATCTATTCAATTCAGTCAAATCTGGATATTCTCATAAATTATATAGTATAAAGATATCAATAATATTTTATACTCATACAGTCTCACTTAATCATTCTAATTCATGTACTTCACCTAAAGAAACGCGAATTAACATTGAATTAAAAAACTTGTCCAACTAATTAGTTGTATTACAATAAAATATGTATATTGTTTCGTCAAATATGAATTCGAATAGTCCAGATAAAATAATATTTCAGATGGTAAAAGTCCATATCATATTCATATTCATATTTTTTATGTGAATTCGAATACAAATAAGAGAGATTGTTAATTGGATGAAAAGTCTATACCATATTTATATCCTATCTAATATGATAACTAAATAATATAGATAATTCATATTCATTTCTCACGCCTGGCTCCCATCGGTATCACATCAGGCACTGCATGCAAACCGCAAGGGTACAAGGGCACCTAGGGGTGGAAAACGGTAATGAATAATTCGTTTTATCTGATATTCGTATCTGAAAAAACGCAAATGTGGTAAGCAAAATCCATATTCGAAAATGTTTGTATCCGTATTCGAGAACATTTGTATTTGTATTTGAGAATATTCATATTCACATTCATATTCAAGAATATTCGTATCCGTATTCGTATTCGATCCATTTCTAGATCCCATGGAAAACCCGCACGAATTTTGTGATTCTAAATTTGAATTTAGACAGTTTAAAACCGGTAAGCGATAAAAAAACCAATGAAAAATCTACATAACCGCTAGAAATCCATTTTATCCGATATTCGTATCCGAGAAAACATGAATGTGATAAGCAAAATCTGTATTCGAAAATATCTGTATTCATATTTGAGAATATTCGTATCCGTATTTAAGAATATTCAAATTTATATTCATATTTGTTTTAAAATATAAATTCATATTCGTATTTGAGACTATTCAATCATATCCGATCCGTTTCCAATCTTACGAGCACCCGGCTGGAAGTTGTGGCATGCAAGGAGAGAGTTGAAGCATCTTGGAAGAGATGCTTCATGGCCTCCTGGGTGAAACAAATGGCAACAATTGATAACAGGACACTCGCAATCATCTTAGGCGATTAGGGTGGTGATCGGTTCGGCTGAAAAGCTCGTGGCTTATGGCTGAAAACACTGTAGTTGGCTGAAAAAAGCACTGTAGCTGACAGAGGCTTATTTAGCATAATTAAATTTGAAAAATTTAAAAATAAAAAAATATGTTAGCCCATTACGTATAATACAAATAAATACGGAAAAAAAAGAACCGGCAAAAAAGCTCAACGAAAAGCCAAAAGTTCAGAAAAAGACAAAACTTATGAATAGTGAAAAAAGAAGCCAGAAGCCAAAGCCGAGTTGATCATGGTCCCAATTTCCAACAAACATAACCATCACCGAAACCTGCAACAACGCATGCTATGACAAACGCAAGATTTGTATGATGCGTCAAAGTCACTGAATCACTGGAAGGGCGGATGCACTTTGTCAATTGTGGGGGCATAGGTCCCGCACTGATTTTAATTTTTATTCTTTAGAGTCTAGATTTATATAGGATATATTTCTACATATTAAAATCTAGTGCCCTCACGTCAAAAACTACATCTATTTAAAAAAGAAAGCTTGAACATGTTGACAAACAGGACGAGAAAAGAACAAAAAATGCACAGGATGTTGACAAAACAAGACAATCTAAAAAATACATGTAAGTTAAATTCACACGACATAGCATATCAACCGACAATAAAAAGAGAACAACATAATGACTATTTGAACCAATTGAGCATGGGCTACCAGCCGGTCTAGCACTAAGCCAACGCGGCAACGCTAGCCCAAAGCCCAAGCGTCTAAATCAGCACCAGCCCCAAACCAACCAAGTCAACAACGCCAAGTCCAGACGACGCCTTACCTACCTTCCCCAGCCCTATTCCCCACGCCACGTACACAACCTTTGGTGAGTTGGTCCTTTCGTTTGCAGCTGCGATGGGCCCGGCGACAGAGCTACCGTCGTCCAAGAGCACACCAGCCACATCTTGCCTACGCCTACGTGCATCAGATTCAGATGGTATGGTTAGATTTCTCGATGTGTTAATCTCATTGCACGTATACAAATGAAGTAAATTTCGATGTATGTATCAATCCATACAGTATAACCGACGGTCAACGAAGTACTGATCAGCCCACTAAAATAGGTACTAAATCTTGTGATTTAGATTTTAAGATTTCAATTCTATGATCTTTAAAATATTTGTGAGTTAAGGTTTTAATATTACAATGTCGTGTTTCAATTTTTGCACAAGTTAAATTAGAAAAATTTTCAATGTGTTTTAATATTTGATTTAGTGTATTTCAATAACTAATCATATTTTATTTTCGGATTCATCCTAGATCATTTACTAATAATAGATTTCTTGATTTTATTATGTGGCCTGACAAATAATTATTTATTATTAAACTTTGTCATAAAACTAGTTGATGTTATAAAATTTAGAATGTATTACTATCTACTACATTATTAATGGATATATTAATAAATACATACATGAAGCATAAAACCCCCCACATTATTTTTGTTCTAGATCCACCAGACCAGCAATAGCAGCTACTCATAGTGAAGAATGTGCATCCACAGCTGGAACTCTTTTAACACCTTTTGTACAACGCTCAAACCGTAACAGAACTACAAATACAGACGCTGAAGGAAAAGGTATGCGACAATACAGCCATGCATGGACGAGGAAGATTTCTTCGTGGGATGCTTGGTACAACAATTTGTACAACACAAGACCTCTTGAAACTAAAAACATAAGACTTCTCTACAATTATCTTTCAGAAACCAAGTATGGTTGCAGCCTTGTCTTATTGCACCTCAATTCCCACCAAAATATGTAAGAAACAGATTAATAGACGAGCGGTGAATTTGAGTAATTTAAATTTTCTGTGAATTTGAGTAATTTAAATTTTCTTTTGTGGATAATGGAACAAAGTGTTGTAAACTTGTAATACCTTGTATAAGTTGAGCTATCTTCTTGTTAACTATATGGTACAAAGAAATGCTCCTCTAAGCTGACGGTAGGGAGCGCCTGCAAGTTGGGCACTCCATCTTGATGTCCATCCATCGTTGTAAACAGCCGGAGTGGAATATATGCTCACAAGGTGCCACCTGCGGGAGGAGAGACAGTGAGGGTTCGATCATAGCTGTCTATGATATCACAGGCCCAGGGGTTTCACAAATACCATGTATTCACTTGTTCTTTGGGTAAGATCGATTGTAGTCATGCAAATAACACAATCGATGGGCTGATTTGTGTTATCCTCAACCTTCCTGTGGTAGCAGTATTTCTCAGGGAGGATCTGAAAATTGTAGCCATGGCAAATTAATTAACGATAACACCATACTAATAAAACAAAACGGTCCACATATTCTGAGGAATGAATCAACTGGATCCCAAAATGCATGTAGAATGGCAACTAAAACAACTTTCAAGAAATTGAATCAGCTACAAGAATGGCAACTAAAATGCATCTAGAATGCAACAGAACAGACTGCATGCATTCGGGTAATACCACATTAGTAATTACCTGGTGAGGAATGAAGCAGCGAGAACCAAGATAGTGCTGGAGCAGGAGCACTGCCGCTTGGGTACCCATGAATATTGTCACCACTATGCACCATTTCTTGTCGGGCTCGATCCGCATGAAGTTGCTAGGGCAACCGAATATATACAGTGGGATAGCAAGTCGGGTAACAGTCATGCCTAAAATATACTGAGGGTGGAGGGGTTTTCTTGTATCTCGGATGACATTTATGACAATTTGAGGAACCCAAAAGGAGTACATCAGGAAAAGAAGTGGGCGTAAGAAATTATGCAACTCATACATGAGAAGGATTCCTCCCAAAAGAATGCCATCTGCAAAACACAAAGCAAATTGAAGAATATCTTAAAAGTTTGTAAAAGAAAGCTAAACAATGATGTAAATATGTGGAAAATGTCAACTAATTTGGCAATATCTTAAAGTTGGTAAAAGAAAAGCTAAACGCTGATGTAAATATGTGGAAAATGTCAACTAATTTGGCATCTTACTAACATACTACTATGGAAATGTATGTTGTTTCAAGTTAGCAAAGGACATAATAATTCTAAGGGCTCCCATAGAACAGCACACCCCAGGGAATCCATAAATAGCACACAAAGGTGTTTTGCCTACCAACTTGCACATGAGGCACCAACTTACTCGCCATTACAGGTTCAGGAGCAGCTACATGGGCAAGTATGGGTATGGCATAGACAAGAACTGGCTAACTGGACAATGGTCGTTGGTGAGCACTGATTCTGGGAACTCGATGTTAAAGTTCTTGAGATCCAGATTACATGCACATGTAAGTTCTAATAGTTAAAAACAGATGGCAATAACCATGCTCTTGTGCACAATCTATGTTGGTTTGAAGAGGTTGACCTACTAGCATGATTCTTAAGAAAACGTGAAGAAACCAGACGATACTTGTACTTACAAAAGCGGCTGTAAAGAACAGATAGTTCTCGCCTCATTATTTCCCAACCTTCTCCACTGTTCAATGGCCTACTTGCTTTCCATATAGCAAGGAGATACCTCATCTCAAAAATAGAAAATACAACAAACTTGAAGAAGGCAGCTGTTGCAAAGGCGTTAAAGAGAGACTCTGTAGAAAGTCAAATCATGTAATGAAAATGTTAAAGCCAACAATAAATCTCGCAGGACATTGACAGAACTTCAAATATAATAAGCTGCCATAGAATTCAATTTCATAAACAGAACACAAAAGTGGTAAATAAAAAGCTAAGTAGCTCCATTAGTTAATATTGTGACTGATAGATTTGCAGGTTAATTTTCAGGTATGTCAGCATCAGTGGCACAGACCAATCTTGGGTTTTGTTGATGATACCTCACTGATGGTTAGCATACTTGGCAGGTCTGTGCTGTTGGATATGGCTTTGATCAAGCTAGTGCGTGAAATCACTTTCCACAATCTCTACTTAATAAGTAGTGTATAATAAAATCATAATATACACACTATTTGCCTTTAGCTCAGATTACCCTTGTAGGTATTTAATTCTTCAACAAAAAGCTATCAATTAAACATGGAATAACCAACGGGGAATGAATTTAATAGAAAATAAAACCAAATGATATTATCAGATTTTCACAGAAATCCTAATGGACCACATTTTCAAGGGGCAAATTGTTCAGCGAGACTACAAGCATCATGCAAGTTGGAATATAGCATCAGTGTGTCACTGACTAGTGGCGCCAGGTCCAACTTGTCAGTGTCACATACTCCAATTAAATATTTTTCTAATTTATACATCTTTGCAGTACTACTGAGCCAAAATTTCCCCTTTTTTTAACCAGCAAAGACCGATTTAGCAGCAGTAGCAGTTCTCACAAAAGAATAGGTAGAGAAAAAGGGGCAAACATATTTGACAAGTCATAAGACTCACCAACCAATATCCCAGCCGTCAGATGCAGTAGACAAAGATACGCATCCATGATAGCTTGTTGCCCAATCATTAAAATAGAAACCTTAGCAGCTCCCTGTGAGCAATACAGATGTACATAAAAAAACTGGAAGCTTGGAAGTCATGTAAAGCTAGAGGAAGATGTCATAGTTTTTCTTCAAAAAGCAGATTCCTAAAAGGGAAAAATGAATACTTACAGACTGGGTGTTGCTATGTTCCATTTGTCTAATCAGCAGCAAAACTTGGAGGAACGAAATCTAGTATACTCCAATTAAGGAATTCACAGGGAGAACAGACCAAGAAGGATAGGATCAAAAGAAAGTCAAACAGTCGCAAAGGATACAAAAGTGACCATCAGTGTATAGTTGACTGCTTTGTTGTAATAAATTTCAACATTCAATGATGTTGCATTTAATAGGATAGGTGAGATGCACACTCCATCATCATCCACTGCTGGACTCTCCATCAAACCCTCCAATCGGTACTTCTCGTGCTCTTCTTCTGTTTAAGAACAAGTATTTACAAAAGCAGTTACTATTTAGATGTTATTGAAAAATAAGAAATGACCAACAGAAAGCTTAGTATATGCACACATAGATTTTGATGATGCACAAATTACGAACTAGTGGGAAATGAATTTAACAATACCATTTAGGTTAGAAGACACACGGACCACCTTAGCAGCTATTTCTATGTTACAGTGTTTCTCCATGTCATATGTGAGAGCTGATAAGGAAGAAATAGCACACATTAAAATCGCATCAGGTGGTAGGTAATATTCAGTGTAGAAATCGAATCTTACAATTCTTCCTTCGATTCTTCTCTTCAGAAGATTCTTTGAACACTTGAGAGGAGAAAATTCGCAGCTGATACAAAATTAGCAGGTAAGAGTATATTTCACAAGCATGCACATATAAAGACAACTAATAAAAGAACGCTGGATAGTGGAATGTTCTGAAAGCTCAAGAAGCTAGATAGTATTTTGTGAGATATGCAATGAAAATAGCACCATGCCAAAAACAAGTCAAATTATTCTGCTTACCAAATGGTATGGATTCGATAAGAAGTAATCCTCTTCTTGAAGTGGTTCACTGTCTGCACCACTAAAAAAATTTAATATAGCTGCATTAGATCATATGGCAAAAGGAGGGTCTACGAAATACTTACATTTAAACGAGAAATATGCATATATGCCGCTACAGAATACTCCAATAATAAAAATGCCAATAAAACACAGACATGTAAATATGTCATTTTACCAAAGAAACGATCGACACAAAAAATAAGTTAAGTTACTCACAATAACTAAAGATAAACTACAGCTACTATATTACTAAAATTAAGTTACGCACTATAGTACACAGAAAAAACAAGGACTTGTCAAGGATGTAACCAACTAAAATAGGTTCATTGCACCGGCCCAGAATACTATTAATCCAGCATGGGCAATGTGAGCCTATGCGTTTCCACTTGTATGATATAAAACATCGACACAAAAAATAGTAGCACTGAAGTCACTGAACATGAAATGTATGTGCATAATAACCATAGATCTATGCTGACTTGTTGCAAATCATGTGAACCACACTGGCTAAGGAGTCAGGAGGCCTGGAACTTGGAGTGCAAGATCTGTGGGGGCCACACTTGCTGGCCAAGGGTGGTTGTCGAGGGCTCAACTTTGAACTTTGGGAACTGAGACGGGATGTCTTGGTTTAGTTTCAGGCATACACTTGTCTTTAGCTGGGCAAAGTAGCATAAATATATAATTTTTTTTGGAGTGGCATTTTTATAACTTTTGAAGTGTTTTGAAGTAGAACATATATGAATCTCTGTATTTGAAGTGGACATAATTAACAGCACACAATACAATTCAAAGGCAGAAAGACCGAATGGTAAAACAAAGCTCCTTAGTTACAACTTACAAGGAAAAAGAACACAAGAAAGATAAACCTGTACCTGCTAGCTACCATTCGAAGTTGTCTAAAAGGCCATATATACAAGCCTTCCAACCTTATTTGAGCAACTCCATGATCATGGGCATTGTCAATAACATCGTGGAATGTAATTGATCCCTGTCATCCCATGGTAAGCAAAGTGATCCACAGAGCATGCAGTGGAAAATGATCAAGATTGCAACAACATACATGGTTGTAATTAATTTGGGTTGGGCATGTAAAAATTGAGTGATCTATTAACAAATAAGGCTAAACTACAATGACAATAAAAGTTAAGGCATGGGAGGAAACTGGTGACTACACGAGAACATTTTATTCACATATTAATAAACAAGGCTAAACTAGAATAGCAAAAGAAATTTTGGTACACATGGGGGGCACTGGTGACTACAGGGTAACATTTCCTTTCGCATGGTAAAGGAAGCCATAAGAAAAGGAGCTTGCTTTACCTGAACATAATGTACCCCACTTATCTTTGTTGGGGTACTCAATAGTTCCAAAACTGAGTCACCTTTAGGTTTCACAAACTCAAGAAACCTAGAAGATCCATTTGAGGCAACAGTGAAGCTCCAACTTCCTGAACCATAAAATGGTGATGTTAGTTATAAATTGCACCAACATAGTAAGCAGTACTATCCTATACACAGCAAAACAAGAATAGGGTAAATTCAGAAAAAGGAAGTGTTATATGTGCATTTTATTAATATTTTTTCGCAACCATAGTTCGAAAGAATAATGCATGTAGCATTAAACCACACAATATATGGACGTGCTGTATGAATGTTAAGACAAGAACATAAGGTCGCATTTGCTGGGATTGTCAAGCCAATGACTAAGGCTCTGTTTGGTTTTACAGTTGACTTTCAAAAGCACTTCTATATCTATTTTTGGTCACTTTAAATACTTAAAGTGCCTTTTTTTGGAGCCATAACAGCAAAATCTAGCATGAACTGTAACTAACTAGATTCCACAGCACAACAAATAAACCGCAAACTGATCCTACGAAGCAAGAAAGATCTAGGCATTAAAACATGCAAACATGAGCAATGCATTAGGCACAAGGAAGACTACTAAACAACATTCAGAGAAAATCAGCAAATCGAATAAACAAGCCTATTCTTAACTTCTAAAGAAAATTTTGTTAGCACTCAACAAAAATTCATGCCAACGCCTAAAATTTCGACACAACATACTGAACTCCATGAATTAAAGACATCCTCCCATGCTTCGAATCATACATTTGCAAGTAGCCAACATAACATACTTAATTCCTCGAGACCTTAAGGTAGCTACTCATCCTAATGTGTGCAGTGGCAATACAAAGTTGTCAAGGGAAAGACAAGCTAACACTATAGCATAAGCTGCTGGGACAAAAAAAACTTTTTAATAAAACGACAGGTCGAATATAACTACTGTAAAACTATGGCAAAAAAAAGGGAAAAGTTACCTTTATATGTTCCTGTAATGTTCCATGAATACTGACTTATCTCATTCTCATCCCTCTTGAAAAACGCATGCTGCAATAAAACATGGAGATCATGAGCAACAAGCTCGATTGCATACATACAAGTAGAATTAACAGTCCTAGATAAACAGACGCTGGTAAAGCCAGGAATGTAATCAGCTGACAACCCTAACATCATAAATGGGAGAAAACCAATGGAAGCCACCATTCTTTTCCTCGTCGAATCACTTGCTCAATGAGTTGAAATATCAGGACCTATGGAGTGCTCCCTACTTCCTAGACTATACCCCCACCACTACTGGGATCGTTTGGTGCTGTCAATTAAACATGCAGGCCATCCAATTAGAACGACTACCCGGAGTAGATAAGCCTAATTTGACTCCCAAACCTAGACGCCAGTTTTGCTTTCGCACCATGAAACCCAATACCTATATGTTTCCATCGAACTGTAGCGCAAGGGGGAATAAGCAGTAAGCCCGCAAAATTACACCTACAGCCACCAAATTGAGACCCCCAACCAAAAAAAAAAGCATACTTCTCCGCATGCTTCACTTTGATTACTGTAATCCAATTCGCCTAAAACCCTGGAGTAAAAATTGGAAGAACTTCCAGGCCCATCAATCGAACAGCATCTCTCTCACCTCATCGCCCCACGATCCGGAGGAGGCGACGCGCTCCCTGAGCGGCCGCAGCGCGGCAGCCAGAGGCGGGAGGGCGAGGCTGACCACTACCAGGCCCACCACAGCGACCCTCAGCACGGCGGCGGTGGGGCCCATCTTCCGATCGGGCAGCGCTGGCTTCACCACGAAGGCGACGCCAACATGCGGACGAGCAGCACGCGGCCCGGCGAAGCAACCGCAGCCGCTCCGGGGAGCACGGGGGGCTGGTTGGTTGGTGCGAGGGGACGGGAAAGCGAGAGGGGAACGAGCGAACGGAAGGAGAAGAGACGAAGGGGAGGGGTCAAACGGGCGGGGGTGAGAGATGACGGCGAGGCGAGGCGAGGCGAGGCGACGGCGACTTTCGTTTCGGCAGACGCCAAGCAACGCTTGCTGGTGGGGGATTTCCGTGTGGGGGTCGGGGTGGGGTGGTTGGAGCCGGGCTGGACTGGGAATCGCTGTCTCGAGCGGGCCCTACCTACGTCCGGGACCACCTGTCAGGGAAAGCGCTAGAGTTAGGGTATGGCAAGTTGGGCCCTGCTGTTCAATACAACAGCGGGGAAAGAAAATGCTGACTAGTAGGAAGCCCGCGAGTTGTTATTTTGTGCTAAAGCTGGTGATTTTTTCTATATTTTTTAGATAACAGTAGATAATAAAGACATCGATAAAGGTGATACATACAGTTTTGACCTCAGAAAGCTATTTAGAGAATCCATTTCAATAAACCGTCCCTTTTATTTTAACTTACGGAGAAGCTAAAAACCCAAAAGAATAGAACCATATACGAATAGAAGGTTTCAGATATAGCAAACAAAAGAGCCTCCTTGGCTTAAGAAAAGAATGCAGATAGAGTCAGTGGGGGGAGGAAACCATGTTAGGCTATGGTTTTTTATCAAGAACTGGTAGCATCTTATGCTATTATATTTATACCATAATCACGCATATCGATTACTAGTTTAATGCATATGTGTTGCTACGAAAAAAAATCATATGAGCCAACATGTCAAAGTGATGTTGATGTTGCTTGGCTTGTGCTACGCTCTCGGCTCCGCCATATCGTCTTATCAAGCTCCACCCTAGGCGTTGTTACTGAGCTTGGCTTACACCATGTTCTCAGCCAAGCATTGGCATTGTCATGTCGTATGTGGCCAAATTGGACCATGTTGGGGCCAGCAGAGGCGGCCTCACTCGCCAGTGATAAACAGAATGACTTAGCAATATCAATGTCTATTGCAACCTTATTCATTGGTTATGACTGAAAAGCAGAGAGATACAAAGGATAACGAAGACTTACATAAAAGGAATTTGTGGGAAGCAAAAAAATAGTAGTTAATTTGTTTATTATAGGATGATTTTTTGTTAGAGAATGTTTAGAGTGAAAGAGGACGTGAGAGGAGATGTGGGAGGAGATAGAGAACACATTATTCAGCACTCATCAACTTATTATTTTAAGTAGTAGAGATGACAAAATGAACTAACAAAAAGAAAAACATCTCACTCTTAATTAGATAGACCTTCTTATGATTAACAACTCATGACCCTAATTATCCATTATAATTTACATTCTTTTAATTATATCAATATGGGTACAACTATTATCTCTATTATTAGATATGTCAACTAAAAATTATAAAGAACAAGTATTTCCTCATAAAGATATAATCTATATTCTTTGTTTTAACATATACTACTATACATTAATATCACAAATGAAACCAATCTACAACCATGAAAATTAAATCGAATTGATAACATTCTAAAAATTCAAATATTTTAATTCTTTCATGTGATCTGTAACACTTTATTTTTTGCATGTAGTTCCTTTATTATCCATCACATATGTACCGCTAAACCAACTAAATATACTCTAAGAATAATATCTGCGCAGGTGCATGAGCACCATGCTAGTTTGTGAAATAACTAATAAGAAATAACTTTGCTTGATTAAATATACAAGTACACCTTAATAATAGAAGGAGTGAGTGATGGAGCCAAGCTAGGATCTGCAATATGAACTTCTGGTCTGTAATCAGACATGCAAAAGCTCCCTCATTGTCAAGCCAAACTAATACGGCATATGAACTCTAGAAAAAAGGTAGTGCATCACTAACGACCACCACTCCTCCAAAGTCCAAAGCAGAAACACAAACCACGAAGAAGCATGAAATGCACGTCATAATCAGCCACAATTAGACCATACAAAAGGGAAAACATCAATCAAGCGAAATACTAATGACCTCACCGGTATCTCGAAGGTGCTGGTGATTACAGGGTAGGCTACATTAGTACAAATTAAATTTTCTACCGTGTAAACCAGGAAGCCATACAAGTAAGAGATCATGGATTGTTACCACTAGACACGTAGGACAACAGAATAAGAGTTGAAATAGTCTAATTCAACGTAACGCGCCTCAATGTAGTAGAAGTAATCGATCGTCCATTGTTTTTGAATAGCGATCAACGAAAATCGATAATCCTTTAGCAATACTCGATCTCCACAAGCCGATTGTCTTCTCCTTGGATCGTCCTATCCATGCTGCAGTCACAACAATGTCTCTATCGAAGTCCAAATGTCCAGGGATGAAATACCATGTGCTAGTGTGCTAGCAGTAGCGCTCATAGCAGAACCTTCGAAAGGAGGCGGCTAGGGTTTCGATGGGTGGTGCGATCTCTCTATGTCTTTTCCATAACCATATACATACCTTTATATAGAGCCTCCAATCAAATCTCTATCCATCATGAGTAGAGATTGTATCCTACTCAAAGAGTCTCCGACCGGATCCTTATCTAATATGAATAGAGATTGTATCCTACTCGGACTCTTATTGTTTCAACTCGTTAAGTGTATGACTCTGTAGATTCATGTATACTTATTGTAACTCAAAAACACCTTTCCAATCACTAGTTGGCAGTGGTCCCTGATAGAACATATTGACCCCTAAATATACACAAAGATCAAACTGGACAAACCTAATGCAATATGATATGCAACTAGGTCTTAGTTATTCACGGTCAGTTCGTAACTCCTTACAACTAGTTTGCATCAGGTTACGACCAGTCCATGTCTCTGTACAACCAGTTCACAGATTAGTTTGTGATATGTCCGACCAGCTCACGAACAATCGGTATACCAGACTAGTGCGCATCTGGTCAGACTAAATGACCTGTTTACGCATTCTTCTTTTGGCTCATGATATCTGATCGAACTCTAGGTGAGAAACGTTTCACCCATGCACTATTCAATCTTTTTTCGATCTAGTGATAGATAACTTCATGTGGTTGATTATTCGATCAATTGTGGCATGGCATGCACTTCCTTTATTTGACCATATCGAGGGACTCAGAGATATCTCTCCTATTATGTAGAAGGGGCAAATCCCATATCCAACTAGTCACATTCCTTTGTATGCTTCATAGCATATCCTAAGGCTATTTTTATAACTACTTAGTTACAAAGTAGTGTTTAGCAGCCCCCTAATTGCACTATTACACATGTAAAAAACTATACTGATATCAGGTACAAGGGATTATACATTATCATTACTTGAGACCAACTAATGACACAAAAAATATTGATTTCAACAATATCTCAAGGTGGGTCAATCCAATATCATATTCTCTAACATGTGTGTAATATAATTGATTTGATATCCTCGTATCTATGAGATATGAGATATAAATATCAATCAATACATGTACTGATATATAAATCATAATTATCCCATAAAATGATATAATATTAGGTATAATTTAGAATAACATCAAAACATGAATAAAGAGTTTCACGAACAAGTCGCATACTTATTAATTAATATAAAAGATATTTATTCAAGGGACAAAAAAATATATTATTTAAAAATCATAAATATAAAAGTGATATAATTATCTTTGTGATTGCCTATAGGCATATCACTATAAGAAGGCAGCCTTGGATTTAGGGCAGCATAGGTAAGGCACCAAGTGGGTGGCTACCGACGTGCACATTCCTAATGTAGTTGCTTACACCACCAGTGTCGATGCAGCAAGGAGGCAACATACCAATGACGACATGATGGGAGATGACGGCCCGAGGAGCACAAGCAGCACAACTGCTGGCGAGGTGACCGGCGATGGTGAGAACATTCGGCAGCACGGATCTCATGTTTGGTAGCATTAGGATTTACCTAAAACAAAAGAAGTGAGGAATACAAACAAACCTCTTTTACTACTGCTTCAATACAAGAGTGAGATCACAAAAGAAATAGATTTATCGATTTGTTGCAAGCACCTGTAGACCATCTAAGAGGAGGCACCTACGGCCTAGGCTACAGAGGGCTGGAGGGCAGTGTCATGTTTCCTTTGAGGGAAACCAAGGAGAGCAGCGGCCATGATGGTGAAGACGACCAAGGATGAGGGGACGCGGCAACCCAGGCCAGCACGACGAAGACGACGGCCTCACCCCAAACCATACGACCCTGGGCGGCGTAGCGGGCGAATCATGCAGGTGCGAGGGTGGAGAGAGGGTAAAGGGAACAAGAACGGCGGCCCACAGTGGAGAAGAGTCGTACGGGTGGGGATGCAACGATGAGGAAGTCGGCGGAGTGGGCAGAAGGAGGCCAGCAAGAGGGGATCGGGCGAGGGGTCAGGATCAGGAGGGAGGCGGTGCTGGATTCCTGCAAGGGGTTGTGAGGAGCGGGGGCAAGGTACTGGGGCATGGACGGACAGATGGAGGACGCACGTAAATTGTCTAGTTAATTTTTTGGCGGTTTGTGGTGATGACTAGGAGGAGAGCTAAGGGGCTGTTTGGTTGTCTGCATGTGCTCATGCAGCTGCATGAGCGTGGCGGTGAGGAGGAAGCTCCTCACCACGCTTTCTCTCACTGGCTCCAGCTTGATTTTTGCATCCACTCGTACAGGTTCTCTTCTCCATGCAGGCAACCAAACACCATCTCCTTGTATGCGCTGGTGCGAGTCACCCCATACAGGCAATTAAACAGACCCTAAGTGTGCAAGGTCGTAGGAGGTGGGCGGTGGTGGAAGCCAATGATCGACATCGCTAGAGGATGAGAGAAGAAGAGAAGAGGCAAGACAGCAGAGGCGGCCCGAAACGTAGGGTCCAAACCTTCATGCAAAACTGACGCATCCGGTAATACAGTGTGAGCATAATCATTTGCCAAATACGCAGGTCACTTTCCTACATGATATATCTCGTAATTTTCTGGTATGTTAACCCAAAAAAAATGCCTGGTCAGAAAATCGTGTGGTTAAAATGTTTTAACTACATGATATGTCTCCTAATTTTCTGGTATGTTAACACAAAAAAAATATGCCTGGTCAGAAAATAGACTGTTTTGTGACGGCCCCTATCCGACTACACGATGTGTGTGTGTGGGGTGCGGCCGACGAGCGATGACAATCAATCGGATTTGATTGACCACTTACAAAGTTACAAGAGAAATGAAAATTGGTTGCGAACGGCCATGAGTTATGCTCCCTAATGTACGCCCAACCAAACCCAACGTGGCAAGGATCGGTACTTAAGAATCTCTGGACGTCGCCATCTGAATTATTGGCTGCGATCAGTGTGGCTTATAAACAGTGCTCATGGCTTATTTGGCACTATTCATAAGTTTCGTCTTTTTCTGAATTTTTTGTTTTTTGTTGAGCTTTTTTGCCGGTTCTTTTTTTTCCCATATTTGTTTGTATTATATGTAATAGGCTAACATATTTTTTATATTTTTAAATTTTTTTAAATTTAATTATGCTAAATAAGCGTCACGTCATTCTGATCTTTTTTCACCAATTCTGATGTTTTCAACCATAAACCATGAGCTTTTCAGCCATACCGATCACCCCCATTGTTGGCGAGTGTTCAGCTACAATTCTGAGGAATCAGCTAATCATGTTATAGCGACTGATTTCTACGAGCCAACCTGTATGCGCGAAATAAAGTAGTACTAGCATGTTAGAATCGTCTGGAAGGTTCCGGAATTCCCCGTTGATGCTTACACATTGGTCTCTCCTCCTTGGTTGAGTATTTTATTTTAGGCTAATTCAGCACGCTGAAGGCTTTACAGATCGAATTAAAAGCTCCCAAAATAAGCTTGGTAGTCAGAACAATGGAAGATGTATTTGGGTTTTGGTCTTACGTACCTTAACCAGTAAATAGACCTCTGATAGCCTGATTTGCTTTAACGGATAACATAAAAGCGCCACTCAGACAAGGGGGGAAAAACAACCGGAAGAGATACATCAATTCAGTTTGCATTTAATTCACAAGAAACGCCCACTCGCTCTAGCCAAGTCCTTACTTGGCATAGCAAGCGCGACCTTTCTCAGGTTGAAATCCATTAAAAATACAGTAAAAACTACAGTGCAGGGCTTACCAGTAGTTCAATTAGTGCACACTCTGTGTTAGAAATAAACTTGACTTATAGTTCAAGATGTAGAAGAATCCGTCTCCGTGTGTAACTCAAATTGAAGTTGTGTCTAACTTGAAGTCCGAATACGTATACTAGTAGGAAATTATTAGTCTATATATTGAGAAGGCTTGTAGCCAGTTTTATAAAAGAAAAAGAAGAAAGAAAAGAGAAAAAAGGAAGTAAATAAGAGAATAGAGAAATTCAGAAATTCTCCTGTGTTCTCTTAGTTTATTTGCGATGTGTGCGTTTTCTCCTGGAACAAAATCAACAATTGGTATCAGAGCCTAGGCGAGAATCGAATCGCTGAAAAAATCGTCTCGGTGATTCCATTTCGCGCTTGTCCCACACTCCTTGAGTCTTCATGTACACCTTCATCTTGATTGCCCATGCTGCATAATTGCTCGTCGTGAGCATCGAATAATGCAGCGAGACAACGGAACTCTCCTTCGCCATCATACTGGATGATGCCTCGTCACCGGTGACACCACTTCTCAGAAAACGTGACATGATCTTGAGCACGGATCAAGATCTCGAGCTACTCTGAAGCGGCTCTTGGATTTGCTCTAATACTAAGATGATACGGGGTCCCCCGATCTTCTCGACGTAGGATCAATATACTCATGTGGATTTGAAGAACCGTAGTGATCCCCTGATGCCAACGCAAGAGTTAGCACTCTATAATTTGCCCAATCACATGTTCTAAACTTCACGACCACTAGATGAAATTCTATCGCGCTCCCATTTACCAACGGAAAGGTTAAACGATTTTGATTTCGATGAACTCCCAATTCTTCCCTCAAGTTGATTTGGCCAACAGAACAAACAAGAGCAATCTATTATGCAGCGTCGATGTGTGCAATAATCAGATGGCATTGGCGGCCATCTATCAGGGCATCATAAAGGAGACGCTCTTCCTACTGGCCGAAAAGGAGACAGCTAAAGTCGCGTGGGAGGCGTTGAAGACGATGCATCTTGGTGTTGATCATGTGAAGGAAACAAAGATACAAAGCCGAAGATGAAGAAAGTGTTTATTGCTGAAACGCTCAGTGATGATGAGTCAACAGTGCTTTGATGAAAAGTTAAGTCAGGGACGTCGAGAAGATGTGTTGTCGTCCAAACTCAAGTAAAGTGAAAAAAAATCAAAATGTTGAAAAGATGTATTACCGTTCTGTGTCAAGTATGAGTTTAGTAAATCGTAGTTGAGACTGACTGCCTCAATGTTTTAGAATCTTTGCATCTAGATTACCCGTACCGGTTGAGTTGAGTTCCTACATGTAACTTGCATGTAAAACGCTTCATATGGAGGCTAGTAGTTCATAATATATTGAGACTAAAATTAAAGTATGTCAAGTCAAAATTAAGGGAGAGATTGTTAAAAATAATTTTAACTTAGAGTTCAAGACGTAGTACAGTCCGTCTCCGTGTGTAACTCAAGTTAAAGTTGTGTCCAATTTGAAATCCGATTACGTATACTAGTAGGAGATTATTAGCCTATATATTGAGAAGATTTGTAGCCAATTTTATAAAAGAAAAAGAAGAAAGAAAAGAGAAAAAAGTAGGAACAAATAAGATAATAGGGAAATTAGAAATTCTCCTATGTTGTCTCAGTTTGTTTGGTCATACCATTCATCTCCAAAAACACGTACAGTACATGACCACAGGTGCAGCACTGCGCAAGAACTGGTGGTGATGCATGCCGCGGATGTTGCTACAGATATGTCCATCCTGTATGCATATCTGAGACACTGCCGTCTGATCTTGACTTACAGTTTTAACTAACAAACTAAGCAACGTAGTTGGCCTTCTCCTTCTGCATCGCGTCCACGATCTTGGACCATTTCGTGCGGATGGTAATCACCAGCAGCGCGCCGGCCTGGCATGTCAGCCCGCAGATCAGACCCGACCACAGACCCTGCAAAAAAAGTTGCAAGAAAATGTTCAGTTCAGTTAGTAATGTTCAGCACTCCAGCTTTCTTTCAGAAACTTGTGATGTTTCTGACTTCCGATACGAGTTGCATGCTTGCCGCATTGGCTTATGATTTATGAACACATCGTTGATTGATCATTACTTACCTTGGTGTAGAGCTTGAGCTTGAAGGCGAAGAGGATGGCCAGCGGCATGACGATGGAGTAGAACGCCACCAGGTTTGTCATCGCAGCCAGATGCTGCCAGGGGCGGAGACAGAAATTGGATATAGGGGGGTAATATGGACAACAAGTAGAGTAGAACCAATAAACCATGCCGAATTTACCGATCCAATAGTCACATATCAGAGTAATATGTTTCGCAAATTACAATGCAAAGAAAATTACATATCTATTAATTTAAACTTAGCTCTACGACTAAAACAGGGTCTAAGCCGATTAAAACAGGGTCTCTAAATGTGATGTGAGAGCAACTACTGAAGTGTGTACTTATGGTTTTTGTTTACATTTTTTGATACCACAATGAACGGTAAATATATTGACGTGGACGGCTCATATATTTTTAGACTCGAGAAGTTATTTAAAAAAACTGCTTTAAAAAACACTCTATTTATTTTGATTTTTGAAGAAATTAAAAAACAAATCCACGAGAACATATCCATTGTATTGCTGTAGAAATTCGGCCAAAATATTTTCTTGGCTTTTAATTAAAGATTCCTAGCGTTATGTACTCCACCAGCTAGTAGTGCTTGAGTGATCTTCAATCACACCTATGACTAGTTACAACAGCTTCTAGTCAACTCACCAGCCTGCATTAATCATCCTAAGATTAAGAACACAAACATGCATATCCTACAGATCACGGTACGCACAACCTTGTAACCCGCATTTACAAAGATCAGTAGATACAAAGCTAAAACAAGAAACAAAACAAAGAGGATTTGGGCTGCATATGACTGGGTTTTAAACATACTTTACATTTGGGTTAAATTGGAAGGGACCAAACCACTCATTAAACACATGTAATTAACTACATAATAGAGAATTAGTAAAAGGTTGGGGGTGCCGGGCCCCTCCAGCCCCCCCTTGTCTCCGCCACTGGATGCTGCCACCCGCAGCCCCTCGACACGCCTTCCATGCCACGGAAAACGTGTTTTCAACGTAATTTCTAATTTGTATCTGTGAAATGTAACAGAGAAATGATCTAGGCAAGTAGGTAATTTTGGCAATAGGCCTAGCTAGATAGATACCTGATCTCACCTGACAGGAACCCCTTCGCGGAGTCGAGCACAATGGATATCATCATGAGTGGCGTGATGCCGGCGAACTCCGCCACGATCACCGGGCTCCCGCTGAAGAGGCTTGTCCACAGGTCGTGGCCGAAGCCCAGCAGCAGGATGGAGGAAATGCCGAGGAACACCGACAGCTTCATCGTCACCGTCACCGCGTTCTTCGCCCTATCCACTTTCCCGGCCCCGAACTCGTTCGACACCCGGGTGCTGCAAGGTGCAAGGAATGCAGTGTGAGCACCATAACACAAGGAAACAAGAATTCAAGCAGACAGCAGAAGAACATGGAATTGTTCTGAACTCTGAACTGGGCAGTACCTCACAGCGGCGCTGCACCCGTACGTGATCATGTAGGCACTGTACCTCATATCCTAATATTCATAACTTTGTAGCTATCGAGAAAAAGAATATATGAATATTTAGAGGAAAAATCTCTAGACACCATTCACCCCCTCTGTTGTCTATCTGATCCTACATATATAGAGAGTGTGATGGTATCATGCAGTAGCAAAGAATCGGGTCTGGCTCACTGGAGGAGACGAATCAATGACGGGAAGCAATTTCAGCCTAAATTGGAAAAAACTCGGTTTCAGTCGATAGGCTACACCAAAACCAAATTAATTTGATAAGAAGATGGATGATACATCGGAACACGATGTGACATGAAAGGATTGTGAAAAGGCTCATCGGAGTGCTCGAAACGCGAGTTGGAGCAACGATCAATTTCAAGAATGGAGCCTCTTGGTGGCAACGGTGTTTTGGGGTTCGAGGAGACTTGGTAGGGGGTTACGAAGGGTTAAGCGGGGTCAATGAGTCGTATACTAGGGCTCGAAAGAGTTAGAAACAGACTCTAATTTGTAAGATTCGGTTTTGATTTGGTTCAAGAAAACATGAGATAAAAGTCAAATGGATAAATGGATCGCAAATGGACTAGAAGGAATAGATTCCTTGCAAAATTTGGAGCAACTTTTGTTCTGATGAGACATCAAAATAAGGTCTGATTGAGAAGTTAACTTGGGGGACTAGTTGGACACGCATGGTCTGTTGGCTCTGCTCGGATGGATGCTCTCAGGAAGTAGATGAACAGTAGGCGCATGAATAGTGCTACGAATAGTGACCAAAGGTAGAGAGAGAAATAAAGAAGAGAGAGAAAGAAAGGAAAAAGGAAAAAGAGGAAAAGAAAAGATGAGCCAAGAAAAATAGGTTGCACCCAAAAAAATAGAATGGACATTTTTCTGAACTTTCAGATTTTTGGAAATTTGAATTTAATTTTTCAAAATTTAAATTCAAATTCAGAATTTATTTAGAATTTCGGGTGGAATTGGAATTTTGAGATTTCCTTCCAGATTTACACATAAAATCCAGACATTTTTAAATAATTAATTTTCAATTATTATTTATTTTTTAAAGATGATGAATTTTTGGGATGTTACAATTGTCAATTAATTATGTCTTGTGTGGCTGTAGTGAGTATTGAGATTGAATATTTACTGTAGGAGAAGTTGCATCGAGTGTGTTGTCATCTTCAAATCATTCTAGTTATCGCAACTAGAAAGACAAGTGTATGGTAGAATGGTATTCAAGTATTTGCGATTATTGCTTGTTTAAACAATTACTTTCCATGGCGATTCATATTATGTTACTTGTTCTCAAATTTGCTCATATGTTTATGGTTACAATGATGATTACATCAAATGACTCTTGCTATTAGTTAACTAATAAAAAGATAATCACTTCATTGCATGTGAGCATCAGAGTTATAAAAACCTACTTCGATAAGCACTTCACGAGAGTGGATGTGAGACCCTGTATGAAAAAGGACAAGGCAAGGGTATGTCATTAATCGGTGAACACTTAGCTATACCGGTGTTTGTAGAAGTGAAGTTGAGTATTGTGCATTGCATTCAAGAAAATAGAATTGGAAAGAAAGAAGCATATATTTGGAACTTGATGAAAACGAGCATGTGATAATTAGATAATGGTGAATTAAGATGAAATGTTAAACTGATGCTTACCTTGTTTGTTATTCTGCTTTGTACTTGTTAAGTCATGGACTCACCCTTGTTTATTTATTACTTTTACGAGAACGTCGAAGGCGACATGCATGGTGGTTGTAGGACATAGGTTATTGCACTTTATAGCTCTCCACTTCACCTAGAATCTCATCACTTTTTGTCATAAATAATTTAGCAGCCCTCATTGTAATAATTGCATAAATTGTTGTTTCCCTTAGTCTCCACAGTTCATAATATTGTTATTCAATGCTTTAATTAATTTAGACTTGTTTATGATTCATCTTAATGATTATTTGGTTAATCTTAAGTTCAATTAATTATTTACGGTGTTGCTTAAATTTACATTCAAGATTATTATGATTAGTATTATTGATGCCTAGCAGTTGATAAGGTACAGATAATGGTTTAAATTGGTAGTATATTTAGTTGTGGGTGATATTTTGACTTTTTGTTAAGCTGAGGTATTACATGGCTCGTGCTGGTCGGCCAAGCATCCCATTATGTGCAGTTTCAAAATCTACTACATCGAATGAGAACCTTTTTATTCGAAAGTTATTAGGACTTCCGAACATAACCGGTAAGGGCACTTGCCTGATCCGTTTGGCTGAAGATTCTAGAACTATACCATGAAAGGCATACCTCACAGCCTTTATTTTTTTTTACTTGGGAACTTGCATTTCTTCAATAGCTTCCATAAATAAAATGCTAAGAGAACTACTGTAGCATCCTATTTTCATTGCTTTTTGAAGTTTTTAAAATAAAATTAACTATTTTGATTTTCTTGAATTAATTAACTCTTAATATGAATTTTCCTACATTTAAAGGATTTAATTTGAACAAAATAAACATAAATTAAATTAAAATTAGTTTTATTTGTGTTCTTTGTGTTTCAAGAAATTTTATATATTTTATTGAAATTTTCTGGATTTATTTTCTTTTTTCTAGAGCTTAGTTTGTATTAAATCAATTTCTGAAAATAAAAAACTTTAGAAAAACCTAGAATTTTTCCATTGGGCCGAAACCCTATTCCTTCCGCTCCCCCAGCCCGATCCGCTCCCTGCCTCAGACCAGCCAGCCGTTTCCCCTGCCACGCATCAACCATTCGGCACCCTTCGCCATGGCCGTTCGATCGCCATGTGTCCCCATCTGCACCGTCCGCTTGTTGCAGTTACTGACCGTGGGCCCTGATGTCAGGTAGTGTTCATCATCTTCGAGCCGGAGTCCCGCTCGTCACTGACTCGATCTCTTCGCCGTGGCCGCTCCTGAGTTCTTGGCGTCCGTGCTAAGCCCGCCATGGAGACCTCAGCATCCGGGTATCTGCCCTCTCATTTCCTCGTAACTTCGAGCATCTGCCCAAGCCTTTTCGTCTTCGCCTGTAGTCGCCGGTGTCTTCTTCCCCGTCAAGCTGTTCGCTTCGCCGCGCCCGTCGGACTTCTTCGACTTCTCCCATCGCCGCCGGTGAGCCATCTCCGTCGTCGTCTTCCGCCGGAGTTCGACCGCTATCTGACTTCACCGCTGGCCAGACCTCGCTCAGTGTGCACCGTCATTGCCTCGGTCGCAGTCGCCTCGCTCCGCCCGCGCTGCGCAACCCCTCGATCCGAGCACCATCAGCTCGGTTCTTCTGCCAAGCTAACGTCATTACTAAGGTCAGTGCTGACGTCATAGTGCACCACGTTGTTCTCGGCTTTTCCGTGGACGTAGACCACCGTGAACCGTGTCTATGACGAATCGGACCCAAATGTTGAAGCACTGTTCCATAGACTATGAACCAAGCAACGTCATCAATCCGCATCAGCAACCATGTTAGCTGTCCACGTTAGCCCAAGGTCCACGTGCCACCTCACCAATTTTTGTCATGTGTCAAGCCATGTCAGCAGAGCCACGCGTGTGCACTGTTCCGTGTGCCAAGCCCATGGTGAAGCAACACTATTCCATAGACCCGGTCCACAACACAGTAAATTTTTTAAAATTTTCAATATTTTTCTCAGCCAATTAATTTTTTCAAGAGCCCGTTCTTTTCTGTCTTACCTCTGATTGACTCGATTCTTCTCCCTAAATTTATCTAAAATTGAGCTATATCTTTTGATTCTAGTTTTGTAATTTCGGATCTTATTTATATTTCATTCACTTTCTCTCTCATTAGATAACGTTTTCGAAGAAACAGATGCAAAACCAGAAGATCAAGAGTTGGTAATTGAGCATGCCCAAGGCAAGTCGTGATATTTGATCATGTTGAACTTATTATTTTAAATATATTATTTTTATTTTGTCTTAAATTATCTTGCATTGCTAATTTAATGCAAACCCTTGTAACTCGTAGTTAACATCCAATTTGATTAATTCCACCTTTGTAATTTGAATGCCATGATTCTATTGTCACCATAAGATAAGTAATTATCAGATACTCTATGTTGAGTACTCTATTCACTCAAGGCTATATCTATAATTGTTTAGTTGCTGAAGAAGAGTCATATCAGGTAGACATACTTGAAGGAGAATTCTTCGACAACTTCTCAGAGTAGGACGTCGCTTCGCAGTCAATTGTCTGTAGGCATGTCGAATGACTACTACGTTATCATTGTTTCCACTGTTAGTTTTGCTAAAGCCCTTCAGGCTGTAATTTCAGTCAATTACAGTACAATTTTAGCTATAAATCAGCTTATTTTACCCCAACCGAGTGGCATTCTCATGCCTCAGCGCTGTCACACCAAGATGGTCTCGTGAGATTTGGTGGTGATCGGTTCGGCTGAAAAGCTCATGGCTTATGGCTGAAAACACTGTAGCTGACGGAGGCTTATTTAGCATAATTAAATTTAAAAAATTTAAAAATATAAAAAATATGTTAACCCATTACGTATAATACAAACAAATACGGGAAAAAAAGAACCGGCAAAAAAGCTCAACAAAAAGTCAAAAGTTCAAAAAAAGACGAAACTTATGAATAGTGAAAAATAAGCCAGAAGCCAGAAGTCGAAGCCGAGTTGATCAGGCCCTGGTCGGCAGTGGCATGTTCGCCTGCATCTCAATTTGTTTCGTGTGATCTCGAGCTTAATAATTGGAAAACATTCTCAGCAACTGGAAATTTCCATTGCTTTGTAGGTCCTCGCCGTGCTGCTCTGAATGAAATTGTCCGTGCGAGCGAAGTGAGGGCGTTGCGCGGGGGAGGGGGCAGCGGGGCTGCGCGGGTGGAGCGAAAAGATTTGAGTAGAGGTGGGAATTGGGCGTGCGTCGCGGCGCGCGCCCGAGCCACCGTGCCGAGCCGCCGTCGCGCGTCGGTTCGGCCAGATCATCCGTCGTCTTGCGTGCCATGCCGCCCGCTTCGTTCGGCGAGCCCAAGCACGCCCAAAGCCCACCGTCTTGGCGTTCATGCCGTGCTAGCCCAAGCCAGCCAAAGTAACTATACACGACAAAAGCGATAGCGACAATGGTAGCGGTGGCCGCTATCTTCCTTTCTCTTGTATCCGCCTTATTAAAAACCTAACTTAAAATTCGATTCTATTGTCTCATGCCATTTCACCTTCGAACTTGGTCATCTAGTCCAATGGAATGCATATCTTGGTGCAAATTAGACTATGGCGTACGTGGATATCACCCGATAATCTAGCATAGGCCTACCCAACTAGTCAAATAGAAAAGCTCAAGGAGAGTCATGAGTACAATTTACTATAGTTAAGAAATCAATTTTAAATAGTTTACGCCAACCGTGCTCTTCGTGCGTCTCGCCCAGCAGCGCGGCTTTGATCTGCCGTGTCGCATCGTCGCCCCACCGTGCGATTTTGAAGCCCGGCCCGCCCACCGTTCGTCTTGTCGTGCGACGCGACGCCATGCGTGTCGGTCGCCGGCGGCCGTGCCAGGCTGGCCGCCCAAAGAAGCCCGGCCCAAGTCCCACCTCTAGATTTGAGGTCGGCAATGGAGATGGCCAAGTGCCAGTGGCGCGAGCGGGACCAGAGAGTGCAGCGGGAGGACGAACACCGGCAATGCGGGCAGAGGAGGATGGAACGTGTGGGGGTGGCATGGGCGTTCGAGACCGAGCGGACGGATGCGCGTAGGGCGTGCTCTGCGAGGCACCGTCGCCCTGAGCGAGAGAAAATGGCGCGGATCGCGGGCGTAAACCAAGCAGCGCGTGAGCCTGCCACCCACTTAGTCTGTTTAGTCACCACGGCCCAAGGGAAGGGGACTTGCCAACGCATTCCCGGGCCGCCTGGCCGCCACGCCTGCGCTTTCCAAAATTTAATGGCGCATTAACGACGAACATTTCTAAACAGGGGACTTTAGGAAAAAATACATATATATAGAGAGAGAGGCGTTACTAATTGAAGTGTCGATTATATTTTTTAAATGAATGTTTGAGTAAATAGCTTCTGTCTTCTGGTTTTTGGTTTCGAAATCCAAAAATTATTTGGAATTGTTGGTTTCTTAGCGCGGCTTTTTTATTTTTCCTCTTTTCTCCTCTTTTTTCTCCTTTTCCTTTGTATTATCTATGGATATATAACAATGTTTTTATTTTTCCTTATCTATTTATTTTTTTTCTTTAATTGAATATCTTAAAAAAGCTAACAGTCGCTACAGTGCTATTTCAACCAAAAACCAAAAGGCATAGTGCATTTTGATAGAGCATTAAGGGGCCGCTAGTTTAAGGACATCCGTGAGATACCCTCCCCTTCCTTCCCACTACCCCCACTAGGGTTGTTCACAACTGTATCGGACCAAACAAACCGAACCGGGAAAATTAAACCGTACTGATCAACTTAGTTTGACCGATATTTGGTATTCGGTACGGTATGTGAAAAACCTAGTTTTTGGTGAATTTTGGACGTATTTGGACCCCTGGACACCCGAAATTCCATTTTTAGACCCCAAACGAAAAAAATTCCAAATCTGGACCCCTGACCGACCGCGCGACCGCCGCGTCTTGCCACGTGCCCCGGTCGTGCGGTGTGGTACCGCCGCGACCGCCTTGTTCCGCGGTCGTGCGGTACCACACCGCCGCGACCTCGCCGCGATCAGCGCGACCGGTGGCGGCGCGCGTCGTGCCGACCGCGCGCTGCCCGAGCGCATGACTCCCTGACCGCACGACTCCCTGCTACGAGGAGGTAAATCATTTGGTACTTACTACTTAGTCAGCTGCACTAACTATGCGTAGTAGTATACACTTTGATCACCTCTCTACTGCATTTCACATGAATTTCTGGGGACAAGATGCGTAGTGGCCAATGCGGTATCGAGTTTATTGAATCGTTGTTAATCTTGAAGGGTCGTGCGCTCAAGAATAAATCGTTGTTAATGCGCGCTGCCCGGACGTGCGGTCAAGCAGGGAGTCGTGCGCTCGGCGATCTGCGATCGGCGCGGACGTCGCTCGGCGGTGGTCGCGCGGTCGGCGGCGCGAGTCGTGCGGTGTGGTACCGCATGACCGTGAAACGATCTTGATCGTCGCGGTACCACACCGCACGACCGGGGCACGCGTGGCGAGACGCGGCGGTCGCGCGGTCGGCCGGGGGTCCAGATTTGGAATTTTTTTCGTTTGTGGTCTAAAAATGGAATTTCGAGTGTCCAGGGATCCAAATGCGTCCAAATTTCGTTTTTGGTAATTCAATTTTTTTGGAAAAACCGGCTAAAAACCAAATAAACTGAACGAATCGAATTACAAAAAAACTTTCAACATTCATTCTCTTCTAGCCCACCATTGTTTATGTGTGTTTTTGTCTTTTATTCCCTTCTAGCTACCATCTAGTGGTTCTATAGTTTATAGTTTTGTTTGCTTGTTACCATCTATCATTGTTAGTTTGTTATTGTGCTAAAATATTGTCATATTATTTCAAAATTTATGTCAATTTTGGTAAATATGGTATTTACCAATACCATACCAAAATAATTTGGTATTCACCGATACCAAAACTATATTTTAAAAATACTATATTTACGCCCCATACTTTTGAATGAACAACCCTACGCCCCATACTTCATACGTACGCTCTCACCCTCCTTCCCACACCTGCCCCCACTCTCTTCCTTCCCATTCAAATGAGTTTCAACTCAGTCCGGAAATATTCAACCCGATTCAACCGAGTTTCAACTTGGTTCAGAAAAATTCTAAATTGGTCCCAAAAAAATCAACTCGGTTTTGAGAAATTTCAACTGCTCAAGAAAAATCAAGAGTGGGTGGCTGTGTAGCTTCTAGCGTTAGACATGGGGCGAGAGATAGGAGGAAGGGGAAGCATGCGGGAGAAGAAGCATGCGGGAGAAGAGAAGGAAGGAACGGTGACGAAAGATCCTTTTATATTGTCTCTTGCTGATGATTTTTTATTTTGGTTTAGAAATAGTAATAGTTTTATGGAAACCGTACGAAGAGAGACACTTGCATGTGATTTTGATCGATATAAATGAAGTCACTAAAATGTCTACTATAATCGATTAGTAGATCTTATCTTAAAAAGATATTCTATTTAAAGGCTAGATACTGTAAAAACGATTTTTAGGAGCTAAGAGCAACTCCAGCAATGTCCCTACTTGGCCTCTCAAACTTAAATTTAAGAGCCAGAGCAAAAAAACTCAGCTCCAACAGAGCCCCTACTTGGCTCTCAAAAATAGGAGGCCTCTCAAATGAGGTCTCCAAGCCCTCATTCCTAGAGGCCCTCTCCTGGCTCTCATCCTTCGGTTTTTTCCCGCTCGGTGAAACTTCCCGCGCCCCAAAATCCGCCGCTTCTGCTCGCCCCCCGTCTCGCCCGACTCCTCCGCTTCCACTCGCCCCCCGCCTCGCCCGACTCCTCCGTTGCCGCCCGTGTCCCCCTTGCGCCGCCAAAATCCCTCGTCTCTGCCGCTTCCGCTCGCCCCCGCCTCACCCGACTCCTCCGTTTGCTCGCCCGCCACCTCACCTGGCTCCTCGGCTCGCCCGCCGCCACGCCCGACGCCTCCGCCCGTCGCCTCGCCCGACGCCTCCACCCGTAGCCGTCGCCTCGCCCGTCGCCGTCGCCGCCAAAATCCCCCGCTCGCCCGGGGCCTCCGCTCGCCTCCGACCGGATTTGAGAAGTGGGTCCCATATGTCAGTGTGTAGTGGAATGGATTTAAGGGCTTAGATTTAAGGGGTGCTGTTGGAGTAGATGCAAAAAAACTGGGCCCTCAAAAATAGGAGGAGCCCTCAAATCAAAAGTAGGGGCCCTGATTTGAGGGCTACTGTTGGAGTTGCTCTAATAGGAACAGAACCAAAGCCACGTATGCGTCCGCGAGATTCCTTTGGTACGGGTAACCGCAGATTAGGAATTGCGGAGCATGGTTTGAACCAAGCGGTAGCTGGTAAACAGTATTGCATGGCAGAGAACCAAAATTGATGCACGGGTCCCAAACCTGAGCCTGTGCGAAGAGAAAGTGCTCCATGCCTCCCAACCTAATCCTCTCGTGGACGTTGTTGCAGCTACTCCAAATGGCTACTCACGCGTGGTCACGTTGACCCATTGTTGGGCTATGCTAGCTAACTTATGTTGTGTGGCGCCTTGTGGAGCCTCAAGGACTTTTTAGCATATTTAGTATTTATAAAATAGTCATATGTATATCATATTGATAAAAATAATATTTTTGTTGTTCAGTGACCGAACGGCAGTACACGTAGCCTCTGCCATCCCACAGTGGACGACAGACGGCCTGCCATCCCGTGGCCGGATGGTAGATGGCCTACCGTCCCATCACCACATGGCTAGGACCTGCTGTCCTACCATCAGGCTGCAGGTGATTAGGCCGTTTCATTGGCCGCATAATTACCTATCCTAATTTATTTTTTTGTTTACTATTTGTTTCAAATTTTAAATATAGCAAATGAGTTCAAAAAATTATAAAATTTTATGTGAAGCTTCCTAACACAACGTATTTAGCTGTGTAATTTTTTTTTGTAATTTTATCTGCTGTGAATGTTGCTCAAAAATTTATACAATTTTGATATTTGTAAGAGCTATTACATATAGCAAACGTGCTTCAAAAATTACGAAATTTTGTATGAAGCCTCCCGACATAGTCATAGTAATTTTATAATTTTTTAGAACTTATGTGCTCTAAATTTTTCACGTTAATTCATATTAATTTAATCGTGAAATTAGCGATGCTCAGGCATCTTTTGCAGTTCATATATTATAAATATTTGTAGAAGTACATGTAATAGTACAAAAAAACACATCACATGGGATACGATATGGCTCACCCGTCTGAGCCATTGCTATCTCCTCACCGCGTCTGCCTCCCCGTGCGTGGCATTATCTTTTGTTAAGCACGAGCATATCTCGTGGGGGTACGTCAACCGATCCGGAGGTTGCATCTCGGTTCAGAGGAGGTATGAAGACCGTTTCGTTTGCTCTGTGGCCGGTGGTGGTCCAATAGGCTCAAGTACAGTAGGCTGGGTCCGGTAAGGGTCGATGTCCTCCAACTGAGACATACCGAACTGCAAGCTGTCAGCAATAATGTCATGAACGAAGGACTCTAAAAATCCCGCTCGTGGTGCGAAGGAGCTCTCACCTTGACTGCACGATGTGGCAGCAAAGCTAGAGGAGCTCTGCCCACTGAAGTCTCCAAACTCTACGTGTGATGTGAACGCTAAGCTCTGCCCTGCGTATGTTGTAAACACTGGCGCTGTGTACCGCTCTTTGGAAGTATCCGGGAGGCCCGTATTGTCATCGGTGGACTCGACGTCACCCTTATGTTGAATTGGATGCTGCAAGATGAAACAGTGTTAGTCACAATAAATATTTCGAATGTACAATGCGATTCTCAAACCTCCCGAATGTGTGACGAAGATAAACGACGGGGAGCGGTAATCTGTGTAGGCGGTGTAGACGTCAAAAGTGATGCATCTCAATGACAGACTTGCAGCGGGGGAACACCATGCTGTTACTGGAATGTAAGGCCTAACAGGAAAACAAAATGTACGTTTGTATGTAAGTTACGTCCTCGTCGATATGGCCTGCGGATGATCAGTGGCTAGTACTACAATGTCGGGCAGACTCGGTAAATTGCGATGGCATGTCGGACTCGCTAGGTCGCGATGACCTTGCAGGTGACGACGATCTCAGATGCGCTTGCGATGTGTTGCGCTCGCTCCAACTGAAATGACATACAAAACAGGTTCAGTAACGACCAGTCAAGAATGAGACGTCCTGCAGAGTGATTGTCATCTCACCCCACTGAAAGTGGAATGTGTGCGTCTCGGGCCTCCACCTATCCACCAATGCTGTGAGTAGGCTGCCATCAATAGTGAATTTGTGTCCGATAGAGACCAGCATCACAAAGGGCAACAAGCCCCTGCCCCACAAGATTGGGACATAGCGCTCGTCCAGCTCCCAATGATCCCTCCCTCCCCGTAGCTTGAAGGGCCAAGGCTAGCCACGTCACCCATCATCCATGAGTGGCACTGGTGGTTCTCACGTAGAATTGTTCGTGAAGCTCCGATAACGCCATACTTTTCAAGAAATGGTATAAACCAAATTTTAGTGCGAATATTGACAATGACAGTAAAATAATACAAGTTAGTGATTACATGCGTGTAATTACATACAAATAATTCATTAATTACCGACAATTCGATTACTCGTTCGAAAAATTACGAGTGATTCATTACCATCATCCTTAGCACTTAATTATTTAGCACTAACTCATTACTTAACCCTAACTAATTGCCACTATAGTAATTATGACTGCTTAATTATATACTACTATAAAATAACAAATTATAGGTGCCGTACATGCACAAAAATAGTAAAAACTACATCGAAATTACTACAACCTATTTACTTCAAAATACAAACTATATTAACTATGACTAACTAAATAATACCAATTAACTACGATTACGGGAACAATGCCAAAAGCATGCGATAAAAAATTACCTACCTTTTGGGAGGAGCACTACCGCGTCCTCCTGCTACGTCCTTAATGAGCTATGCACTGCCTTCCCAAAATAATGAGCTACGCACTCTTAATTTTGAGCGACAACCGCGAGAATGAACTTCTGCAATGAGCGACTGAGATGAGCGATGACGAACTGCGAGAGGTTTGTATTTATGGCCGAGCGAAAAGGGAACCCGGTGCGCTCATCCCGCAAATTAAAGACTCATTGTCGACGAGCAGCATTTTGGGTGAGATGAACGACATGGTAACACTGACAAATGTGCAGACGTCACGGACATAACGACATTAGTGCGAATGAGGGAGCGCGCGAAAGGGGATGACATGGATAGAGTGACAATTGTGCGAAGGACACAACAGGAAAGAAAAGATAGCAGTAACGGTCCTACATATGTGTGAAGGATAGAGATCAAACACTGCAAAAGATGCCTGAGCATCGTTAATTTACGATTAATTTAACATGAATTAACATGGTAAATTCAAAGCACCTAAATTTCCAAAAAAATTACACAATTACTATGATTATGTCGGGAGGCTTCCTACAAAATTTCGTAATTTTTGGAGCACGTTTGCTATATGTAACATCTCCTACAATTATCAAAAATCGTATAAATTTTTGAGCAACATTCACAGTGGCTGCAATTACCCAAAAATTAATTATGTTAGGAGGCTGCACATAAAATTTTATAATTTTTAAGCTCATTTACTATATTTAAAATTTTAAACAAATAGTAAGCAAAAAAATAAATTAGGGCAGGTAATTAAGCTGGCTAATCAACTGGCTTAATCACCTGCCGCTTGGTTGTGGGACGGCAGGTCCCCTGCCATCTGGTGGTGGGACAGTAGGCCGCCTGTCGTCCGGCCACGGGACGCCCTGCCGTCCCACCGTGGGACTACAACGGCTACGTGCAGCCCACGCTCGCTACCGTCCGGTCACCGGACGGCAAAAACATCATTTTTATCAATACGTTAGACATACAATCATTTTTGTAAATATAATATTAAATAGTGCTAAATATGCTAAAAAGTCCTCAGCCAAGTGCGTGCCCCTCAGTCGCCGTCGCGTGTGCGTATATGGTGCGAGAAAAACCAGGAGAGTGCAAGTGCACATGCACTGTGTCAAAGGTTTGCCTGTTCTTTTTAGTTTTTAAAAGCTGGTTTTTAGATTTTCTATAGTAACTACCTTTTAAACAGAACGTCTTTTCAAGATGAGATTTACAAGTTGATTGTAGTATACATTGTAGCGACTTTATTTATATCAGCCAAAATAGTATATGAGTTTCTATTATTTCATATTTTCTCTAACAAATAGTCCAAAAGTTATAAACTGTATCAATACACCATAAGCCCTGAGAAAAACAGGTCCAGATTTTGGCACGACAATGAAATGACTGGTGAGGATGACCGGCGCTGAGACGCATCTTGCTTGACAAGATTTTGGAACGACAGTGGAATGACTGGTGAGGATGACTGGCGGTGAGACGCATCTTGCTTGACAAGATTTTGGAACGACAGTGAAATGACTGGTGAGGATGACCCGCGGTGAGACGCATCAATTCACAGCGAGGAGGAAAATTTGAATGGTCATTGGGCGCCGTACTATTCGACAATGGACAGCATTGTCTGATTGTGACGTTGGAAACTTGGAACGCGAAGAAGGCCATGACGCGCCGTAGAGTGGAGATAACCAAAGCTAATCCATCCAGGACTGAAAGAAAATGTTCTATGCGCGGGCGCAGCAAAACAAAAGGACAGGAAGGAGGCAAGCACAGCACAAAGTTCAGGTCTACACTTGCTAGCCAAAGTAGGAAGCGGCGAAGCGCATCCTCTGCCATGATGTTATAATGCCATGGTAGATTATAGATTTCCTTAAACAAACAAATAAAATAACCTTTTATTGTAATTTCGAAGTGACTATTCGGAACATATTTTTAAGTGACTTATTAGCTTATAGATATTTGATTTGTTCATATAAATATTCACGGTAGGACCAAAAATCATAAATCGCAGCTATGAATCATAACAGAAAAGAATCCACCTATTATCAATTCAGATTGCTGGACAAAAAAAAAGAGTGCACGGTTCATCCCGACAATGCATCAACTACTATAACAACAGTAAACAGAGGGATTGGTTTTTTTTATCCCGTGGATGGGAGTTGATGTCAGACTTGCGTCAAGTTTTTTGGGGCCAACCATCAGCCTGACAGCCCCAACAGGGCCCAAAGCATGGCATGACATGACACAAACCTAGGAGAGCCAGGCCGGCATAGTACGAAAGATAGTGACGTGCTGGTCTTGCCGAGCAGGCATGATGGGTGGCACAACACGACACACCTATCTCTCCCATGCTCAAGCTGGCATGGCACGAAATAGGCCTAATAGCTTAAAGACAACATGGCACCCGGCACAAGGGATGTAGTCATTGCTACGACATAGGGGAGGTGGCCCATGGGCATTCGGTGTTGTTGTCATTACTGGCTCGCGCCGCCACTGCCCAACATGCGCACCGCCGACAAACACCACCGTGCATGCCGAACTCACCATCGAAACCACTGTGCACACTACGCGAACTTCGCTATTGTCCCAGTCGGGATCGTGCCCACTCGCCGCCATGCAGCGCTCCATGTTGACATCAACTAAGTTGCTCGGTCACCATAACCCCGCTCCCTCTAACTCTAACTACCGCTTGCCACCCCGCAACAGTGCAAAAAGACTAGAACTAGGTTGGCAGGGCACGGTGCTGTGCCTGGGCTCGTCAGGAGGCGAGGTGGGCCGTGCCGACTCAAAACAGCAGGCTGGCATGGTTGGGTCCTGGCTCAAGGCCCATCAGGGCCATGTCGCCCATGTCGTGCCGACAGCATGGCACTAACTCCTATTGGGGAAATCGCCTAGGATCTAGACGAGCGATGAACGACAATCTTCGAGATCATACACGCGAACACGAGTAAACTCAGATTGATTTCATTTCTTTGCGACACGATGCAGTGCGATGTGTCTGCGTCCTTTTCTTCTTTCTTACATAGATAAGTACCTTCACGACTGAGGATACCACGCTGAGGATCTGACACAGAAACCAACGCGGCATACCACGCTGAGGATCTGACACAGAAACATCCCGAGTTTCGTTTTACGACCACTCTGAATCCCAAACAGACTCTGATTCCTGACCCCTTATGACTACGACTGCTACAGTACCTTCACGACTTACGACTTATGACCACTACAGTACCTTCACAACTTACGATTGCTACAATACTCAAATGTGGTCGTAGACTGCTGTGGTCGTAGAACGTAGTCATAGATTCGACTAGACTTGAAGATAACTAGATTAACTTTGTCAATCTCCTCCTTAAGCTTGTTGTCTTCTGTCGATGTTCTGCATACCTATCTTCTCCCTCATCTCCATGAACTTCATTCTTTCGAGTGATTTGGTCAGGATGTCTGCGAATTTGTCTTCTGTGCAAACATGCTGCACTTCCAACACCCCATATTCCACACATTCTCTTATATAATGAAACTAAGTGTCGATGTATTTGCTTCTCTCATGGTAGACTGGGTTTTTGCACAATGCTATTCCAGACTGATTGTCAATCTTCAAAGTTACCTTCTTAACCTTTGTTTTCAACATGTCAGCCAACAATCATCCCAGCCATACCCCTTGACATGCTACCACACAAGCTGCAATGTACTCTGCTTCACATGAGGATAAAGTGATCACCTTCTTCTTCTACGAATACCAACTTATTGGGTTCAACCCAAAGAAAAATACCATGCCCAAGTACTTTTTCGATTATCCATGTCACGGCAAGATCACTGTCCGAGTAACCGATCAGCCTCAAACCTTCTTCCTTCTTCTCATATACACACCCGTAAATTAAAGTTCCTTTCACGTACCTCAATATGCGCTTTACAGCACTCATATGTTCTGTTGTCGAGTTCTCCATGTACTTGCTCATCATCCCAACCGAGGACGTGAAATTTGGTTGTGTGTGTAGCAAGTATCTTAAACTTTCGATTATGCTTCTGTACAGAGTCTTGTTTATGGGAGTATCAGAATTTGTGTTGGGTGGCAATCCTTCATGCTGTATTTGTCCAACACTTTTGTTGCATATGCGGACTGGTTGAGAGTAATTTTTCGAAAGCTTTGACGTACTTCAATGCCCAAGTAGTAGCTGAGTAACCCAAGGTTGCTTATGCTAAATAATTTCTTCATCTGACATTTGAAGCTATTGATCTTCTCGATACTCTATCTAGTGATGATCAAATCATCCACATAAATTCCAACCAACAAACTCCATTTTCCTTAGCTTTGTTTGTACTCTGCATGCTCTAATGGGCATTTTTCAAAACCGAGTGCCACTAGAGACTAGTCTAGCTTTGTATTCCAAGCTCTCGGGGATTGACGCAAACCATATAAAACTGTGTGCAATCTTAATACCATGTGCTTTTATCCTTTCTTCTCAAATCCTGAAGGTTGCACAACATAAACTTCTTCTTCCAGATCGCCGTTGAGGAAGGCTGACTTCACATCCATATGATGAACCCCCCATCCTTCGTGTGCTGCAAGTGCAATAAGCAGTCGCACCATTTCTAGTCTTGCAATTGGGTCAAAGACTTCATCGAAATCAACACCTTGTCGTTGAACGTACCCCTTTGCAACTAGCCTCATCATGTGCTTTACAATCATGCTTTGGGTGTCCTACTTCGCCTTATACACCCACTTCAACCCAATCGACCTGTGATTGACTAGCACTGGAACTAGCTTCCATGTTCTATTTTCATGGATAGAGGACATCTCCTCCTCCATAGCTCTTCTCCATTCTAATTTCGCCTTAGCTTCTACAAAGTTCACAGGATCCTCCTCTTCGAGTAAGAAAAACTCGGAACTTCTTGCTCGATCGGAGATGTGGCATCATAGATACTTTTAATGTCATGCTCCTGTCGAGAACCTTTAGACGAGCTTTCATCGGGTTCCAATCTTCGTAGAGCACCAGGTGAGATCGACATTCCCACCGTTGCTGTAGGACTATGTGGTGTAGTTGAGCCGGGCATCCCGATTCCCACGCTCATTCTTGCCATGGTCGTGCCTAGAGTTTCTGCAACGTGGTCATGCATTCTGACTTCATCCTGTGTGGTCGTAGTGTCGGAAGCTACTATGTGGTCATTAGGATCTACGACCATGTTGTGGTCAGATCCTCCGACTATGCCCACCATGGTTAACGTGTTGGTTACATGTTCATCAAGACCTACATCAGTATTAGGAAGATAATGCACCATGAAGATGCCTTCCATAGGCCGTAACTCTACTGAGGGATCTCTGCTCCACTCCCACTTCCTCTCCTCCTCGAACACGGCATCACGAGTCACCACTACTTGTCATGTCGTCGAATCAAACATCCGATAGCCTTTTGTCTTCGAATCATACCCAATGAACAACGTTGGCTTGCTTCGATCTGGTAGTTTGGAGAGGTGTGGCATGGTTGTCCTTACATGCGCAACACACCCGAAAGTGTGGAGGTGACCCACACTTGGCTTGTAGTCGTAATATGCTTCGTAAGGAGATTTGCCGATGCTGCTTTTCGTTGGCACCTGATTTAGGAGATAAACGGCAATTGAGATCGCTTCCCCCCAAAATTCTCCTACGACACCCATACGCTTCAATAGACTCTTCGCCATACCGACCACTACCTGGTTCCTCCTTTCTGTTAGGGTGAGTAAGGCACTGTTAGATAATGCCTAATTCCCAATAGCTCACAGTAGTCATCGAACTCATTCGAGGTAAACTAACCACCGCAGTCGGTGCGCAGAGCTTTCAACCTCTGATTCTTTTCCATCTCGGTTGCTGCCTTGATCTTCTTGAACTCCTCGAACGCTTCGTCTTTGCTTCGGAGTAACGCCAACCACACATACCTAGTACAGTCATCTACCAGCAGCAGGAAATAACGATTTCCTCCATGCGTGGTTGGAGTGATTGGCTCGCAGATGTCGCCGTGCCACAACTCGAGGGGCATATCTACTCGGTATAGAGACATGGTCAGAAACAAGTTCTGATGTTATTTGCCAATCAGACAACCATTGCAGATGCGATCCACGTGCTCGATCATGGGCATGCCTTGTACTATCTTCTTGTGAGTCAAATCCTTTAGAGCATGAAAATTCATATGCCCGTACCCAGCGTGCCATCTCCACGCCTCTTCAGTGCCTCTAATTAGAAGACACTCTGGGAGTGCCGGATTGATGTGTAACACATATATTCGATTTCTTGATCTGCTCACTTTGGCCAATAACCTCTGAGTTCTATCTAAGATCGACATTACTCCTCCTTCGACCACAATCTTGTAGCCGTTCTCTAGCTGACTAAGACTAAAAATATTGCTTCTCAGCTTTGGGATGTAGTAAACGCTTTGGGATGTTGTAAACATTCGTGAGAATACGATGTTCACCCATGGAACACTCCAACAGTACTGAGCCCCTTCCATGTATCTCCACAACCGGACTATCTCCAAATTTGACTGAGGCTTTTACCTTCGTGTCAATCTTAGGAAACTTCTCTATGCATCTAGTCATGTGGTTACTTGCACCAATGTCTAGGTACCAAGCATTATTTTGGGTGCTACTAAGCTTTGGCATCACTTTTTCTTCATGCAGGAATACCTCTTCTTCAAGCGTTGGGACTGTATGAATGAGTTCACATACTTCGATCATCAGCAGTTGAGGATCGTCATCGTTCAGTGTCTCTACAAAATTCACCCTTGCTCTTTGATTCAACTTTGGACACTCTTTCACGAAGTGCCCGTACTCATTGTAGTTGAAGCACTTAACCTTGGTCTTGTTGAAGTCTGCCGGCAATCGTTCATCGACAATGCATTTGCCTTCTCCCCAACCACTGCCTTGTCCACGGCTGTGTCCCTGACCTCTTTCGTTTCAACCTCCTCTCTTAGCACTGCTCGAGCCCTCGTTCTTCTTAGTCTTCAAGCTCCTCTCTCCCCACTTACCTTCGGTAAAGAGTAGTTTGTCTCTTATATCCTTCGAGTGTCGTCGACCCTTGAGTCCTTCCCCGAAAGTTGTAAGATGATCGATCGCCGCCGAGACTGACATCATTTTGACATCACCGAACTGCTCGATCATTTCGATAATCTGGAGGAATCTATCAGGAACTGAACTGAATATCTTTTCGACAACGTTGGTTTCTTCCAGCTTCACGCCGATCGAGTGGATCTCACCCACCAGAGTGGTAAGTTTCATGGAGTACTCAGTGATCATCTCCGAGTCTCCCATCTGCAATTTGCTCAATCGCCATTTGAGCACTTGAGCGTATACCTTCTTGACACAATCTTTGTCTACCCGCATCTCCCTCAGTGCTATCAGGCTTCTTTCACCGTCTCCTTCTTGGCGATTGACATCATCATGTCATCTAGTACTGCTTGCGAGATGGCCACTATCGCACCTTGATCCATGTCACCCTCGTCATCTCCAGCTTCGACTACCAACCAAACCCCTAGTGAACGCAAGATTAACTTCATCTTGATGGCTCATATGCTGTAATTCGTTTCGCTCAACATCGGGTATTAAATTGGGATCGTGGTGCTTCTTGTTATCGGCTTGATGAGCACGTCAGTCTTCGATGGATCGAGTTCGTTACCTGTGATCTTAATGACCTCTCTTGACTTTGACGGATCACCAGTGTTGCCGGCTATCGCTTTGTCCCCTTAGGCTCTGATACTAATTGTTGGGAAAATCGCCCAGAATCCGATACGGAAACATCCTGACTTTCTTTTTACAGCCACTCTGAATCCCAAACAGACTCTGACTCCTGACCCTTACAACTATGACCTCTACAGTAGCTTCACAACTTATGACTGCTACAGTACTCGAATGTGGTCGTAGACTACTGTGATCGTAGAGCGTGGTCATAGATTCGATTAGACTTGAAGACAACTAGATTAACTCTATCAAGTCCCAGGTCTAGATAGGAGTGAGCTAATGTCAATTCACTGTAGCCCTCTACCATTGTAGTAGCAAGGCAAAGGATGCACATCGGGTGAGTTAAAGCCACATTTAGCACTGTTACGTGCCATATTTACAAAAATAGCCATATGCACATAGTATTTGCAAAAATGGCGCTTTTGCTGTCCAGTGGGCGGGCGGCAGCACCGGTGAGGCGACACGCGTTGCGGCCGTTGACGGTAGCCGCCTACCGCCCCCTCACCAGACGGTAGGTAGCCTGCCGCCTGGTGGGGGGACGGAAGGCTTGCCTGCCGTCTGTTGAGGGGGTGGCAGGGCTTAATTACCTGCCCTAATTTTTTTGTTTAGTATTTGTTTGAATTTTAAATATATCAAATTAGCTCAAAAATTGAAATTTTATATACAGCCTCCCGACAGAACGTACCTCGTAATGTAATTTTTAGATAATTTTATTCATTGCGAATGTTGCTCAAAATTCGTACAATTTCGATATTTCTATGAGTTTTTAAATATAGCAAATGAGCTCCAAAAATTACAAAATTTTATGTGAAGCCTCTGACGTAGTCATAGTTATTGTGTAAGTTTTTAGGAATTTTATATAGTCTGAATTTGCCATGTTTATTCGCGTTAACTTAATCATGAATTTACTAATATTTCACCAATTTTTACAATTTTATTCATTACAAATCTTGTACAATTAAACTTTTAATAGTGCAAAAAATGCATCATACTAGATGCGATATAGCTCACTCATCTAAGCCACTGCCATCTTCTCATCACGTCTGCCTCCTCGTACGTGACCTTGTCTTCTATTGCTCACGAGCATGTCTCGATGGGTACGTCAGTTGGTCTGGAGGTTGTGTCTCGGGTCAAAGGAGGTATGGGGACCATTCTGTCTACTCAGTGGCCAACGGTGGTCTAGTAGGCTTAGGTACAGTAGGCTGGGTCCAGTGAGGGTCGAAGTCCTCCTGCTGGGACATACCGAACTACGAGCTGTCTGCAATAATGTCGTGCATGAAGGACTCTAAAAATGCCCCTCGTGCTACGAAGGAGCTCTCACGTGGTAGCGAAACTGGAGGAGCTTTGTCCACCAAAGTGTCCAAATCCTAGGTATGCTATAAATGCTGAGCTCTGCCCTGCGTACGCTGTAAACCTTGGCGCCGTGTACTGCTCCCTAGAAGCATCTCGGAGGCCTGTGTCATCATCGGTGGACTCGTCGTCACCCCCACATTGAATTGGAGGCTGCAAGATGAAATGATATTAGTCACAATAAATATTCTAGATGTACAATGCGAATCTCATACCTCCCAAATGTGCAGCGAAGATAAACAACGAAGAGCGGTAGTCTATGCAGGTGGTGCGAACGACAAAAGCGATGCATCTCGACGACGGACCTGCGGCGGGACAATGCGATAATGTTAGTGGAACGTAAGGCCTAATAGGATAACAAAATGTAGGTTCGTACATAAGTTACTTCCTTGTCGGTATGGAGCACGGATGATCGGCGATTAGTACTACGACACCAAGCAGACTCAGTAGATTGCGATGGTCGGCCGGACTCGCTAGGTCGCAATGACCTGGTGGGTGAGCATGGTGCCCCCACTGGGTAGCTCATGTGCACACTGTGATCCGTGGAATGGCCAGATAGCAGGAAATAAAATATAACACGAATGGCCAACATATGCCACTGCAAAAAAAATGCGTGAGGATCATTAAATTCATGATTACGTTAACCCGAATAAACGTGGTAAATTCGGATCACATAAAATTCCTAAAAAATTACACAATAACTATGACTATGTCAGGAGTTTTTACATAAAATTTCGTAATTTGGAGCTTGTTTGCTATATGTAAAAACTCATAGAAATATCAAAATTGTATGAAATTTTTAGCAACATTCGCAACGGGTAAAGTTACCCAAAAATTACACTACGAGTTACGTCGTGTCCGGAGGTTGTACATAAATTTTCATAATTTTTTGAGCTCATTTGATATATTTAAAAAGTCAAACAATCATTAAATGAAGGAAATTAGGGTAGATAATTAAGCTAGCTAATTAGCCGACTTAATTACCTGTCGCCCCTTCACCAAACGGCATGTAAGCCTGCCGTCCCCCACCGGGTGGTAGGCTACCTACCGTCTGGTGAAGGGGCGGTAGGCACTTGGCGCCGGCCGCCACGACGTGTGTCGCCTCACCAACGCTGCCGCTCGTCCACCGAACGGTAAAAGTGTTATTTTTATACATACTATACATATATGATTATTTTTATAAATATCGTATATAACAGTGCTAAATTCAGCTTTAACTCCACATCAGGCAAAGTAACCTCTCTCTGTATAGCCATCAGCCACAGTAACGATTTAACAAGGCAGCACACTGAAATTTCTGTCTAATATTCAAAGCTGTACACAGAGTGTGTATAAAACACGGATCACTCTTACTAGTCGGCATACGGGTTCGGCTCACATGCTGTGGTCACAGCACTTAGTAATGTGCAGGCCATACATAGCGTCAACACCTGTCCTCCTCCGATCCCACCTAACTGGAAGCCCGCGCAACGCTATTTCTTCTCCTGCGTGCGCATTCTTCCCACGTGCGGCTTCTTCCCGCACCTGGCTTCTTCTCTTCCGAGCGTCCTCTCTTGCGCATGCCGTCTTCTTCTTCTCTTCCGAGCGTCTCCTGCTCTCTTCGTCGTCTCTGCGCCTGCCGTCTTCTTCTTCTCTGGAATTCTGCCATTTGAAAGACATGAGTTAAACAACAAAATATGGCATACTGTTGCACATGAAGTGGAAAATATGGCGGAAGTTCAAACTAACCCTTTGTGTTCAACAGGTACGTAATCATGTTAAACAACAAAAAATTGATTACTGCACTAGCTAGATTTGGAGCTCAAACTTTCCTGGACCATGATTCATTTCTTTGCCTTTTCATCACGCAAACATTCCATAATAGCAGCAGGCACAACAAATAGCAGCAGGCACAACAAATAGCAGTAGGCACAACAAATAGCAGCAGGCACAGCAAATAGCAGCTGCACAACATACCACAAACATGCCTTTTCTTTACCTTTTCCTGGACCATCAATAGCAGCTGCACAACATACCACAAATATGCCTTTTCTTTACCTTTTCCTGGACGGCAGGCACATCAATTAGCAACTGCACAACATACCACAAACATGCTTTTCTTTACCTTTTCCTGGACCATCAATAGCAGCAGGCACAACAATTAGCAGCTGCACAAATCATATGAAAAAACACATCAGGAAATGTTAATCTTTTGTATTGACAATCTTTTCCTTCCATTTCTTTGGTATGTAGGTAATGAGACAGGAGAGGCAGATGTAAGCACAAATGATTGTTATGGGAAAAATTACAGCCAGTGATCGGAATGGAATTTGATAGAGACGATATCGCATATGAGTTCTACAATAGGTATGCAGGAAATGTTGGTTTTAGTGTTAGAAAATTTTGGCGCGACAGATCTACAACAAGTGTGATTCGAACAAGAAAATTTGTATGCTCAAGGGAAGGATTCAATAAGAAAAATCCTTTGGTTTCATGCCAGCGGAAGCGAGCTGATGCAAGAGTTGGTTGTATGGCTGAAATGACCATCAAAATCAGTCCTAATGGAAAATATATTGTAAGTAGCTTTGAAGGTAGACATAATCATGAACTTGTAACTCCAAGCAAGGCTCATATGTTACGATCTCAGAGACGAATGACAGCAGCACAAAAAGCTCAAATTGACATCTTGGATGATTCAGGTGTTCGACCAAAATCTGGCCATGAGGTGATGAGCAGACAAGCAGGGGGTCGACAAAGTCTTACCTTTACTCGAAAAGATTATAAAAACTATCTCCGATCAAAGCGCATGAAATCAATCCAAGGAGATACATGTGCCATACTTCAATACCTACAAGACAAGCAAATGGAAAATCCTTCCTTCTTTTATGCAATTCAAGTTGATGAAGATGAGATGATGACAAATATATTTTGGGCAGATCCAAGATCAGTATTGGATTTTGACTACTTTGGTGATGTTATATGCTTTGACACAACATACAAGACAAATAGTTATGGTAGACCATTTGCTCTTTTTGTTGGCGTCAACCATCACAAGCAAGCAGATTGTTTTGGAGCAGCATTATTATGCGATGAAACAACAACTACATTTGAATGGTTGTTTGAAACTTTCAAAGAGCAATGTCGAGCAAGGAACCAAGACAATATTGACGGATCAATGTCTGCCATTATCAATGCCATTGGGACAATTTTTTCTAATTCAACTCACCGCCTATGTGTTTGGCACATGTATCAAAATGTTGCGACACATTTTTCAAGGCTCTAAAACATTTCAAAAAGATTTCAGTAAGTGTGTTTTTGATTTTGAAGAAGTCGATGAATTCTAGCTTGGAATGACATGATAGAGAAATATAATTTGAAAAAGAATGAGTGGTTACATAGATTATTTGAGAACAAGGAGAAGTGGGCTTTGGTTTATGGTCGGCAAACATTTTGTGCAGATATGAAATCCACACAAAGAAGTGAGAGCCTAAATGCACTACTAAAAAGGTACTTGCATATTCGGCTTGTTCTATTAGATTTCTTTAAACATTTTGAGAGAGCAGTGGATGATAGAAGGCATGGTGAACTAGAGAGTGACTTCTATGCAAGCCAAACATCTACAAGAGTGCCACAAGTGCGGATGTTGACTCAAGCATCAAAAGTATATACACCTGCAATGTTTGAGCTATTTAGAGAAGAATTTGACATGGTGATGGGATGTTGTTTGTACAATAATGGTCACATTGCTTCACTTCCAATTTCAAGGTTATTGATTCCACTAAGCGTGGAGAGCATGCTTTCTTGGTGAAGTTCGATCCTAATGGATCAAAAGTTTCTTGCTCATGCAAAAAGTTCGAATTTGTTGGGATATTATGCCATCATGCATTGAAGGTGTTGGACCATAACAATATCAAGGAATTGCCGCAGGAGTATATATTGAAAAGATTGACAAGACATGCAAAGATTGGACTGTCACATGCTAACCAAAAGTGTGCTACCGATGAGGAACGTAGAATTGCGCTAGCTAGACGGTATGGATCATTATGTCGTGCTTATAACAACATCTTGAGCAAAGCTGCAGAAAATGAAGAGGTGTACAGACTACTAGAAAGGACTTCACTGGAATTGATGGATCAAGTTGATAGAATCATACATGAAAACCACTCAGAAGATATGGCAACAACTCAAAAATCAGTAGAGAAACAGCCTGTTGTATGCAACAAGGAAAATGTAATCCAGGTACAAGGAATAAAGAGAAAGGAGCAAAAAGGATATACTAACAAAAGGCCAAAATCTGGACTTGAACTGAACCAAAAAAGGCAACAAAAGAGAGGTATATTCTAGCATATAAAAAACTTGTTGAATACATTAAAATGTTTGAAAGACTTCTAACATTGTTTTAATATGTATTATTATATAGGTAAAGGTAAAGTGGACAAGAATGTTGGTTGTACTCCTGTATCATCTGAATTAACCCCTAATTTGATCAATGACCCAAAACTACTTGCTTTTGAACATCTTTTAGCATGCACCAAATCATCCATTTCTATATTATAGCACACAACCAAGTCAGGTAACCTTTTCATATCTAACACTGCAGATCTTCAATTATCAAATCAGCCATTTCTTTGTTAATTATCAAATCCAATTTCATATCTGACAAGAAAGTCCATTTCTATGTTATTGCAGATCTTCGATAACCAAGGAAATCATCTACAAGACAAACATTTCTAAATGGCTTGGCACAAACTTTTGGTTTTTTATTTTTAGAATTGCTCCATGAAAGATTTGTTTTTGGTGTAATGTTCTTGGAGCATACCTTTCATCGGTACAAACCATATGAACTATATATGAAAGATATGTTTGTCGGCCTCAAATTGTCAGAAGTAAACAACTAGCCGAATGTCACTTAGCATCACTAGGCATCACAGAGTAGGTATGCATAAGGGAAAGGAGTAGAGGGGGAGGAGGTTTACCGTACACGAAGAACGGCGGCGGCGTACTACCATCGACCTAGCCCACGCATAGGGCTGGATAACGAGCTGGCTCGGCTCGGCTCGGCTCGGTCTGGCTCGGTAGGATAACGAGCTGGCTCGAGCTGGCTCGTTATAACTAACGAGCTAAAAAGCTAGCTCGGCTCGGCTCGTAAAAAGCTCGAGTTAGCTCGTTTGGCTCGTGAGGCAGGGCCAAAAAATGTCTCCATCATATATTCATCCACGGAAGCATGGCTCGTTTGGCTCGTTTAGCTCGTTTGGCTCGTTTGGGTACAATAGAGTACAAATTAACACATGCATGGCTCGTTTGGGTACAATAGAGTACAAATTTACACATTAACACATGCAATAGAGTACAAATTAGGTCTATGGAAGCGACATATGCATATCTAAATTCTGGAAGTATGGCTCGTTTGGCTCGTGGCGGCTCGCGGTAGCTCGAGTTGGCTCGTTATAGCTAACGAGCTAAAATCTTAGCTCGGCTCGGCTCGTTATCCTAACGAGCCGAGCCAAGCCGAGCCGAGCCAGCCACGAGCCGAGCGAGCTAACGAGCTTCGAGTTTTTCGTCCAGCCCTACCCACGCACCCGACAGCCACCGCGCACTTCCCAGCGTGCGGGCGGCTTCGAGCTCCGCCGTGACTAGCCAAGGCAGCTCACCTCCATGCCTTTCGTCGTGCGGGCTAACCAAAAAGCAAAGCAAATCAAACTAGTAACGAGTAACATAAGCTCCACATAGGAAGTAATAGTCACAAAAAGAGAGCACGGAAGGGGGGAGATGCATCCGATTGAGGAGGCGCTAGATCCAGGCCCTGTGCCACGGATCCTATGGCCGGAGCTGCCGCCAGATCCGGGCCCTGTGCCACGGATCCGATGGCCGGAGCTGCCGCCAGATCCGGGTCCTGTGCCACGGATCCGATGGCCGGAGCTAGGCCCTGTGCCACGGATCCGATGGCCGGAGCTGCCGTCAGATCCGGGCCCTGGGCCACAGATTCGATGGCCTGAGCTGCGCGAGATGAGGGAACCACGCTGGCGGAGGTGAGGGACCGGACGGCGAAGCAGCGGTTCGAAGATGGCTGGAGGTGGAGGCGCCAGGGCCGGAGAGACCGAGGTGGTGTGGGCGAAGAAAGCAGAGTCGGGGGAGACGGAGAGTTGAATGCAAAAAGCAGCCGGTGGGTGGGCGAAGCAAGTGGCGTCGGGGGAGACGAACCCGTTCAATGCCATTCAATGCGCGTGGTGGTGGGACCGGAGGAGGACAGGTATTGATGCTATGTATGGCCTGCACATTACTAAGTGCTGTGACCACAGCATGTGAGCCGAACCCTCGGCATACACACCACTTTTGAACAAAGCTGTTTGCTTGGTTCAGTGTTCGGAAGTATCTAAACCGAAGAAGACTTACAATGGCAAGCCTAACTATCGTGCTCATCCCGTTCTGCGTCCCTGGCCACGTCGCGTCCATGCTCGAAGCCGGCAAGCGGCTGCTCGGCAGCAGCAGCCGTGCCACGTCGCTCACCGTGCTTGTCATGCCTATGCGGATGGCCAACCTGATGTCCGAGCTTGCTGACATCATACGTCGGGAAGCAGAGTCCGGCTTTGACATCCGTTTCCTCCACCTCCCCGCCGTGGAGCTCCCCAACGACTTCCACGGCGCCGAGGACTTCATCTGCCGCTTCATACAGCTCCACGAGTCCCACGCCAAGGCGGCCATCTCCGGCTTGGAGTCCCCCGTTGCCGCCGTGGTCATGGACTACTTCTGCACCACGCTGTTCGACGTCACCCGCGAGCTTGGCCTGCCAACCTACGTGTACTTCACGTCCGCCGCTTCCATGCTAGCGCTCATGCTGCGGTTGCCGGCGCTCGATCAGGAGGTGGCGGTGGATTTTGAGGAGATGGAAGGCTCGGTCAACGTGGCTGGGATGCCGCCGGTGCCGGCGGCTTTGATGCCGACGCCCATGATGAAGAAGGATCCGAACTACATGTGGTTCGTGTACCATGGCAACCGCTTCATGGAGGCCACCGGCATCATCGTCAACACGGTGGCGGAGCTCGAGCCGGCCATCCTCGCGGCCCTTGACGATGGCCGGTGCGTGCCTGAACGCCGCGTTCCACCTGTCTACTCCATTGGTCCTGTCCTGTCGTTCAAGCCGCCCGCCGAGAGGCCGGACGAGTGTATGCGATGGCTCGACGCGCAGCCGTCTGCCTCCGTCGTGCTGCTCTGCTTCGGGAGCATGGGCAACATCCCCCCGCCGCAGGTGCTCGAGATAGCCGATGGCCTCGAACACAGCGGGCACCGCTTCCTGTGGGTGCTGCGTGGCCCGCCGCCGGCCGGGTCGCCGTACCCGACGGACGCCAACGTGGAGGAGCTGCTCCCGGATGGGTTCTTGGAGAGGACTAAGGACAGGGGCCTCGTGTGGCCGAAATGGGCCCCGCAGAAGGAGATACTCGCCCACGCCGCCGTCGGCGGCTTCGTGACGCACTGCGGGTGGAACTCGACCCTCGAGAGCCTGTGGCACGGCGTTCCGCTGGTGCCGTGGCCGCTGTACGCGGAGCAGCACCTGAACGCGTTCGAGCTCGTGTCCGTCATGGGCGTCGCCGTGGCGATGAAGGTGGATAGGAAGCGGGACAACTTCGTGGAGGCCGCGGAGCTGGAACGAGCGGTGCGGAGCCTGATGGATGGTGGGTCGGAGGAGGGTAGCAAGGCGAGGAAGAAGTCAATGGAGACGAAGGCCGTGTGTCGGAAGGCCGTGGAAAAGGGCGGGTCGTCCTACGCTGCGCTGAAGAAACTCGCGCAGGACATGCCACGCGATGGAGGGATGTGAAGCTAGATGCGGCGAAATTAATCACGCATGTATTTCTCTAAGTTCAAATGAAATTAATCACGCTGAATATATCCAGGTTGCGATGCACACATTGTAAATTAATTAATTAATACATCTAGATACAAGTAAGACTATAGATCGTTATCACTAGGCGCGCAATATAACCGAAGTAGAGTTGAAGTAGCCAATTCAACGAAGAGCGCATTGGTGTAGTGGTAGTAGTCGATCGTCCTCGATAATCGATCGTCTTCTAGACAACCGTCTCCTTGTGATCGTCCCAATTAGCACCGCAGTTGCAGCAACGTCTCTACTGAAGTCCACACGTCCAGAGATGGAACACCGTACATCGTGCTAGCACCAGTGCGCACGTCAGGGATTATGAGAGGTGTCGGCTAGGGTTTCGATGGGTGTGTTTCGGGATGCCTCTCTCAGCCCCACACCTCTCTTTATATAGCCTCCAATCGGATCCGTATCAGATACGAATAGAGATCGTATCCCACTCGGAGACTATCATCGGAATTCTTAACGTTCTAGCCCATTAAATGTGTGACCATATAGGTTCATGTATTTTTTTTGCTATGGGCCGAAAACTCCTTTCCGATCAATAAGTTGGTACCGGTCCCTAGTAGGATATAATGACTCCTAAATATACATAAAGATCATATCGGACGAACCTATATAATGCTTATGTACTGATCCCTTTGCCTCATAATATTAGATCAAATTCAAGGCGAAAAGCGTGCCATCCTATGATAGCTCGATCCTTCACTTGAACCTGTAGTAAATTACTTAGTTGTGATTGACTCTTCAACCACATTCGATATGGCCATGCACTTCCTTAATCCAACCATATCGAGGGGTTTAGATATATCTCCCCTGCTATATAGGAGGGGCAAATTCTATCTTGATCGCTCATATTCCTCCGCATGTTTTATAGTAAACCCGAAATCTACCTTTATAACCGTCTAGTCTCGGAGTAGTGTTTGATAATCCCTAAGTAAACTATTACATATGTATGAAACAATGATGATCTCGGGTCTAAGGATCCTACATACACTATGTATGAGACCAACTGATTACACTTAAAAATATAACAATTCCCGCAATGTCTCATGGTGGGTCAATCTAACACCATGTTCTCTAACATGTATTCATATTATTGATTTGATATCCCATATTCATGATCCGTGAAACATGATCATCAATCAATACATGTATTGATCTGTAAATCATAATTGTCCCACATAATGATATAATATCAAGGATAATTTAGAATAACATCAAAACATAAATAAAGAGTTCTACGAACAAGTCACATACTTGTTGATCAATACGAAAGATATTTATTCAAGAGACAAAATAACATATTATTCAAAAGCTCATAAACATAGAAGTGATACAATTATTTTCATGATTGTCTCTTGGGCATATCACTAATAGGGTCCGGCATGCTTCGGGCCTTGTCATGCCATGCCAGGTCGTCTCGCCTTCAATAGGCCCATACACAGTCCAAAGCTTGCTGTGCCAACCCTAACCCGGCCCTAAGTAACTATAGACAGCAGAGACGGTGGTCACCATCTTTATTTCTCTCGTGCCCGCCTTATTAAAAAATCTAGTTAAAATTGAATTAATTGCATAAAAACATGGGCATATAAATATTTCGAGGGAAGTGTAATTTTCTTGATATTTTACAGATACAATGGTACTGCCTCGTTAAAAACCTTACGCCCTAGATTGTTTTTCGTAAGTAAGAAAACGAGCACAGTAACAACATACGTACATACTAATTATAACAACATGCGTACATACTAACTACTCATCAATGTCCAAATCGTTTATGCGTTCGATGTCAACGTACGCCTACACGATTTCAGAATCATCTAGTTAATACTATTGCCGCTCTTTAGCTAATTCTCAACCCTTAATGCATATCCAGAAAGAGAGGAAAGCAGCATAGACCGGAAAATGACCATATTATCTAAAGAAATGTCTGTTCCCCAATCCCACCCCCTCCTCCCCTCACTATATGTCTATCTGCAAATCTAAAGCTTACCTTCATTTTCTTGATCAGCTAAAATTCATGAAAAGGGAGTTAATAAATAAGTACAATGAGCTCAAGGTAACATGCTTCGGATTCATGACTGCTAATTCTTCACACTTAAGGAATATGGATATTTCCCCTTTCGCTTCAATTTTTGACCTTGATTCAATGTTTGCAAAACGATCGATTGATTGAAGCGTATATGAGTTTGCTTCTTAAGGCACTTTTTTTTTAATTTTCTTATGGAATTCTTTAAATTTTATTAGAAGCTACTGCACAACCATCGGTACCTCTAAAGATTATTGAAACCATTAACTCTTAAACTAATATTGTGTCCTTGCCGAGATAGGAATAATTACAATTATCATCTTACCAGCTAGACCTGTCAAGAGTGTTCTTGAGGAATAATACATCTTGAGAATGTCGCTGATATAACTTTCGGCGCCCTCCCTTTCTGTTCTTTTTTCATAAAGACTTTGTCATAGGATATTGGAAGTACAGGAATAACCCTCAAAAGAGTTTCTTCTGCTGCACTGAACAACGCTAGAATGTTTTGGCACTACGACAAAAAGATTTATTCAACAATTTCATGATTTATCTCCAACTAAATCGCAATGTGTCACCCAGTTCGTTGTAGTAAACTCGTGCATTTGAATAGGCTTGAAAGACCTTAAATTTTTCTCTGTTTATCAATGATAACTATTCTCCATCCGTTAATGCCTACCTACCCCATTCATTTCCAAAAAAACCAATTAAAGCTGAGCGGACGCCCTTCAGCTCCATTAAACCATCCATTAATGCCTACCAGCCCATTACATTTCCATTAATGCCTACCGTGCTCACCGCCAAGCTGTCAGATACCGTCTGCACGTTTGCGGCCACGCTGCCCTCCACGCTCACCTTCTTGCTGCTCGCCAACGCCTGCGTCGCCGGCATGCTCCGCCCGGAGCGACAGGAGTGGCCCCACCAGTGGCAGCTAGTGTCACTCCCGCCGTACGCGGCAGTCGCCGGCGCGTACCTGGCGCTCGTTGCCACGCACCTCTTCAACTCCTTCGTCATGCTTTCCACCAGCGCCGCTGTGTTCTTGCTGCTCTTCCTCGCCTTCGGTGCCATCGGCCTCGTTGGGGGCTCACCTCCCACGCCTACTCGCGCTCCCTGTGCCGTGCATGCACCGCCATGTCGGGCCAGCATAAACACGGCATGCTTCGCTGTGTGAGGCCGAGCCGCCCGACGAGCCGGTTTGCCAGGTCAGGCCCAGCTCGGCCATCTTGTGCCGTGCTAGCCTGGTATACCATGTGGGAGGCCGCACCGTGCTCGGGCCATGTTGGGCTGGTACCAATAAACCCGACTGACTGCCACCTCTATCTATGGGCTATAAGAATACATCATAAAATATATCTACAAATTTATTTTATTTATTATATTCTAGAACGGTACAATAGTATTATTTTTGTACCTAAACGTTCTATCCCAACTAGCAGAATTTTTGCTATATATAACGTCTTTTGAACTTGTATTTATAAAATATTTGGATGCACATGGTATTGTAAAAAATAACGTTTCTACCGTCCGGTCACTAGGCGGTAGCACTGCGAAGCTGACACGTGATGCCTGCCGTTCGGTCACCAAACAATAGGCACCTGCCGCCCGGCCACCAGAGGACAGGCCACCTGGTGTTCACCAATAAAACGACAGACGATTAGTCAGCTTAATTACCTGCCTAAATTTGTAATTTTACGCTATATATTCAAAATTTTAAATATAGCAAATGAGCACAGAAATTACTAAATTTTATGCACAGCCTTCCGACACAATGTACTTTATTGTGTAATTTTTTAAACAATTTTATCCACTTTGAATGTTGCTCAAAAATTCGTACGATTTTGATATTTGTAGGAGTTGTTACATATAGCAAACGAGCTCCAGAAATTACAAAATTTTATATGAAGTCTTCCAATACAGTCGACCTAATTGTGTATTTTGTTGGAAATTTTATGTACTCTGAATTTACCATGTTAATTCGTGTTAATTTAAACGTAATTAGCGACATGTGATGTTCAGGCATCTTTTGTAGTGCGTGAACTCTGTCCTTCATACATATGTCAGCCTGTTTTCGCTATCTTTCCTTTTCCACTACATCCTTCGCATAATTGTCACTCCGTCCATGTCATCCCCGCTCGCGCGCTCCCTCGTCCGCACTAATATCGTTATGTCCATACCGTTCACTCTCGCCCGCTCCCTCGTCTCCACATTTGTTAATGTTATCATGCCGTCCCCCTCATCCGAAGTGCTGCGCATTGCAAGTAGTCCTAATTTATGGGGCGAGCGCACTAGGTTCCCTTTTCGATTAGCCATAAATACGAACCTCTCGTAGTTGGTCATCGGTCATCTCAGTCACTCATCGTGAAAGCTCATTTTCATGGTTGTTGCTCAAAATTAAGAGTGTATAGCTAATTATTTTGAAATGCCAGTACAAAGCTCATTAAGGATGCAGCACGAGGACAAGGCAATGCTGATTGCTTCTCTCGAAAGATAGGTAATTTTTTATCGTGTGCTTTTGATGTTATTCCTATAGTCCTAGTTAATTAGTGTTATTTAGTTAGTCATAATTAATGTTGTTTGTATTATGAAGTAAATAGTTCGTAGTAATTTAGACATAGGTTTTAGTATTTTAGAGTACGTACGGTACCCATAATTTGTTATTGTATGGTAGTGTGTAATTAATCAGTCCTAATTACTGTAGTGGCAATTAATTAGGATTAAATAATGAGTTAGTGCTAAGTAATTAAGTATTAAGGACGACGGTAATGAATTACTCGTAATTTTTTAGATGGGTAATCAAATTGTCGGTAATTAATTAAAATTCGTATGTAGTTACACGTATGTAATCACTAATTTGCATGCTGCTTGTCATCATTTTTTGTTGTAACTCTTACTGTGGATCTGGTTGTTGTGGCTTCAGGTAGTTGTAGACATAAAACACTTAACAATGTTCTATGGCGATGGTCTTGTACGGGCTGGATCCAATGGGTTGGAACTATCGACATGCCAATACAAGGTGATCCGGTCGAGGGGCTCAGCGTCATGAATATTCATGAGCTACGGAGTTGCATCCAGAGGGAGTTCGCCATGGAGGCAATGGCGATGAAACTTGCGATCAAGGGGATCACCTGCACCAATGGTTTGTGGGAGTTCGTGAAGGTGAATGACACCGTAGTATGGAGGCAGTACATGCAAATTGCCTCGTAGCTCGAGACGGCTATTTACGGGAGGCTGATGGTGTACCTGAGTTTCGTGCGTCGAGCGTTGAAAAATGTTGATGAGCCTGGTCCCTCGACACCCGGGGAACCACAGGCGGAGCTTCAAGATGATAGCCACTGAATGTGGAATAACGTGCGAGTCCAGTGGTGCATGAGGCATTTTGATCTAACTTGTTTAAATGGTTCTGTAGTCAGAAAGTTCTAAAGATGTTCAAGGCATTGTGTTTGCAAAACTACAGGCGGAAGTTCAAGTCCATTTGGATAGAGTTAGAAAGGTGAACTAAGGAGGGAGAGCAATCCTATGGCGCCATAAGTTTCACTGAGTGGATTCGTCAACACGCTCCTAAATTAGAGAAATGATACCTTCTCCATAACACAGACGGTACGAGGTATGGGATTATGACAACCAATATATCTGAGATGTACAACAACGTCTTGAAAGGCGTGCGGTGCCTCCCCATCACCACGATTGTGGAGGAGACATGGACTCACACTATTGGTTATTTTGTCAGTAGAGCCACCGCAGCCAGGCATCAAATAGACTGAGCTCGTCTGGTCGCCACTCAGTGTCACAATTTCATGTATCGCTTTAATTCATATTTGTACTAATTTGAGATGCAATTGGTAATTAATCAATTAATTACCTGAATGATTTACTCCATAATCTGTTATCGCACGTGATATCTATAATACTGTTGCATTTTTATTTGTACTCCTTTGTGTGATGTACATTTGTTCAATGCATATCGACCCCTCTAGTGTCGGGCCCCCGGATTTCCAAATCCGGACCCTCTGTGTATTACAGCACTAGTCCCAGATCAAAGCTAGTGCACACAGTTAAACAGAATGGAAAACATCACCATCAACGATTCATTATAATAATTAAGAGTACTGACCACAGGGTCTCATTATTACAATAGAGGTTTAAGACCTCGCACACATGAAACACAGCGGAAGCAAAAGATAACTCGAAGATGACCCATCAATTCGCCACAGGCAATTGACTGGGGAAGCGCGACCTAGTCCTCCGGGAAAAATCCATCACAGCCACAAGCGAAGCAGTAGTCGTAGTCACCTTCTTGAGCTTCGACTTCCTTTGAGATTTATTTTTTAAGTGTAGCATGTGAGTACATAAAGTACTCTGCAAGTCTTGGAAAAAATGCAATAGATGCAAGGCTTGACAAAGGAAGGCTATATGGTTCTTTTGCACAAAGCAATATTTTAAATTCAATTACTACTAATTATTTTCGAAGTCATCAATTTAATAAAGTAAATGATTTTAACATAACTAACAATTATTCTCTAGTGAAGGTTCCATCTGCCAACACTAGCTTAATCATTTCCAACTGAACAAGTTAATATTGCGGGTTACATCCACCCTCTCTGGCTCCAACTGCCAGGATACCCTTCCGAGAGTTCCCTCCACCATCGGAATACAAAACTTTTGATTTTAAAACAAAACCAGAAATCTACCATGTGAATGCATTCCTTGCCCGCCCTTGACCGTGGGCACGGCTATTCGAATAGTTTTACACTCTGTAGAGGTTGTACAACTTTACCCACAGGAGATAAATTATCCTATAAGTCAACACACTTCCTTTGGCATGAGACCCAGATAAAGTATCACAAAGCCTTTACCTTACTCTAATCTAGCTAGATACCACCCGCTGAGGTTTCACCGCAGGTAGGCTAACTGCCCGAACCGAAGCCCCCTCTTGCGCCATATGAGTACAGTAAATCTCTGTCCCTCACTGTGAATTACCGGTCCAACCCTAGCACCCACTTCCCCTGGTGGCACCTAAACTAGACTATCATAAGTTAGTCAGCTAGGTCGTACCCATATAGACTTGTGGTTGTACGGTTAATGCTCAGTCTGGACAAACACAAGCGTCGGTCCTTAGTTGACTAGGGTGGAACATACACTTTACAAGATCTCGTGCTTCCTGCACCAAACCAAACCAACCATCCACCCTAATCTAAACCAACTTTCACATTTTAGTTTATTTTAAGAGAACAAGGGTGACTCCAATCACCACGACTTTATAAACACAAGGCTCAACAATAAATCTTAATTTTCCATTTTCCAGAGTTTCTAGAGATATTAGATAGCATGACTAAGCATTATCCTACCATTCTAATATTTACAAAGATTAATATTAACATCATTATTGAGACAAAGGAAGTTCTAGGGTGACAAGGTACATGGCAATCAATGCCAAATGAGGGCATAACAAAGTTGGAATAACTAATTCCTAAAGATTTGAACTAATATTTTATGTAAATAGCAATGCATACAATTTAAAATAATTAAAATATTTTCAAAAGCATAGGTTCAAGATGATCAAAGGAGACTTGCCTTCTTGCACGGTTTCTGGGTCTTCTTGTTGCTGTGAAGAAGGATCGTCGACAACGTTGGAATCTACGCGAGAAAAGACGAAGCAAACAAAGCAAATAAATACAAATAAAAATTCAAAGAAACTCAAAAATTCAAATAGAGGCTATAGTTGAATAGATCATGATTTTAGAAGAATTTAGAAAATTGAATGGCTGAATTGGAGTTAAAATGTGAAAGTTATGCTCATTTGAAAATCTCAGATTGAATAAATCTAGAAATTCCCAAATTTCTGACAGGTGGGGCCCACGGAAATTATTTAATTTTAATTTTTATTTTTATTCCGAGAGAATGACAGGTGGGGTCCATCGGTCGGTGAGTCCAAAGAGAGCTGTCACGACATGTGGGACCCATCGGATAGTGAGCCCACTCGCTCGACCTCGACACGTGGGACCCACTGGACTCCGGGCCCACTTGTCAGTGACCAGCGCAGAGGGGTGGGGCCCAGTCGATAGTGGCCGCGAGGACAGTGCCGCTGACGAGTGAGGCCCACTTGTCAGTGCGGTTTAATTGAGAAAAACTCAACCTCAGCGTGCGGAGCCGAGGGCTCGAACGCGCGCCGAGGGAGTCGGGGGAAGGGAGAGCGAGCGGTGATAGCCAAGTGAGCGGGGAGGCGTTGCCTACCCATAATGGGTAGGTAACCCTCTTGAGGATACCTTCGGTGGCTCGGGCGGTGGTCGGAGACGACGACGCCGCGCGAGGAGGGCGGAGAGGTTCGGGCGGTGCGTGAAATGTAATCCCGGAGTGGAGGGGGTTCGGTTGGAGGGGTCGGCGAAGCCCGGGGATGAGCGGAGGTGGCCGGCGACGAGGTAGCGGCGGAGGCGGCTCGGGAGCTCCGGTGCGACGGCGCTCCGGCGACGGGGAAGGGTGGCCGAGGTGTCGGGGAGGTTCGCCGACGCACGAGGAAGCTGTGGGTGGCGGCTACGGGCTACGGGGAGGTCCGAGGCGGCGGGGGAGGCTCGCCGGAGTTGGGCGGAGCTCGGAGGGGAAGGTGGCACGGTGGCAGGGCTCTACGGGGCTCGGGGAAGGAGACGGAGAGCGCTGGGAGGTGGTGCGGGGAGAGAGGAGGGCGATGGGGGTATTTATAGGGGCAGAGGAGGGAACACGGGCGCTTAATTCCTCGCCGAAGATCTTGGTGGCCGGCGGGGAAGGTTTGGGGGAAAAAGGAAATAGGGGGCCGGAGAGGGAAGGGAGGCGCGGGCGTTCGGGATTTGGTCGCGCGGGGAGCTCGGGGATTCCAAAACCGGAGAGGAATGGGGAAGGAAAGGCCGGGATCGGCTCGGATTCGGTCGGCCGACGAAGAAAGGAAAGGGGAGGAGAAAGAAGAAAGGTGGCGCTCGCGGGACAGCGAGATCGGCAGTGTGGCAGTGGCGGCGGGAGCGAGCGCGTGCGGTGAGACGGGCGGGGCCATGGTCAGCGAGGTGAGGAGGAAGTGAGAGCGGGCGGCTGGATGGCCAGCGGAGACTCGGCTCATCCGAGCCGTCCACGCGTCGGCGAGGAGAGGAGGAAGGCGGGCCGCCGGTGACGGCCGGTCCGCAGCGGTGGGAGAGGAGAGAGCGGCCGGTTGGCGGCGGCGGCGTGGGTGGCCCAGGGCCGTCCACGTGTCGGTGGAGGAAAGGATTTGAAATTTTGATTTCAGAATTTGATTTATATTTTCGAAAAGGCTAGAAATGATTTAGGCCTCGAAAAAATATGAAAATACCTCCAAAAATTCCAGAAAAATTCACAGAAGCTTCTGGGGATATTTTGGACTGAATAAAATTATTCCCAATTACTGTTGGTATTTAATTTTCATACTTTAAATTACTTTTAAATTTTAAAAATAGGTTTTAAATTCCAGAAAATCCAGAAAGGCAAATAAAAGCCAAGTAAAATCCAATTACTTTAAAATAATTAATTTGAATTTAAATTTTTCCAGAAAGGAGAAATTTGGGATGTGACATCTAGTTTAATGCATGCGATGCAGTGTTTGCACAGTCCACCATTCAATTACGTGATTTACGAGATTAAACATAACCACGAACTATTAGGGTGAGTACCGTGTGAAAGCATCTAGGCCCCCTAAAAATGGTTTTGGTAATTAATGAATTTATGTGAATATGAGACTAACGTGTTTAATGAGTATGCAAAGGTTAAGTCCATATGTTGGTGACAAGATGCAAGCCAAAGGATAAATGTGAGGACCCAAAACTGGCTCAAGGCAAAGTTATACTTAGAATATGATCCCTTTTATTTTTACCAGTCTTAAGAAGAAAAGGTGGAAAACTAGATTATAGGGTAGATAATCGTACCATAAAGAGGGATCATGGCAAGTAGCTTCATAGCCAAAATTATGTGCCATTTGGATCAATTTAGAAACATGCATTCATCAAAAATCAGATTTAAAACCAAAACTGTTCTCTGTCTGGAAGAGCGGTAGTACTGCAGTTTTTAATGTCGGAACTACCGCAGAGCGGTAATTCCACGCCTAGAATCGGTACTACCGGCGACTGGAAGCTCCGGAACCCGAGCGGAGCCTTTTTTCCAGAGAGCACCCTCCGGACGCAATATGCGATTTCGCGGAGCGGAAGTACCGGAGATTTCAACGTCGGAACTATCGTAGGGTACATTAGTTCTGCTATCCAGAGCGGTACTTTCGGAGCCCGGAAGTTTTGGAAGGGAAGCGGAGCCTTTTTTCCAGAGAGCGCTAAGTTTGGGACTTTTGGAAGTTCGGCTTAAGTGGTGTACTGCGCCGACTTTGCGGAACTACCGGCGAGCGGTAGTACCGGAGTTTTCAACGGCGGTAGTACCGCGTCGACATTCCAACGGTCACTGTAGATCTCCGACATAACCATTCTGCCGCGTCAGAAATGGGAGCGGTACTACCGGCCTTATAACGGCGGTAGTTCCGCTTGTCCTGAATTTTTCAGGAATTTATTCCAAACGGCTAGTTTTGGTTGGTGGAGGGTATAAATACTTGTACCACTGCTCAAGGACTGCAAGAAGAGACCCATTGAACATTTCTTGAGCATAGAGCATTCACTCCACTCCTAGTTTACACATTGAGCATTAAATTTGATGTGGTTGGGCAATTTAGTGCATTTGCATTCATTAGTTGATCCTTGGCAGTCAATTGCAATCAAGTGAAGCCCAGATCTTTTACTCTTGGTGCTTGCCTGCACCTGGATGATTTGGAGGAGGATTGATCGGTGATCTTCTCAAAGGAGATTGTGAGAAGACCCGACATTCGTGTGAAGGTTGGAGCTCACCTACCCGGAGCGGGGAAGAGCTACCACTAATGATCGAGGTGCTTCAGCTTAATTCGTGGAGCCGGTCCGATTCGTTCGGGCTAACCTCAATGTGGATTAGGGGAAACCAGTAAGTTTCCGAACACCATAGTAAAAACATCGATTGTGTACATCTCTTACTTGCTTTCTCCTAGCTCCTATTTGTTTGCCTTATTGTGATCGTTTGCTTGATTTAGAGCTAGTATTGTTGTTTACTTGACTAGAATTGTGTAGGATTAATTGCTTTATATTCTTGCTATTAAAATTATAAAGAATTAATTAAGTAGACAAGAAAATTTAAAAAAACTCCTATTCACCCCCCTCTAGTCGGTATCCTTGATCCTACAAGTGGTATCAGAGCTTGGTCTCTCATTATAGACTTAACCATCTAGAGCGAAAGGATGGCTAGCGAGGGGTTTGTGATAGGCAAGGCACCCTTCTTTGATGGCTCAAATTATGCATATTAGAAAATTAGGATATCAATTTATTTAAAGGCTATGAGTATTAATATTTGGAAAATCGTAAATGATGGTTATGTCATGCCTCTTGATCCATCGCACCTAACGGAACAAGATGGGCGTAACGCTCATTTAGATGCCCAAGCCTTGAATGCTCTGTTTGGGGCTTTAAACGCGGACGAGTTCAATAGGGTGAGCAACTTAGAAATGACTCACGCTATTTGGACAACCCTTTTCGAAATTCATGAAGGGACGTCCACGGTTAAAGAAGCAAAATTGCATCGGCTTAGGATCAAATATGAGACATTCACAATATTGCCCCATGAGGACATTGTGAATGAGCTCAAAGGCCTTGGAACTAACCTTTTCGATCTTGATATTGTGAGAAAGATGCTTAGGGACTTGCCGGAGAAGTATGAGATGTTGGTGACGCTCTTCCTGAACTCACCGAAGTTGGCAAGAATGACGCCACCACAACTCTTGGGTAATCTCATTACCAATGAGTTATACAAGAAGGATAAGGAGGAGCTTTTGGAGCAATCCACCTCCAAAGGGAAGAAGATCACCGCTTTCAAAGCCAAGGCGGTGGTAAGTGATGAATCCGAAGACGAAGAGGAAGATTCCGAAGAGGAGTTGACCATTCTAGTAAGAAGGATGAACAAATTCATGAGGAGGCGCTCAAACCGAAGTGCAAATCATGAAAAGGCTAAGAAGGGGCACTCCTCCTCCAACAAGAAATATAGCAACATTCGTTGCTATGAATGCGACGAGAAGGGGCACATTGCTTCACAATGCCCCATCAAGAAGGATGACAAGGAGAAGTCATCAAAGAAGAAGAGCTATCATGAGAAGAAGAAACTTTTCAAGAAGCTTCACAAAGATGGAAAGAACGAAGCCCATATTGGTGAGTGGGACTCCGAGGAGGAGTATTTCGACTCCGACACAAGCGAGGACGAGTCTCCCAAGAAGAAGGGGCTTGTTGGCATCGCCATCAAGGAGGCTTCACCGCTATTCTCCACTCCTACATGCCTTATGGCTAAAAAAGAGAAGGTAAAATTCCTTGACGATGATGAACCCTCTTATGATGATCTCATGGACATGCTAATTGAACTAAATGAGTTTCTTGGAAAAGAAAAATCAAAATTCAAGGTCTTGAAGAGAGAACACATTTCTCTACAAGAATCCTATGAGGAGCTAAAGGAAGCTCATGATTTACTTCTCCAAGAAAATCAAAAATCTTGTACTTGCATTGCATTTACATGTGACATTTTAAATGAAATACCTAGTATAGAGATATCAAAATCTAGTATATCTACATCTTGTGATGATCTTCTTGTCATGCCATGCTCTTCAAATATTGATTCCAAAAATGATTTAACTCTTGCCCATGATAATGTACTTGTTAATGAAAATAAGAATTTAAAGAAACAAGTACTAAAATTTAACAAGAGTTTGAAAAGGGCATACAAGGGAAAGGCCATTCTTGATAAATTATTGATTGATCAAAGATGTTCATTCAACAAGGAATGCCTTGGGTATATTCCAAAGAAAGGTAAGAAGCCGGCATACAAACCCACAAGGTTTGTAAAAGAAAATGGTGAGTATTGCACAAAGTGCTGGGATGTAGGACATGTATACAACAATTGTCCTAAAAGTTAAATTCAATCAATTGGTTTATATGATTCATGTTACATGCTTAAAAAGTCTAAAAATGGAAATGTTATTGCTCATTTTAATAGCACCTCGATTTTGTGTGCTAAAAAGAAATCCATTTGGGTACCCAAAACCTTGGTTACTAACCTCCAAGGACCCAAACAAATTTGGATACCTAAAAGAACTTGATTTTCTTTTGTAGGTGAACTATAAAACCGGTGGAAGGCATTGGGTGCTAGATAGTGGATGCACTCAACACATGACCAGAGACCGGAAAATGTTCACCACCTTTGAGAGCGGGAGCAACGAGAAAATCACCTTTGGAGACAATAGCAAAGGAAACGTACTTGGTTTGGGTAAAATTGCTATCTCAAATGACATTTCTATTTCTAATGTATCTTTAGTAGAAACATTGAATTTTATATTGCTATCCGTTGTTTAATTGTGTGATTTAGGCTTAACTTACTCCTTCTCTAAAGGAAATGTAATTATTTCAAAAGAAAATTGAAATGAACTTGTTTTCAAAGGTTTTATATTTGAAAATCTTTATTTAGTAGATTTTCCTCAAATGAATATTGCTTAAAAACTTGTTTAATTGCAAAAACTTCAATGGGATGGTTATGGCATAGGAGACTAGGTCATGAGGGCATGGTTCAACTTAAAAAACTTTTCAAACATGACATAGTTGTTGACCTGAAAGATGTGAAGTTTGAGAAAAATAGACTTTGTAGTGCTTGCCAAGCCGGGAAACTAGTAGCAAATTCTCATCCCTCCAAAAGTATCATGTCAACATCTAGGCCGTTGGAGCTCTTACATATGGATTTGTTTGGGCCAACAACCTATAAGAGCATGGAGGAAATAGCTATTGTTTAGTCATTGTAGATGATTACTATAGATATACATGGGTATTCTTCTTAAATGACAAAAGCGAAACCTCCGGGATTTTTAAAAGTTTTGCAAAAGGGCCCAAAATGAATTTGATTTTAAAATAAAGAAAATTAGGAGTGACAATGGTTTCGAGTTCAAAAACACTAAAATTGAAGATTTTTGTGATGAACTTGAAATAAAGCATGAACTTTGCACAACCTACACTCCAGAGCAAAATGGAGTTGTAGAAAGGAAAAATCGAACATTAATTGAAATGACTAGGACAATGCTTTATGAATATAATACTTCTGACAAATTTTGGGCACAAGCTATTAACACCGCTTGTCATGCCATAAATCGCCTTTATTTGTATCATCTTTTGAAAAAGACTTCCTATGAGCTTCTTATTGGAAGAAGGCCGAACATATCCTATTTTAGAGTATTTGGTTGCAAATGCTATATCTTAAGGAAGGATGTTCGGCTCTCTAAATTTCAAAGTTGTGTGATGAAGGATTTTTATTAGGTTATTCTTCAAATAGCAAAGCATATAGAGTTTTTAATAAAAATTCGGGATTAGTATAAGAATCTTGTAATGTTCAATTTGATGAGACTAATAGCTCTCAAGAAGAGCAACAAAATTTAGATGATGTAGGGGATGAAGGACTACGCAAGGCTATGGAAAATATGCAAATTGGTGACATCAAGCCAAAAGAAGATCCAACATCACCTAACTCATCAAGACAAGTGGAACCACCCACTTCCTCCACAACGAGCAATGTTCAAGTCATAGAAGATAAAGAAAAGGATCAACAACCAAATATTTTCAAGATTCACAATGCAATCGTCAAGGATCATCCAATAGATCAAATATTGGGTGACGTGAGTAAGGGTGTTCAAACTCGCTCTACAGTAGCTTCATTTTGTAAACATTATTCTTTTGTGTCTTAACTTGAACCTAAGCGTGTAGATGAAGCTCTAGATGACCCTGATTGGGTCAATGCCATGCATGAAGAGTTGAACAACTTCGCTCAAAATGAAGTTTGAATTTTGGTGGAAAGACCCAAGGAGCACAACATTATTGGCACAAAATAGGTCTTCCGGAATAAACAAGATGAAAACGGAGTTGTGGTAAGAAACAAAGTAAGGTTAGTTATTCAAGGTTATACTCAAGTCGAGGGTTTAGATTATGATGAGACATTTGCACCCGTTACTTGACTTGAGTCAATTAGAATCTTGCTTACTTTTGAATCTAGCTTCGATATTAAATTATTTCAAATGGATGTTAAAAGTGCATTTTAAATGAAACTATCTTCGAACTTGTATTTGTTGAACAACCTCCGGGGTTCGAAGATCCTAAATACTCTAATCATGTTTATAAACTTTCAAATGTGCTATATGGAGTAAAACAAGCTCCTAGAGCATGGTATGAGCGACTTAGAAATTTTCTTGTTTCAAAAGGGTTTAAAATTGGAAAAGTAGATACAACCTTATTCACAAAAATCATTGGTGATGATTTCTTTGTGTGCCAAATTTATGTTGATGACATTATATTTGGTTCTACTAATTAAGATTTTTGCGAAGAATTTGGTGAAATGATGTCTAGTGAATTTGAGATGTCCATGATAGGAGAATTGAGCTATTTTTTGGACTCAAAGTTGGGACCTTCATAAGCCAAACGAAGTACGTTAAAGACCTTTTCAAGAAGTTTGGCATGGAAGATGCAAAACCCATCAAGACATCAATGGCAACAAACGGGCATCTAGACCTCGACGAAGGAGGTAAGTCGGTAGATTCAAAACTTTATAGATCCATGATTGGTAATTTGCTTTATCTTATCGCATCTAGGCCCGATATCATATTTAGCGTATGCATGTGTGCTCGCTTTCAAGCTTCTCCAAAAGAGTGTCATTTAAAAGGCGTAAAAATAATTTTGAGATATTTAAAACATTCCTATAACATAGGGCTTTGGTATCCTAAATGTGCTAAATTTGACTTAATTGGATATTCAGATTCCGATTATGCGGGTTGCAATGTGGATAGAAAAAGCACATCGGAAAGTTGTCAATTTTTAGGTAGATCCTTAGTATCTTGGTCCTCAAAGAAACAAAATTTCGTAGCACTTTCAACCGCCGAAGCCAAATATGTTTCTGTTGGGAGTTGTTGCGCTCAATTATTGTGGATGAGGCAAACTTTGATGGATTATGAAATTAATTTTGATAAAGTACCTCTTTTGTGTGATAATGATAGTGCGGTCAAAATTTCCAAAAATCTAGTCCAACACTCAAGAACTAAGCATATAGATATACGTCACCATTTCTTGAGGGACCATGTTAGCAAAGGAGATATTTGCATTAGTCACATCCGGACCGAAGACCAATTAGCAGATATCTTCACCAAACCCTTAGATAAAAGCCGCTTTTGCAAATGAAGGATAATTAAATGTCATAGATTATTCTAATGTTGCATAAATTTACGGGACATTTAAATGTATGCACACTTGAAGTAGTTTGAGAGTTTGTGTGCAAAAGATTTTATGCAAAAATGTTTTTGATTTTGATCAAATGCAAAAACTATTTAAAAATATTATTTTGGTATATTTAATGCATAATGATCCTTAATGATTTTAGTTGAGTGCAAAAACTAGGGATCATTTGCATCTACTCTCATTCCAATTCTTTTCCTTCAAGTTCCAGAAAAATCAGAACTCTTGCTGTCTTCCTGCGGTACTTCCGGTAAGCGGAACTACCGACCGTAGAAGCGGTACTTCCGCTGAGCGGAACTACCGGCCGTATCGGCGCTGCTACCGCATCTGACTTGAGATGGAAAAACCACCCACGCCCGAGGGTCCTTTTGTACGGCCTCCTTCCTCTCTTCTCTGGTCCTTCCGTATCGGCGGTGCTACCGCAGTTTTTAACGTCGTAACTACCATAGAGCGGTAGTTTCGTGCCCAAAATCGGTACTACTGGCGACCAGAAGCTCCGGAACCCGAGCGGAACCTTTTCCTAGAGAGCACCCTTCGGACGTAATCTGAGATTTCGCGGAGCGGAAGTACCGAAGATTTCAATGCCGAAACTACCGCATGGTGCGGTAGTTCTGCTATCCAGAGCGGTTTGGAGCCCGGAAGCTTTGGAAGGGAAGCAGAGCCTTTTTCCAGAGAGCGCCAAGTTGGGACTTTTGGAAGTTCGGCTCAAGCGGTAGTACTGCGCCGACTTTGCAGAACTACAAACGAGCGGTAGTACCGGAGTTTTCAACAGCGGTAGTACCACGCCGACATTCCAACGGTCATTGCAGAGCCCTGACATAGCCATTCTGCCGCGCCAGAAATGGGAGCGGTTCTACCGACCTTATAACGGCGGTAGTTCCGCTCGTCCTGAATTTTTCAGGAATTTGTTCCAAACGGCTAGTTTTGGTTGGTGGAGGGTATAAATACCTGTACCACTACTCAAGGACGGCAAGAAGAGACCCATTGAGCATTTTTTGAGCATAGAGCATTCACTCCACCCCTAGTTTACACATTGAGCATTAAATTTGAGGTGGTTGGGCAATTTAGTGCATTTGCATTCATTAGTTGATCCTTGGCACTCAATTGCAATCAAGTGAAGCCCAGATCTTTTACTCTTGGTGCTTGCCGGCACCTGGACGATTTGGAGGAGAACTGATCGGTGATCTTCTCAAAGAGAAGACCCGATAGTCGTGTGAAGGTTGGAGCTCACCTACCTGGAGCAGGGAAGAGCTACCACTAGTGATCGAGGTGCTTCGGCTTAATTCGTGGAGCTGGTCCAATTTGTTCGGGCTAACCTCAACGTGGATTAGGGGAAATCGGCAAATTTTCGAACACCACGGTAAAAACATCGATTGTGTACATCTCTTACTTGCTTTCTCCTAGCTCCTATTTGTTTGTCTTATTGTGATCGTTTGCTTGATTTAGAGCTAGTATTGTTGTTTACTTGACTAGAATTGTGTAGGATTAATTGCTTTACATTCTTGCTATTAAAATTGTAAAGAATTAATTAAGTAGACAAGAAAATTTTAAAAACCTTCTATTCACCCCCTAGTTGGTATCCTTGATCCTACACCATGCTACAAGCTTCTCTGTGCCTGCCTACTGGTAGAAGGTGCCTCGTAGTACCCACGGGAGTATTGCAGTGGGGGGCGCTTCGGACATGGCTGGCCGTCGTTGTAGTGGCATGCACATATGAAGGTAGGGTTCGTGCAGTAGCATGTGTGATCATACAAACTTTCTATATTGACAACCTCCTCGTTGCCCCTCTCACGCTGCATCTGTTGCCAGAGGTCATCGTTCTCCTCATTGAGACTATCAATCTGTGCTCTATTTCTAAGATTCACTCCCACAGTGTATCTATATACCTCACAATATAGCATTCATAGGGAGGATCAATCCAGCAGACGAAGTCGTATTTCGCCATCTGCTGGAAAGGAGAGTTAACATAAAAGCTTTATTAGTAGTAAGAGAAAATAAACTATTGGCTAATTGCACCCTAGAATATGGGCATCAGAAGAAACGTCGCCCGCCATTGAAATAGCCTTCAACGACCTACACGATTGTGTCATCCCTATGTCTGTATTTCGGCCATGCCGGTTGAGCCTGCCTATTGCGAGAACTCCGTGTTTGAAGTCGAGCGAAAGAGAACTCGGTGCATTGCCACTAGAAATTACGAACGCATTATCGACACATAGCACCGCGGATGACAGGGGACAACATGGTAAGAGTGACATATGCGCACACGAGGGAGTGGGTGAGGCAGGACGACATGGACAGACTAACATTTGTGTAGACGAGGGAGTGTGCAAGGGGGCTGGTATGGTCAAGCCAAGACATGTCCAAAGGAGGGAACAGACAAGAGGGGACATTATGGATAGACTGACATTTCTACAGGCAAGGGGGCATCACCAAGAGGGGACATCCTCCTTGCATATCGCTAATTATGATTAAATTATCATAAATTAACATGGTAAATTCAGAGTACATAAAATTCTCAAAAAACTACACAATTAGGATGAATGTGTCGGGAGGATTCACATAAAACTTTGTAATTTTTGGAACTCGTTTGCTATAGGTAACGACTCCTAGAAATATCAAAATTGTATGAATTTTTGAGCAATATTCGAATCGGATAAAATTGTCAAAAAATTGCAACTGACTTTGCCGGACTCCCAGGTGGTAGTCACGGCCACGAAACTGGTGCCCCCCTCGTGTGGGATTCGGGGCCGACGGTGGGGGCGGGAGCGAGAGCTCAAATCGGGGCCCTGGCGCCACGGGGGAGTAGACGGAGCCGAGGAGGCGAGAGGCGCACTTGCGGATCCGCATGCGCGGAGCGATTGGGCGGCGCACGTCTATGGAGGGATGGATCTGGGGGGATTTGGGATTGGAGTGGGAGGCAGGAGGTGGGAGAGAAGGAGAGCAGGAATAGGGAGAGAGATGGCCGTAGGGTCTAAGAAGGGGTGTGCTCGAGTGAAGTGGCTAAGTGAGGTATCCGATCGGTCGTAGGAGCCATGTCAATTCCCTTTCTTTTTTGGTAATGCCCATTAAACAATTTATTTTGTGTCTGTTGTACGAACATTCTAGTTCTAGTTTCTATTATGCTTCAGACAAAATGATCGATACATCAAACTCTGTTCTGTATTCAGCTCTCGTGACTTGGTACAACTCTCTCTCTCTCTCTCTCTGCAACGGAATGTCTTGCTACAACTAGTTCATACCAACATTTTTCATGATGTTCTTTGTGCGTGTTTCCGGTACTTGAAGCTGCTAGTGTGATAATCAGTTGCATCAGTTGATACGATTTTGTATGGTTCCAGCATGCAGCTAAGCAGCAGTGATTATGTAGCAGCAAAAGGAGGGTTATATCTTAGCCCAGGAAACAGATTCAATAACACAAACATACACACATTGTCGTAAACGTAGTAGATGTATCAGGGGAGCTCTGCAAAACATATAGGAATGCCAGTTTTATGCATGTTCTGCATATTTGGCATCCCTGAGTTGCTGAGTGAAAGACAAACAGAATCCATTGCCGGCTCTGCAGAACTGTGCCTGCTTCTGCAGCCTTGCTTGTTGCCAACAGATGTATGCAACTGATCTGTCCATAAAGCAGGCATCTTTTAGATCAAACGCCATGGCTGCGTTACCAATGTCGAATTGTTTCATGTTGCATTCGCATTGGATAAAATGAATGGTGTTTCAAACTCGTCGTGGAGTCCCAACTCTTTCTTCCTTACTACAGAATCCATTACCGATTTTCGTGTAGTACATTGATACATTTGAACTGTTAACATATGTATATGCTGTTATGCACACTCACTCACATTTCGTCATCAGAAAAGGGCAATCAGATGAACGTGTTGAACAAAACTTTATTTCTTTCTCGTTCATGCTTGATACTAGCAGGTACATAGTAATAGATTAATTCGATACAAGTGCGTGCAAGAAGAGCACTGCAAAGAAGAATCAACAAGACAACAATTATACCTAGAAACATCACTGCCTTCCATGACAGAAAAACACAGGAAGACATTAGACATGCATGAACTACTGATGACTAGTGCTAAGCCCTACTTCCAACTACCAAGAGGCCATGATGGCCTCGGAGCTGCTGATCCGCATCTCCTTCTCCAGCTTCTTCAGCGCTGGCAGCGACTTCCCCGAGACGGTCGGCCGCGGGGCCGCCTTATCCCTTGAGGGACGAGGAGCGGTGGCTGTGGTGACGTGGACGAGCTGGTGGAGTTGGCGGACGCAGTGGAGGCGTCGGCAGGCTGCATCTTCTTGACCTGGTCCCTGGCGACGCGCACGGTGCGGAAGGGGTCGTCGGGTGGGAACTTGCCTTTGTAGACGACGTGGATGAAGCCGTCTTCGGCGGCGGAGACCACCACGGCGCTGAGCCAGAGCACGAGGCGCTGCCCCGTGGGAAGCTGACCAGCCGGCGTGCGCACGCGCACCAGCGCGCCCCTGCTGATGGACTCGGAGGCTGCAGACGAGGGGCGAGACGGCGTCGGCGTAGCCTGGACGCGCTCCCGCGGGGTCGACGAGGCAGAGCGCGCCGGCGCTGATGACTTCTTGAGGATCGCTCCGGCTGGTGCTGCATCGCGGCGCGAGCGGGAGGCAGATGACGCTCCCGACGGGAACGGCGGCTGCACGCGCTTCCGCGGCGAAGAGAGGTGCGGCGGAGAGGACTTCTTGGAGATCCCTCCTGACGGCGTGACGGCGAGCCTGCTCCGGCTATCGAACTCGCGGCGGAGCCTGCGCATGGTGGAGGATTGCACCATCATGGAAGGCATGGTGGCTTCGCTACGGAGGAGAAGAGCTAATGGCTTGGGCATGGGGAGAGGGCGGCTCGAGGGTTCTAGGCGGAGGTCTCCGAGTTCTAGGTGGATTCGGAAGCTGAAGGCGGTGGCGCACTGGTGGATATTAGAGGAGGGTTACGGCCGGGAGGACTCGGATTCCGAATTCCGACGCGTTGAATGCGTTGATCACATGAGCTAGTCAGACCAACGTACGATCCACACCGTCCAATCCAAATTCCATCCGCTAATCTTCCAGTCATTAATACCCTCCCCGCCACAAATTAGGCAGGTGCTCGCTTCGCTCCAACGAGTCCACTCTGCTTGGCCCTCACGCTTCCGACTCCGACTCCAACTCGGCGTCCTCCCCCACCGCCTCGCCTCGCTATAACCCTAGCGCCGCACAGCCAGTGCCGCCGCATTCACAGCCCATCCTTCCCGCCGCCTCCTCCTCTCCTTCCCCCCCACCCACCACCATGTCCGCGTTCATGGCGCACCGCTCCACCTACTGCTCCGCCGGCATGCGCAAGCCGCACCGCGACTTCGAGCGCCGCAGGAAGCTCGCGGTCGTGGCGAAGGGGGGCGTCACCAAGAAGTCCTCTACGCCCCCGCCGCGGTGGAGATCAGCTCCGATCCCGCCCGCGCCAGCCGGAGCGGCCATGAAGAAGTCGGCCGCGCCGCTGCCGCCGCCGCGCTCTGCTTCGATCTCGCGATCGCCCCGGCGTGAGAGCGTCCTGGCGCCGACGCCGCCACTCCCGTCGTCGGCCGCCTCCGGGTCCATCAGGAAGGGTGCGCAGGTGCGCGTCCGCACGCCGGCGGGAATTCTACCCACGGGGCAGCGCCTCGTGCTCTGGCTCAGCGCGGTCGTCGTCTCCGCCGCAGAGGAGGGCTACCTGGAGGTCGTCTACAACGGCAACTTCCCGCGCGACGACCCCTTCCGGACCGTGCGAGTCGCCAGGGACCAGGTCAAGAGCATTCTGTCCGCCGACGCCTCCGCCGCGCCCGCCGTCACCACCCCAGTCACGTCGCGTCCCTCGAGTGGCAAGGCGGCCCCGCGGCCGACGGTCGCCGGGAAGTCGCTGCCGGTGTTGAAGAGGCTGGAGATGGAGATGCGGGGCAGATCAGAGGCGATCTTGGCAGCTTGGTAGTTCCATGTACTAGGGATTACGTCTTCCTTTGTTTTTTTGGGTCATGCATGGAAGGCGCACTGTGATGTAGCTAGGAAAATTATTGTAGATTAATTATAGGTGTTACTCTTGATTCTTGTATCCAGTGTACCGAATTCTTGGCATAATAAGAACAATGCCTAATCTATGATGTATATATCATTGAGTATATGTGAATTACAATCTCTTCTCATATATGCAATCCATACTTTTAGTTTTGTTTCCTCATCAGAATGCGCACTGCTGCTCTTAATTTTGTTGTAATCAAGTGTTCAGCAGTCACACTCCTGTGCCCTGAATCTTGACAAGTTAACAATCATACGTTGTTTTGCCTGCAACCTGTGGTGGCTTCCGATGTGCTTTGCCTGGCAGTGCAGTTTAAAATTGATTTGATGTGCTTCTTCGATAGTCATGTGACAAGTGGGCCTGATCCGCGAGGTCTCATCTTGACAGCCATTTCAGTTCTTTTTACATAATGGATTTTCCTTGCTTACATTGTTGATCCATCGTTGAAATATCCGATTCTGATAGCTGCATTCTCCATGGCAATAGCAGCAACTGTAAGTCTGAGCACATCTTACCAGAATAAATGCATTGTTACCGTGATACAGATGATTTGAGTCACAAATTTGTCAGAAAGAATTTTCAGTGTCATGTTGGTTCATAGGTGACTGTTACTTTGCTATTGACCGTAAGAATTTTCAGTGTCATGTTTGTTCATAGGTGACTGTTACTCTGCTATTGACCGTAACAAGATACAAGAGACCCTGGAATCATACCAAGAAATTTGACCTCACCATCAGAAGAAAATCGGCACAAGCACTCTCAGAAGATCTAGGAGTCAGCGCATCATTGTCGACAGTATCAAAACCAAGCTGAAGTATTGCAGAATCTGCAAGATCAGTCGTCCAGAAGTTATCACTGCATCGTCCGCGACAACTGTGTCGACAAGTTTGATCACCACTGCCCCTGCATAGGCCAGTGCCGTAGAACTGGTATGAAGCTAACTAGCTGAGTATCTATGTACAATGACTTGTCTGCTTAGGCCTTTCCAGAATGATGCACAAGAAGAAAGTCATGCTTCAATTATATTTCTCGCTTTTGCAGAAGAACTACAGATTCTAATTACTGTTATTAAGTTTGGCATTGGTATTCTATACATACACATTCACATTTTCAGTGAGAAGAACTAGAGTGAAGTTGGATTCTACAAGTGCCAAATTATGAGAAAACTAATCGAGAGACTGCAACATGTCGAATATATTTTAGGGGAAGACAGAAACCTTCATATTTCCAAAGGAGGTGAAATGAGCATCGAGGTAGTGGCGGACCCAAGATTTCTATAATGGGTATTCAGAGTTGACAAGCAAAATGTAGTAGTCCACAATAGCAAAAAAAAAGTACAAAATGTTTCATGCTTGATATAACATCCCTAAATAATTTAGAAAAGGGGGTATCTATTCCTCAGTCGCCTGAAATTTTTTAAAATCTCAGTCGATTTTTTTGTCCATTTGATCACCATCCAACGGTTCTCTGTTGTTTCTATTTCTGTTACCGTGTTGAGTTGTTTTGGGCTGACTTGTTCCTTATTGGGCCCGCAAGTTTTAGATGGGCAGACCCGCTAACATGTCAAAAACTCTGGGTCGTGTCAACTAACACCTCCCAGGTTTCAGCCCGTTATGGCCCAACACAAAAACCTCAAAGCAGGGCAAATATTCCACGGTGCTGGCCCATCTAAATTTGTTAGCCCAAAAAATAACCGTAAAAAAGTGTAAATGGATCCGACACGGTTTCTTCTCCTCTCCAAGAAAACCTAAACATAAAGCACAGAAGAGGACTGCAAAAGAGGCGGCTACAGCAAATCCAAGAAAAACAAAACCAAACACAAAAACAAAAATGAAGAGACGGATTGCGAGAGAGGCGACGTAAAGAAAATCAGATAGGAGATTGCAGAGAGGCGGAAGCAAAATCCAAGAAAAACAAAACGCAGAAGAGGAGGATTGCATGGAGGCAGCAGAAGAAAAAAAGAGAATGACGAACTGGCCTGTGCTAATGGATCCGAGACTGCAGAATCCCCAGGTTTCTTTTTCCTAGTTCTTCCCGTTTGCTGCATGTGTACTCTGATTCACCTCCCAACTTGCTGTCATCTTGTTTTCTTCTATCAACTATAATTCTTTCCGAATAGTAATGGTTGATCCGAAACAAATCAGCACAACAATTTCCAGTCATTTTGATCTCGCTAAAAAAACAAAAACCAAAAACCAAATGTCAGGCAATTTATTCTCCATAAAAAAACAAAAAACATGATGCAACTAACATTAACATATAACATTTTGCAACAGATAAATCTATCACAGGATAGCAACAACACATACACAAGTTTGCTACAACAGATGGATATACTTGGAAGCCAAAATGCTGAAGATTTAAAGGTATGTCACTACAATTTTTTTTGTGATAATACTTGAAAATCAAATTATATTGTCATTACACAAAATAATAAGAATTTCTATTACAATCAGGCCCCACAAGGAAGTTTCACATACCTCCTGACGGCTCCATATGCATTTGAGGTAAGGCTGAACAATTTACAAATGTACTCATTGTAAATTGTAAATTGACAATATGATTGCCTTTGATCACAGAACCACCTGTATATGACCACCAATATGATTGATGAAAATGCAGACAATGCTGAAAATGAAAGCTATGATGTGGAGACTCACATGAATGGTAAGTTAATTTTCAGTATTAAATTGTTTGCAAATTTGTACATATTCTTTCCCGCAATTTTTTTATAATGTCATGCATAAAAGAAAATTATACCTGCTTTCTACAGACATACCTGATCAAGTCAATGCAGAACATGTTGAAGTTGATGAAAATCAGGCTATTGCAGAAGATGAACACGTTCAGACATCAATAGTTGGCAAAATCAATTCAGAAAACAATGCAAATGAGATTCAGACAACAAAAAATTTTGAAAACATAACAGAAGAGGACATTGAGATATTCCTAGAAAATGAAAGTGTCAAGGCAGCACAGAAAGGGGATATGCAGATAGAAGCTCATCATGTTCCACACTTAGACATGACTTTTCAAACCGAAGACGAAGCACAAAAGTTCTACAACAGCTATGCATTCATAGCTGGTTTCTCTGTGGTCAAAGCTGGAACTTATCTGTCTAGAAAGAAAGAAGCTAACAATGCTGTCAGCATGGTAACATTCAGATGCAATAAGTCTGGAAAGCCAAAAGAAGGCGATCAGCTAGCCAAAAGAAAGGAGGACAAGTCTGCAGAACCATCAAAGAAAAGGAATAGAAAATCCAAAGAAGGGACCTCAACAGAACCAGCAATAGGAAAGCGAAAAAGCAACACAGTAATATTAACCGGATGCCCTGCAGCAATGGTTATAAAGCTGAAAGACACTGCATGGCAAGTTATACGACTCAATTTCGAACACAATCATGAGCTCAGTCCCCCAGGAGAGTCAAGGTTCTTGCGGTCACACAAAAATATGTCAGATGCAGAAAAGAAACTAATAAGGACACTCAACTCAGTGCAAATTCCAAACAGAAAGATAATGGCCATATTGTCGTTTCTGAGAGGCGGCCTGTCAGCTGTGCCATTCACCAAAAAGCACGTGAGCAACTTGAGAACATCAATGAGAAAAGAATTGAATCAGAATGATATGATGCAAGTGCTTGCATTCTTCTCACAGAAGCAATCGGAGGATCCTAGATTCTTCTATACATTCCAAGCAGATGAAAATAACACGGTGAAAAGCATCTTACAGTCGATGCAGTGCGGGAGTTGTTATTACCAATATAGAGACTGTTTGAGCTTTGACACAACATACAGGACTAACAAATACAACTTACCTTTTGCACCATTTGTTGGCATTAGTGGACATGGTGATAATTGTTTGTTTGGGTGTGTATTTCTAAAGGATGAAACAATAGAAACATTCACATGGCTATTCGAACATTCCTAACTTGCATGGGAGGCAAAGCACCAATTCTGTTATCATCGACCAAGACATTGCCATGAGAACAAAGAATAGGCAAAGTTTTTCCAAAACAAACCACGAAATTGCTTGTTTCACATTCAGAAGAAGGCACAAGAGAAAGCATCAATGTGTTTTAGAAGAATCCCAGGTTTGCATGATGAATTCATGGATGTACTAAACAACTCTCTTACAGAAATGGAATTTGAGAATCTATGGGTGGAAATGATTACAAAATATCAAATTCAGAACATCAAGTACTTTCAAGATATGTGGAATACAAGGAATAGGTTTGTACCTGTTTATTTCAAGCAACAATTCTACCCTTTCATCCAGACGACTGCAAGAAGTGAAGGCACTAACTCGGTTTTCAAAGACAATGTTGCATCAACGTACAACATAATAAGTTTCCTTGGAGAGTATCAGAGAATAGTTGACACAATTGAAGAAAAGCAGAAACAACAGGACTCAGTCACAAGAGGGACAAAACCATCATACTGGTCTGAATATTACTTTGAAAGACAAGCTACAAGATTGTACAACAGAGCTATATTCTACAGGTTCCAGCAAGAATTGAAAGGAACAACAAAGCTAAACACAGAGGAAAGAGAACTGAATAAAACATATGAAGTTTTCAAATCGAAACTCATCTTTGTGAGGGAATTCGGACCAAGAAGATTTATAGTGAAGATTGACAAACAAAATGAACAATACAATGCATTTGTGCAAAGTTTCAAAAGATGGCATTCTGTGTATGCACGTACTCAAAGTTCTAATTCAGATGAACATCACTGAGCTCCCAGAAAGATACTTCCTTGACAGATGGCGACCAAAAGAAAAAAAGAATATTAGAGCTCATGATCACAACATTCCAAAAGACCTAGGTGGTGAAAATAGTCAACTAAGATTCAATATTTTGTGTAGGAAGATGGTAGATTTGGCATCTCAAGGATCAAAGACAGCAGAGAAATATGCTTACATATTGAAGGAAATTGATAGGATTGAACAAGAACTTGAAAGCATCCCATCAACAGAAGCAACAACAGATAGATCTTCACACGACAAAAGCAACATGTATCATCAAATCTCATCGACTGATCTAGCAGAGGGAAGTACAACTATTAAGCTCAATGACCCGCTAAATTCAAACCCAAAGGGTAGACCACAGAAACAAAAAGGAAGATTGAAACCACTTGCTGAACAATTGAAGCATATCATCACATGTAGCATTGTGGATCACATGACCACAATGTGCAAACTTGTCCTAAGATGCACGAAGACATGAGCAACACAAGAAAAAAGAAAAATTCAAACCGTAAAGTAACAGGTAATTCATTGGCAATAAAACAAGTTACTTTTTGATATGCAGGTTCCCATGACAGTAAATAAGACTTAACATACTATTTATCGTTTTTTATATGCAGGACAAACCGGAGGAGTACCAAACAAGAAACACAAGAACAAAGGGGCGACTACAGAAAACACCTTACCGACAGAAGACTATTGATGTATGATGCAATGCAAATAAGCATGAAGAGCTAATTATTAATGCTATGAAAAAAACAGAATTATATTTATTGAAAGCAACAATTTATGAATTATTATTTGTACTTTTCATTTCGCACTTGATTGTTATCGTTTAGTATTTGTACTGTTAACATAATCTACCATTCAAAGACTTATTTGAGGCAGCTTCGAAAAATTATATACCTTGTGGAGCACACGAATAAACAAAACATTACAAATAAAACAAAAATGGAAAAAAAACACATTAATGTAGAAACGAACATACAACAGCACACATACATCAACTATCCAGTATACTTCCCATTCAACCAATGAACATTTGAACATTCGACACCACATTCACCTTTAGTCGCAACAGAAAACAAACAACACACAAGTAACATCTCCCCAGTATACTTGTCATCACTAAGTATTCCTATATATAACCTACTAGTATTTACACTTCAGCATTGCAAAACAGTAGTAAAAGCATATCTGTGAATACTAGCAACATTAACTACGGAGCACATTAACATACAAAATCACATGCAGATAATCTTTGGAAAAAAATCACATCTGTCCAGTGTATTTGCCTTGCACCTACAATTAGAAACACATGACGCGTGTAAAAAACAACATCAGATACAAAAAGCGAAATTATGAAGAAAATTTAAAAAGAATATACTTCTCAAGTAATTACACGAGGTTCAAAATCTCTCACTAAACTTTTGGCATCCTCCAACTGGTTATGTGTGCTAAAAAGCATTTCATTAGCAATTTTGGCCCTGATATTAGCAATGTCCACATGGGAGAACTTATCCCTAAGCTGCACTCGAGGACTCCAAAGCTCCATAAACTTTAGGACGAATACTCCACAATCGAATGACCAAACAAAAAGAAACAAAACTGTCATTTTTTGTGTTTGCACACAAGAAAATACAAAATGAAAATAACACAAGACTAGTACAACATGAAATTCACAACATTTTACCTAAAATGCATTACAAAAAGGACAGCAACACTAGAACAACTTGAAAAATTAAATTTCTTTAAATATCTACCTAAATTCCAGAACTATCCATGAACTCTACAATCATTCGTTATTGCACAAACCAGAAGATAAGCATCAATTTAGTATTAAATTTCCGAAACCAGACCATCTATGCATGTTAAATAACTTAGAAACTGACCAAGTTTTGCATAAATTGAACACATAGACCAAGTTTCACATGAATGGAAACATAATAACATCTAAATCATCAGTTATGTAAAAAAAAACTTGCACTTCAAATATTATAAAAATTGCACATCAATCACAGCTGTAACATTAGTACGTATGCACTACAAACTTATTTCAATATCTACCCATAACTACTTATACAATTCAAAAATGGATTATTCTAAGAAAACAAAAAAGAATTAGCAGGAAAAATGAGAAAAATACTTATTGTCTTGATGTGGAACAGTAGCATGAACAGTATCAAAATCTGAAAAGTTCATCTGTTTTGGGACATACTGAGTCCATGCCTTCACAAAATTTGGAATCTAATCATACAAAACTAATATATGTTAGTGATAAAAGTGATTAGTAATGAAAAGGAAAAAGAATTTTTTTAGGCAATACAGAAAACGGTAATGTTACTTACAAGTATTGACTTGACACGTTTGTGATAAGCAGAGTCTATATTATAAAAGGAATCCAGAAATACAAACATTGAATCCTTCAAATCAACCACAAAAACAAACCAGTGTTCTTGGAAAAGAGAAGGGAAAAATAACTACAAAAACAACAACATAGATAATTTAATGATGGTGGATAAAAACTAGATCAAAGCATGAAATAAATGAATATGAATATTTAACTTACGGATCACGGTCATGAAATAAACTTGTTAGCACGCTTAAATGAATTTTGCACAACTTTTATCATATCTTCCTTTCTCTTTTGATTATCCCACTTTTGTAAGAAAAATTCCTAAACAAACAATACAAAAGACAAGAAACATCACAATAAAAGCGAACTGGCAAAAAATCAAAAGAAGAAATGAATAAAAAAGAGCTAACAAAAAAGAAATGATAACTCACACTCATGTTGTGGAAAAAGAAATGTTTCTTTGATTCACTCGGTTTGAGATCTTTGAAAAGCTTGTAGCAGAATGCGTTGACAACATAGTTATCAAGTCTTGATTTTCTCTTCAAACATTGCCCAAGGGACCAGAAGGTAACCTTAACACCACCATAGTCAATAGCAAACCGACTGCAAAAATAAAAATATCGAAAAACTATCAAAAATATAGCCGACATATAAAATTTCAAGCGCTATAAGCATGGATCACTTACTATTTGAGATTTTCGATATCAGAAATCCGAACAATAGCATCAAAATGCATCAGCTCCAAAGCGGAAACAGAAGTTCTAATTCTGTTATCGCCATATGGTGAAGACTTGTATCTACTAGGCTGAACAAATCTTGAAGGGACATAATGTCTAGGCTGTTCATAAGAACTAGAAACGTCAACTGAATCCCTTCTCTCCACAGATTGATTTGAGGATATCCACTGGTTGTATAATTGATCAGACTCATCACACAAATTGTTGAACTTTGTCCTAAATCCTTTCTCTCCACAAAAAACAACCTCTTGAGATTCTTGGGAACTCTGCAAACAAGCAGTGCAATCTATAAACCAAAACAGAACACACAATGCAAGGTTATATAGTTAAAAAAAATCATGTCCTAACTCAACCCTTATAGATCAACTATTCTATATAATGAAAGAAAAATTGTAACCTAGGTAACCTAGTTAGTACAGGAGGTGATCCACATATCAACGAAACGTAGCTAGCGATTTTCAACAACTTCAAGACACTATTGAGAGGAAAAGTAAAACCACATATAAATTCGAACTGCAACTTGTATCATCTCCAGAAACCAAAATACTGGCATATGTATGACCTTCCCGTAAGAAAAAAATGACACGTGAAATACAGATACTTACAAGCACAACCACCTTGCCATCTGAAGTAACAGCTGCAATGGGCAACGGATCTTCTTGCTGATCCAAGTGCTTATTTCGCATCTGCATGCAATTAACTTGGTCCTCATCAATGCTGAAGTTTAAACAAATTAAATGCAGTCTTACATTGTAAAGTAATACTAATGATTTTAACATAAAGGAAAAAAAAGCAACAAACACGATATTTTACAACAACAAAAAAACATAAAACAAAAATTGAAATTACATATGAAAATTACCTCATAGGATGTTTCAAACTGGGAGGGAATACTCTTGTTCACCTGCTCAAAAGAAAAATAGACACATAAAAACGTAAAAAAATATTGAACTATAAAACATTGCAAAATAAAATAAAAAATATTTTTTATACAGATGAAAAAATACAGTTGTAATGAAAAGTAAACCTAAAATTGCATAATGAATTGAAAATGGAGAAAGCATATAAAAACTACCTCATTAAATATGTGGTACTGACTTTTAGAACAAGGGATCCAATCGCAGGGGATACTTTCGATCATCTGATCAAAAAAAGAAATACAACACAGGTAAAAAAGATTAACTCGAAAATTTTGCAAATACTCCAAAAAGATTTTTAAAAATTGGAACAATGCAAAATTGCAGTAAGCATGAACCTAAATTGCAGAATACTTGGCACTGCAAGTTTTTAAACAATAAGTTATGAAACTTGTAATATAAAAAGAATGCAACTAATTGCAGGAAAAAATATATTACGATATACATTGAAAATCAATTGAACAAAATAAATTGTACATACAAAAATAAAAAAAGCATCAAACTAAGAAATACAACTCATTGCATAGAATCTTTACATTAAAATTGAAAAATAAGTTCAACATGAAGTGGCACAAGATATACCTTATTTTTAGGCATTTGAAGAGATGGACTACAAATAACAAAGATATTTTGCGCATTAGTACCTTTATCAACATCATTGGAATGATCTTTACCATCAAAACATTGGTCTACTGAATGAACTAAGCATGAGTTGGTAAATAAAAATCTAAAAATCACACCAAGACAACACAAGAAATAAATGAATTAGGGTACTAACCAAGGCCATAAGGTGCAGAACAATGAACACTAGAACTGGTAATATTAATTGTTGCTTTATCATAGCTAATGCCTTCAAAATTCTAAATTAAAAAACAAAAGGCAAGCATAAGAGCACAACTCAATGGGGAAAAAGTCAGTTAATTCACATAATAAACTTAACAAAGAAACAACATCCTACAAATCCAAAGATAGAAATGAGGATCATGATCTACATTCAACAATCTTGAAGTTTTAACTGTGAAAAATAAAATGAATACAATTAGTTTCTAAAGGGATAACAAAATAAAAAAATCAAAAATGAAAAATAATTAAACTAATTAAAATACTAACCTGGAGCCTTTGGTGTTAAATCAACATGACTGAGCTTGGAATCAACTTTTGGAGTGCACAAGTCATCATCTAATTATAAATTTTAAAATTGAAACAAAAAACAACAGTAAGAACACTTATTTATAGATGTGCACAACAAGCATATACATTACCCCACTTTTGTAATTTTCATTCATACCATTTTTCTTCGATTCGAGGCAATGCTTATTGACAACAACGATCTACAAACAAAAATGAAAGTAAAATATGATCATAAAAATTAATAAAAGAGACAAAAATAGAAGAAAAAACAAAAAAAGAAATACCTTTGAAATTTTAGATCCAATATCTGAATTGTTTATGTCTGGAGAAGACAACATGTAATCCAAACTAGCACTCTAATCAGAGCCTCCATGTCCACTGCTTAAACCAACAGGAAGCTGGAAAAAAAGAGAATGTTCTAAAACTGAAAAGAGTGCTAATTAGGATGTAAGTAAACTTGTATTAAATGAATTCATACATTACCACATGCTTAGTTGAGATGTGATAATTGACCCAAAATTTTTAGTTGTCGGAAACATTAAACTAGCAACAACCACATATTGATGAAAGGAACAAACAATCAAACTGATGGACACTTTATATGAATACAGATAGAACAAAAAGACTTAACTTGGAAAATAAAAAACTGGCTTACAAAAAGCTATCCTAATAGATGAAAACATTATCAAACTGCAGTTGACAGATAATTCAACACAAAAACTATCCAACTAGTGAATTGCTAGGAATTTTGTTATTTTTGAAGCAAAGTTTTGCTTTGATTCCGAGTTCCCATGTGCCAACTCATTCGTGATTAGAATCAATATTGATTCTAAGCAAATTTTAGTGGACGATCGGGCGGTGACACCTATGCATGCACGAAATGTAAGACAACACTTATACAAGAAATGCATATTATTCTATAGATTAGTGGTTGGCAAAAATAACAAGAACAAACCTTTACAGAATGGCTCAAATGGGAGTTCGATTAGAATCAATATACTTGCGTTGTGATCTTGTGCGGAAGCAATAGAATTATTAGATTCTGGCTTGCAGATAATTTTCTCTTTCTATTCTTCACATTAGCAGCTCGACACGAAAAACAAATGAGAACAAATAACATTAAAATAGCAACAAACAAAAGAATTGTGCATAAGGCAAAAGAAAAAAAAAAGAAATGCATAAAGTTACCATCATTGGATTGAATTTTGTTAGAAGATTCATCAGATGTAAGCTTGATGGTAGACTGAGAATCATTAATATGCTGCTGATTATCAACTCCTTGAGTAGAATTATCAGAAGGGAGCTTCAATGTTGATTGAGAATCAACATTTTTCTGTGCAAAACTATCCATATCATAACCAGCGCCTTCTTTAGAAGCATCAATAATGGTGTTGTCCTTAGATTTTTTGTCCTCAGAAAATTCTGGAGTATTATTGTCAGCTGGCTTATCATCATCACAATCAGGAATAGAACTGCTTGAAACTTGCAAATATTCCATAATTTCCATAACAAGCTCTTGAGCTTTCATTGAAGCATTAGGGTCAACTAGATTCTCAAATTTTCGAAACATATTAGTTATGTCATCTTTTACCTACAATTAAAAGCAATAAATAAATGAAAATAATTAAATCATACAAAAACACAAAACAAATAAAAAATGCAACGTACCTTCTCTGGTAAACAATTGCCAACAATCCTCTCCAAAGAAGTTCTAAAAGTAGAATTATCTCTGAAGTACAATCCATAGCACGTTTGATTGAGATCTTTGATCTAAAAAAAGTCAAAGAAAAAATATTTAAACTGTAACTACATTACAAAAGTTGCACTACATATACTATAAAATTGCACATAAATTATAGTTGAAATATTGAAGCATGTGGCCAACAAAATGCAGATTCATACACAACTGTTACCAGATTGGATGCCAAAAGAACAGGTAAACAAAAAAAAAGGTATTAAAAATATTAGCATATACATGAACTTGCGCATCTATTAGTAATATATTAATGATATGAATGTCAAGCAATTTGTACTCAATAATAAAATAAAAAATAAAACATGATGCAACTAACAATAACATATAACATTTTGCAACATATAAATCTATCACAGAATAGCAACATCACATATACAAGTTTGCTACAACATATGGATATATTTGGAAGCCAAAATGCTGAAGACAAAAAGGTATGGCACAGGAATTTTGTGATAATACTTGAAAATCATAGGGCGAAAGAAAAGTATTACTATCAAATGAAATGCAAACGTTACACATAAAACTCACCGGGCGCTTCCCATAATTGCAACCACCTGTGGAGTCAGATTTGGAGAAATCTTTAATCATGTCACCTCTCCACACCAAAATTCTGGGAATTGTGTTTGGAGTAGAACAAAATCCATACTGGAGAAAATTAAGGTAATATACCTGATAACAAAATTAATGAATCGCAATGAATACGAGTTTACAACTAACCAATAAAAGAGTAGACAATATAATTCAAAATGACAAAAAGTAAGGAAACAAAAAAACTTACAACCAGGAAATATATGCAGCCTCCCAAAGTTATTGACGTGTGAAGAACTAGCCCGACTTTTGATATTTCGAATGCAGTCATCAACCAGTCATATACAAACTTTGACCAATCAAAATCCTTGATTTTATCAACATCTACTAAGGCACCAAAGTATTTTGTGCTAGGGTGTGTACTAGAATTGGGACAAAGAAATGTGGAAAGAGCAACAATCAGAAAGCATCTCACTGTTTGATCATTGCTTAGATTCTCTTTAAGCAACTCATTACCAAAAACTTAATTGAGGGTAGTGTAGCTTGGTCAAACAATTGAAGCAAAGAGCTTTTCCACACTCTCTCTCACTTTAATTTCAATACCACCAGTGGGTATTCCTAACACCATATGGATGAGAAAATGGACCTGAGTATAACCTTTCCATCAACAACTATGTCGAGCTGGAAGTATCTACATGGTCTGCTATCCATTGAGCAAAATATCTTGGAACAGAAATGTCTTCAAAATTCAAAAGAGAAGAAAAGCCAAACTGTTCAATAGCATCTCTCTTGACCGATGAGACCATTGAGAATTTCAGCAAAATATGAGGTATTACATCTACTAAATGCTCTTCGGACGTTGGCATCTTTAGAACATTTCTTAGATTCAACTTTATGACTCTACAAAATAGAATATAACATATGGTTAATGAAAATAGAAAAAACAAAAAAAGGATATATAATAATTGTTAATCCATTTACTGAAAATAACATTTCAACAAATAAGCTAATAGACAATAATTAAACTTCCAATATACTAACACTTGACAACACTGCATTTCTATTAAAAAGAGAACCTATTAAATATGGCCAAACTGGAATTTGCACATGCAGGATACTAAAATTACACATTACATGGAGCTGAAAGGTTATGTTTATAAAACTTCTAAAACACTTGACACTAACAGATAAATTCAACAAACATATGCAAACTTGGAATACAAGGTGGACACATGATATAATTGAACTCATGCTGAATAACATGGCACCATATTGAAACTCGAATACCACACCACAGATAAATTCTAAAACTTGCACACATTCAAGGAAAAAATTGCATATGACCTGATGCTGCAACATAAACTAACAATGGTGCAAGTTTTGAATCGTAGGCGAGGATTGTGGATGTGACGATTGCATCTATGCCAACAGGTATACAAAAACTACAAGTTATTATAGTACATTGAACTATTAGCAAAGAAATAATATAAGTCAACTCTATATGATGCATCCTAACAGTGTGTTTCATATTTCTTAGATTCAACTTTACGACTCTACAAAATAGAATATAACATATGTTTAATGAAAATAGAAAAAACAAAAAAAGGATATATAATAATTGTTCATCAAACCTTAGAATTTTGCTTCTTAACATCCTTTTTTGCGGACTTTCTTTTAACCGCTTTCACAACCTGAATAATTAAACAAGGCAATGATATCAAATTTTTGTTAAACTGCTTAAAAATGAATTCATTATCTAAATTGATGACAAAAAACACATACCATTTTCTTAAAAGTGTTAAAAATCAACTCATCATCTAAAGATTCATCAGATGCTAAAAATTAAAATACAGCAGTCAGTGCAAAATAGCTTAAAAACAAACACAAAAAACAAGAATAAAAAATGAAAACTCACAATCTGCATTGACTTCATTAGCACCACCACAATCTGAAGCAACATAATCACTATCATTTCCCGGAACATCGCCATCTCCACTAGAACTAGAATGATTGTGAGAATCTTCTTTAGCCATTCTAAAACTACACAAATAACAATAAAGCATGAATGTGAGAGCCATATCAGAGCAGCATACAAAAGCATTGTACAAATGCTTATTCAAAAATAATGTAAATTCTAAGCAGTAAATATTTAATAGAAATTCCACTACATATACTACAAAATTGTACATAAATTAAAAGAGCAATATTACTACATTTATACTGCAATTTGTTTCCACCCAAACACATTATTAAAAACAATAGTAGGAACAATGCTAAACACAAACTATGGTGAACAAGGAGGAATAAGAATGGTGAGAATGCAAACTTCAAAAGAAAAAGCAAGAAAATATATGCACAAACCACATCATGTAAATCGAGATACAAATTGCACACATTCAAGGAAAAAATTGCATATGACCGATCTTGCAACAAATACTAAACAATGGTGCAAGTTTTGAATTGTAAGCAACGATTGTGGATGTGACGATTGCATCTATGCCAACAGGTATACAAAACTACAAGTTATTATATCCATAAAACAGGTGCTAACAACATTTGTCAGACTAGAAAATAGATGGGGGGGGGCAAAATACCAACAACACCACTATATCTCACATACATTCTCTGGGGCAAAATACCAACAACCAGATGTCCGATTTGTCTTAGCAAAGATTGTTGCATCAAGCATTGTGCACGAATAAAAACTACATATTTGTTCATACTACAAATGTAAGATTCGTATCACACAACAGAACACAGCTCAGTTGGATTGCACATGTAACTCACCAACCTTCATGAGAGAGACAGTAGCCAAGCAAGTTGCACACAAACGGAACGCCAAATCACCTCCTCTCTCGCGCCTCCTTTAGATCTAACCAAAGAGACAAAGCGCCGATGAGTTCGTCGAGCACCAAGAGGCACACCAAAGAGACTATCGCCTTTTCCTCTCGGCACTCTCTCAAGCCTTCGCACGACAGAGCAAGCATATACGTAAGAAGACATACATCTACTAACAATGCAAAAGGTATATTAGAATGAAGTAATGATGAACTCACGGAAGGTCCAGAGTTCTAACAACCTTTGGACCTTAGGATGAAGAATACACATCACCAAATCATTGTTAGGATTGGAGCGGTTTGAAGCAAAAATAAGTTCTAAAGGAGTTCAAATCCTCGTGACCAACATACATACATGCAGGATCCCAAAATAATTATTCTACCAAGGACAGAAAAATCCGACCAAGGTGAGCCCTAACATAAAACAAAATGAAAAACTAAAGAACCAGAAATTATTCTACCAATGACAAAGGTTCGGACACATGTGAACCCTAACATAAAAAGAAAAATTTAAAAACATTATTTAATATAAAAATGAAAGAAAGGGCCCAAAAATTACACTCATAAGAATTAAAAATGCATATTGTGCGGGATTGCAAGTTTAGTTAAAAATGGTGTGCAAGTTTTAATCTAATCTGTGTTGTTCATAGTGAGTTGTGTATCATTGTTCATATGTTAATTGAATAGTGAACTGACAAGTGATAAATGACCATGAGACCATATGAACAAAAATAGAAGAAAATAAAAAAAGCGACATAAGAGATACACATGCAGAAAATAAAATTAAGACAACAACACTAAATCAAGAAAGTCATTTATGCTTCAATAAATGGATAGCACTTGGGACTAAACTAAAAAAATAGCATAATAGACAGGCGAGAATAGAGTTGGTAGCTTACCTCCCACCTACAAATCGACTAGCACTACAATGACCACCTCACCACCAATTGTTTCGTTGTTGATCAAGGTCGCAGAGCCCACATGCATTGTCTTGATATTCCATTGTTTGTAATTGGCGATATGGATACAAATGGTTCGCATACAAAACAAAATCCACGGTTCAGCGAGAAATAACTTTATGATTTCAAGACATAACCAAACCACAAAAATTAACTACAATTATCTAACCAACCACAAACAAGCATTGTTTCAGATCAGATCTACCAGTGTGCTCGATTCGACTAACTACCACCTGCAGCCATAACTAAGCCACTGCATACATTTGAACTATGGAGACACAAATCAGAGCGACATACAAAGCATTGAACAAATGCTTATTCAAAAATAATATAAATTCTAACCAGTAAATATATTATAGAAGTTCCACTACATATACTATAAAATTGCACATAAAAATGCAGATCTCCACTATCGATGTGTATTTGAGAGCATTTATTTCACACAAATGTACAAATTAAAGAACATGTATATTGGCATAGATTAAAAAAATACATTACAAAAGTTCCACTACATGTACTATAAAATTGCACATAAATTAAAACTGCAATAATAATGCATGTGGACTGCAATTTGTTTCCAACCAAACACATTATTGAAAAATGCAGATCTCCACTATCGATGTGTATTGGAGAGCATTGATATCAATGAAATCTAAATAGACGCAACTCGGCGGGACACATTCAAGAAAAGATAGAATAAAGCAAAAACAACTCCATTTACTGAAAATAACATTTCAACAAATAAGCTAATAGACAATAATTAAACTTCCAATATACTAACACTTGACAACACTGCATTTCTATTAAAAAGAGAACCTATTAAATATGGCCAAACTGGAATTTGCACATGCAGGATACTAAAATTACACATTACATGGAGCTGAAAGGTTATGTTTATAAAACTTCTAAAACACTTGACACTAACAGATAAATTCAACAAACACATGCAAACTTGGAATACAAGGTGGACACATGATATAATTGAACTCATGCTGAATAACATGGCACCATATTGAAACTCGAATACCACACCACAGATAAATTCTAAAACTTGCACACATTCAAGGAAAAAATTGCATATGACCTGATGCTGCAACATAAACTAACAATGGTGCAAGTTTTGAATCGTAAGCGATGATTGTGGATGTGACGATTGCATCTATGCCAACAGGTATACAAAAACTACAAGTTATTATAGTACATTGTACTATTAGCAAAGAAATAATATAAGTCAACTCTATATGTGCATCCTAACAGTGAGTTTCATATTTCAGATCTGTGGATGTTCAACATACATGCATGACCACCCACCTCCACCCCCCCCCCCAAATACCTTGACCTCAGTTCAGGCTAAAAATGAATCCATAAAACAGCTGCTAACAACATAAGTCGGACTCAAAAAATGGTGGGTTGGGGGGGGGAGGGGGGAGGGAAATACCAACAACACCTCTATATCTCACATACATCCTCTGCGGCCCAGCACCGACAATGACCAGATCTACGATTTGCCTTAGCAAAGATTGTTGCATCAAGCATTGTGCATGAATAAAAACTACTGATAAGTTCATACTACAAATGTAAGACTCGAATCATACAACAAAACACACCACGAATGGATTGTACAAGTAACTCACCAAAGAACTCGCAGAATAGACAGTAGCACGCAAGTCGCACACGAACGGGAACGCCAAATCACCTCCTCTCTCGGCCGTCTCTTTCAGATCTCTGTGCCATAAAATTCCAACCACAAACAAGCATTGTTTCAGATCAGATCTACCAGTGTGCTCAGTTCTGACTAACTACCTATGGAGACAAAAATCGGCTACGGTGACAGAAACTAAATCACGAAAAATTTGCTACAACAAGCCACAAATGAACAGGATGTAATGAACTTGATCCAAAATTGTTCTACCCTAAAATCATTTCTGTTGTGCCTCTCCCTACACATACCCCCACCCGATGCAGTCAAAAAGAGCACAATCCTCAACCAATCAACTTGCTGCTATACACCAACCATCCACACAGATCATAGGATAAGGAACCACACCAAGAAAATTCAGGTCGCACGGCGAGCATATCGTGAGCAACAAGCAATGAGAGCACACCGAGCGAATGGGAGCGAAAGGGCGAGCAAAGGCACAAATCAACATGAAATCGACAGATCTAAAATCACTAAACAAAAATCAACACGAGAAGGACAAGGAGAACACCAACGTCAGATATGATGAAGGAGTAGGTGCTCGCCGGAGATAACCGCCGATTTGGAGGGAGCTCCTCCTCACGTTCTCCTCTTCTCAAAGCAGACCCAATCGCCGGTGAGTTGAGACACCAATCGCCAGTCAAATCGCCGTGGAGACGAGGAGTCTCTCGAACACTCCGCACGACTGGAAAAAACTATTGGGAAAAGTAAGAGGCGCGCGGACCGAGGAATACAAAAATACAAAAAACAAATCATATCGGGTTGAAACGTGGATCCGATAAAGTTCCAAGCCCGTTTCAGAATCGACTGAAGCAGAAAAAGAAATCCAGGCGACTGTGCATTAGCAATTCCGTTTAGAAAAACTACTAAATAACTTAAGATGAAACTATGTTGATGCAGTCTGATGTTGACCTGCATGCACCAGTGCACGACAGCATGTAGTCATTGCCTAGTGCTTATTACCTTATCGACCTAACTACTGCCGCACGCTCCCTCCCCGACTCTCAGGTGACAGTTGTTGCCCGTTTACTTCTTGCAGACGGATCGCCATTTGTCATAACTATGCTCCTTGCCACTAAGGCCAAGCCAGGGGTTAGAATTACTCTCAGCCTCTCACCAACTCGCTTGATGGCCAATTGCCCCTCGATCTCGTGTGTTAGTGCCATCGAGTTTGATAATTTTGATATGGATTAGTGGAGCTTGAGAGACTGAGAGGGGGAGGGAGGGAATAGGTTAGGGGTTGAGAGATCTACAGTGGGCCAATGGACCAGTCTAATAAGAGGGCGGATGGGTTATTAGGCCGCGCTATTTTAGGTGAATTAGAGAGGGAGGGTGTGGGAATAGGTTAAAATCAACTATGGGAGAGAAGGTGTAGGTGCGGGTTTAAATCAATTACGAGTACATGTATGAAATATTCTATCTAATTATTATTATATATGTAATATATTTACTAAATATTAAATATTATATGAAAAATTTTAAATAATCAGTCAAATACCTTTGAATTACATCGCACCACCAATGCATCGAGGTACTTACATAGTTACATGGTGAGCCCTGGCTTGTAAAGGATTTGAAAAAAAAATGCCATGAACACATGCAGTTTAGCTTATTTCTGACAATGAGGTTAGGCGGTACTACCAGTACATGATGGCCTGCTCCTTCAAAGTTCGAACTGCCTCCTAATGGTGACACATGGTGATGGTGCATTTAAGCTTTCCCCCACAAAGAAGGACACGGAGCATGTTCAGCCTGGACGTACGCGTACGTAGAGGCGCCGACAATGCAAGTAGAGCATTAGCAACTGGTGCCGTCGCTGAGTGCAAGATGGGTGAAGGGATTTTGCTTCTTTGTTGTTAGAATCTTGTTGTGCAGCATCGAGTTATAATGTGTTATCCATTTGAGATGCCACCTTTTCTCATTGATCTTGTAATTTCTTGCTGATTTGAGTACTGTTCCACCGAAATTGCGCCGCTTTAATTGGTCTTATTTTTTCAGTTGATTTCTAGCTTCAGATTCAATCAACAATTACTATTTATTAAAACTATTTATTCGCCTCCTCCCCCGCTCGGCTGTGCAATCCCCCGTTGATTCGCCTCCTCCCCGGTTCACCGCCGCCTGCGCGGGACCAAAACTGACTACTGAGAACTAGAGGAGCCCTGACTTGCCCTCCGTGGCGGACGGCGAGGTCTCATCGCCGGGCGCAGCGGCCCTTGCGGAGAATCTTGTGGGGTTCTCTGCAGGCGGTGGGGAGGAGCAGCAGCAGCAACCGCGGGCCACGCTGCGCTGCAACTCTCCAACAAGTGCGCCTCTCTCCTTCCTTCTTGCGTTCTTGGCTTCAACTTTTGTTCGAAAATTTTCTGATCTGTGGTTGCCGCGTGCTTGCTAGGTCAAGAGCCAGGAAGGTGGAGAAGAGGAAGAGGAACGAGGAGAAGAGGAAGAAGCTGGAGGAGGAGCGCCGGCTCAGGGAGGAAGCGAAGAGGAAGAAGGCATATCCATTTTTCAGTGGTTATCATTAGTTATTTGTTCAAAGTCAGTAGCTCCACTTAAATATTTGTGTGAATTTAGAAATATATGCATTTCGTGGTCTGTTTTGGGAGTTAATATAAGTCATAGTTCAATGTGAATAAGATAGCAAAATAGATCTTGTGTTAATTTGCAGAACTAGGCATTTTTTTTGGTTAATAGGCTTCAGATACTACTTTTACTTCAGTCAAGAGTTAATAGTTTGGTTCTTGTAGTTAATGGCTTTCTTTGTAGCTATTTCTTTTAGTTATTTTTCAATAGCTAGCAGCATCGGATATTCAGATTTCTTTAGCTATATTTGTGGAGTTAGATACTTGGAGTTGGTATTTATCAACTGGATTGTCAACTTTCTTGAGCAACTTATCAACCTGCATACCAACAAACAAATGTACTGTTACCTCACTACAGAATGTACTTGCAGTTGGAATGAATGCATTGTCAAAATTATGTGCACAATTAGTGACATGGTTGGTAGCTTGGACTTTGGATGATGACATGGTTGAGACAACAATAATATATATACTACCTTGATGGTCGTCTGGTTGGTTAATGGTTGGAAAAAAAGGAAAGAAAAATATACCACACTCTGTGCATTTTCTGGTTGCAATATGCAGTAGTTTAATTGATAGCATCAATTTTGTACCCCAACACCATAGTAGAACTTGTAGCCGAGAAGGTAGCCCAAGGGTAAAAGGAGTTGAAACCATATAGCCGGTCGACAAAACCCACCGACTGCTGCCAAGCGGCCGAGGTTACCTTGTTTAAATGGGCTGATGATATGGTTTTTTTGGTTGTTTCTTACTCAGAGAATTGGAGCGCATAATACTTCTTGTGCATTATCATCAAACATCTTAGGTTAATTTATTCCTGTCCGCATCTCTCTGTTTTAGTGTTTTTTTCTGTATTTTTTCCCCTCTAGTATTCTCTGTTGGTACGCAGTATTACGCGTCAAGTGTAATATGACATACACACACATTCTATGTGGGAAGGGCTAGGAGTGTGGAGTTGTGTTCTACAGGTTCAGGTGTACTAATTTTTCCTAGAACTCTGCCTGGAACATTTCGGTTGCAGCGTTTACCATAGTTGCTATTTGGTTCTTTCCATTGTAACCAAGAATCAGGTAACTACAAGTTGTTATACTTCTCAAACAAAGTAACCTACTAGCATAAACTTCCTTTGCAGTTTTGCATCGGGTATATTTGGATCGAACTCTTCTTTTCTTTAGACGATCGAGCCAAGAAAGGTACAAATTAAGGACTGTTGTATGGATGGCCTCCACCTAAACCTAGCCGGCCTGCTAAAAAATTGCAAAACCCAAAATGGGACATGTATAATGACATAAATACCCTTACGAAGGGTACTTCAGTATAAGGACATAATTGTAAAATACTCCCCATGTGAATATATATATGGCAGCACTGGACATGGGGAAGAGGGCAAGTATTGTTCATCTGTTATCTCCACTACCATACTCCCACTTTACTGTTTGGTCAGTAGCCACAACAGTTGACGCTGTCCGTGGGGACGACTGAACAAGCCGTTGAGATTTGAAGAAGGATGGCACCCAAGAAAGATGCATCGACAACCAGGAAGAAGAGGAGCACGACGACGGCGCTCGTCAATGCCAGAGCCTCTACATCAGCAGCTGGCGCGGATGGCAACGCTGGTGTTGCGACCGCCGACGTCGGCACCCACGGCATGACGACCGACCCCACTCCTGGCGCGGCGATCGGAGCTGGTAGTACCGATCGGGTCATCGGGAGTGGTGGCGCCGATGCCCACGCTGGCACGGCCACTGCCCCGCACCCGGCATGGGAGCGGTGAGTGGCTCCGACGGCAACGTCGACCTCGTCACCAACCTTGGAGTCCACCGCACCAGCGCGCCGAACAACTCCGGAGCACAAGCCGTAGTTGCTGCCAACCCGGTTCGTGCCGGCGCTCAGGCCAGGGCAACCACCTTGGCGGTGGAAAATGCTCTGCTGACGACTCTCGGCACGCTGCAGCGTGAGCTGGCGGACCTCTACGAGGCCGTGCGGGACATACAAGAGGCTTGGAGCCAACAAATCCCGCTGGGGGCGGCGGCGGAGCCTACGCCCGAGCGGGCGGACAGCTGCGATGCCCCTACATCTAGTCGCGTCCAGCTTTGGCGCGTGGATCCGGAGTCCCCCCTCTCCGCAGGCCTGCAACAATCGGTGTGGCCAGAGGACTTCAAGTTCCCCACCACTATCGAGCCGTATAAAGGCGACACGGACCCCCGGGAGTTTGTGCGTGTGTACGAAACTGCCATCGAAGTCGTGAGCGGGGACGACTCCACCAAGGCAAAGGGGCTACCCCTCGCGTTGCAGGGAGTGGCGCTCTCTTGGTTCTTCACCATAGAGCCGAACTCCATCTATGCGTGGAAGCAGATCCGTAATCGTCTCTACAACAACTTTCAGGGAAATTACGTCGAGTGCGTCGACGTGGATCAGCTTTTCGTTATCAAGCAAAAGCCCTCGGAGAAGCTCCAAGAGTACTTCAAGCGCTTCGCCAAGGTGTGCTGCCAGGTCAAGGATGTCAACAAGACCACCATCATCAACGCGGCGATCCAGGGCCTTCACCTGGGGCCACTAGCCGAGTACAATGTGCGCAAGCCAAAAAACAGTGGCCAAGCTCTTCAACAAGATGGAAGAGTACGCCAGGGCGGAGGAGGATGCACAGTGGCACAGGGGTGACGACTCCGACACCAATGAAGCGAAGGACTCATCGAAGAGCGCCGCTAAGCGCAAGCAAGAATCCCAAAAGGATGCCTCCGAGCATAAGGACACCTCCAAGCGTAAGCAGGACTTGTCGAGTGACAAGCCCAAGCGCAACCAGCGTAGATCCCAGAGGGCCCGCTATGTCTTCGACATCGAAGGCGGCTCCGAGGACAACGCCCCCACCGGTCGCGGGTGAGGTCATAGAGGCCAGGGGCGAGGGCGCGGCCAGAGTCACGACGATAGACCCTGCGCAGAGCAAGAGCGCCAGGACTACGACCTGTGGTGTGAGGTGCATGGCCGTGGTGATCACCTCACGCGGACATGCACCACCATCGCGGCACTTCGTCAGAGCGTCACCAGAGATAGAGCCCTGGAAGCGCCACCAGTCATGGCCCACGTGCAGCAACCCCAGGAGGGCCCTTTGCAGATACAGGCCCCGGAGGGAGCCCAACGCCGGATCATAAATGTCATCTCCGGAGGCTCTTCGCTGGAGTTCTCCTCAGCGCGGCAACAGAAAGCCTATGCGCAGAGGCTACACCACGTGGCGGCGTACCCGGCACAAGCACCGCCGGCTTGGGCGCAACACGACATCACCTTCACGCTTGTTGATGTGGAGGGCGTGGAATTCCCTCACCAAGATCCCCTGGCCATCCAGGCCGCCATCGCAGGTTGCGATGTCAAGCGCGTCCTGGTCGATGGAGGTAGCTCTGCTGACATTCTGTTTGCAGTGGCCTTCGACTAGATGGGGATCCTCCGAAGTCGCTTGGGCCCCTCGGGTATCCCACTGCAGGGCTTCGGGGGTCAGCTGCTGAAGGCGTTGGGCTAGATACGCCTGCAAGTCTCCTTTGGCCAAGGTGACAACTCGAGGAGCGAAGACGTCACCTTTGACATCGTCAACATCCCGTACCCGTACAATGCCATATTGGGACGCCCAACCCTCAACTCCTTCGGAGCAGTCCCGCACCATGGCTTCCTGTGCATGAAGCTCCCGGGCCCACAAGGTATCATCACACTTTCGGTGACCAGGACCTCGCCTGGCACATAGAGCTTGGTGCTAGGGCTTGCACCGCAAGGTGCATGTCCTCACCGACAATCCAAAGGCAGACACGCCCTCCGCCCTGGGATGGATGCCTAAGCCCCGGCCGGACGGCGAAGTCAAGAGGGTGCCCCTGCAAGCTGAAGGCCAATGTGTGTCCATCGGCGACGGCCTTCCCCTGGAAGTTGAGTAGGATCTACTCCGGGTCCTCTGGGACAACGCGAATGTCTTCGCGTGGTCCCCAAATGACATAAAGGGCATCGATCGGACCCTCATCAAGCACACCTTAGCAGTACGCCCCAACGCCAAGCCGGTCAGACAAAGACTCTGGTGCATGTCGATCAAGCGGCAACAAGCTGCCAAGGTAGAGGTAGCGAAGCTTCTCCAGGCCGGAGTTATCCGCGAAGTATAGAACCCAGACTAGCTTGCCAACCAGGTGCTGGTGAAAAAGGCTAGCGGTGTCTGGCGCATGTGCATTGACTTCACCACCCTTAACAAGGCGTGTCCGAAGGACAACTACCCCTTGCCGCGTATAGATCAGCTGGTGGATGCCACGGCAGGGTGTGAGCTCATGAGCTTCCTCGACGCATACTCCGGCTACCATCAAATCCACATGGCCAAGGGCGATGAAGATAAGACCAGCTTCATAACGCCGGTAGGGACATACTGTTTTATCAGGATGCTCTTCGGCCTAAAGAATGCCGGCACCACCTTCACCCGCCTCGTTGTGCTTGCCCTGGCCTCCCAACTCGGGAGGAACGTCGAGGCTTATATCGACGACGTGGTCGTGAAGACTAGGCAGCTCGCCTCCTACAGCCAAGATCTTCAAGAGACCTTCGACAATCTCAAGCGAACAGGTATCAAGCTCAACCCAGATAAGTGTGTCTTCGGCGTGCAAGCTAGCAAGCCTTGGGTTTTCTAGTGTTCAGCTGCGGCATCCAGGAGAACCCTGATAAGGTCGATGCGATCCTCGCCATGGAACCACCCAAGATGACGAGGGAGGTCCAGAGGCTTACTAGACGCATGGCCGCGTTGAGCCGCTTTCTGTCCAGGGTGGCTGAACGGGGCCTACCATTTTTTAAGACCCTACGCGGCTGCGATGGGTTCGACTAGGATGATGACTGTGCGAAGGCTTTCGATGACCTCAAGAAGCACCTCGCAAGCCTTCCTACCTTAGTCGCCTTAGCACCAGAGGCTCCCCTTTTGCTCTACCTTGCCGTCATAGCGACGGCGGTCAGCGCAGTCCCTCGAGGAAGGCACCCTTCAGCAGCCTGTGTACTTCATCTCTGAGGCCCTTCAGGGCACCAAGACGTGGTACACCAAACTCGAGAAGCTGGCCTACGCATTGGTCATGGCCTCGAGGAAGCTTCGACACTACTTTCTGGTCCACCCCATTACTGTGCCATCTTTGCTTCCTCTGGTGGAGATGCTACACAACAAGGAGTCCACGGGGCATATTGGCAAGTGGGCAGCCGAGCTTGCGCCCTTCTCCTTGACATAGCCTCGCGAACGGCAATAAAATCTCAAGTCCTTGTGGATTTCCTTGCTGAGTGGACTCCACCGGCTCAAACTCATATGCAACCAGAGGACCTGGTGTGCACACTCTACACCGATGGTGTCTACGGCGCTTTGGGCACTGGGGCGGGCGCAGTCGTCACTACGCTGAAGGGGCACTGCCTACTGTATTCCGCACATCTTGAGTTCCCGGCGACAAACAACACAGCGGAATACGAGGCGCTGCTCTTCGGCCTCACGAAGCTTAAAGCCCTCGGTGCCCGAAGAGTCCTTGTTCGCACCGACTCGCACTTAGTTGCGGGCCACATCGACAAATCCTACCAGGCCAAGGACCCCGAGTTGGCAAAGTACCTCGCGTCGGTGAGAGCGAAGGAGCGCCATTTCTTGGGTGTCACGGTCAAGGCCATCCCGCGAGCAGATAATGAGCAGGCCGACGTCCTTGCCAAGGCCGCCAGCCAGCAGCTCCCTCTCCCTGAGGGGGTGTTCTATGAGGTCTTGCCTACGGCGGTCATCGCTCAAGATAACTGCTACGTGGCCCTCGTCCATCAAATTGCCTAGCATGCGACTAGCGGGAACCAATCTACGGCTTTCTGCAAGGCATAGCGGAGCTGGATGACCCCCTCGAGCTCCGGCGTTTGCAACACCGTGCCAGGTCTTCCCAGGTGCTCGACAGTGTCCTCTACAAGAAGGGAGTATGCGCCCCACTCTTACGATGCCTCTCGCGGGATGAGGGTAAGCACCTCCTTGCGGAGATTCATTCTGCGGCTCGCATATTGTGCCGAGGTCTCTGGTCTGCAAGGCATTCAAACAAGGCTTCTAATGGCCAACCGCCATTGTAGATGCGCAAGATCTCGTGTGCCGGTGCCAAGGCTGCGAGTGGATGGGACGAGTCATCTGCAGACCTCCAGCGAGCTTGCAGCCCATCCCACCGGTGTGGCCGTTGGCGTGCTGGGGCATCGACGTTGTTGGGCCACTCCCGCATGCCCCTGGGGATCTTCGGTTCGTCGTCGTTGCCTTGGAGTACTTCTCCAAGTGGCCCGAAGCTATCGCATTGGCCAGGGTGACCTCCACAGCCATGCAGCGGTGCCTCTGGCAAAACATCATATGCCGCTTCGGAGTTCCCAGGGAGCTCACCGTTGACAACGGCTTGCAGTTTGACTCCACATCATTTAAGGCATTCTGCGACAACATGGGCATCACACTTCGGTATGCCTCGGTTGGGCACCCGCAGTCCAAAAAGCGCCTCGTCGGCCTACCGAAGGGTAAGTGGCCAGACAAGCTTCATAGCGTACTCTGGTCCCTCTACACGACGGTGACACGTCCGATAGGGTTCACGCCATTTAAGCTTCTCTTCGGCGACGAAGCGGTCACACCAGAGGAAATTAAGGCCGGCTCGAGGAGGGTCCTAGTCCAGGCCCCAGTGGAAGAGCGTGAGCTGTCCCATGATCTTCTCGACGGGGATCGGGTGAGCGCCACCCAACATGTCGCAAAGTACGCGCGCCAAGTGGCACGCGCACACGACCGCACCGTATACTCACGCAAATTCCAACCGATAGACCTCGTCCTCAAAATGGCGCTTCGCGCGGTGACGGTAAGCAAGCTGGAGTCCAAGTGGGAGGGCCTCTACATCGTCGCTACGGCTTTGTAGCGCGGAGCATATCATCTCGCAACATTGGAAGGACAGACTCTCCGCCACACATGGAATGCAGACAGGCTGCGGCGATATTATAAATGAGGCTGAAGGGATGTCCATAGCATGGTCGGCACCCTGACCTTGTAATCGCTCACCCGCAAATGGGAGATCAATAAAGTCCACCGTTTGCAAAACTGGTCTCATTCTGTGTAAAGACACGCAGAGGCAAGCCACCGCGTGCACTTTTCGGAGTATAAATAAGACGCGCGGAGGCATGCCTCCGCGTGCACTCTTCGAAGTATAAATAAGACGCGCGGAGGCAGGCCTCCGCGTGCACCCTTCAGAATATAAATAAGACACGCGGAGGCAGACCTCCGCGTGCACTCTTCGGAGTATAAAAAATCGTGTGACGGCCTCGAGCCTCCGCGTACTCTGCGGAGTATAAAAATCGTGTGAAGGCCTCGAGCCTTCGCGTACTCTGCGGAATATAAAGCGTCGGGAACTTGTCATCCCGAGCCACTCTACGGCGTATAAAAAACCATGTGACGGCCTCGAGCCTCCGCGTACTTTGCGAAGTATAAAGCATCGGGAACTTGTCGTCCCGAACAGCTACGGAGTGTAGTTAGTCGCCAGCTTCGCTGCCGCCACTTCGAAAGGTTGGGGACGGAGCGCTCGAGCGTTTATTTCGCCTAGACGCCAGCTCTGCTGCCGCCACATCGAAAGGTTGGGGATGGAGCGCTCGAGCGTCTACTTTGCCTAGATGCCAGCTCCGCTGCTACCACTTCAAAAGGTTCGGGACGGAGCGCTCGAGCGTCTATTTCGCCTAGACGCCACTCCTCTCGCCACCGAAAGGTTCGGGCGAGCACTCGGCGTCTACTTTGCCTAGTCGCGGCTCGCGCCGCCACTTGAAAGGTTGGGGACGGGCGCCGGCGTGTGCCGCCTAGACACCACTCGCGCCACCACTTCAAAAGGTTCGGGACGGAGCGCTCGAGCGTCTATTTCGCCTAGACGCCAGCTCCGCTCTGCCACTTCGAAAGGTTCAGGACAGAGCGCTCGAGCGTCTACTTTGCCTAGTCGCCAGCTCCGCTGCCGCCACTTCGAAAGGTTGGGGATGGAGCGCTCGAGCGTGTACTTCGCCTAGACGCCAGCTCCGCTGCCACCACTTCAAAAGGTTCAGGACGGAGCGCTCAGCAACGTTCGCAAAGTTTGTGCCTACTTTGGCAGGCCCATCGGCCCTTCATTCCTACCCTAGCTCGTGTGTATCGTGTACTGCGCACAAAGGGCAAGGCCAGTGGAGCCCGCTGCGTGCCCGGAGCCCTACGTGTTGGTCGAAGACAAGTGCAGTCACAAATAAAGGCAGGGACACGCATCTATTTTGACCAAGGGTTTTATTGCATTTATGAAATAATAGTTACAGAGACACTCGGTTATTGCATTCGCGAAGAGCAACATTTACAAATGCCTTCGGGCAGTCAGGGTCACTACTCGCCTAGCTCTTCAAGCTCTCACGCCGAAGTCTCCCCCTCCGACCTCCGGGTTCCCCAGAAGTGCAGCGAGTCCTCCGCCCACCCCCAATGCCGAAGGTGCCACCGAACCATGAGATCCGAAATTAGCAAGCGACCTTTGTCAGGCACCTGCCCGCAATAGAATAATGCATGACCAAAACACTTGACCAATTTTTTCATTTCATTGATAAAGAAAAGGGGCCATGGAGCGCCGGTTTACAAGAGTTAGCAGATACAGGGCAACGCACACCTACACCCTACACCCCTAAGACTTCGGCATCACACCTGAGGGTCGACGCCTTGCTCTGCTCCAGTGGCGCTGTCTTCGTTGTGCTATGGGACTTCATTGAGCCACGTGCCAAAGTCCTTCTCGCCCCGTAGAGTCTTGCGCAGCGCCACCTTCGCTGCGGCCTCCCCGATGTAGTCCCAAATCCTTTGGTGGAAGGCTCGGATGGTGCGGCGGACGGCGTGCACGGCGCCTGACATAACCCCGGCTCCTGCTAGCATCTCCAGCCGAGGGTTAGCCAATTCGCCCACGTGCAGGCATCCTCGGTGGTGGAGCAGGGTGAAGGCGATGTGGGACGTCACCACAGAGCAGTGGTTCCCGAAGGATCGAGCGGCGTTGAGGGCGAGGCCCGAAGCTTCTCTGATTCGCCGAAGTGTCCGCGACAGGTCCTCAGGGCCGAAGGTCTGGGGCGGCATGATCACGGACAGGTCTTTGAGGGCGCCTTCTAGAGCCTCCATCGCATCCCATGCCGCCACCGAGACGTTGCCCAGAGCCCGGTCCTTCTCCGCAAGTGATGCGGTCAGTCGGGACTTCTCCCTTTCTAGCGCTGTGATTTGCTGAAGCAAACGGTCGCGCACTTCGGTGACCGCCCGTTCCGCTTCCTCCACGAGCTCCCGGGCCTCCGCAATGGCCTTCGCGCCCTTCGTCTCGAGGAAACAGATGTGGTCGTCCTTGAGGGCGTTCGCCTCTTCGGTAGTGCGAAGGCGTCCTCCAAGGCCCCGCGCTCCCGAGTGCGGGCCGCCTGCAGAGCGCAAGCGACAGCCAGAGCCTGCAAGAGAGTTGTCAATGCAGCTTCAAGCGTGAACACAAGTACAAATCGGTGGCACCGATACTTACCCGTATCTCCGTGGCTTCCAAAACCCCCTCCAGTAGCTCCGAGCCGCACGATGCTAGTGCTTGCCTGTCCATCCTGGCATCTACGCAATCGGAGCGGGTGCGTCGGAGACCTCGCTCCCGCTCCCGTTGGTCGATCCTTGTCCGCGCCCCAGAGAACATGTCTCAGCTGATGTTGACGACGGGATCAGCGAACAGATCGGAGAAACCTTCGCGAAGTCGCGGGGGGGGGGGAGAAAGATTTGCACCTACCTTCAGCATGGATTGGTGAAGCCCCTTGGGGTGTTCGCTCCATCCCGGACCGAACAACGGGGCGCCACCTGCGTCTGGAGCGACGGAGTCCTCTTTGGGCCTAATGGCCTCCGTGTCGAAGTCAGACTCCAACACGTCCCCGACCCCAACTGCCTCTGCGAATGCCTCCTCCAGCCTGGAAGGCGACTGTGTCTGAGGGCGCTTCGCTCTCGGGGACATGGGCGAAGATTCCTCGGCCTCGGCAGCTGGCGCGGGCAATGAAGCTTCGCCCTCCTAGGTGTCAGTGTCGTGCCCCTTGTCCTTGGTGCCACCCAGGGACTCCTCACCGGGAGCGACGTGCGTCGCCTCCGCCTCCAGATCCGAATTGGCGTACTCCGCCAAGTCGGAGCCGGTGACGGTCGCACCTTCGGCTCCGGCGGGAATTACCGGAGGTGCAGCCGGCGGGCTGGACACAGTGGCAGGGGACCGAGCCCTCCATTGAGGAGGGGACGCCTCCCCCTTGTCGTCGCCATCACGGAGGCGCGCTCGGCCCGAGGTCAGAGTGGCGCACTTCGGCACAAGGATGCCCAGAGCTTCGCACACTCGATTTATCCGCCCCAGTTTTACTGCGGCGGTCGCGGACTAGCGTAAGCTGTGCTCCTTGGCCACGTACGGCCCAAGGAACACAACTACCGAGCGTTTCGCATCTTCTAGGAGGAGTCCTGCATGTAAAGCGAGGCAAAGTTAAAAAAACCCCGAAGGAGCTTTTGAATGCAGTCTACGGCGAAAGAGCTTACGAGCGTTGGAAGGCGCCGGCAGCGAAGACACGGATGGCCGAACACCGTCGGGCCAGATGGGGCCGGGCTGGAGGTGCTACCGGTAGGCAAGTGGCGCCATGCCGTACATCACGAACTCCTCCGCGAGATCGGGCATGTTGAAGCGGAGGGTGGTCCCCACCAGCCTCTGCGCCCTCTGCTCGTCGTCATGGTCGGGCTCCACACTGGGTGAGGTGTTGAACGCCATCGGCCGCCCCGTGCATCAAAGGCTGCTGCCGCTCACCACGCGGTAGTAGAACCACCGCCGCATCCAGTTGGATTCCCACTTCGCTCGGGTCGAGTTAGCAGGGAAGATCTTTGCGCACGGTGACCGTAGAACAAAGTTGACGCTGCCGAAGTTGGAGAACTCTCCTCCGTTGAGCTTCTTTGGCTGGCATTACGCGTCGTGGAGGAAGGCAAATAGGGAGGCGCTAGGCCAAACCCCCTCTGTCCGCGTCGTCCAGTTGTAAACAGCTAGGTGAGCTATCGCGTTCGGCGTTAGCTATGCTAGTTCCAGCTCGTAGGTCCGGAGGACGTTGTTGACGAGCTTGGCCGACGGGATGCAGAGGCCGGCTTCGAAATATGCAATGAAGACGATCGCCTCCGACTCCTCCGGGTGTGGCTCCGTCTCGTCACTAGCAGGCAGGCGAACCACGCTGTGATCCGCCAACTTTCCCTCACGAAGAAGAGATCGGATCGTCTCCTCCGTCACGAGGGTCTGCCCCAGCACGCTGGAGCAGGGGCCTTCCATCTTCTTCTCCACCGTCCACCGCTTGTTGCACAACGAGGGGTCGCACCACCGCTGGGCCAACAAGCATGTTCTTCGCAGCGAGCCATTGTCATCTAGGAGGTGCCAACGAGACGTTCGATGGCGGTGGTGAACGGTGGCAACAAGTGAGGCGAGATCAGGGTGCATAGAAGCAAGGAGCAGCAAAAGGCAAAGAGCAGGAAAACGCAAGCAACAAGCGAGTGAGGAAGAACAGCGGCGCGACGACAAGGGGCTATATAAAGCCCCTTCGCCTCCCACGATTGGGAAACACAACCGGCGGGAGTCGAACCATCCGCTTTCCCCACGATCGGGAAGCACACCCCGCCATGGTCGTGCGGCCGCCTGACAGCCCACGACGCACCAATCATGTCTTGCCACGCGTCTCGCCCCCTTGGGAAGGAGCGCATGACTACAGTCGTGCGACCGCCTGACAGCCCACGACGCACCAATCACATCCCGCCACGCGTCTCACCCCCTCAGGAAGGTGCGCACGACTGCAGTCGTGTGGCCGCCTGACAGCCCACGGCGCACCAATCGCGTCCCGCCACACGTCCCGCAACCTCGGGAAGTAACGCAATCAAAACGCATGACCGCGGTCGTGTGAACGCCTGACATCCCAGCAGCCAGCGCGACCCTCGGCGCCATTAAGACACCGTCGTCGGGCCGTGAGCCATCGGTCTGTACTTCGACTTTGAGTCCGTGGGATGACTCCGGAAACCACTTCGACTCCGTGTCCGTCGGACCAGTCTGGCCTCCACTTCCTCGTATATGCGGGACAGGTCTGGCCCCCGCTTCGACAACATGTTTGCGGGATGAGCCCGGCCTCGCCTCAACTTCGCCCCGGTAGGGCGGCTTCGCCAGGTACTTCGACTTCGCAACCAGAGGATGACTTTGGCAGCCAGTTCGACTCCGTGTCGGCGGCACGAAGCCGGGCTGCGTCGGGAAATTCATTCTGCCCAAGATCACAGAAGGTCACAGGCCGCAGGGATGGAGGGGGCCAAATGACTCGGCAACATGGCTTCGGCCCGTGAAGCCCTTCACTGTGAGAGGCTTCTGTTGTAGGGGTGGCTCCCCACCTAAGCCCAGCCGGCCTACTAAAGGATTGTAAAGCCCAAAATGGGATATGTATAATAACATAAATACCCTTATGAAGGGTATTTATGTGTAAGGACATAATTGTAATATACTCCCATGCGAATATATATATATATATATATATATATATATATATATATATATATATATATATATATATATATATATATATATATATATATATGCCTGGACATGGGAAGAGGGCAAGCATTGTTCATCTGTCATCTCCACTACCATACTCCCACTTAAAAGATGGTAATGGGTACCCGAAACCCGATACCCGGTGGGTTTTTACTTTATTAGGGCATGGGTCTCAGTCAATTTTCTAACCCATGGGTCTCTTAATGGGCAAAAAGCCCAACCCATCGGGTCTACCGGCTTCGGGTACATTCCTATAGTACCCAAACCCGTAAACCCATGGGTAATATAAACCCGATCCATAGGAGTTATAAACCCAGGCTCCTAGCCTCTCAGGCAAACCAGGTCAGCCCATAGCCCATTAGCCATTTAGCCCCAAGCCCCCAATGTGGCAATGCCCCATACAACCCATAGCCCATCAGCCAATTAACCTTAGCTAGCACTCAAAGTCTCAGACTCACTAGTCACTCCGTCACTCGGTCACCCACCCTGATTCAACAGCCGCCACAGCGGCGGCGCATTTGGCGTTGCTTGTAATGATATGCTACGCTAGTGAACTATGAACTGAGAATTGATGGAGTGTACTAGTGATGTGCATTGTGGATTTGTCGTTGCTTGTTTCATGCATAGTAGCATATAAATTGAACTTATTGTTGACTTGTTAAGCACTACACCGTCTGCAATCTGCACAGCTGTTGTCGGGCACGGGCGACCCGTGGGTACCCGTTACCTAAGTGGGCATGAGTCTGGACAAAAATCTACACCTGTCACGAGTATGGGTTTTTTAGCGGGCACATTCAACTTTCATAGGCACGGGTTTGGGATAGCAAAACCCAGCGGGTTTGTGCCCGTTGCCATCTCTACTCCCACTTTACTGTTTGGTCAGTAGCCACAACAAGGACAATATCGCAACTCGCGCAATCCGTAAACAGATGCACGCCTTACTCTGCCTGAAACGAAGGGTTCTTCCGAATCAAAGCTCCTTGGCTAACGTCTGAACTTCGAACTGTTTGGATAGCATATGCTTGATACAAAATATATTACGGCAAAATTTACTTATGCCAAGATTTGGATACAAGTGTGTGCAAGAAGTACGCTGTAAACAAGATTAAAAAACTATACCTAGAATACAAGGATTATACAATATAGCTAGATCAGAGCGCCTTCCATGACCAAAAAAACACAGGAAGGTATGCATGCGTGCACTGATCGCAACACCAGAATTGTGTAGATCTTCGAACATTTTTACATTGTGCACACAGCACACCAAGGATAATCAAGATCATAACTGTCGATCTCAGATGATACTTGGCGCATACAGTTACTAAAATGCACGAAGATATTGAAGTACAGGTGGCAAGTTTCTGTTCTAGCAAATTATTATGCTTTGGGGGCCAACTGTTTTCGTTCCATAAAATATCTAAGTAAGCTGTGAAGTCGCTTTCAGATGACTGGACAACATGGACATGTTCCAGGTGCCACATCCCCTTCCCCACATCCACATGGCTGTATGTAATAAACCAACTAATGTTCTTTGTCTGATATCTGGACGGCAATTAGACCATGTGGAAATAAAACATCGGACTAGCATCCATCTGAATTCTGATTGATGTATATCATTATCAAGCGTACGAGTGCAGTCGTGCTAACTGACACATGGACTGTTGAACAAGACACGGATGGAACACATTTAGGTCTCAATTTTGGAAGGTACTATTATGATAGAAGTTTCGTGGGAAACTCTGCATCTAATTTGAATGGACTTTGATGAGAGACATGTATAAGGTCTAGTATATGTTTACAATAAATAATTAGTACTTTAATTAAGTTGAATTTGTATTTTGCAAAATTTTCAAAAAATTCAGATATTAGCTTAATGTCGATGTTCCCGGATGGACCGGTCGGTGTGACCGGTCAGATCGCTGGGAGGAAACGGTTAGATTGGTTTGTGAACGGCGATCTGACTAGTGGTTCAGTGTGATCTGATGTTGCGTGGCGGTTCGACCGTAGGGGCAGTATGACCGATTTCTAGTTGAGGTTGTTTTTTCCCAAAGAGAATGTTTTGGATTTGGGCTCGCGCGATTTGACCGGATATTGTGAACAATTTGCCAGATGTGAGTGGTTGGTGTGACCAGCACTGAAATGGGGTCACACCGGTGGGCTAAAAATGGGGTCACACCGGTGAGCCGGTCAGTGGCCGACGGTCTTATCGGGGAGGTCCAACTGACCTGCAGAGAGCAGTCAGATCGGTGGTTGCAGCCAAAGAACGATTGAGTTGAGCTGAATTGGTTTGAGGTCAAATCATGGCTTGGGAGCTGTGAGGGTTTGTGTTACATAGTATGATGCATGGTTTTGACTAACATGAGTTAAGTACATAAAATTTGTGCTTAAGATAGTTGCTTGATTTTTGGATGTGCATGTGGCTTAGAGAACGTTAGCAGTCGACGACAATTGACTTGGACTAAGCAGGGGAGCTAAGGTCCGAGCGATTGTGTAGTCCGAGTGAGGCTATGCTATGTAGCTCAAGCGAGAAGTATAGAAAAGACAAGAATCATGTAGAGACAAGTTAGTGCATATGGTGCACCAAGTGAAGATGTGACAGCTAGTTATTGGGCACTACGGGTTGCGGGTCAAAAATCATGGAAATGCTTTGAGGTAAAGTGAAGATGAAGTCAAGGGAAGATGCACGGAAACATCATCGAGGGTATTTTGGTAGTTTATCAAATATTGGGTTGGTGATTTGATCAAAACCGCGGCACGGAGAAGCACAAATGAGAAGTGGTTTAAGTCAAGGAGAGCTGAAATTGACAAGTGGGTCAATTGCTAAAGAGTTAGCGTGAGTATGTAAAACATGTGTTAATGGGTTGATAGGTTTTCCCAATAGCCTTAATGGGTTGGACCGTTGGACCCATTAGGCTTAGCTATTAAGAGGGGAAGGGAGGAGGTAGTAGATCTAAGAATTCTATGTTTTGGCTTTACCACCTTGTCTTCTTCCATGGTTGTAAGAGAGAACTCGAGAAAGGAAATAGTAGTACTTTGGCTCTATCTTGTAATCATCCATGAGTATGTAAACCTTATTCTCCACTAAAATAGATCAATGTTTTGTCTCAATCATATTCTTGTTTGCGTTCTTGCTTAGTTTTGCTTTTTCTTAAATTAGATTTGTGATTTCGGGTTCGTAGGATTTATAACCCAATCTCTTGTGTAAATTACCTGGTTAGGATATGTGAAAATAGATTTGAACGGCCTCATATCTTAGATCCTCAGGAGCAGAAAATAATTTGAGTTTTAGGGTTTGTTTTGTTCTTGTGAACTAGATTCGATTATCTTCAGTTTTGTAAACTCGGGCTCAAGAACCTTATGATTCTTGATTGATTTATGTTCCTATTGCCTTGAACAAATTTCATGCAAAATTTGAAAAATGTTTGGATGAGAATTAGGTAAGTTCTTGAAATTTGAGCTTTTGACCCGAGAGGTTTGTAGGTTGGGGAACATGGGACCGGTCAGGTCGCCCCCAGATCTGCAGTCAGATCGACCTATCGATGTGACTGCTCACAGGCCGACGGTTGGACCGTCCTACAGTCAGACGGACCCATTGATGGCGGTCTGATCGGCCCTGTATAGGAGACTGTTGATCTTGTTTATTCTTGTTTCTAGTTTTGTTTTGTTTAGTCTAGTTAGTGTGATCTAAACTTGATAACTACTATAGTCACTCAAGTGAAGATTTTAATACGTTAAGGAGAAAAAGTTTTAGGAATCATTCACCCTTATAATTGCCGGCATCTGTCCTACATATATTTTCTCTTCTATAAAACTCCTATATAATTCCCACGCTCTAAACGAGGCTGTCCTGAGAACTGTCCTAGTTTACTCGAATAAATAGCATATATTACCACAATTATCCCAACACAACAGCAATACACAGCCTGCATAAGCCTCAGTTGGGCACAGGCCAATCACTCTTAACACCTGCTTAATCGCCATGTTACAATTAGCTTAGGTTGTGGCAGATATAGCACATATGCCTCCGGTGCATATATAGCAATACAGGAGATCATACCGCCAGTTAGTACACAGGATAGAGAGAGATAGGCAGATACAAAGATGTGTAGATGTAGCATGGCTGCATGACAGAAGAGAGAGAGCATGCTTAGATAGGTTTATCTGATCTGGAAGTGGTTCAGGGGTGGGTTCCCCGGGTTGCTCCGGCCGTCCGGGTCAGCGTGGCGGCAGCCGTCGCCGTGCGCCTCCGCCGAGCTCTTCCGGCGGCGCTCGTTGTGGCCGGCCAGGCGCCGGCGGCAGCTGCGCTTGGTGCCATCGAACTCCGAAAGCTCGTGGAACCTGCATACATACATTGTCAAGAGTAGCAGCGGTTTTTCAGACAACAAACAAACACATCAACCTGATCTCTTCACTATTCACAAATAAATACCAACAGATGAAAACTATAGCATGTGAAGCAGTAATTAGCATGCATGTACTCTTGTCAAATCAGAGAGATGGCAGTTGCTACTAGTGCCTTGCATTTAAAGCGTATCACCGAAAGCTATTTGCTCGGCACCAAAGAGAAAGGAGCAGGACAGACGAGTATTACTGCTGGAATCTGGTGCTATGCGCCGTGCACATGCATGTGCAAGCAAAAGCAGAGACAACAAAAGCAAGCATGAGGCCGTATTAGTCCTAGTCCACGGTCCTGTGGTCGTCCGTATAAAGATGCCCATCAAAAACCAACGCTGAAGAAGCACCATGCTTGCCAGGAATCTCCAAGTTTAACATTGCAATTTGCACCGTTGCATTGATTAGGATGAAATACCTGAAAAACAGAGAAGAACAGAGCAAGTGTTCTCTTGTCTGGCTCTCAGTTCTCAATGTCAAAAACCTTAATCAGTTTGCCATATCATTTATTATCCAGTAATGCGTACTCTTGTTTAGTTTTTCCATTTATGTCAAACACACACATCATGATATGATAAGATCTACCACTATAAAAGATTGCAACTCCGTTGTAAGAAACGTGCAGCTGAAAAGCTTCTAGAAACTGGTCCTTAGCAAGCACTTAGACCCCTAGGATGTGCTCATGTCACCGACAGCAGAGTGGGATAGAACTATCATTCACACTAAAGGTCATCAAGAGCATGATCATCTTGTCTAGGGCATTCTAAATCTAAGGACCACAACTATTTTGTTTGTTCCACTTTTAAATTCCCCACCTATGAGCAAACAAGAACTGCTGTAGCGTCTTTATCAAAACCTTAAACAGCACTGGGACAACATGAACAGGGCTAGCGACCAACTGCTCTGGAAAAGAGCTGGTCCAGTACTACTAGATTAACTTCAAACTAGATATAATTCCATTGCTCATGTGACACACATGAATTTGAAAAAATCTGAAATATGAAAGACCACTATAAGAGAATAAGCCTAACAGTAGAATGACTCCTCTGATCCGAAAAATGCCAACATGACATCTATATATTGTAACATGCAATTGCAGTGCCATACATATATACTCCAAAACAGCAAGATGGCACAAGAAACATAAAGCATCAGAAAACAGTAACCAGACTAGTCATGGCCCACAGGTGAGCTAATCTAGGACTGACTACATTCCACAACATCAACACACACCTCATTAGAGGGCGCAGAACTACCTTCCATCAAACATAGCAGTAAAGAACTAAAGATATGAATGTTTGCAGCTGAATTGGGGAGCTGCCTTGGAGAGGCAGAACAAATCGGACCTCGCCATTTTTTTAGCAAAAGGAAGGGTAAGTCAAGTTCTGAACTCCACTGACAAAAGCTAAAGTTTCATGGCCCATAAAGAACACGGCCACTACCCTTCCGAAGCAAGCAAAGGACAATGGTGCATGGTGCACTAACAAAGTAAAGAATCCTCTGAATGAGATGAAAACCTAGTTGCCTTATCCTACTTTTCACCACCCTGCTGGAGAAAATGCGTACAGAGTTTACATATACAGCACCCGAGAACAGGAGCTTGAACTAATCCATTTATTCAGTGCAACAATCTGTAAGGCTAACCTGACTTCTTATGATCACAGGCTCACAGTATTAGACCATTGCAGTCACCAAGAGGCCATGAACTATACAGCTACATGTCTATTAAAAATCCAGGAACAACATCCAAGAACACTAACTATACTGCCCCTTTAATTAAATCACCTTATAATTTGCAATACAACTTCAGCAGTACGCAAAGAATCAAACAGAGCATGGACTTGGAATTTGCGCAAGATTATTGCAAGAGCTTTTTGCTGCAAAGCTAAGAGCCAAATTAACAGCTCATGATCCAAGGGCAGTTCTTTAAACCTTTTGTCTAATTAATCCATGCACTTGGTTATACAATTAAAAGGAACCAATCATATAGTTAGTCGTAAAAAGACGTACGTTCGAGTATGCCAATTAGGCCAAATCGCGTCGTGTTCTGCACGCAGCCCAAAGATTTTGGCTAGCATGGTCTTACCGGCTGCATTGCTGGCAGAAGCGCTGGCGGAGGCCGGCGACGAGCACGAAGGCGGCCTTGGAGTGCGCCTCGCACACCTTGTGCCTCCGGAGGTACCGCTTCGCCTCGCTGAGGTCGACGCCGCACCTATCCGCCTGGCAGCTCGGGCCCCCACCCCCGCCCGCCGCGACGGGGCCACCAGCAGCACCGCCCCTCCTCACCGCCAACGCCGCGGCCGAGGAGCTGGAGGCGCCAACGGCGGCCACGGGCACGTTCACCAGATTCGGATTCTTGTCCTCCTCCCCGGACGGGGGTACCATCCCGTCCGCGCCGGCGACGTCCGCGCCGTCGCCGGCCGCAGCCGCTGCGGCGAGCTCGGCCATGGAGGCCGCCGAGGAGGACATGCGGGGCTTGTCCTTGCGGTCCATGCCGGCTAGCACCGCGGCGCGTGGTGGCGACGGGGAGGCTAGTGCTCCTCTTGGGGAGGGGATGGGTTGTTCGCGCTGGAGCTAGCTCGTGAGTGGAAGTGGAGGAGGGCCGGAGGGGGGAGGTGTAAAAGGTTGAAAGGGATATAAAGCCGGGTGCCGTGTGTGTGGAGGCAGGGGCGTGCATGTGGGCGCGGTACTATGGAATATAGTATACGACAGAGTACGTGCGTGCGTTTATACCTATGTGTTGTACGCTCGTATACGTCTTACATCTGCTTAGAGACATGTAGACCAGGGATTACAATTTCAATTGAAAAAAATTGGTACCATGCGAGAAATCCGATTTTCAGAAGTTTGGAAAATTTTGGTTTTTTCAAAAAAAAAAATCGATCGAAATATTCGAAAGTACTATTTGAATTCAAAAAGTTCAAATGTTACCTTCGGCAGTAGCGGCGCCATCACCCTCACCCTTCTTAGCGCTGGAGATGCCATTCACGCCGCTGACTACTACCCTACGGAAGTTGTCCTTGGCCGATCCCTTGCCGATGGCCGCATCGGCGCCCACGTCGTCATGGTCCGCCATGGTGATTTCTTCTTCACCGCCTACAAGATTCCGGCCGATGCGCCCTCGAGGACTAGTGTGATAATTGCGTCCTCTTCTCCAGCAAGTGGAAGCTCACCATCTTCAACCACACGGTGTATGTACACGGCCACCAAGGCACAGCTTCCCAGACAATGGCTTCGTTTTCCACAGCTTCTACTTGCTCTGGGATTGGGATGCCGACAATGAAGCATTCTTCCGTGTGATCTCCCTGCAACACCAAAATCGATTTGTTCGAGCCGAGGTGTACGACTCTCGCATCGAATGTGGCCTCTAAGCTTCGGGCCACGTAGGAACAGATTGACCAACCTTCTCTCCCCTACACAGCTGCCGCCTGCCGGCCTTCCTTGCACAGCTGCCTACTAGCTGCCAACCTCCCCTATGCAGACGCCCATCACCCTCCCCTCGCGCCGCCTCTATGGCTCCAGATTGAATTTGGAACTTTGGATGGGGAAGGAGAGAGATGAGAATGAGAACGGTCAGTGCGGAAGATGCCTTGCACTGCTAAGAGAGATGAGAATGAGAATAGGGTGGGTTGGTCTGTTGGCAACTTGGTGTGATGGGCCAAAAAAGTTAAAATGGGCCAAAAATTTTGGTCGATTTGGGCTTTTCTCAGGATGGGCCAAGAAAAGCAAATTTCAGCCGAAATTTGTTTCCCTAATGTAGACTCCATCGATCACATGCTAATAATAACCTTGCACTCAGCAACCGACAAAATGGGTTTGCTAGAATTGTGCTTCAGTGGTGGCTTCGGCTATCAACGTCGGTGACATAATACGTTAAACACTGATTAGGTTCTAGGTTCGCCAAGCCCGTATCATTATGGATTTAATCACGAACTATGAGGAGAGTGGTAGGCAGCAGACAATGGGTAGGCCTCGCTGGCACCATCAACTAGTGGCAGCTCCGGTGACCTCGAACGACTGTCTGGGCTCACTGACAAACAACTAAGTGGGTGTCCTTTGTAAAACGGATATTCAAAGATGAATCGAAGTTGCTCTCATGCATGTAACCTATGCGGAGCCTCTGTATTTACATTGCATTACCGTCAATAGTAATTACATGACAATACAACTCCTTGCTTTATCTGTAAGTAGCTGAAGAGATAGAATATAGAAGAGAGTTTGATCACAACACAACAACAAACTGTAGAATCAGAGATACAAGGAAGTCAAACTCTAGGCAGACTTAGAGATATATTGTTTAACGGTACCCCTCAATCTAGAGTTGATTCTAGGTTCAGATTATGTCTAAAATCTGTGAGTAGCTGAGTAAACAGAGGCTTGGTAAACCCATTGGCAACTTGATCTTGCAACGAAATAAATATGATGTCCAACACTCTGTGAGCTAATATTTCTCGAACAAAGTGAAAATCCACCTCAATATGCTTTATTCTAGCATAGAAAACTAGATTTGCCGACATGTTAGTAGCTCCAAGGTTGTCACACCATCAACATGTAGCTTTTGCTTGATATACACTGAGCTCTCCAAGTATCGATTGTATCCAAACAATTTATATTGTTGCATTGGCTAGTGTCTTGTATTCTACCCCTGTGCTTGATCTTGAAACTGTTGGTTGCTTTCTTCTCCAAGACACAAGATTCGACCTAAAAAAATATGGCAAGCCCCCTATTGATCTTCAATCGTTTGGATAATAGGCCTAGTCGGCATCTGAAAATGCACTTACAACCGTTGAATCAGACCTTTTTATCTTCAAACCAACTGTTGGTGTTTACTTCAAATATCGCAAAATTCTTTTCACAACTGCCCAATGCTACATCGTTGGAGAATGCAGGAACTAACAAACCTTATTCACTAAGTATGCTATATCTGGCTGTGTTAATGAAAGATACTGAAATGCTCCCACCAAGCTTTGGTATTTGGTAGCATCTTCAAGGCCAGGCTTCTCTCCTTCGTGTACTGACAGCTTTTCTGAAACAGCCATGGGTGTAGTAGCTGCCTTGCATTGCCTCATCTCGGCTCTATTAAGGAGATCTACCAAATATTTGCATTGTGACAACAACAAACATCCAACACTTTTCTGCACTTCTATTCCTAGGAAATAGCGCAACACTCCTAGATCTTTCAATGCAAAATCTTCTTGCAAATCTCAAAGAAGCTTTATAATGGCATCACTTGACAAACTTGTTACTATAATGTCATCCACATAGATGAGAACATAGATCACTACTCCATCACTATTATAGACAAACAATTAAGTATCAGCCCGTGAGGGAATAAAACCAAGCTCCTGCAACTTCGAGCTCAATCTTGAGTATCAAGCCCTAAGTGTTTGCTTTAACCCATACAACGCCTTGTCTAACTTATAAATAAAATATGGGTGTTTCTTATCCTCATAACCTGGAGGTTGCCTCATGAACACTTCCTCTTCAAGAACGCCATGAAGAAATGCATTCTGAACATCAAATTGTCGTAAACTCCATCCTCTTAAAATGGCAATTTGCAAAATAAGGCGAATAGTTGCTGCTTTAACAACTGGGCTAAAGATATCTAATCAATTCTATACCTTTGTTTGAATCATTTCGCCACTGGTTTTGCCTTGTACCTATCAATACTTCCATCAGGCTTCCTCTTTATCTTGTAAACCCATTTATAATCAATAATATTATGCCCACTCTTAGGTGGTAAGAGTCACCATGTCTGATTCTTCATCAAAGCCAAATAATCCCCATCCATTGCATTCTTCCAATTTGGATCTATGAGGGTTGCATCAAGAGAATCTGGTAGAACCAAACTGCTAAAAGCATAGTATATTGTCCCATCTTTATACACTTTTGGAGAATATATGTTGTTCCGTGCTCGGGTCCTTGGTCGGTGAGGTGGATGGCCAACAGTTTGCTATGACGACTCTGCCACATAGGAATTCCTGCTGTCATAGTAGGATTTTGTGCTGTCAGGGTGGTGGGCATCTCTGTTATCCTGACACTACTAACAACGCCCTATTCACCATCCAACAAGAGGACATCACTATTGCTATCTAAAACTTGCACGCCATAATCATTCAACTGCAGAATAGCATCAGGAACATCATCCATTTTAAGGAATTCACTAGTCATTGTAAGATCACCCTCATTATCCAAACTAGTACGAGATTGTGAGGACACACTTGGGAAAAGCATCAAATCAGCTAGTTGTGGAGAATTCATGAAAGATAGCCAATGAGAAAAAGGAAAAATTGTCTCATCAAACACCACATCTCTAGAGATATATACCCAGCCTATATTGGAATAAAGACATTTGTAACCTTTATGAAGAGGACTGTAGCCAAGAAAAACGCCTTGTTTTGAACTAAATTTAAGTTTCTGATTATTGCATGGTTGTAGATGAGGCTAACACACACAACCAAAAATCTTCAAGAAGGAGTAATCTGGATTAGTTCCTAAAAGGCGTTATAAAGGAGTAGTAAAATTATTAACTTTGCTAGGAACACAATTGATAAGAAATGTTGTTGTTCCAAAAGCATTGTCCCAAAGGTTGACTGGCATATGAGCATGATCTAAGAGGGACAGGCCAACTTCAACTATGTGGCAGTGTTTGCGTTCAGCTGCATTGTTTTGTTGATGAGCATATGGGCAAGAGACAAAATGAGTAATGCCAACTTGATTGAAGAAAGTGTGTAACTTTTGGTACTCACCTCTCCAATTAGTTTGCATACGAATTATTTTTGTATCAAGGTGTCATTCAACACGCTTCTGAAACTCAACAAAGACACACAAGACATCAGCATTGCTTTTCAAAAGATATATCCAAGTGAATTTGCTAAAATCATCAATGAAACATAGATAATATTTGTATCCACTAATAGAGAGAGGGGCAGGCCCCCCATACGCCAGAAAATACAAGCTCTAAAAGATAAGATGACACACTACTAGAAACAGGATATGGTAGTTGATGATTTTTGCCTTGATGACAGGCATCACAAACTGGCACTTTGCTAGACAAATCTAAACAAGGAAGACTTTGACTTAAGAATTTATTGAACAACTAAAAAGGAAGGATGTCCTAAATGCCCATGCCATTGCTCTTATGTAATCTTGGTAGCCAAAAGAGCTTCTTTGTGCTGACCAAGGTTCGGTTGGAGAGGGTAAAGGCGTTCTCACACTTGCCTTGAAGAAGAGTTTTCTTTGTTGCCTGATTGTTAATAAGAAGACAATCAGGATGAAATTCAAGAAAGACATCATTGTTAGATGCAAGATGATGAACAGAGAGAATGTGTTTAGACATATTAGGAACATGAAGGATGTTTCTAAGATGCATATCTTGACTAGAAGTATTAATTTTGAGTGTCTAACATGACTAATGAACATACCTACACCATTGGCCGCCTGCACATGATCGTTACCATGATACTTCTGATGCAGAGTAACCCTGTCGAGATCGCTGGTGGTATGATCTGTGGCTCCAGAGTCAGTGTACCAATCGGTGTCGACATTGTAGTTGCTTGTAGGTGCAGTAGTAGCCACACGAGGCTTGTCAACTTGTAGGAGTTGTCAAGGTAGTGGTAATACTTTAGGGCGACATGGCTAAATTTTTCACAAACTTGGCAAATCGGCCTGCTATTGTCGGTGATGTGATCATTGTAGTTCTATCCCCTAGTGTCACCTACTTTATTTCCTCGACCACCATTATGGTCACCTCAACCACGTCCACGACCATAGCCACTGTGGTTGCTCTTGGATGCCATGCTAGCCACGAAGCCTCCAAACGACAACCCTGAGTTTAGATGATCAAGTCGCATCTCAAAACTTAAGAGATGTGCATATAGATCATTAAGGGAGATAAATTCTACCCTAGTCGTGATTGATGCCACTAGAGGATTATATTCAGCATCTAATTCTACAAGAATATAAGAGATTAGTTCGTTGTCTCGAAGACGTACGCTGCCAGACACCATGGTATCTCCTAGTGCCTTCATCTTCCCAAAATATTTGGCATATGAGAAATCCTTCTTTTGTGTGCCCGCCAACTGCATGCGGACTTGCATGATTCAAGCTCTAGATTGAGATGCGAACATACTTTCTAAAGCCTTCCAGACCTCTGTTGCAGAAGCCATGGATGTGACTTGCGCGAGGACTTTTGGAGAGAGGGTCACAGGAGTGAACTGAGAACAAGTTGCTCCTGATGAATCCATGCTTGAAACGCCAGATTGGGGACTTGTTGTGCTCCTCCTCCAAACTGTGTGATCAATGCCCACGGGCAAACGTTCATTCCATCAACGAACCCAAGAAGCTGATGTCCATGAAGATACCATGGGATTTGAGTCTTTTAGAGAATATAGTTCTCCTGGCTCAAATGGATATTCACACAATGGCCAAGACTTGCCGATGGGAGCAATCCAACTGAAGAAGAAATTGATGATGATGTGGTCAACATGACAGAAGTAGAGGATGAAGACGACATGACAAGATTGATTTTGTAGAAGAGGTGGCTCTAATATAATGTAAAACAGATATTCAGAGATGAATTGAAGTTGCTCTCACAGGTTATGTGCCTCTGTATTTATATTGCATTATCGTCAAATAGTAATTACATGACAATACAACTTATTGCTTTACCTGTAAGCACTTGGATTGATAGAATACAGAAGAGAGTTTGATCATAATACAACAACTAACTCTAGAATCAGAGATACAAGAAAACCGAACTCTAGACAGATTTAGAGATATATTCTTTACCATTCTTGGCTATAGTGACGATGTTCTGGCTTCACCGGCAAACAACGCAGTGAGCTTGCCTATGTTCTAAAAAAAATTCTAACTGCGTCGCTACCATCAATTGTGCTAATTAGAGGAGCGGAAGATAGAGTTTGGAGAAGAGGAGAGCACGTAGACACTACACAAGAGGGATTGGAGCGACGAGATTTGCCGGATCTTGATGTGAGGGATCTAACAAAATCGAGTGCATGGTTAATTAGTAATAAACAAAATTTGCTACTCGTGCTACTTATTATTGAGCTTTTGGCCGAAATGGTAAAATTTGAAACATGATTAGCAAAAATGATGTAGCCATAATTGCAAAAATGACGCTCTCATCCACACGGTGACCGTGCGGTCCTCCGCCACGTATCGCTGCATGGCTTGTACTGCACGGTGATTGTATGGTGCTCTGCCACATGTTGCCCTGTGGTTAAAATTGCACGGTGATCGTGTGAATGAGAGTGCTATTTTTGCAATTACGACTACAAAGATATCATTTTTGCTAATCACTTTAAAATTTGCTATTTCGACCAAAAGCTCATTATTAGCCTGTGCTTGTGTTCGTAGCATATAGTTATACCTACTAACTTCCTTTTTAGCCCAAGACTGTGGGATCACGCAGGTGTCGACGTAGCAGTGATGAACGACAAGTGAGAATCATGGCAGACGATGAAGGAGGGAGAGGCTAGCTAGTTGTTGGGGCCATTGCATCTATGGCCGAACCAAAATGGACGCACACAGTAGGGTCTACCATGTTGCTGGTGAGGCGAGGAGCCTGGCTCTCATCCCGCACACTGGGTACTAGGGGCGGACATTTTTACACTGAAATCGAAATATTGAACCGAACCAAACAAAAAAACCAAAAATTACGGTTTATTCAGTGTATGGTATTTGGTGCGGTTTATATTTTCATGCTATTTGGTTTTCGATTTTTGGTGCGGTTTTTAAGTCATAAAAACTGAATTAACTGAAATATTATTTCCCCTTATGTGAATTTATAGTAAACAAAGGCTATTCTCATTTAATTTTGTATCTATTTTTCAACATCTCAAAAGGAAAAACATTAGTAGCTTCGAGAGATATCATTCGTTCGAAAATAAATCCGGTATAATAACATTAGACTAAAGAATGTTATTATACATTAAAGCATTGTGCATATTTTGATTAACCGAAAACTGAATTAACTGAACCAAAATAATTTGGTTAATGATGTTCGGTTTGCTATTTTAGTTTAGTTAATTTGGATGTCAACTTTTAAGAACTGAAATATTTTTTTACTAAATAAACCGAACCACATAAACCAAATAAACCGAATGCCTATCCCTACCGGGTACCAACTTGGTACCATGCACGCCATGTTACTGTAGTAATTTTCAGATTGCTTAAATTGCGATCTCTACACGATTCCTTCCTTCAAAATTCTGGAACAAACTTGCTCCTGATGTATGTTTTGATCCATTCCAATTCTTCGAATTTTCTATGTAACAGCGTGGTACGTATAGCATATGACGAGTTCTTCATGTGCTCAATTTAATAAGTGGTATCAGAGCCCAGGCGCCTAACATCTCCTAGGAGTACGGTGTGCACAATCCATGTGTGAGGGGGAGATTGTTAGGAATAGTCCCACATGGATTGTGGAAAAGGAGAAAGCACAACTTATAAGTGTGAGAGAGTCTCCACCCATTGGACTAGTCTTTTAGGGGGAGAAGGCCTAATACCACTTATAAGGTTGTTGCTCCGTTGCTCCGTGGGCTTAGTTGTGTTCAGCCCATTTAGACATGTGGCCTAGGAGGTAAACCCGGTTGGACCTAAGCGTGCGGCCAGGGTCCCAAATATAACAAGTGGTATCAGAGCCTAGGCGAGAAGCGAGTCGCTGAAAAAAAATCATCTCGACGATTCCGTTTTGCGCTCGTCCCGCGCAGCGCTCCTGAGGCATTCGCTCCACGCGTCATCACGTTTCAGCAGCTCATCCGTGTGGCGCATCCATCAGTCAAGCAACGCAGCAAGGCAGAGGAGATGTGTCACCGTTCTGTGTCAAGTATGAGTTTAGTAAGTTGTAGTTGAGTCCGACTACATCAATGTTTTAGAATCTTTGCATCCGGATGAACCTGTGCTGGCTAAGTTGAGTTCCTACTGTAGCTTGCATGTAGAACGCTTCATGTGGAGGCGTGGCTGGTAGTTCATAATGTATTGAGACTAAAACTAGAGTATGTCAAGTCAAGATTAAGGGGGAGATTGTTAGAAATAATCTTGACTTAAAGTTCAAGACGTAGTTAAATTTGTCTTCTTGTGTAACTCAAGTTGAAGTTGTGTCCAACTTGAAGTCCGAATACATATACTAGTAGGAGATTATTCGCCTATATATTGAGGAGGCTTGTAGCCAGTTTTGTAAGAAAAGAAGAAAAAGGGGGAGAAAATAAGAGAATAGAAAAATTCAGAAATTCTCCTGTGTTCTCTCAGATTATTTGTGATGTGTGCGTTTTCTCTTGGATCAAAGTTTTTAACAATTCTGAATATCCCGTATGTACTAGCACCCGCTATGTTTTTTTACTGATTATTAGGTATCAAATTGTATATAAACATGTATTTTTTATAGAAAAAATAGAGATACGCTTATCTGGTGATAACTTGGGAGAGAAGCTATCCTAGCATGGTTAGAGCAACTCCAGCAGACCCCCTACTTGAGCCCTCAAACCTCATATTTGAGAGCCAGAGCCAAAAACTGCACTCCAGCAGACCCCTACTTGGCTCTCAAAATAGGAGGCCTCTCAAATGAGGCCTTCAAGCCTCATTCCTGGGGCCCCTACTCGCTCTCATTTCCGTTTTCCCAGCGCGTGAAAAATCACCGCCCGCCCGCTCGCCCCGCTTCCGCTCGCCCGCCTCCTCCTCTTCGCGCCCCGACGCCCGCCCGCCCCCACTCCCGCCTCCCTCCCGTCCCGCCTCTGCCGCCTCTTCCCTTCCCGCGCCCACTCTCCACCGCCACCTCCGCCTCTTTCCCGCCGTCCCGACTCCCCCTCCCTGCCGTCCCGCCGCCCCTTCCTTCCCGGCGCCCGCCCCCACCGCCTCGCCCGCTCGCCTCGCCCGACTCGCCTTCCCACCGCCTCTTCCTTCCTCGCGCCTCGCCCCACCGCCGCCTGCTGCCTCGAATCCGGCGCCACCGACCGAAGCCTCCTCCACCGCCGGCCTCACCGCACTGATCCGGCCTCGGCTGATCCGGCCGCCTCCGCCGGATCCGTCGCCCGCTGCGCGCTTATCGCTGCCGGATCCGCCATTCGCCGAGGCCGCCGCTCCCGCCGGATCGGACCGGAACCGACGCCATCCGGCGCCGCACGCCGTCTCCATCCACCTCGGCTCCGGCCTCGGCTCCTCCGCCGCATCCGCCTCGGCTCCGACCTCGGCTCCTCCGCCGCATCCGCCGCCGCCTCCACCAAGGCCGTCGACGCCCTCTTCGGCTTCCACGCCGTCTAGCCGCCGCCGGATCCCGCCGCCGCCGCCGCCGATGGAGTGAGGGAGGGGAACGGTGATGAGAGAGAGGGGATGAAGAAATTTGTCAGGAGTGGGTCCCATGTGTCAGTGTGTGGTGAATAGATTTGAGGGCTTAGATTTGAGGGGTGCTGTTGGAGTAGAAGCAAAAAAATTGGGCCCTCAAAAGTAGGGGGAGCCCTCAAATAAAAAGTAGGGACCCTGTTTTGAGTAGTACTGCTGGAGTTGCTCTTACACATGCTTTGATTGGATATAAACTTGTATTTTTGAAGAGGAAATATGCTCTCCTATTTCAGGGAAAGATTGGATCGTGACGTACGTTGGTGTCATGGACGTGGGCCCTCGGAGTTAGGCTCACGGGTTGGGAAGGATTGACCAGTTGGCTCCTGGCCCAATTGGTTGGAACAGAGGCACTACAAGAAAAACAAGATCCCTGGCTCCTGGCTCAATTTGTCTGGTTTTTTTTTGCTGCTTTTATCCCGAATTTTATGGGGCTGTTTGGTTACCTGTATGCACTTGGCCTGTATCAGCTCATGCAAGGAGCGTGTGTTTGGTTGCCTGGTTGGCTCTCGGAGCCAGGTCCATCGCGTGCAAATTTTCACCCTGAGCCAGGCCTGAGGGAAACGAGCAGAGGGAGCTTCACTCCTCAGCCTAGCCCAATGGATGTAAGGAGCTAGCGGTGCGGAGGCAGGCAACCAAACAGCCCCTATGCTCTTTCCTGTCTAAGCTCCAATTCCTCCTCTATTGTACCCAATGTACCAAAGTGATTATCGGACTCATGATGCTAAAATGGTAAGAGTTGTAGTTAGAATAAGGATAGCAATTGGCTTTTCTGAATGGATCTTTCCATAGAATTATATATGATCGCAGATTCAGTCACCCTCTAGGGTCACGACGTATTGTTTGGTGGTGGCGATTTGGTTTGGGTCCAAGTCCTGGGTCAAACAGCGTAAAAACACAGCTTCAAAAATTATTATAAGACCAAAGCCACCAAACGCTCTAGGGCCTGTTCGTATTATTTTTGCTAATAATTTTTGATTTGTTTGTATTAGCTTTTCCTGATAACTTTTAGCTTTAACTAATAAATAGTAGTAGTTGATAAATAGTAGTGCCTGATAAAAATATCTTATAGAAAATAGAATGTTTGTATTAGCTTATAGCTTTTGTTTTTTTGCTGGGTGTATTATGTAAGAAGAGCAAATGACGGTGTAACGTAAGGCACTACAATATTCGAACCACCATACGATTTACTGAATTGTGACATAATAAAATAAATAGTGCATTACAACGTGACTTATAGTAGTAACTGATCAATATTGTTAGGCTTAAGCTTTTAGTTTCGAGTTTTTAGTTTCTAGCTTCTTAGTTTCATCTTTTTCTAGTTTTTCGGCTCTTTTGGGCTTTTTTTTGCCTTTTATTCATTTGTATTATCCGTGATGACATAACCTTTTTTTCTCTTTTTAATTTAATTACGTTAAAAAATTTACAACAGCTACAGTGCTTAAAAAAACTTTAAACTAGAAGCTCAAATGAGCACCACCTAGTCAGAAACCGGAAGCAAAGCTAAGAAAAACCGCCCCTCACAATCGTTGTACAGTTCAAAATGCTTCTCAACCAGTCTCTCTAAGGTGACGAGTCACGTCAAGTCCATTAACAGTACTAACTAGTCGTGTGATGGTGCCATTACCGCCGTCATTTTCATTGGCGCATACGTACAATAGAATAAAATTATGGCTATGACTACAGAGGGTAGTGGAAAAGAGTTGGAATAAGTTCTTCTCAGATTAGACTTCACCTCCTGAAAACCTTGGGAGCTCGATCAGCTCGGTACGCCCAGCCCTCCTGCTCCAATCAGTGGACGCTTCCAAAGGGCGGCAAAAGCTACCCTAGAACAGTAGAGGCTGTAGCCGTATATACATACGCAGCACCGTATGTGTACAAGCTTATGTAGATAACGCCGTTATACGCGTAGCACGTGAGGTATGTGCGGCCAAGGACCGCGCGACCTCTCTCTGGCAGGTGGGCCCGAGGCTGGCCTTTTCTTTTCGCCTTTTTCGCGTGCAGTGTGAGCGAGCAGTAGGTGACGATTGGCGAAAGCTGAAGAGAGAGAGAGAGAGAGAGAGAGAGAGAGAGAGAGCAGAGGCAGCAGCAGCAGCGGCGACCAACCAAGGGCGAGGGGGGCCTCGGCTATTCTGGCATCCTCGGCTTTAGGCGTGCAGTTACACGTGATCCGAGGCCGCTTTGTCAGTCGCTCACTGTCTGACTCGCAGAGGACAACGCCATAATAAAGCTGCCCCAAGGAAAAGGTCACTGTATCCACTTCTCAGGCCATTCGAGGGCCTGTTTGGCAGCGGCTACGGCTTATGACTTTTGGTTGAAATTTTTGAATTTTGACTGTTTACGGTACAGATTACGGAGAAATAGATATTCATTTACGATTTTGGCCGGTACAGATGTTTGGCTTTTAACGTATAGATCGTTTAACTTGTAGACCTCATCTTGAGAAAATACTCCGTTTGAAAGTTAGGTACTGTAGCAAAAGCCAAAAGCTGCTAGCTTCGGAGGAAAAGAACAGGCCAATCTGGCTGCAGCTTTCGGCTAGGAGGTATTGTCCCGCTCATTTCAGTTTCAGTTTCTCGTTTTAGCTTATTTTTATTATTTATAAATTTTGTTTTTTTCCTAAATTTTTAGCTTTTTTCCGGCTCTTTTTTTCCTATATTTGTTGTCCGTGTTGGCTAGCATATTTTTTTTCTATTTTTAGATTTTTTAGATTTAATTACACCAAAAGGTCACCTTCAGCTACAGTGAAATTTCAGCCGCTACAATATAATTTCAGCCATGAGCCACAGCTTTTCAGCCCAACCGAGCGGAGCCTTGGATTTGATTGAAATTCTATTATAGCAGTTATTGATTTTTCTTAATTAAAAAAGAAAATTACCGTTACATATTCATAGACAATATAAAGAAAAAAGAAAAAAAATTAAAATTAAGAAAATAACACATTCATTCTAAAAGCTAACAATCAAAAGCCTAAGCATGATTGAACGGTCAGCCGAGCCGGTTCTCACCTCACACACGTGACACACTACAACGCTGTTTCTCTCTCCGATAACTATATTTACAGACAATAGAAAGAAAAAAACAAAAAAAATAAAATTAAGAAAACGACACATTTATTCTAAAAGCCGAAAATCAAAAGCCTAAGCATGATTAAACAGGCCAGCCGAGCCGGTTCTCACCTCACACACGTCACACACCACACAACACTGTTTCTCTCCGATGACTGATGAGTGGTGATCACTTGCTTCTCTCTCTCTCTGGTGAGGTTCGGGTCCTTGAGATGGGCTGCCTCCGAATGCAGACAAGGTTTCCATTTAGCATTCTCCAAGAACATGAGCACCTGCACCTGAATTATGTAGTCCTCTCAAGTTTTTCTTAGAAAAATACATTTCAAGTTTTCATGCGTTTTGTCCTCTCTAGGTCTTGAATTCCTGTGTGATATCCAACAGACACATTTGGAGTTTTCATGTGTTTTCAGTCTTGTAGGAATTCCAAAGGACATGGTACTGGTAAAGCACATATATTTCCAGCCTATTTCAAGCAGAGTTTTCACACGAAATATAATGGTTTCTTTGGAATTCATGTGTTTCAAATGGAGCTAGAATTCAATTTTACGATAAATGTAAAAGGGGAGTGTGTGAGCATATTTGTGAAAGGAGTTAGAGAGGATTTGGAACAAGAATATCTTTAGAATACCTACCGAAGAAGACACTCGACGGTTGCTACATATAGGTGAAGCTCATGGCTTCCCTAGCATGCTAGGAAGTGTTAATTGCATACATTGGGTATGGGGAAAATGCCCTATCACACGGAAGGGGTGTAACATCCCAATAATTTAAATTCTCTTTAAATTATATTTAAAATATTAAATTATGCATTTATAAGATTTTCTGCATTTTGCTATTCTTTTAAAATAGTTTCCTATTAAAGGCAGTAGTGCTTGAATTTTTGAGAAAATTTTAAAGGTGTAAATATACTAAAAAATATATTTCTAAATGCTAGGTGTTCTCAAGAACCTCCCAAAAAATTTTCATTATTTTTGGAGTTGGTTTGCTAATTTTAAAAATTGAAACTTAATTTCTGAATTAATTAAATTAGAAAACAATTTAGAAATTTGAAAACCTTTTTGGGCCAACACAATAGCCTCGATCCAGTCTAGCTCCACTTCTAGCCCACGAACGGCCTACGCGCCGACTCCCGACCAATGCTGCCTCCCTCTCTTTCATTTACCATTTTCTTCACACGAAAGCATAATCTTGCCAAGTGTGTCTCCTCTCTCGCCGTCTCCCTCTCTCTCTCATTGACTGGTGGGCTTGGGACCCACCTGTCAGAGGTTGTCTTCCACCTTGCGCCCCTTCCTTCACCACCGTGGTTGCACACGCTCACCCGTGTGGAGATGCTGCCTCACTCTCTTTCATTTACCATTTGGATTCTGAATATTCTGAAGTTGATAGACCATGTGGAGGTGACCCCGTGTGTGTGATGAGCAATTGACATCCGTTTTAGAAATGTCAAGTTTGGTTTGTGTGATTTGGACCATGTCGTTGCACGGTGCAATCGGATTCGGTCGGATTTGGTCAAACTTGGTCGAAGTGCTTAGGATGCCTATTCTCTTGATTCGACAGGTTTTGGCTGTTTTATGCTTAAGTTTACTCTTAATGCTATTGTTGATTACATTATGTCGAGCGATGCTATGTGATGTGTTTCTTGTCTGTGATGGCTGCAGGATGTCGAGGCGGAGTCGTGGCGAGGCACGGGATGACCGGACTAGGCGCAGGCGGTGCCGAGGTCAGAACGGTCGAGGTGTGTCGAAGACGGTGAGGACTCGAGGTGGCTGCGAGGCTTGGAAGGCAAGGAGTGAGGAAGATTCCCAGAAGGTGCCGGAGGGGCGTTTTGGTGAATACACAAAGCTGCACTAAAGGAAGTGAATTGTGGACAAAGCACTAGAGTTAGTGGGTAAAGCGAAAAAGCTTAATGGGCAAAGCATTTGGTGAACCCATTAAGAGAGGCTATAAAAGGATGAGTGTTTCCTGCATGTTGTATGGCTTGAGAGAGGGGTTATAATTTGTTTTGCTTTGTGCTTTAGTTGTTGAGAGTGGGTGAGAGGGACAGAGGGCTGTTCTGCCTCCTCTCTGTGTGTTCTTATGCTTTCCACTCAAGCATGTAGTGAGGAGGAAGCATTTCTTTGATCCAATCGCGTATGGGGACTCCTTTGTAATCATCTCCTGTCAATGAGAAGGATTGTGATGGGTTGTCTTCATTTTCTTGATCATATGTGATGATTTTCAATTTCTGCAGTTTTCAGTTCTTTCTCTGTTCTTCTTGCGTTCTTGAGTTAAATCCTTGATTTGAGGGCTGATTCTTGATTGCTTTGTGAAGGGAAATCTCTCAAGGCCCCTTAATCATTCCATTTTCAAGAACAAACTGAGAATTAAATGTCTTTTGTGCTCCCCATTTCCTTCGTGCTGCTTTCCTCTGCTTGTGCAAAAACTAGGGTTTCATGTCAGGGGAGAGTTGGTACTCTTGATTCCCTTCATAAGATGGCATGATACTTTGGTTTCCAAGCCTTGAGATCATTGCTAAACTATCTGCAAAAGCTCATGATCAAAGGACCTGAGAATGATGAGTAATTTGGGATTTTGTCTCTTCAATGTTCTATTTTCAGGTTTTAGTGCAAATCTTCATTCCTTGTTCTTAAGATGGATTCTCATGAATTACTAGGTTCCCTTGGCTATTTTGGTTGTCTCCCTGCGGTTCTGGGCTGAGAAGATCAGGGGGTAACCTTAAATTGCTCTGCTGTAGGAAGTCTGAATTTCTGCTGTTTGATTTTTCAATTTTGCCGCGCTCTGAAATCGATAGCCGTCAGACCGGTTAAAAGAGGCGGTCAGACCGGTTAAAAGCCAGCCGGTCGACCGCCCCGAGCGGTCGACCGGCCAGCTAGGCGGTCGACGCCTCGCCAGTGTGGCCGACCGGCAGAGGATTTTGGAGCGTTGATTTTTCTGGTGGTTGGTTTTCGCTTCTTGTCTTGATTTAGTTTTTATTGCTCTGTTTCTCTCTCAGTCATCTTAAGGTTATAGTATGCATTTGAGCTTCATTTCATAGCTCTCATAGCTATTGGAATGGGGATTCATTCAGGGGTACTTTTGGGGGTCATTTTTAGAAGAGGCACCATTCACCCTCCTCTGTTGCCGATTTCGATCCAACAATTGGTATCAGAGCCGGTTAGCTCTTCCTCATAGATCTTAACCATTTGCGGGCTGAATCCTCTCTTCAACCGGCCCGTCATAACTTTTGATTCCATGATCCTTTTTTACTGAAACCACTGCTATTAAATTCATAACGTCATTATCTATTAGTATATAAAATTTCATTTCATTCTAATATGGTAGTTAAAAGATATATGTGGTGAAATTTGACACAAATTTCTGGTTTGAATCTACAATAGTCAGCAGTTGCAATTTTTTGTGCAAATTTTTCGGTAGGTTTCCAAAATTTAGTCCCAAAAGGAAAATTGTAGAACAAGCCATCAGAAAACAAAGAAAAAAGAATCATTGAAAAAGAGGCATCTAACAAAAAATTATGGCCAAAATACCAACTTACTGTCCAGTGGACATTAATCATCAATTTTCAGATTTAGGTCAATACCTGTGCTATTCATTCCCAAATTGTGTTTTATTGAATTCTCTTGTGTCTACCACTCATATACTTTTTTATACACTTGTTTAGGTTTCATCCATTCTTGTTTGATCAGCAACATAGGCAAAGTGCTAGATATGAACTATAATTCAATTCCATCCAATTCTAAAATTAACTGATTGTTCTCCATTCCTACGTATCTAGCGCCTTCCAAACTACACCTACTACTAACCGTTACAGGTCTCGATGTACTGGTAATCGCTATACTCATCACTCAAGTCAGGTTTATCATGAACTAGCCACCGGTTGCACCACCTGTTTGCTTTGGTTAGAATTTGTAAGAATTTGGTAAGAACATGAGTATGTGTGATTTTTGTAAACCTCCAACACCTAGTAGTGATAGGGAACTAACATCTTTCTTATGGGTTTTTTTATTTCCTACTAACAATGGTAGAATCACACACATTGAGGCATGGTAGCAAGGATGAAGAGCAATCTTCGGAGCTTGAGGGTGCAAGGCCCATCACTCCTCATACAAGAATGCTCATGCAATACTTTGATCATGTGGCCAACAAGAAAACTGAGTACATCTACAGTGTATTGGATCGGATCAACGATACCCTTACCACGATCAATACTCGTGTTGAGCACCTCGATACGAAACTTGAGGGTTCTGATGATCGTGATCGCCATTGACTCTGTCATAATCGATGAGGTATGGGTAGAGTTCAGCGAGAGGTATTTGATGATGCATTAATGAACATTAAGTTTACAATACATCCATTTAATGGTAAATATAATCATGATGCATATCTTGATTGGGAATTAGCAGTCGATCAGAAATTTGCATGCTATGATTTTCTTGAAAATAAAAGAAGTAGGGCTGCTACTAGTAAAGTTACTGATTTTGCATCAATTTAGTGGAGAGAATATTGTAGACAACACCATTTATCTAGAACTTAGTATGGCATGAAACGAGTTATGAGATCTAGATTTGTTTCTTCATATTGTTCATGCGACTCGTTAAATACATTGCAACGTGTAAAACAAGGTAATAGAATTGTAAAGGAATACTATCATGAAGTGAAAACTCATTTGTTGCGTTGTGGTTTAGACGAATATGCTGAAGCTATAGAGAGTAGATTCTTAAGTGGGCTTAATCAAGAAATTTAGGACCTTCTTGTTCATAAAGAATATAATTCTCTCTCATTTGTTTATACTTGCTTGTAGGGTTGAAGTCAGATTGAGGAAAAATTGAGAATGCTTGATGATAGTAAACATGAAATCAAACATGTGTTTGTGCCTTTTTCTCTGACTAACAACTTGTAGGAAGTTGAGAACCATACTGAAGAAAAGAGTGAGTGTGTGATTCCACCATATGTGAGATTGAGAGCATTCAAATTGAATGTGGGAGAGATACACCAAAAGAAAAGAGATAAGTTGATATTGAAGACAAAGTGTTGAATGTTCAAGAACTGGTATGTAACATCCCAAATTTTTGCTAAAATAAAAAAATAAATAAAAAATAAATAATTGAAAATTAATTAAAATAAAATTTCAATTAAAACAAGTATTTTTGTGCCTAAATTTTAAATTTGAATTTGCCTTGAATTTCTGTTTCTAAAAAAAGCTGTATTTCAAAAGGATTTAAGTGAAAACCTAAAATATTATTAAATAAAATTATATTTTGATTTTCTATAAAAATCTTATGTCAAATTAAATATTTGGAGTTTATTTGGTTTCCTAGATTTTCTGGAGTTTGAAAATTTATTTTTGAAATAAAAAGTATTTTAAAGTATGAAAATTAAATACCTACATTAGTTGAAAATGTTTTTGTTAAGTTACAAATGTCTCCAGGAGGTTCTAGAAAGTTTTCTGGAATTTTTGGAGGTCATTTGGTTTTTTTTAGGCTTAATGTATTTTCTGTGCTTTTCTGAAAATCCAAAATCAGAAAATGAAATTAAAATCCCCTCCCCTCTCCCACCGGCCGCCATGTGGACGGCCGGGATCAACCCACGCGCCGCCATCCGGCCGTCGCCCCCATCCCGCCTTCCTCCCTCCTCCGCTCGCCACGTGTCTGCTCTGGATTTCGCCACGTCGCCCCTCTACCTCGGCCGCCCGATCTTCCCCTTCCCCATCTCAGCCGCCCGCGCGTTCTCCCCTCCCTCTCTCTAGCTGCCAGCCGGCCCCACTAGTCGGCGCCCCTCTCCTCTCCCCGTTCCTCCGCCGACCGGGTCCCACCCGACAGCCACCCGCGCCTCCTCCCCCATTGACCGACGGGGCCCACCCGTCAGCTCCGTCCCCTACCTCGCGCCTCCTCCTTCCTCGCGCCGCCGCCGCCCGCAACGGCCGCCCCACCCTAACCGGCTCTCCCTCTCTCCCTCCCCCGCGTGCGCCGCCCACTCCCCCCACCTCCTCTTCCGCGCGACGCGCTCCACCCCGCCCCTAACCGTCCCCCACCTTCCCCCGATTCGCTGCAACCACCGCCACCCACCACCCACCTCAGGCGAGAAATCCGCGACTCCCCGCCCCCGTACGCCCCTATAAAAGCCATCCCGAGCTCCGCTTCACCTCGCCCATCCTCCGCCGCCTCCCTTCCTCTCCCGAGCTCCCCCGCTGCCGCGCGGCGCCACCGCCTCGCCGCCTTCTCGGGCTCCGACGAGCAATTGCCGTCTGTCCGAGCGAGCCTTCGCCGGCGCGCTTTAGCTTCACCGCGACGCTTCGACTTCGCCGAACGGCGCTGCGGCGCGTGAGACCCGAGCCGCGCCACCGTCCTTCTCGCCGCCGACGCATCTCCGGCCGCCCTAGGTGATCGCCGCCTTTCCCGAGGTCCTCGCATCTCTCTCCTCCTCCGCTGCGCCACCGCCGCCGCCGCCGGGCGTCGCCGCCGTCCTGCTCGAGCTCTCGCCACCTGCCCACGCGGCGCCGCCGCGTGGCAGTTGCATGGCACGCCACGTCGGCGCCACCCGTGACCCGGCCCCTCCTCTGCCACGCAAGTGCCACCGGGCGATCGTGCCACCTCAGCCGGTTCACCCGCCCGTGGACTCGGTCCACATAGATCCGGGCCCACTGTCAGCCTCTCGGCTGACTTTTCAATTGAAAAATAAATCGACCAAAATTCAGAAATTCCCTAGCTGACGCAATGCTGACGCCATAAACCCATTTTCCTTTATAAAAATAATTCCAGAAAATCCCTTTTCCATTTTCTCTGAATTTAAATTTTCCGGAGCCCGTTCTCCTTCGTCCTAACTCCGATTTAGCCCATTCAAATTTCTAAATTCATCAAACATTCTCCTCTATCCATTTCTAGCCTCAATTCAAATATTTGAAGTCAATTTGAATTTATTTGAATTTAGTGGGTTATTTTCACGTGTAGACTTCGACGATTCAGGAAATTTCTTCGACGAAGATTCAAGCCAATTTGAAGAGTAAGGCAAGTCACACTCCTTGATCATGTTGATCCCAGTTTTCAAAATAAAATTATATTGGTTTAAATTATATTGCATGCGTATTTTTATTCAACGTATTTCAATTCTGTTTCAAATATAGTTAATGCCTACTTGTTAATTCCTCCAATGAATTTGAATTTCTCAACACCTTGTCACCCTAGATTCAAACTCTAGTTAATACATTAGTGTTGGCTAGAGGAATTTATATCAAATGCTTAGACTGCTTAGATATAATGTTTGTTTTGGGATATCTTTCACATAAAATGATAACCTTTTTTACATAAAATGTTATGTACTCTTGACTTTGGTGAGTCAAGGAGGTTTATGAAATATTTTGAAAATAAAATATAAAACTGGTTTAGACTTAGGCCATTGGTTAGAGTGGTGGGTGCAGGCATGCCCTGTTGGTTGGAGCCGCAGTGGTTGATTGTCGTGCACGGGGGTATGTGGTTGGGCCTGAGTCAGATTAAGGACCGGTCTGTGAGCTACTATTGCAAAGCCCTAATCGTACTACCACATGGCTGGTATGGGACAACCCTGGCTGAATAATTTACGAAGTCCTAACCTGAGTCAAGTCGTAGGTTGAAAGTGAGCGTGGTTGGTGCCATGTGAAGTCTCACTTGAGCGAGCATGGTTAAGCCATGAGAAGTCTCGTCTAGGCTCAAGAGGGGGTCCCGGTCTGGTGGATTCCTTACTGGGGTGAAACCTTAGAGTTGGCTCGACCAGGTTGAAGGCTTTGCATTATAAAGGCCTTGTCACGACTCCTCGCCGCACACCTAAGGAGTGTGTAACCCGGTGGTAATATGGGATGATCGTGTCTTGTGGGTAAAGCTGTACAACCTCTGCAGAGTGTATAAACTATCCTGGATAGCCGTGCCCACGGTCATGGGCATGATGAGTAAAAGTTTTTCATGGATTAGACTTTGTTTTTCAAAAATGTTTTTGAAAACCTTGTGGGTAGATGGAACCCATGAGAGAAATTGAAAATCTTGTGGATGGATAGAATCCGTGAGAGATTGAAATCTGGTGAATGGATGGAATTCATCAGAGTTGCGCAGTGAAAGCGTGTGGATGGATGGAATCCATACGCGATCTTTTGGAAAACATGGTCCGGGTGGGATGCCCGTGGATAGGTTGGTGTTTGGTCGGAGCTAGCACTGACGGTATTACTTTCTACAGCAAGTATTGTTTTTACTTACGGTATTAAATTCAGCAATTTCAATCTACTTATTATATTTCTTAAATGTTGTTTTATGCAAACTAACCCTATAAGCCTTCCTTTGAAGCCTTCATCATTATGGTGCATTTTCCCGTGTGACTTGCGGAGTACAAGTTTGTACTCACGTTGCTTTTTCCACACAGAGAAGGAAGACGTCAACTACGGTGAAGATCTGGACAAATAGGCCGCGTCTTACTGTCGTTTGCCTGTGGGCAGGTTCAGTGGGCTTCTTCCACTTCGGTTTTTCTTCCGCTGCTTGTTACTTAATTTTGGCTTATATGCCGTTGATGTAAACTTTGGCATTCATGCCCATATTCAGTTAATAAATGTCATTATGGTTGATATTTATCTTTGTTGTACGCTGTGTGCACTAGCTAATCCTGGACTAGTGCGATTTACACAGAGAATCCAGGAGTCGTTGCTCTGGGTTCCGACATGGTACTATTGAAAGCAAAAGATGAGGAGATAACCATGGTTGGGGATGAAATGCTTGCTGCTCCATTGTTTCATCATAAAGATTTGACACCTATAGCACATACATCAACTGAAGAGGTCGACAAAGGTAACAACCATGTTGCTAAATTTAAATGTGAAAAGGTGAGTAATTATGAGAATTCATGTGTTCAATTGAAATTTACATAATGTGAAATTAATTACTCATAATGAAATTTTTACTAGAATACCTCGTGATGATTCTTTATACTATATCATGTTTGATATGATTCTTTATACTATATTATGTTTGATGATCTTAGAGAGCTATCGAGTGTGATTGAGAACTTTGCTAAAATTTTATGTTTAAAATCACTAGCTAGTACTTATCCCAACATATATAAGTTCAATTTGATCGGAGATTATGGTGTAGATGACAAGTTCTATGTTTATCGAATATGCATTACATATGACAAGCTTGCTGAATTGAAATTGCATATATGGATAAATAATTTTTGGTGCCATGTCATGATCATAATAAGATGAGTTTCAACAATAGTCCTTATTGTTTAGAAATATTTTATATGCCTACTTATTATCCTTTGATGTACAATCATGTACAAGTAATCAGAGTAGTACAGTTGAAGGATGGAAGGCACTAAAAATTTTCTACTCCATATTTGAACAACTGATCGGGTTTTACCCTTTGATATCTTGTCTATGTTCTTAGAAATGTCGAGGACGATTTTTTCACAGGAGGGAGAATGATGTGAATGACAATATTGCAATGTATACATCTTAGATCTACTGTTGTACTAAATGGTTTGTGCAAAATAACGAGAATGACACCATACATATACCATGCATATGTGTTGTTATCTTTGTTTACTACACCTTTCGATATTTATGATGTGCTAAACAGGAGAAGTGTGGATGATAGATACATATACCATGCATATACGATGTTCTCTTTATTTAATACATTTTTAGATTATCAAAAGTCTATGATGCTTTTCGTGTAGAAGGGGAAGATGATGAGGACATCCTTGTTCTGTATGTTATTTGCATTCCATCTACTTCAAAACAACATGAGCTTACTAGAAGAGCTAAAGCTTTTGCCAAGAAGATTAACGTTGATGTGAACTCATTTTTATGTATTTCTACTAATGTTATTCGTGAGAATGGAATACTACCTCATGTCACTAGTTTGTACATTCTCAGATTTTACAAATGGATGACTTTAGAACCAAGAGGAAGGAGGAGGAGGCTGGAGCCAAATCAATGGAGAAGAACAAGGAAGAAGAAAGCCAAGGAGAAGCCCATGCAGTGGAAGAGCAAAAGGGAAGTGGTCCAAGAACTTAAAGCCTAAGTTTTGGATGAGGTTTCTAAGCACAATTTGGAATTTACTCATGCCCAATCGAAATCAAACTTGGAATCAACTCAGAACTCAATTCGGAATCAGTTTAGAATAGCCCAATATGTCTGTAATAAAAAGGGCATAACTTTCACAAACGTAGTCTGATTCGGGTGTTCTTATACTTGTTGGAAAGCTTATTCGAAGGCTCATCCAATGATTAAAGTGATAATAAAATATGTTGAAAGGGCATTTGGAGTTTGGCAAGCTCACTTTGCCATTTTGCATGGCCCAGCTTGTTATTGGAATCCCCAAACACTTGTTAATATCATGTATGCATGTGTTATATTGCACAACATGATAGTAGAGGATGAGAGAGAGATACCTGTGAGGTATGGTATGACTATGACTATGAGTAGAGACCTTCAACGCTGTTGCAAGGATTTAACCATGGGCCAATTCATGGATTTTCTAGAGTACTAGAGAAAGAAAGAGCTATTGTGATTGACCAACACATCATTGTTTCAGGTTGACTTGATAGAGCACATATGGTAAAGATTTGGGGTGATCAAGCTTAGCATTGAATAGTTGTTCATTACATTACTTATTTCGTAAGATGTCGATGCCTTCTATAAAGTTCTATCTATATGTACTACTTAGTTCTTTGAAATTATCTCCCTATGTAAGCATGAGTACTAGTTAGTGATTTTATTCTTAATATCTCCATGTCTGCTACCTATAACTAAACTGCAAAAGCTTACTACTTCTCTACCAACATGTTACATTTCACAACAACAAAGAATTAAAAACAATTGATCAATATTGATAGTTCATAAACAGATTAAGCATTCATCACATGCATCAATCGGATTCTAAAAGATTAAAAGCAATCTCGATAAGTTACCTTGCATATTAGCTCTCCTTAAAATCCAAAAGCTACGAGCAAATTGTCCTTGGGTCTCAGAAAAAACTCTCATATACTCCCTTAATGCTTCTCTAATAAGAGAACATTGATGAGATTTCACAAAGAAGCAGAGGCAATATACAAAATGCAACTATATAGTTACTGCCTTTGGTCTTTTTGTAGGTGTCCATGCTGCCAAAGAATAACACAAACCATGATTGAGTTCACATTTCCATACTAATAACCATAAGAGGCACACCCACCAAGAGAAAAGAACTGAATCAAAGAGAGAAATGACAGACAGAGGAGAACCTTAGAAAAAAAAGAGATGGAAAAAGAAATAGAAGATAAATGAGCACAACATCAAAAAAGGGAAACCAACACCTAAGAATCTGTTACACTCTGATACCCCTTCTTATGCGCAGTAGCCCCGGTCGGATTAGAGTTTGTGAGATATGGCACGAGCATGAACAGTATCAAGAACAAAGAAGATGAATCTTGTAGAGATAACCAAAATAATGAAGTTGAAGCAACAAGAGAGAAAATATTTGATGAAGCCGATCACAAATTCTTTAGCATAATCTCAAAAAAGTACAAGGGATTATCGCTCGCTCACAACCCTTTTGAATCTTTTAGACCCTCAGATCCTTGTTCTATACAAGAATCTAGTTCTAAAGAATATACTAGTCTATAATCCTCTAGTGCAGTGCTAAAAAATATCCTAGTCTCTAATCATCTCATGTGTTCTCTACTTTGGATGAGTAGGCTAGATTGCTTAGTTCCTCTCCATGGTCACCCTTTAGTTCCTCTCCATGGTCACCCTTTATGGTTTATATAGCCTGCCTAGCCTTTCTCCAATTTAGAGTAGGAATCCTAATCTAAATAGAAGTAGGAGTCCTAATCCTAGTAGAATTTATCTAGAACTCTTTATAGCACACCTTTCTAAATTCTAAAAGACTATATATGAGTCACCCTAACTTAACAATCTCCACATTGACTCTTATCCATTAAAGTCACTATGCTCCTTTAAGAACTTGCTCCAAGTCAGCTCCACATTTTATTGTTTTTCCTCCTACATTTGGGAGTTCCCCCACCACATGGGCTTATGCACATCACCATAATGCATGTGTCAGTGTTCGGGCTAGCCTGCCTAGACCCTCAACTTGGGAGCTCCTTCGTTGTATAGTTTGGTTAACCACACCTCCTGTTCCTATAGCCTACCATACCATAGGTTTGTACCGCATCCAAGCTCCACCTACTCACTGGTACCACATAGTTGGTCCTACCATATCTTTATTATTTCAACAACTCACATCTTCGCCTTTGCGTCTGCTAGATTTTGCAACCGCCTTTGCAGTTCTGCACATAACTGCAGATGATATTTGAGTACCTACCATTGATGACACGGTTTCCTTCTCCTGACTAGGATTTTTACCAGATCTTCTATTGGTTGCCCTTTCTTTTGGTTTACCCATTAGTCAGTATCATCCATTACTTCAGATACTTTTCATGATTACTTGTCCTTTGCAAGTAACTCATATAACTCCACCTCAAAGGACAAGTTAATTAGCCGGCTTAATTACCTGCCCTATTTTTTATTTAGTATTTTTTTTGAATTTTTTAATATATTAAATGAGCTCAAAAAATTATGAAAATTTTTGTACAGCCTCCTGATACAATGTGCCTTATAGTATAATTTTGTGATAATTTTATCCATTGCGAATATTGCTCAAAAATTCATACAATTTTGATATTTTTATGGGTTTTTATATATAGCAACTGAGCTCTAAAAATTACAAAATTTTATGTGAAGCCTCACAATATAGTAATAGTTATTGTATAATTTTTTGGGAATTTTATGTGGTCCGGATTTACCACGTTTATTCGGGTTAATTTAATCATGAATTTACGAATATTTCACGTTTATTTACAATTTTATACATTAGGAATTTGTACAATTAAAAATAATTATAGTAGCACAAAGAATCCACACGTCCTTGACATTAGATGGTGTAGGCCAATTCTTGACTGCTGCGATGTTCTTCTCATCCATCGATACACCTTGCCCACTGATTATATGCCCCAAATAAGTCAACTGCTGTTGTGCAAACACATACTTTGACCTCTTAATCTTGAGTTGATGAAATACTTGCCGCAGATTGGTGACATGCTCTTCCAGGGTGTTACTATACACCAAGATGTCGTCAATAAAGACTAAGACCCTGTTTCTTAGCAATGGTGCTAAGATAGTATTCATGTGTTCCTAAAATGTCATTGGGGCACTCATCAATCCGTAGGACATTACCTTGAATTCAAAATAGCCATGATGTGTTTTGAAGGGTGTTTTGTACTCATCTTCTATCTTCATTCGAATTTGATGGTAACCGGCGTGAAGGTCCTGACTTGTAAACCGATGTGCACCAGATAACTCATCAAGTAACTCGTCGATGATGGGCAAGGGATAACGGTTCTTGACTATTAATGCATTGAGGTGGCAGTAATTAACACAAAACCATCAAGTTCCATCTTTTTTCTAAACCAACAAAACCGACTAAGCGAATGGGCTAAAACTGGGTTGAATGATTCCTTGAGCCAACATCGCTGCCACTTGCCTCTCGATCTCATCTTTCTGTGCTGGGCTGTAGCGATATGGTCGTAGGTTCACTAGTTTTACTCTGGGTATGAGTGGAATGGTATGGTCAAAGGCTCGGCCTAGTGATAAGCTCTTCAGTTCTCAAACAAGTGAGCAAACTTTGTGCTAGCTGTTGAACTGCACTCGAGATAGCCCTCATGAGATTTGATCCTACAGCTGCACACATTATCTCGAAGGTTCCAATTTCATATCAGACTGTATAGGTTGGCCAAGAAGCAAGAATACGCATTGTGGTGCTGTAGGTTTAATGCCCTGAAGGAACACTATTCTACCCTTGAATTGGAACGACAAGTGCTTCTTGAACCAATGCACATTCATAGGGCTATGCTGCTCTAGCTAGTCCATACCAAGTATGATATCATATCCACCAAGTGGCAGCACCTTAAATGTGTTATAGAAATTTCATCCTTGAACACTCCATTTGCAATTCAAAAACTCATTAGAACAAGTCAACATTCCCCCTAGGCCTGGACGTTCGGGTTACCCGAATTTTTCGGGGTCGGGTAGTTCGGGTAATTCGAAATTCGGGTAATGAAAACTGCTACCCGATATTAGCCCCAAAAAAACACTACCCGCAATTTCGGATACCCGATAATTCGGGTTCGGGTTCGGGTATACCCGATATACCCGAATTTACAGAAAACCGGCTAATTTCCCGATAATTCGGGTAATTTACAGACAATTCAGGTAATTTACAGACAATTTCCCGACAATTCGGGTAATTTACAGACAATTCGGGTAATTCGGGTACCGGTGGATATTACCCGAACTACCCAAACTAATTTCGGGTAATCAGAATCGCTATCCGAATTTGGGATCGGGTACCTCGGATTCGGGTATTTCGGGTTCGGGTCCGGGTAATTCGGGTACGGGTAACGGGTAGCGGGTATTTTCTTGCATTGGCTATCTTCTCATCAGGTGTTGCCACACGCGCCGCCTCCGTTCCCCGCCTATCATCTGCTCTACCACCCGGCGCCGGTACTGGTTTAGGGGGTGGCGGTAGGGGCTACACTCCGCGTGACCCCGAGCGTGCCACTGATGTGAATTCCAGCTTGCGGTTGTCGCGTCTTCCAGTGTCCATGACCTCCTCCTGCAAACACGCCAAAGCAACAGCAGTATCTAAGTCCTGGGGGTGATGTAACACCACTGTAGCTCTAATGTCATTCCAAAGGCCATCCACAAACTGGGTCACAAAGAAAATTGAATTCCAGGAAGGATGATGTGCAATCAGGTTTTGCATCAACTCTGAGAACTGATTAGCATACTTAGCCACAGAGTTGGTTTGACGCAATGGTTAAATCGCCTAATTTGGTTTTGGAATTCTTCCCTACCAAATTTAGCACAAATCGTGGTGGCAAACTCATCCCACACCGTGAATTTGAGGTGAGCCCGGGATGATTGCAACTAACCTACTGCACTACTCCCAAAATACATGGATGCAACACTACTGGGCAGACCTTAAAATATGGCTCACACTTCAACTGCCACACCTTCGGGTTTTCATCATCAAATTGAGGGAAATCAAGTTTAGGTGGGTGCGGTAGATGGTGAGAACCCGTGGATCGTGGCTTAGCCTCGGCATGCTCCTTAGAAATACGAGAGAAACCTTGATTTCGATACGTACCCTTGACCGGAGGTGGCAAGGGAGAGGGACTCCCTCCGATTGCCTCCCCCTAGTGGCACGTTGCTTCACAGCGGCTATTAAGCCCATGTCCGTTGTCGCTATATGTCAGCTTGTGCACCCCCACTCTAGCGAGGGCATCAGGGTCTCCGCTGGCACTTCTGGCTTGGGGAGGATGCCGGGCAAGTCCATCGGTCATACGGTGAGGACTGGGTTGCTCGTGATTTGTTGAACCTAGGTACGTAGCTCGCCCATCTCCACTCATAGCTCTTCCACCACATGCTCTACTTCCGGCTTCCAGTTTTGCAGATCGATCACAAACGGCTTCATCTCCTCCATCGGAACTTGCATGGCCGTGCTCTGGATCTGGAGTAGTTTGATCGACTCCCCTTGCTCCAGGATTGCCTTGGTCAGCCTCTCCAGTTTTTGCTCCATTCTGTCTTGCCTCTGCTGTGCTCAGGTAACGTAATGTGCTCGATCTAGGGTGAGGAACCAGCTCTGATACCAATTTGTTACATGCCCACCAGGGATCGAGAGCTGAGGCTAGGGATTGGAAGAGATTCAGGAAGAAGGAAATGGAGACTGGGAAAGGGGAGAACAGGATGGGGAATTCTTAGGCATGTTTCAGTGCATTTCTGTTCTTCAATATCCCTCACACACAGCACAGCATAGAATACTCTACCATCTGGAATGGACTAGGGTAACTCCTAATACATGGCCTAGGCCCTGCCCGTTTACATGGCCCATTTGGAATTAAGAAGCCATGGTTCGGTCGTCAATAGCGCCGACTCCTTCGCCGACTCTTAGAGCAACTCCAGCAGTAGCCCTCAAAACAGAGCCCCTACTTTTCATTTGAGGGCTCCCCTACTTTTGAGGGCCCTGTTTTTTGCATCTACTCCAACAGCACCCCTCAAATCTAAGCCCTCAAATTCATCCCACAACACACTGACACATGGGACCCACTCCTAAATCCGGTCGGGCGTCGGGCGGAGGCGACAGGCGAGGCGTCGGGCGGCAGCGTCGGCGAGGCGTCGAGCGGCGACGCGGCAGCGGAGGCGCGGCGAGCCGAGGAGCGGGCGAGGCGACGACGACGGCGAGGCAACGGCGGCGGCGAGGCGACGCGAGGCGCCGGCGAGGCGTCGAGCGGCACGGCGCCGCGAGGCGGCGTCGATTTTGGGGAGGCGCGCGGATTTTGGGGAGGAGGCGGATTTTGGGGAGGAGCGGCGAGGCGACGACGACGGCGAGGCGACGACGCGTCGGTGGCGTCGGGCGAGGCGACGAGAGTGGAGGCGGCGGAGTGGAGGCGGCGAGAGCGAGGCGGCGAGAGCGGAGGCGACGGCCAGCGGGGCGGCGGCGGGGGCGGGGGGGGCGGAGCGCGGCGAGGCGGGAATCGACAGGAAGGGAATTTTGGGGGGAGGCGGGGAACTTTGGGGTGGAGGCGGGGAAGTTTCACGAGCGGGAAGAAACCGTAGGATGAGAGCCAGGGGGAGGGCCCCTGGGAATGAGGGCTTGAAGACTTCATTTGAGAGGCCTCCTATTTTTGAGAGCCAAGTAGGGGCCCTGTTGGAGTTTATTTTTTGCTCTGGCTCTCAAATATGAGGTTTGAGGGCTCAAGTAGGGACCCTGCTGGAGTTGCTCTTAGGCGTAGCAGTCTTCAGCTTCAGGTTAACATCAACACCTTCAGGCGTCATAATATAACATTCATATCTGTTCCTAATCCTCTCATTTTCTAATGTTCAAGATGTACTGGCTCACTCTACTTTGTGTCCATAAGAAGTACCGCGTTCTATACCATCTTGAGTCCACATTCCAACACACACCCAAAAAAAAAAACGTACAAGAGCTTCAGGATATTAGCCGGTAATGTAACGTGGATCAATCATTCTTCTCAAATTTCGTCCTGTAAGCGCCGCCGTATGGAGCGACGTGGTAACTGGTAAGCGTATTGCTGGATGACTGAGGAGACAACCATTTTGAGGATCACCAAGACGTTCTGTGGGTCTGTTCTTTTTGGCTGCGGCTTGTGACTTTTAACTGTAGCTTATAATTTTTGGGCTGTTTGTACGAAAGATTAGATAATAACAAACCCATGTGCGGTTTTTACCGATATAAATGAAATCAGTAAAGTATGTACTACAATTAACTAGTAGACTCTATCTTTAAAAAATACTTTATTTAAAAACTAGTTACTACAGAAAAGCTAAAAAGCAGCTTTTAGAAGCTGAACAGTGCCAGTATCGCCTCCAGGATATGCTCAACGTCCAACCAGAAATGGTGGGATCGAGTGATCCCTACGGCAGCTAAGGGTGTGTTTGGTTCAGAGTCATGGTGGGACGGGATGGATCCAACCTATTTTTAGGACGGACGGACGGTCCTGTTTTGCTTTGGTCAGTCATGGTGGGACGGGATGGATCCAACCCATTTTTAGGACGGGCCTACCGCCACCACTGTCCCACTTCATCCTCACCATCCTCATTTTTGGGATAGGATCATCCCAATTTGAGAGTATATCCACGAATATTCCCTAGAGGATATCCCCATCCCACTGACTCTGAACCAAACAGCTCTGGAACGAGAACCGCCCCATCCCATCCCTCATGATCCCATGAACCAAACACATGCTAAAACATCGAGTGCAACACCCTGCAAAAAATATAGTAATAGCATTCAGGAGTTCAATCACTCTTTATTTCATCGAAAGAACTGTAGGACAGAATGGAACAGTAATTAAATTTAGCTCTTTTGTTTCCTACAGTGAAACAGGTTTGCATGTTTACATGGTTGCCGATGCACCAATAGTAGGGTGCACTCGTGAGAAAGTGTCCACTGTCCACTGGAAACGTCTCCCTCAAGCAGGATTATACTGCAACTACTGCAACTAAGGGCCTGTTTGGTTGCTTGCATGAACTGATGCAGCTGCATGAGCGTGGCCAGACTAAGTAGAGAAGGTCCTCAGCCGCGTTTCTCCTCAGCCTGGCTCCAGTTGATTTTTTGCATCCGCTCGTGCAGGCTCTCACCCCGATGCAGGCAACCAAACAGCCCCTTAAGTGTGCCTTAAAAGGGGAAATACCTAAAAAGATTTCCTTTCTTAAGCTTGTTTTACACCGTACTCCGGCTTTCTTTTTCCCTAGAAGGGTAACAATGTGTAGCTGTTTACTTGTGACCCTTCTTTATAAAAGAAAGTGCTGAATCTGCAATATTAAATGCCAAGGCATGGAAACTTTTATTGCAGATAAAGCTCCTAAATTGGTAATTATCAACTATAAGTAGAAAATAAGGTGGTTATATATCGTGTTCAATTATGAAGCTTCATGCCAATTACACCAAGTCCCTCGGAAGGAACAAAAGGTCTAAACTGTTGAATTTTTTAAATAATATATTTTTATTAATATTACATGAATATATCATCGATAAAAATAATTATACAAATAACTTACTGTCGCCATTCCAAATAGCAACAACACTCTGTCGTCACTTGAAATGACGACAATCCTAAGTGGAGTCATGTGTGGTAGTATGTAGGTCTTTGTCATCAAATGAATTGATGATAGAGGCCCTGTTGTTATTTCTGTTAAAATGAGACTTGCTATATTCCCATGGGCCAAAAGGCCAATATATAACATGTACAGAGTTGACAATATGCAAGGAAACCCCTAGGTTATATACATATCTAACACCTCTTCTCAAACTTATGGTGAATCAACAACACTGAGTTTGGAGAGATAGAACCTATACTGAACTCTAATATGTTCCTTAGTGAAGAAATCTGCTAACTGAAACTCCGAATGCACATACTGAGGATCAATAACTTGGTATTGCACCTGTGATCGCATATACGAAGCATCCACTCCAATGTGCTTGGTGAGCTCATGCTTCACGAGATTACGAGTAATCCTGATCACACCAGTACTATTCGATAAGAGAGGAGTCGGGGCAGAAGTGGAAACACCAAAATCCTCCAATAGTTACCGAAGCCAGGTAATCTTAGCTGTCAACAATGCCATGGCTCTTAACTCAGCCTCAGAAAAAGACTGGCGATCAGAATGATCGCTAGCCCAGTTCACATTAGAATATGCATAAAGCTACAAAGAACTAGAGCGAGGAAAGAAAAGACAACGAGGGATGGTCCCGCGAATATATTGTAGAACATGAAGGTAATTGTAGTGGAGCTGAGTAGGAGCAAAGATGAACTGACTCAAGATATGAACTGGGTGAGAGATGTCAGGGCGAGTGACTCCAAGGTAGACAAGACTCTCGACAAAATGACGATAGCAAGTGGGATCCTCAAGAGATTCAATATCGGTAGACCGAAGGTGAACACCAAGCTCCATAGGAGTATCCACCACACGCTCATTAGTGAGACAAGCGTGAGTAAGGGTATCCTGAATGTAACATTCTTGGGCGAGATAGTAGCTCTCGAGCATAGAAGCGATATCAATTCCAAGGAAGTAGTGAAGAGGACCCAAATCCGACATCAAGAACTACTCAATGAGACGTTCCTTCACAAAGGCAACAATACCTTTTCAATGGTCGTAGCTACATTACCTTTTCGATGGTCGTAACTACAGTACCTTTTTAATGGTCATAGCTACAGTACCTTTTCGATGGTTGAAGCTACATTGCTTGTCATAGTCGTAGACTTTACTGATCGATAGTCGTAGGCTTTGATTGCTTTAAGTCTTGTGATTTTCAAGTACCTCGAGTACTTGTGTCTAATGGACCAGTGGTCTAACCGGCCTATGCTTGGCAGTCAAACTGGTCTTGCTGAGCGGTTGTTGCTACAGTGCCTGGCCGGTACTCGGTGGTCAGTGCTACAGTACTCGATGATGGGAAGTCAATAGTCTGCAATAGTAACTTGTTGATGGTCAGTACTCGGAGACTGAAGAGCTACGATGCGTATGTTTTCCAAGTGTTCTGTGCAGAGCGATAGGAATTCCTGAGTACTTGTCTTTTCAAGTACTCGATGAGCTAGCGACTGGATTTTCCATGGAGGGCATAACCAATCATAATGAATAGTCTGAGGTTGATCTCTGGATAGCGTTGGTTATTATGTGGTTGTGGAAGATCTGTTTGATGCTGATGGATGCTTAAGAGTGTGCTTTGGTTATGTGGACTAATGTCGGTCAAATTGTGAAGAATTGTGACAAGGAAAATGTTCTTTGGTCTGCATGTGCATGTTGGTGTGGAGACGGTAATGGTCGATAATGAGGACCAGGACTAGGATGAAAAAATTTGAGATCCAGGCGGTCAAGGATGTTACACGAGGTGGTCGGGCTTATGCTGGAGCACGTGGAGATTAAAGGTGGTGATTCGTGGAGAAGCTACCGGCGGTGCGGTCCAGGAGGCTTCAACATGGAAGTTGATGATGCGTGATGAAGATACAGAAGGTGTTGTCCTAGAGGCTTCATCATGTAGAGGGTTAGGAGTTGTGGATGGACTCCATAACTTGGAAGATTTATAGTTGAATAAAACCAGCATTCGGAAGGGTTTCGGGTCCCTTGGTTTTCGGAAGAGATAAAGTTTTGAGTCTGTGTTTGAGGTAGACACGGTTTGTGACGTTAACCTATAAAAGTATGGAGATGCTATATGTTAACATACGATTTTAGAGAGTTTTGAGAAAGTTTTAGCTTTAGTTTTCTGGCTAGAGCTTTTAGAAGTGCCTGTGAGGGCATTTTGTAAATCCATAAAAACCATCAATAAAGATCATCTTAAATCAATCTGGTTCATGATTTATTGAAGATTGCTGGTGATTACGGTTGGGTTGAAGCATACGACCACGTACAAACCGGTTACAGATAGAGTGATCAAAGCGGTCGAAAAGAGTGAACAACGAGCAGTTGAACCTGAGCGATCGTTCGGGCAATCGTGTGATAAGCGGTCAAAGTCTTCATCAACCGCTAGAAGATTCCAAAAAGTGGCGATAATCATTCACCCCCCCTTCTGATTGCAGTATTCGATCCTACAGAAAAAGATGAAGGAGATTAGATTAATCTCTGTTAGTCTAGGTCTTACCCTAGTTTTGCTGACTAAGTTGGTATTTGCACACATCAATATTATCTAAACTCTTGGTTAATATCGGTCACACATAATTTACCCCTAATTGCTTGCTTGTGGTGAGATGTGACCTTCCCTTTTGCTTCTACTTTCACTTTCACATTTATGTAATATATTCATTTTGCATGATCAGTCCTTATTGTAAACTTGATCTGATGCGGTCTATTTAAATTCTGATGTCATAATATTAATGTATGGCATGGTTTACATCATGTATGAAATAATTCAGTGATGTATTTTATAAATACTATTTACTAATCTAGAGAATAATATAGTTGTTTTATAGAGAATTCTGAATTGACTAATCTAGTCCGGCAATCTAATCGACAAAACGCGCTGGGCAGGCCACCGGTTGGTGGGTGGCCTTGGGCCCCTGTGCTGCGTGTGCCGTGTAGGCAGCCCGTGTAGCGCGCTGGCCTCACGAGGCAATCCAACATGGGCCGCATCCGCATGCTATCGTCTTCAGCTCAGCTGGCCGCGCTCGGCAGGGCTGTTTTTCTGTGCTGTGACATGTGGGGTGCTTCCTGGGGCACTCCAATTCAACTTTTTCTGGGCCTCAGCTAACACTGCAGTAGCCGTGCCGCTGTCCCATTGCAGCTGCCTTAACGTTTATGTACTATTTTTTATTTAACGTTTTTTATTTTTACGATCTTTGAGATATAACTTTGATTGTTACTTTTATAATTTTAAATTAAAATATACTAATAAAATTATAATTTTTATAACTCTAGAAAATTTGACAACATGAATTTTAGAAGATGAAGTAAAAAAAAGGAGAGTAGTACTACTTTCACTGTATTTGAGCTCTCTTAATTTTGTCTTTTCTACATATGTGCACATGCATGTAGGCGCATAATGCGACTTAACTGGCGCAAGAATTATTGGGAATGTGTAATGTTCATTAGGCAGTGATCGGTTGGACTTAAGCTTTTGACTTCCAACTTATTTTTCACTATTCATAAATTTCGTCTTTTTTTAAACTTTTAGCTTTTTGTTGATCTTTTTTGCCGGTTCTTTTTTCCCGTATTTGTTTGTATTATACGTAATGGGCTAACATATTTTTTATATTTTTAATTTTTTTTTAAAATTTAATTATGTTAAATAAGTCTCTGTCAGTTACAGTGTTTTTTTCAGTCAGCTACAATATTTTCAGCCATAAACCATGAGCTTTTAAGTGCAACTGATCACCACCTAATTATAGGATATACAACTACTCAAGTACTAAGATAGTGAGGTGCAGTGTGAACCTGTTTTGATTTGGTCGAGCACTAGTTCGATAGGATCGATGAGCTGCTCGTAGTTGATGCTAGCTAACGCGCGCGTTCTGATCGAGCTCCTACTAGTACGTACTAATTATAGATGAGGCCAAAATTGCCGTATCACGTTCTTCGCATGCGTTAGTTAAGGTACATGAACAGATTAATTAATTGATCAATTAATTCACGAAAAGTTCATGGGATTTTTTTTGTCGTCCATCTAGTTGTGCAATAGGAGCATATACCTCCCGATCGACCAGACAATTTCGAATAGTATTTAGCCAAAAAAAATCGGTAACCAACAGATTTTATCGAATATAATGTTGGTATCGGATAGTATTTTTGGAATCAGTATCAAAATCAGAAGTGCAGCTTCTGATGGATAGGAGAATATTCGAAAATATATTCGGTAATATCTAGTAAATGGAATCGGTAGTATCCGGAGGGACCCCCAATCCCCAGTTCCTAAGCCCAAGCATATCTTCTCAATGCCTTATGGTCCAACCGCCGGCCCACTGAGACTGAGCCGCGGCACCGCACTAGCAGACTCCACTCCCCAGTCCCCCACTCCCCACGGGCCACGCCGCCACAGCATTGGGGCAAGGTGGCGACCGGCGGGCGCCTCCCTCCATCTGCACAATGACGTCGACTGCACCTGCATGAGCTCCCCCTAGCCTCCGGTGCTAGCGACGAGCTTCCCCCTCCAGCGTCCGCGATGGTGCGATCTCCCTCCCCCCTCTCTGGCGTCATCTTCTTCCTCCCTTCTCTCCTCCCCTATTCCTCTCCTACCCTATTATTATTCTCCCCATCTGGACAAGGCAACAATAAACAGAAGATTGAGCTAGAGGCGGCGCAGGGGAGCTAGGTCGGTGCTAGAGACCGGTGGAGCCAAATGGAGTTGGCGTCGAGTAGAGCAAGAGCCAGACAAATGGAGAAAGCAAGAAATTGAAAAGAGAGATGTGAGTTGGGGAAGAAGGAGATAAGGAGGAAGAAGAGCAAGCAGTGAATGGCTATTCGGCTGGTTGGGAAGAAAAAAGGAAAGAAGAAGAGGGGAAGAAAGAAAGAAAGAATGAATGAGTGGCTTGGGACATTTGACTGAATAGTAGATAAACAGTAGGGAACCGTGGAGGAAGAGAGATTAGAGAAGAGAGAGAAAAGCGCACATGAGTAAATTCTATTCGTGAGTTTTACTACGGAGTATTCTGTTGCATGTTTAAATTATTCGACAAAATTTCTATTAGTCAGATTAACTTGTAAAACTCCACTAGGAAATATTCATGGCTATTAAAAATAAGTTAAGTACCATCCGTAGGCTAAAACTTGTATGTGTATGGATTACATTCACGTACTGTCATCTAAGATCATTTTGGTAGCGGATATTATAAGGCGCCAGGAGGCGGTGGCCACCAAAGCTTAGGAAGAAGGCGAAGGTAGGGAGATAGAGACCGGTGACGGCATCAGTCAGGGAGGAGGAAGTGGACGGTGGTGATAGAGGAAGAGATAGGGAAGGAGAAGGTGGGCGGGGGAAGGGGCTCGTCGGCGTCGGCGGCTGGGCGGGGTCATAGGAGGTAAGAGGTGGGCGGTGCTGCGGAATAAGATCAATTAGGATGTAGAGCGATGGGATCGGGGAAGGGAAGCAATAGGTCTTGGGAGGGGAACATGGACCATTGGATATCCAACGGTCAAACAAACACCTAATTTTTTAGGAAGAAACTGTCGAACAACCAATCAACGGATACATAATTCGTGGTATTCTACTGCTACTGCAACTCTCACGTCCAATTAATGAAGCATCCTTACATAAAAGTTTGTTCGAGTATGTAAGCCGTGTGTTTGGTTGGCGCGATACTGCCGTATTTCATTGAGCCCCTGAACCTCAAGTTTCAACCACGCTCGGGTTGAGGTGAGTTAAACTGTTTTGGCTTATGAGCTTGTTAGCTTCTGATTTTTTTAAAGTTAAAAGTTATTTCGAATATGTAAGCTTGTAATTTTAGCTTCTTTTTTTTTTTTTTTTCCCTTTTCATTTGTATTGTCTGTGGAAATATAATGATATTTTTATTTTTATTTTTCTTCAATTGAATTACTCAGAAAAAATTAACAACTACTACAGTGCAATTTTAGCCAACAGCCAGAAGCCACAGCCGACAGCCGATTAGAGCGGCCCCTTGGTATGACATGTGGTGCTTGGTGTAGGTGAAAATTTTATTAGTGAGGAGTTGTAGCGATTATGCATTGGAGATTTGGCCTGTTCTTTTCACTTTATTTTAGTTTATATTTTATGACTTATTTTAAATAAATAATTGAGACAACTTCTTCGTCGCCGTTTCAAAGCGTCTTATCGAGATAGTCTTTTAAAAACGGTTTATCAACTTTCGATTCGTTCGCACTTGCACTAGGATAAAAAATCATAAACCATAGCCATAAACTATACCGGTCCAATTATTTAAAAAAACTTTTGATACAATTGACCACGGAAAGACCTACGACGGAAATTTGCTTTTGTTGCTTTATTCGCACTTGCAACGCGTATGGGTGTTGCTTTAGGAAACATCCTTGACACATCTTAAAGGCTCTGATATGTGCCATGGTTTTCTCACGCGGTACACAACTTTTATATAGAACCGATAGGATATGGGTGAAATAAGAAAAGATGACACCAAGCAGGGCAATTACTCAATATAGCTGGCTGATCTTTTTCAGTTAGTAGTCTTTGAGACACAGGACAAGCAAAGAGTGCAAATACTAATCCAACGTGGAACGTGATAATTTTTCCTGGTTTCTACGAGGACCGAACTATTTTCTATGAAATTCATACATTCTAATTAGGACAAGTGCAAGTAATGTGTATATAATACTCAACAATCCAGTTGAATTTTAAACTTTGGATCTAGAAGCAACAAATCTCCCTCTCCCGCTAACCTCATGTCCTCTCTCCACTCCCAACAAAACGCTAGCCATATTCGCACTGTGCAAGTCGTCGGCCCCTATGCTCTCCCCTCTAGCCTTGCCGGTGTTGGCGGTCCTCCGTGGCATCTCTTATCTTACCGCCACACCTCTCCTCTAACCCTAGCACACCACTGCCACCTTCGGCTTCAAAGACCACTTAAAGAAAATCCTAATCTTAATATATGGAGAAAGAAGTGGCATTCGTTTGGTGCATAGAAATAGTGCCGTACAGGATTTCTACGGAAAATTAATTTACTCACTAAATAGCTCATTAGATCAGCATTATTAGTTGGTGACTACCCTACACATGCACGCGCAACAACTAGTAACGTTCAAGCTAGCAGCTGTCGGTCGATTAGCAGGTAAGGATCGTCAGAACACGAGTAACGATGACCCGAGAACAGGCACGCATTTGTCATGCACGGATCGTGCATGATATATGGATGGAACCATGGAGGTTTAGCGAGGTTGGTGAGGATATTACTAGGGCCCAAACGGATTAGTAACGTAGCTAATCAAGCAATTCGAGCAGCAGTGCAGCACAGTGGGCAGATCGAGTTCAGGAAAAGACACGGCGAGGATGAGGGTCGATCCGTGTGATGCGACGCTACATGGGTAGACTTTCTCTCTCGAGATTTGGTAGCTTTTGCTTGTGATGACAGACCACTCGATACGCATTGGTTGAGTACTTTTGGATTCGCTCGTCGGTCAGAAATTAATTATATGCAGCCTCTGGCATGTAAGGGGTTGCTCATGTACTGGTAAGGACCGAATGGCAATGGAAAGGGACAACAGTGACTTCAATTCTTTCCTCACGTATTTATTTATCTTTTACTTTGATGACTACTGAATTATAAAGATTTATGATAAAATGCTAACACAAAAATCAGCAAATTAAGAAACCAAAATTTTAAAAATTCACTACACTACCAGTTAGACCACTCTTCTATAAGTATTCGTCGATCATCACTCTGATAGTTACAAAACTATGAAGATTTAGGATGAAAAGCGAACATAAAAGCCAGCAAATCAAGAGACCAAAATTTCAAAAATTCATTGTGCTACTGGTCAGAACTCTTATCCAAAACCGATCAAACCTCTATCCAAACTGGTCAGAACTCTTGCGATTTGCAGTTAGAACGGCGAACAATAAAATCAGCACTACTTCAAATCAAATAATCTATTTAACCTTCTGATTCGTAGATCCAAATAATTTGAAACTTGGCATGCATCTTCTCTAAAATGTTACGAATCTATTCAAATCAGCAATCAAGAAAATCATTATCAAAGTTGTTACATTTTTCTATTTAAAAAAGGTTGCACTAAAACCCAGTAAAAGAGAAAAACAAAAAATACAACTTGTTCATCGGTGAAGGATGCCCAAGATAGATCTAGATGCATTCCCACATATCACAGTAAATAAGAACATCCAAGGATTAGAGACAAAAACACTCGGATCAAGAAATCACTGGAAGAAGCCAAATCCAAACAAACCGGACAACTTTAAGAACTTGCCAAACTTGATGTCTAGATAGATGGTGATTGATTTTCAAGATATACCTCTATCACTTACTCGTCCTTCGCATCCAACAAGATCAAAAAAGGAAGAGGGAACACCAAAACAAACCAAAACAAGAGCAAATCAACTAAAACAAGATGGATCTATGAGAGATGAACAAAGTTGATATATTGCTACTTAAGGATAAAAGTTTTACAACCACGTCAATTGAAGGACAAAAGAGCACACCACATCACTCACACTTTTCTTATTATAACCCTAGAACACTTGGCTTTAACGAGCAAAGATTGGATAATTGAATGGTTAACTAGCAGTCTCCATCCCAACTCGTTAAATTGCCAAGGCAACCAACCTTATCTAATCCTAATGGATACTATCCACTTAGCATAAATGGAAAACTTGATAACCCCACAAACACGGATTTTATTCACACACTACAGTTACACATGCTTTTTAAAGCAAATAAGTACGAATCCGTTAAGTTCTTAGTTTTTGATCCAATTTGATCTTCTCAACTTCTGCTTGACCTAAATCGCTCTCCCAAGTGCAGCTCAAGCATTGTGGTTTTGATCCAAAATAGTTTTCAGTATTTTATTCAACTTACCAAAATACACTTTTTTGACCCAATCTTCATCTTCCCTTGCAAGCAATTGCTGTGCTTACCACGTATAGATGCATCACTGGCTTACCACGTGTCGACAAGTCTCTTCAATTCTGGTTCCGCCGGACGACGTCTCACTTAGACCGATTAAACCACATGGTGCAACCCATCGCTAGAATTGTCCTTTAACATTTTTTTGCTTTCTCGTGCCATGCTTGACCTCAGTCATCTCACTCAGTATCCTTGATTGTTCTGGGCCTCAACTCGTCTACGAGCATAGCGTCGATCGTCGCTAAAGCATAGTTGACTCCAAACAACTCTACACATTGAAAGACCAAAATTTTGTTTTCAGGCACAAGCCTTCACAACTTAACCTACGTTAGCTGAAACATGCATTATACAATTAATACATATGTACTGACCTAGGTCAAACTAAAACACATCACAACTCAATTTCCCAAATAATCCAAAATTAGCCGAAGCACCTAGCCCTACCAAGTAAGACCGTTTGTCCCGGCCACTGACTATTGATGGTGGTCGGTCAAACCGGTTAGCCAAATAATCCACTCTGGAAAACTACAAATTTATAAAATCTAAAATTGCTCTTCTCTAAAATTACGATGATTTATTATAAGTAACTTTGGATAGTCTCACGTCATCCTTGTACTTACTTGAATCCTGGGCATTTTTGGCCCTGTGCAGCATAGCAATACCAGAAGTAGCCTCTGGGTGTATGCAATGCCATTTCTGGCTCCTCCCCGAGCGCGGGACTCCGACCGGCCAACGCGTACGTCATCCCGCGCCCCAACACCACATCACCCGAGTCATGTGGACCGGGAGCACATGATACCCCGCATCAACTGCAGCCGCTCCAACCATAGCTGTTCGACTACATTCACCTTCGACCATTGCCTCCCTCGACCACCTCGACTTTCGACCGCTAGCGCTTTTGACCACCTCCGGTTTTGACTACCGCCGTTTTCGACTACATCCATGTTCGGCCACCTCCGCTTTCGACCACAACCGCTTTCGACTACAACCACTTTCAACTACCTCCGCTTTCGACCACAGCCGCTTTCGACCGCAACCGCTTTCAACCACCGCCACTTTCAACAACACATGTTAAACCACTACCTGTTCGACCACTGTCGTATTCGACCACGGTATCCTTTTGACCAATTGCCGGAACCGTGTGCTCCCGAACGACATGACTCGGATGCTACGATGCCAGGGCACGGGATTGCGTATACGTCGGCCGGTCAGAGTCTCATGCTCAGAGAAGAGGCCAAAAATAGCATTACATATATCTTAAAGCTATTTATGATATTACTGTACTGTGCTGGACCAAAAATACCCAAAACTCTACTTACTTACAAATGTTGAAATGATGGCGTAAAACGGCAGAGCATGCACGAGAGCTAGGTGCTAGACTGCTAGTAAGCGTCAATCGATCGATTTTGAGATTCTTGCAGTTGTCAGGTGATGATTGGATCGCATTAATGGTGCTACAGCAGCTGGTGGAGTAAGATTCTTGCTTCTCTTCGGAGCTTCAGGACTCCTACTTTATTTTGAAGCAACACTACTTTATTTTGAAGCAAGAGAACTCAGGACACAAACAACTCATGGAAAGCTAAGATGCGTACGAAAGAGTTAGAAGGTAAGTTATTATTTAGTACTATATAGGACGGTAAATAAGTTGAGTTTAAACGAGTTTGGTCCTTTAGATTTGAGCTCGATAGAAATTCAAGTCGAGTTTGAGTTGAGGCCTGAGCCTGAACTTAGACTCGAGCTCGGCTCGTTGAAGCTCGACAACAATTAAAATAATTTATTATGCACTATTTTTCAATAATAAGAAAATTTTGAGTTCGAGTTTGGCTCTAGTAAACTGATAACAGTAAAAATAATTCAAACATACACTAATTTTTAACAATAAGAAAAGATCGAACTCGAGTTCGCCTCGAGTAAGCTGGGTAAAAGTTAATATGTATCACTATTTAAGCTTGAATCAAGATTCGCGAACTATTCGAGCTCGGCTCGATAAAGCTTGCGAGCTCAAGATCGTTTAAAGTTCGAATCGATCTCGAATCAAGCCTAAAACAAATCGAATTTGAATAGTTCGTGAGCTTCAAATTTTTTTACAGCCTTAATACTATATTATAGAGCAAAGAGCAGATAGTTCTAAAATGTTCAAAGAGACTGTGAGAGAATGATAATTTTTTATACTCATATTCTTAATATTGCACGCTTGTATGGTATTCACAATTGTGATCTGATTCAGGGCTGCTAAACATAAGTGGATCAGAGCGTAGCAGCCTGCTTTGCTCGATGGTAAAGATGTGCAGTGAATCATCAGTGCGTGACAGACAAAAATTGAAGGAGAGCAAGAAAGGGAGGCGCTACGCAGCAGCAAGTAGTAGTAAACTTTGTCCGGCCTGGCCGGGGGCGTGTAGCCGTGTTGCCCTTCCGTGCCGATGAACTGCAAGCTCGTACGTGCTTCTCGGGGCTCATATTACGGACTATCACATATACACGTACGTACTTATTTTTGTAACGCTCGTTTATGGAATAAGATCGTTGTACGTCTTATAACAGCTTAAAAGTTCTATTGCAAACAGAGGAGTATCATATCTACTCATAAATATTTAAAATAGTTAATTTAATTAAAATATAGATCTAACGATCAACTTTAGTAGTTTAACAAGTATCCAAAACCAAAACTTAACTTATAATCAAAAGATCCGAAGAAAACTCCCACGGAAACGCTTGAGTGCGGTCGTAAGCTTAACATGAAATCTTAAAATGTCTTTTCTTCTTCTAATCTCTGTTTTTGTAAAAATGAAGCAAGACTGAGTACAACCAACCATACTCAACAAGTCACATAGAAAGATGCTATTTAACTACATGCCAAGATTTCCAAGAGATGGGACATATATGTTTTAATATTTTATGTGGATGCAATTTTATTTGTAAACATTTTTGGATTTAAAACAAGATAACAAATCATATACATTTTTGAATTTAAAACAAGATAACAAATCATATAATTCTTAAGGAATTTAGGGTTTCAACATCTTGATTACCAAACTGCAATATTTTCAAATCATTTCCAAATCTACTTACGTCTCGTGTTGGAATCACCCATTAAACACAGCTTCTTTTGCCGGAAGCACGACGTATTCAAATATCATTTATAAATGTCTATGCAGAGTTGCCCAGCTTTACTCACAAGATTTCTCAACCCTCATTACGGAGTTAAGAAAACAATGTTACTTCACTACTCATCTCTTTATGTGGCCTCTACCCGATAGACTAGGTACCCCTGTCACAGAATATGGCGGCCTGACAGGACAGAGCCTACCGTTGTGACAGTATGATTTTACCATTTCCATACTCACGTATGTTGTTCCCTTTTCTGGAACAGTATATTGTATCCTTATAGTAGATATTTAATTGATTTGAGCAGCTATTAAATTAGATTTGACAAGTCAACGCTTATGGTTGAGCGATTACTACGTTCTTTACTTAGCATAAGGTTCTAGTCTTCACTTTTCATCAACCAGGTAACCATTCACAAATAAATAACCCAGTATACTGAGGCACTATTACTACTAGTGTAAATCAGTTGAATTTTCTAAACTACCATGGTATATTTTATAATAATTTATTATTACTAGGGTTTGTCAAGGTGAATACGGCCATCAAATAAAATAAGGCTTTTTCATGTGATAGGACATAACTAGTATCATGTTATTCTAAATATTTATTATACAAGAAATAACAACGCATAAATAATATAATGAAAATACTGATAAATAAATAATTAAAGGAATATATGTTCAATATGATCAAAAATATGTGACTTGCCTTGCAGATCAATGTATTATACAATTTTGTATTCTTTTGATACTTGAGCTTGAACTTGAGCTTCTCCTTCCTGGGCTGGTTGGTTTATGACATTGTGTGCCAACGCAAAGCAAAAGAAATAAATCAAAATAAATCAATTCCGTGCTCAAAGGATTGAGTTAGGAATAAAAAGAAAGAAAATAAAGAAGTAAAACCAAATAAAATATGTTTAGGGATTACAGGAGGACTGGTATAGGAAAACGGAGTTAAGAAATGGGTAGATGGGTTCGAAATGGATGTATATATGTATTTTAGGGTTCTGTGAACAGTAACATGTCTGGTACAATTCATCGTGGGTTTTACTCTTCACAGCGAATTTAGTCCTTATCGGGTTGTCCCTGCGTACTCGGAGAATAGAGGAGTTACGAGTACTCGGGTGGTCTTGAGTACGACTATGAAGTCGAGTGGACGGTTGAGGTTCGACTTTGAGTGTGAAGTCGGCGGAGATTGGACGGTGAATGAGTTGCTACAAAGATCGGACAATGTTCGAGTGGCTACGAAGATTGGGTGGCGTCCGAGTGACTTAAAAGATCGGACGATGTTCGAGCGGTTTAAGAGTATCGGACGGCGTTCGAGTGGCTGCGGAGATTGGGTGGCATCCGAGTGACTTAAAAGATCGGACGATGTTCGAGTGGTTTAAGAGTATCGGACGGCGTTCGAGTGGCTTAAGAGCATCGGACAACGTACAAGTGGTGTTTGCTCAGGACTAGAAGCGGAGCTATCGAAGCTCCTCTCAATTACAAGGTGGTCGGAGAGTTCAAGTAATGGAGCGATTAGAGAATCCATGGTGAAAATAACAATTGACGACCATGGGTGGGTTCTTGGGCCATGAGGATTCCATTTCTAGGCTCGAGAGCTGCTAGAAGTTAAGCGAGCATCGGCGGTGAGATATTCTCTCTTCGGGACTTTTGAATGCTTAGGGGTTAATGGTAGGTTAAAGGACAATAGCATTTGCAATTCTGCATCTCTAGGAGTAGGGGAAGTTTAAGGGTGTGGTGGTTTGGGTTAGGGATGGTTGAGTTGAGCTACCCACGGTGGCCTCCCATGACCACGTGGTGGCGCTAGTCACCAGCGCATTAGGGGGCTCGAGAAGGTAGGTCCTTGCTTCAGGAGTATTGCACGGGGCTTGAGGAAGCTACGGGCAAGGGCAATCGAAATGTAATAGGCTAAATCAATAGAATTGAATTTGGGGGCTTACTTTGGGTTTTCCGGTAATCGCCGGCGGAGCTTTGGTCGCCGGAGCAATTAAGGGTGGGTGGCTCACCTTAGGTACCGGTGCTTTCGAATGGAGGGGTTCAGGGTTTAAATAGCATGAGAAAGGTATTTTGGCACAGGACATGGGTCATGGCAGCAGCGGCATATGGCAGGGGCCGAGAAGGCACAGGAGGGCGCGACACGGCTGGTGGTGCAGATATTTGGTGCTTCCTCGAGCACGACATTGCGGCGGTCAAAAGCTAAAGAGAATGTCAAATCGGCTGTGAGAGAGTGAGAGTAGAGAGGTCGGTGAGACAGTGAGCGGTGGGAGATGAGGTGGTCACAGTGCTTGTTCAAGAGAGATGGCGGGTGCGTACGGAGGCTAAAAGCGTTAGGAGCGATGGTCAAATATTGCGGCTTGGGGTGGTCAGCCGTGAGAGGAAGCAGTGAGGCGGTGGCAAAGTCCAGCCCAGGAGCTTTTGCGCAAGCCAAGAGAAATTGATGAGGTGTCGAGGCTCAAGAAAATATGGTACGATCGACTGACCAGGTTGCTACGATGATTGGCCGAGGTTCGAGAGAGGCGGTAGCAAAAATCACGACAGTACATCGTCCTCCGATATTTGTCGAACGGTGAATAGTGACGACAACCGGGGCTTAGCACAAGTGGACTGAGGAGGGGTAGGACCAATGAGGGAAGGCACCAAGGAGTAAAGAAGATGTGGAATTGCGTAAGGATTTACGTGAAATCAAAGATTCAATTAAATTCAAATTATTTTTAAAATTCAGGTTGTTCCAGTTTTCAATGTCTGTCCCTTACAATCATCATACCATGAAAGTAATGACTTTTGGACGTTTTTAGCACTGTTGATACCCAAAATTCCAAAAATAGCGCATTGAAAACAAAATTCCAAAATAGCCCCCAAACGATCGCACGATTAACAAATGTTAACGCGACGTGAAAATGTGTTCAAGTGACAATAACAAATTTCGATCATGGTATATTGTTTTATTGGAAGCAATTTAAAGAAAAATTTTTCGAGCACAAATGTGATATGAACAATTGGAGGAAATGAAGGAAAGTGATATTGAATATGTATGATTATAAGTTTTGTTAATTTTGTAGTTGTGAATCGAAAAAATTTGAAAAATTGTAAAACAAGTTTATGTTGATTATATGTTGTAGATGCATAAAAAATTGGGTAAAATTTTTTAGGAACGACAGCGTGAGAACGATCGATATATAAAGTGGTAAGTGACTTTTAGGGTTTGGTATGTTTTAAGGGTTTGCAATCCGCTGATGTTTGTATGTTTTGTCAATTTTGTAGTTATAAACCGCGTAAAAATAAGATAAAGTTGTAATAGAAGTTTATGTTCAATGTAAGTTGTAGATGCATAAAAAATTGGGTACATTTTTTAGGAACGATTCGATACATAAAGCGGTAAGTGATGTGACCAGTGGCATGTGGCATGTGTGGAACTCAGACTTGTAATGTTCGAATTCCACCACTAGTCCTAACATTCATGCCTTAGGGAAATAACTTGCTAGGTCTATTACATCATGGAATGCGAAAATACGAGATATTAAACTTCATAATACAGTTGGGAGTAACATGCGCGAGATTTTTATTACATGCATAACATATAGCATGATATGCGACTAACTCCACCCAACCGTCAGACGACCCATCGTGTGGACCGGGCCACTTTCCTTCCTTGCCCGCTCGGCATTGAACTCCTCTCCGCCTCTTTTGCCTTAGCCGCACTTCTCTTTCTCTCACGCCCATCTCGCGAGCCTCCCGCTCCCTACGCGCACGCTTCAAGATGAGCTTGCGCCTCGCGCAGATACGCAGGTGTGCTCGTGCTTGCGGCGCTCCTCCTCCAAAGCAACTCCTTGTCCTTTGTGACATTCCACTCTCGAAGTCAAGGGTCCATTGGTCCTCGTGGTGGATCTCAAGATCGATCCATTTGCGTAGCCACATGTGGGCTCCGAGACCGTAAATACATGGGAGATATTGTTAGTGCGTCTTTGTGAAGGAGTAGTTTGCGGTAGGGGAAAAGGAGAAAAGGTATTGTTACCGCCACGATAGGTTGCGTGTCAAACGGCGTTGGGGTAGTCATCGAGTAGTTTGCGCAACCCCGTGAACGCATACCTAGACCGATGTTGTGCTTAGACTTGAAGAACTTGCACACGCCCCGCACCAACAAAGGAGGTGTCTCCCTCGTGTGGTAGTTGTGGCGAACGCCGATGGGGACGTCCGGGATGGGGTTTTGCTACGCGCGCCTGGGGACCTTTCATCGAGCACGATGGGCTTGTTCTACCCGGCCTCAGACGCTCTTATTTTCTCATCGCTATGCATCGCTGGTCGCACCGACCGCGTTATGTCACGGTCTCCTCCCAATCCTTCACCATCTTGTCCCATTGCTTCTTCTGCCTTTGTCCATCCCTGGGTGAGGTGAGGAAGCGCGATGTAGTATGGGGTTTGGATGGGCAATGTTCACTGGGAAAAGGAATGCATACGAATTTATAGGGATGTTTTGTCTCTACTCAGACGCCTAAAGCCGGTCCGCGTGGTGGTAGCAGCGAGTAAAGATGGGAGTGCCGCGTATCACCAAAAAGGGTCCCGCTTTGGAGTGTCTCGAGCAAAGCTGCCCTGAATTGTCATCTCACCGAGCAAAGCCGACCTCCTGTTGTCATGTCACCGAGAACAGATGCCTCTTTAGTACCGCCACGCCCAAAGTCGGGCATGTTTTGTCGTCCCACCGAGTACACCGCGCCATATGTCTTGTCATCGCGCAAAGCCGGCATCTTTTGTCATCTCACCGAGCAAAGCCGCATCTTTTGTCATCTCACCGAGCAAGCCGGCATCTTTTGTCATCTCACCGAGCAAAGCTGCCCGCTATGTCTTGTCTCTCGCAAAGTCGGCATCTTTGTCATCTCACCGAGCAAAGCCGCCCGCTATGTCTTGTCTCGCAAAGCCGGCATCTTTGTCATCTCACCGAGCAAAGCCGCCTGCTATGTCTTGTCTCTCGCGCAAAGCCGCATCTTTTGTCATCTCACCGAGCAAAGCTACCCCGTTATGTCATGTCTCTCGCCAAAGCCGCATCTTTTGTCATCTCGCGCCCAAAGCCGCACGTTATGTCTTGTCTCAGCGCAGCGGCATCTTTTGTCATCTCACCGAGGAAAGCTGCCCGCTATGTCATGTCTCGCCAAAGTCGACATCTTTGTCATCTCACCGAGGAAAGCTGCCCGCTATGTCATGTCTCGCCCAAAGCCGACATCTTTTGTCATCTCACCGAGCAAAGCCGCCTGCTATGTCATGTCTCCCCCAAAGCTGGAAAGGAGGGATATGTTCGGTCCACAATACCGATTGATGCCAAGTCGGCGTGCTCAACCAGCGTGGCCGAAATGCAGCACAATGAGTACGCTGGCGTCCGATCTTGGATTCCCGAACGATGGCGGCGACGCTTCTTCCGATGCTCACGCCCGGTACAATTTATTAATATTACATTTTGTATTGCTTATGGACCCGCAAAGTTTACCGCCCTTTTTGCAGATGGCAAATGCGACTTCTCCCGCTGGATCGACCCTCCTCATGAACGGTATGTTGATCGTTATGTGGATACATTGTGGGCTCGAATATGGGACTTGGAGTACCGAATGGAGAGTCTCACCGAGGAGAACAACGACCTCCGCGAATGCATGCAACGCGAGAGGGGCAACGAGGAGGTCGTGAATATTGGAAACTCCTATGATCCCACATGTTGCCGCGCGAACCTGCTGCATATGTGCATGCCACTACCACGACGCCACCACGTCCGAGGCGCCCTCGCAGCAATTCTCCATGTGGGTGCCACGAGGCTCGCTCGGCATGTAGGTAACGAGGTTATGGTTGTGTCGATTTTAGTTCATGTATGTGTTGGGTGTACTACTTTCCATAAATTGTTGGGTGTACCGCTTTCCATAAATTATGTATGTGCAATGTAAGTGCGTGACGCCTTCATGTTCTCGCCTCTTTCTTTAACGATGTAATGTGCAACGTTGTTAAGCATGTGATGGATTGGTTGTTATCTTCGTGGAGTTGTTATGACAAGCCACAAAACATGCAATAGTGAGCAAAGATGCCCCGCTTTGTCATCCCACCGGGCAATGGTGGCATGTTTTGTCATGTCACTACGAAAGGTGGACTCTTTTGTCATGTCACCGCGGAAAGCTGCCTGCTTTGTCAAATCACCGCAAAGCTGCCTCTTTGTCATGTCGCAATAAAGGTGCCCTTTTGTCACCGCCGCCCTTTATGTGCGTGTATGATTTGTGTTGTTTGTGCGTGAGGTCGCCCCACACACTTATAAAACGGAGCCATCCTCACATACTCCTTGCCATTTTATCACCACCTCCGAGTTAGTTGTTCACAATCGCAGTAGTTTTCGCGGCTCACTCCTTCGAGACTAGGCAATGACGTGTTGATCCTACGTGTCAGTGACACAGATCGGCCAAAATCAGATGAAGAGCAACCATGGGAGATTCATGGATGTAGCGTCGCTGAGCCTAGAGGTCTATAGGCTGCACATATAACACATGCATAATTGCATATGAATGATCGATGTGCCATGACACGACCAAACCAAACGATTTATTGACGGTGCAGTTCATCAGTCGGAGATGGCATGCGATGCGATGCAGACGCAGCAGCAGCAGCCAGCACAAGCGGCCAAGCAGGCACGCAGGTTAGGCAGATGAGTCAAAGACTGCTTGACGTTGGAGAAGCGCATACACACACGTATGGCGCATAATGGTACGTACAGTACAACCGCTCGGGTTTTTTTAATTACAACGAAGAAGGACGCACATCAGTGACTCACCACTGCGTTCTCAAACACACATTAGAACTTAAACAAAAGTTGCAGAATCAATTTTATAATTGTCCAGTGACTCATGTAGCACTAGAACCGATTAGAGATCAAACTCGCACGACGGCAGACCTCGCGAAGCGAGCTAGTACAGCCGCTCACGCGACGACACGCCACAATCCTGCGCCTCGCTGGGATCGTGCGCGCATGCATGCATGCCTGTCCTGCACTGCGCTCTGCGGCTAGATCTCTCTGTGTGGTAGCTGACAAACGGTAACAGGAGATGCGTGTACAGTGTTTCGATTGCCCCAGCCGGACAAGCACAATTGTATACATCAAATCTCTGGATCTCTCACAGGGTCACTCGTGAGCGTTTGGATTTACAGATATGGGCATGTTGTTTTCGTGTATTTGACCGTCCGATCAGAAATCAAGCGGCGACACTAACATGTCGAATACGAATACACGTCCGCGAAGAGATTTCGGGAAAGAACCTTCAGACTCGTATTGTTCATGGGTACAGAGCTAGAGTATATGGTCTTTGTTTGTTCCTCCGCTTTTACTCCTCAGAAGGGGCTTGTGCCATTTGTCTTTTTAAGAAGAACCCTTTTTGTCGGTTAAATACGTGGAGCGAATATTTAAATACTATGAACTTTTGTTACCTCCCTTTTTTGGTTTTTTTCAGAACCTCCCTTTTGTTTTAAGCATTATCGCATTAAAACGGTAAATGAAATACTGAAAGTGATGTTTGTGTTCAATAGTTCTATTCTGTAGGACTCATACTGGCAATCAAAGAGGGTGAATAATTTCCGAAACGTTTTTTCCCAAAGGTTTACATACAAACACGGCTGTGCAAACCAAAGAGATATAAGAGCCAACAAGATTAATAGCCTCCTGCACAGGGCCAATTAGACCGCTGACCGGTCTGAACACCAGCCTATAATCAGTCACACCGACAGGCTAGTCTGACAACAGCTCTAGGGCTGATCCAACCGGTCCCATGCTCTCATACCTAAAAATCTCTCAGGTTAATAACTCAAATATCAAGAACTTGCATAATTCTCATCGAAACATATCCAAATTTTGCATAAGACTTGCTCAAGCCAATAGAAATCTAAACTAATCAAGAATCATAAGTTTCTTAAGCTCAAGTTTACCAAATTGAAGGTAATCGAATCTAGATCACAAGAACACCAAAAATTCTAAATCTCAAATTACTTCTTGCTCATGAGAATCTAAGATATGAGATCTTTCAGATATATTCTCATATGTCCTAACAAGGTAATTTAAGCAACATATTGAGCTAGAACTCTCACAAACCCGAAATCACAAATTTAACTCAAGACAAGCAGAGCCAAGTAAGAACTTAAGTAAGAATATGATTGAGACAAAATTTTGATCTATTTCAGTAGAGGATGAAGTTTACATACTCATCGATGATTACAATATACAGCTAAAGCACCACCATTTCCTCTCTCAAGTTCTCTCTCTCAAAAATATGTAAGGAGACAAGGTGATAGAGCAAAAACTAAAACTACAATCCTTGAATCTACCAGCTCCTTTCATTCCTTCTAAATAACCAGCACAATTCTAATGGATTCAACCTATTAAGCTTACCAGAAAAAAATATCAACCCCACTAATACGGGTTTTACATATTTACGCATGCTTCTTAAAGCATTTATAAGGCTCAACCCGCTAGCTATTTAGCGATTGATCCATTTGTCAATTCTAGCTCTCTTTGACTTAAACCACTTCTCTTTTGTGTCTCTTCGCGCACACTTTTGATCAAAGCACCAACCGATATTTGGCTAACTATCAAAATACCCTCGAAGAAGCTTCCGAGCATATTCTCTTGATTTTGTCTTCATCTTCACCTCAAAACATCTTTCAATGCTTATGACAAGCAGCCCGTAGTGTCTAATGACTATTCGTCACATTTTTATGCATTTGGACTCTTTCGAACTGTCTCTATGTGCATCGATCTCATCATTCAACGCATCACATGCATTAACTCACATCTTCACGATCCTTATCTTCTCCATACTTCCTACTTGAGTCACACAGTTTCGCCTGGACTTACATGACTACTTGGATCTTAGCTTTCTGTCTAGTCTTGGTCTATTGTCGTTGTCCACTACGTCCTCTAAGCCACTTGCACACTCAAAAATTAAGCAACCATATCGAGCACAAATTCTATGTAATTAACTCACGTTAGTCAAAATAATGCATAATGCAATACAACACAAACCCTCATGGCTTCCAAATCATGAACCAACCTCAAACCAACTCAACTTTACTTACCTTGATCTCTGGTCGCAACCACCAATCTGACCGCTCTCCTCAGGCTAGTCAGACCGCCCAAGTCAAACCTCCAACTATTGATTGATCTGACTGGCCACCTGATGTGTTCGTATTTTTAATGCCAGCCATGCTGGCCAACTCAACCCATCCCAATCACCAACCATGGTTGGTCCGACCACACCTGACCAATACCAAAACATGCTCTTTAGAAAAAAACAAACTGCCAACTAGAAATCGGTCATACTGCTTCCCCGGTTTAACCGCTCCCAAAATCCAGTCACACCGGATCCCCGGTCAGACGCCATTCACTGGTTGGTCCGACTGCTACCTCCCAGCAGTTCGACCGGGAACACTGATATTATATCTAAATTTTCTGAAACTATTTTAAAATTCAAATTCAACTTAACCAAAGTGACAATTGTTCATCACAAACATATATCAGACTTAGTACATGGTCTTTCATATTCGTAAGTCCCCTGTTTTTTATTTTAAGAAACCATTATGATGTACACATGTTGGGAGGAAATGCTTGCCAGCTCTACCGAACTGTTTGGCATTGACGTCTCAAACCTCTGCCTGAAAGTTTTATTAGATTCATATTACATCAACTATTTGATTTATTTCGATTAGGTTAGGCTATTGTAAACTGACTCTATCACATGAAAAGAGCTAGCATAATTAGAAGTTGGCTAGAGCTTATAACATGACAAAAGGGTAGAGAATCCAAGGGCGACAAAAAGCCATGAGAATGGATGACAGAATTCGCAATCGTTTTCGCCGAATTTTGTTTGTTTGTCGGGGACCATTAGGAGAATCTACTATATACATTTTGTCATGATACAGAAGGAAGAAGTGGCTGGAGAGATGTAACGAATACTGTTCATTTCACAACTTTTGACTATCACCTTACGGCTCAGAATCGATGTTGTGAAAAATGGAATACGGTCATTGGATGATCAAAGTAACCGAAAAAAATACGTCATATGAATGATTAGAACATGTACAATTATACATACAGCTGTTGGTTGTAGTACTCTTTATGTTATCTATAGACAAAACTAAAAACAATTCATATAATATGTTGTCTCTAAGTTGACTCTACAATTTCTACAAACCGCATTGATACAACAACAAAAAAAACCATATATAGAAAGTCTTAGGATATGTACAATGGTATAGACAACTGCTATCTATAATATCATCTATATTATCTATAGACGACACTAAAGACAGCTCATACAATATGTTGTCTTTTTGTATATCTCTATAGATAATTTCTCTATGGCACAATATGTCTTATTTATCATGTTACACTCGACTACCGCATAAGAGACAGCTTAATTCTCTGTGTTCTCTTTCTCTCCTCCACATTATCTCTTGTTTTACGTGGTATGGTTTATAGACGGCTGACTTCAAACCATTGTACATAGCCATATAGACTGTCTATTGCATGCCAGATGGCTTTTTTCTCTCTCTCCCCTCGTTCTCTCTTGTTCACGTCAGATCATCAGAAATCTTATACGGTGAGATTACTGACGGCTAATGTTACCCCATCAACCGTTTCCACAACGCTGCTTAGAATTTGCAAGGAAGACACTATATTTGTACACTTGTCAGAGGCGAAGATTATCTGTACGTATATATCGAAAGAATAATACAGCCTCATCACCATCTTGATATCTAATTTGTATGCCCAAATTTTGACACATACAGGAATCCTATGCAATACATATTCATCACAAGAACATCACCACCCGTAATTTCCGGAGAAACCTGTGGCGTTTTGCTGCGCCTCACGTCGATGGATTCGCTTTGCCGGAATAAGATCGAGCCCGCCTAATTGCGAAGGCGCTAGGATAATCTGAATTAGGGGTGTAATCGGAGTAGATATAGACAGATATCGCTTATCATGTATCCTATTTCATATTTTTTTCATTAGAGTTGGAGTCGGATACAAATAATGTCGGATATCTATTTCTCCATTCCATATCCGTTCTATAATCTTTCGGACGGTCGGTCGGACGGAAATTATTCGCTTCTTTGCACATGACATTGGATAGTATGGTACGATCAGAGCGGACATAGAGAGACTAATTACTGAGATATTGAAGAAAGAACACTCAGTACTTCTGCTTGTTTAGATATGACAATCTGACTATATGTTATTTTGTTCCTAGGTGAAGTCACAACAGACTTTCTCATATCATTTGACATACGATATATATAGATGGATATCACTTATCCCGTATCCTATTCCATATTTTTTCCTCGGAGTCAGAGTCGGATACAGACAGTACCGGATACCTATCTACCTCTTTCGTATCCGTTCCGTCGGTCGGACGGACGGAAATTATCCGCTCCATTTGCATCCCTAATCTGAATCATATCCATACACTCTAATCTAATCTAGTTTAATCATCGCTTGATGCGTTCGTTGGCTCGATTAACCTCCAAATAATTGCGAGCAATATTACGTGGCGCCGGATTATTGAAGTAGGCTATCCGTTTTACTACGAAACATTTGATTTCTGGCACGAGGGAGGCGTACGTATGCAAGTGTAGTTCGATTTGGCAGCTACGTGCGCGTTAATTATGTACCGTAATGATATCTATCTATACGAAGCCAGCAGCTCTCCTGCTGGATCTTAAAAAGAAAAAAAAATCGTGTCCTATAATGTGACTCTGTCTGGTCGTCAAATTTCAATTTTGTGACGGCGTTCCAGGAAAGTGACATGTTTCGCCGTGGGCGGAGCTGGAATATTTGTGTTCACGAATTCTAAATGAAGTTTTTGTTAATGTAAAAAAGGCTGAATTTGTTGCTTCTGTATCAAACGATTGAATGAGCACCGACGTATCATCCAACAAGTTTCCAAACTGAGTGAAATATCTCTACTATTATATAAAGAGGAGTTGGTAGCTGTCGATGTGTTCTCCTCTCCCATCTCTATAGCCATCCGATTTGATCTGAATCATTCATCTCTCTCCTCCTCTCTCTCAGGATACAACCGCCCACCCTCCTCTTTCCCATCTTCTCACGCATCTGGCCACCCTTCTATTTCTGTCGCTTGCTCTCCAATATTTGATGTGTAAAGTTGGTCAAGAAGTAAGTTCTGTCTTACCTTTTTATGACTCCATTGCAACGTACGGATCTCTAACTAGTAAGCACATAAAAGATTGGTCCGTGCCAATTTGACAGGGGAGGTTCACCGTTTCAAAGACATTCGAACTCTCTTAACCTCTCCTTTCACTTCTATGGTAGTCTTTCTTGGCCAGCCCACTCATTTAACCCAAAGACTATCGGAAGAGATAACCCATTCAAGATGTTTTTCTTTTGTCATATCACATTCTTTCATCTCGGTGCTTTATATCATTTTATATTTTTTTTAGAAAAAATAGAAAAATCTCTGAAATCACTAGGAAGGCAACTATGCAAGATTGACAAAAACCCGTAAGAGGGAGAGTATTAGCATAAAAATGTATGTTACTGCCTCGGTTCCTTTATACTTGCTGTTTTAGACTTCCGCACAATCTTCAATATACATTTTTAACAATCACGTTATAATCATATGTTAGTAAAATTATAAAAACGTATTTTATAAAAGGTGGCAGTGAAATTTATACCAGTGGGACAACTAGTCTAGTGTAGAGATGGCAATGGGTACCCGAAACCCGATACCCGGTGAGTTTTTACTCTATTAGGGCATGGGTCTGAGTCAATTTCCTAACCCATGGGTCTCTTAATGGGCAAAAAGTCCAACCCATCGGGTTTGTCGGGTTCAGGTACGTTCCTATAGTACCCAAACCCGTAAACCCATGGGTAATATAAACCCGATCGAGTTATAAACCCAGACTCCCAGGCTCCCAAGCAAACCAGCCCAGTCCATAGCCCATTAGCCATTTAGCCTCAAGCCCCCAAATCCAATGCGGCAATGCCCCATTATCCATACGGCTAACCCTAGTTAGCACTCGGTCACGGTCACTACTCACTCCTCCCCAGTCCCCACCCCGATTCACAGCCGCCGCTGCGGCGGCGCATCTAGCGCTCCGTGCTCGGTCTCCGGCAGCCTCCACGCTCACCCTCCCGTCCCGCAGCTCCTGCTCCTGCTCCCGCCACTCTCGCCGCACGCTCGTCCTCCCGCACGCCCTCGCCATCGCCTCGCCTTCCAGTTCAGCCTGCCGCCCCCACGCCGCAGCCAACGTGCATCGCAACAGTAAGCCCTTGGCCATGGCGCTGCCCTCCGGCTCCAACGAAGATGTCCGGTGAACTTCTTCCTCCTCTTCATTAACCATTGTTGCAGCTCGCATTACTGAACCCACGGGCGACCCGTGGGTACCCGTTAACCCAGTGGGCATGGGTCTGGGCAAAAATCTGCACCCGTCACGGGTATGGATTTTTTAGCGGGCATGTCCAACTTTCATGGGCACGGATTTAGGATAGCAAAATCCAGCGGGTTTGTGCCCGTTGCCATCTCTAGTCTAGGGCCTTTTTTGTTCTTGAACTAAACTTCTTTCGCCTTCTAGTTTTTAAACCTTACTCTCACCTCCTTCTTTTGACACTCCATTTCCAAAGCAGATCTAACGGACGTAAGTAGTATAGGTTTGGAGTTTAGTAGCATTGTAGATTCGAGGCACCATTATGTGTTCTAATTTAGTCAAAGGAATAGATTGACTTGAACTAGAATGCCTACTACCTAAACTTAAGTATTCTTGGGATATAGAAAACCTCAACTTGTTTAAGTGACTAGATGGTTGGCAGCCAATACATGTCAAATTTCCGTCATCAATTGGGATGATTAGAGAGAAGATCAGAAAGGGGCTGATTAATTAGTACACGTTTGATTGTCTAGTTACTTATTACAAAAGAAAAGAATATGAAAAGGACACCTCGATCGTGACCCTATACTTTCGACACTATTTCTCCGCCAATTTTGACTTGCAAGGTGTTTTCAAAATCCCACAGGACGCCAACCTGATAATTGTGTCAGCATCCAACTCTCCTTGGTAAAGAGAGAGAGAGAGAAAGAATATCCTACTGGACGGCCAGCTCTAACGAGCTTCTACTTTTGTGTTCTAACTTTTTAATTTTATTTTTTGTTTTTAGACTTTTTTCTCTTTATTCCTTTGTATTATCTATGATAATATAATTTTTTATTTTTTAAAATTTAATTACGCTGAAAAAACTAACAACAGTTACAACAAATTTTTAGTTATTAGTGTGAAAAATTAGAAGTCTAGACTTATAAGCCCAAATGAGCACTAATCACTTGCTTGTGGAGGACAGCACAACAATTATGTGGTAGGCTGCTTAAATGTAGCAAATATTTGCATCACGTACTCCAGTGCGAGACAGCGTGTCGCTCTCAGTGTACAGCACGCTATACTTGTCGATCATTCACATAGCATGCTCACTCTTTCTCTTAATTGCATCCCTAATTTGATACTCAATAATTCTACAAGATAATTTCTTCCTCCACTAGTAGTGATAACACTGTTAATGCGCTTCCTCCGGTCCAAAGCAGATGTTGTAGTAACTCGTCTCGTCGTTGGTTTTCAACATTTTTCACCAGACGCCTCTCCAAGTCGTTTATTAACATCTAAATCGGATCGGAGGGAGCGGGTAGTATGTATGTAAAGCATCCTAATTAAGCTCAGTGGTTAGTAGTTTTATCACAAAGCTAGCGGGAACTATCACAGCGAAGCCTCCATTTTTGAAACGACCACACCTTTCTCTCTTTCCTAATTTATTACCCATTTGTACTCTCCGAACTCACAGTTTTAAATAAGCCTAGCTAGCCTCAGGTATAGAAGAATCTTGGAGGCAATTGCAGAGTGCAGAGCTCAGTTCCTGGGTCTTGTTGGGTCCTCGCCTCCGCACGGTTCTTGCCCTTGAGAGGTGTGCTTCTCTTCCTCCGTTTCTTGGCTCAACTCGCTTCTTGGCCTAAAGTTTCCTTTCTGTTCTTGGCCTTTTTTTCTGGCGTGTGCCTTTTCCTTTCTTGGTGATTTGTGGTGGTGGAGAGCAGGTTCTGAATTCTGTTGTTTCTTGATGAACTTGTGCAACTTGCGGTTTCTCTTGGAGTAGTCAAGTGATGTATTGTTTGTCTTTGGGTTGACTGAAGTGCGTGTTTCTCCTTATGATGGTCCGGTGTTTCTCCATGGATGGATTTTTTTTGCTGCAGTTGTGGATGAATTGGATGAAATTTTGGCTCTAATAGGTGGGTTTGTGTCTCTGAATGAGTAAATTGTTAAGAGTTTGTAAACTTCTTGGCAAGTTCTTCAAAAGGGGCACACTAATGAACATCTGAATTGAGCTGAAATGGATGCCTCGATTTGGATGTTTGGGCGTGCACCCCAAGTTCCTAAATGGATGAATTCTCAGAAACATTGTTAATCTCATACGCATTGGATTGCATGAAGTTCGTCTTCTTGAAGGTTTTGCTCGTACTCTTGTAATTCTTGAATAAACGGTCTAAACTGCAATCTGTCTTGTTTCCTTTTTGAGTTTGGTTTCTAGTGTGATCATGGACACTTCAATGGATTGCTGAACAGGGAGAAAGAGAGAGGGGCGCAAAAGTATCGGCATTGAGTTGAATGGTGTAGAGAGCTCCAGGGATGGATCGCCGGAGCTGGCTGTGGCGGCGGAGGTCTACGGAGAAGGGCCCCTCCGAGACCGAGAGCTCCGCCTCCTCCCCATCTGAGAGGCTAACTGATGAACAGGTGAGAAGAAGAAGAAAATGTTCTTCTCCTCCTTATTGTACTGATGGTGAAGAACATTTCCTGTTCTACTTCAATCCATTGCATTCCAATTTACAAAGCCCCCATGACATAACTGACATCTGCAAGTTAGTTTTGGGAAGTATGCAGAAGCGCGCATTGCTCATGTTCTAAGTTCCATATTTCTGCAATGTCGCGCCGATTTCTTCAGGTTTATCTCACATTTAGCCAACTACTAATGGGTCCAAGCAGCAGGAAAAGGAAATTGAACCACAGTAAAAAGGACTTGATATTGAAGAATAATGCCTGTCTAGTGTCTAGGAGTGTTCTTCAAGGATTTGATGAGTGCTTATTGACTTTGTGAGTCCTGCACTCCTTCCCCTTAACAGATCATGTAACATGTGCAGCTCAGAGAAAATAAGAAAGCCATGTGACATGGCAAACATGTGAGATTTCGTCGAGTGCCAGATCTGTAGGGCCTCTAAGCTTGGTAATCTGTCACCAAGTTGCAAATATAAACTCCTAAAATCAAAGCTTTGTAGCTTGGACCGGATAGTGTGTGGAGATTTCCGAGGACGGATCGGAGTTCATCTGCATAAAAGAGCTAAGTTGCTCCTGACCCTAGTTCATCCTGCTTGTCATTCTATGGGGTATAAGAATATAAGAATTTTGCTGTATGATGTTTCATCACTTCTGTTTGGGTTTAGCCTCTTGTCTGGTAACACTTGGATAAATGCACATACACGACGTCGTAGACCTCTAAATAGCAGCTCGATCATTTTTGTACAGGCACACCGTAAGTCCCAGCCACATGACAGTGAGGGGCTGCAAGATCAGTTTCACTTCCTACTTTGGTGGGTAACATTGACAATTTCTCCATGATTATGTGACAGTTTTACTAGGCCTCCAATCGAAGGAGAGAATGAGAGGGTCCTACTGTTTCTATACCGGGAAGGCTTATAGGACAAGAAGCCCTACCTATCCATGGACAAAGGATATGTTGTTAGTTGGGACTAGCTTTTCTATGGCAACATTATGGCTGCATGAGGGCAAGATACATTTGTTTGGGTGGCCATTCCATGTGCTGCACCATCACTTTTGGCCCAACCCAAATGGCTCATAATGTTGCTGGCACAGGGCAATCAAGATGCCTCTCTCTCTTCCAACATTGCTCATGTACATTAGTACTTGGTGCCCTCACTTGTGATCTTTGACCAAAGTTGTCTTTCTCCATCCTGTAGTCTGTACTGTACCCCTAGCAATGTCCGATGCTCTGATGCAACAGTGAGATCAAGAGCTGGGCTGTCCTGATGTGTAGAACTTAGTCCATGAATGATTAGGAAGGAGCATCCTGCTTTGCTGAGCATTATGCCGGGATCATACGAGCGTAGCATGACCAAAATTGCATAGGAATGACCTAAGTTTGAGTTTAGTTACATTCTTTTCCCTAGAAGCTAAATGTTGAGCCAAGTTAGCCTGTAAAATGTTTGATTCTTTTTTTGAGGAACAACAATGTTTGATTCGGTTGCCTCTTGCTTAGGATACCCCAAAATCCACTCCATCACCAGAGATCGCATCAAAGGAAGCTCAGGACGATAACAATGTAAAAGTTAAGGTGTTGAGCGAGAGGCTGTCATCTGCAGTATTGGATATACGCACGAAAGATGATCTCGTGAAGCAGCATTCTAAAGTTGCGGAGGAAGCTGTTCTAGGTATGCTGTTAAATATGAGTGAATCAGAGAATTACAGTATGTTCAGCAAAAGTTCAGACAAATTATTACCGTAACTAAGTTCTGGAAAAAAATGCATTACCGTGCTTAAGTTCAATGCACCAACGATTTGAACCAAAAGCTTAAGGTATCAGGAAACATTAGTATTTCTATGCTTAAACAGATTTCAGCTCACAAGTCGATCCTGCATAACGAAACCTGAATTTCTTCCACTAGGATGGGAGAATGCCGAAAAGGAGATTGCATCACTGAAAACCCAGCTGAATGCTGCAACTGTCAAGAACAACACACTGGAGGACAGGATTGTCCACCTCGATGGCGCCCTCAAGGAATGCGTCCGGCAACTCCGGCGTGCCAAGGAAGAGCAGGATCAGAAGGTCCAGGGCGCGCTAGCTCAGCAAGCTCGGCGATTGGAGTCCGAGAAGACCGACCTCGAGCTGCGAATCATCGAGCTCAAGGCGAAGCTCGAAGCGAAGTCCGAGCTCTCAGTGACCATTGACAGCGATCCCAGCTCGAGGCTGGCCTCCCTGGAGAAGGAGAACTCAGCTCTGAAGGTCCAGCTGCTCAACAAGACAGAGGAATTGGAGCTCAGGACCATAGAGAAGGAGCTGAACAGAAGAACGGCAGAGATGGCGAGCAAGCAGCAGCTTGAGAGCATCAAGAAGATTGCCAAGCTCGAAGCCGAGTGCAGAAGGCTACAGGTGATGTCATTTTCCTTGTGCCAAACAGTTTTACACTGGAAGCATTGTGTGAAACAATCTTGTTTTCTAACAATTCTGAGGTTTTCAGCAGGCCACTGCACGGAGATCCTCCTTCAGCGTCGAGCTCAGGCGTGCTCCGAGCTCAGTCTGTGCCCAGTCAGTGACGGACTGCCAGTCAGACTGCTCGGACTCATGGGCCTCAGCTCTGATCACTGAGCTTGATCAGTTCAAGAACGAGATGAGCAGCACAAGGAGTGCGAGCCTTGTAACTGCAGACATTGGCATGATGGACGACTTCCTTGAGATGGAGAAGCTCGCCTCGGCGAATGGCTTGTCGAAGAGTGAGGTCGAGGATGCCAGTGGTCAATTGGTGAAGCTAGAGGAGAAGGTGAAGAAGCTAACAGCCACCAAGGCCGACAGGGAGAAGGCATTGCATGAAGCTCAGCGCGAACTGAGGGCTTCCCGCCATCGGGCAATGGTGGCAGAGGAGAAATCAGTTGAGTTGCAGAGGCAGCTGAATCTTGTCAATGGTGAAAAGCATGCCATGGAGACTGAAATGGAAACCGTCGAGACGAAAAGGAATGAACTGGAGGGTAAACTTGACCTGGCCCATGCCGAGATCGCAAGCTTGCTGGACAAGGGACGCATTCTGGAGGAATGGCTTGAATCCGAGAAGGCGTTGACGCTGGAGCTTGCAGCTAAGTATCAGCATATGGATGCACTGGAGTCAGAGAGGAAAGAGCTGCGCATTCAGTTGGAGGCATCACAGTCTGGCGCCAGAAAGTTCAGTGATACGATCACTTTGTTAGAGAGGAAACTGGAGGGGGAGAAGGCGCTTTCAGCACAGCTCGCAGCGAAATGCCATGGCATCGAAGCTCTGGAAGCAAAGAAGAAGGGTGTAGAGCTTGAGTTTGAGTCGGCACGAGAGGAAATTGCTTCATTCCAGAACAAAGTGAGTAGCTTGGAGCTGAAAGTTCAGGAAGAGAAGGCATTGTCTGCTGAATTCGCAAGGCGGTATCATGATATAGAGGCACTGGATGTGCAGAACAATGAGCTCAAATCTCAACTCCAATCCGCAAATTCAGAAATTGTTGACCTGAATGAGAAGGTTAAAATGCTTGAAGAGACTGTAGAGAAACATAAGCCATTGACTGCAGAACTGGAATCTCAACTCAAGTCGGCGCAAGCTGAAATCAAGAACTTGTCATCAGCTTACATAACTGCTTTGGATGTTTCTGAAGCTCAGAAGAACCAATTGGCAAGTCGATTTGAGCTCAGAGTGAAAGAAGCAGAGGAATTGCACAGAAAGATCAGTTTGCTCGAGGAACAAATTGGCAAAGAGAGAGCACAATCGTCGGAATTTGCAGCGCAATGTCAGAATCTGAAAGAGGAATTGTCCAGCAGAGCTCCTGGTCATCAACCAGTGAAGCCTATGGCAAATAAAGATCTTCACATCAGAAAGGTAAATTTTACAGTACTAACTGATTTCTATTGCAATCAAGTCTGGTGAAGAACAGTTTCAGAACTCTGTCATAATATCATCAATTTCTACAGGAGAAAGAGCTAGCTCGTGCTGCAGGGAAGCTGGCAGACTGCCAGAAGACAATAGCTTCACTGAGCAGGCAACTGAAATCTTTAGCCCACTTTGATGAATTCATCCCCGGAGTCGAGAATGATGGCACCTCAACTGAAAGCTGGAATGGCAATCTGAAGCTGTTTGATTCAGCAAGTTATCCAGCACAATTTGACTGTTTAGCTGTGAAATGATTGCTGTGGTAAGAAGATTGCCGAGATATTTGGTTTGGCAGTCAGACGAATTGTTGTCATGAGAAGAAGATTGTCTGAAACCTTCTCAGATGCTATATATATGGAGATAAGTTAATAGTTTATAGGTAAGCAAGTGTTCATATGGAAGCACTGTTCATAAAGTTGTCAAGGGAACTATGTAAGGATTAATTTTGTTCCCCTTGTCTTATGGAGATGGCATCTTGATTATCTTTGCAAGGAATGATCCATCAGATCAGAAATACCCTCACTTTCAGAAACTCCTGTGAAATTCTGTGAATTTCGTACGTTCCAAACAGGGCCTAATTTCTGAAATATACATTCGCACTACTATCGTATGAATTAGTAGGAAACTCTAAGCTCTGACCCAGGTTCAAATTTCAGATTTCGAGGAACAGCTTGCAAGTCATTGTTGATTTCCATGCAGCAACAAGACTGAGGTTGGTCAAACTGAACTTTTTGTTAGAGTGACATACCTCTTTTGTATTTTTACATATAGTTTCTTATACTCTCTCTCTCTCTCTCTCTATATATATATATATATATATATATATATATATATATATATAGAAAATTACATAAGGCACCATGGTGTCTAGGCACCAACATCCGATACACGTGTATGATTGATAATTTTTTTGAGTTTAGGTATGAAAATGTTTTATACCCTTGATATATTTATGGTAAGTAAGTTTTGAACTCAGTTCAAATTAGTTTGAACTAATTTTGAGTTCAATGCAACTACAGTAAGTATATACCATAAAAATAGTTCAAACTAATTAAACTGAGGTTGAATTTAAATTTTTCGAGTTTGACATCTCAAATATACTTTTTATGGGTATATGAAGATACCCACATCAAACGTTGCGAATCTCGAAGCAAATCAACGGGTATTGATATTGGTATATATATATATATATATATATATATATATATATATATATATATATATATATATATATATATATATATATATATATATATATATATATATATATATATATATATATATATATATTAGGTCTTATAAATATACACACAATATTCATGAATATAGTATGAAAACTAGGGCACTAACCTAATCCCATCACCACTGCCGCCATTGTCATCGGACCGCCGCCACTGCCACCCGAGGACGTCGCTATCCGGATCGAGCCGACGCCACTGCCGTTTTCCCCGGCTGCCGCGCCTGCTGCCTCTACCGCCGCCGCTGCTGTCATCACCGGCTGCCGAATCGGCTGTCACCTCTACCCCGGTCGCCGCGGACCAGATCGACCGCAACCTCCGACGCCGTCGCCGCTGCATCGTCGAGGAGGCCGCCGCCTCTACCTTGTCCCCATTCAAGACCGCCGCCCGCAATGCCGCCCGCGTCGATGCCCTGATGTAAGAGTCCGACCTTGCGCGCTGCCGTGAGGAGGCCGCAGCCCACGTCAACTCACAGGCGCCCGAGGCCAACCTCGTGTGCCGTCGCGAGAAGGCCGCCGCCCACAAGGCCGAGAATCTCGACCGCCTTCTGTTTTAGAAACAGATCTAGGTTTCTATAAAAAGTGCTGATTTCAACAAAAAAAAAGGCACATGAGGTAAATGATGTAGGGGGCGAATGATCAAGGGGGGCAGCGAGATCTTTTCTCTATGAGAAGATAGATCAGTACATCAGTTTCTCAGCGAGGTAACTGTAACAATGCAAAAAGTCTGTTGTAGAAATAGTGTGAAGTTTAAATTTTTTTTATTTGCATCTTGTGACATTTGGATTTTTCACGGTTTTGATTGAGCTTCCAATTAAGTAAAAGTTCATGGAAACAAAATCTCGAATAAATGATGCCAATAAGAAGAAACTAAATGAAAATATTTGGTGAATCTGAAAAGATGATCCACAAGCTTGGGTAGGACGTTTTGTAGTAAAAATGATGTTAAAGAAAAGGCCGGGTTAAGAAAAATGAAAAAACAAGCTACAATCTACTAAAATAAAATCATGAGCTAAAGTCTAAACAAACTTAATGAGAAATGAGACTACCATGATTAAATGAGTTATAGATCAAGGACAAATTTTTATGAGCTAAAAAATAGAAGGCGACATCCTAATTTAAATAAATGGAGCCCATTTCGTTGAGTAAATTACACAATCAGGTTCAAATAATTGAACAACAACAACAAAGTCTTTTGTCCCAAACAAGTTAGGATAGGCTAAGAATGAAATCTTCTCAAGATCAAAGATATATGAGCCTTGAAATAATTGAAGAACCAGCAAATTAATTTAGGGGTAAGAAACTATGGTCACATTGCCGTTTAGAAACCCTAAATGTCATTTAAGAGAAAACCTGAGTTGGGGCAAATCCAAATCCAAGTTTAAATTTAAGTGCAAATTGATTTTTATTTGGATGGCAAACCAAATTAAAAATTCAAACAGGAAATACCTTAAAATTCAAAAATTTGTAAGAACATGGCTTAGGCCTAGCCCACTGGGCCTTGGTCCATCCTTCTTGCCCAACTGGGCCTCTGGCTCGGCCCAAAGTCGGCCTGACCATGCTCACTCGCGCCAGTGCGCACCTAGACACGCGCCATGTGCCCCTACTCCACGCGGGCTACGCTGCCATGCTCGCTACTGGCACCATAGCCCACGCACCTCCTAGCTGTGCATCGCCCACTCCCCGTCTCACGTTCATTGCCATCCCCCCTAGCCCCTTTCCTCCCCATCCCCTACTATGTGGCCGAGCCACGCCGGGTGCCATGCCATCGCTCACGTTGTCCCCGCCCCGCATATAGCGTCGTGCAAACACCATACTAGAGCACCACGACCACCATGCCGTGTTGTGCATTCCCCACGTTGCCCTGTGCCTCTTGCGCCATGCCACTCCATGCCACTGCCATAACTCCTCACGTCGGTTGGTCGAGTCAGCCCCTATAAGTAACCGAGTATGCCACCAATGTCTTCGCCTCACACCACTGTCCCTCCCAGCACAAGGAATCGCTCCCAAATGGTTTGTAGCTCACCGGCAGCTTCATCTTCCCCAACTCGACCCATTTTCGATCAATTCCGTTGGATCGGAGCACCACCAACTCGACCCCAACTACGCCTTGGGCTGCCACCACCTGAGGAGCTCTGGTGCTGTGCTCCTTTGCCTGTCACTGGTCCATGATGCAACACCACCTCTGCCGTCCCTGAGCCTGGCCAAGCCCTCAGGTAGCATCCTCACCTCACGTAAACGCTTCCCTAGCGAAGAATTGAGCTATGGTGCCACAGCTTGCCATAGTGCCATGTGCCCTATTCCAGCACCACCTAGGCTCACAGTTAGCCATTGTCCTGGTCAAATTTGCTGGTGAGAGTTGGCCCAAAGGTGCACGTTGCTATGTGGGTTCCATTTTACCCATGCTCATCAACAGCCATCACTCTCCTCACCGGCGAGGAGTACTACTTCCTCCTCGGTGAGGAAGAAGCTCCTGTAGAGTAGTGGTTAGGATTAATGATGGATTAATTAAGACTAAAAGCATGCTTAGCCATTCACTAATCCCCACTGACATGCAGGCCCTCCCTATTTAATTAGCGCATAGTCCCTATGACCTGTGGGCCCTCTACTATGTAGAAACACAGTTAAATTTGTTTAAAAGAGGACAAGTCACTGACAAGTGAGCATGATCCACTGTGGCTACAGTGCCGGGTCCCACATGTTAGTCATAGTAGGCTTTTCCAATTATTCTAAAAAGAAAATAAAAATCTAGAGCCCCAACTGTCGTACACAATAGCATTTTCAATAAATAAATAGAAAAGTGAATAAAAACCCTAGTGGGTCCCACTTGTCAGAGCAAGAAATTCTCTCTCCCCTTTTATTTCCTTGAATTAATCCAAATCTAAACTTTAAAAGAGCATAGCTTATTCATTTTAAGTCCAAATTTGATTAAATAAATTTCTAGATTCATCTAAATTCAAGATCTTTCTAATGGAACTAAGATCATAAATTTTAGAGTTCATTTGAATTTTCATTGAATTTAGTTCAATTTTGCTAATTGTTATCTAATTTTTTGTGCAACGTTAAAATGACTTACGAGGCCCAAGAAGAAAAAGAAGGCAGAGCAAGCCAATATCCACAAGACCAATCAGCTTGTGAACAAGACAAGTCAATACTTTGATCATGTTGGACCTACTTATGCAAAATTTTGTTGCTTAAATTATTAAATTGCATGTGTTGTCTTTATTTATCATGCAAAATCTATGTTCACCTTAGGATTCTAGATACACGCCCATCCTTGTTACATTTATACTATACATCACCCCTTGACATGATTGACCCATCAACCCTTGTAGCCCTAGAAAATATGATGTAGCATACTAGTAATAATTCTATAATTAAATGCTATGCTTAGTGTTGCTTAGATACTTAGGGGCATTAACTTGCCTCAGCATCACTTCAATCATGAGAAATTGATTTGGGGAGTCATAAGTGGAAACTGGTTGGTATATGGTAACAGGAGTATTTTATGTTCCCAAAAAACCCCAACTTACTTAAATATCTAAGTGGACGGTATGGGAGGCTGGTGAAGTGAATGCATGAGAGTGTAGAGATTGTGGTAGAACCACTTAGATAACTCAAAGGTCCAAATCTTGTCATAACCTCCCATTGTAAAATAGTGCAACCACATGTCTACAAAGTGCAATTGGGTTTAGTAAGATTTACTAAACCTTGGACTCATCTCACTGGTGGGGGAATGAAGTAGTGCAAGTGGCATGGATGCGTTCTGGCTTCAATGGGACACCAGGGAAGGGTGAAGTTGCCAACTATGCTAGTTATTGTGGAAAGTTGTAGTCCAACTGCACTAGTCGTTGTGACGAATATCCCGCACAACTTATGGGGCCCACTATGTGTGGGAGAAGCCCATATAGGTGAGATGACAAAAGGCGAGGTATTTATGAAAAGCTGCATGATGATCCCTCGATCTACATAACTAAGAAATCATGTAGAGCTATCGAGTCGATTGTCTCCTGTGGATAAAGTGTACGACCTCTAGTATAGAGTGACAACTGTTAGAATAGTCATCCCCACAGTCAAGGCGGGCGTGGGAACTTAACATGGATAAAGATCTATTTCAAAAACTTATGGGTGGGATTGGAAAAATGTTGAGCAGTAAAATCCCTGATTGTGTTGCCCTAGGACATCGATCCCAGTGATGATAATAGGCGAATGTAATATTGGAAAAACTAGCATGAGGTGCGGAGACCATGTAACACTGGATGGAATTTGTACCGCTATTACTATTGCAAATCTTTCGCACACTCTAGAAAATCATGTTTTGGTTAAACTGCTAAGTCTCAAGATTTCCTAATTATGGTACATTTTCAAGGCATTTAGCAAATAAAGCAACCCAAACCCTCCTTTGGCAAGCCATGTATCGATATATTTGCATATTGTGTGTTGACTCATGGAGCACGGTGATTTGTGTTCACACTCACTCAATACAATTAGAAACAGGTGAACAAAATCATTACGCCTATGAAGACACACCTAGTCCGGATGGAGGAGCTGATGAAGGGAACTAGGATGATCTCTCGTAGTGTCTTCTCCTAGTTAAGTATACTTTGTTAGAGACTATGTGCATATATATTATCTAGATTTAGATAATATCTGCTGTTCACATTTTACCACCAATTGCTTGCCTGTGGATGCCTTGGTCCTACTCTTGCTTACTGCTTTCATTTTCGCTTGTGTATGGTAAACATTTGGCTTGATTGGTTGTTATGTAAACTGCTACTCAATGTGGTGTATTTAAACTCTGTTGCATATTATTAAATGTATGGTATGGTTCATGCGATGTATGAAATGATTCAACAATGTATATATGAGCACTATCTACAGATCTAGTGAATAATGCGGTGAAAATCACAGATGATTCTGCATTATGAAATTCGGGTCCGACAATGACTTTATTCAGTAGCTTTGCCAGACTCTTCTTTAGCAGCTCTCTCATAGCTCAGCAGGTTCTACCAATCTAGCTCAAACGTCTTCTTCAGGTACCTCTTGGGTTCTAGAATCTAGTGCCTCTTTTCATATGACACCTGACTCCACATCTCTCACTTCAGTAGGACCTCTTGTTTTTCCTCTCTATTTAGACAACTAATAGTACTCCTGTATTTGTCAGCTGTTAGGGCACATTTTTGTCCCCTAACTTTTTTGTTTCAGTTGTTTCCCAGCTTTCCAAATTATGTAAGGCTTATCAAAGGAAGGTTGGATGGTTATTTTGCAGAAAGTAATAATTTAGACTAAATACAATAATTAGATTGAAAACATACTTTTGGAAATGATGTAAATAAATAATTAATGAACCAAAGGATTTAGTAAACCACAAGTGAACTGGCCGTCCACTTCCCAACCAAACCAAGATTTTATGAAAACATAACTATGAAATCACCGAGCATTGTCCATAACCGGTGACACAGCTATTCAAATAGTTTTACACTCTGCAGAGGTTGCGCAAGACATGATCAGCTTATTTTTTCACTAGATTAACACATTTCCTTTGGTGTGTGGTAGAGATATAATGATAAGGCCTTTACAGTGCTCAATCGTAATCTGATCTCACCCGCTAAGGTTTCACTGCCAAGTAGGCTAACCACCTAGTTGGTAAAAGCCTCCTTTTGCGCCAATAAAATATCTCAACATTAGAAATTAATTAGTCAGGTCCATCTCATATTAGACTTATGGTTATACAATAAGGTTTAGATCAATGGCGCACAAAGTTAAGTCCTTAGACATTACTTAAGTGAATCATTCACATCCCAATGTACTAATAGCACCCACTTTACTGCACGATCACTCACCCAAGTGAAAACCATTTTAGTTTAGTCAAGACCAATGACACACCTGTTATGGTATACAAATTTTATAATTATGGCTACAATCATGTTTCAGTATCTCATTAAGTCAAAATTAATTAATTGATCAACATGCAATGATGAGCCCAACCTAACAATAAGCATCGCTAAGAATATTAGACGTACAACCTAAGTAGATACTAGTATTGTATCACTAGATAATTATCCATCCTATGGTGATAATGAAATCATGGTATTCAAATTATCCAAGGAGGATTAATCAAATTGATTGATAACTACCAAGTACAAATGTTTGTATTAAATTAGCAATACATGATAATTTAAAATAAAATAATAATAATAATAAATAAATAAATTTAAAATAATAGGTTCAACATGATCAAATGTCATGACTTGTTTTGACTTTACTTAGTTACCAATTCTTGGACTTCAGTTCTTACTTCTGCTCCTTGAAAATGTTATCTAATAAGAGAAAACGAACAAAACACAAATAATTCAAATAAAATCCAAAACAATAAAACCAGAACCAAAAGGTATAGATCAATTTCAGATGAATTTAGACATAAGAATCGGGTCAATCAGAGTTCACACGGAGGAGAACGGACTCTCGAAAGATTGATCGGCTGAGAAAATTTTGGAAAATAACAAAGGAGAGAGAAAGTCTATGGCTAACAGGTGGGACCTAAACATTATTTGGGACTTTTGGATTAAAGGAAATTCAGGAAAAAGATTGTCTGGCTGACAAGTGGGCCATGGCTCATGGACTGGGTCTATGGATTGATCTAGTCTATGGTGAACTCGGTGCACTGGATTAGGGCTAGGGCTGACATGGCAAGATGACTAGGACATCACATGGCTTGACACGTAGGCAAGAGAGGTGAGGTGGTGATGATGTGGCAGGTGACATGACTACTGATGGGGACGGTGATGTGGCAAGATGGTAAGGTGGTAGATTGGGGCTAGCGTAGCACTCCATGGGTGACACGTTGGCTCAGTTTCTTTGAGGTGGCAGTGATGTGGACATCCACTTCAGTGTGGCCGACAGCTAACTTCAGTGACAACAAAGATGGTACAGATGCGATGAAGAAGGGTTGGATTTGGGCAAAGGGGCCACGAGGAATGCCGTGACGCAAATAGATTTGACTGACGATGACCACATCGATCGGTGGTGAGGTTGAAGCAGTGGAGCGATGAGGCTCACAGTGGCGGCAACATTATGAGCAATGTGTAGAACACGAGTCTAAGAACACTATGGTGATGATGGAGTGACCTAAAGCTCACCGGAGGCAAAGAATTCCAGCAAAAGGCAACTTCGGCAGCGCACGGCTTCAAGCTCCCAATTTGGCGGATTGATGGCATGATGAGGGGTGGAACCCTAGGTTTTTGGACAAGGACGACAAGGTGATCCTCGTGACATGGATTGGTGAGGCTCTTTAAAGGCATCGAGGGGGTTTTGACGTGTGGAGCACGGACTTCCATGGCGACGGCGTGCAATGCTCAGACACGGGAAGAAGATGGCTTGGAGACAAGACTCGGCTGACATGCGGGACCCAAATAGGCATGGACAGCAGGATGGCTGGCGTGTGGCAAGCAGCTGGGCCAACATGTGGCAATGAAGGAAGCAAAGCTGGGCGAAGCTAATGAGCTGAGCGGAAGAGCGTTGGGCCAAGAAGAGGATAGGTCGAGGCGAAGGCAAGGCTGGGTCAGGCTGGGAAAGAAAGTGGACCGGGCCAAAGAGAAAGGGAATTTCGACCCGTAGTGGTTTTTTGGATTTTCTATGCTTTCGTGTATTTTAGAAATTAAGAAGAAGAAGGGAAATGAGCTCTAGATAATAGCAAAAAAATCCTGAAAAAATATGAAAAAAATTATTTGCAACTCAAGGAACCAAAATAAAATAGGTTTTAATTTAATTGAGGTTTACTTCATTCATATTAAATCTTTTAATTTCTAAAAATTCAAATTAAGCTTTAATTAATTCAAGAAAAATCCAAATTGTTATTTTTATTTTAAAAGCTTTAAAAAGATTCTGAAATTAGAATGTTACACTTCCATGCATAAGGGCTACTATCTCAGTAGAAGTATGTCCAAGATATTGTTGGTCGTTCTGGTCTAACTGATACTCGCATTGATGATACTCCTATGGAGTTATCCCTTCAGCTTCGTGCCACCAATGGTGATCTTCTTGGGGTCCTACTCGATATCGCCATATTGTTGGGAGTCTGGTATGTTTTGTGAGCATTTGTCCTGGTATTGCTCATGTTGTTCGTATCTTGAGTCAATTTATGGCTTGCCCTACTCATCTTCGCTACAATCACCTACTTGTGTGGAAGTATCTCGCGTCGTTTGTTTTTCTCTAGCTCCAACTCACTATAGCTTCAGGCTTACTCCGATGTGATCTAAGCTAGTAACCCTTATACTCATTGTTCTCTTCCTGCTTACTGTGTTCTTTTTGCTCCTCCCTGATTGCCTAGAAGACAAAGAAGCAAACTACAGTTTCTCGTTTGAGTGCTGAGTTGAGAGCTATGATAGCAGCGACAACAAAGGCTTCTTATTTGAGATGACTACTTGCAGATTTGGAGTGCTTGTGATGGAACCCACGAATCTTTTGTCTGAAAATACATGTGTTATAAGCATAGCCCATGACCCCAACCAAGCATATTGATGTAGATGTTTCATACACTTGCTCACAGTTGTAGTAGGGAGTACTTGTTTTGCAGTTTGTACTACCAGAGTTGCAGATTACTCACTTCTTCACAAAACCACAAACTAGAGTGCAATTTATATTTTTCTCTCCAAACTCAATGTGTGCGATCCACCATAAGTTTGAATGAGGTATTAGAATGGACATATCTCTTTTGTATTTTTATATGTGTAGAATTATCTTTACATATAATCCTCTGCACTCTATATATATTGACCATTAGGTCTTATGAATATACACACAATATTCATAATAGGCTTGATCCTTGTTAATCAGATAAAATGATTCTGCATTTTGACAACATAAGAGGGGGTAAGAGTGCAATAAGCAGGTAATAATAGTAAGTCAACTATTTTCATATTACTCACTGAAAATACCATAAAATGGCAAGGTGAGTATTTCAGGACAAATAAAAATGAGCCATATCATTTGAGTTTGAATAAACTCTAATGCAAAAGGCGTCATTTTACAAAATCATTAAAGGCAAGCACAGTGGTCAAAAGTCAAAACTGGACAACATCGATTCCAGTGCGATACATGTCCTATGCAACTTGCTGTTTCTTGCTATTCTTTTTCATGCCTTTGCTTCTTTCGCCATATTTTTTCTCTTTGGGGTGTACATTTCAGCATCACTGTCATCAGGATCGACAATTCCAGTTCTTTCTTCATCCTCTTCAACTGTTCTATTCGTCCTTTTCTTTTTGTCCTTTCTGACTTCAGCCTCAGCCACCATTGAAGGATCTGGCTGTTTGGATTTACTCTCCTCAGATTCTGGACATCCAACAAGTGTGTTAGCACATGACCTCAAGGTACCCTTCAAGAAGCAATTAGATATACGACACTGAATGCCATTTCAAGAGTATGGGTCTCGAGGGTCCAGTGCAAAAAGAAGCACTACTGCCTAACTATCATTACTATTCAAGATAACACACATGTTAAAGAGTTAAAACTCCCTCAAGTTTAACTTGCCAGAATTACATCGGAAAGCAGAGAACAAGAAAATGGAATACCTCACGATTAACTTGCCAGAACTACATTGGAAAGCAGAGAACAAGAAAATGGAATAACTTATGAGAATAGATAAGAACCTTCAGCTGAGAAATGTGAATCGATAACCACAGCTGTGAGATGCTGCTTGAGGAAGACCTCTTCCCGAAGACAATGAAAGAGAATTAGATCAAGAAAATGCAGGATAAGAAGTTAACCTTGGGCATAGTTTCAAAGTGCACAAAACCATGGTGTGTAACTTCACCATGAAGTTTGCAATTTCAAAAGGAACTAAATCTTAATTTTTAATAGAATGCAGAAATCCAGCAACACAATCACTCAAAAACAACGAACTAGGAGTAAAAGGGTAGCCAGAACAGCAAAACCAATATCCATACCAAATAATCTCACACGTGCCAATGATTATAGTAGTCACTTTGTTTTGTTGGGTAATAAAGAGTAGCCCACGTTAGGTCATAAAGTGTTTGGCTAATCAATGATATATGAGTATTCGTGCTCCACAACAACAAATATTCATTTACAGTTTTTATACACTGAAATGTCTAAATGCATCGGTGACAAATTAAAGCAAATTTGAAATTAACAGCATCAATTAATTGCATATAGCAACAACAAACTACGAGTTTGATTTGAATTCTATGAAATTAATTTTTAAACATACCGCAGAAAGAGGAGCTGCCTTGTATTTGTGTCCCAGATGTGCACGTAGCTGTCCAGTCCTTCAAAGATAAAAATAGTGTCCTCAGGTCATGCAAGAGACCTTTGAGTAAACGCTAACCTTATAAATTGCATTCAAAATAAATGGAACTGAAATAAAATTAAAAATAATGCAGCCTCACCACAAGATGCTATCAAAGGTAGCTCTGGATGTCTAACTATCGATCTAATGCTTCCACTGCATTTACCAACATAGCATCCCACTAATTTTCCTGGAAAAATGGGAAACAAAGGTTAATTAAAAAAAAGTAAACACTGATCACAAAGCTGGAAATTAGCAGTTCTCCATAGATTGTACTCTAGACTGTTGTAAGCACATATCATCTATTCATCTTATTATATGTAATAATAAGCATGAACAAGATAACCTTTTCAAAACTAATACCCATCTAAACTAGAGTATTAAACAAAGTAACTCATCCTCCAGTCTGTTAAAATGTATATGTACGACTATAACATGTGTAGGCTTAGATAAATATGTCAGCATAACAGGTTCTAACCAATCCCTTGGCTGCACATCATGGGCTAACTGTGGATCAGACAACAAAAGAAATGGACCAACAACTTACACCATTGTTACCTTTACCTATATAAGGCACCAGAGCATGAAGCGCATGTGTAATTATAATGGAATAGACTAGCGAGTAGCGACACATGGATTGAACTTTGAAGAAACGAAAAAGGAATAAAAAGCAAGTGCATTTCTATAAGAACCTTCAACATGAGCCATCAAAAACTAGTTACAAAAGTTGAAAGTAAGCTAGTGTAACATTCTAAAGAGCATTCAATATGTTTTCAAAGCCTCAGTGTGAGCAAAAAAGTATTAACACCAGCTGCTTATCGTACCTGTTCTCATGTCAAAGAAAGCGAGATCCTCTGTTCCTGTCCCAATGTAGACAGTACGCCCATTTGGATCCTCAGCAACTGCTTTGATCGGTGACCCCCTGAAATCAACTGAAACAACAGGTCTTCTTTGGGAAGCAGTATCGTATAAGCGAACCTGGCAAACTCAAAAAAGCACCATTCAATTGATAACCTTGAGAAATCATCATCAGTGCAGCACAATGTTTTAAAGATGCAAACGGTCTTATGAGAACATGCCCAGTTAATGCACTCCATGGCATAATTTAAACGAATGAAACACAACAATTTAAACAAATGAAATGGTTTCATAATTTACAGGATATGAGGGGACTACACAACTTAACAATTAACAGTCATCAAAACTTAAAACCCATCAACTAGCAGCCTTGCAATCACAGAGCTGGATCGGTTCAATTAATTAAATAGTAATGCAAACACAGAGCCATTTTTATCCAAACTAGCTGCCATTGGGAATTTCTGTTAGCATATCAGCAGTGATAAGTGATAGATAAGTCTCTGTGTTGGCTGGTGCTTGTGGGGCTGCAGCACATGGTGTTTTTGCTGCCCTTCTAGGACAGTATCTTAGACTAGCTTTAGGACAGCATCTTGACTAGCATCTAGGACAGCATCTTAGACTATAGGACATCATCTTGACTAGCATCTAGGACAGCATCTTAGACTAGCTTTAGGACAGTATCTTGACTAGCATCTAGGACAGCATCTTAGACTAGCATCTTAGCATATACTTGGCTGGTTAGCAGCCTATAAATTTGTATCCCCAACCCCTCAGGTTGGCATGGCATTGTGTAAGAAATAAACCCAGAAAATTGCCCCATCTCCAAGTGTCATCCTCTCGATCAGAGTAAGAATCTTGCTATCACCAAGAGCAAGGACCCAGCGACTAACAAGTGGTATCAGAGCCGTACTATCCTGTAGCCTGAGCATCTCCTGCTCAATCCCTCCTCTAATCTCGCTTCCAGCTTCGCAGCAGCACCAACTAGCAGCAGCAGCAGCTCCGGCTGTCTCTGCTCACTCCTCCCTGTTCGAGACGGCGGCGGCTCATCGAGGCGCTCTCTCCACGCAGCAGTCCCCCGGTGGTGCGCCATGTCCGCAGGCGATCTCGGCCTTCGATCGCCTCGAGCACGGCGGTGGCGAGAAGCCGAACTCGGCGTGGCGAGAGGAGCGCGGCGGCGCGCGGCAGCGCGCGGGCGCGCGGCGAAGCGTCAAAGGCGGCGGCGGCGGCGGCAGCGGCGAGCGAGGTGGAAGCGGCGGCGGCGGCGGTCACGGCGCGTCGCGGCAGCGAGGTCGAGGTTCTGCGCGGCGGCAACGGCAGCTCCATCTCTGCGATGACAGCGCGCGACGCGGACCTTGAGCTGCTAGAGAGGAGGCGGCGCGCGGCGGCGCGATGGGCGATCGCGCCACGCCCGCAGCGGCGGCGGCAGCGGCGCGAGACGCACCGGCGGCGCTCTGGAGGAGCGCGCGCGGCGGTGGTGCTCTGGAGGAGGCACGCGCGGCGGCGGCGTCTGGGTCGGCGGAGAGCACGGCCTTCACGAGCGACGCGGCTCTCTCTCGGTTGGTACCGTCGTCACCACGGCGGCTCTCCTCCACCTTGACGAGCCAAAGCACACGCCCTCCTCGGCGGCGATTCGCAACGACAAGACCGGCGGGTGGTGCCTCGACACCGGCGCCACCCACCACATGGCCGGGCGGCGGGAGTTCTTCTCGAGCTCGACTCGGCGTTCGAGGCACCGTCAAGTTCGGCGACGCCTCGCCGTGGAGATCAAGGTGCCGGCTCTGCCGTCTTCGCCGCCAAGGCGGCGAGCACCGGCCGCTCACCGGTGTCTACTACATCCCGCGTTGAGGAACTCCATCATCGGCTTGGGACACTGGATGAGAACGGATCGCGCGTGGAGATCGGCGCGGTGCTGCGCATGCTGGATCATCGCCGCCGGCTCCTCGTCAAGGTCAGCGGAGCAACCGCCTCTCGTCCTTCACGCGCAGTGGCGCAACCTCTGTGTCTTGCAGCCCGCGCGGCGACGGCGCTTGAGGTGGCACGGCGCTTTGGGCACCTCAACTTTGAGGCCACGAGGCAGCTCGGCGGCAAGGAGATGGTGCGGGGCATGCCGCCACGTCAACCACGTGGAGCGATTCTGCGACACTGCGTCCTCACCAAGCTGCGGCGGCTCCCTTCCCTCGCCAGCGAGCTTCGCGCCAAGGAGAAGCTGGAGCTCGTACGGTGACCTCTGTGGCCCCGTGACACGGCTACACCGGAGGCGGTGCTACTTCCTCCTCCTCGTCGACGGCGTGTCCCGCTACATGTGGGCTGTCTGCTCGAAGTCAAGGCAGCGCGGCGGAGCGCCATCAAGCGCCTTCAAGGCTGCTGCGGAGGCGAGTGCGGCCGCAAGCTTCGGTCCTACGCACGGACAACGGCGGTGAGTTCACGGCGCCGAGTTCGCGGCGTCTTTGCGCCGACGAGGGGATCCATCGTCACTTCTCCGCGCCGTACACCCGCAGCGAGCGGCGTCGTCGGCGCCGCAACGGCACGGTGGTGGCCACCACCGCGCCCTCCTCAGCGAGAGGATGCGGCATTCTCGGGGTGAGCGGTGATGACTGCCGTCCACTTGCTCAACCGCTCCCCACCAAGGCCCTCGACGGCAAGACGCCATACGAGCTATGTAGCACGGACACGGATACGTCGACACGACACGACACCGACACGGGAATTCGCCATTTTTCCAAAAAGACCGATACAGCGACACGGCTATATATATTTAAATAATAAATAAATTATATATATATATGTATTATTTTCTATGTTTCCACATGCTTATTAAACTGCAATAATATAAAGTGTAAACTTGTAATTTGTAAAGTGTATACTCAGAATATGTACCTCATGAATTTTTGTTAATCCTGATGACAATTGTTGATGTGAATACCATTTCCAGAAATAAGAATTCCATTAACCTGAGAAAAAGTAACATGATCAGATCGGCAAGACTACAAAGATAACATATTAACATGTATATTTGATTCTTAAGCAATTAAAGCAATGGACTAATAGAGCAACAAGCCAACAACAATTGATAATTGATAAAGATAAGCGATAAATATTAAGAAATAGCCAAGTTTGAACATAGAAACTTAAATGTAGAGTACTAGAGTTCAACCAAAAGCAAATATCCACTATCCAACATAGGATAGGAGTGGTTCAACTTAAGATACATCACAAACTCAAATTCTAATAGCAAGGCTAGTTTAAAGACAACATGATTCCACAATGGAAGCTTTGTTCTATTGTTGCTTGTGTTTTCCTCCTCTCTAGCATTAGAATTAGAGGCTTCCATTTTTCTAGAATGATAAAACAAACAATCAAGCATAGATATTAAACAAGCAATCAAGTATAAATGTTAATCGTGTACTGCATCTAAACTCTACGGCATGGACATCTAAAAAATATAACTGCGCCGACTGCATCTAAACTGAAGCTTTGGATTCCTGTACTGCCGACTGCGCCGACTGCATCTACATATTAAAGAAATGACTGGCGACTGCATACTACACAGTTCATACCTGCGCTGGGTGGAGGCCGACGGCGACCCGGGGAAGCCACGGCAGCGGGGAAGCGACGGCGGCCCGGGGAAGCCTCGGCGGCCCGGGGAAGCGGCAGCGGCGTGGGAAGCGTCGGCGGCCGGGAAGCGATGGCGCCGCGAGGAAGCGAGAAGCGGCGCCGGCGAAGCGTCAGCGGCCGGAAGCGACAGCGCCGCGCAGGAGGAAGCGAAGCGACGGCGGCGGGAAGCGTCGGCGACCGAGAAGCGGCGCGCAGCGCGAGAAACCCGCAGCGGCGGCGGCGGGAAGCGGCAGCGCGCGGGAGGAAGTCGGGGAAGCGGCGGCGACGCGTGGGGAGGAAGTCAGGGAAGCGGCGGCGGCGCGAGCAAGAAGACGGGTGGCAGCGAGGCGCGTGGGGAATGGCCGAGTGAGGCGCGTGCTCTGATTGCTCTCGGGTAGGGTTAGGGTTAGCCGGTTAGGATGGGCCGGCTCTCCCCTGGGCCGGCTGTAGGCTGGATGTGTCCTGGGCCGTGTCTGACTCGTGTATTTACCGTGTCCGACGCGTGTCGAGAATTTTAGCAATTAAAATTAATTTTAAAATTGTTCGATACGTCACCGACACGTGTCCGAGCCGTGTCCGTGTCGTATCCGTGTCGGACACGGATACGGTAGTTTTGACACGTGTCTGTGCTACATAGCATACGAGACCTGACACGGGCGCAAGCCCGCGGTGAGCCACCTCCGTGTCTTCGGTTGCCTGGCCTTCGTCAAGGAGCTCAACCACATCGGCAAGCTCGACGACCGGAGCACGCCGGGGTCTTCGCCGGCTACGCGGGCGCCAAGGCCTCCGCGTCCTCGACCCTCGACACGGCGGCGTGCGCATCACGCGTGGCGTCGTGTTCGGCGAAGGCGAGGCTGGGCGTGGGGCAAGATGGTGGATGGCGGCTCGACTCCGGCGACCGGCGACCGTCGTCGACTACGTCCGCCGAGGAGGCGGGAGCCAGCGGCTCGTCCTCACCGAGCTCGCCTACCCCACCACCTCGTTTGCCACCACCTCGGCGAGTCCTTCACCACCGCCACCAACAGCTCGGCAAGCCCACGAGCTCTGGCGAGTCCACCGCCAAGCACGCGGCCGCGCCGCCTCTCCTACACCGGCGCCTACTCCTTCGGACTCGGCACCGCGGCCGGCCCACGACGGCGCGCGCGGTGGAGTTCGCCACTCCGCTGTCCAACGACAAGGATCGCGCCGGCGCCTACCACGGCGGCGAGCCTGCGCTCTGCCGTCGCGTGGGCGACCTCCTCGGCGGCGGCCGGTCCTGGCGCGCACAGCGACTTGGCGAGCACACTCGCTCGCGCGGGGCGGCGGCGAGCCTCGTTCCTTTGCCGAGGCGAGAGAGACGCGGCATGGCATGCGCGATGCGAGAGGAGATGGGCGCCGTCGGCGAAACAAGGCGTGGGAGCTGGCGATCTTCGGTAAGCCACCACGCCATCTCTCAAGTGGGTCTTCAAGCTCAAGAAAGACGAGTGGAGAGGTGATCAAGCACAAGGCGCGTCTCGTGGCACGTGGCCGTCGGCGGAGAGTCGACCGGCGATGCCTTCGCGCGCTGCGCGGATGGAGTCCGTCGTCTCCTCCTCGCCCTCGCGGCCCGGAGGGGTGGTGCGTCCATCACATGGGCGTCAAGTCCGCTTTCCTCAATGGCGACTTGAAGTAGGAGGTCTCGTCCGCGGCCGCCGGGATTCATCATCCCGGCAAGGAGAGCAGGTTCTCCGCTGCGCAAGGCCCTCACGGCTGCGGCGAGCACCGCGAGCTTGGAACGCCAAGCCGACTCCACCCTTAAGCAAATGGGATTCGATGGCGCTCACGAGGCGCGGTCTCTGCGGCGGGCAAGGAGGCAATGCCTGGCGATAGGCGTCTCGTCGGCGACCTTGTGATCACCGGTACCAAGGAGGAGGAGATCGAGGCATTCAAGGCGGAGATGAAGGCCACCTTCCGGATGGCGACCTCGGGCCCTCTCCTTCTACCTCGGGATCGAGGTCCACGAGACAGCTCGGCATCTCTCTTCGCCAGATCGCCTCGCCAAGCGCATCGTGGGTGGCGGCCTCACCGATCGCAACCCATCCACACTCCTATGGAGGAGAGGCTGGCCGAGTCGTGAGAGTACGGCGGAGGAGGTGGGCGCGACGCGATCTGGCGCATTGTGGGCGCCTCTTCGCTACCTTGTCCACACGCGGCCGGACTTGGCGTTCGCCGTCGGCTACGTCGGCCGGTTCATGCGGCGACCGACGATGGAGCACCGGCGGCCGTGAAAGGATCCTCCGCTACGTCGCGGGCACCTCCGACTACGGCTTGCACTACCCAAGGTGCCCGGCGGCGCACCTCGCCGAATGCAGCGGCAGCGACCACGCCGGCGACATCGACACGAGCAAGAGCACGGCGAGGCAGCGTACTTCCTCGGCAAATGTCCGATCACCGATCGGTCAAGCGGCGGTGGTGGCTTTGTCTGCTGCGAGGCGAGTACATTGCAGCCACTACCGCTTCTACTCGGGCTCGTGGTGGCTCGGTGCTGGCGATCTCCTTGGCGAGACACGGAGGCAGTGGAGCTCAGGGTGGACAGCAAGTCCGCCTTGGCCTTGGCGAAGAACCCTGTCTTCCATGAGCGCAGCAAGCACATCCAGGTGAGGTATCACTTCATCAGAAGCTGCCTGGATGAAGGGAGTGTCCGGGCCAACTACATCAACACCCAAGACCAGCTCGCCGACTTCCTGACCAAGTCTCTTGGGCGGATCAAGTTCCAGGAACTTCGCGCCAGGATCGGGATGACTCAGATTCCTCACAAGGAGACACACAAGACTTAGGGGGAGAGTGATGGATAAGTCTCTGTGTTGGCTGGTGCTTGTGGGGCTGCAGCACATGGTGTTTTTGCTGCCCTTCTAGGACAGCATCTTAGACTAGCTTTAGGACAGCATCTTGACTAGCATCTAGGACAGCATCTTAGACTATAGGACAACATCTTGACTAGCATCTAGGACAGCATCTTAGACTAGCTTTAGGACAACATCTTGACTAGCATCTAGGACAGCATCTTAGACTAGCATCTTAGCATATGCTTGGCTGGTTAGCAGCCCATAAATTTGTATCCCCAACCCCTCAGGTTGGCATGGCATTGTGTAAGAAATAAACCCAGAAAATTGCCTCATCTCCAAGTGTCATCCTCTCGATGAGAGTAAGGATCTTGCTATCACCAAGAGCAAGAATCCAGCGACTAACAAGATAAGTGATAAGCACATGATACCTGATGTTATTTGTGCAGGCTACAATTTTACGATGATCATCCTTGCACAAAAAGTTCCAGCAGTGAACCAAGGTGGCGTGAATATACCAAGGCTTAGCTCGAGGCTTCAGTAAAAAAGAATCGATTCAAATGATTAATAAATGAAGGTTTGCTATAACATCAGTTAAGAAGTGAACAAACCAATGAGTGCTTACACATTTAGCACTTTACCCCCATTGCACACATCCCATGTGTTTTGAGGGACCGACATCCAAGTCGGAAGCTGTGTTTTCCTTTGCATCAGATTTCACACATGCTTTGCCCTTCACGGTACAAGCAAGAAATGTTATCTAACCTACTATAAGCAACTAGATAAATAAAACTTGGCCAACATCACCAAAATAAAAGAGCAATGAATTTTACAAGAATATGGGTACAATACAGGTGGGGTGTAACCTTTCTATACGATAAATTTAGACTAACATAAATTTAACTATCATGAATCGTAGTATAAAAGTTACATGGACGAGACTGGCGCCTGTTTTTTGAACAGATGTAGCGCGACGAGGGGGTCGTCCTCCGCAGCACCGTCAGTTGGCTCTGCTCCGGCGGCCTTGACAGCGGCCAAAGCATCCCCATTCAGGGGGATTGAGCAGCTCAACCTACAGGAGACCACCGGAATGAACAGCCAACAGAAAGACACAATACAAGCATCTCAACCCTCAAAAGCAGCAGTTACTCACGACGCCGTTCTTCCTTGCCACGGCCGAAACCTGCAGAAGAACAAAAAGGAAACGGCGTAAAGACCATGCCCTGATCATCATTACAGTAACGAGCAACCGCAATTCGACCAATTGCAGAGAAGGGCGTGCTCACTCACGGGGTCGACGGCGCGGTCGGCGAGGATGACCCGGGAGGCGTCGGGCGTGCCCCAGGTTTCGACGACCTTGGCGACGCCCGCCGGCTTCGCGCGGGCCTCGACGACTGCGTCGGGAGAATACGAAGAAGAATGGTAAGGAGCATGCGGGGAGAAGGGCAATAGGGAGGCGGGCAAGGCGAGGGTAATGCACCTTTGATGAGGCCGAGGACGTCGGTGGCGAGGGCGCGGAGCCGCGGGCAGCCGGAGCTCTTCAACGTGGTCGTCCGCGGCGTCCTTCGCCTCGCTTCCCTCCTCTTTGTGCTGAAAAGTTTTTGCTGCGTAACGGTGGCACAAAAATGATTTATGTAACGAGTCACTCAGGGCTTGACACATGGCACAAAATATTCTGTAGCAAGAACTATAGTAATACTGTCGTACACTGTAGCACAGCAAAACACCCCAGAAATTGCCACGCAGGGCTATCTCGCAGGAAAAATGCTTTTCCTTACCGAATTTTTTCTATTTTAACCCTTTTTTTGAAAAAATTTCATATTTAGACCCCTGGTGGTTTTAATTCCGTTTTTGGACCCAGGGGGTCGGAGCCGTGATCCACGGCGCGAGCTAACTGCGTCTCGGCGCCGTGGTCCACGGCTCCGAGGTCCCGAACGCACCGACTGGCGGCATGCGTGGCGCCGCGTGGCAAGAGGTCGGCGCCGTGACTGGTGGCTCCGAGCTCGGCGCCGTGGGTCATGGCGCCGACCTCTGGCCAGCGGGCCCCACGCGGCCTTTTTCCCGTGTGGTGCTGGCGGCTGCTGCGGTTCCGCGCGCTCGTCGAAAATCCGCAAACCCTAGCGTCGCCACGCCGCCTCGTCTCCCGCCGCCGCCCGGTGCGCGCCTCCGGCCTCCGTCGCCTCCGAGCCGCGCCTCCGTCCCGGCCTCCGCCTCGCCGCGCCGCCCCTGGTGCCGCGCCTCCCGTCGCCTTCCAGCTGCGGCGCCCGTCCCCCCCGCGTCCCGGCGTCTGCCTCCCGCCGCGCCCGCAGGTGCCGCCGCCTCCGGCCTCCGTCCGCCTCCGGGCCGCGCCTCCGTCCCGCCGCGTCCCGGCCTCCGCCTCGCCGCCGCCGCCCCAGTGCCGCGCCTCCCGTCGCCTTCCGCTGCGGCGCCCGTCCCGCCGCGTCCCGGCCTCCTGCCTCCCGCCGCCCCCCTGTGCTGCGCCTCCCGTCGCCTCCGCCCGCCGCCTCCGTCCGCCGCGTCCCGGCCTCCCGCCTCGCCGCCGCCCCCCACAGTGCGCGCCTCCGTCGCCTTCCGCTGCGGCCGCCCGTCCCGCCGCGTCCCGGCCTCTGCCTCCCGCCCGCCGTGCCGCCGCCCCGTGCGCCTCCCGCGCGCCTCCCGCCGCGCGCGGCCGACCGCGTCCCCCGCCTCCCTCCCGCGCGGCGAGCCCCACCGCCTCCCGCGCCGTTTGCGGGTAATATCATGTTCTTTGCTGCACATTTAGATTCCATTTGTTGTCCTCACCAAGCAATTCATAAGACCATCGTGAAATCACCCCATTGAGCTCAGATTGCATGCCATTCGATTGTTTGCTTCATTGGTAGATTGTTTATTTGCGTAACTTACTAATCTTCATTGGTAGATTTTTGGTCAATTATTCAGTTGTTTATGCTTGTATGGTCTTATCTTTGGATCGACATTGGCTAACTAAAACGCAGCCACATTTGAAAAATGTAATCGAATTGATCCTGCAAGCTAATAAAGATCGGATGATGAAGTTGCTTTGGAGGCTTGTGAATTAATTACACCATGTAGAATGCAGAATTGCCGTTAATGCATCAAATTGATACAACCATACGATCGTGTATTTGTAAGAATGTAGTTTGCATATTATAATGTAAGATTATTTTGTTGGGTGCCTACTTTGCACTATCAATGTCTGTAAGTTTTGCAAATGGACCAAGTTCCACACCCTATAGGCGGTTAGTGCTGGCTACACCGAACTTATAGAGCATGGTTTAGCTTTCTGCTTTAGGTAGATGATATGTGGTTGTGGGACTTAAATCGTTTGTGCTTTAGCTTTATTTTTAACTTTCCATCCGCATATTTCCAAGGTATTAAGTTTGGTTTTCTGTATGAACTAGATGGACAACCTAGTCACCCTATATCATGGAGGCGATGTGACAAGTGATGATTATGGAAATGTTCGATTTGTTGAAATGCAAAGGGTGCCTCGATATTCGGTGATCGGCCGTCGTTTAGTGAGTTGGTTGCTAGGGTCAGAGAAGCTACATTGTCATGGAAACGAGGAGAGCATCACGGTTGAGGGTTACTTCACTTGGTTCGAAAGACACAATTCTCGAGCGGTTGATCTTAATTGGTTCGAGGATGAGTGGGGCGAATATGTCAAATTGGTTATGAGGAATGAGTTAAAATGTTTGGGCGTTGTTGTGCGGAAGGTGTCCATTGATCCCACCACTCACGGTTATTCACGAACTAGGTGATCGGGCACCTTTGACCCTCCGTTACCGGATCTTGCGGTGGATGTGGAAGAAGTGCCTGAGGTGCCTGATGCTCTATCTGCCCCGAACGAGGTTCAGATTTCTCAACCAGTTCGAGTTGAATGTCGGACTGATGATGTTGTGGCGACCCCTCAGGATCATCCCAGTAAGTGTCGAGCCACACTTTAGCCTTTTCCCGTCATTGCTATTTTTTTGTATCAATCCCATCGTTTTCGTGCTTACGATGCAGGAGACATTCCTGATAATGTTGGTGTTCCTCCCGTTGCTCCATCTGGCAACGTTGAAGATGTCTGCAGGGACTCCAACAGTGTGGATGTTCAAATTGTGGATGATCTGCAGCCTTACGAGATCGCAAGGGCCGTTGATTCTGACGATGACCGCCCTTTTGGAGAGCTGACAGAAAGTGATATTGAGTGATCGGCGTTATTGCCTGGCGGGATCCATCGATTCATGAATTCAGCGATCTTAGGCATTCTCATGGGGCTTATGCGAAGGAAGGGATGACGAGTGCTAGATGCTCCCGAGGCGGTTCAAGCATGACAATTGAGAAGGGCATGATGTTTGAGGACTTATGCATTGAGAAGGTAGGCTGCGAGTATTCGGTGATTCGTAAAGGCCATTCAAGGTGAGGCATTCTTATGTGGAGCGGAGGTACAGTTGTGTGCGAAGGAAACATGTGAATGGAGGTTTGTGCTAGGAAGCGAAGGACAGGAAAGTTCAAGATCACAAGAATCGTTGGCCCACACACTTGTGCCGAGCGAGCTCAAGCGAAGCATCGGCGATTGACCTCTACCATTATTGCCAAGTCACATGCCACATAGTAAAGGGAGAACCCAATATGAAGGTGAAGACACTTGCTGGGATTGTTAAGGAGAAATTTGGATACGAGATAAGGTATGGAAAAGCATGGAGGGCAAAGCAACGCATCGGAAGATGATATATGGGGACTGGAAGATGGGTACTTGCGATTGCGGCACTCTTCAATGCAATCAAAGCGGTTAATCCGGGCATGCATTATGAGTACGTCCGAAACCAAGCGAATGGACTCAAGATGGGATGCGAGATATTCTTCCGTGCTTTACGGTGCTTTGCTCGATCCATCGAGGCCTTTCGGCATTGTCGTCCGTCTTCTCCATTGGCGATGCGTTTCTTCTTGGCAAGTACCGGGCACGCCGATAGCCATTTCTGTGGCGCGAACAACGCGTTGGTTCCTTTGGCGTTGCTTTGGTTGAGAGGAAAACAAAGACGACATATCTTTGGGACGGTCGCGGTGCCCTACGCCGGGCGAAGAGGGCCTACGTAGAGTACGAGCGAGCTAGATGCGCTCACGGCCTCCAGGTGTAAGTTAATTCCATTTGGTATCGTGATTTTCATTTGTTAGGATATGACCGTTAACGTTAAGTTGTTTCAATGCGGAGTTAAGTGGGAGCCGTGCGCGGCGGGAGGTGGAGGCCGTTGATTCAGCGCACTATGCAGCATAGACGAGGCCCTCTACGGGAAGAGGTGCCCTCTTATCTGTTTCTATCTTTGTTGAGTATCACCGCCACATAGAGTTGCACGCCGATTTGGTATGAGGCGATTGTGGCGATGAGCGCGATTCTCCACGTCTGTGGCCTTGCACAAGTAAGTGACATGCAATTTCAATTCTAACCTTGGATTCCAATTGCACAGAGCTTTTTCTATTTTTAACGTTTGGTTTACGTGACATGCAGATTTGATCGTCGGCGGCGAAGAAGGTCACGGACTTGAGCGGCACCACCACATGTACGCGTTGAGGAGTGGGGACACTTCGGGACCACGTGGGCGACAACGGCGAGCCACAAAGAACGAGAACTTCCGTCGGTACCAAGTTTGGTACCAGCGTGCGACGCGGTCCAAGCTTAGGGCCAATGGACTCGGGATGACTACGCCGACATTGCGTCCTCCGGCGGCGATGACACGCCCTCGACTAGTCGACTCGCCTTGGGGCGCGGTGGAGATAGCACCGATCATGGATCGTGTGGTAATGTTCAATCTCATTGCTTATTTTCCAATAGACATAAATACCACTACATACAGACAAATTATCCATTCTTTTGCTTGTTTGCGAGGCAAAACCACAAGCGATCCGTGCGGGACATAGAGCATATGTGCGGGACATGCGGCGGCGTCGTCGGGATGCGTAGCTTCCTAGAGGTAAGTTTCGACAAAGCCACTCACAAAATTAGTAACTAATATCTTCGTATCTTGTTGGTTAACAAAATGTTGGATGACGAGGCTAGCAGTCGGCTCGTCGTGCGGCTAGTCGTTGTGGTTGCAACACGGCGCGGCGGGGCGTGAAGCGTGCCTTCGACACGACTTGCGGACCGGCGCTGCGGGTCGTACGTGCGACATGCAGAGCTCATCCCCACGGCGACACTTTCCACGGCGAGGGGTGAGGGCGGCGGCGAGGTGGAGCGGCGGACTTACGATGAGATAGGCCCGTCTCGGCTCGTGGCGCTCACGAGGCTCGGCCTTCACGGCTGTACCACGCGCAGCCGCCCGCGAGCCTAGCGTTACACTCCGAGCACCGACGCCCTTGGTAAGGGTAAGGGTAAGGCTAGGAGGCGATGATATTTATGTGTAGGCTTGTGGGTCGTGTTGTAATGAGCTACTTGTTTGTATGTATGTGTATATGTTATATTCATGTGATATTTGTGTACGAATCCGTAGTACATACTTTGTTGTTCTATAATTCCTGCAACGAAACAACGAAACTCTGACGAGATCCAAAAGAGTACATAAAACATTACCAACGAAACAACACGAAACAACACATAAAATAGCTTTGCCTAGTCACAACACGAAACAACACATAGATTGCATTACATAAAATATAGCAAGTACTACAACCATCAACACAAAGAACGACGGTAAACATGGAGGTACCAAAAATGACAACACAACCAAGTACTACACCATCAACACACCAACGAACACAACACAACACATACACATTCTTACCTACATGCCAAGCGAGCCTCGTGGCACCCACATGGAGAAATCTTGAGGGTCGCCTCGGACGTGGTTGTCCGTCGTGGTAGTGGCATGCACATATGCAGCTCGGGTTCGCGCGGCAACATGTGGGATCATAAGAGCTTCCTATATTCACGACCTCCTCGTTGCCTCTCGCGTTGCATCGTTCGCGGAGGTCGTTGTTCTCCTCGGTGAGACTCTCCATTCGGTACTCCAAGTCCCATATTCGAGCCTATAATGTATCCACATAACGATCAACATACCGTTCGTGAGGAGGGTCGATCCGATGGGAGAAGTCGCATTGCCCATCTGCACAAAAATGACGGTAAACTTCGAGGGTCCATAAGCAATACAAAATGTAACATTACTAATTTGTACCGGGCGTGAGCATCGGAAGAAACGTCGCCGCCATCGTTCGGGAATCAAGATCTGGGCGACCGCGTACTCATTGTGTCGCATTTCGCCACGGTGGTTGAGCACGCCGGCTTGGTATCAATCGATGCTGCGGACCGAACATATCCCTCGTTTCTAAGGAATGTCGTCCTTGGTGACCCAAATCCCACCGGCCTCGACTTGGACATGGTATGTTTCACCACGAAAGAGAGCGTACTACTTTGTTCGATTCACAATGTCATGGGACCCCAACCACGCTACTTATAGCAAAGCGGGACAGCTTAATGCACGTGACCACCAAAAAGAGGCTTTTGCTCGGGGACATGACAACACGCCCGGCTTTGCTCGAGGACATGACACAACAGTCGCTTTTGCTCGGTGAGATGACAAAGAGGCAGCTTTGCTCGATGACATGAGAAAACGGGCAGCATATGCCGACTTTGCGCATGATGTGAGTAGGCCTTTAGCTTTGTACACATATAGGCGTGGTCTTTAGCCTTTCTGAGAGTAGGCACATGAGGCTGTACACATATAGGGCGTAGGTCTTTAGCCTTCTAGGCTTTGAATGGTCCAATCTCTGAAAAGGCTACTAACTATGAATTTATTACGAGATTATAGTCTCTGAAAAGCCTACATAGGGCCATTTATTGCTACTGGAATCCGGGAAAAGCGAAAGATCCTCTCCATGGACTATGCCCATTGCACGGATAACTTTGCCTACATAAAGGCCTCCTGCTATGTCTTCCATACCACATCTCCTCCTCAAGGCATCACAATACTACTACACAACAATGTCTTTACGGAGGTCCGAGGCCCATTTGGAGTGCCGGAGTGGCATGGCGCCGAAGTGCCATTGCGGCTTTAGGGCGATGTTGGGAGTGCGGATGATCGAGTACAACGAGCCAAATCGGCCGTAGGTTCTTCAAGTGTCACGACACGGATGGCGACTTCGTGGTAACGACCATAACTAAATCATTTCTTTTCCGTTATCGTTTTCAACTTGATCCATGACATCTACCACGCCACACATAGGCTTGCGGGTTCATGGAATGGGTGGATCGAGTGCGCGGCATGGCCAAATAACCGGCGTGGAGGTGGAAAACAAAGGACAATACTTTGTCAAGATGACTCGGGCTCGCGAGGTGGAGCAGCGGATGCGGCTTGAGCAAGAGCGCCGCGTGAGGTGGACCAAATCCGTCGAAGGGCAAGGAGGATGAGCTGCAAAGGAGGCGGGAGCAGCTAAGTCTGCGTGAAGCGACCATCAAGCGTCGGGAGGAAGAGCTTCAATCTCGTGAGGCGACCCTCAAGTCCAAGAGTGACGGAAGAAGGAAGCGGCGGAGCCATCTTGAGCGTGACAAAAGGAAACAACCACGCTACACCCAGTAGACAAAATGTAATAGACCCGGCAAGTTATTTTCCTAAGGCATGCATGTTAGGACTAGTGGTGGAATTCTGAACATTAGAAGTGCAGAGTTGCACACATGCCACATGCTGCCATGTCAAAATATCACTAACCTTGAAATATCACTTACCACTATATGCATCGATATTTCTACGCTCAATCCTTCGGCAAAAAATTTAGCATAATTTGGTTTGCATGTCCAACTTGCAATGAACATAAACTTTTATTCGACTTCATCAGTTCGTTCCCATATTACAACTACAAAATTACCAAACCTTGCAAAACCACGGGAATTGCAAACCCTTAAAACATACCAAACCTTAAAAGTCACTTACCATTTTATATATCGACCGTTCTCGCTGTCGTTCCTAAAAAATTATCATATTTTTTATGCATCTACAACGAGCCAATCAACATAAACTTGTTTTACAATTTTATCAGATTGTTTTTGTAATTCACAACTACAAAATTAACAAAACTTATAATCATTACAGTTCTTGCACTTTCGTTCATTTCGTCTAATTGTTCATATCACTTTCGTTCATTTCAATATCACTTTCGTTCATTTCGTCTAATTGTTCATATCACATTTGTGCTCAAAAAAATTTTCATTAAATTGTTTTCCACATCAACATTTTATGTTTCAAAACCATTACCAACGTCATCGTAATATTTTAAAAAATGTACAACAAATTTCCTACATGTATCATACGCAACATAACGAATTTGAAAAACATATGTCGTATTTTTCTCTATAAATAAATAAATATATTACATAATATTACTATAATTAAATAATCAAAATACAAAATACAACTAGTAATTCTTTTGCGACAACGTAAAGCTGATCGGTGCAAACCCAAGGCGAGTGTCTCGGGCGTGGCGAGAGCTCGCGCCACGTGGCCGCGGCTCGGCGCCACGACCCACGGCTCGAGGTCGGCGCCACGACCACGGCTCGAGCTCGGAGCCACGATCTGGCGCGCCGGTGTGCTGCCACGTCGGCGCCACGCAGGCCACCAGGCTGGAGTGGGCCTGCGACCTCGGAGCCATGGACCACGGCGCCGAGACGTGTTACCTCGGCGCCGTGGGTCACGGCTCCGACCCCCTGGGTCCAAAAACGGAATTAAAACCACCAGAGGTCTAAATGTGAATATTTTTCAAAAAAAGGGCTTAAATAGAAAAAAATTCTGTTTTCCTTACCTTGCTACAGTGTTTTCACAACACGTGTCATTGTCTAGTTGGCTCGTTATACGAATCGTTTTATGCCACGGCAACATTTTTCCTTTCTGCTCAGCTTCAAGTGGGAATCGGCGATAGAGGGGAGGCGGCAAATCAGTCCGTTTGAATAAACGCTAAGACCAAAAACCATGGACTCCAACCATATCTACAGAAGCAAAAAAAAAAAAAACACGCCTGAAATTTTTGCCGTGCTGCGGCCGGGTAAACGGCCGAGACCATGCTGGGCCACCAAGCTCTTGTGTTAACGCATTCTAAATAATCACAGCACAGCACGGACAGCAACAGCAAAATAAGCCTTATACACAACAAACTGGTGATAGAAATCGAACCTGTAATGCAACTAGGCACAGAAAAAAAATAACAATGTACGCCCACTAAATAACAAACAACAATATTCTACAAGCCTTGCCCACTTTGCAGATTATCTCAACCAGAAAAGATTAAACACAACATCCGACGACGACACCAAACGTAAGACCTTAAACATAACAATCGTACACTTGGGAGGCGAGCAGCTTGAAATTCTGCTAGCACAGGAATTTGACAACGATGCAGGAGATGTCGTCTTTGCTCTTCCTGTTCACAGCCTGCTCCGTCAGATGCTTCGCAGCTGCCTGCGCGTCCTTAAAGTCCTTGATTTCATCGACTGCCTCCTGGTTGGTCATTACCTGAATTTGTGTGATCTTTGCATTATAATCATTGTAAATGGTAAACACATAGCTGATGTGACTTACCATACATGACCTCAACAAACCACTAATTAATGGGAAAATTAGTATAATTCACAACAAAAGAACAATCTACCAAACATGAGAGCCCATGTGAGTGTTATAGAAGAATTAAGATTCTCAATCCATGCAGTGCACATGCATACTAAATTTCATTTAATCTAGGAATAAGCGCTAAATGTGCTATTAAACCCGTTACTTCATGTTCAAAATCAAAGCACGTAGTGCATGCATGTGTGCATACCATATACATGCGTGCATGGTCCGGTTTGTTGAGCTTAGATATAGGATACAAGTATACAACACACTGTGATTTAGGTGTAACCCATCAGGAATGATTGGAATAAGTTTTATTCGCATCACCTTCCATAAGCCATCGCTTGCTAGAATTAGAAAATCAGTATTCTCATCGATAGGTTTCTCGACCACATCAGGCTCAGAGCTGAGGTGCTTCTTCAAGCTCCGATCTCCGAATGCCCTTGCAACTGCCAGCTGCCCATCAACACGTGGTACATCTCCTGCAAGTGAGACATGTTTGGAATTGGAGCTCAATAGGTTACAGATCATATGCTTGTGAGTTGTGACCATAACAAGACACAAGCTGTTATTAGCTGGGACAATACAAGTGCCACTGCCAGTCTCTACCATATAGCAAAACCCTTCTACACATGACATTACAGAAAACTCGGTAGAAAACATCTAAATTCAGAGCAGTTAAGTTGGAATGAAGATGTTGTTCCAGACATACGGTTTAATAGTAGGCACTGACAAGAGATGATCATTTACCTGGCAGGTTCGAAACAAAGCCACCTTTTTTCTCGATTGATTGTCGCTCCTTGTTTGGCTCATGATCAACTGAAAGCTGCTCTGCTACACCATTCTTACTAATAACAGCTCGTGAATCTCCAACATTCGCGACAACTAGCTTCACACTCTTTTCACTGCCTATTAAGATGGCGGTAACAGCAGTGGACCCTCCTCTTCCCAATTCAGCTGCTCTTTCCAATATTTTCTCATCAGTAAGTTGATATGCTTTTCGGATAGCAGTTTCTGTATCACTCAAGAATTCTGGCTGAGGATGAAAGAGTCAATAAAATAATCAACACTGCTGTGAATTCAATGGACAATGTTCGATCACATAGACATCTTCTGTTAAGTCACTATCTGTATTGCTCTTCCTAGTATGGTTGTTGCAAGTAGGTTGTAGAACAGACATCATGTATTCCAAATATATGCACTTCTCATTTCTTAACCTAACAAAAATCCAACTCTTTTTATCTTGCTATAGCATAACATCAGCATTGCTGATTGGCATATACTTTTTTCTCTCCATGAGGATATAAATCTACCATATTCAAATACTTGACACACAATTACAACAAACTCTTACTAAACCATTTGAGCACATTTGAGCATATAGGCAAGACAGCAGTTACTGAACTTTGATCCTACAAAGATAACAGGAAGCTGAATCAAAGCATTACCTCATTCAAGATGTTATCAAAGAGATGTGAACGCAGAAAGTCAGGAACAGTGTGGCCCAGGTGGCCATCAAATATTGCAAACAAACCCAAATCATGCTCGCCAACTTGCCTGTACTCAGCCACCAGGTAGTCCTCCATTGGATGATTTGATTTCCCCTTCACAAGATGGTAACCATGCTTGACACGCCTGCCTGACAATTTTGTCTTGCCTTTCCCTGTTTCTTGTCCTGATGAACTAAAAGCATCTTTCACCTGTCAGAGCAACATATAATCCCTTTCAACCATGTGATGCTGCCGACAAGCACAAAACTAAGCAAAGCACATATATAGCTTGTTGAAAACATTCAGCACAATGAAGCTAACAACTGTGTTATTTTTTATAATTGATTGCATGAAAAGAGTGAACATTGCAGCAAGCAGCAAGAAAATAAAGACACACAACATCACCCAAAAATACCAAAATGAACTTTTTATACCGTCTGGATATCTTCGTGTGTACATCCAGTAGTGCGTAACATTTCAAGGTAACTTGTAGTTTCTAACCTTAGATTGCAAACTCTAAAACTCACAAGTCGCAAGCATGATCAGGACAAAATTGAATTCATTTGGAGCACACCACATAGATTTTATATTTCTACAGCAAAATTGAACTATATGAAACTTGAATGCGGATGTTATTGAATAGAGGCCCATGGTAAATTTACACCTTGACTTCCATTTGTATCCATAGGATAAAACTACATAACCAGGTTATAACAATGCTTGGGCGTTCTACATGCAGATATGTTCTCACAGGGCACACCCACATGCACACAGAACTAAAAGATCTCCATCAGTGAGTACTGACAGAGTTCAGAAAAAAAAGGATGCATGGCCCAAAACCAATATACATGTTGTTTAAAATAAAATAGCGAGGAAAAAGGTTCAAAGTTTTGCACATAAAATTAAATTCTTACTAAACCAGCAAAGATGCAAATTTTCTTTTAACTCAAATCTAAGCCTGTGTATATGTGCCCTCCTACCAGACTCTTGTAATCAATGCTCTCTCCTTTTCCTGAAGAGTTTTGTTTCCTCAACGGTTGTTTTCTCTAGTACTACCAGCAGGAAACAGAGAAATGTTTGCTTTATCTACTAATGGAATGACAAACCATGAGCCATAACTCCATAAGCCTAGTGCTTATCCACAAGGCAAAATATAACTTTGGCTTCTAGCTTTCTGTAGTTCTTTATTGCATTTCATTTCGGAGCACTCAGAACTTCAAACAACATCCAGTATCACAAACCTCTTTTGCAAAATTAACCAACTCCATGCAGATTACATATTTTATCATTGCAATGATATTGTAGAACAATAGATTGCCCTTTATCCTGCAAAATTTTTTCGATAAATTGATCCATTCAGCTAGTGAAATACCTGAACCCCAATCCACTCATCCCCCCACGGTCCCTCCATCATCCCAAAACAACATGCGACAAAGATACATGGCATCGAGACCTCGTTACCAAGCTTCTCGTGTTTATAGGATCTCATTGGATCATTATTGGAAGATATATAATTGACCTAAAAACCACCCAATCGACCAGCATCATTCCAAAATTTCTCAAGACATGCCCGGACTTCATCACAAGAAATCTAAATAAGCGCCCTCTCACCCTCGCCATTTCAAGACCTCCTCAAACATCAGCGCATATCTTGGATGGAACATGGAAGGACCAGAAAAGGAAACATATGAAACAACGATGCACCATACTGGCTAAATAGCACAAACAATCAACAACAGGGGAAAAGGAGGCCACGAGCAACTAAGCAAGACAAACAAGAATCCCCCTCTTCCATTTCTTGTTACCTTGTCCTTCATCTTGTGGTAGATTTCCTTGCCAGCCATTAATTGCTTCTTGAAAACCTTGATTCAGAGTCCCTGCCAGAAATTCAACCACCCCCTGGCAGCAGACAGATGGTTTCTTGAAATTCACTCACCCGTTAAAATCACACCTTTTCTTTGCTCTCTCTCCCACCAAACAATATGGCCGATGGTTGGATCAGTTTGGAGCAATCAGCAACATTATAAACTTACAATAATTGAGGGAGGGGTAGGTTGGTGGTGGTGGATGCTGATCTGCTTTGGGGGAAGGGGAAACATTGAGGGGAGAGAGGGGACTGGATCTTGGGTGGAGATAGACGAAATAGAATCGGTTGACCTGAGATAGGGGAGATTGGGACATGGACATGTCAAGTGGGGACAAGAGAGAGAAAGGGAAAAGTATTATTATCGCCTCTTTCCTCCTCATGTTTCACACTCAGGATGATTTCATGTGGAAAGCAAGATTATGGAGCTGAGGCACTGTCCCAAAAAATCAGTATTTGTCAAATTTGGCATCTGAAAATTTTTTAGTTTCATGAGAATAGCTAAAAAGGCTTACAACATCCAATTTGCTGAATTATCTCCTCACAATTATAGACGAGTCCCATTAGATAGATCATAGATGGGTAAAAAGTACAGAGAGATATTCGTGTATGATTTTAATCGATATAAATAAATTCAATACAGTGCCTACAAAATCGATCTATAAATCTTATCTAAAAAGATATATTATTTAAAAATTAGTTATAATAGTGTAAATCAAAATCATAAATAAAAAAACCAACCATACTGTAGATAAAATTGACTTGGTCTTCTTGAGCTGTATGATAGGGCGACAGGCTATTGATTAGGACGGTTGGCTCTCTTGTCACGAAAAGAACAGGTAGTCAATAAAATGTGACATCATCACTATGTCATTTAAGCAAATCATTTGTGTTGTATTTATTTTTGCCTAGTTCAGGAGCTTGGTTAAACAATTTTGAAGTGTGGAGGGCAGCCATGGTCCACTCCAAAATTATACAGTAACTAATTGAATGTCTATATATTACTATAGATTTTTAAAATTTATCATATTATATGTTTTAAAACTTATGGGTGATAAAAATTTTAGAATATGCATACAAACATGTTCTAAAAGTTTTTAAAACCGTCAAATAAGTCGAAAGCCGTCGATCACACATCGTAGTCATAAATCAGAAGACGTCAACCACACCTCGTGGTCGTAGGTCGGGAGCCCTCGAGCACACCTCATCGACCAACGCTCATGGTCATAAGTCGGAAGACATCGACCACACCTCGTGGTCACAAGTCAGAACACATCAATTAGTGCTCGTGGTCGTAAATCGGAAGCTATCGATCACACCTCGTGGTCGTAAGTTAGAAGCCGTTGACCATCGCGCGTGATTGTAGGTTGGGAGCGGTTGACCATCACTAGTGGTCGTATGTTGGCAGACCTCCAGTGCGCTTATGCCCTGTTGCGACCACATCTCGTGGTGGCGGTGCCGAGGAGGAGACGCAGCACTAGGGTTCGGGGGAGAGTAGGCGGCGGTTGCGGGAGTTGGAGGTGGAGAGGCGGCGGCGGGCAGATGGGGAGAGGAGGTGAGGGGGAACTCATAGCGACGGAGGTTATGGACGAACCAGCAGGTGCCCTCCGGGTTGGCGCTACGACTATAACCATAACCACTATGACCACGTCCACGGGCGCTACGACTACGACCATGACCGCGACTTCGACCACTGTCCCCCTTCGACTTCGAGCACTACCCTCTTTGACTTTGACCACTACCCCCCTTCAACTACTGTCCCCTTCGACCACAATCCTTTGACGTCGACCACTTTCCTCTTCACCACGGCATTGACGATGACCACGGATCTTTGACTTCGACCACTACCTCCTCGACCACTATCCCCTTCAACCACGGTCCTTTGATGACCAAGGCCCTTTTGACCACTTCCCCCTTCGACCACTGTCCCCTTCAACCATGACCCTTCGACGTCGACCACTTCTTCTTCCGACTATGGCCCCCTTCGACCACGGCTTCGACTTTGATGATGGATCTTCGACTTCAACCACTGTCCCCTTCGATCACTGTCCCCTTCGCCCATAGCCCTTCGACGTCGACCACTTCCCCCTTCGACCACTGTCCCCTTCGACCATTGTCCCCTTTGACCACGGCCCTTTGACGTCGACCACTGTCTCCTTCGACCACTGTCTCCTTCGACCACAACCCTTTGACGTTGACCACGGCTTCGACATCGACATCAACATCGACCACTGTCCCCTTCGACCACGGCCCTTCGATATCGACCGCTTCCCCTTCGACCACCACCCCCTTCGACCACGGCCCCGACGTCGACCACGACCCTTCGACTTCAACTGCGGACCGACTTCATCCACGGCCCTTCCCTTCGATCACTGCCTCCTTCGACCACTGTCCCTTTTGACCATGGCTTGGACTTTGACCATGAGCCTTCAATTTTGACCACTGCCCCTTCGACCACGATTTAAATTCGACCACGACCCTTTGACTTCGACCATAGCTTGACTTCGACCACGACCCTTTGGCTTCGACTGCGGACCGACTTTGTCCATGGCCCTTTGACTTTGACCACTGCCCCTTTAACCACTATCCCTTTTGACCATGGTTTGGACTTCGACCATGGCCTGACTTCGACCATGGCCCTTTGACTTTGACTACCGCCCCTTCGACCACGGCTTCGGCTTCGACCACTGATCTTCGACTTCGGCCAAGGCCCCATTCGACCACGACTTCGACTTCAACCATGGCCCCTCGACTTCGGCTACGGCCCCTCGACCAAGGCTCCCTTCAACCACAGCACTGACTTTGACGACCAGCTTAGAAGACCAAAATCGCCAAACAGCGCGACGGGTTCCAAGCAAAGAGTAGGACGAGGTAGAGAGGCTCACCGAGTAAGCGACCGTCGGGCGATGGTGGCGGGGGGAGAGCCACGTGGGCAGGCGTAGGAAGAGGAAGCCACCATTGCCATTGTCCAGCGCCCTTCTCTTTGATCCACCGGCCACTGTCATCGAGCACCCTTCTCTCTGATCCACCGGCCGCTCCACTCGGATTAAAGGCCCCGTTTCTTGTTGTTTGACTTTTGGCTGCAAATATATTGTAGCGGCTGTTAATTTTTTAGAATTAAAAAAGATAAATAAAAAATAAAAACTCATTATATCATTACGGACAATGTAAAGAAATAAAGAGAAAAAACAAGAAAACAAAAAATTAAGAAGCCAGCGCGTTCTAAGTGACTACTATTAGATATCTACATACGATCATCGACCACGGCAAGTGTACAGTAAACCGGTCGTAGCTATTGTGAGCCAGTCGTAGCTACAGTAAACCAGTCGTAGCTATAGTGAATCGGTCGTAGCTACAGTAAACCAGTTGTAGCTACAGTGAACCGGTCGTAGGGTCAACCTACCATGGTTGTTACGTGCCACGGATCACGAGTATCTTTTTAGGTCTCTTCCTTCCTTATTTCTCAGGTATTGTTTCTATAAACCGGTTGTTCAGATATAGAAGGAAGAGACCTATATATATAACCCTTGATTCATTAATCAATTTATTGTGTGATTTCTCCAAAACACTACACGCTTTCACGGTATCAGACGCGATCGCTCCCGCGACCGCACGTTTCCGCAAACATAGCCGTCGGCCTCCATCTTCTGGCCAATCTATCCCTCTCTCCTATGGCTGGCTCCATCAACCTCTCTGTCGACCAGGTGGCTCAAGCTGAGCAGGCTACTTTGCCCGCTGACACGGCTCAGATCGACACCACTACCGCTGAGGACTAACACGTTTAGGCCATCATCACAGCTATCGTCGATCACGCGCACCAGGAGGCGCTCACCATGATCGCTGCCAAACGCTAGCAAGTCCTAGCTGTCGATCTCGTATATGACGTCACCAACCAACCGGACTACGCCATCGCCACTCTTCATACCCAAGCTGTTGGTGTCCTCAACATCATAGCCCTCGTCTCGGTCACCCTCAACTTCACCTCCGCTAACTACGGAAAGTGGTGCGGCCTCTTCCTCGTCATGCTCGGCAAGTACACCTTGACAGACCACGTCCTCTCTGATAATGCCCTCCTTCTCAATCAGGCAGATTGGGTACGCATAGGCTGTGCTTTACAGCACCATTGCTATGGACCTCTTAGAGATCATTATGTCCCTCATCACTATTGCTCGCATCGTGTGGATGAATCTTGAGCACCAATTCTTTAGCAATAAGGAGACCTGTGGTATGTACGTGGAGGCAGAATTCTGCAATTTCGTTCAAGGTGATTTATCATCTCTAATTTTTGTCGCAAACTCAAGAGTATGGCAAATGGTCTTGGCAATCTCGATGAACCTATCTCCGACTGGACACTCGTGTTGTCCATCCTTCACGGCCTCAACGAGAAGTTCTCTCATATGGTGCCAATCCTCAAGATGCAATGGCTGTTTCCTACGTTCGTGGAGATTGTTCGCATCTTCTCCTCGAAGAGATCACCAAGAACTCCAGACCGACCGCGCCGCCCTCCATTTTCCTTGCTGTTGGATAGCAAGGCTCTCGTCCTCTGAGCCCAGGCGGGGTTGGTGGCGGCAACAGCGGGAATGGTGGCTATAAGAAGAACAACAACCACAGTCGCTACTGTAACAAGGGCACCGGCGCAACGGTAGGAAGGACGGCTTGGGCTGGACCAGGCGGCCATGTGGCTGACAAAGCCGAGCAGATGGGGTGGCCATCTTTTTTTTAACCCATGGACTGGGACTGTTCAGGTGTGGCCACATCGCGCCGATGGCGTCCTTGGTTCCTAGCCCAATGCGCCAACTCCACCGTCACACCCGGCACCCCATACTCTCGCCTCGCACCCCCTCCCGACCATCCCGGCATCCAGTTCAGTGCGTCGGCCCCTCCTGGAAATATCGGCGGTTGGCGGCCCTCCTCAGCCACTTCAGTTGGCACCGTAGACCCCCATGTCCAGTGTTAGCTCCTGGGACCAACTGCATCTCACCAACGCTTTCAGTACAATGACGCTTACACCTCCTCCCTCCACCACCGAGTGGTATATGGATTCAGATGCGTCTTCGCACATGACTCCAGACATCGATACTCTCTCTACTTTTCACCCCTCCATATCTACTCCCTCTAGCATCATTGTCGGTAATGGGTCAGTGCTACCCGTTACCTCCACCGGCTCGCTATCTTTCCCCACCACCCATACCCCCTTTCTTTGCATCATGTTCTTGTCACTCCACAGATAATCAGAAATCTTATTTCTGTTCATTAGTTCATAATTGATAATCATTGTTTTGTGGAATTTGATGCCTATAGTTTCTCTGTGAAGGATCTTTGTGCCAAGAGCGTGATCGCCAGGTGCAATAGTTCCGGGGACTTATATCCATTTCACCAGTCCTCCACCAGCCCCTATGCTCTTGCCGCCACCTCCTCCTCTATGTTGTGGCACCGTCGTCTTGGTCACCTTGGTCATGAAGCTTTGTTTAAATTCGCTAGTTCTAGTGTTTTTCCATGTAATAAAACTGCATTTGAACCCCTCTGTCATGCGTTTTAGCTTCGCCGCCATGTGTGTTTGCCATTCAGCATTTTCTCCTCTTGGGCTAGTCATATTTTTGATTTAATACATTGTGATCTTTGGACCTCTTCTGTCGTTAGTGTGTTCGGTTACAAATATCATCTTGCTATTCTTGATGACTGCTCCCATTTTCTTTGGACTTTTCCTTTGTGTCTTAAGTCTAACACCTTCACTCACATTTCTCATTTTGTCATTTATGTTCGCACCCAGTTCGACGCTACCATAAAGAATGTTCAGTGTGACAACCGTCGTGAGTTCGATAATTCTACTGCTCGCACTTTCTTTCTCACCCACAGCATTGCACTCCGCATGTCATGTCCCTATACTTCTTAGCAAAATGGGAAAGTCGAACGCATTATTCACACCACAAACGATATTATGCTATCGCTCATGTTTCAGACTAGTCTCCCCTCCCACTTTTTAGGTGGAAGCCCTCCACGCTGCCACCTATTTCCTTAATCACCACCCCACCGAAACTCTTGAATTTTATACTCCCTTCTTTGCTCTCTACGGTGTTGCCCCTCTCCTACTCGCATCTTCATGTTTTCAGATGCAACTGCTACCCCAACCTAACCTCCACGGCTCTAAACAAGCTTTCATCGCGTTCCACCTTGTGTGTCTTCCTTAGCTATCCATCCGACCACAAAGGTTACCGGTGTCTTGATCTTTCATCCAATAGAATCATCATCTCCCACCATGTCTCTTTTGATGAGTCCTCCTTTTGCTTTGTCGAAGCCTCTCTTGCGCCTCCCTCTGACCTTGATTTTTTATCCGATTGTGGCACTTCAGCTTTGCTAATTGGATCACAAGTTGTTGCAGGACCAGGTACCGGCAGATTACCCCCAAGCATCAACTGGCCCTCATTGGCCATTGCTAGCCGGCCCTCACCTAGTGGCGCTGACGCCCCAACGTCTGCCCAGTGGTGCCGATCCCCACCAGTCGTGGTCGACCAGCCATGGTCGACCTCCCTCGACATGACAACCGCCAGCTCACCTGGCGCCAAATGTGTGTCACCCTTGGTGCTAAATGTGTATTGCCCTTAGCACCCCTACTCTCATCTGCCACTACGAGTGCCTCCGCCAGCCCTACTGCCACTGATGGCTCTACGCCTCAGGTTGATGCCAGTAGAATTGGTGTCGTCTCCCGCCTACCGATAGCCATCCCTATTACACTAACAGCCAATGATCATCACATGGTCACGTGCGAAAAGTCAAAATTTCATCTTCCAGTTCAATGGCTCAATGTATAGGCCGCAATGCTCTTCCCTGTGCCCAAAACACACTGGGACGTCTTGGCTGATCCTAATTGGTGCCATGCTATGATTGAGAAATACAATGCTCTTCAAGCCAACAACACCTGGGACCTCATTCTGTGTCTACCTAGAGCTAATGTGGTGACAGGAAAATGGATTTTTAGGCACAAATTTCTCTCGGATGGTTCTCTTGATTGGTACAAGGCTCATTGGGTTCTGAAAGAGTGTAGTGGTTTGGAGAAATCACATAGTAAATTGATTAATGAATCAAGAGTTACATATATAGACCTCTTCCTTTATATCTGAACAACCGGTTTCTAGAAACAATACCCTGAAGATAAGAAAGGAAGAGACCTAAAAAGATACACATGATCCATGGCACACACAACCACGGGAGGTCAACCATGACTGGTCAACCATGGCTGGTCAACTACGGTAGGTTGACTCTATGACCGGTTCACTGTAGCTACGACTGGTCTACTGTAGCTATGACTGGTTCACGATAGCTACGATCGGTTTACTGTACACCTGTCGTGGTCGATGGTCATATGCAGATATCTAACACCCCTCCCCCACAGTCAGAATGACGGAAGAATGAACAATCAGACTAGATCGATACTCGGTGAACATGGACGTGGGCAGACCTTTGGTGAAAATATCTGCATGCTGCGATGACGTTGGGACATGAAGAACACGCACGTCACCGAGTGCAACGTACTTCCGAATGAAATGTAGGTCAATCTCTACATGTTTAGTACGTTGATACTAAACCAGGTTGGTAAAGATGTATACTACGCTGACATTGTCACAATAGACTTGGATGACGCAATGAAGGGGACTATGTAGATCCACGAGTAACTGGTGCAACCAGTAGGCCCCAATGACGTTGTTTGCCAAGGCACGGTACTCGACCTCCGCACTTGACCGGGAGACGGTGTGCTACTGCTTTGATAACCAAGAGACGAGGTTGTCAATGAGGAAGACGTTGTAACCCGATGTGGACTTGTGTGTATTGGGACGGCCTACCAAATTAGCATCGGAGTATACAACTAGTTTGGCAGGTGAAGTGTGGTGAATGAACAGACCATGCGCAAGAGTCCCCAGGAGGTACCGCAAGATACGCTTCACCAAAGCAAGATGTGGCTCACGCGGATCATGGATGTAAAGATACACCTGCTGCATAATGTAGGTAGCCGGCAAGACTACGGTAGTGAGTCGGATCATCAATTGGATCGCCTTCGCCAGAGAACTTGGAGTGCGTATCAACATGCGTGTTGCAAAGCTTGCAGGCAGACATCCCGACGTGCGCTAGGATGTCTAAAATGTACTAGTACTAGGAAAGAAAGAGAGCACCTTCCTGGCGGTAAACTGACATCCCTAAAAAATGGTGAAGCTAACCGAGATCCTTCATGGAAAATTCTTGTTGTAGAGCTGACATCGTCTGGTAAAGAAGACCATAAGAGGAGGCAGTCAAGACTATGTCATCCACATAGAGCAGTTGGTACACCGTGTCAGCACCATAGTGGAATACAAAAAGTGATATGTTCGACTTGGACTCCATAAAGCCAAGTGATAGAAGATGTGAGGCGAAGCGACTGCACCATGTGCTTGCTTCAAGCCATAGAAAGATTTGTTGAGCTGACAAACATAGTTGGGTCCAGTAGAGTCAATAAATCCAGAGGGCTGCATATAGTAGATTATCTCAGATAGAGTACCATACAAAAAGACGTTCTTGGTGTCAAGATGATGAATCGGCCAATCTCAAGATAATGCCAATGCGAGCACAGTGCACATTGTAGTAGACTTAACCACGAGACTGAATGTTTCATCAAAATTAATGTCAAAACGCTGTATAAAATCATGAAGAATCCAACGAGCTGTTTGGAGCAGCCGAGCAACGCCATATCTACCGTATATTAAAGTTGGGGGACTTCCCGGCCAGGGAGCTGTGCCACGTCATTTTTTGCGAGAAAGCCCCTGTGTTTTGCAAAATCGCGTAGAGGTCCTCCGTTCTCGCAAATAGGTCCCTGCTTCTCGCAAACAGGTCCCTGCCAGTTTTTTCGGAAAGCACCCTCCACTTCACCGATAGCAACCCGCGGTTTCCAAAATTATGTATAGGTCCTTGTTTAGTTACGTACAGGTCCTTGCAGGTCCTTGGTTTTTTGCGAAAAAGCCCTTTGGTTTTTTCAAAATTACGCATGCGCCCTCGAATTTTTTTAAAGAAACGTCTCATGAATTATCGTCTCTTTTACTTCGGTCCACATGGTGGCTAGCGCGGCGTGGCGCCGCGCTTACGTAGCTAGTTTGTCTAAAAGCCTGCCACTTAAAACAGATGACCACTAACAGACTCTTCGTATGGAAAGCACATGCACTTGAGCGATTTATCATATTTTAAACATAGGACATGTCAAATTCTTCGTTCTTTTTAATTTATAGCTTATGATTTTTAATTTCTCTTGAATAAATAAATAGGACGGTTTCTCTGTCACATTTTTTAAGTAACTCATGGAACAGCCTTTTCAAAAATGATTTATCGATATTCGGTTCGTTCGTATAAGTGTATGTGCTAGGGTTAAAAACTATCACCATAACCATAACCATCAACCGCAGTCAAAAAGAGCACACCCAAAATGTTATCACTTAGAGTATCAGGCAGTGCCAAATAACTGAAAAAGGCAGTGGAAACTGTGCAGGAAATAAAATTCTAACCGTTAATCGGAAAGAAAAAAAAAGTTGGCTGATTGCTAAAAGCAGTTCTGTAATGATGAATTACAAGAAATCTATTTAGATGTTTCTACCTATACCAGTAAGGAGCTCTTTGATAAGCCTGGCCATTCATCGCATCTGAAATAGAGGTTGAATGTTGCTACACTTGCGCATCAGCCCTTCCAATCAAAGTGGAAAGTAAAATAACAGGATATGATATCCCAACCCCTAGCCCATCCAACCTGTGTTTCTTTGAAGAAAACACACCTCCAACAGCTACGATAATTGAAGTATTGAACGGGTCTTGCCTCTTTTTTTTGGGCGAAACAAGGACGGGGACCTTTAGAATTGGGACTGCACGTTCCAAAAGTTTGCAGTGGGGTTCGTACGCAAAACTCCCATTGGTTTTGTCATTTTGTGCAAGTCAAGGTCCGAGTCTCGCCAGCGATAAGACGGAGGCATGTCACGGTCGTTGTTAGGATTGGAAATTTTTTACGAATAATTTATTTTTTATTTAAAATTATAGAAATATATTCGTGAGAAATTTTTTTTATAAAAATAGGTTCCAGTTGTCCAATAAGGGTGACTGGAGCTAATCATCCAACCAGGGGCCGACAGGGTCTCTGTCGCCTTACCCTCGGGCGACTGCAACCAGTCGCCCTCCTATTGAGCGACTGCACTTAGTCCCCCGTGAATTTTTTAAATTTTATCAATTTTGTAGTTTTTAACTGGGAAAAAAATCTGCTGGAGTTGTAATAAAAGTTTATGTTCATCGTATGTTGTAGGTGTGTAAAAAATTTAGGGAATTTTTTTTAGAACGATTGACCATAGAACGATCGGTACATACGATGGTAAGTGATATTTTGATGTTACTAAGAATTCGTATGTGGAAAAAACCGATATGTTAATATTGTTAGATGACTTGATATGTGAATGATTGAATGCAAGTAAGCACGGCACAGTACTAAAAATTTCACATCGTAAATAACAAATTTAAGCAGTACATGAACAAATGGTGTACAGTCAGGACTACCCTCAGTCGCCACCCTGGCTTACCCCGTCTCCACGCCCGTGTCCTCCCGTACGGCCCCGCTTGGCCATCCTCCGCTGCAACGGGTGACGACGCCCTGACAACGTAAGACGATCAGGAGCGTGTCGCACCCGCCCCTGAGCTGGTGAAGTCAGCGGCACCTTTGCTGTGTACCCTCCGGTGCACTGGGGAGGGTACTCACGGAGAAAACCTCTGGTGCTGTGCCGCGAGGTGCAGACCCAGACGCCTGCCCGACCCACTCTGCAAAGTACTAGTCCGGATCGTCCGGGCTCGCGGAGGGGCCGAATCGCTGCTCGGACGGGAAAAGACCTGCAAAAGTAATATCATTAGTTTCAGATGTAAAGCATTGCGATAAAACCGAGATCGTACGATACGTACTCTCAGTTGGCGCCATCGCGCCTGGATGAGGGGTGTACGACGTGGAGTACACCCCTTGTGTGGGGAAGCCAGGGATGTGCTGAGGACACGAGAACATCTTTCCTGGCAATGTACGATGCCGTCCCCAGGTAGATCCTCCAGCCTCGTCCGGGTGAGGTGCTGTAGGACATGCCTACGGAGAACCTCCGGAGTAGTGCGCCGGTCGAGGCGGCACCGGTGGCCAAACCATCCGTGTGCTAGGTGTGGGCGTGGAGGTTGCTGGTAGCCTCGTGCAGGACAGCAGGGAGACGATACGTCTACCCCACTCCGTGAAACGACGGTACGCGCTGATGTGCTCCTCGTGGCTCACCTCGGCACTTGCGGCGAGCCTATGCAGCATACTCTGGCCCTCCGTGATGATCGAAACACCGACGTCTGCCTGAAGGAAAAGACATAAAATGGTTAATCATCCAAGCTAGCATTGCCATTGGTAAATGTTCGAAAATACGTGTAACGTAATGCATGTAACGTAACCAAACTGCCGCATCACTTGCTGCAGCGAGTAGTCCTCCACGAAGATGTCATAGACGAGCTTCTGGCGCGTCAGCCAGAAAGCCTGGTCGCACCAGTAAAGTGTCGACAACCCATCGGGAGCACGGTCCATTAGTGCCGCATGTGAGCACGGCTCCCAGTGCACGTCGTCAGTCGTGAGGTAGTCAATCTATTCAACAAAGGGCAGATACGCCCGCGTGACCTGCACATGTGCAGACTGCACCTGCAAGGATGAATAGATGTTACATATGGCCGTCGTTAGTACAAAGATAATAACTAATTGACATATGACTTACCCGTCGACAACACCAGAGAGAACCCATCATCGCTGGTCGACGTCTCCCCCCGATACATCTCGGGTCCGTACGGACCCATGTCGTCTAGCAAAAGTCGTCTGAGGTTGAAGTGCTCGAACGACCACAGCTACAGCAGCAGGGGACAGCCCGCGAGGACCGAGTTCGCCTTGGTCCTCGAGCATGCATCGCACAGGCCGCGGTACGTCGTGGCAAGTGCGGTCGATCCCCAGCTGACCTGGGGGTCCTCGCCGTCCGTGATCGCCCTAGCATGAGCGTTGAGGCGCGCAACCACGGTGTTGCCGTGGCTGGCGGTGAATAGCACCCAACCAAACAGCCACAGCACGTACGCCTCCAAGTGGCGCGAGACCTGGTAATCGTCCGCCTCTGCATCCATTTGCTCCACCTAAATGCAAACAACATGTTATTAGTATGTAATAGCGCAAATAAGAGCTTCGACGACACGATCGATTGTAAAGATCACGTACCCAGAACTGTGCGAGCCACCTCAGCGACGGCCCGTAGGTCTGACTCGCTAGGAACATGTGGTAGTCATCGGCGGCACCTCGTGGAAGGACCCCATCGAATCTGCCGAGCAGGTTAGCGCGCCACTCGGCCGGGGCCTCCGGTAAGAAGGCAGCGCCTCCCGCGATTGGAACGCCAAGCAGTAGGGACACATTTTGCAGAGTCGGCGTCATCTCCTTGAATGGGAGGTGAAAAGTGTGCATCTCGGGCCACCAATGGTCCACCAAAGCTGTCAGCAGCGAATAGTTGAACGGGAAGCGTCGTGATCACTCCACGACGTCATCCCTGCCCGCGGCTACGGTGGGTCCATCCTCGTCCGTGGCCTGCACCATCCAGGCAAGAGGGACTAGCCCAGCATCCCGCAGCCTGCAAACAAAGTGAAGGTTAGCACAGAACGTTCTTACGGTAGCACTAAAACACTGGCGGAGTGCAAACCTGTCTGTCCAACGGGAATCGGGTCTCCAGGCCACGCGAGGTGTGCATATCCGGACCACTCCCAGCTCAGCCGGCTCGTCCGCGCTCCCCGGTGGCGGCACACGACGGGAAGCGCGATGCACGTGGTTCACGTACTCGTCCAACAGGGGATACTGCCAGTCAGAGTCACGACCATCACACGCCATACCTGCAATTTGTACATTACGGTGAATGAAATTTCTAAACTACAATTTCATACACATGCAGATTTCGTACTGATGCTAATTTTCTAAAACTATATTCCCTAAATTATACATAACTACACACTTCTACGACTGTTAATTTTGTAAAACTACATATTTAATAAATTTAGTATAACAAATATTTAACTATTTATATCTAGATCTACACCTACAGTTGCTTCTGCGTCTCCTCTCCATTTCTACGCCTGCTAATTTCCTATAATTATGTTAACTAAATTTTCTATACTAAAAATTGTATACTACAAATTTTCTATACAAAAATTTCTATACTAAAAATTGTACTAAAATCTCTGTACTAAAAATGTTCCATTCTAAAAAATGTATACTACAAATTTTCTATACTAAAATTTCTACATCTGCAATTTTTACTACCACTAACATTTCATAAAAAGTATACTACAAATGCAATATACTAAAAAAATATCTGGATCTAAAGATCCTCGTTCTTCGCTCTCCTCCTCCTCCTGCTCTCCCTCTCCTCTTCTTCCCCTCCTCTTCTTCCCCTCCTTCCTCTCCTCTTCCCTTCTCCCTTCCCTTCATTTCTCTCCTCTTCTCTTCCTTTCTCTCCTCTTCTCCTCTCTCCTCTCGGCTCGGTGCGATGCAAATGGCAACAGTGTGGCGGCGGCTGAGCGCACGCCCGATTTTTACCCCCCTCTGTCGCCCAAGCATTGGGCGACAGGACATGCAGTCGCCCAACGCCCGGGCGACAGCAATAATTCGCCCAACGGTTCACTTACTGCCCATGTGTCGCTTCCCGGTAGGGCGATTAGCTCCAGTCGCCCTGATGTGACGATGGCCCGATCTTCCGAGAGGTACTGATAAGTCGATTGTGGAGATCTCGACGTTGATGATCCAAAGGCTCCGACCAAAACAGATCGAACCCCTCGCAATCACTACACCATCGCTCCGTTGGTTATCAACCGTGCGAACACGATTGACCTCGCCAAGAAGGCTATCTCCTGCAGCGAATCGAGAACACAAGCAAGAGAGTAAAAGATGCAATCTGAAATTGCGAATAATGCTTAAGTTCACAAGTTGGGGTTCCTCAAACCGAACATGCGCGAACCGCTAAGCGAGAATAAACTCTTAAGAAAAACCAAGGAAAACTAAAGGGTGCGGCCTCCTTAAATAGGGAAGGAAAGCGCACTTATCTAATGACAAGGGATATGGTACTATTCGTGGTTACTGTTCACGCAGCCGTGGTACTGTTCACGTGAACAGTACCGGCCCAAATAGCCCAAGTTACAAGGCCCTCGGCCCACTTTGACTCGGACTGGAAAAGTGACGTGACTTGTTTCGCAGTTTCTGATCTGCTCGGATAGAGTTTGGAGGTGAGACCAGATCCATCTGAAAGTAGACTCCAAGAGCTTTCCAACGAGTACTCACGGGCCCTGAGAAGCCTTCTGGATCAAAAGTTATGGCCATTTGAAATTGGCTTGTCAAGCTGAATCCGAATTGATCTGGAGGCCGAATTGGATTCCAAAACCTGTCCAACTTGAACCCTTGCTTCAATTGGTTCCAAAGTGATGTGGTGCTACAAATATATATATTTTCATCATTAGGTAGCATCATATTCTCATTTAAAATGTGTTGAAGTTGAAGAAACAAATTTACCTTTAGTTCAATCTTGATATTGACCGCTATGGTCGTATGTGTTGGTGGCGTGGTCACATCATCCTCCCCTTCTTGATGGAAAACCGTCCTCGGTTTTAACATAGGTGTATCATCACGTATTGCATGATCTTGATCATAAATCTTGGTACATGATAACAAACGCAACAAACTCTCATTATGTAATATCATAAGTTCTTTATCAAATAAAGTAAAATCTCTTTGAAACGAGCTCACCTCATAATTTAAGTGATGTGTAGGAGCTCTTGTAATTGGAACAACAAGTATAGCAAATATAGTTGTATCCATAGGGTACATGTTCTTATCATCCTCCCCTTCTTGCAAACAAAGCCGTCCTCGGCTTTTGATAAGCTGAAAAAATGGTAACAAAGAAGACAAGGTGTATGCATGGTATATGTATATGTCATCCGTTTTAACCGTTCTTCGTTGTTGCACAATTAATGTTATAAAACAGCAATGATCATAAAAGCTCGTTGTATTATTAACCCAAGAGTAATCATATATGTTAATGAGCAATTCAAAATTTCTCACACAGTAATTATTGCAACTTGTTTTGCACATGTAAGTGAAGCATTTATGCAATTCAAATCTTTGAATTTGTAAACTTGTAGTGGTGGCACATATGGACAAAACTACAACCACTACTACAGCGCAGAGATATAGTAACACCAACTTGTGTTACTATAGGTTAGAAAAAGTGTTACTAGCTCTCGTAGTAACACACTTTTTTTTGTGTTCCAATTGGCCATGTTACTATAGACTGGTTTATTGTAACACATCTGCTTGTCTACAGGAACATTTGTCTAGTGTTACAATGATTTTTGCTGTAACACTTTTTTTTGCTCTAGTAACACTTGGCATTATAGTAGAACGCATAGTTTGTAACACATTTATTTATTTATCGGAACATTTGCCTAGTGTTACAGGGATTGTCTGCTGTAACACTTTTTTTACTTCTAGTAACACTTCTACATTATGGTAGAGCACAAGATGGAACAAAGGAACACATGGTTTGTAACACTTTTCTATAGCTATTGTAACATATTCAGATTATGAAATAAATATTTATTTCGCCTATACATATGGCACACGGATTATTATATAATCACACAAACATGAGACATTGCAAAATCACATAAACCACAAATTTCCATAATCATAGAAAGATCCACATATTGTAGGATGAATTCAAACATAGTGCTTGTTCAGATCAAATCATAGTTTATGTACATAACGATATGGCTCTAGAGAGCAATACACATAGTCCATACTAGAAAGAAAAATTCAAGAACTAGCTAGGATTCATAAAGTCCATCACTTCTTCTTGTACACATCGATGTAGGAATTCAACCATTAATCAATTCAACTTGCAAAGAAAATGTAAGTTATAACATTACAAATTAGGCCACATATGTTCATTGATTTAAAGTTAAGAAAGCTAGTTTGAACATACAAACATCGAAGGCCAAGCAATTGAGACTCCTTTGGCTTGAGCATCACCAATATTGTTGCACCTAGGCATGGGCCTCACTAATGGCTCATCTTTTGCTATAACATGATTGATACGCACTTTGTAGAATTGATTTCTGTCTTAACTCCACCAACAAGTGGCTTCGGATCGGTGCTCAAGAGAGTTGCATAGGCCACATGAGCCTTATTAGGATATTTTGAAGTCATTAATAGCACCATAGACCCACCTACATTAATTTGACATAATCTCTTAGTGACCAACAGCCTTTAGTTGTACATCATGATCATGCAATTAGAACAAGTAATATTATGTTCATCTACCTTCATTAGAGGAAGTTGTTTAGGTGTGTGACGCTTGTAGCATGTAGCCTTGTCATGAGCCACCTCCTGGTGTGCAATGGTTGTAGTCTCTCCAGGCCCTCCATGCTGACCCTTACACATATATATAAAATGAAGTATGAAATAATAAGACAAATTCTACTATAATTATAGCAAAGTGTGGTTCATAGATACCTTTTGTTTCTTTGTTGTTCTACTTGTGGTGGACAAAAGTAGACTGTCATCATCACTAAATTCAGACTCACATGTTTCTTTATTCTAGTAAAGAGAAAAAAGACAGTAGCATGAGTTAATACAAAAAATCCTTTATAGATAAAATAAGTATTAAATTCACAATAAAGTGACTTTACCAATTCATCCTTGTGCTTAAGGAATCCATCATTCTGGTTGGGTGCAAGACAGTGAACTCTCTAAAAATTTGAAACAATATTAAAGCCAAAAGACTAGATTAGGTGAAAACATGGAAAATAGAGCAAATACCTTTCTTTTAAAATGCACCGCTTGATTCTGAGAATTGTTATGATCACTCCTACCACAATTTCCCTGGAAATGATATAAAATTTGAGTAACACTTTTCAATATGGAGTTACAAATTAAAATGTAAATTGTTACCATTGTTGCTTCTTGGTTCTCATGGTGCCTTTGATTGTTTTTTAGTTCTTCAATAACTTTGTCTTGCATTCTAGAATGCTCTTTGAGTTGCCTTATATCCTCCAACATGTGAGTCTCTACATCAGATGATGAGCCATCTAGTGAAACTATATTAATGTCCTTAAAATGGTGTGTTCTTCGACCATAAACTTGTTTAGGAACTGGAAGCAATCCCATGCCGTGTACTTGTCTAGCTTTCTCTTCTCCCAACACTGATGTAATGCATCACCTTCCCATGCAACTCCTCCTCACTATTTTGGGCTAACTCAGTTTGTGCGTCGAGAGACTTTCCAATTCAACCTACAAGCAAGAAATCCGCACATTAGAAAACAGAAATAATTTTATATTTGCAAAAATTCTCATGTGCATGTAGCATACCACTGGTTCATTTATCCCTTTTCCTCTTTTCTGTGAGTTGCAAGGTAAACCATTGCTCTATGTGGCTGTTTTTTTTCAGGATCAGCTTGCCTCTGAAAAAATAGCGGTAAGGAAAGTAAGAAGAATCATATATAAATTTTTTAAACAGAAGATGACTCACCATGTCCTCAGACCAACGAGCATAACTCTTTGTACCATTGTATGTGTTGTCTTCTTCATTTCACGACTTATTTTGTTCTTCTCACTTAGGTTCTACAAGAAAAGTAAATTAATAGATAATGAACCATTATACATATAGAAATCAATAATGGTATAGATAGTGATAGTAAAAAAAGGCAAATAGCGTTAATAATGGTGCCTTACTTGTCCTTCGCTGGACTTCCAATATTTTACTAGGGCCTTCCATTGATCTTCATCGATATCATCTGGACAACGCTTCTTCAAAACTGACTTTTTCTTCTTTGGATTAAATAGTGTCTTTTTTAATGTTGCCTTGTATTTTCTCCAATCTCTTCCAATTGATTTCAATATCCATTTCTCACATGAACGAGGATATAAGAACTTTGTCTAAAATAAGAAAGTCACTAATGAATGAATTTGACTTCATGACATGATAACAAGCATATATATACTTAATCTTATAAAAACATTATGTCTTGTAAAATTTAGCTAACACAGACGAATTGAATTATCGTTTCGCATTGTTTTTCTTAACTTCTCTCCAATCTTTGGCACCAACAGACAAGAACCACCATTTCTTGCTATGGTGCCCAAAAATTGCCCTAAAAGGCCACCTTCTTTTCCAATGGGTTGTCCAAGCATATTACATCTTACTACTATCCGATCTCCTTCAAGTAGATCCCAAACATGTGTTAAAACGGTCCCCTTTAGCTTATCGGTACTTCATCGCCATCACCTATTAAAAACAGAATGATAGTGATAGTAATGGTTAAGATGCAGTTCATATGAATCAGATTGATCTAACTACATTTGTACCGATGTGTTCGGTTCTCATCATCGTTCTGCTCAACCTCGTTAGCATATAGTGCTTCAGTATGCATTAAATTTAATCCTTTCTTTTTCTTTGTACCTCCTCTTCCTGCTAAACAAATGTTGGGGACATGAATACGAGTTTATAGTGAATATAATAAACAATATGTAATCTTTTTATTAAACAACTAGATATTTGTATTAGACTATCGAGATTGCATTTATTAAGTCACATACTGCGGTGGGGTTGGATATGCTAATCTTGGATGAAAATAAATCATTGATAACTAACATGACTAGGAATAGTTGTCCTTGAATAATCAAATATACATAGAAAATTAAATTATATGTTCATTCTAATACCTTTATTTTTTTTTGGTTGAGATTTGGATGGTTCTTTGTTGGACTTGGTAGGCGCTAAAGTGGCAAGTCTCTGCTTCGTCACAAACAAATTAACCGTCTTTTCGCTCTCACACTCGTTGAGCATTTCCATCACATCAGAATCTTGTTCTATTAAAACCAAGCTATCTTTTCTCTTGTAGTATAGATAGTCGACTGATGTGTACCCAGAACCCTCGATCATATCAATCAAGTCAAAATTTGAGGTCATGAATTTGAGCCCCATCTCATACCATAATTAAAAGACAATATATCAGTGTTTATTAGCACATATAGCAGTACACTTACACATTTCACTGTGAACAGCCTGATATTGCTGCACCGGGGGTGAACATTCTAGCAGCAGTAGCACAACTTGGTAATTTCAAAGAATTTGGGGCGCCCTACTACCTTCTTTCAGGAACATCAATGTCATGCCCTCATGTATCTGGCATTATGGCCTTGCTCAAGTCATTCCATCCAAACTGGTCACCTGCTGCTCTCAAATCGGCACTCATGACAACAGGTATGTAACTATGTATAACACTAATTTATATTGCTAGACTAATAATGCCTTTTTTAAACATGGAACACATTGTTTTCTTCTCGGGCGTGGAAAGTTTATTGTTTTAAATTTTCATGTAGCACTTATTCTGGACAGCAATGGGCTTCGTTGCTAGCAAGTGGAACCCCAACAAAGATTGCAGATCCTTTTGATTATGGTGCTGGATTTGTTAATCCAAATCGAGCAAGCGTCCCGGGCTCATATATGACATCAACCCTTGATTACGAAGCTATTCAATTGCATGGGTGGGTCGGATATAGATAGTAGTTGCCCAACAATTGAAAGATCATTCTGGACTTAAATCCCCATCAATTGCAATTCCCAATCTCAAGACATCCAAAATTGTATCAAGAACAATAACCAATGTGGGCCAACTTTGATGCGATTTACAAAGCATTCTTGATCCTCCTACCGGTGTGGATATGTTGGTCGAACCTCTAATGTTGGTGTTTGGTAAGAATACAACGTCACGAGTCTTTCAAGGTGACCTTCAAGGCGACACGAAAGGTCCAAGGTGACTATGCATTTGGTAGTTTGGTGTGGCAATAAAATGTTGAGCCATCGTGATTTCAAGATATCTTGACTTTGATTTATGGAAAGGAAATAAAGTTAAATTTTTATCCTAATATTTCTATGCTGATTTTGAATAAATATGTTAGCGCAAACTCTGGTTCAGATTAGTAGGAAACTAGGTGATTCCCTTTTCTTAATCGAAATATTATGCAATTGGTGAAGAAAGCAACATCACTCTGCGGCGAGTTATATTGGTGTGCGAATTAGTTACAAAAGAATGTTGGTTGTCGAATTATACCAAGCTGGTAACAATCCTACAGAGCAACATGAGCGACCCATCATGTGAACATATCTTCCAACCGCTTTATCATCCAAAATCGTAATCTTTGAATGAAGCTTTTACTTCTCTGTTCTTTTCGCCAAACTATTTAAGCCTCATTTGCACCGATCGATTTCTTCACTTCTCGATTTGGCTCGAGTGCGAGCGCCATGTAGGACACGTCAACGTGCTGCGAGTTTAGTGTGTGTTTGGTTATTTATACCAAGTAGTATATATATCAAGTCATTCATACATTTGGTCGCTTAAATGGAACCTTCCCAACATGGATGGTGGAATACAAATTTAAAAACATTCTCTCTAGATGTTAAACCATCTTATTTATCAAAATAATAGAACACTAGCTGAATGCTTGTGTGTTGTTCTGATTTAAAAAAATTAGAACATATTTGTATGTATGTTCTAACAAATTTTACCACCCGTTAGTTTTAGAACATATAGTATGAAACAATTTTAAAATTCGTAGCAACGCACGGGCATTCAACTAGTTATTCTATAATTTTTATGCGGAGGTGGCCACTGCTCGCTTGCCCGTGCGGCGGCGCCTACTGCTGCCCCATCGACGAGTCATGGTGCTACCCGGATCGATATGTAACGTGCAAAAGAACGAAGGAACGTGCAAATGAGCGAAGGGTAAAAGCGTCGGTTCATGCGCCAAATACATGGAGGAATACTACAAGAGGATAAAATACACATAATGGCAAGAAAATCAAGTGTCCAACGTTTTGAGGCCTATTTATTACGAAGTCGGCGATTGGAGTTTCAAAGCGCAAAGCGCGATGATTGCAATCCCAAATATGCAATTTTCGCGCGGGAAAGCGAGCAACCGGAGCATGATTCGAGGACGTCGGGTCCACCGCACATAGACGCGTCTTGCTGCGCGCGCGAAAGCGAAGGGCGAAGCAAACAGCCGAGGACGATTGCTCTATGAATCTTTGTAACAATTGGATGTAGCATTATTTTGTGTTACTACAGGGCATATATTTGTAGCACATTTTATATGTTCCATTTATGTGTTACAACATAGTACACTTTTGTAACATTTTGCTTGTAACATTAATTTTGTGTTACTATAATTATTGTCAGTAACACATTTTTATAAAAAAAGTGTTTTGTGTTACAAGCGAAGTCTGTAACACACTATTTTGTGTTACTATGAAATTTCACTGGAACATATTGGTGAATGTGTTACAAGAAAGTGATACAATATCCTTGTTTTGTAGTAGTGAACCTTTGGAATCAAGCAAAGTTCATCCATATAATCGTATCTCAATCGAACAATAGTAAATTCATCTAGCCAGGGTGAAGAGATTTGTATGCTCTGCCATAATTCATCATCTTTATTCAGATTGTCCATACTAGATGGTGTAAAAAGAGTTGAACACATAGGCATTGGATGAGTACTAAATTTTACTTCTCTCACACATTCAACATGATTCAGCATACAAGAATTGTTATCCCAAACAACAAGTTTCAATTCATCCATGTGATCGCAAGTTATGCATATTCGATATACAAGAAATTGATTTTCCACACCATAATCTCCAATCAAATTAAACTTATATCCAGGTGTGTAGGTACTAAATAAGAATTTCGAACATGCAAGTTCAGAAACTTTCTCCAAAGCATGTGACAATTTCATAGGTAGATCCAACATGATGTAACACAATGAATTAGCAGGAGAAATTCTAGTCAAAACTTCTTTATGTGTTATTAATTCGACATGTGCAAAATTATGAGAATTTAGATCAGCACATGGTTCAATTAAGTCAACACAAGGAACATCAAAAGAGTACACTACAGCAGGTATATACTCACAAGGTTGCTCTATGTCTTGTTGTAGCACCAAATCATTACCGTGAGCGATGATAGCACCATGTTCTTTACCTTTTTGGCTCTCCTCAGATGATGTAAGTGCATCCATCTCCTTATCTTCATTCTCAACCAATGGGGTTAGTGATTCAATCAGCTTATGCTCCTCTTCGGCATTGTTCTCAACTGCAAGGTTAGCTGCAAGAGCATATTCATCCTCAACATCACTAGCACTTACATAACCACCATCTTCTGTCGCAATGTACGCCCGTGACTTGGGCAATCTCTCATGATGTGGCCCATCCCTTTACAACGGTGCCACACAATACCCGTCGTACGGCCCGTGGAAGCAACCGATGAAGAGCTCTTTGCTGGTGTTTGCACACTAGTAAATTTGCTCGTCTCGGGTGCGCGTGATGGTGGCGGCGGTGCTGCTGAACGCGCCCTACTCACGAGAGGGGCGTGGCTCGACAAGCAGGAGGTGGGGCTATCTTGGCTTGCCCAGGCGTCGATCTCGATGTAGATGTTCCTCTAAAGTTGCTCCTTGTCTTTTGTTGCCTACCCTGCAATTCTTTTTCTGCCAAACAAGCAAGCTGGAACAATCTATTGATATCGTTATACTCTTTGTAATCAATTATGTCCTGAATTTCACGCCTTAAGCCCCCATAAAAACGATCCATCTTATCCTCCTCATCTTCTACAACATTACAACGCAACATGCCTATTTGTAGTTCTTGATAATATTCCTCGACAGATTTATGACCTTGGTCTAAGCTCTGCAATTTCTTACGCATTTCACGTTTAAAAGCAGGAGGAACAAATCTAGCACGCATAGCTACCTTCAATCTATCCCATGTATCAGGGGCTAAGCCAGAATTAACTACTTGAGTCCACCAAATGATAGCAAAATCTTTAAATTCACTAGTAGCTTGTCGACTCTATGCACTTCAGAACTAGATGGGCATTAAATTTTTGTTCAACTGTCATCTCCCAATCTAGATAAGTTTCAGCATCATAGGTACCGCAAAAGATGGTATGGAAAATTTAACTTTAGCAAACGGGTCATCATGAACATGAGCATTGTGATACTGAAAATTATTGTTACCTCCCATACCATGACGGTTCGATGAGGATGGTGTCGTGGCGTGCAGCACCGGCGTCACGGTTTTGTCTCTCATTATCATCTCCGTCCTCATGATCTTGGCCTCCATTGTTTGGTGGCGATTCACCATTCTTTCAAGGCGTGTAGTGAGTGTTGCAATGCTCTCATTGATGGAAAGTTGCATTGTATCCATCTTCCTATCGATGTCATCGATAATGGCAGCGCGTTGTTCATCCAAAAGCGTCATGAGCTCTCCTTTAAAACACACTCTTGCGCATCGGGCGTCTCACCGCCATGGTTAGTAGCAAACAAAAGACAACACAAAGGTATTATCCTATCAACTACTAGGTGGCGAAGTAGAATCACACACTCTCAAGCGTCTTATCACACTCTTACAAGTGTTCTTACCAATGTAGCGGTGGTACAACGGTGGCTGGTTCGTGACACCGTGTCGGCGTGGTACGATTGCAGAGGAACCTGTTCGATCAAGAGTAGGTGTAGCTTGGAAGGCACAATATGGTAGCAATGGAGAACAATCAGTTCATTTCAGAATTGCATAGAATTGAATTATAGTTCGTATCTAGCACTTAGCCTATGTTGCTGATCAACCAAGGATGGAAGAAGGCTAAGAATAAGTGTATGGCAAAGTGTAGGAGTGGTAAATACAAGATAATTCAATCCAATTCAAACTGGAATTGAAGAACACAAGGATTGACCCAAAACTGAAAACTTCAGATTTCTGTCCACTGGACAGCACGTTGGTAATTCGGCCGTAACTTTTTGTCAGATGCCTCTTTTTCACTGATTCTTTTTTTTACTGTTTTCTGACGGCTTTTTCTACAGATTTTGTTTTGGGGCCAACTTTTGAATCCCAACACAGAAATTCGCACAAAAATCACAACTGCTGACTGTTGCAGATTCAGAACAGATAATTGGGTCAACTTTCACCGCACATATCTCTTAACTGCCTAGCTGGAATGACGTGAAATTTTACAGATAGATGGATAAGGAATTTTTGAATCTAATGGCGGTGGTCCCACTCAAAAATAATCTCGGAATAAAAAGATATGATGTTTTTGGTGGCGGCTGCAGAGGAAGGAAAAATCAGCCGAAATTGGAAATTAGGGTTTGGGGTGGGAATTTTTTTGTTTGGATTTTCAATGGAACAAAGATATGACCAGCAACTAGACAATACTATGACGGACACAAATTCAATTTAGCAAACCAAAACTAACAGATTGAAAGGCACAACGGGGTTTGGACAGCGAAATTAACTCTTTTGTGGGGCAATTTTTTTCTGGACTATAGGAAATAAAACCAATCTACTAACTAGGGATACAAGAATTACCTCACGGGCAACCGTTGCTCGATACCAACTGATGTGACGATGGCCCGATCTTCCGAGAGGTACTGATAAGTCGATTGTGGAGATCTCGGCGTTGATGATCCAAAGGCTCCGACCAAAACAGATCGAACCCTCGCAATCACTACACCATCGCTCCGTTGGTTATCAACCGTGCGAACACGATTGACCTCGCCAAGAAGGCTATCTCCTGCAAGCGAATCGAGAACACAAGCAAGAGAGTAAAGATGCAATCTGAAATTGCGAATAATGCTTAAGTTCACAAGTTGGGGTTCCTCAAACCGAACATGCGTGAAACCGCTAAGCGAATAAACTCTTAAGAAAAACCCAAGGAAAACTAAAGGGGTGCGGCCTCCTTAAATAGGGGAGGGGAAAGCCGCACTTATCTAATGACAAGGGATATGGTACTATTCATGGTTACTGTTCACGCGGCCATGGTACTGTTCATGTGAACAGTACCGGCCCAAATAGCCCAAGTTACAAGGCCCTCGGCCCACTTTGACTCGGACTGGAAAAGTGACATGACTTGTTTCGCAGTTTCTGATCTGCTCGGATGGAGTTTGGAGGTGAGACCAGATCCATCTGAAAGTAGACTCCAAGAGCTTTCCAACGAGTACTCACGGGCCCTGAGAAGCCTTCTGGATCAAAAGTTATAGCCATTTGAAATTGGCTTGTCAAGCTGAATCCGAATTGATCTGGAGGCCGAATTGGATTCCAAAACCTGTCCAACTTGAACCCTTGCTTCAATTGGTTCCAAAGTGATATGGTGCTACAAATATATATATTTTCATCATTAGGTAGCATCATATTCTCATTTAAAATGTGTTGAAGTTGAAGAAACAAATTCACCTTTAGTTCAATCTTGATATTGACCGCTATGGTCGTATGTGTTGGTGGCGTGGTCACATCACGCCCCCCATTGGGCGACTGGAGCCCATTTTTTTAAAAAATTTTCTGCGGTATATTTATGTAATTTCGAATAAAAATAGATGATTCGTACAAAAAAAATTCATTAGGATTGATGCCCGGTATGCACTGGTATATTTAAAAAAATTTAAAATATACAAAAAATATATAGAAATTAGGATTAGATTATTTGTTTCATTGAATCTTAATGAGAATTATTGCATTAACTATAGACTTGTATAAAACGTACACCTACCAAAAATTTTCAAACTCTACCACTGCATATGACAATGTGACCTACTAACTAGGGATGAAAGCGGATCGGATACAATCGAATAGTCTCAAATACAAATACGAATCCATATTTTTAAAATGAATACAAATACGAATTCAAATATTCTCGAATATAAATACAAATCAAATGTCGTAACAGAAACAAATTCAGATCGAATATGTACTTAATTCGGTCGAATACGAATATCCTTCTCCTAACAGTTTTACCGGCTTTTCACCGATTTTTGACGGGTCATCGACGATAGGTATAGAAAACGGATCAAATATGCATCGAATTGTCTCGAATACGAATATGGATATAAATATTCTCCAATACGAATGTGAATACGAATATTCTCAAATATAGATATTCTTAAATATGAATACGAATATTTTCGAATACATATTTTATTTACCACATTTGTGTTTTCTCAAATACAAATATTGGATAAAACGAATTATTCGTTACCGTTTCGTACCCTTACTACTAACCATAAGTAATCACAATAATATTCTGAGACGAGACGGAATCCACACATGTGATCGATTCGTCGAGTTCGACAACTTACTAGGTCAATAGGTTTATCGCACCGGCATCTTTCAAGTTCTTAGTGTATGAATGGAATTTGGTAGCATCAAGTATTAGCAAATGTGTTCTGCGCTATCATTTCTTCCTATCAGTGGGTTATTTTTTGTGGCTGATGACTTACGGCTATAGCTGGAGGTTTTTGTCCTAAGTATGAGCGCTTGTGTGAACGAACTAAATGCTGACAAGCCGTTTTGAAAAGGTTGTATCGATAAGCCACTTCGAAAAAGCGGTAGAGAAGTCACCCCGTTTGTTTGTTCACGTGAAGCCATAAGCCATTATTTCCAATTGTAGCTTAATGCAGCTTGACACATCTTCTAGCCATTGATGTGGAAAAGTAAAAATTGAAGCCTTAATGTGTCATGAAACGCACGGTAAAAATAGATGATCAAAAAAATGGAAAACAAAGATTTAACATCGAAAACCCATGCGAAAAATCATGAATGTAAGAAGACAGAATTCACTATATGATGAGAGATTACAAACACGTGAAACTTCAGCGTATCTCAACCGTGCAACTACAGGGGTACATATATAGGCTAGAAAACAAGAGTACTAGGAAATTACTATTGGAGAAGTGCCCCTCCCCCGAAGTCCAGTTGGCCCACTAGGGTAGAGGCTTATGATGTGTGTAACTACATGGTCGGTCCATTAAGGCTATGCCAAAAAATAACATGTTTGCCCTTGCTAGTAGACGCCCCAAGAGAGGCATTTGTGTAAACAACTTGTCTCATAGCTATAACTATGACTGTTGTGGCTACAGACCAAACAGAGAGAGAGAGATGGTAGTGGAGAGGTGGGAGTGTTACATCTCACCTCCCCTCATCTTGATATATATATATATATATATATATATATATATATATATATATATATATATATATATATATATATATATATATATATATATATATATATATATATATATATATATATATATTTATTCACATGGGGTATACTTTACAGATTATGCCCTTACATCCATACATCCCCATTAGGGGCACTTATGTCATTACACATGTTACTCGGTTCTTATAACCTCCTAACAGCTGCTTTGGCTTAGGTGGGGGCCACCCCTCGACAGAGCCTCTCATGGTGAAGGGCTTCACAGGCCGGCCATGCCGCCAGAGTCCTTTGGCCCCCTCCGTCCCCTGCGGCCTGTGAATTTCTCCAAGCTTGTGGCTGGGGAGCCTGAGGTCTAGGATGGAAAGTGCCTTGTTGCAGCAGGCGCGCGCGCTCCGTCTGCTATCCTTCGAATTGGGTGGCAGCGGAGGCTGGCGCCTAGCTCGAAGTAGACGCGCGCGCTCCGTCCACTACCTTTGAACGGGTGGCAGCGGAGGCTGGCGCCTAAGTCGAAGCCGAGGCCGAAGCCCGGGGCCATGGAGGCGATTGTTTTCGTCGTGTTCCTCGATGCCGGCCTTCGAATGCCCTCCACGTTGTTCGTGGGCGAAGTCCTGCGGGCCTAAAAGTTGGAGCTAGCCCAGTTGACGCCCCACGCGATACTCCGCCTAGCTGTCTTCACGTGGGCGATGCGAAAAGAGGGGTGGCATCCCAGCGCGAGCTTATTCGCCACACTGCACGACGCACACTGTCGACCCAGAAAGGTTGACGGGGTGGTGTCCAACTTCGGCGGCGTGGACTTCGTGCTCCGGGCGTCATGCGCGACGTTGTTCCCTGTGCCAGCCTCGTCGGGGCAATGGGCGTCCGGCTGGACTCGGTGGTGGTTCTACTACACCGTGACCGACAAGAGCGAATGCGATGCGAGGTGGGCGATCTCGTTTAACGATGCGCCGAGTGCGAAGGCGGAGATTGACGACACGCAAAGCTACGAGCCTTGCCGGTGTCGCCGTCGAATGAGCGTCGCGACCTAGCCGAGGAGTTCACGATGTACGGGCGGCGCCACTCTCCTCCCGGGGGAAGTATGTTGGACAGAATGGCCCCCGCGAGGACGGGTTCGATCCATCCGTATCTCGCGTGCTTTCGCCCTCCGCTCCTTGTAAGTCACCCAGCACGCTTTACGCGCGCCATTGTATCTGTTTGGTTTTCGCCTGACTGACGTGATCTCCTGCGCAGTGGCTCGGCTAGAAGATGCGGAGCGCGCGGTTGCGGCGCTCCTCGGCCCGTACATGCTTAAGGAGAACCAGGCTCGCGAGGCCGCAGTCAAGGCGGCTAAGCAGGGGCGGGTAAACCGCACCTGCGAGGCTGTGGGCATTACCGTGCCCGAGCGCGCGGTGCCGGAAGAGCTTCCCGCCGGGACTCCGGGCGCTCAGGACGGTGATAGCCCTACGGGGGTGTTATCTTCGCGACGCCGAGCCCATTCCCCGGCTGCCGTATGCGACCCGGCAGCCCCCCCGGCGGCTAGCACAGCTGAGACGGGGCGTGCGACCGGCGGTGGGCCTGGCCATACTGCTTCGGAGGGGCGCGCCGCCTCGGATCCCCCGGCACCTTCTGCCGACGCCCACGAGCCCGTGCTCTGGCTCGCGGCCATCGTTGAGTTGGAACTTGTCAACCCGGGGGGTGGCGTCGTTCCTGGCGAGAAAACCACAGTTGAAGGTGCGTTATTGTCACATCCCAAAATTTGGCTTTTTGAAAAATTTAAATTCAAATTAATTATTTTAAGGTAATTGGATTTTACTTGGCTTTTATTTGCCTTTCTGGATTTTTCTGGAATTTAAAAACTATTTTTAGAGCTTAAAAAGTAATTCAAAATATGAAAATTAAATATCAACAGTAGTTGGAAATAATTTTATTTAGTCCAAAATATGTCCAGAAGCTTCGTGAATTTTTCTGGAATTTTGGAGGTATTTTCATATTTTTCGAGGCCTAAATAATTTTCTAGCCTTTTCAAATTAGAAATCAAATTCTGAAAAATAAAAATCTCCCCTCTCCTCCACCGACGCGTGGGCGGCCCAGACCGCCCACGCCGCCGCGGACTGATCCAGCCGCACTTCCTCTCCTCGCTGCCCGGCCGGGCGGCCGTCGGGCGGCGGCCTTCCCTTCCTCCTCCGCGCCGACGCGCGGATTTGCTCGGATGAGCGCGTCCGCGCCGGCATCGATCCACCGTTCCCTCCCACTTAACTCGTCCCGCCGCCCGATCCGCCCTCGGCCACGCGGCTGCCATCTACACCCTCTCGCATCTCTCGACCCGCGGACCCGCGCGTCGGTGTCACGCGCCCGCTCTCGCTGCCACCCCGCCTCAAGACGTCGAGCCGTCGTCTCCCGCGAGACGCCTTCCTTCCTCTCCTCCTTTCCTTTCGCCGGCCGGCCGTGCCGAGCCGAATCGCCCTTTCCTCTGTCTTCTCTCGGTTTTGAAGCCCTGACGCCGCGCGACCGAATCCTCGATCTTCCGGCTCCCCTTCCATCAGCGCCCCTCTTTCCCGTTTCCCCCTTTCCTTCCTTTTCGGCCGACACACCGGCGAGCGATTGCGCGCCGTGTCCCTCCTCCGCCCTATAAAGCCCCCTGGCCGCCTTCTTCCGCACCGCATCCCAGCGACTCCACCGCAGCTCCCGAGCCCTCTAGAGCCCGATCACCGTGCCCTCCTCCTCGAGCTCCGCCCATCTCCGGCGAGCTTTCCTCGCCGCCTCGGTCATCCCCGAGCCGTCGTCGCCTCCCGAGCTTCCTCACGCCGGACGGTCCTCCCGACCCCTCGGCCGCCTCCCGTCACCGAGCGCCGCCGCATCGGAGCTCCCGAGCCGCCGCCGCCGCCACTCGTCGCCGGCCGTCTCGTTCGTCCCCAAGCCGCCGACCCTTCCAACCGAACCTCCGCGCCAGATTACATTCTACGCGTCACCTGAGCACCTCGGCCTCCCTCGCCGCGCGCGCCGTCGCCTCCGATCATCTCGCCGGGGCGCCTAAGGTACCCCTCGAGAGGTTACCTACCCTTATTGGGTAGGCAACGCCTCCCTTCCTCACAGCTAGCGGCGCTCACTCGTAACTCCTCGCGCGCGTTCGAGCCTCCGCTCGCGCGGTTGAGTTTTTCGTTTAATTTCGGCCGACAAGTGGGTCCCACTCGTCGCCGCCGCCTGCGCGCTGCCACGCGCTGGGTCCCACCCTCTGTCTTTGCCGACTCGACAAGTGGGCGAAGACCGATGGGTCCCACGTGTCGAGGTCGACTCGTTGGGCTCATCGTCGATGGGTCCCACATGTCGCTGACCGCCGATGGTTACTTGTTCATGGGCCCCACCTGTCGCCTCTCGAATTAAAATAAAAGATTAAAATTTAATTCTCCATTGGTCCCACCTGTCAGAAATTTCCGAATTTCTCGATTTTTCAAATCTGAGATTTTCAAATGAGCATAACTTTCTCATTTTAACTCCAATTCCAGCCATTCAAATTTCTAAATTCATCTAAAATCATAATCTACCCAATTATGGCCTCTGTTGAATTTTTGGATTTTATTTGAATTTTCTTTTGTATTTATTTGTTTTGTTGCTTCGTCTTTCCTCGCGTAGATTCCAACGTTGTCGATTTATCCTCTTCACAGCAGCAAGAAGACCGAAACCCTGCAAGAAGGCAAGTCTCCTTTGATCATCTTGAGCCTATGCTTTCGAAATGTTTTTAAAGTATTTTAAATGTTATGCATTGCTATTTACATAAAATGATAATTCAATCTTAAGGTAGTAGTTAATCCAACCTTGTTATGCCCGCCATTGGAATTGATTGTCATGTACCCTTGTCACCATAGAATTTCCCTTGTCTCATTAAGGAGAATATTATAATTACTTGTTGATGTTAGTATGGTAGGATAATGCTTAGTCATGCTATCTAATAACTTTGGAAAATCTTGAAAATGGGAAACTATGATTTATTAAATCCTTGTGTTTGAAAGTGAAGTGGCAATTGAGTTGTCACTTTGTGATTTTAAAATAAAATAAAAATGTGAAAGTTGGTTTAGATTAGGTGGATGGTTGTTTGGGTTGGTGCAGTAAGCACGAGAACTTGTTAAGTGTATGTTCCACCCTAGTCAATTAAGGACCGACGCTTGTGTTTGTCCAAACTGAGCATTAACCGTACAACCACAAGTCTATATGGGTACGACCTAGCTAACTAACCTATAAAGGTGTAGTTTAGATATCACCAGTGGTGTATTGAGTGCCAGCGTGCATGGTTACTCATAGTGAGGGACAGGGTTATCAGACTCATATGGCGCAAGAGGGCTTCAGATTGGCGGATTTAACCCTTCATGCGGTGAAACCTCGCGGGTGGTCTCTAGCTATACTGGAGTAGGTGAAAGGCTTTGTGATGTTTTATCTGGGTCTCATGCCAAAGGAAGCATGTTGACTATTAAGATAATTTATCTCTTGTGGGTAAAGTTGTACAACCTCTGCAGAGTGTAAAACTATTCGAATAGCCGTGCCCACGGTCAAGGCGAGCAAGGAATGCATTCACATGGTAGATTTCTGGTTTTGTTTTAAAATCAAAGTTTTGTATTCCGAGGGTGGAGGGAACTCTCGGAAGGAATCTCATGGATGGAGCCAGAGAGGGTGGATGGAACCCGGTTTAAAATTTGACCAATGGTAATTGGTTAGCTAGTGTTGGTAGTTGGAACCTTCACTAGAAAGTTAATTCTGTTAAAACATTTACTTCATTAAAGTGATGCCTTCAAAATAATTAGTAGTAATGGAGATTTTAAATATTGCTTTGTGCAAAAGAACCATATGGCCTTCCTTTGTTAAGCCTTGCATCTATGCATTTTTCCAAGACTTGCGAGTACTTTATGTACTCACATGCTACACTTAAAAATAAAATCTCGAGAGGAAGTTGAAGCTCAAGAAGGTGACTACGACTCTCGCTTCGCTTGTGGTCGTGATGGATTCTTCCCGGAGGACTAGGTCGCGCTTCCCACCAATTGCCCGTGGCGAATTGATGGGTCGCCTCGAGTTTTATTTGCTTCCATTGTGTTTGATTGTGCGAGGTCTTAAACCTCCCTTGTAATAATGAGACCGGTGGTCGATACTTTATTTATTGTAATAAATCGTTGGTGGTGATGTTTTCCATTCTGTTTGACTGTGTGCACTAGCTTTGATCTGGGACTAGTGCTGTAATACACAGAGGGTCCGGGTTCGGAAATCCGGGGGCCCGCAGCGACCGACGAGGGCGCGCCCTCTACAGACGTGGGGGCGACGGTAACCGGAGTTGGTGCTGCCGTGGAAGAATCGCCTGTGCCACCGCAGGCGAAACGCCCTCGGACTCAGTCCCCGCCGCCAGCGAGGGGTCGATACGCCGTTGCGGGGCCTTGCCGCGGGATTACGGCGTCTGGCGCGGCCGAGAAGACCTTCTCCCCGACCGTCGAGGCGCCCGCCTCCCCCTGGGTGGTCGAACCGGCGCCACTTCCTACCGCGACGAGGGCCGCAGGAGGTAGGCGTGAGTCCCTTTCTTCACTTGATTTCGCGAGACTTTCTCCGATCTGCTTGCTCATTCTGCCAACATCAGACGAGACGAAGTCTCTCGGACGTGGCGAAGGATCGAGCAGCGGAGGTATGCGCGAAGTCGGGAGCCTTGTGCAGGGTGCCCCGCAGGTGTCCGCCGTTGTTGACGTGGCCGTGGCCTCGGTAAATCCTGGCGCGTTGGGGCCGGGGCTCGCTTGCTCGGACTTCCTCCCTCGCCCGGAGATATTTTGCGACCTTACCGCAGCCGCAGAGCATGCCGACAACAGCCTCGACCGGGAGATGTTGTCGTCATGCGAGGGGGAACTCCTAGCGCTCGCGCTACAGGCCTCCGAGATGAGGGTAAATATGTGCACTTCAGCTTTGTAAGGTACTGCTGGACGCCTGCTGATTTGTTGTTTTTGCCAGACGCTTGCCCTCAGCCGGTCCTTTGACGAGGCCCGCGTTCGGGAGCGGAGGGCTCTGGAAGCCAGCCTTCGTGAATCAAGCAACGCTCTCACCGCGAAGGATGAAGAACTTCGCGCTACCGAGGAGCGCCAAGGCGCCGCGTAACTCGAGGCCATGGGAGCCGTGCGCCATGGGCCGAGGAGCACGCCGCCTTCGTGCAGCAGATCGCCGTCCTAGAGGGGGAGAACGCCCAGCTGGCGGAGTCTGCTGCCGAGAATAGCCTCGTCCTAGAGAATGCGTCCACGTCGGCGTGGCGGGCCATGGAGTCTCTGAACCAGACCCTCCGAGATATGTGCATCAGAGTGCCGGACATTACGCACGGGCCGGAGGCCCTGTCGGAGACGCTCGGGTTGATTGAGGAGGGGGCCGGCGTTGCTCTTCGTGGCGCCAGAACGTTCGGTGAGCACTGCGGCTATCTTGGTGCGTGCTTCGCCCTCGCCCTGCTTCACACTCGTGGGTGTAGACATACCCATGAGCTATCAAATCCTCAACTGGATCTTCCCGACCGACCAGAGGTCATGTCGGACGCCATCCGCTCCATCGGGCTAGCTCGCGTAACTTCCATCAACGGATCTCGGGGCCGCTTTGGGAGGATGCGGCGAGGGTCGCCGTGCAGCAGACGCTGCATGGGAGGGGACCTCTCCGCTGGCTCGAAAAGGGTCCTTCAGCCACACGCGACGACGGCACGGGTTCGTCCGCACCGCGCCAAGGTTGAGCGGCTGGTCAGGTAGGGCAGGGGGATAATGCCCTGATTCTTACGCTTGTAACCTTGTAACCCCCTTTGCTTTTGCAATGAATCCAAGTAGTACCTTATTGTTGGTGTTACCTGCCGCCGAACGCGAAGGGGAGAAGACCTCCACACCTTGTTTATACTCCGTAGAGCGCGCAGGGAGGGCGTCCGCGTCTTATTCAAAGTATGGATCGGCGCGTGCGGAGGCGAACCCCGTCGCTACGACTTTTTTATAGTCCGGAGACTCGCGCGTGCGGAGGCGGACCTCAACGCTACGTCTTGTTTAAAGTCCGTAGACTAGCGCGTGCGGAGGCGGACCTCGACGCTACGACTTCCTTTATAGTCCGGAGACTCGCGCGTGCGGAGGCGGACCTCGACGCTACGTCTTATTTATAGTCCGTAGACTAGTGCGTGCGGAGGCGGACCTCGACGCTACGTCTTGTTTAAAGTCCGTAGACTAGCGCGTGCGAAGGCGGACCTCGACGCTACGACTTCCTTTATAGTCCGGAGACTTGCGCGTGCGGAGGCGGACCTCGACGCTACGTCTTATTTAAAGTCCGTAGACTGGTGCGTGCGGAGGCGGACCTCGACGCTACGACTTCCTTTATAGTCCGGAGACTCGCGCGTGAGGCGACTCGACGCTACGCCTTATTTAAAGTCCGTAGACTGGTGCGTGCGGAGGCGGACCTCGACGCTACGACTTCCTTTATAGTCCGGAGACTCGCGCATGCGGAGGCGGACCTCGACGCAACGTCTTATTTAAAGTCCGTAGACTAGTGCGTGCGGAAGCTAAGCTCAACGCTACGTCTTATTTATACTCCGTAGAGTGCGCGCGGAGGCGTCCCCACGCTGCGTCTTATTTATACTCCGTAGAGTGCGTGCGGAGGCGCACTCGACGCCACGCCTTATTTAAAGTCCGTGGACTGTGCGTGCGAGAGCTAGGCTCGACGCCACGCCTTATTTAAAGTCCGTAGACTAGTGCGTGCGGAGCTAGGCTCGACGCTACGTCTTATTTATAGTCCGTAGACTGTCGCGTGCAGAGCTAGGCTTGACGCTACGTCTTATTTATAGTCCGTGGACTGTCGCGTGCGGAGCTAGGCTCGACGCTACGTCTTATTTAAAGTTCGTAGACTAGTGCGTGCGGAGGCGGACCTCGACGCTACGTCTTACTTTATAGTCCGGAGACTCGCGCGTGCGGAGGTAAACCTCGACGCTACGTCTTATTTATAGTCCGTAGACTTTGTTCTGCTCCGCGCGGACAGGGGATGCTTTGGGAACAACAACCTTTATTGAACTCCCGTTTGCGCGGGCGAGCATCGCATAACAAAGGGCTGGTGTCTCTACGCTTGCTGTCCTGCTTCTAGGCGTAGTACCGCCGCAACCTGTCCGCGTTCCATGTGTGCCGGAGGGCTTGTCCTTCGAGCGTGGCGAGGCGGTACGCCCCCTTCGGCAATGCCTCCACCACGATGTATGGGCCTTCCCACTTGGACTCCAGCTTGCCAACGGTCTCCGCCTGGAGGGCCACTCTGAGAACGAGATCCCCAGGCTTGAACCCCCGCGGGCATATAGAGCGGTCCGAGTACGCATTATTCGCCGCGCATACTTCTCGACATGGTGGGCTGCATCTGCGTGTCTGTCGAGGAGGTCCAGGACACACGGCGCTCCTCTTCGGTGCTTGACGAGGACCCTCCGCGAGCCGGCCTTGATTTCCTCGGCGCCACCGCCGTTACGAAAAGGAGCTTGAACGGCGTGAACCCGTCGGCGCGTTATCAAGTGCGGCGACCATAGAACGCCGTGAAGCTCGCGGCAGCACTTGCCCTTCGCAATCCGACCAGCGCTTTTTGATGGCGACGAGATGGCGCCATTCGCCTGCTCGACCGCCCGTTGGATCGGGATGCCCTACCGAGGTGAATCGGAGGGTGATGCCCATGCTTTGTCACAATAGTCTTTGAAGAGGGTGGCGCGAATCGCAGCCATTGTCAACCGTGAGCTCCCGGGCACACCGGCGACATATGATGTTTTACCATAGGAAGCGCCAGATGGCGCAAGTTACTTTGGCTGTGGCGACCGCTTCCGCCATCGGAGAAATACTCAGCCGCGACTACCACGAACCGAGGTCCCACGAGCTCGGGCAAGTGGTCCTACTATATCAAGGCCCCAGCGTGCGCTGGCCACACCGGGGAATGGGGTTGAGGCTCGCCGGGGCTCGCGGATGATGCGCGCCATCCATCGGCACCCTTGGCACCGACGGACGAGGTCCTGGGCGTCGGTGATGGCCGTTGGCCAGAAGCCTTGCCTGAACGCCTTGCCGACTAATGACCTTGGTGCCAAGTGGGATCCGCACACGCCCGCGTGGATCTCCGCCAGGAGCTCCTTTCCCCCCTCGGTCGAGAGGCAGCGCAGGAGCGGTGCGCAAACCCCTCTCTTGTAGAGCATCCCTTCGAACACCTGGAAGGACCGTGCGCGGTGCTGCAAGCGCCGAAGCTCGGCGGGGTCCTCCGGCTCGGCGATGCCTTGCAAGAAATTGAAGATGGGCTCTCGCCAATCTCCTGGCCGATCAATGCGGTGGACGAGTGCTGCGTCCCGGTTGTCCTGCGCGATGGCCACCTGCGCTAATATTCGTAAACGCCTCCTCGGGCGCTTGTCGGCTGGCCGCTTTAGCGAGGGCGCGGCTGCTCATTCTCCGCGGGGATGGCCTTGATGTGACACCCAAAGTGCCTTTTCCTCGCCTCACCGTCGCGAGGTACTTGGCCAACTCGTGGTCCTTGGCTTGATATGACTTGTTCACATGGCCACCACCAAGCGCGAGTCGATGCGACCAACACCGCCTCGCGCCGATCGCTTTGAGCTTTGCCAGCCGAAGAGCAAAGCCTCGTATTCAGCCGTGTTGTTGGTGGCGGGAAGGCAAGGCGCGCCGAGTATAGCGGCACACTATCCTTCGGCGTGACGATCATCGCCCCTACGCCAGCGGCGACGCTGTAAGCGCTGCCGATTGTAAGCGCCCGCGGGATCATCGTGCGTCCGGCGGTTGAGCTTGCGAGGTCCATTTGGCGAGAAAATCCGCCAGGACTTGGGATTTGATTGCCGTTCGCGAGGCATACGTCAAGGAGAAGGGAGCGAGCTCGGCAGCCCATTTGCCGATGCGCCCTGTGGACTCCTTGTTGTGTAGCATCTCTGCCAGGGGGAATGAGGAAGGCACTGTGATCGGGTGGGCCAGAAAATAATGCCGAAGCTTCCTGGAGGCCATGACCAGCGCGTAGGCGAGCTTCTCAAGCTCCGTGTATCTTGTCTTGGCGCCTTGGAGGGCTTCGGAGACAAAGTAGACGGGCCGCTGCATGGCGCCTTCTTCTAAGACGAGGACGGCGCGACCGCGGTGGGCGACGCGGCGATAGAGCAGAGGGGAGCCTGCGTGCCGGGCGACCAGAGTGGGAGGCTTGCCAGTCTGCCGCTTGAGCTCGTTGAAGGCCTTCGCGCAATCTCCATCCCAACGAAATCCATCGCACCGCGGAGTGTCTTGAAAACGGCAGGCCCGCCCGCCGCCTGGATAGGAAGCGGCTTAATGCTGCCATGCGGCCCGCCAGCCTCTGAACCTCCCTCGTTGTCTTGGGCGGCTCCATACCCAGGATGGCGTCTACTTTGTCGGGGTTCACCTGGATGCCCCGTCCGGACACGAGGAAACCTAGGAGTTTGCCCGCCTGCACCCCGAAGACGCATTTGTCGGGGTTGAGCTTGATGCCCGCCTTCCGGAGATTGTCGAAGGTCTCCTAGAGGTCCCGGCCATGCAGAGCAAGCTGCCGGGTTTTGACCACCACGTCATCGACGTAGGCTTTGACATTCCTCCCGAGCTGGGCGGCCAGGGCAATGGTGACGAGACGGGTGAAGGTAGCGCCTGCATTCTTCAAACCAAAGGGCATTCTGATGAAGCAGAACGTCCCAAGTGGTGTGATGAAACTGGTCTTCTCCTCGTCGTCTTCGGCCATGTATACCTGGTGGTAGCCGGAATAGGTGTCCAGGAAACTCATGAGTTCGCACCCAGCAGTGGCGTCGACCAGTTGATCGATGCGCGGCAAGGGGTAATTATCCTTCGGGCACGCCTTGTTGAGTGTCGTGAAGTCGATGCACATACGCCAGGCCCGCTGGCCTTTTTGACTAGCACCGGGTTAGCGAGCCACTCTGGATGGTGGACCTCGCGGATGACCCCGGCGTGAAGAAGCTTCGCCACCTCTGTTTTGGCCGCCTGCTACCGATCCATCGACATACACCGAAGCCTTTGCTTGACCGGCTTGGCGTCGGGGCGGACTGCCAAGCGATGCTCGATTAGTGCTCGGTCTACACCCTTGATGTCCTCCGGGACCATGCGAAATGTCAACGTTGTTCGAAGCACTCGAGCAGATCCCGCCGACCCGATGGGAGCCCTCGCCGATGGACACAACGCGCCTCCGCTGGGCGACACCTTCTTGACTCGCCGGGCGAGGCTTGGGCGCCCATCCGGGGCGAGGCCCGTCGCCGAGCGCAGGAGAGGGCGTGCACCGGGCGATGCGGAACGCGGCTACCGACCTCGGCGCGTCTGGCCAGGTCCTGATCGCCGAAGACGGTGATAACATCCTCCGGGCCCAGAAGCTTCACACACAAAAAGGCGTAGTGTGGGATCGCCTCGAAGGAGTTGATGGCGGGTCGACCCAGTATGGCGTTGTAGGGATGTGGGATATCGACGACGTCGAAGATGACATGCTCGGTCCGGATGTTACCCTTGCTGCCCTCCTGACGGAAAGTGACCGGAAGGGACACGTGCCCCAAGGCCTGCAACGGTTGACCCCCAAAGCCTTGAAGTGGAGCTCCCGGCTGCTCTAGCTGGCTTCGGGGGATCCCCATACGGTCGAGGGCCTCTGCGAACAAGATATTCGTGGAGCTTCCCCCGTCGACAAGGACGCGCCGACGCCACAGCGGGCTATGGGGCTGGATGACTAGAGGGTCTTGGTGAGGGTACTCCACACCCCGGCATCGTTGAAGTCGAAGGTGATGTTGCGGGTGGCATCCACGCTGCGCCGCTCCCGGGGCTTTTGAGGAGGAGCCTCGGTGATGACGCTGACGTGCGATGCTTTGCGCCCTCCGTTGCGGTGGCTCGTATGGGGCTACCCCTGGGTGCCCGCGTGGCTCCAAATGCGAGGCCGAGGAGGCAGAGCCCGAGACCCGCCATCGCCCGCAGCTCCATAACCGCGGTGCATGCCCTTGTGTAATGATCACCGTAGCCGTGTACCTCGCACCACTTGCCATAGTGTAGGAGCTCTTGTTCTGCATGGGGTTGGCCGCCGCAATCCAGTCCGCCTTCCGATCCCCGGTCTCCCTGTAACATCCCAAAATTTTTTTTTTGCCTTCTATTGATTTTCTGGAGTTTATTTGGATTTATCTGGATTTTATTTAAAAATCTAAAGCAAGAAAATGTATTTAAAATATTTTATTAAAGCAAAAAAAAGTTTATTTTGTTTTTTTTTTCTTTTCTTTTCTTAACCCTCCCTAAGTTTTGTTTAACTCTTGAGAATTTACTTCTGGAAATTAAAAAAAAAGAAATTTAGAAGTTTCCTTCTTCCCTTCTTCCCCAACCGGCCGGCCTCCATTAACACCCCATCCGAGCTTTAAAAGCTTGGTTACTCCTTCCTCGTGAACAAGCCATTATTGGCCCTTAAGCTCGCGCGCTAGTAACCGCCCACCTCCGTCCGTTTTCGTCGGCTTAAAGCCTCTCGCCGTTATGCGATCGTTCTAAAGTCCTTAACTCGCGAGCCCTTTACGTCCGTCCCTCGCCTATAAAGCTCCTTCCCGAGCCCGTTATCCCCTCCTTCGCCTTCCCATGCGCGCCACCTCTTTCCCCTCCGCCTGAACCGACCGGCCCCACCCGTGCTTCCTCGCCCGCCGCCGTGCGAGCTCCGGCGAGGAATTGGCGCCGCTCGTCTCTTCCGCGCCACCGACGACGCCGTGATCCCCAGCGCCGCGACCACCACTCCCCTCTCGCCGAGCGACGCCGCCACCGAGCCCGTTGTTGCCGAAGACTCGAGCGCCGCGCTTCTTCGCCGACCGACCGTCTCCACTCGAATCAACCTCTACGACCATCCGCCGCCTCCGCCACTCGCTGATTCCTCCGACCACCCCGCGCCAACCAGCTTCAAGGTAACACCCTTCCGTGGTCGAGATCCGTGTGTCGTAAGTCTTAGCCGTAGCCGTAGCCGCTGAGTAGTCGAGCGACTATATGGTCGTAAATGACCAGGTAGTCGTTAACTTTGCTTGAGTGGTCGATTCGCCTCGAAGTCGTAAGTTTTCGTGTAGTCGTGAGTCGTAAGTTCTCTCGTGTAGTCGTGTCGTAAGTTCTCTGTATAGTCGAGTCGTAAGTTCTCTGGTAGTCGGGTCGTGGGTTCTCTGTGTAGTCAAGTCGTGGGTTTTCGTGTAGTCGAAGTCGTGGGTTTTCTGTGTAGTCAGTCGAGGTTTTCTGTAGTCGAAGTCGTAAGTTCTCTCGTGTAGTCGAAGTCGTAAGTTCTCTGTAGTCGAGTCGAGGTTTTCGTGTAGTCGAAGTCGTAAGTTCTCTGTGTAGTCGAAGTCGTAAGTTCTCTGTAGTCGAAGTCGTAAGTTCTCTCGGTAGTCGAAGTCGAGGTTCTCGCAGTCGTGTCGAGACCGGTGCGTGGCCGTAGTCGTAATTTTCCCGAGTAGTCGTGAACCTTCCGTGTGGTCGTATGTCGATCGCGTGGTCGTAAACCTCCCATGTGGTCGTAAGTCGACTACGTGGTCGTAGCTCCGCCGATCGCATTTGCCGTGGTCGTAGCTCCGCCCGATCACGTTTGCCATGGTCGTGAGAACTTCCAAGGCCATAACTTCTTCATTTTAACTCCGATTTAACTCGCTCAAATTTCTAAATTTTTCTAAAATCCTAAACTATCCATTTCTGGACTCTTTTTGAATTTTTGGATTTTATTTGAATTTTGTTTGATTTTCTTTTGGTTCTTTGCGTATAGATTACTTATTTAATCCGGGAGTATTTCTTCGATGAATCGCAGCAAGACTTCGAGCAAGGCAAGTTACACCTTTGACCATGTTGATCCCAGTAATTTAAATTATTTATGTTGTTTTTAAATTAATATGCATGCATACTTTTATTCAAATTAGTTCAAATGTGCTTAAAACTTTAGTTACACCCATTCCCTTTGTTTGGCCAATCTCGAATTTGAACGAACATACCTTGTCACCATAGATGAAAGCCTAGTTGGTACATTAGTATTAACTAGAATATTTTATAGAATTGCTTAGCCATGCTTAGATTAATTTAGGTGGGAAGATTGGTTTCACACTAAATGTTGGTTTATAAAATCTATTCTTGACTTTGGTGAGTCAAGAAGGTCTATAAAATTTTGATAAGATAAAATGGATAAAACCTGTTTTAGACTTAGGCATTGGTATGGTGGTGGGTGCTTGCCGCATGCGTCGTAGTTTGTTGACTCGATGTTGACCGCCAGCACAAGGGTATATGCGGTAGGCCTAAGTCAAATTAAGGACCGGATGTGAACTACTATTACAAAGTCACACCGCACTACCACAAGTCTTGTATGGGACAGATCGGCTAAGTAATTTGTGAAGTTCCATTTAGTTTCGCTATAGGCTGAATGTGAGCGTGGCGTAGGCCATGAGAAGTCTCACATGGCACAAGAGGGGCTCCAACATGTGGATTCATGTTGTGGTGAAACCTTAGTGGCGGCGTAGCTAATTTGGTAATGGAACATTGGAACAGCCTTATCATGATCTCCTCGGCCGCACACCTAAGGAAGTGTGTAATCCGGTGGCAAAGCAGAGAACATGTCTTGTGGGTAAAGTTGTACACCTCTGCAGAGTAACAAACTATCTGGATAGCCGTGTCCACGGTCAAGGACATGCTTAGTATGGTTTTTCACGGATTAGATTTTGGTTTTAATAAAATTTGGTTTATGGAAATTTGTGAAACTTTTGGAAAGATGGTCCGTGGGATACCCGTGGTTAGGTTAGTGTTAGGTTGTTGCCTACACTAACGTTATTATTTTGTTAAATCTTGTTTTTATATATTGTATCAACTTCAGCTTTTGCACTTACGTTATTGTATTTAATTCAATAATGTTTGTTTATGCAAATGAACCACATTATGCCTTTCTTTGTAACCCCTTATGCATGCATCAAATCATTATATCTCCCGTGTAACTTGTGGAGTACTTTATGTGCTCACCTTGCTATAAACAATGTTGCCAGGAGGACGACGATGTCAACTATGTTGAGGATCGCGACGAATAGGCCACGCCTTACAACCAATTCGCCTTGTGGGAAGGCAGGATGGGCTGCTCCTCTTATTTACCTTCCGCTGCTTATTTCATGTTTGGCCATGAAGCCACCTTATTGTAATCTTGGCCATAAGGCCCGCATTTTTGCTTTATAATAAAGTTTGGTTATCATGCATGATATGTATCACTTGCTCAACTGTGTGCACTAGCTTTTCACAGGATAGTGCGAATAACACGAGGGTTCTCGAGTTGTTGCTCCGGTCCCGACAGAGATGGTATCGAGCATGTTGACCCTAAGACGTGACCGTAGGTAGAATAGAATGGATGACCTTAAGGATTTATTTTCATATATATATATATATATATATATATATAAGAACATTTATAAAATCCTTCTACCTCTTACCTCCTTCATTCCTTCATATATATATATATATATATATATATATATATATATATATATATATATATATATATATATATATAATAAGAACATTTTGAAAATCCTATTCTTTTAAAAAATATGTATATATATATATAAATAATATGCATAATTGGTGACTAACTCCTTTTCTTTTTCAAAATTGTAGATGGTGATCGTCCTACCACAACAACCATGGAATCCTAGTTGGACACCTAGCCGATGCCTTTGGGATCTCCTTCAAGAGTTGGGTGTTACGCACGCCCCGTGTACCAAGGATATTCGGGAACCTATGGAGATCAAGAACGTTGGAGAGTGGAAGTGCCGATCACGCCAACGTGGGAGATGAAGAAGCATGTCACACCTTTGATGCTCCTCTACCCCGACACCTTCTTCAACGGAATCCAAGATGCAGCTCGTGAAGCAATTCGGCGGATGAGGGACATCTACGCCAAGAGCTTCAACGCACCACATTCGATACTTCCCAAAGAAGTACCCGCCACTCCAGCAGCGTCTTCTCCTCGATTGCATTTGAGAGTAATCCTCGGCTTGTTCAGTGCAGACACCAAGTCCTTGGACTATGTGTACCAAAACACCTTGAAGGAGTTGAGCCTCATGGCGCAGCGACTCCGCAGCAGTAAGAAGAATTAGCTAAGTACCGCTTGGAAGATGAGGGTTCTTCATTCTGGTGACCACCCCCAAAGAAAATTAAAATCCACCTACTAGTAGTAGCACCACCCCATAGAAACCATAGTTTAAGTTTAAAGTTATAGAACGATACTTGTGAGTCAGTTATTCCTTTGTCAACAAACCTCAAGGTTATATTCAATAAAATAATATGGTTGGTTGTTCCTTGAGTTTTGTTGTGTTTCTTGTTTCGTGGTGGGAATGTTACATAGACCTTCTCCTAGTTCTCTCTCTTTCTTTCCTCTAAATCTAGAAGAATCGCGGATGGTGAACACAAGGAGGAATGTCAATGACAACGCCAACAACACCGAGCGCAAGGAAGTCGATCTGTCCCCATCCCTCCTCCTCCGCCAAAGTGACTGACCCGACCGGCTCAAATGATGGCAAATCAAAATCAGTTGATTCAACTGTTAGCTCAAGCTATCAACAACCACGCTCAACAAGCTCCTCACCACCACTCAAGCTCCTCAAAATCGGATGTCGAATTTTTGAGGATAAGGCCTCCAACCTTCTCAAGCGATGCCGAGCCAATGGATGCCGATGATTGGCTCCGCGCGATAGGCAAGAAGTTAGATATTCGCAATGCACCGATCGAGAAAGGGTCTTGTTTGCTTCTCACCGACTTAATGGACCTGCATCCGAGTGGTGGGATACCTTGATTGCTTCTCATGCCAACCTCGTGCCATCGCATGGGATGAGTTTGTTCGAAGTTTCCGCAAGGCTCATATTCCATCCGCACCATTACCACAAGAAGAAGGAATTCAGAGCTCTGCGTCAAAGGAAGCCGCATGATGAATGAGTACTGTAAAGTTCAATCAATTGGCGCTTATGCACTGAGAGGATGTGGCTACCGATGAAGCCAAGCAAGAAAGATTTGGAGGGTCTAAATGACAATATTTCGCCCGCTTGATATCAAGTGACTATGCAGACTTTCATCAGTTGGTTAGCAAAGCCATTCGCAAGGAGGGCAAGTTTGTAGAGATGGAAAATCGGAAGAGAAGGATGGCCACGCAAAAGGCTAACCCTAGAGGTTTTCCCAAGCCCCGTAGTAACCCACCTCAGGTTGGGCGCTTCAAGCCGCACTCCAAAGAACTTCAAGCCTCAATCAAGCGGCCTTCAAAGCCGCAGCCTAACCGCCAACTTTCCAAGTCAACCGCCCCAAGCATCAGAGCGACTTCTCCTCCTACCAAGGGTCAAGCTCAGAAGAGTAATACTACATCTGATGGAGTGACCTGTTTCTATTGCAAGGAAACAGGGCATTATGCCAAGTCTTGCCCCAAGAAGCTTCAAGCTGCAGCTAGAGGCAACATGGAGATGTTGAATATATCACATACTATGTTTATGATACATTGCTTTGTTCCTTGAAATAGACATTATCATTATTGATCAATGAGTATGTGACTTATTCATGAGACTCTTAATGCCAAAATGTTGCTATTTCTAAATGATCCCTGATCATATATCATATGAGGAACAAATATGATTCAAAGATTAGCATATGTATTGATTGATGATCATGTCTCATGGATCATGGTATGGAGATACCAAATCAATAATATGGACATATGTTAGTGAACATATGTTGGATAGACCCGCCATGAGACACTGCAGAGATTCCATGTGTCATTAGTTGGTCTCAAGTAGTGTTTATGTAGAATCCTTAGACTTGAGATCATCATGGTTCCCAATATGCGTAGTAGCCTATTTTGGGACTACTAACCACTACTCCGTAATCGGGTAGTCATAAAAGTAGTCTTCGGGTTTGCTATGAAACATGTAGTGGGATGTGAATGATCAAGATAGAATTTGCCCCTCCTTATGGGAGAGATATCTCTGGCCCTCGATGTAATGGATTATGAAAGTGCATGGCCATGCCAATGTGATTGAGGAGTCAATCACAAGTTTATAATCTATCACGGAATCGAGAGAGTGATTGAGCTATTAAGAGGATGACACAGTCTCGCCTTGAGCTTAATCTATATCGTGAGGCAAAGGGATTCGTACATGAGAACATTACGAGTTCAAATGATATGATCTTTACGTATACTTTGGGGTTAATATGTCTTGCTAGAGGCCGCTATTATGTGGTGACCGGAAAGGTGTTTCCGGTCGCGACCAAGTATACGTGAACCTCTGGTCGCACACTTAACGGTTGGAACACTAATTCGAATGTGATTCGGATGTGGGCTCAATTCGGATAGAGATCCTGATAGACTCCTATTGGGCCTCGGTCCACGAGGCCCAAGTGAAGAGGTCTATATATTTGGAGGCGGGGCCGAGGATGTACGCTTCGTTCCTCCCGAGCAAAACCCTAGCCGCCACCTCCCGAGCCAAACCCTAGCCGCCGCGAGTCCGGTACACTCGCGATCGGCGTTCCCACCCGGGCGTGTGGATACCGGTGGAGGCGCTCGTTGCGGTGTTGATCGGCATCAACAAACTACGATTGGATCTGCTCGTGGTGTGGTTGATCGCGTGGAGGAGACGATCTGTCGGACGATCGGCTACTTCCACTACTACCTCAACGCGGCGTGGTTGGATCGGCTTCTCAACTCTTCTTCTGCTGCGCTGCGCGCCTAGTGGTAACGATCTATGATCCCTCCTTAGCATGATGTCCGGTGTGCGCGGTAGAAATTTTTATTTTCGCTATCGTAGCCTCACGCGTTCCTTCATGGTATCGAGCCATCTTGCTTAGTTTGCGATTCGGATCGCGCATATGATGATATGCGGTTGTAGTAGATCGGATCTATTACGCTAGATCGGTCGGTTCATGTGATGAATCGATGGTAGCACTGAGTTGATGAGATCAATCGGTGAATAGGGGTTGGATGAGGCACAGATTGTATCACTACTAGTGCCCTAGAGATTGTCTCGGATCGGCATAAGGTGGTTATGTCGAATACTAGTAGGATACGAATCGATAGCCTCGGGCGGTGGGAATACTAGTGCCCTAGAGATTGTCTCGGATCGGCATAAGGTGGTTATGCCGAATACTAGTAGGTTACGGATCGATGGCCTCGGCCGATGGAAAAACTAGCATCCTAGAGAATGTCTCGGATCGGCATAAGGTGGTTGTGCCGAATAGTTTTTCCGTTGCGATTTCATAGATTGGATCTGTAAATTTCGTAGGGTGTTGTGGCGCTGCCACGAAACCCGCGGCGGCCCCCTCGACCCCCGCCCGCCGACCGGCCAGCGGGACCGCCGGCGACACGCCTTGTATAGCGTCATGGGTTCACATCGTTAGGTAGAATACGATTCTCGTCTAACTTATTTTTGCAGAGAATGATGTGAATGGTATGGCCCTATATCTTATTGGAATGTATGAGATGTATGTGATGCATGTAACATTCGCTCATGGCTGCGTGTCATGATTATTTCAGCTATTGTTAGCTGTCTATATTGTATTTAACGACTGCGTGTCGACCTTAATGCTTGAATCTATCTTTGTAATCTTCAATTTCTAGCTATTATAGGTAGTAGCCTAGTTTTGAGGTTACAAGCTTTCAAGCATGGTGGCCTAAAGGAGTGATGTGGAGGATGGAGATCGTCTACACCTACATGGAGATGGAGATCACCATTTTTTGGGCCATACTACTTCACAGTTAAATGTGTTTATCTGTGATATTATCTATCTTATTCTTATGCAATATTTTTGTGATATGTTGCTTTGGTAGGATAGAATCCCTTATAAAATTAGGTGTTCATGCCCTTCCATATGTTGCACCAAAAGATAATGATCACCGCATGGTAGGTCTACCAAAGTAGAGTGCCGTCGATTATCATCATTATTTGGGGTAGATGTCGGACATCTACATGCGGAAGCATTTGGTTTACTTAACAAGGTTATCAAAACAGTTTTGGACCTTGGGGCATAGGTTGGGGCAGGGCATATTGATGTCACCCAACAAGCAAGAGTCACATAGAGATGTGATTAGCAAGGTGTTGCTTACCCATGTCACTAGTTTTCTAGCCGTGATGCCAAAGCTCACTAGGAATTTGTGAAATGAGGATCTTGACCCACTATGTGACTTAGAGGAGTTTTGTTGCAAAACACATAGTGGGAGTCTTTTGTTAAATAGTTTAATAAAAGATGAACATAAACATAGTGCTAAACTTTGCATATTCTTTGTTGTAGATCATGTCAACTAATGCCGCATCCAGTTCTTTTAATTTGCGATCTATTCTTGAGAAAGAAAAACTCAATGGAACGAACTTTATGGATTGGTATCGCAACTTGAGAATTGTTCTCAAGCAAGAGCGCAAGGAGTATGTCCTTGAGTCTCATTATCCCGATGACTTGCCTGATAATGCTCTCTGGTGCACGAAGAGCTTATGAGAAGCAAACGAATGATTACCTTGATGTGAGCTGTCTCATGCTTGCCACAATGTCCTCTCGAGCTTGAAGCAATATGAGAACACAGATGCCTACAATATCATTGTGGGGTTGCGTGGTATGTTTGAGAACCAAGCAAGGGTGAGAGGTTCAACACTTCAAAGTCCTTGTTTGCGTGCGAGCTTGCGAGAAGGAATCCCGTCGACCCTCATGTGATTAAGATGATTGGCTACATTGAGAGTCCGGAAAGCTTGGTTTTCCCTTAGCCAAGAGTTGGCTACCGATGTGATTCTCCGATCGCTCCCCAAGCTTTGAGCCATTCATATTGAACTATCACATGAACAACATGGATAAGACCTTGGCGAGTTGCATGGGATGATAAAGTCGCGAGGAAAGCATTAAGAAAAGCAGCAATCATGTGATGATGATGCAGAAGGCAAGGGCAAGCCCAATGTCAAGAAAGGCGCGGTCAAAGAAAGTTAGCTCCGATGAGATCGCGAGCGGTTCTAAGGCCAAGCAAGTCAAGAAGGGCGCTGCTCTAATGCGCATTGTTACTCCGTAAGCAATCGTGTCATTGGAAAAGGAATCCCAAAGTACTTGGAGGATCTTGAGAAGAAGAAGGAAGTACGACTTCCTCTCCAAGTATAAATGTTATAGAGATCAATCTTGCTACTTCATCCACTGATTCTTGGGTATTTGATACCGGATCGGTTGCTCACCTTTGCAAATCGTTGCGGGGGCTAAGAAGAAGTAGAAGTTTGAGGAGGAGCGAAGTGGATCTTCGCGTTGGCAATGGAGCAAAAGTTGCTGCGGTCATTGTTGGCACCATGCCATTGTCTTTACCTTCAGATTAGTTTTGGAATTGAATAATTGTTATTGTGTTCCATCTCTTTCCAAGAACATTATTTACGCTTCATGTTTGCAAGCGTAAGGTTATGACTTTAGATCTGTGAACAATGGTTGTTCTCTTTATTTCAAAGATATGTTCTATTGTCATACTCCATTGGTGAATGGGTTATATGTTCTTACTCTTGAAGAGTCACCGGTCTATAACATTAATGCAAAGAGGCAACATTCGAATGATTTAAATCCCACGTTTATTTGGCACTCGCTTAGGTCACATAAATGAGAAACGCATGGAGAAGCTCCATAGAGATGGTATTCTGCACTCATTTGATTTTGAATCATTTGAGACATGCGAATCTTGTTTACTTGGCAAGATGACAAAGGCACCTTTCACCGGTCAAGGTGAGCGGGCAAGTGACTTATTGGCACTCGTACATTCGATGTATGTGGACCAATGAGCTCAATAGCCGAGGGGTTTTCAGTACTTCATAACTTTTATCGATGACTTTAGTAGATATGGGTATATCTACCGATGAAGCATAAGTCTGAATCCTTTGAAAAGTTCAAAGAATTCCAAAATGAAGTGCAAAATCATTTAGGCAAGACAATCAAGTTTCTACGATCGATCGTGGAGGCGAGTATTTGAGCTATGAGTTTGGCAATCATCGAAGGATTGTGGAATTGTTCCACAATTGACTCCACCAGAACACCTCAATGGAATGGGGTATTCGAGCGAGAAATCGCACCTTATTAGATATGGTGCGCTCCATGATGAGCCAAAGTGATCTTCCGTTGTCTTTTTGAAGTGCGCTCTTGAAACACCGCTTTCACACTAAGCAGGTTCCATCAAAATCGATAGAAAAGACACCATATGAGATGTGGACAAAGCTAACGTCCTAGCTTGTCTTTTCTTAAGATTTGGGGATGTGAGGCTTATGTAAAACGTTTACAATCGATAAGCTCGGTCCTAAATCGATAAATGCTTCTTTATCGGGTATCCTAAGGAAACAAAAGGATATTACTTCTATAATCAAGGAGAAGGCAAAGTGTTTGTCGCCAAGCATGGTGTCTTCTTAGAGAAAGAGTTTCTCTCAAGAAGGGATAGTGGGAGCACGGTGCAACTTGAAGAAATTCGAGAAACACCAAAACGTTTCAGCTCCTCTGAGAACCACAACAGGATGAACAAACTGTTGAAGAACCTGTTGTGGACACACCGCACCACGTAGGTCGAGAGGTCACGTCGTGCACCGAGAGGTACATGTTCTTGACTACTCAACAACGGGACATATTGTTGTTAGACAACGATGAGCCTAAGACCTATGAAGAAGCGATGGTGGGACCAGACTCGAGAAATGGCTTGAAGCCATGAGATCCGAAATTGAATCCATGCACAAGAATCAAGTTTGGAACTTGGTTGATCCACCGATGGTGTTAAAACCATTGAGTGCAAATGGATTTTCAAGAAAAGATAGACATAGATGGAAATGTTCACATCTATAAAGCGCGACAGGCCAAAGGTTTCAAACAAATTCAAGGTGTTGATTATGATGAAACTTTTTCGCCGTCCGCAATGCTAAAGTCTATTCGGATCATTCTAGCGATTGCTGCATATTTCGACTATGAAATATGGCAAATGGATGTCAAAACAGCTTTCCTTAATGGAAATCTGAGTGAGGATGTGTACATGACACAGCCCACGGGTTTTGTCGATCCGCAATCACCGAAAGATATGCAAGCTGCAAAGATCCATTTATGGATTAAAGCAGCATCTCGGAGTTGGAACATTCGTTTTGATGAAGTAATCAAAGGGTTTGGTTTCATCAAGAACGAAGAAGAGCCTTGTGTTTACAAAAGGCTAGTGGGAGCACACTCGTGTTTACGGTCTTATATGTGGATGACATATTATCGATCGGAAATGACATTCCTATGCTCGAATCTGTTAAGTCTTCATTGAAAAATAGTTTCTCTATGAAAGACTTAGGAGAGGCGGCATATATTCTCGGCATCAAGATCTATAGGGATAGATCAACATGCAGGATTCCAAGAAAGGCTTCCTACCTATGTCACATGGTATAAATCTTAGCAAGAGTCGGTGTCCTAGTACACCGATGAGCGGGATAAAATGAATGCGATTCCATATGCTTCGCTATGGGATCCATTATGTATGCCATGCTTTGTACACGTCCGATGTCTCGTATGCTTTAAGTGCTACAAGTAGATACCATCAGATCCGTAAAAGTCACTGGATTGCCGTAAAGAACATCTTGAAGTACTTGAGAAGAACTAAAGATGTGTTCCTCGTCTATGGGGTGAGGAAGAGCTCGTTGTAAATGGTTACACCGATGCTAGCTTCCAAACCGACAAAGATGATTTTAGATCGCAACTGGATTTGTGTTCTCGCTGAATGGCGGTGCGGTGAGTGGAAGAGTTCCAAGCGGGAGACGGTTGCTGATTCTACAACGAAGCCGAGTACATAGCGGCTTCAAAGCCGCTAAAGAGGTCATTTGGATCAAGAAATTTGTTTCGAGCTTGGTGTGGTGGCTAGTGCCTCCAGCCCAATGGACCTCTCTTGTGACAATAGTGGGGCCATTGCGCAAGCCAAGGAGCCTAGATCGCACTAAAAGTCCAAGCACATTCTACGGCGATTTCATCTCATCCGCGAGATTGTGGAGAGAGGCGATGTGAAGATATGCAAAGTACAAACGGATTTGAACATTGCAGATCCGTTGACAAAGCCGCTTCTCACCAAAGCATGAGGCTCACACTAGGGCAATGGGTATTAGATACCTACATGGTTGACTCTAGTGCAAGTGGGAGATCACAGATATGCCCTAGAGGCAACATGGAGATGTTGAATATATCACATACTATGTTTATGATACATTGCTTTGTTCCTTGAAATAGACATTATCATTATTGATCAATGAGTATGTGACTTATTCATGAGACTCTTAATGCCAAAATGTTGCTATTTCTAAATGATCCTCGATCATATATCATATGAGGAACAAATATGATTCAAAGATCAGCATATGTATTGATTGATGATCATGTCTCATGGATCATGGTATGGAGATACCAAATCAATAATATGGACATGTGTTAGTGAACATATGTTGGATAGACCCACCGACAATCGCAGAGATTCCATGTGTCATTAGTTGGTCTCAAGTAGTGTTTATGTAGAATCCTTAGACTTGAGATCATCATGGTTCCCAATATGCGTAGTAGCCTATTTTGGGACTACTAACCACTACTCCGTGGCGGGTAGTCATAAAAGTAGTCTTCGGGTTTGCTATGAAACATGTAGTGGGATGTGAATGATCAAGATAGAATTTGCCCCTCCTTATGGGAGAGATATCTCTGGCCCCTCGATGTAATGGATTATGAAAGTGCATGGCCATGCCAATGTGATTGAGGAGTCAATCACAAGTTTATAATCTATCACGAATCGAGAGAGTGATTGAGCTATTAAGAGGATGACACGAGTCTCGCCTTGAGCTTAATCTATATCGTGAGGCAAAGGGATTCGTACATGAGAACATTACAGTTCAGTGATATGATCTTTACGTATACTTTGGGGTTAATATGTCTTGCTAGAGGCCACTATTAACGGTGGTGACCTGAAAGGTGTTTCCGGTCGCGACCAAGTATACGTGAACCTCTGGTCGCACACTTAACGGGTTGGAACACTAATTCGAATGTGATTCGGATGTGGGCTCAATCGGATAGAGATCCTGATAGACTCCTATTGGGTCTCGGTCCACGAGGCCCAAGTGAGGAGGTCTATATATTTGGAGGCGGGGCCGAGGATGTACGCTGCTCCTCCCGAGCAAAACCCTAGCCGCCACCTCCCGAGCCAAACCCTAGCCGCTCGCGAGTCTTTGGTACACTCGCGATCGGCGTTCCACCCCGGACGTGTGGATACGGTGGAGCGCTGCTCGTTGCGGCGTTGATCGGCATCAACAAACTACAGATTGGATCCGCTCGTGGTGTGGTTGATCGCGTGGAGGAGACGATCCGCTCGGACGATCGGCTACTTCCACTACTACCTCGACGCGCGTGGTTGGATCGGCTTCTCCAACTCTTCTTCACTGCGCTGCGCGCCTAGTGGTAACGATCTATGATCCCTCCTTAGCATGATGTCCCGGTGTGCGCGGTAGAAATTTTTATTTTCGCTATCGTAGCCTACGCGCGTTCCTTCCGCCAAGCCGCACTCCGGCAACTTCAAGCCTCAATCAAGCGGCTTGGCGCCAGCAGCCTAACCGCCAACTTTCCAAGTCAACCGCCCCAAGCATCAGGCAGCTTCTGTTCCTCCTACCAGTGGTCAAGCTCAGAAGAGTAATACTACATCTGATGGAGTGGCCTGTTTCTATTGCAAGGAAACAGGGCATTATGCCAAGTCTTGCCCCAAGAAGCTTCAAGCTGCAGCTAATGTAAATGCTTCGGGGGGTCAGAATCAAGGTCAGCAGTTCAGGAAGCCAGAAAACTATGTTAAGAGACGTGTGAACCACATCACCGCCGAAGAAGCTCAGGCTGCACCAGATGTCGTACTGGGTATGTTCCTTGTAAACTCGATGCGACTTCACTTCTTTTTGATTCCTGAGCTTCCCATTCTTTTATTTCCTTGGATTTTGTGGTTAAGAATGGGTTGGGTATGGTTTCTCTTAGTACACCCATGATAGTTCTCTCCCCGAGCGAAATGAGAACAAGGACCTTGTGTCCGAGAATAGAGTTAATCATAAATGGGGTTCTGTTCTTAGCGGACTTAATAGTGTTGGAATCTCGAGATTGGATGTAATTATTGGCATGAATGGTTAGCCAAGAACAATGGTCGATTAATTGTGCTACCCGATCCATAACCCTCACCAATGATCAAGGAGTAAAGTAAACTTTTCCCTGAAACCCTGCGCAGAAGGAGAATGTGTTCTCACTCATCTTCAAGTGCAAGAAGAAGTACGATGAGTAATGGAATACCTGATGTATTTCCTGAGGATTTACCAGGATGCCACCAGATAGGGAAGTCGAGTTTGTGATTGACCTAGTCCTTCGCACGGCCCCGCCCAAGAGACCGCATCGTATGCCGGCTAATGAGTTAGCCGAGTTGAAGAAACAGATTCAAGAATTGGAGGATAAAGGGTATATTCGACCAAGTTCTTCACCTTGGGGTGCACCTGCTTTGTTCGTCAAGAAAAAGGATGGAAGCATGAGAATGTGTGTAGATTACAGAGCGCTTAATGAGGTTACTATTAAGAACAAGTACCGTTGCCCGGGATCGATGATCTGCTCGACCACCAAGAGAGCGAGTCTTCTCAAGATAGATTTGAGATCGGATATCACGGTTGAAGATCCGTGCGAAAGATATCCCTAAGACGCATTCTCTACCCGTTATGGACATTATGAGTTCACCGTCATGTCTTTTGGACTAACAAATGCGCTGCTTACTTCATGAGCATGATGAATAGTGTATTCATGGAGTATTTAGATAAGTTTGTTGTAATCTTCATAGATGACATTCTTATCTATTCCAAGAATGAAGAAGAGCATGAGAATCATCTTCTGATAATCTGGGAAAGCTTAGAGAGCATCGACTTTATGCCAAATTCAAGTAAATGCGAATTTTGGCTAAAGGAGGTTGCTTTTCTTGGTCATATTGTGACAGTGAAGGAATTGTAGTGGATCCTCTAAATTGCAAGCCGTAATGGAATGGCAGCCACCCAAGACGATGTGAAGTCGAAGTTTCCTTGGACTTGCTTTGGTTACTATCGCGCTTCATAGCGAGGATTTTGAGTTAGCCAAACCCATGACTCACTTCAAGAAAGAAAAGAAGTTTGAATGGACGAAAGCTTGTGAACAGAGTTTCCGGACTCTCAAGAATAAGTTAGTTTCAGCCCGGTGCTTATCCTTCCGGATGTGCATAAGGATTTTGAAGTTTTCGTGGCGCCTCCGTCAAGGTTTGGGTTGTGTTCTTATGCAAGAAGGTAGAGTGGTAGCCTATGCATCGCGCCACTAAGACCACATGAGTGCAATTATCCTACTCATGATTTGGAATTAGCACCGTAGTGCATGCTTTGAAGATCTGGCGTCATTACCTCATCGGTAATCGTTGTGAAGTATACACGGATCACAAGAGTTTGAAATACATTTTCACTCAGCGTAACTCAACCTAAGGCAGCGCAGATGGTTAGAGTTGATCAAGGATTATAATATTGGAATTCATTATCATCCCAAAGAAAGCAAATGTTGTGGCAGATCGCTAAGCGAAGGACTTATGCAAACAAATGTGTTGTCAAAAGAAGATCGATTCGACTTGAGAAGGAATCTCCGTCTAAGTATAAAACCGATGAATCAAAGTTTTCTCTCAACTCTAGAGATTCAACCTACTTTACTCGATCAAATCATGGAAGCCCAAAAGGTGGATGAAGATATTCAAGAAATCAAGAAAATATGAGAAGAGGCAAAGCGCCGAGATTCATGAAGATGAGAATGGAACTGCTTGGTTTGAAAACCGTATTTGTGTGCCCAATAATCAAGAGATCAAGAAAACGATTTTGCAAGAAGCCCATGAAACTCCATACTCAATTCATCCAGTCGTACCAAGATGTACCAAGACCTTAGGGAAAGATACTTGGTGGGTCAAGATGAAAAGGAAATTATGGAGTTTGTTGAAGCTTGTGATACCCGCCGAAAGTCAAGGCGAGCATCGAAACCTGCGGGACTTTGCAACCCTTGCCAATACAGTTGGAAGTGGGAAGATATCGGTATGGACTTCATAACCGGACTACCTAGAACTCAATCCGGCTATGACTCAATGCGGGTGGTAATTGACAGATTGACCAAAGTAGCTCATTTTATACCAGTGAAGACTACTTATTCTGGAAGTAAGTTAGCTGAGATTTACATGGCTAGAATTGTGTGCTTGCATGGAGTTCCGAAAAAGATAGTATCGGACAGAGGTAGTCAGTTCACCTCCAAGTTTTGGCGAAAACTTCATGAAGAGTTAGGAGTAAGCTTAATTTCATGACGGCTTATCATCCTCAGACAGATGGCGAAGACGGGCGAGTAAATCAAGTGCTAGAGGATATGTTGAGAGCATGTGCTCTGGATTTTGGAAATAGTTGGGATCGCTCATTGCCCTATGCTGAGTTTTCTTACAACAACAGATTATCGAGCGATCGCAAATGGCACCTTTGAAAGCAACAGATGGCGGAAGTGCGAAACACCCTTGCATTGGAGCGATGCCGAGAATTCCAAGATGCGGGACCAACTTTACTTCAAGATCTCAAGATCAAGTGAGGAAGATCAAAGACGAGTTAAAGATAGCTCAATCCAGCAGAAAAGTTATGCCGATAATCGTCGTCGAGACCTGACTTTCGAAGTTGGGGACTATGTGTATCTCAGAGTATCTCCGCTCAGAGGAGTCAGAAGATTCCAAGTCAGGGGAAAGCTTGCACCAAGATTCGTTGGGCCATTCAAGATCTCAAGCCGTGTAACATCCGGAAAAAGGTAAATAGTAAATTATGGAGTTTTTGGATTATTTTATTTGCTTTTTATTTGAATTTGGAGTTTATTGGCTTTTTGTAAATGAAAATGAATTTCAAAACTAAAAAGAGGGAAGAAATCAACACATAAAAATAACAAAACATGAGCATCAAATAAAGAATCTGAAAAGATGATCTACAAAATGATAAAGGAAAAAGGGTAAATAAGCATGAAGTATCTTCCCTAGAAATTTTGGTAAGCAAAATAAAAATGTTAAGAAATACAAATTCATGTGTATGTATATGTATGCATACAACTATGTATAGCAAGGGAATCAAATAAATTAAATACCAACCATAGCTGAAAATAATTTTGATAAGTCCGAAGGTCCTCATGAGCTTCTATGAATTTTTCTGAAATTTTTGGAACTGATCTCATATTTTTACGAGGAATATTCAATTATCTGGGCATTTCTGAAAATCCTTAAAAACAAAAGGAGAAAACTCTCTCGAGCCGCCACTGGGCGGCCCCGATGCGCGACACCTAGCCGCTGCGCCATCCACCGCCGCGCTGCTCCGCCTCTGCCGGTGGACCGCGCCCGACCGCGTCCCTCCTCCGCCGCCGCGTGGACGCGCGATCGCTCGCGTTGCCTCGGCCGCGCCTGCGCCGTGGGCCAGCGCCCGTGCCTCGCTGCCTCGCGGCCCCCACGCGCCAGTCGCTCTCCCCGCTGGCTGGTGGCCCGCCTCCAACCGCGCCTCTTTCTCTGGTCGGTGGACCCCCGCCCGCTCTCTTCTTCCCCGGCTTCTTCTTCCTCCACGCGCCCGCAGCGCCAGCTTCGCCTCGCCTCTGCTCTCCCTCGCGCTAGCCGCAGCCAATCCCTCCCCTCTCTCTCTCATACCTCGCGGGCAAATTCAAAGCACCCCCTGTGCTCTCTCTCCCGCGAGATCTCGGCAAGATTTGGTTCGCCTCCCCTCGTCGGCGTGAGCAGAGCGGAGGTCGCCGACGTTTCGCCACGCGCCCCCTCTTCCCGGCTATAAAAGCCGTGTCTGCGAGCTTCAAACGCGCCGCATTACCCTCTACTTTCCTCCCCTGGCCGCAATTTAGCCGTAGCACCCCGAATCGCCGTCGGCTCCCCTTCTTCTCAATTAGGCGCCACCCTCCCGCCGATTCCGGCGCCTCGGCCACCCAAGCTCCGGAGCTTGCGGGGCGCGGTGAAGCCGACGCCGGTCTCCCCGCACCTCCGGGCCCGTGAGCCTGCCACACGGAGCACCGCCCGAGCCTCCGCCGCCGCGCCGCCAACCTTCTCCGCCACCGCCGACCCGGCGTCGGCACGAAGACTCCGTCGCCGGGATTATATTCCACGCACGACCCGGACCCATCCGGCCACCACTCGCCGCCGGCGCCGTCGCCTTCCTCTTCCTCTGCCGGCCGCCTCCGAGAGCCACCTCAAACGGGTGAGTTACCCTTATGGGTAGGCAAAGCCTCCCGCCCACTTGGTTACCGCGTCGATCTCTTCTCCTCTCTCGCTCGCGCGCGCGCTCGAGTCCGACTCGCGGCGTGCGGTTGAGCAATTCTTTTGATTTTTCCTGGCCGACAAGTGGGCCCCTTTGTCGGCTGTGGCATGTGGAGCGGCCACGACCGTTGGGCCCCATCGGTCGGTGACACATCCGCACAGAGCCCTGGCCGACGATGATGGACCCCATGAACAGTACTGGACCCACTCGTCAGCGGCACAGCAAGAAAATAAATTAAAATAAAAAGAAAGCGACATGTGGGACCCATCGTCGAAATTTAATAATTTTTGAATTTGCTGAACTGAGAACTTCAAATAATCATAACTTTCTCATTTTAACTCCAAATTGAATGGGACAAATTTCTAAATTTTTCTAAATTCAAGATCTATCTAATGGAACTGAAATCATGATTTTGGAGTTCATTTGAATTTCTGGTGATATTTTGTTGATTTGGTGTTTTCTTTTATCCAAATTTTCACAAGACGATTACAATAGCTACGAAGCTCAAGAGGAAGAGATCGAGGCAGCAGCACTAGGAGATCCGGATAATCCAGCACCACCATTGTAACCAAGGCGAGTCAATACTTTGATCATGTTGAACCTACATTTCGCAAATTACTTTGTTTTAAATTAACAAATTGCATTGCTGTTATTTTAAGCAAATGCATGCTAAATTTGATATTCTAGTTATATGCCGTTGTTTACCTTGAATAATATTACCCTCCTTTGAGTATTTGAATGTGTGAACCTTGTCGCCTAGCAAAAATATAATAGTAACATTTCAAAATAAGTCCGTAACCATATGCCATGCTTAGCATTGAATAGGAATCGGGCAAGAAATTGCCCCAGCATCACATTTATTCATGAGAAAATTTGTTCGGCAATCATGGTGGTAATGACTGATAAATGATGGATATGATTATCGTATGTTTCAAAAACCCCAACATGCTTTAAAATCAGGCGGATGGGTTCGATGGTGTGAGAGTGTGGTGCGGTGGATGCACGCAGTGTGGTGCGATGGAGGCACAAAGTGGATTAGTGGTAGACCGCCTGATACCAATAAGGACCGAATCTTGTCATGTCAACCTGTGCGACAAGACAACCACAAGTCTGTAAATTACAACTTGGCTTAGTAGAATTACCGACCACGAAAGTCATCCTTCCAGAGGCGGTGTGAGGATGTGCAAGCGGCATGCAGGTGACGGCTTGAATGGGACACCGGTGGGGTGAAGTTCACGTGGCGGGCTAGCAGGGTGGGGAGCCAGCCGCTAGACGCTCGTAAGGAGAACATCCCGCACAACGATGGGACCCATCGCAAGTGGGAACGACCCATAGGGTGAAATGATGGAAGGGCGAGGTACTTTGAACGGTTCTCGTGATGGTCCGCTCAACCACATGACTAAGGAATCGTGTGGGGCAATGAGTTGATTGTCTCTTGTGGTGAAAGTGTACAAACTCTGCAGAGTCAAAACTATTCGAATAGCCGTGCCTACGGTCAAGGGCGAATATGGGAACTTAACCAGATATAGTTCTATTTCAAAATGCTTTGTGGATGGGAATGAAAAGTGGAGGCGTGTGAGGCCCTAGTTTGGAATTGTCCCGGTGTCGCCGCAGTGGTAAGTTAAGCGGCTATAACGCTAAAGAAATTGCTATATGGTGCGAGATGCCATGTAATGGTGGATGGAATCAATCACTATTATTATGCATTCAACATATACGTGCTCAAAATGCTAGGTCTTAGGAATTTTATATAATTGTATTCAAAAGCACTCTTCACAAAAATAAAATAAACTCGAGCCATCCTTTGATTAGCCATACATGTTATATAACGTGCATTCGTGTGTTGGCTCACGAGCACGGGTCGAGTGCTCACGCTCTTTGCGGCAAAAATCCGTAAGCGAACGCAAGACCACTACGCCTACGAGGAAGCTCCCGCTACGGAGGAGAAGAACGACGAAGGAAACTAAGGCGTAGGCTTCGTTGATTAGACATGGACAAGTGGACATCCGGCGTTGTGTGCACGTATGTTACTAGTTAGCTGGTGACATATAATGCACACATTACCTTCCAGTCGCTTGCCTGTGGATTTGGGTTTACTTTTGTTATAATTCCGCTGTGCGTGTTTGTAATAAAGACATTTGGCCTGATCGGCCCCCTTTTGTTAAACTATCACCCGACGTGGTGTATTTCAGTTTATGTAATATAATGGTTGCTTATGCGATGTATGAAATGATTCAGCAATGTACCTGTGTGCACTAACTACTAATCCAGGGATTAGTGCAGTGAAACACAGTAAGATTCGGATTGAAAAATCCGGGTCTGACAAGCCGCAAAGGAGAAGTTGCATATCAGTTGGATTTGCCGCCAAGCATGTCAGGTGTGCACAACGTCTTCCACGTCTCTCAGTTGAAGAAATGTCTCAGAGTACCCGCGGATCAAGCGGACTTGAAACCCTTGATCTTCAAGAGGATCTCACCTATCAAGAGCAACCGATCAAGATTCTCGAGACAATGAGCGCTGACTGTAAGAAACACCATCAAATTCTGTAGAGTTCAATGGAGCAATCACACGTAAGACGAAGCAACTTGGGAGCGAGAAGAAGATCTCAAAGCCAACCATCCCCATCTCTTTGTTAGCTAGTTCAAATCTCGAGGCGAGATTTCTTTAAGGGGTAGGTTTGTAACATCCCAAAATTTTTTTGCCTTCTATTGATTTTCTGGAGTTTATTTGGATTTATCTGGATTTTATTTAAAAATCTAAAGCAAGAAAATGTATTTAAAATATTTTATTAAAGCAAAAAAGTTTATTTTATTTTTTTCTTTGTTTTCTTAACCCTCCTAAGTTTTGTTTAACTCTTGAGAATTTACTGAAATTAAAAAAGAAATTTAGAAGTTTCCTTCTTCCCAACCAGTACCTCCATTAACACCCCATCCGAGCTTTAAAAGCTTTGTTACTCCTTCCTCGGCCGCAACCGGCCATTATTGGCCCTTAAGCTCGCGCGCTAGTAACCGCCCACCTCCGTCCGTTTTCACGTCGGCTTAAAGCCTCTCGCCGTTATGCGATCGTTTCTAAAGTCCTTAACTCCGCGAGCCCTTTACCTCCGTCCCTGCCCTATAAAGCTCCTTCCCGAGCCCGTTATCCCCTCCTTCGCCTTCCTGCACCGCCACCTCTTTCCTCCGCCCGAACCGACCGGCCCCGACCCGTGCTTCCTCATCCGCCGCCGCGAGCCCGGCGAGGAATTGGCACCGCCGGTCTCTTCGCGCCTCGCCGACGACGCCGTGATCCCCAGCGCGGCGACCACCACTCCCTCTCCGCCGAGCGACGCCGCCACCGGGCCCGTTGTTGCCGAAGACTCGGCGCCGCGCTTCTTCGCCGACCGACCGTCTCCACTCGAATCAACCTCTCGACCATCCGCCGCCTCGGCCACTCGCTGATTCCCTCCGACCACCCCGCGCCAACCGGTTTCAAGGTAACACCTTCCGTGGGTCGAGATCCGTAGTCGTAAGTCTTAGCCGTGCCGTGTTTGCCGAGTAGTCGAGCGACTATGTGGTCGTAAATGACCAGGTAGTCGTTAACTTTGCTTTGAGTGGTCGATTCGCCTCAAGTCGTAAAGTTTTCGTAGTCGTAGTCGTAAGTTCTCTCGTGTAGTCGTAGTCGTAAGTTCTCTGTATAGTCGAGTCGTAAGTTCTCTCGTAGTCGAAGTCGAGGTTCTCTCGTAGTCGGTCGAGGTTTTCTCGTAGTCGAAGTCGAGGGTTTTCGTGTGTCGAGTCGTGGGTTTTACGTGTAGTCTCGTAAGTTCTCTGTAGTCGAAGTCGTAAGTTCTCTGGTAGTCGAAGTCGTAGGTTTTCTGTGTAGTCGAAGTCGTAAGTTCTCTGTGTAGTCGAAGTCGTAAGTTCTCTGTGTAGTCGAAGTCGTAAGTTCTCTCGTAGTCGGTCGTGGTTCTCGCAGTCGTAGTCGTACCGTTCGATGCGTGGCCGTAGTCGTAATTTTCCCGAGTAGTCGTGAAACCTTCCGTGTGGTCGATGTCGATCGCGTGGTCGTAAACCTCCCATGTGGTCGTAAGTCGACTACGTGGTCGTAGCTCCGCCGATCGCATTTGCCGTGGTCGTAGCTCCGCCCGATCACGTTTGCCATGGTCGTGAGAACTTCCAAGGCCATAACTTCTTCATTTTAACTCCGATTTAACTCGCTCAAATTTCTAAATTTTTATAAAATCCTAAACTATCCATTTCTGGACTCTTTTTGAATTTTTGGATTTTATTTGAATTTTGTTTGATTTTCTTTTGGTTCTTTGCGTATAGATTACTTATTTAATCCGGGAGTATTTCTTCGATGAATCGCAGCAAGACTTCGAGCAAGGCAAGTTACACCTTTGACCATGTTGATCCCAGTAATTTAAATTATTTATGTTGTTTTTAAATTAATATGCATGCATACTTTTATTCAAATTAGTTCAAATGTGCTTAAAACTTTAGTTACACCCAATTCCCTTTGTTTGGCCAATCTCGAATTTGAACGAACATACCTTGTCACCATAGATGAAAGCCTAGTTGGTACATTAGTATTAACTAGAATATTTTATAGAATTGCTTAGCCATGCTTAGATTAATTTAGGTGGGAAGATTGGTTTCACACGAAATGTTGGTTTATAAAATCTATTCTTGACTTTGGTGAGTCAAGAAGGTCTATAAAATTTTGATAAGATAAAATGGATAAAACCTGTTTTAGACTTAGGCATTGGTATGGTGGTGGGTGCTTGCTGGCATGCGTCGTAGTTTGTTGACTCGATGTTGACCGCCAGCACAAGGGGTATGCGGTAGGCCTAAGTCAAATTAAGGACCGGATCAGTGAACTACTATTACAAAGTCACACCGCACTACCACAAGTCCGGTATGGGACAGATCCGCTAAGTAATTTGTGAAGTTCCATTTTAGTTTCGCTATAGGCTGAATGTGAGCGTGGCGTGAGGCCATGAGAAGTCTCACATGGCACAAGAGGGGCTCCAACATGTGGATTCATGTTGTGGTGAAACCTTAGTGGCGGCGTAGCTAATTTGGTAATGGAACATTGGAACAGCCTTATCATGATCTCCTCGGCCGCACACCTAAGGAAGTGTGTAATCCGGTGGCAAAACAGAGAACATGTCTTGTGGGTAAAGTTGTACACCTCTGCAGAGTAACAAACTATCTGGATAGCCGTGTCCACGGTCAAGGACATGCTTAGTATGGTTTTTCACGGATTAGATTTTGGTTTTAATAAAATTTGGTTTATGGAAATTTGTGAAACTTTTGAAAGATGGTCCGTGGGATACCCGTGGTTAGGTTAGTGTTAGGTTGTTGCCTACACTAACGTTATTATTTTGTTAAATCTTGTTTTTATATATTGTATCAACTTCAGCTTTTGCACTTACGTTATTGTATTTAATTCAATAATGATGTTTATGCAAATGAACCACATTATGCCTTTCTTTGTAACCCCTTATGCATGCATCAAATCATTATATCTCCCGGTGTAACTTATGGAGTACTTTATGTGCTCACCTTGCTATAAACAATGTTGCCAGAGGATCTACGATGTCAACTATGTTGAGGATCGCGACGAATAGGCCACGCCTTACAGTCAATTCGCCTTGTGGGAAGGCGGATGGGCTGCTCCTCTTATTACCTTCCGCTGTTTATTTCATGTTTGGCCATAAAGCCACCTTATTGTAATCTTGGCCATAAGGCCCGTGCTTTTGCTTTATAATAAAGTTTGGTTATCATGCATGATATGTATCACTGTTCAATCTGTGTGCACTAGCTTTTCCTGGGATAGTGCAAATAACACAGAGGGTTCTGGAGTTGTTGCTCCGGGTCCCGACACTCCCCTCCGTGAGGCGGGGTCGGATCCTTGGCGGGCGCTCTCGGTGTCGAGGACATGATGGGCCGCCTGCGACCTGCGCTGGCGGCGCCGAGGTTTATGCCTGCTCCTTGAAGAGCCTTCCTGTACCCCGGTGTCGCTGCCTCGGGGAGGGCCTCCTCGGGGCTCTCGGCTGCGGCCCTGCTTCGAGGAGGGACCACCCGCCCCCACTTCGCGCGGGGGGCGCTCCTCATGGGCGAGGCCGAGGGCGATAATGATGCGTCTTCGCGCATCCTCCTCCGCCCGCGCGTACTCGTCCATTTTATCGAAGAGCTTGGCGACTGTCTTGATTGGCCTCCGCGTGTTGTACTCGGCCATCGGGCCCGGACGAAGGCCCTGTATGGCTGCATTAATGACGGTGGTTTCATTAATGTCTTTCACTTGGCACCGGATCTTGGCGAAGCACTTGAGGTAGTCTCGGAGCTTCTCCGAGGGTCTTTGCTTCACGGCGAAGAGTTGGTCCGTATCAACTCGCTCGACGTAGTTTCCCTGGAAGTTGTTGTGAAGGCGGACGCGAAGCTGCTCCCACGCGTAGATGGAGCCCGGCTCTATGGTAAAGAACCAAGAGAGCGCCGCTCCTTGCAGCGCGAGGGGGAGTCCCTTTGCCTTCATGGTGTCGTCTCCGCCCGCGGCTTCGATCGCGGTTTCGTACACGCGCACGAACTCGCGGGGGTCCGTGTCGCCTTTGTACGAGTCGACGGCGCTAGGGAACTTGAAGTCTTCGGGCCATGCCGCCTGCTGCAGCTCCGCCGAAAGCGGGGACTCCGGATCTACGCGTCTCAGCGGCACGCGGCTAGCTGCGGGGGCTTCGCGACTGTCCGTCTCCTCCGGCGTGGGCTCGGGCGCGATTAGTGGCGCGGCCTGCTGGCTCCGAGCCTCTTGTATATCTCGGACGGCTCCGCGAAGGTCCCCTAGTTCCTGCTGAACGCTACGAGGATCGCTAGTAGGGCGCCTTCCACCGCAGTGCTTTGTCGGGCCGCCGGAACACCAGGGGCGGGCAGGTCGGTGCGAGGACCCTCGCGACGATCTCGGATCCGCCGGACGCTTGTTGCGGCTACCCGGCATCGGATCTGCGCTGCGGCGCGAGGCGGCGGGTTGTCGTTATGCAGCGCGCCGGCGGGTTTCGTTGTTGTAGCGCGAAGGCCGACGCCGCGACCACCGCGCCTATGCCGCCGCCAGCTCCTTCGCGGGCCGATGCCGAAGCCCTGGTATTGACGCGCCGCTCCGATCCAGCCGTCTTCCTTCCTTTCGCCGCCACCGACGAAGCTTTTTTCGGTGCCATCCTTCTTCTTCGGTCTTCAGGCTTGCTCTTGTCCTCCCCACGGACGGCGCCAACTGTTGTGGCTACAGACCAAACAAAGAGAGATGGTAGTGGAGAGGTGGGAGTGTTCTGTCTCACCCTCCCCCTCATCTTGATATATATATTCACATGGGGTATACTTTTACAGTTATGCCCTTACATCCATACATCCCCATTAGGGGCACTTATGTCATTACACATGTTACTCTGGTTATTATAACCTCCTAACAGGCCTGCTGGGCTTAGGTGGGGGCCACCCCTATGACAATGACCTTTATGGCACCATGAGGAGGGAGAGAGAATTTTCAATATACGAAGTAGACTTGAGTTGATATTGAGCATCAGATACATTTTATACCACTCTCCTCTCTTGATTCAGAGGCTCCGGGCATCCCTCGCGAGCCTCCTGAAGCCCCTGCTTCACCTGTTTGGTGTGTAACCATAATAGTTAGCATCATCTGTGGGGAGTGGCGTAGAAACTACGAGCTGAAGCAAAGACGCTTGGGCAAGATGGTGTCGGAGAAGAAGACGATGTCGGCCCCCAAGCAAAAAAGGAGCACTATGGCCAAGACTATTGTCGTGAGGGCAAGGGAGCCGATGGCCATGGACCCCCCACCCCGTGGCTGTGGCAAGTAATGAAGACGCCTCTCTAGTGGCGGTGCAGACCACAGAGTAGGTGGTAATGCAAGTAGAGGACCCAGCTTGACGCCGACAAGCTCTTCGTGATAAAATAGGTCCCTAAGGAAAGGTTATGGGAGTACTTCAAATGTTTCATGAAGGTTACATGCCAGATAAAAGATGTCAATGAGATGATAATCATCATCGCCACCATCTGTGGCCTTCTAAAGAGGTCCCTCATGGACTACAATGCTCGGAAGCCCATAAGAACGGTGGCTAAGCTCTTTGATAAAATGGAAGAATACACGAGGGCTGAGGAGGATGCGATGAGGTGGGAGGCCAACGTCGCAGGGCTTGCCACCGAGGCCAAGCCCACCCCCACCGTAAGCAACGAAAGGGGTCCCAGGGTAGGTATGTGCTCGACATCAAAGGGGGCAGCGACGAGGTCTCTACTACTAGAATAAAGAGTATAAAAATGCAAAAGAAAGTTAAGTTAAAATGGAGTCTGTCGTAGGGGTGGCCCCCACCTAAACCCAAAGAGTTGGTAGGAGATTATAAGGCCTGAATAGGCCATGTGTAATGACATAACCGCCTGTGAGGGGATAACTGATGTAAGGGTATAACTGTAAAAGCACTCTCATGTGTATATATATACGAGCAAGCCATGGGAGGACCTGTGCCATTACACTTATCTTCATCGCTCTCCACTACCATCTCTCTCTCTCTGCTTGGTCAAGAGCCACAACAGCTTGGCGCCGTCCGTGGGAGGACGAAGACAAGCTCAAGACCGAAGGAAAAAGATGGCACCAAAAGCTTCACCAACATGCGCGAAGGGAAAGAAGACGAATGGGTCGGAGCAAGCGTGAACACTGTGGCTTCGGCATCGACCGCCGAAGGAGTTGGTGGCGGCGTCGCGCCGTGGTCGTGGCGCCGACGCCGCGTGGCAACAACCGACCCGCCAAAGACCGCTACGACGACATCCAACCCGTCGCGCATCGCAACGACAAATTTCCACCACCCTTGCCGGTGCGCGCGAACCGACGGCGGGGTAGCCGCAATGAACCATCCGGCGGATGCGGGGATCGTGAGGCGATGGTCCCCGCACCGCCCGCCCACCGGGCGCCCGGCGTTCTAACGACACTGCGGTGGAAAGCGCCTACTAGCAGCCCTCAACGCGTTCGGCCGGGAGCTAGGGGACCCGCGGAGCCGTCCGAGATATACAAGAGGCTCGGGCCGCAGGTCGCGCCAAGATCGCGCCGAGCCCACGCCGAGAAGGTGGATAGCCGCGGCCCCCCACATCTAGCCGTGTCCCACCGAGACGCGTGAGATCCGAATCCCGCTGACGGGGCTGCAGCAGCGGCGTGGCCCAAGACTTCAAGTTCCTCGCATCACCGACCCGCATAAAGGTGACACGGATCTCGCGAGTTCGTGCGCGTGTGCGAAACCGCGATCGAGGCCACGGGCGAGACGACACCGCGGGCGAAGGACTCCCCCTTGCACCGCACGGAGTGGCGCTCTTGGTTTTTACCATAGAGCCGGCCCATCTACGCGTGGGAGCGACCGCGACCGCCAGAGCAACTTTCAAGGACATTATGTCGAGCGAATCGATGCGACCAACTCTTCACTGTGAAGCAAGGACCCTGAGACGCCCGGTTACTTCAAGCGCCGCCAAGATTCGCCGGTAAACGATGTTAACGAAACCACGATCGTTAGTGCAGCCATACAGGCCTTCGCCGCCCGATGGCCGAATACAACGCGCGAGGCCAATCACGGCGATACGTCAAGCTCTTCGACAAAATGGACGAGTATGCGCGGCGGAGGAGGATGCGCGAAGACGCAAAGATCACCGCCTCGGCCTCGCCGTGAGGAGCGCCCGCGCGAGGTCGGGCGGTGGTCCTCCTCGGCCGAGCCAGAGCCGAAAGCCCCGAGGAGGCCCTCCCGAGGCGGTGAGGCCGAGGTGCAGAAGGCTCTTCACGATGCAGCCTAAACCTCGGCGCGCCACCACGGCCGCAGCGCCCACCATGTCCTCGCCACCGAGCGCTCGACAGGACCCGACCGCCTCACGGAGGGGAGACCGGGATCGGAGGGCGGATTTGATCGCGGCGGCCAACCCCACGCAGAGCAAGAGCTCCCGCACTATGGCAAGTGGTGCGAGGTACACGCTACGCGATCATTACACAAGGGCATGCATCGCGGTGATGGAGCCGCGGAGGGTGACGGCCGGATCTCGGCTCGCCTCCTCGGCCCCGCCGGCCCACGTGGGGCACCCAAGGATGGCCCCATACGGCCACCGCGACGGAGGCGCGCAGCATCACACCGCCAACGCCATCACCGAGGCTCCTCTTCAAAAGCCCCGGGAGCAGCCAGAATCGTGGATGCCGCCCGCAACATCACCTTCGACTTAAACGACGCCAGGGGCGTGGAGTACCGCCACCAAGACCTCTAGTCATCCAGCCCACATAGCATGCCGCGAAAGTCGTGCACGCCCTGTCGACGGGAAGCTCCACGAACATCTTATTCGCAGAAGCCCTCGATCGCATGGCAATCCCGGCCGCTAGAGCGCCCAGAGCTCCACTTCAAGGCTTCGGGGTCAACCGCAGCCACAGGGCACGTGTCCTTCCTGTCACTTTCCGTCGAAGGTAACAAGGGTAACATCTGACCGAGCATGTCACCTTCGATGTCGTAGATATCCCGCACCTACAATGCCGCATCGGGCGACTGCCATCAACTCTTTCGAGGCAATCCCGCACCACGCCTTTTGTGTGTAAAGCTCCGGGCCCGGAGGGTGTCATCACCATCTTCGGTGACTGTGACTGCCAGACGCGTGCGGCGCGCAGCTGGCCCCGCATCGCCTCGGCATGCCCTCTCCGCGCGCCGGCGATGGGCCCTCCGCTCCCGTGGACACCCAAGCCTCGGCCGGCGGTGTCAAGAAGGTGCCGCTCGAGCGGAGGGGCGCTTGTGTCCATGGGCGAGGGCTCACCGGGGTCGAACGGAGCTGCCCGAGTGCTTGAAACAACGCGACATCTTCGCATGGTCCCCGAGGACATCAAGGGCGAGACCGAGCGAGAATCGAGCATCGCTTGGCGATCCGCCCGACGCCAAGCCGGCCAAGCGAGGCTCCGCGCATGTCGATGGATCGGCAGCAGCGCCAAAGCGGAGGTGGCAAAGCTTCGCACCGGGTCATCCGCGAGGTCCACCATCCGTAATGGCTCGCTAACCCGGTGCTAGTCAAAAGGCGCCACGGGTCCGCGCATGTGCATCGACTTCACGGCACTCAACAAGGCGTGCGGCGACAACTACCCTTGCCGCGCATCGATCAATCGTTGACACCATCGCTGGTGCGAACTCATGAGTTTCTGACGCCTATTCCGCTACCACCGGTATACATGGTCGAAGACGACGAGGAGAAGACCGCTTATCACACCACTTGGGACGCTCGCCGTCGAATGCCCTTTGGCTTGAAGAACGCAGCGCTACCTTCACCCGCCTCATCGCCATTGCCCGCCGCCCACTCGGGAGGAACGTTGAAGCCTGCGTCGATGACGTGGTGGTCAAAACTCGGCAACTTGCTCTACACGGCCGGGACCTCCAGTGAGACCTTCGACAACCTCTCGAAGGCGGGCATCAAGCTCAACCCGACAAGTGTGTCTTCGAGGTATAGCGGGCAAACTCCTAGGTTTCAGAGTGTCCGGCGGGGCATCCAAGCGAACCCGACAAAGTAGACGCCATCCCGGGTATGGAACCGCCAAGACAACGAGGGAGGTCCAGAGGTCGGCGGGCGCATGGCGCATTAAGCCGCTTTCTATCCAGTGCGGTGGGGCTGCCGTTTTCAAGACACTCGCGGTGCGATGGATTTCGTTGGGACGGAGATCGCGCAAGGCCTTCAACGAGCTCAAGCAAGACTGGCAAGCCTCCCCACTCTGTCGCCCCAAGCACTGAGGCTCCTCCTCGCTCTATCTCGCGCGCGCGCCATCATGCGCGCCGCCTCGCCTTAGAGGAAGGCGTCATGCAGCGCCCGCCTACTTTGTCTCCGAAGCCCTTCAAGGCGCCAAGACAAGATACACGGAGCTTGAGAAGCTCGCCTATGCGCTGGTCATGGCCTCGTGAAGCTTCGGCATTATTTTCTCGCTCACCCGATCACGGTGCCTTCCTCGCTCCCTCCGCGAGATGCTACACAACAAGGAGTCCACAGGGCGATCGGTAAATGGGCCACCGAGCTCGCTCCCTTCTCTCGACGTATGCTTCGCGGACGGTAATTAAATCCCAAGTCCCGCGGATTTTCGCCGAATGGACCCCGCCGCCCAACTCGCCGGACGCACGATGATCCCGCTCGACGCTACAATCGACGGAGCTTACGCGCCGCCGCGCGCGGCGTAGGGCGGTGATCATCACGCCCGAGGGACGCTTGCTTACTCGGCGCGCGCTTGCCTTCCCGCCACCAACAACACGGCTGAATACGAGGCACCGCTTTTTGGCTCGGGCGGCTCAAGGCGCTCGGCGCGAGATGTGCCGGGTCCGCACCGACTCGCGCTTGGTGGCCGCCATGTGGACAAGTCATATCAAGCCAAGGACCCCGAAGTTGGCTGGTACCTCGGCGGTGAGGGCGAGGAAAGGCACTTTTGGGTGTCACCGCAAGGCCATCCCCGGCGGAGAATGAGCAAGCCGACGCCGCCAAGGCGCCACCAAGAATCGCCCCGAGCGGGCATTCTACGACGTGTTAGCAAGCGCCATCGCGCAGACAACCGGACGCAGGCACTTGTCCACCGCATTGATCGGCGGGAGATTGGCGAGCCCATTTTCAATTTCTTACAAGGCCTCACCGAGCCGGAGGACCTGCCGAAGCCGCGACGATTGTAGCACCGCGCACGGTCCTTCCAGTGTTCGAGGACACTCTACAAGAAAGGGGTTTGCGCGCCGCCTCTGCGCGCCTCTACCGAGGAGGAAAGGAGCTCTTGGCGGAAATCCACGCGGCGTATGCGGATCCCACCGGCGCCAAGGTCATTAGTCGGCAAGGCGTTGACAAGGCTTCATCGCCGATCGCCATCACCGACGCCAGACCTCGTCCGTCGGTGCCAAGGGTGCCGATGGATGGCGCGCATCATCCGCAGCCCCGACAAGCCTCAACCCAATTCCCGTGTAGCACTTTGGCGCTGGGGGTCTCGATATAGTAGGACCACTTGCCCGAGCTCCGGGGACCTCCGGTTCAGTGTAGTCGCTACCGAGTATTTCTCCAGTGGCGGAAGCGATCGCTATGGCCAAAGTAACTTCGCGCCATACGCGCTTCCTATGGTAAAACATCATATGTCACTTCGGTGTGCCTCGGGAGCTCACGGTCGACAATGGCCTGCAGTTCGACACCACCCTCTTCAAAGATTATTGTGACAAGATGGGCATCACCTCCGATTCGCCTCGGTAGGGCATCCCGATCCAACGGGCGGTCGAGCGGCGAATGGCGCCATTTCGCCGCCATCAAAAGCGCTGGTTGGATTGCCGGCGGCAAGTGGCTGCCGAGCTTCACAATGTTCTATGGTCGCCGCACAACGGTAACACGCCCGACGGATTCACGCCGCTTAAGCTCCTTTTCGTGACGGCGGTGACGCCGAGGAAATCAAGGCGGCTCGCGGAGGGTCCTCGCCCAAGCACACAAGAGGAGCGCGTGTGTCCTGGACCTCCTCGACGGATACGCGCGACGCAGCCCACCATGTCGAAAGTACGCGCGGTAGACAATGCGTGCTCGGACCGCTCTATATGCCCGCGGGGTTCAAGCTCGGGATCTGCCTCGAGTGGCGCTCAGCGAAACCGCTGGCAAGCCGGAGTCAAGTGGAAGGCCCGTATCGTAACGAGGCATTACCGAAGGGGCGTACCGCCGCCACGCCGAAGGACAAGCCTTCGCACACATGGAACGCGGACAGTTGCGGCGATACTACGCCTAGAAGCGTGACAAAGAGCGAGAGCCACCACCCGTTGTTAGCGATGCTCGCCGCGCAAACGGGAGTTCAATAAAGGTTGCCGTTCCCGCAACATCCCCGTCCGCGCTGAAAGCGTAACAAAGTCCACGGACTTTAAATAAGACGTGGCGCCGAGCCTAGCTCGCACGCGAGAGTCTGCGGACTATAAATAAGACGTGGCGCCGAGCCTAGCTCCACACGCACTCACCCACGGACTTTAAATAAGACGTAGCGCCGAACCTAGCTCGCACGCGAGAGTCTGCGGACTATAAATAAGACGAAGCGCCGAGCCTAGCTCGCACGCACCACCCACGGACTTTAAATAAGACGAAGGCGTCAAGCCCGCACGCCGAGAGTCTCGGACTATAAATAAGACGTGGCGCCGAGCCTAGCTCGCACGCACCACCCACGAACTTTAAATAAGACGAAGCGCCGAGCCTAGCTCCGCACGCACTCTACGGAGTATAAGTAAGACGCAGCGGGGACGCCCGCGCGCTCTACGGAGTATAAAGAAGACGAGCGCCGAGCCTAGCTCCGCACGCACTAGTCCACGGACTTTAAATAAGACGTGGCGCCGAGCCTAGCTCGCACGCGAGAGTCCGCGACTATAAATAAGACGTAGCGCCGAGCCTAGCTCGCACGCACTCCCACGGACTTTAAATAAGACGTGGCGCCGAGCCTAGCTCGCACGCGAGAGTCTCGCGGACTATAAATAAGACGTGGCGCCGAGCCTAGCTCCGCACGCACCGGTCCACGGACTTTAAATAAGACGTGGCGCCGAGCCTAGCTCGCACGCGAGTCTGCGACTATAAATAAGACGTGGCGCCGAGCCCAGCTCGCACGCACCATCCACGGACTTTAAATAAGACGTGGCGCCGAGCCCAACCGCACGCGAGTCGCAGACTATAAATAAGACGAAGGCGCCGAGCCTAGCTCGCACGCACCACCCACGGACTTTAAATAAGACGTAGCGTCGAGCCTAGCTCCGCACGCACTCTACGGAGTATAAATAAGACGCAGCGGGGGGACGCCTCCGCGCGCACTCTACGGAGTATAAAGAAGATGTAGCGTCGAGCCTAGCTCCGCACGCACTAGTCCACGGACTTTAAATAAGACATAGCGTTGAGCCTAGCTCCGCACGCGCGAGTCCCCGGACTATAAAGAAGACGTAGCGTCGAGCCTAGCTCCGCACGCGCGAGTCCCCGGACTATAAAGAAGACGTAGCGTCGAGCCTAGCTCCGCACGCACTAGTCCACGGACTTTAAATAAGACGTAGCGTTGAGCCTAGCTCCGCACGCGCGAGTCCCCGGACTATAAAGAAGGCGTAACGTCGAGGGTTCGCCTCCGCACGCACCAGTCCCCGGACTTTAAATACTACGTAGCGGCGAGGCCCGCCTTCGCACGCGCGAGTCTCCGGACTATAAAGGAAGTCGCAGCGTCGAGGTTCGCCTCCGCACGCGCCACTCTACGGAGTATAAACAAGATGCACAAACCCGCTCTCCGCGTCCGGCGATGGGTAACACCAAGCATCAAGTACTACTTGGTCCCATTGTAAAAGCAAAGGGGTTACATGGTCACAAGCGTAAAAACCCGCACATCATCCCCCTACCCTACCCGACCAACCACTCACCTTGGCGCGGTGCGAACAAGCCCGCGCCGTCGCGCCGCGCGCGAAGGACCCTTCAAGCCATCGGAGAAGGTCCTCCCATGCAATGTTCGCCGCACGGCGACCCTCGCGCACCTTCCCGGCGGCCCCAGCATCCGCTGGTGGAAGTTCTCGCAGCTAGGCCCGATGGAGCGGATAGCATCCGACATAACCTCCGGTCGGCCGGGAGGGTCCAGCTGAGGATTCGCTAGCTCATGGGTATGCCTACACCCACGAGTATGAAGCGGGGAGGGCGGCACGCACCAACATAGCCGCAGCGCTCGCCAAAGGTTCTCGGCGCCACAAAGAGCAACGCCGCCCTCCTCGACAGCCCGAGCGTCTCGGCGACAGGCCTCCGCCAGGCGTGGTATCCGCACTCGGACGCACAGATCTCGAAGGGCCTGTTCGAGACTCCATGGCCCGCCATGCCGATATGGACGCATTTTCCAAGGCAAGGTGGTTCTCGCAGCAGACTCGCCACCGGGCGTTCTCCCCTCTAGGGCGGCGACCGCCGCACGGGGTGGCGCGCTCCCTGCCGCGGCGCTCGAGCTTCCGTGGCGCAAGTTGTGCGGCCACCGTGGCGCCCTCCAGCGCACGAATTTCTTCATCCTTCGCGGCGAGAGCGATGTTTGCTTCGCGGAGGTCGGCTTCCGAGCCCTCCGCTCCGAACGTGGGCCTCGCCAAGGACCGCCGAGGCAAGCGCCGGATGAAGCAACAAATCAGCAAAGCGCCCAGCAGCACCTTACAAGCCGGCGCACATACTTACCCTCATCTCGAGGCTCGCAACGCGAGCGCTAGGTGGTCCCCGCGCGCATGACGACAAAGCACCTCTCGGTTGAGGCCGCTGCCGCACGCTCGCGGCGGCGTGAGGTCGCAAAATACCTCCGGCGAGGAGAAAGTCCGAGCGAAGCGAGCCCCGCCCCAACACGCCAGATTTATCGCGCCACGGCCGCGTCGGCGAAGATGGACACCGCGGGCATCTCGCACGAGGCTCCCGACTTTGCGCATACCTCCGCTGTTCGATCCTTCGCCACGTACGGGAGACGTCGTCTCGCCTGGTGTCGGCAGAATGAGCGAGCAGATCGGAGAGAGTCTCACGAAGTCAGGTGAAGAAAGGGACTCACACCTACCTCCTGCGCCCCTCGTCACGGTAGGAAGTGGCGCCGGTCGACCACCTGGGGGAGGCGCGCCTCGACGGTCGGGAGAAGGTCTTCTGGCCGCGCCACCGCGAATCCCGCGGCAAGGCCCCGCAACAGCGTGACGACCCTCGTCGGCGGCGGCGGGATCGCGTCCGAGGCATTCGCTGTGGGGCACAGCGATTCTTCCGCGGCAGCACCGGCCGGTCACCGCCGCCCCACGGTTCCTCGGTAGGGGCACGCCCTCGCCGGCCGCCGCGGTTGATAACGCACCGCCCCGTGGTTTGCTCGCCAGAACGACGCCACCCCGGGTTGACGGGTCCCAACTCAACGATAGCCGCGAGCCCGAGCACGGCTCGTGGCGCCGGCAGAAGGTGCCGGGGATCCGCGCGGGCACCTCTCAAGCAAGATGGCTGTGCCCACCACCGGTCGTGCGCCCCATCTCAGCTGGGCTAGCCGCCGGAGTGGCTGCCGAGTCGCATACGGCAGCCGAGGAACGGGCCCGGCGTCGCGAAGACAGCCCCGTAGGGCTATCACCGCCCCGAAGCTGAAGTCCCGCGGAAGCTCTTCCGCACCACACGCCGGCACGGCAATGCCTACACCTCGCAGTGCGGTTTATCCGCCGCTAGCCGCTTTGACCGCGCCTCGCGAGCCCGGTGCTCCTTAAGCGTGTACGGGCCGAGGCGCGCCGCAACCGCGCTCGCATCTTCTAGCCGAGCCACTGTGCAGGAGATCACGTCAGTTAGGCGGAAGCCAAACAAATGCGATGGCGCGCTGGGCGACTTACAAGGGGCGGAGGGCGGAAGCAGCCGAGACACGGAGGGATCGAACCCATCCTCGCGGGGGCCATTCTGCACAACATACTTCCCCCGGGAGGAGAGTGGCGCCGCCCCATGCATTGTGAACACCGACGAGGCTTTGCAGCTTCCGCGTGTCGTCAATCTCCGCCTTCAGACTCGGCGTGCTGTTAAACGAGATCGGCCCGCCTCGGCACTGCATTCTGCTCTTCTCGGTCACGGTGTAATAGAACCACCACTGCGTCCCACCGACGCCATCGCCTCGACGAGGTCGCCACGAGGAACAACGTCGCGCAGGACGCCCGGAGCACGAAGTCCACACCGCCGAAGTTGGACACCGCCCCGCCAACCTTTCTGGGTCGACAGTGTGCGTCGTGCAGGGTGGCGAATAAGCTCGCGCTGGGGCGCCACCCCTCTGTCCGCACGCCCACGTGAAGACAATGGCGGAGTATCGTGTGGGGCGTCGCTTGGGCTAGCTCCAACTTATAGGCCCGCAGACTTCGCCACAAACAACGTGGAGGGCATCCAAGGCGGCATCAAGAACGCGACGAAACAATTGCCTCTGGGCCCGGGCCGGCTCCGCCTCGCCCCGCCGGGGTAAGCGAGCCCCATCGCGATCCACGATCTTCCCCTCATCCACGAAGTCGTTGCGCGTCCCCTCCGTCATGCGGCTCTTCCCCAGCACACGGGAGCAGGAGCCTCCCGAGTGCTCCATCGCGTTCCACCACTTGTTGGCGCGCGAGCTCCCCCGCGGCACCAGTTTGTACTCTTGGGAAGGATGGGTCACCTCGCCACAGCTAGGCAAGGAACCGCAATGGGTGGTAGGTGGCGTCGTCAGGGCTAGCCATCGCTCTTCGCGACGAGAGAAGAAGAAGAAGCAGGCAAAGGAGCAACTGGCGTGACAATTAGCACGGGCGCAAGCGAAACGGCAGATCAAAAAGCAAAGCGAGAAAGGGTGCCTCCACCTCAACACTAGCACCTTATAAAGGCCGCTCGCCTGCCTTGTGGCTCAGCACGCAGACGGATCAAATTCCCAGCGATTCGGCTGTCCAAGATTTGGAAAGAAGAACCGCTGGGGCCTAGAGGGCCGCGCCTGGTAGGTGGCCAAGCAACGCACAGCGTCCCTACCTCTTCAACACGCGTCCAACTTCTCGGGGGACGAGGCGAACGGCCGCGGTCACGCAACCGCTCACATCCCACGGCGCACCAGTCGTGAGTCGCCACGCGCCCCACTGCGGCATGGCGGATCGCGACGACGCGACGCCGACCTTTGCCGTGCCGGCGTCGGCATAATTCCAGCCGCCATTAAAAGCGCACTACGAGACTGCAAGGTCACAACAGCCCCGGAGCGCAACCATACCGGCGCCAAGCTCCGATCGCGATCCGCCACCCGCTCGAAGGGTAGGGGCGGAGCGCGCGCGCCATTGACCAGGCGCCCGGCCGCCGCCACCCGCTCGAGGGGTAGGGGCGGGCGTGCGCGCCTGCGCCGACCAGGCGCCAGCCGCGCCACCCGCTCGAGGGGTAGGGGCGGAGCGCGCGCTCTACCGACCAGGCGCGGCCAGCGCCACCCGCTCGAAGGTAGGGGCGAGTGCACGCGTCTACTTCAACAGGCGCCAGCCGCCGCCACCCGCTCGAAGGGTAGGGGACGGAGCGCGCGCCTACGCCGACCAGGCGCCGGCCACGCCACCGCTCGGCGGGTAGGGGACGGAGCGCGCGTCTCATTTTCGACTTGGCGCCACCGCGCCACCCGCTCGAAGGGTAGGGGCGGAGCGCGTGCCTCATTCGACCAGGCGCGGCCACGCGCCACCCGCTCGAAGGTAGGGACGGAGCGCGCGCGTCTACTTCGACTTGGGCGCCACCACGCCACCCGCTCGGCGTAGGGGACGGAGCGCGCGCACCTACTGACCAGGCGCCACCCAGCGCCACCCGCTCGAGGGTAGGGGACGGAGCGCCGCGCTCTTTCGACTTGGGCGCCACCACGCCACCGGTTGAAGGGTAGGGGCGGAGCGCGCGTGCCTCATTGACCAGGCGCCACCTTCCAGCGCCACCCGCTCGAGGGGTAGGGGACGGAGCGCGCGCGTCTACCGACCAGGCGCCGGCCAGCGCCACCCGCTCGAGGGGTAGGGGACGGAGCGCGCGCCTACTGACCAGGCGCCACCAGCGCCACCCGTTAGAAGGGTAGGGGCGGTGCGCGCGCGCTACTGACCAGGCGCGCCCCAGCGCCACCCGCTCAAGAGTAGGGGCGAGCGCGCGCCTATTTCGGCTTGACGCCACCTTCACCGCCGCCTGCTCGAAGGGTAGGGGACGGAGCGCGCGCGCCACTACGACTAGGCGCCACCTCGCTACCACCATACGGACTTCAGCCCCCAACCACAAGCTTGGAGGAATTCACAGCCGCAGGGACGGAGGGGGCCAAAGGACTCGACGACATGGCCCGGCCCCGTGAAGCCCTTCACCATGAGAGGCTCCTATCGTAGGGGTGGCCCCACCTAAACCCAAAGAGCTCGGTAGGAGATTGTAAGGCCTGCAATAGGCCATGTGTAATGACATAACCGCCCCGAGGGGATAACTGATGTAAGAGTATAATCTGTAAAAGCACTGCTCATGTGTATATATATATACGAGCAAGCCATGGGGAGGACCCAGGCCATTACACTTATCTTCATCGCTCTCCACTACCATCTCTCTCTCTGTTTGGTCAGTAGCCACAACAGAGTCTTTTCAAAGTAAAGATCTTAGCAATGAATTCATCTTAATTTAGTCATAAAGACTATGAAATAGATACATATAACCTATTTGGGGGATTGGTTTCAAGAATTTTAAAGGAAACCATAATAAGTCACAAAAACCCCTTTATGGCTTAAAAGACCGAAACAACTTGAAACGGGGCCATATTTTGAGTTAACCAAAGGAAATGATATTTAAAACACATCAAAGAAGCTCACTCTTGAAATATCCTTCAAATACTTTTTTAATTTACAAAAGAGCTCATATAAGGAATGCTTTAGAGCCCAAAAGTTTAAATGAGAAACACATCCAAAAGAGCTCCAAACTTCATGAAAATTTTAAAGTAGATAGAAATCACACTAGAAACATTTTTCATGAAGTTACCATGCTTATTTTATCAACAACCAAAGAGATATTTGTATTTGAAATCATGTTGAGCTAAAAAACATAGCCATAGCTCCTTAATGCATTGGGAAATAAGCTCTGAAAAATCTAATATAGATCACGAAGCTAGTCCTTACAAATACATAGAAGTTTTATTTTGGTATACTCACCCAAATGTCAACCATTTTTAAGTTGTGAAAATCAAGAAGTTTTAGAAAACTGAAAGTTTTAGGTTTTCAGATTTTGATATTCCATTTGGACTTTGAAAGAGGGATGAAAATCTGTTTAAAAGAATTCAAATAAATTTGATAAAATTTGGTATCAAATACCAACTATATAGGATTAAATTGTATTTTCTCAAATCATGAACCCATTTAGAGATACAAATCACAAATGAACACAAAGCTATGCAAAAGTCAGAATCTTTAGCATGTTGACCAAAGTGAGAACAAGTCATAACTTTTTCAAACAACGTTGAAATGATTTTAAATTTGGCAACAACAAACTTTGGACTCCTAAAAAAGTTTTCCAATAAGAAATTTGAAAATGGAGTCTCCAATCAAAAGTTATGCCAAATTGAGCTTTATAGGCCTTCAAAGTGAATGGTTTTTGCTCAAACCTTCAAAACACATCTGTAAAAGAATTTCATGGAGTTTTTCACTTTCATGGATTTGTATGGGTTAAAAATACTATATCAATCCATCATACACAAAGAAATCTGGCTTAAATAGCGAAATCCACTAATGCAAGAATAGGTCATTTTTAGGTTAAATCTATTTTTCAGTGAATTTCAAATGAATGTAACTTTTCAAATGTTGGTATTCTAAGAAACCATTGAACTAGAGGAATATTTGAAATGACCAATACTATCAGTTTGGTATTCAAAACTTTTTCAAAAACTCAATAGATTTTGATTTATGGAAATATATTTTTTTTATTCAAAAACAAGATCACATAATATCCTTTTAAGGCCAAATTTGCTATTTTATTTATAAAATAGGAATTTTTACTCCAAAAACATTAGAAAACATTTAAAATACAAATTTAAATCCTTTTATCTTGTTTTTAACAAATTTAGGTCTTTTAAACAAGATATTTGACTTTTGACCAAAGAGGCTCTTTGAAAAGGTATTTGACTTCTGATCAAAGAGGCTCTTTGAAAAGGCTAAACTTCTGTATCATTGACAACTTCACTCTAAAAATAACAAAGGTAGCAAATAAGAACAAAAACATGAATTTGCAAGAACCATAAATCATTTTTGGGCAATTAGGTAAAATAGTTTTTCCAGTATTAATACTTTACCCCTTTTTAAGTAAGTCCAACATATTTAATAAGTTTTCACAACGGAAAAACTCCCCCTTACACAAAGATTTCTCTTGGCATTTTGTTTCTTTTCCTTTGATGCACGAAAGATTCTTTTTCATTTTGTCATGTTCTCCTTTTACATCTCTATCCCTTAAGCTTACGCAAGCTCTCATTGCATTTTGCTCCACCGCCAGCCACTGTGGATAGCACGGTTCACCGCGTGAAAACCCAAGAGCATTGCTCCGTTAGTTTTGCCTTAGCTTGTAGCTCATGGAACCACCTCCAATTTGAAGAAGCTAGGTAAAAAATATAAAGTTCACTATTGCCATCCATGTCACCACCTCCTTTCTCGCCACCGACCATAATCCAATGACCCTAGCTTCCCGCACTGTGCCCAAACCACTCATGGTAGCCCCTTGAACCTTTCCTACACGACTTTGGCCTGAGCATAGCTCTGTGCTGTTGACACCGTATCTCTGCCTAGCATGGCCGCTCACCACTGGTTAGCCATCGTTGTAGTGCGCCTCTCTGAGCACTGTCACAACCAATAGATAGCTCTTGGCCCACGTATTCCATTTTGGCCCTTGGGTGTACATGCCGACCTCTCCCAAGGCTAGATTTATTTCTAAACAAGACTAAGCATTTTCTACAAAATTCCTCTAGCCATACTAGTGTACTAACTAGAGTTTTATTCTAGGGTGACAAGGCATACATGAATCAATGTCAAATAAGGTAATAAAAAATAGGTATTAACTAAATTTAAAACTGGAATTAAAATACATTAAATAAAAATATGCATACAAAATAATTTAAAATAACATAATTTTATTTGTGAACTAGGATCAAATGATTAAGGTGTGTGACTTGCCTTGCTTCGTTGATTGATGAGTATCGTCGAAGTACAGTTCTTCAGATTCGTCTCAATCTACATGATAAGTTAACCAAACAACCTCAAATAAAGTTCAAATAAAATCAAATAAACTTCAAATATTAAAAAGGAGGGTAGAAATAGATAGATTGGAATTTTTGATGAATTTAGAAATTCGAACGAGTTCAATCGGAGCTAGGATGAAGGAAAATAGGCTCCTAGAAGTTTGAATTCCAAAGAAACGAATAAAAGAATTTTTTGGAATTATTTTTCTATTGGAAAAGATATTTATGATACCCTGGGATTTTTTATTTTGGGTTGAATTCTTTTCCTAAGGGAAATTGGAATTATGAGGTCAACATGACGTCATCACCATTTTGGATTTCTATACAAAAGAAACAGATAATTTCCATCCAACCGATCGTCCGAACGTTTATGGAACGAATACAGAACGGAAAAATGGGTATCTGATTTTATTTGTATCTGACCCCGACTCCAACGAAAAATATGAAACTTTTAAATTAGGTCCCTTACCCTTCCACAATTAATGTGAGACTATTCCGACAATCTCCCCCTTCATACATTGGTGTCCTCTCAGCTCTTCACCGCCCCTTCACTGTACACCAACGGTCCTCAGAATCATAATCCATTAGACGTTCATACACTAGTGTCTATTGGACCAGAGATGTTAAAACCGAGCTCTAATACCACTTATTGAATCGTAAGGACCTTTTCACCCTAAAACTAGCCAATGAGGTGAGGAATTTCCTCACTTCTAAATTAGATCTTTTGTTCTTTCACAATCAATATGGGACTTCTAACGTATTCAAAATCCGCCACCAAACGCAGTGAGAAACAAAGAAGACTTCCGCTATTTTCCGTCGCTCGTCAGATGATGGCAATTCCTCTGTCGAAAGAAGCGACGAACACAGGTGATGCAGATTGGGTCCGATGCTTCGTCCAGATGTCGCCTGAATGAACGGGTCCGTACAGGCGCTACCCTCTTTGCTGATGCCGAGGGATGGCCGGCAGCAGGAGTTGAGATCGCTCCTTCCCCCATGATAGCGGCCAAGTTTCAAACCCAAAACTTTAATACTACTTGTTATAAAAAGCCCTAACAAAGTTAGATAATGAAAAAAGAATGAAGGACAAGAATTTAACATAAAAAACTTTTACAGAAAAAATCATATAGGCACAAAAGCGGGATTCACTATACGAAAAGAGATTAACACGGGAAACTTTAGCGTATATCAACCGTATGACACAAGGGTACATATATCAACCCAAGTTCTTGAATATTACAAAACTAATACGAGGTGAACGTATTTGTCCACTTAAACACATATACAAATTCGTATTATACTTTAACATTTAACATAATGGATTAGAAGTCTTCCTTCCATCTGAACAACACATCGATGGATGTTGGCTGCAATCATGTAGAATACAATTCCAGTTCTCCATAAGACATGGGACACAAAATCCACACAAGGTAGCAGTAATGGTTCATCAAACATCACAAGTCAAAAGACACAAAAGAGGAAATATACACAGTAACAACAATCAACTGTGTTGACTATGTAGCATGACTTGGGACCTATGCATCGTCAGAAAGAATCACAATAATTTGGCGATGAATGGCAAGATTGGTACGACAGCTAGAGAAGAACCAGAGAGATTGATCATCTGATGAAAGCGTGCCTTCTTGCCCCTCTTTGGTCCACGTGAAGCTGTGGCGACTTCGGCTTGGTCACATTCTTCGTCGATCTGCGAAAACAGCAATCGCAAGTTTGTGAGATCAACTTCAGGGAGCTGAACACTGGAGACTATCAAAATTTTGGTCGTTTCTGCTCACCTCTGTGGACGGAATGGTCTGTCGAACCTTGGGAGAGGCCGTGCGTGTGGCACCAGGGTCCTCCTCAGCTGCTTCAATGCCTTCTCTTCCTCGATCTTCAGACACAGATTACAGGCGGTTGGTCGCCAGAGCAGGTAAAAAAATGCATGCACTATGGAAACATTGGAGGAACAGGTAAGATACGGTACCTTTTGTGCGAATTCGTTCTCCTCTCTCAACCTCTTGTAGCTAATCTCTTTTTCCTTCACCTGCATCGCAAAAAACGTTCCGTTAAACCTCCTAATCGTTGGTTTCCAATGAGCAACAGAATGAAAAAATGCAGGCAAGTTTACTGACCATGTTATCAAATTCTGATCTTTGAACCGCCCTTTCATCAACATGCAACGCAAACTGTTGGACTTCAGTAAGAGGCTTCCGCTCCTTCTCTGGAAGAGGAATAGGATCCCTGCAACAAAATGAAAAGGCTATTATCAATGCATCTTCCTCATATAGAAATCAAGAATTCTCAGGACGAAAGACTGTATGTGCTACTTACTCTTTCAGTATAGGCTGTGCCCTGACAATTCTCCTCTGAGCCTCTTCCCTCTCCATCCTTTGTCTTTCTTCCATCATCCTTTGCTGCTCCACTTCGTGTCTCACCAAACTCTCCAGCTGAAAACCTTCCGGCCTCGTGCATGGCTTCGTTTCTGGCTTTGGTGGCACCTGAACAGAAAAATGTTAGGCAAGAAGAATTAAGAGGTGGCTTGCAACCAGGAGATGTTGAGCAACTTTGTACGTACCACTGGATAGTCTGTGGTGTACGGATATGGGTTAGCCTTGGGAATCCTGGCTTTCTCTTCCTCTAATTGCTTCTGTAGGAGTTGTGCAGCTAGCTGCCTCTCTTTTTCATGCCCTCTTTCCTGTAACATGAATACAGTATTATTTGCTTGCAACAAAAATCGTGAGAAATGCTACGAGCATTGTAAAATGATTTGCAGTTCACGTACATCAGTATGTAGATTGAAAGGGTTTGGTATCGTGAGTCTAGGCACATCTTTCTTGTCATGATATGATGAAGCTTCAGAGTGAAGAGAAAGCTGCAAAATAGAAAATAAATTAAGAAGGGTGAAAGGTTTCTGACAATAAAATTGGGTTAATTCATTAGTTACATAACGGGATCCCTTACATGACTTACACCCACCTTGTCAAACAGATTAGCAACTGCAGGAGGACCCAAGCGATCATCAGTAGAAAAATGGAACTCCTTGGGCTCTGTTGCCTGAGGCTTTGGATGGGCACACACACCAATATCGCCCTTGCTCTCAAGAATCTGCATTAAATGGTGTTCAGACTGATGATCTGAAGCATAATGTCATCAAATGTATTGGCTTTAAGTGAGATAAGAAGACCTTTCTGTTCAGTGGCTTGGCCTTGAACTTGGGGGCCTTCTCCAATTCCTCCAGTTCCAATTCTTGAGAACTTTTCACCCTGTTGAAAAATGTTAGCATCGAACATAAAGATAGAATGTCCATTGGTTTCTCAATAAATGAGTGTCAAAGGCAAACCTTGATGGCCTAGCTCGCATTGCTGTCTCAAGTTGTGGAGGTTTTGGTTCTGTCAGTTTCGGTGGCTTACTACTCTGCAAGATTGAAGCATTTAATTTTCAGTAATGACAAGGATTGACATCGTAAGGTGGCAACCAGGTATAAGTATGTTTACCCGGATAGTTCCCACAGAAGAAGCTTCCGAACAGGTGTCTGCATGTCGAGTCGCTCTTTCCATCGTTTTAAGATGAAACTCCTGTAGTCATTGCGAGCGCATAACTGAATTAGTCAACGAAAAGGGTGGTCACTCGTGAATTTGTCATGATAATAGAATACATACATTGAATTCAGGAAGCTGTGGAACTTTCCTTGGAAGAGGAGGAAATGAAGGAGCTTCAGCAATCTAAAAGCAGAAGCAAGCAATTAGTTAGGCTTCGGCTACTTAAGTCTGCAATTAGTTAAGTCAAACAAATGTACAGTAAATGCATTCTCACTTTTTTGTTAAATGGCCGTGCTCTGAACTTTGGGATCTTGGCCAGCATCTCCTCCTCTAGCTCTGCAGAGCTTTTCACTCTGACTGCTCTGATCCTCTGGGAAGTCTGAAGCTCAGGTTCCTTTGGCCTTGTTAGTATAAGCTTGGGCCTTCTCTGTAATGCAGTTGCTGCATCCTCCTGCATTGTGCATACAAATTGCAATTTGATAAAAAAAAAACCTCTTGGTCAATTACCAATACCGTTTTTATCATCAAGTATTCAGATATAACAAATGTACGGAATTTTACCAAACTCCGGACTAGCAGGTGGAGATATCAAATTAAACAACATGCACTCACAAAATAATGAAGTAGCAGTCCATATACAGTCTTTTTTTAATTATCCCAATGTTAAATTATAACAGTATGGGCAATAGTTTGTTGATAATTAGCATTTTTACGAAACCAACTGCCCACATAAGAATGTGAAAGCAATATATCTAACAACAGAAATGAGGAAAGGAATACTAACATGAGAAAGTGATCTGTTGTGGGGGATGCCCAACTCTCTAGTTCCTGACTCGAACTTCTTAACCATTTCTGCTGCCGAAATATATGGAGTCACTTCCTGAAAAATGGCACAAAATTGCTATAGGTACCAAGTTCAAAAAAATCACATTGCACTTGCATTTTCATCTCTCCCCACGGAACATAAACAGAAGAGGATTTTGGCATCTACCTTCAGAGAGTGTGCATCGTCATGGTGCTTCCTCATGGAAGACAGGGTCATCTCAGTGCTTCCTGCTAAACCACCTCTTCCCTTGTGAGGCAACACCCTTGTCTTCACGTTCAGTATCTGGCCATAACAGCAATACAACATTCCTGTCATCAATCTTACAACTTCACAATGACACGGATTTATAAGTTCCGTCTGAAGTCCCATTCCAGTACCTGTCTTGTCCTTCCGTCGTCTAGCTTCTGCCTTTTCACAGCCTGATTTTCTTGCGCAATGTCATTAGCAGCAGTAGCTGCCTTTCCGGCCACCACATCACGAGACCCCCTAAACAAAACACAACCCAGATAACATTATGAGAATCATATCAAGATTCGAGAACAATATGTATGGGTGAGTGTATATTTCTCTTACTTGATCACACTGCTCTTGACACTCATCGAGCTCTGCTTCAGAGCAGACGGTTGCACAACCTTTGATCCGGTCACAGCGGCAAGACCTCCCTTGGACGCGTTCGCCTGCACCTTCGGAGTGCACGCTTCGGTCTTCACTATCGACTTGGCACAGGTAGGCACCGCTGTGACAACTTTCACAGGAGGAGGAGGCCTCTGCATCTTGGGCGTGCTAGACCCACCATTTGCTGCTGAAGCCACGCCAATGTGAATGTCAGAATTCAGATATCACAGTTCCCCACCGGCATTGATAGAAGAAATAGTTAGCAACCCACATTTTGCAGCCGGTTCTTTCGACGGGGGGAACTCAAAAGACGTTGGTGATTCCTTCTCCTCTTCCGCCGGCGGCGACTCCGACATTGCATCAGGACATGCAGCCGGACTGGCCAAAACAACCAAGGCAGTCAGTCACATGCCAAACACGGAGCAAGAAATAGAAAGAAGCAACACATTGGGGTCCAAAGAGGTAACCTTTCTTTGTGCCGCTGGCTACCGGGATTGGCATCAGGTACCTGAAGGATTCAGAATGTGAGCTCCAACAAACTAAATAGTGAGAACTGAGGAGATGGAGCACATGAAATCAGCTAAAAATCACATACAAAACCGAATGAACCGTCTTTCTTCTCCTGCGCATTCCTGAACAGCCAGAAGTGAAGTTGGAACACACGAAGAAAACAATCAACTTCCAATGACAACGAATCTTGGATAAATTTTAGAAAGAGAAGTCTCCAACGCTTACCCATCAACATCCCCTGCGGGGTTGGTGACGCCTCCTGCTGCCTCCTCCACCGCTTCCTTCTATCATCACAAATTTACAGATCACCGGATAATAAGAGCGGGCCAAAAGAACCCATATTAGGGCAAAATCGGAGCAATTTCCTTGGTTTGTTCTTACCTTTGGGGCCGGCTCCGCGTCCGCGAAGTCGAAGAGGCTGTCGATCTTGACCTCCATCCTCGACTCCTTGATCCTGGGGGCAAAAGCTGCAAGCGGGAAGGGGAGAGGAAGTTAGGGTAACTTTCCGGAGAGAAGCCACGGATTGGCGCGGGGAGGGGGAGGCAATCGAGTCGGGGCGGCGTGCGTACGCGAGGGGGCGTGGCTGACGGAGGCCTCCAACCAGCGCTCGGCGGCGCGGACCTCGTCCTCCGTCTCGTTGTTGACGAAGTCGAAGTACTTGGGCGCGCGGAACTCGTACGCCTCGTCCACCTGGAACTGCACCGCGGCCGCCGCCGTGCCGGTGGAGGGGCTCGTGTCCGGCGCCATGCACGCGGAGAATTCGAGGGGGAGGGCTAGTAGCGCGCGAGTTAGGCTCTCCTAGGGTTTCACCCTCTCTCTCGCTCGGGCTCTGGATGTCGTGGCGACCAATGTATTCTCGATGGGAAGGAAGAAGTGCAGGAGGTGTTGGCGATGGGGGGGAGCCCGGGTGGAAGGAGAACGTTGGGGAGGGGGGGAGGAGTCTTAACGGTCGGGAGATTCAGACCGTGTGCCAAAGTGGACAAAGGCTTAAGGGAGGCTGCGTCTGGGTGCGCGCGGGGTGCGCCCAACGGCTATTTTTGTGGGGCGGCTGCCAGTGGGGCCCGACAGGATTAGTGCGTGGGGAATAAAGATTTAACCGATTAGGAAGGTGAAGAGGATATAAGGAATTATAATGTACCATTTATCAACCTAAGAAACCAGCATAATGGGTGAACAGGCAAGGCATAATCAGATCCTAGGAGGATTGCACTCTATATGCTTCCCAATTAAGGGTCTATTTGGCAGAGCTCCACCACTAAAAAATGAATCTGCAGCAGCAGATCCACCAAAAATAGCTTCACCGTGAATCTGAGATTCCACCATGGAACTGGACAAAACTGTTTGGCTTGCACAACAGCTTCAGATCCACAAAACTGAGTTTTTGGTGGGAATAGCCTGTTTTGCCCATGGGTTTTATGGTGATATGGGATGAGGTGTGTAACCAGTGGCAAAAGATGGGTAATTACCACCCAACTCCACGAGTAGGTACGAAACAAAGTTTCGTGGAGCACCCCTTGAGGTGCTCCATGGATTTCATGAATCTGGAGCTAGATTCAGTATTTTGGTGGATCTAGATTTCGTGGAGCTGAAGCGTTTGGGTAAAAATTCGTGGAGTAGAGCTGTTTTTGATGGATCTGGAGTTGATGGAGCTCTGCCAAACAGGCCCTAAATGTCCTTATCTAATAAAAGATGTTAATCATTTAGCACCTCCAAAATCAACAGATATCTGGCCTAACAACGCGTAAACTCTCCTGTATTAGTATCCGATAAGATTTGGATACGTTATTAATGTTCCTCAGATGTTATACAGGTACGGCGGTAGCAGTTACATTAGAAAATGTGCAGGAAAAATATGTTGTTCACGATGAACACAACAAATGAAACAACAGATGGCAGCATATGCTGCTGAGAACATCTAGCAAAAAAGAGTGTTCTAGAGATAGGTTATGTACACTCAAAATTAATTACACACTGAATCAAGATGAAATACCCAGTACTATGTTGAATTGGCAGGATCAAACGGAGTTAAGATCTTGGGAGACTTGGTTTTGCCACCTGCACCAATGACAGCGACTATTACCTCATTTCATGTTTTGGGTGTACGGCAAGGTGCAAAAGTAATGTCTCCATACCAACCTTGTAAGAAGGAACCTCGCCAGAGGGCTTACGGTAGGAGCAGCCAATGATGGCGTATTAGCAAGTTTCTTGTTGCTGGCAGGTTCCAATGGAGGTTCAGGTTTCTTTGTGAAAATTGACATTGCCGTCTCCTGAAGACCTTGCAACGGGGAATCCTTCGAGCTGCAGGAGAGGTATCATGGGCCACAACGAGTTGAGAAAAGCAAGCAAAGAAGCGCGCAGAGAGAGAGAGAGAGAGAGAGAGAGAGCATAGTGAAGGCCGTACCTCCCTAGCTGATGTAGTAATCTGCCAACCAGTACCTCACAGGATCCAGGTAGCTCATGTTCTAGATCCATCAAGGAATCGAGGACTGCATGAACAGCAGGCCCTTCAAACTTGTCGCCAGTAGCCTGCAACAGGATAGCAACACACTACCAAAGTTGGAAGACATTTCTGGAGGGATGAAAGATCGATATTGGCGTATCATAGTGATGGCACAACTAAACCATTGTTGAGATTTGATTATCTTATTATTCAGTTCAGTTCTTAAAAAAATGAAGAGATAGTTGAATGATATAGACAGATGCACTTTGGTCTTTACAAGATTTTAAAGATACAAATGTAAATTTAGTAGAATTCAATGTAACAAAGACACTTAGATTGAAAGAAGGGACATGCCAAAAATACTTTACCTCTTTCAGAGAGGGAATTATCAATGATGAGAGTGCAGGCGAAGCTACAGAACCAGAAGCTCGAGGAGCTGATTGCCCATCAGCTAACTGCCGTGATTTGGGGCCTTTTTGCATGTCAACATTCTCACTACAGTAAAGAATATACATTTGTTAAGGAATGATAAAAACAACGGACAGCTAAGTCAAGACAATGCTAAAACTAACTTGAAATACCTTGGAACTTCATGACTATTTACCCCAGAAAATCTAGGTTCATGTGATTCCTTTTCATGTTTGTTGATAACTGGTCTTTCTCGAACATTGCCCTTTCTTAACCCAGCCTGTAGAGCAGCCTTTGCCTGCATGTATAGCTCAAGTACATAAATAACTATGCATCGACCATTAACCACAAGCGAGAAATTGGCAACAAAAACATGTTCATGTGTATCACCTCTGCAAGGTTAGTAGCACTATCCTCAAGTGAAGCACTTGATGCTTTTTCTTGAATCCCCAGCCTTGACCTTGAAGATCGAGGAGTTTCTGGTTCTTCACTTTGATTCCGAACAACTGTCCCACTGGAAGATATATCTTCATACGAGGAGAATCTGCTGGGAGGCTAATAAATAAGATGTATCAGATGCTGCTGCTTACTTCTATTCTGTCTTGTCTATAGGGAAAAGTAGGACCATCAATATTAAAAATCTAAAAACGATCTTTATGTACCTTGGAACTGTGATTAGAAGCTGCTGAGTACACCTGTGATGCTCTTGGAGAGCGTAACACAACAGTTCCTGACCCACTTACAGATTGGTCATTCTGGCAAAGAACCCACAGTTTAAAAACAGCATTAACCATTAACCAAGTCGCATGCCCTCTGATGAAAATCTTACATCTTCTGTAGAACTTTCTAGTCTCCCATGTTCACTCTGTGCTTCTCTCTGAGACAAGTTTGTTGATTCTTCAGATCCAGTCCATGATCTCCACTGATTTTCTCGATCAGCTGTACGTTTTGGTGTATTTGGACTATGAGGCATATCAAATCTACCATCCTTGGTGGAGGTTATTTGCGGTGGTCTTAAAGCACCTCGAACAGTTCCTGTGCCCTCTGATCTATCAGGAAAATCCCAGCCAGCAGCATTCCTAACCGTTCCTTGACTATAATAGAACAAAAATAATCAGGCACAGCAAGACAAAAGCAGCATAAGTTTACTAACTGTTTTATCAAACCTACCTGGAAGGAGAAGCTGCATCTTTTGTATCCCTCTTCACCTTGATAGTACCTGTACCACCATCTTCTTCTTCAATATGTGTTTGGCCATTTTCTGTGGCATCCATGCTGCCTTTTACTGAAAATTTTGGCCGCTCTCTGCCAATATCAGAAATAGAGGCACAATAGGAGAATGAGAAAAATATTGATACACTTCAATTATCAGTTAAACAGTGTTTTACTCAATTTTTTGTTAAGAGAAAAAAAGTATATCACATACCTTATTCTCTCCAGAAGCTTTGGAGTTTTTCTGGCATTTTTTATGAAACGGTGCTTAAGAAGCTCCTTAGCACTAGGTCTCTGTGATAAAGTTATAAAGGAAAAGCATTAAGCAAAATGTGACACAGACTACAAAATGCACGGTCTTTCCAGCCTAGACATGATATTAACTTGTTAATAATTCTCAAATAAGATTGACCTAGAGACTCACACCAAGAAAGTTTTGCTCTTAACTTTACAGTGTAGCAAGACTAAATTGGCAAAACATCTATGTAGAATTATGTACAAAATTTACAATATAGCAATGAAATATCCACAGAGCTGCTGTATTGTCCCTGCTTCTCTATAAAACATCCTCAGATGCCATTTCATTCCCCTTCTCTAGTTACTTACAATTATATCTGGCAGGATTTGAGCCCTTGATGGCATATCATAATCTTAGTTACAACTGGTGGGACTCTCAAACCAATGACCAGTACAAAACTAGTCATGTTGCAAAGAACATATGTTCAAAATAACAATGCAAAGAACAACATTGTTTTTATGAATCTGAAATTTCTCTGTCAACAAGTGCGGAGGAAGTGGTTCCTAGTAGAGGCAGAACCGCAGAATAAGAATTTTACCTCTGCTGGATTCTTCCTTAAACATAGTGACACAAACTCTTTCATCGGCTTAGAGAAATGCTCATCAAGCTGCATGTTAATAAATATACCGCTTATCTTCTCGTGAAGAAATGCATAGCAGATGCTTAGATAAATAGTAATGAAGCACTTGATAACAGTCGCTAAAAATAGTCAAGTGACCTGAGGAGGATTTTCACGAGGTATCATGAAAAGAACTCTCATGGGATGAATATCTGCCAAAGGGGGTTCACCTTTTGCCATTTCTATAGCAGTTATACCTAGAGACCAGATATCTGCCTGCATTGAGAGACAAACTTATCAAACAAAGGTCCGTAAGAAGCAAAATGTTTAACAAATGCACAAGTACCTTTTCATTGTACCCTTCAGAATTTTGAATAACCTCGGGCGCCATCCAAAAGGGAGTTCCAACAAATGTCTGAACAATTCAAAGCCATAAGCAAAGTACAAAGGTATACTCTTGAGTTAATCCATAAGCAAAGTACCAAGGTATATTCTAAGTTAATCTATGTGAATTTGCAAAATAACAAAGATTTCCCTGTATAGAATTCCAAAAAAGGGAAGTAAGCTTGATATTAATGTGATATTCAAAAAGGAGAAAAAAGGGGTTGCTGGGCCGCCTCGGCCCAGCCCAACTGGTCCTCATGCCCTCATAAAAGGGGGACAGGGCAGGGGGAGCCGCTGCCCTACCTTTCTATAGAGTGCTTAAACACCTAATTTGGTAGGGACGTAGGGTAGATTGAAAGTTGCGCTCATTTAATCACCAGGATAGCGGGGAAGCGTTCGGTGAAAGGAGGTTGTATGTGTTGGGTTTGCGTGTAGAAGCGAGCCGTTTGTTTGTGTGGATATGTACTATTTTAATGATGTATTGAGATGGCATATGTGTTGTCCAGGTGGAGGTTCAAGATCGGTGTCATCCACGTATCATCTACAAGTTTAAACAGACAAGTGCAAAGTAAAACGGTAAATTCTATTGAGTTGCAGGCACCAGTTAATACACATAAAAACTTAAGCTGATAAGGAAAGACGAACAATTCACTTATATTTCAACACCCCCTCAAGCGTAGGCTTCCACAAGCCCAAAAAAACGTGGAATAGAAGTGGGCTGCAATTATTTTTTTAATTGTGCCAACCGGGTCTTGAACTCAAGACCTCTTATATCTGATACCATATTGAGTTACATGCACCAGCTAGTTCACCCAAAAACTTAAGCTGATAAGAAAAGATAGGCAATTCACTTATATTTCAACAGTTGATGATTATTTCTAGTTAAACTTGCTACAATATTTACCATATTTTATTGATATATTTACACTTGTTTCCATGATGATTAAATGATGATGATGACTAAGTGATGATGAAAAGAGAATGGTAAAGAATGATAAAACTCGTGCATTATATTAAGTGCATATGTATGACATGAAGTAGCTGATAGATAATGAATGGTAAATCAAATGTGGTGTAAGATTGTATCATGTGTACGATAATGTTTACTGTTTTACTATGTACTTACTGAGTCTTGGATTCACGCTTGCTTTGTTGCTGTTTTTAGGTGACCAATGAGGTGTCATGTATCTGGGATAGGAGTAGCACCTCTGCATCACATCCAATAATAATGATCTAGAGCATCACCTCTATTTTCCTTAATATTGCCTTCACAAAGTAACTTGCTAGTCTGAAACTTAGTCAGTATAACCCTTGTAAACTAATGATGAACATTAAGAAGCTTTTATGGTAATGTATATTTCTTCAGTGACATTTTAGTTGCACGTTAAAGTATGCTCCTGGACGTATGGTTCCAGGCGTCCTCGAGCGCATGGCCTCGAGCGTTCTCGGGCGTGGCGTCCCAAGCGTTCTTGGGCGTGGGGTCCTGAACATTCTCAAGCGTTCTTGGGCGCGAGTGGCCTAGGTTTCAGTTATGACGTGTCTATTCTTATTTATAATACAATTGTTTTAATATTTATTGTTAAATGTATGTTGGGCCTGTTCTTTTTGGCTGCAGCTTTTGGCTGCGGTTTGTGGCTTTTGGGCTGTTTGTACAAGAGATTACAGAGTAATAGAAACTCGCGTACGATTTTTGCCGATATAAATGAAGTCAGTAAAATATGTAGTTATGTACTATAATTAACTAGTAGATCCTATCTTGAAAAAATATTCCGTTTAAAAGCTAGTTACTGTAGAAAAGCCGAAAAGCAATTTTTAGAAGCTAAAAAGGACAGGGCGGTTGTTTACCATTTTATTAAGATATAACTAGAGGAGATGCTACCGAAATCTAGTAGTGATGGTGGTGAGTTTAGAGAGATAGTAAATAGTGGTAGCATTCTGGACTGGGGTATTACAGTTAAGCTAAAATGCTACCACATCAACATAGAAGATAAGGGGACTTCCATCTACTGCACATTCAGTCAATACAAACAAGCGTGTGGTTGTACAAATAAAAAAAACCTATCTTGAGACACGTCGGTTATTGAGTTCTTATAAACCGCCCACTCCCTCCCTACCCTAAACTCTGGAAAACTTACCTCAATATAAGTCCCAAGAATCATAAAGGCTGCTTGCCCTACCACCCAGATCAATAATGAATGCCACATTACCCGATCTGGCACCCACCAATTGCGTTCCAAGACAGCATTCTCCCAATTGAGTTCCAAAATAATAAAGAATCAATCATGATTACAAATGGAAAATGAAGAGAGACAATGTGTTATAATGGAGTACATATATACCCCCAGGGCACACCCAAGGTTGCTTAGTCCAGTGAAGTTGTACATGCCAATGTAAGCGGCGATCATAAACAGGTTTGTTTTGGGGCAGTTTTGGAACCACATATTTGGGCATTTTGCTCCATGATAGACCAGTTTATTAATTATACACAGTAATTCAACCAAGTCGTATGTAGACACAATATCAAACAGTGTACTGCCAAGTTACAATGAAAACCAGTCATTTCTACCAAGTTGCATTTGAAACCAGTCATTTATTAGCTGGTTCCTCATGAACTGCCAGTTACCAGTTTACCGAAAACAGTATTTTGCTCTACTTGACTAGTTACCACCTGGAAGGCTGGAATCGCTACCAACCACCAATGTATCCGATTTGTATCCAATTTTTTTTAAAAAAAAACCTGCCTACATGTCTTCTGCAATTAAAAGCCAGACCATATCCACCTAATGAAGGACTAATTACTAACGATGTCAACGGAGGTCCATTCACTAGATTGGAGAAGGTATATTTTACACTTTGTGGCAATGGACATGCTACATTCATTCAAGCTGAAAATGATCTCGCTTCTGAATATTTAATAGTAAGGTTCTAAAACTCGGTAACCGGTACTCATTACAGTAATCGGTCTTGTACTCGGCCTTGTAACCGGTTTTTCTATTTTAATAACAGAATTATATATGTAATTATATGTTCACGTAAAATCAAAGCCCCATTTGATGCTATTGTTTGGTTGATTAGTTAGGACATTAAAATCTTCACATCTATTCCAAATTACTATTTGTGTCCATATCTTGTAGTGATTCCTGCGCTGTCGCTACAATGCCACCCTCGGGCGTGTGTGTGCCACTGCCAGTGCTATAAGAAGTGGGCTTCCTCTGCTGGGCTGTGCCGCTGTGGGCTTAATTAAATTTGACCGTGGGCTTGCCTTCATTACACTAGATAGGCCACTTGGGCGAGTACATGGCCTGTTAGCCGATTGGTTCAATTACTCGCCCGATTATACCGGTTAAACCGGTTACGTACTCATTTTTGCTTGCTCGTAATCGGTGAGGGGATCTAGTCCTAGTACTCGGCCGAGTACACTTAGATTTAGAACCATGTTTAACAGCCTAGGATGTATATGGCAAACACATCAAGTTTTGTCAGAAATAGAAACTGACAGTTTACCCATGTGAAAACAACAGCTATTTAGGTGAGTGTAACTACGATAAATAACAAGCAAGACTAATTCTTCTATTCCAAAGCTTCCATTTATGAGTAGAACCACTATACATACAATCCAGTCAATAAAAGCTGCAGTTGAGAAGAGTTTGGTAGGTTCCTGATGCATATGCAGAAACATTGAGTAATTTGAGCACATGACATTACAGAATCATGGTTACCTTTCTCCTAGACATTGTTTTTGTCAGCTGTGCAGAAACACCGAAGTCTGCAACCTATGGAAAGCACATACTGACTTTAGAAAAATATTATATGCTAACAATCAATAACCTTATTGTCAAGAAAACATATAGTCATCCACAAGTCCTAGAAAAGTTATACCTTCACATCTCCACGTTCAGTCAGGAGGATATTTGCAGCTGCAAAACATCACATGATGTCGTCTATTACAATGTGTGTTATACTTGGTATTAAATAAAGCAAGATACAAAATATATGGACTGAGGAACATATCGCCAGATTAATGTCCTTAGTCCTTACACAGTAGGATCATTTGTATGTATGAAATCAATGCTACATTCAACTAGCATAAAATGTATAACCAATGGTCCAGATTGGCAACCCATACATCTTCATGCTAAGTTGCTTACTCTCCCTTATCTTTACATACACAACTATTTGACCATAATTCTGCACAGCATTGTACCTGTGGCAGGGCATTGCAAACTGTCTAGAGCTAAACATAGGCCTCTTAGGCCCTGTTTGGATCCCTTGACTAATTTTTAGTCACCTAAAGTTTAGGTCTAGTCCATCCAAACAGGTGAACTAATACCTGGACTAATTTTTAGTTCATCCCCAACTAGCTATTAGTTCATTAGTTGGCAAATGTGGACTAAAAGGTGGTACCAAACAGCAAAAGACGAAAATACCCCCGCTACCCTTTCTCCACTACTCCACATGCAACACACTAACAAATATAGGGGTATAAATGTCTTTGCCCATGAAAGTCACCACCTTTTAGTCCATGTATCCAAACAGCACTTGACTAATTTTTAGTCACCTAAAGTTTAATCACCTAATTTTTAGTCCACCAACTAGTGAACTAATAATTAGTTCTAGGCGATCCAAACAGGCTCTTAGGTTTGTGGATAGGGTGGGGTTTCTGAGCGTTTTGCTCTCCTTCCATATCCACCAGTTGACCAACACTTCTAAAATTTTCAATCCATCCAGCCTCATGCTACTCTAACAGCGAATGGAATTTTTCACCCACCCTTCTGCATCTTAATCTACCCAATTTGAATTTCATAACAAATAAAATCCGACTGTTGTGTATATCTGGCAACTTCAGGTTAATAAAAATTTAACTTTATTGTATCAATAAAATCAGTAAGTGCCAACTAACTCAATATAAAATATAAGATGTAATCTACGTACACCAGAGGGGTGGGAGGGGGCAGGTTGCCTCTTGACACGCATCCTATCTGCCCCCACCTGATTAGGGCAGTTCAGAAGGAGTGGATAGGTTTCCAGAACAATATTTGTAATGAAAGAGAAAAAACAAGAGACCACTAACAGTATATCTTTGATCTTTCTCATGGAAGCATGCTTTGACCTGAACGACAACGTGCAAGTATTATTAGCCTACTAGTTCTTACAGAACAGAGGAACAGAACATAGGAAAATCATCCCTATCAAGAGAGCCTCCTGTGCAGTGGTTTTAAGGGCTCTTGTGGTTAGTGGACAGGAGAGAGTAGACAGGTGGTTATCTAGTCCACTCTAACAACTTTGACCCAGCTACTGAAGGTACATACCCCCACAACTCTGTCTCTACACTTGCCGCTCAAATAATTGACCAAGTATTCTTTCCAGCTAGCTAACTTAACTGCATAGCAGCAAAGACTAACGTACATACTAACTAGCAATGGACAGCCAATTAGAAAGAGATATCTAACACACTAAGCAACAAGGGATCATATATCCTATGGGTGATAAGATAAATCAACCTGGACAAATTATCCATGACTACCTGAAGCAAACACAGCTCTGGAAGGATCATGTTATGAACCTTAGTTCATAACGGGTAAACACCACCAAGAAGATGGCCGGATGGAGTCGGCGTAGGGAGAGAGAGGAGACTATAGACGAGGAAGACTTTGTTATTACTCTGCTTGATGACAATAGCATGCGGTAGCCCTTTATATAAATGGCTCCCCCTAACAGATCGAATCTAATTCCAATTCTATCTTTAATAATATGGAAACCCATATCATATCTCTAATTATATCTCTAACATAAGGAAACTAATCTCTAACTCGAATAGAACTCAATCTCTATTTCCTAATAATAATCTTAGTTCATAACGGGTAAACACCACCAAAAAGATGGCCGGATGGAGTCGGCGTAGGGAGAGAGAGGAGACTACAGACGAGGAAGACTTTGTTATTACTCTGCTTGATGACAATAGCATGTGGTAGCCCCTTTATATAAATGGCTCCTCCTAACATATCGAATCTAATTCCAATTCTATCTTTAATAATATGGAAACCCATATCATATCTCTAATTATATCTCTAAATAAGGAAACTAATCTCTAACTCGAATAGAACTCAATCTCTATTTCCTAATAATAACCTGACTGGCCCAAGGCCCACGTCTATAACAGATCAGTTCCAGTTTACATCCTTAGAATATTGAAGCAGCTTGGGGGTCCTATGGGTTATCAGGTTGGTCTTTTCTCCAAGCAATAGTTGATATTTGCGAGAAAAATCCAGTTAAGAAAAAAAAAAGGAAGGGTGAGGAGTAATCAAGACCTTTAATGTCACGGTGAATCTTTCCTTCAGAATGTAGATATTCAATTGCATGTAACAAGTCCCTTAGAATGCATGCGATAGACATTTCATCCAGAGGAGGGCCAGCTTGGAGCTACATATGGAAAGAGAAGTCGGAGCAACATCAAATTTTGAACCAAGTAGTTAAAAATGATTCTTGAAACTGGAATGATATTAGTTTCACTTGTATCTACATGGTATTAAGCACTTTTTGTGTCAATCAAGATATAAAATATACAGAACATACTAGGTCAGCAACAGAGCCACCAGCCATGTATTCCATTACTATCCACAATTTGGTTTGATGAAGATAAGAGCCATAATAGTCAGTTATATACGGACATCGGCATTGTGACAAAACGGATATCTCCTGCAAAATGAAATAAATCCTTTTAGGAAAAGAACTTTCCACATAAACCGCATGCTAAGATAATCCCATGATAACCTAGCATTCAATACAGTGCATAAGGTGAAAGTACAACCTTTTGGATATCTTCAATGTCATCCTCGCTGCATAGAATAGGTTGAAAAGACATATTAATAACTTGGATGAAATTCTTGGAGAGAAAATCAAAAGAACCAGACACATCTAAAGGGGAAACAAATGCATCAACTAGTTACTATTGTTTTCCTCAAAAAATTAGTTACCAATATGACATAAGGTTACCCTGCCATCTACATCTTTCTACATTACATACACAAATCTGCATTTTCATAACAATAAGTTACTTCATAAGAAAATGAAGTGATGATATAGTTACACGCTATATTTATAACATTAATTGGAGGAAATGTAATGTTGTAATACCAGCGAGAGAGAAGGGTGTTTGGGCTGTCTTCGGACCAGCCCAGCCCAAACACACTCCCTCATAAAACCTAGCTAGGAGGAGGCAAAATCCATTCACTCCTCCCCCCATGCCGACTTTGCTTCGCCCCCTCCCGTGCCTCCCTTGCGCCCTCGCCTCACCCCTTTGCTCCGCTCGCGCCACCGCCGATGGAGAGGAGGCCGACGGCCAACCACCTCCGGCCGCGTTGTGCTTGTGTTCCCGTGCTCCAGTGGTCGGTGCCGTCACTTCTCCGCATTGCCGCCGCTGCTAGTGCCGATGCTGCTCCCCTGCTGGCCGTCGCCACCAGCCCAGCGCCACCACCCCTCCGATCGCGCCTCGCCTGCCCCGCGCCCTAGCCGTCGGTGTCGTTGCCTCCGTCCTCCGGCCAACCAATGCGCCGTCGCTGCTGCCGACCAGCCAAGAGAAGAGAGGAAGAGGGGACAGCCGTGGGGGAGGAGGAGCCGAGCTCGGCTGGGAGATTGGGTACCGGCCAAAGAAAAGAGAGGGGACGAGACCGGTTGTGAGAAAAGAGGAAGGAAGAAATGAAGAAAAGAAGAGGAGAGAAAAGAAAAGAAGAAAGGAAGAAAGAGGGGGGGAAAAGGAAAAGGAGAAGAGGAGGACTAATCTAGCGCCTGGTCCGACAGATTCAGCCAAAACAGGGGAGAAGGAGCCCCGACTCAGTTAATCGGAGCTAGGGCCTAGGGTAACGCCTCGATTCCTTCTCTTTGCTTGGTTATTGAATTATGTAGAGATCGAAATGCAGAGTAGCGAGACAGAAGCATAGAATGGTTAAAACACGGTTGGTTGTTGGAATTCATGTGCAGAGCGGCGGTGTTGTGACCATGTGTGTGTAGAGCTAGTGAAGTGTGCCGACCATGGGGAGTTGTGTCGGTACATGCGTGACCGACCAACGTTCAGTGAATAATTAGTGAGTCGATGATTAGTACTTGGCTAATTAGTGATTTTGATTAGAGTAAGCAATTAATAGTGTATGTGATTAGTGAGATGAGCGAATAATTTGTATGGATAACTTCTAAAGCTCTGTAGAATGCTAGGTTGCCACTTTTGGCATATTGGATTGGAAGTTTGGCATCTGAGTCGGATGCAGCCCGACATGGGATAGCACGGCTTTCAAGCTGAAATTGGAGTTTTAGATGGTGTAATATTTAAATTATGGTAACTAGGAATACGTGAGTAAAGTTATGCTGATTCTAAGTCCCGAGATAGTTGCTATGTTAAGTTTTGACATTGAACGTTATGGTTTTCTAACCACCGAGATAGCGGAAAAGCGTCTGATTCAATAGTATTGTATGTGCCGATTTGCGTGCAGAAACGATGTCGTTTGTATGTGCATGTATGATTATGATGTGTTGAGGCAGGTTGATAATTGTTCAGGTGACGGCTCAAGTTCGACGCCATCCACACATTGTCTACAAGAATAAACAGGCAAGTGCATGATATAATGGTGGATTATGATGGATGCTTGGCATTTGGTCTTCCGTGCCATATTTTACAGCATTTTATGAAATAATATCTCTGATTGCCTGTTGATTGTATGGTGACGAGAGATGCTTATGGTTGATTGATAATGTTGAAAGTGTTGCGTCATGCAGCGCACCTGTACAAGAGACCTACTTCGGTAGGCATTCCACAGGAGTGGAATTTGAGTAAAGTTGGATGTTAATGATTGTAACGTGTTGCATTGTGCATTGCACTCATACACAGGACCTACCTCAGGTAGGCATCCCATGGGAATGGGAAGATAAAATTCTATTTCGGTAGGCACTCCACGGGAGTGGAGGTTGAGGCCCCGTATAAAAGAAGACAGGGCTAGAGGGGTTCATCGATGGGTGAACACTCCACTATACCGGTATAAGTTACGGTTGCATTTGCATCGCATCATTTTGCATCGCAATGCATTGCACTACACGAAGGAAACAGGGGACCGTGATACAGTTGCAAAGATTATGGTTATAGTTTACAGATATGTTTCTACTGGCAGTTACAGAGATTGTGTCTTACAGCTCCCAGATATGGGGTTTGTTGAATTACTATGTTGTCACCACTTTTTTATTATATGCTTACTGAGACCTCGGACTCACCCTTACTTTGTTGTGTTTTTTTATGTGATCATTGAATACGTCATGCATGGGCAGGAATAGCCCCCTTATCTCACATGCAAACAGTAATTCACATGTCACCTTTAGTTGATATAATCAGACTTTAATAGCATACTTTGGTAGTTAACATTAAAATATATTGTTTTGTTAGAAATGCCTTGTATGGTGTGGATTATGCCTCTCTTTTAATAGTTGGTAATCGAGAACAATTGCCTCAACGCTCACCGGTAAGCATGTGTGTTTATCGTGTTGTTGAGTGGAACAAAGGAGTTGCTGCCGGATTCTAGCAGCAATAGATGTAAATGGTAAATGTTAAGGTATTGGTAGCATTTCGGGCTCCGAAGTTGGGCCAGGGTGTTACAAATGTATAATTGTATACGATCATCAGACTAGTCACTAGACCAAGGAATGCAATTTCGCAGCAAAAGTGGACGACTAGATGTTTCCCATTTAAACAAATTGTGTAGAATACTGGTTAAGAAATATATTAGCATCAGTACACTTTATCCTTTTCCCATCCTAAAACAAACGGATATCATGGATGTACATAGCAAGAAATAATGCAATTAGCAATAGGTGGGTTTATAGTGTAAAACTAAAAACTGATAATTAATATGTTAATTCAAAAGTAAGGAGTCAGTGAAATTCAGGCTAGGGACGCACGCCTCTTCCAGATCAATCGCTTTTATTGCAACCTCCTTATTCAGTTCCTTGTCAAACCTATGAACAAATAACACAAGAGAATATTCAATAAACATTTAAGTTTATCATCCCCAAAAAAAAGAGGAAAAGAAAAGGTTAGAAGTACAGCTCTAGCATCATACAAATAACTAATCATTTCAAAATAATCCATATGAGAATTGACACCTAAATGAACAATAAACATCATGAAAGTTTTGGAAAAAAAAACGCTTATGAACCAAGTTGGTTCATACTCGAGTGCAATTACCACTTTTTTTCAGGAACACTGTGCAATTACCACTGGATTAGTTTAATGAACAGGAGATGGTGAAAACAATGAAAGAATCATTTATAGGCTACAGCCATTTCCAAAAATCTTTGGCTAGTGTCATTGTTTCTATGCCAATAGTCTGATACCGGACAAATCAGTGTCCAGTGAGAGATAGAGAGAGAGAGAGAGAGACTGACTACAACAAACCAGTGTCTCAACCAATCACAAGAAATCTCATTTCTACCATTTCACATTCAATAGTGGAGTGAGTTTTTTGAAGTCCAAAGGGAACAATCAAACTACACAAGTTACCTGAGCTCCTCACTACTTAGACATTATGAACAAGTTTTACCAACATAAAAGTACACATATTATCCATGGATAAAAGAGATTCAGCTTCAGACAAGTATCTGGAACTGGCAAGCATACTCCTAATACGGGCAGTTTTTCACACCAGATTGAAGCCAGACAATCGAGATATAGAACCCGAGCTGGGTAGCCTGCCATCCCACACTAGTGCCACTCAACAAACACAGAAATCAGCACAAATTTTATGTAAGCTTATCTCGGCTAGGCACTAAATTGACCCAACTAGCACTGCTTGTTTCCCTAAATCCCTCGCCCTGCACTCAAACCGCATCCTTTCCACGCAGATCCCGATCAAACCACCAATGCCACCTAACTAACACGAACAAGTCAGTGAAAAATGTCACGAACGCCACTCGATTGGCCGCTCAATTAGCTCAACCCCGCCGCCTAACACCGAAATTCCCCCCGAACTGTACAACATCTCGAGCCACAACACATCGAATCCCCAATGCCGCTGGACCGAAAGCGAAACGAACGGCTCTACAGGGCTGCCGCCGCCGCAAATCAGCGTGCGAGAAAAAGAGATTAAAAAAATCAGGGCGCGAGAGGGGGGAATCCGCGAACCAACCCTTTGAAGACGTCGCCGAAGGAGCCGCGGCCGATGAGGTCGCGGTTGCTGAACCGCGCCTCGATGGCGGTCGCCATCGACGCCGAGTCCGACATCCCCCCTCCCTAAGATCCGGCGGTCGCCGCGGAGCTAGGGTTTTGGATGGAGGAGAAGATCGCTGGATTCGCCGTCCTCTTCCTCCTCCGGTGCTAGGGTTTGGATTTGGGGGGCAAGTTCGCGTCGCGCTACTCTCGCCTCGTCGCCCCGCTGCTGTTTCCGGCTTTGCCCATTTCTACAGGCCGCGAGATTTGGTGCCGGTGTCTGGTTTGTTTAACTGGGACCGGGAGAGCTGGAGTGGCCGCCCAGGTGGTGGGGCCGCGTGGGAGAGCTGGAAGGTGGGGTCAGGGAGGGACGGGGGGTGTGGGGATGGCCTAAAGTCCGGTGGTTTTATTTTATGGATTTTTAAATTCTGGCTGTTTAAATATGGGCCTATTTGGGAGAGCTCCACCACTGAAAATATGGATCTGGAGCAGCAGCTCCACCGTGGATCTGGGATCCCACCATGGAGTGTTTGGCTTGTACAGCAGCTCCAGATCCACGAAATTGAGGTTTTGGTGGGAATTGCCACTTTTGGTGGGATGAGGTGTGTAACCAGTGGCATTGGTGGGTAATTACCACTCAACTTCACGGTGGAGCACCCCTTGAGGAGCTCCATGAAATCATGGATCTGGCCCTCAGATCCAGGATTTTGGTGGATCCAGATTTCGCGGAGCTGAAGCGTTCGGGTAAAATTTTGTGGAGCTGTTTTTCATGGATCTGGAGCTGGTGGAGCTCTCCCAAACAGGCCCTATATAGAGAAAAATAGTCTCATATGATTTTAGTTGATATGGTTGAATTCGATACAGTGTCTACTATAATTTTTCTATAGACCCTACCTTAAAAATATACTGTTTAAAAGCTAGCTACTATATCAACCTAAACTAAAACCTAAGCATAAGTGCTCCCAAACCCACCCGTCATATCGGACCTGCTGTGTAGACTTCTAGAGGGAGGGAGAGGGGCCTCGTGTATCCTCCATTGTCTTCTAGAGGTGTAGATGCTGTTTTTGAACGGATGGCATGAGAGTTGCCCTATATTAATAAGGAGAAGGATTACAGATAAAAAGTTTGTTTGAGAATAGGGAGGCATGATCCGGCACGGCTAGCGTAAGAAGAGAAAAGGTTGTTTAAGGCATTATAGGGATTTGTGTGATTCCCGCTAATCGCTTGACTCCCGCTAGGGCCCAAGCTCTAGTCTTGGAGGTTGTTTTGTAGTGGTCTTTTTTTTTTGTTTTCTCTATCAAAGTTCGGTGGGATAGGTTCGTATGCTCTCTATTGTTATGTAGGTCGTTCCTTCCTATGGGTGGCAACGGCAAGAGCCCTGACCCTCCGATGCTTGACATACTCCTTTTTATGCACTCATTTTGTCATATAAAAATGATATTCATATTCCGTAACCCTTCATGTCCAACTACTACTATTTGAACCGCGCATAAAAATTCTATAGCTTTGTCGTCACTTATGTGTAGGGCTTTATACTTAATATTTTTTTACGCATCAATTAGCAATACTAGAGTGGGACTAGAAATAGGTACCCCTATTGTGTAGGTACCACACACCTTTTTTCGTAAAGAGAGATATATGGGCCGTTTATATTGGTTTCTACTTCTGGTTTCTGCTTCCAGAAGCTAAAGCCAATACAAATGCCCTAACTTTTATAAGTCACTTTTATCAATCATTACTATTTATTAATCACTTTGCGCTTTCGCATGTTGTAACACACTATATATTTTATTATATCACAATCCTATAAATCGTATGGCGGTCAAAATATTGTAGTGCTTTGTGTTGTACCGCCGTTTGCTCTCTTTCTTATGAAATGCACTCAGCAAAAAGCCAATATGAACGCCCTAGTTTTTATAAGCTATTTCTATCAGTTACTACTATTCAACAGACACAGCTAAAAACTATCAGCAAAAGCCAATACTAAAACTACCCTACGTCATTCTCTGTTTCAACATCTTGGCAGCAGGAAGGCTAGTTTTAGTAAACCCTCACTTGTCATTTAGTGCCAGTACGTGATTTGATACTCACAAAACGTTTGTTGGCAACACATGGTCTGCCTTGGTGCGCACCCGAAAGAAAAACACGTTCTACCTCTTCTTTCCCAAATCCCCATTCGTTGAAAGTTGTGCGACTTGAAAGTATTCCCCATTTGTTGGAAGTTGTTTGACTTGAAAGTTGATGATTCAGTGTTAAATGATGATTAATTTATTTGAATGTTTTTGTGTTTAGTGAGTTGAAAGCAGGAGGGGGGTTTCGAAGAACCTTACGCTGGAATGGGAGGCGGTGCGCGCGCATTAGCATTTCCGTATCGTCCCTTTTGTACCTTAGACAATGCGTTATATGTGGTTAGGATTGTGTTGTATGTTCTGAATATTTGGAGAGATGTTTGTGTTCTGCATTCTCTTCCATTGGGCCGATCAAAGAGGTTGGCATTGATCTGGCTGTTTTTTTGGTCCATGCAGGGATGATCAGTGATGATTGAGAGCGATCGCTGGTCTCTTCAGTAAACCAACCATATTCACCTACCAGTGTGGGCTGTGGCAACGTGTAACAACAAATCATATTCAACCATTGTTCAGTGCTCGGCGTAGACCCAGTGGCGGACGTAGGAATTTCAGAATAGGTGTTCAAAGTTGTAAAAAAATTTCAGTACAAAACATAAAGATCTATAGTAGCGATAGTTAACATACAATTGTTCGTATTAGGGATAATATCTCAAATAATATAAAAATTACAAAACAATTGCAAAAGTTCACAAATTAACTTGGCGATGCTTCATGCCTTGGAAGCGTGATATAATGTCATCATCCTTAACTTACAGAAAAATTCTCGCTCAAGAAATATAACCAAGCAGTCATTCAGGTATTGTTCTCCCATTCTATTTCGTAGCTTGTTCTTCACATAATTCATTAAAGAAAACACTCTCTCCACACTAGCAGTTGCTACGAGAAGAATGAGCACCAATTTGAGAAGCTTGTAAGCAATTGCATAATTGAGATTCTTCGTTGTTTGAACAAGTATAATAGAGAGCTCAGAAAGGTTGTTCACTTTTCTAAACCTTTCATCTCTATGCATATCAATAATGAAGTGTGCAAGTTGACATGGAAAATGCATCAACTCTATATTTGAGAAATCCTTAGGATAAAACTAAGCAAGCCTAACCAAGTTGTCTGTGTTATAAGCAACAAATGAATCAGTTGTATTGAATGATGCCATACAAAGAAGCAAATATATGTTTTTATCATCAAACTTGTTGTTAAGTTCTCGAAACTGCCTGTCAATAACACTTAAGAACATTTCAACATGGAAGTGATGGAGATTCTTGACTTTTTTGAAGAACCTTTTGGATCTTGCAACTGGCTTATATAAACCATCCATTTGAGCAACTTTGATGCCATGCTTCACACAAAAGGAAGTGACATCTTTAAGAAAAGAATCCCACCCATCATTCTCCCATAATAACTGCAATTGAGTCTTTGTCAAATAAATGAGATCAATAGTATTGACAATATCTTGATTTCTCTTTTGCAAAGCATTGCTTAAGTCATTTGTGTATCTAAATATGGTTAGCAACAAGTGTGCCATGAAAACAAACTCAAATGATGTCAACATAGTTTGAGCATGTATAGCCTCCATGCTTGAAAAGTGATCTTCTCCAATCTTTATAAGAACTTGTCGAATTGAAGGACATAAATAGATAACATGCATAACAGTTTTGTAGTGAGATCTCCAACGAGTATCACCTAGCCGACCCAAGCCAATCTCTTGATTCAAACCTCGGCCGGTTTCAATGTCACCCAATTCTAATTCTTCGACAATTTGTTGAGTTTGAGCTACTCGCAGCATTTGTATCTTTTTACAAGACATACCAAGTGCACTCAACAAATATGCAAGTTGCTAAAAGAACCAAACACAATCACCATTCTCCTTAGCAACAGCAACAAGAGTTAATTAAAGTTGATGAGCAAAGCAATGAACATAATATGCTGAAGGAGACTCATCCATAATTAGTTTCTTTAAACCATTCACTTGACCCTTCATGTTACTAGCTCTATCATATCCCAACTCACGGACCATAGACAAGCTCAATGAATGGTCCATAAACAAAGACTCAATTGCTGCTTTAAGTATCAAAGCAGTAGTGTTTTCAATATGAACAATACTGAGAAACCTCTTGTAACATCCTGAAATTTTAAATTTGAAAATATGAAGCCCTTGAGTTATTTTTGTCAAGTATTCTATTTGAGTTTGGATTTTCATGGTGTTCTTAAATTTTGATTGAGCTCCTAAAAGTTAAAGAGGTTTAAGAAAGACCAAAAACAAAATCAATATTAGTAATGTCATACATGGTAATATGCAAATAAAGGAAACTCAAAATTTTAAACACGAATCTGAAAAGATGATCCAGTTTAAGGAGAGAGAAACCCGAGTCAATAAAATATGAAATACCATTTTGAAGGTAATAGTATAAAAGGAAACAACAATAAGTCAAAACATATACAACTATATAAACAAAAAGGCCTTGAAAGATGAATAGGACTTAAAGTGTATTTATGCAAAATAAAGTAATAATAAGGTAGGCATGAAGGAAATATATATATACATGTATACAAGGCGAAAGTGCAAATAAATAAATATATATGTATATACAATTAAAATGAATATATGTACTTATATAAAAATCAGAAATAAATAAAATATGCATGTATATATAAAAAAGCCAAAACATCTACAAATGCAAAGGATTATGCAATAAACAAATAAAAAAAAGAGAGAAAGAGAGGGGAGTCAGACCAGGCCGCCTCGGCCCAGCCCGACCCCGCCTCCTCCTTGCCCTGCCCTCGCAGACACCCGCCTGCTCCTATTCTTCCTCCCTTCCCCGCACTCCGCTCTCTCTCTCTGGGCCGCAGCTCCCTCGCACCCCGGCCCCGCGCTCTTCCGTCCCGACCGCAGCCCAGCCCGCTCTCCCTCCCGCGCTCGGACCTCCGGACAACGCCGCCTCGCCCATCGGCCCGCGCGCAGAGCTCGCAAACCGCCTCATCGCTAACCGCCCTCGAGCGCACGGCTCGAGCTCGCTGCCACCGCGCGCGGCTCTAGCTACCTGCCACTCCTCGAGCGCCACAGGTACTCAAGCACCCCTGCGCCTGCCGCCTGCCGCCTGCTGCGCCGCTCATCGACATGACACCCCGAATGAGCTCTCGGGGGCAGCCCTATCCGCGCCTCTATAAGGAACCCCGAGTGCATCTTCGAGTTTTCCACACCCCCAGCTCTATTCCTCGCAAAGCAATCGAGCCGGAAGCCCTTAGAACACCGCCGGTCCCATCTTCTCCCCTAGCTCCGGCAACCCCTCTCCCCGTTGATTCCCTCGATAAAAACCAAATTCCGTCCACCCACACCCCCCTCGGAGTGCCGTGAGCCTATTCCTGGCATTCCCCCAACCCTCCGACGGTCGCACCTCGCCGGCACCGACGCTTCTCCTCAAATCGCCGCCGTCACACGCTGCCGACCCACCTCCGGCCACCCCAGGACCCTACTGACGCAACCCTCAGCTTCCCCGTCCGTCGTTTGTCGCCGGCGCCGTCGCCCCGAGCTCCTCTGCCCCAGCTCCTCCCCGCTCCACTTAACTAGCCCGCTGCCCCTCCCCCGTCAGGTAACACAGGCCAACCGACCGGTTAGCACCGCTAACGCTCATCGCGCGGTCCGGTTCGATCCTCCGGGCGCGGAATAAATCCATTTTTTTTGGGAAACTAAACTTTTGCCATGTGTTTTAGTCAAATAAAAATCCAGAAAAATTTAGGAAGTAACCCATAAGTGAGGCAAAAATTAATTAAAGGATTGGTGAGCAGTTAGAACATTTGGTCACGATTAATTATCATAAGTTAGAGTGTAACATGACACGAAAGATTTCTTTACATTCTTAGTAAATAAAAGCCTAATCAAAATAGTGATTAGGAGCTTGTGATCATGAAATGAGAACTTGGTAACTACGTGTTCATGTATAGGTAAATATATGTATATATATAAAATAGAATGTGCTATGTATAAGTATATACACACCTATCCATATAAGTAAATAATATAAATTTAAAATGAAAGATAAGATTTTAAATATAGAGATGGAATAAAACCTTGAGCAAGGAAGATCATTAGAGATTTAATAATGGATTAACTATCAAATAGGAGTAACTAAAATGGCTATGTTGTTTATTCAAGATCTAGCTCTTAACAAAAGATGTGTCGTAATAGTTTAAAATTAATTACATGGGTAAAGTAGAAAGTCATAATTTAAATATACCCCGCCATTGATACCTCACCGTTAAATAAATCTCAGAGGTAGGTTCAATAGCAATACCGACATAAGACCCTATAAGACAAACCTTGTTAGATAAATGAGTCATAAATAAAGCTAAGCCTAATAGTAGCTAAAGTATAAGTAGAATAATAATAGCGCCATTAATTAAATCTTAACACTAGCTTCAGTACGTATTTATATGGAGTATGATTATATATCTATGGCAAGCCGGGACTCGTATAAATAGACCCTAGTTCAAATCAAACTTAGCCTAGTAATAAATGGAGGTACATAAAATATCATACCACAAAATGCTATAAATATAGCCCCATAAGATTAACTCTGTAAGCTAAAATTTGCAAACGTTACTTATACACACATATATCATATGCCCAGAACATTAGCACCCGACAAAATACATCAATTCATGGGTTCAACTTAACTCAGGGAACTTCCTTGATAAATACCAAAATAATACAAGAAATTGCTGATAAAAAGACCAAGCCATCGTATTCTACCATCAACCTTACCTTAAATAACCCAAATCACCCATTAACTCATAATAAAAACTAAATCGAGTTTATTCGGATTTATTTGGATCTTTTGAGTTATTTGCTTTTATTTGGATTCAGTCGTTTGCCACGTAATTAGAAATTGGAAGTCGTGAAGATTCAATGGATCAAGCGAGATCAAGCTCGAAGTGAAGATGGAGACCAAAAGATCAAGAGATAGCATTGCGTGAGCTCAAGACCGCGGTAAACCGCGCCAGGCGAGTCAATACTTTGATCATATTGAACCTATATTTTCTGCAAATTACTTTGTTTTAAATTATCAAATTGCATGTTGTTATTTTATATGCAAATACATGTTTAATTTAATATTCTAGTTATATGCCCATTGTTTACCTTGAATAATATTACCCCTCCTTTGGAATATTGGAATGTGTGAACCTTGTCACCCTAGCAAAATTTTAATAGTAACATTTCAAAAATAAGTCCCTAATTATATGCTATGCTTAGTACTGCATGGATACTCAAGGGGCGCTGAAATGCCCCAAGCATCATTGTCATTTTAAATCCTGAAGAACTGGTTTGGGCAGTCATGGTGGGAATGACTGGTATAATTTAACATGATTATTTTATGCTTCCAAAATCCCCAACTTGCTTAAATATCTGGGCGGATTGGTTTGAGGGTGTGAGTAGGGGTGGCAACGAGCCGAGCCGAGCCTGGCTCGGCTCGGCTCGTGAAAGCTCGGTGGAATGGAGGCTCGGTTCGGCTCGGTTAGGATATCAAGCTTTTTTGTGGGTTCGGTTCGGCTCATTGGTGCGGCTCGAGCTACTCATGAGGGCTCATGAGCCAAAAACATGTTAGATATATATAAATCCAATTAAGCATGTTAGACTAATACGAGATTTTTGCAATGCAAATACTTTATCATGTAACTGTTCTCATCAACTCTCCGGAGAGCATGATTTGTGATGTTAAAAGTCAACATTTTGCATCACATCAGATGATTATATGACACATAACTTTTACTTTTTAGTTGGCTCGCGAGCCAACCGAGCCGCCATGAAGTGGCTCGAGCTCGGCTCGTTTAGATCCCGAGCTTTTTTGCTGGCTCGGCTCGGCTCGTTTCATTCACGAGCCGAGCCAAGCCTCCACGAGCCCGAGCTGGCTCACGAGCCCGAGCTTTTTTGCCAGCCCTAGGTGTGAGTGTGGTGCGGTGGAAGCACAAAGTGGGTTAGTGGTAGACCGCCCAGATACCACTAAGGACTGAATCTTGTCATGACCTCCTGTGTAAAACAGTACAACCACAAGTCTGTAAAGTACAACTTGGCTTACTAGAATTACCGGACCCTGAAAGTCATCCTTCCAGGAGAGGGTGGTGGGATAGTGCAAGCGGCTGTCTGCGAGACGGCTTGAATGGGACACTCGTAGAGAGTGAAGTTCTGCTGTGGCGGTCTAGCAGGGGAGTAGCCAGCTGCTAGACGTTCAGAAGGAGAACATCCCGCACAACGTATGGGACCCACCGCAAGTGGGAACGACCCATAGGGTGAAATGATGGAAGGGCGAGGTACTTTGAAAAGTCACCGTGATGGTTCGCTCAACCACACGACTAAGGAATCGTGTGGGCAACGAGTTGATTGTCTCTTGTGGTGAAAGTGTACAAACTCTGCAGAGTCAAAACTATTCGAATAGCCGTGCCCACGGTCAAGGGCGGACATGGGAACTTAACCAGATATAGTTCTATTTAAAAATGCTTTATGAATGGGAATGGAAAAGTGGAAGGGCAGTGGAAAGCCCTGATTTGAATTGTCCTGGGTGTCATCCCAGTGGTAAGTTAAGCGGCTATAACGCTGAAAGATGTCAAATGGTGTGATGTCATATGTATGGAAAATCATGTTAATATTCCTTGAACATTATGTTTTGTCCCAAAGCTGCTAGGTCTCAGGAAATTTTATGTATTGTATTTCAAATAGTGGCATTTCTATTCCTACAAAATAAAATATGGAAAGAATAAGCAGGGTCGTGAGTAAAGGAAATAGATGTTTGTAGTGTACACATAAAGGTATTGGTGGATTCATGTCGATCTTAAATAGGAAATGATAGTGTGGGTCTGGGAAACATAAATTGGTGGAGCTTAAATGAATATATAGGCTAGATAGATGAATTAAATGATTTTTGGAGAACTAGGGAGTGCAAAGGTAAATTGCTGGATTACTACACTACTGATGTTTATTAATTCTTGGAAGATGTTGACAATATGGGGAAATTAATAGGAGTCGATCAATTACTAGAGGGATGAATTGAATTTCTGAGAATTTGGAGATATGATAATAGGAGTATAGATTTGATCAATGATATTCTTGCTGGATGTGTACTAGCGAATCGTAAACTTGATCAATGATATTTTCGGTGGAGGTATACTAATGAATTAGTTAGAGATAGATAATAGAAAATAAGATGGATTATTGGAAGAGCAAGTGTGGATGTGGATCAATAGCGAAAGGATTGGATTGTTAGGAATTTAGAATACAAAAGATATTGGTGGATAAATTAAATGATATCGCTAGCTATTTGGAGTTTTAGACAACAAACAATATAGAAAGTATATGATCGGTGGATCAATTAAATGATTGATGTCACTAGCTGATTGAGGATTTAGACAGCAATTGAATGGTGGATTGTATAATTGATGATATTCGTTGTTTGGAGTCTTAGACAACATCCAAATAAATAAAGCGTATTTTCGGTGGATTAAGTCAATTATGGCAATCGTAGTGTGGAGTCTAGGTAGCAACCATAACACTATGATTAAAAATAATGCTACCAAAAGCGATTTTTGGCAAATAAAATAACCCGAGCCTCTCCTTTGTTAAGCCTTGCATATTATTTATCTGCATTTTGTGTATTGGCTCGCGGAGCACGGGGTTGGAGTGCTCACGCTCGCTTTTACGACAAAATTCAGGAATCAAATCACCTCGCCTCCACAACAAGATTGGACAAGCTGGCAGAGAAGATGAAGATGTCAAGGGCTAGGTCGCGAACCTCCGGTTGGCTGCCTGTGGGCATGTCCTGAAGGTCCCACCTGTGTGCTTTGTTCTTCCGCTGCTGCAATTTAATGATTTCGGCCTCATTGGCCCATGAGTAAGTTTACTATTATATTTATGCTTCCGCATGATATGTATTTTGATGTCCATAACTGTAACTGTGTGCACTATCTACTGATCCAGGGAATAGTGCAGCTAAACACAGTAGAATCCGGATTGTAAAATCTGGGTCTGACACCTCTCAACTACCCTTCCTTGTTTGTCAACATAGCACAAACAAAGAGCTAATTGTTCTTATTGGTACATATCACTAGATTCATCGGCAAGTATTGCAAAATAATCATCACCAAGATCATCTATAATTAGTCTAGTAGTTTCTTTGGCACAAGAGTTGATGAGATCTTCCTGTATCGTAGGTGCGATCATTTGACTATTCTTTGGAGCATTTTTTTAGAATGACCTTGTTAACTTCTTCAAAATTTTATGCTAGCCAATTTAAAAGCTCAAGGAAATTTCCTTTGTTGTGTGAGTCCTCACTTTCATCATGTCCACGACAAGCCAATCCTTGGCGCAAAAGAAATCTCAAACACTTAAGTGAAGAGGTCAAGCGGCATTGGTACATAGCCTTTTGTTGTTTTGAGTTTGAAGCAAAAGATTCCTCAATTGATGCTTTAGGTTTAATGAATAAATTGTATTTCTCTTGAGCTTCATTGTGGGCACTAGTAATTGCTCCAACATGTTTGTCAAACCTATTTTTATGGTTCCAATTTCTAATCCCTCATTCACAAAACTATCTCCACCAGCACAATTAATTTTATCCTTGAACAGATAACAAACGAAGCAGAAAGCAGCATCTCATTCCACACTATACTCAAACCAATTATATTGGTCAAACCAACTAGCTAAGAAGCGACGCATACCTCCAATATTTCTTTTTGGAAAATCATGTGCCCGTGGTTGACATGGTCCCAATCCAATGTATCCCCTTCTCACTGTATCTTGGTCATTGACATTATAGTCTGTAATGGGAATTCTCTTTCCTGGATCACACGAAAGCAAATCAACATCATAAATGGCTTCATCACCTGATCCATCATCTTCTGTAATTGGAGACAATGAGTAATCCATCTGAGATTCCGTGCTTAGGGTGCCACTGTCATCGTGTGTGTGCACTACCAGCTGTAGCTCATTGTCAATGGACTGAGAATTCGTCTCATTCCGAACTTGGCTTTCATTCGAAATCGGTTTTGTCATCGAAGTGGACGCTATCTTCTGTGTCTTTCTAGCTCTCTCCCACAAAGATTTCAGATTTGTAGACTTCTTCATTTTTTAAAACTCAAAGATCTACAAAATCATAAAATACAAGTGTTACAAAATTCATTAAAACTATCAGTTGGACGGCGGACAATGTGTGATCATTGATGAATAATATGAAGCACATATTCACATACAAGCATTGCTCATTTTCAACACATACTGCATACAGACATACTGACATACATCACCAACACCAGATCCATTCTAAATTACAAGTTATATAGCTAACTAGTCCAGTTCTCATAACCAAGCCAAATAACCAATTACAAGTTCTATTATACATTGGTAGTAACCGCAATATGCTTGAAACTAGTCATCTGGACATGTTAACATTTTCAGACCATAGTCACACACTCACATGATTCACATCATTAATCATTGTCATTTTCAGTTTTTGACTATTCAGACTTCAGAGTGCAGACCATATCACCATACTACCATAGTCATTTACAAATTGGAACCATTAACCATAAATTGTCCGCCACTATTAGCCAGGTACAGAAGTACTCACCGGTCGCTAGTCGCCGGAGGCCCGGAGCGGTGGAGCTGAACTGCTGCCTGCTGGACGGCGGTTGCAGGTGGAGTGGAGATGCCCAGACGGTGAGACGATAGCCCGGCTCTAGGCGGTGGTGCGGTGCCGGCGTGCCGTAGAGCGGAGGCGCGGTCCGGTCGGCCGGTCGTGCAGCGCGGAGCCAAAGCCCAGAGGGCCAGAGGTGACACGGCCTACGGTGGTGCTGGCTCTAGTCTCCAGGCGGTGGCGCGATGCCTACAGAGTGGAGGGCCGGAGGCGCGGTCGCCGGTCGTCGGCAATGCGAGCCGGCCGAGCCAGGCGGAGGTGATGAGGCTGCGGCGATCGGCTCTAGCCTCCAGACGGTGTCGCAGTGCCGGCGGAGCGGAGGGTCGGAGGCGCGGTCGGTCGGTCGTGCGGCACAGGACCAGATCGATGCGGGCGGCGGGCCAGAGGCGCGGTCGACGCGGGTTGCTGCTCTGCTACGGTTAAGGATTGGGGAATCGCGGGGGCAGCCGCGCAGGAAGGGGATCAGGGGAGACGTCGTCACGCCGAGCCGTTTCTATCGCCGCGCACGTGCAAAAATGGGCTGGGCCGCTGCTGCATTTCGGCGTTGGACCGGCCGGCTGATGGATGTATAATTGAATAATGATGGACTTATGGCTACGAAATAGTTATTTTGGCCCAATTAAATATATGTATATGTATTATATCTTGTATATATTAGGTTTTTTGTCAAAACATTTGGGTGTTCAATGAATGCGGTCGCCGCTCAATGCGAGTTGCCAGCGCATGTGAGCCTAGCCGCGACGTTCCTCCACCTCGGGCGGATCTACGAGTTCATGAACCATGAACTCGTAGATCCGCCCCTGAGGTGGAGGAACGTCGCGTGGCTAGGCTCACATGCGTTGGCTTGGCCTGCATTGAGCGGCGGCATTGCCGTGGTCCAAACTGCGGCGAGACAGGGCGGAGGAGCTTCGCGTGGCTACGTAGGTGCATGCGTAGCAGTTAGGTTGGGTAAGGCTAGGCCAGGTGAATGAGGCGTGGCCTGTGTGATGACAGCTTCGAGTGGTGCGGCGGCAGCTCAACGTGGGTGTGGGGTCGTGCGAGGCATGGTTGCAAGCCGTGACAAGATGGGCGACGGCGTGACGTTCAGCGCGTCGCACGACAGCGACAATGGCTGGAGGCATGTGACCAGGGTGAAAGGAGTGAGGTGCATGATGCAGTTATAACTCTTTGTTTTATCTTTGAAATGAGACAGTAGCGAGAATATTGAAGAAATCATTTCAAGAAGTCGGATGTAGATTTTAGTTTTTATAAACAAAAATCAGAAGTAGATTCTAACATAAACAGTATCTATGCTAAAGAATACTAAGATCCAAGGAGAAACAATTAGTACCAATTTAGATCACGACAGACCAAAATAGGATTATTTCTTGTGAAAATATTACAAAATTTCTATAAAATTTTTGTGTTCCAATTACACAGCTTCAACGATGTGCATGACGGAATGAGCAGTAGATAAATTTTTTTTTATCATATGTGTAGCTTTGGCCTTGTTTTTTTAGCTTTTGACTTATATTTTTGATTTTTCTACAGTAACTAACTTTAAACGAAGTGTCTTTTCAATATAGGGTCTACTAGTTAATTGTAGTATATACTATACTGACTTCATTTATATAACCAAAAACCGCACATAAATTTCTATTACTCTGTAATCCCTTGCATGAATACCTAAAAACCAAGTCATAGCCAAAAGCCATAAACCCCAACCAAAAAGAACAAGCTCTTAAGCTTATGACTTTTGGCTGTGGCTTCTTTTGAGATGACTCACATGCGGTTTTAGTCGATATAAATAAAGTTATCATATTGTGTATTACAATTAATTTATAAACCCTGTTTTTAAAAGACATTATATTTAAAAGCTGTTCCTATAAAAAAGCTGAAAAATAGCTTTTAAAAATTAAAAAGAAAAAGCCCGGAATCGGCTTGAGAAAAGATTAGACCGCACAAGATATCACAAGAGGCGTGCAACTTCTGATACAACATCTACAGGCAAAAGATTCTGCTATAGCACCTGTGCATGCCTGCAGCAAACAGGGCAGTAAAGCTTAGCATCATCCACATCCAGTGCATAGGCCACACAGCTGCGGCATCTACCTTGGCCCCACAGGGTGAGATATAAGCATGCAGGTTACGCAAACTGCAAGAGCTCCGCGCCGTGGTAAGGGCAGCTGGTTTAACTCACTACCAGAAAGGCCTGCAACCCTACATAAAGGAGTTAACCGTCAGCGGCGCATGAACCGGTCCAAGTTTCCTGCTACTTCGTACAATGCCAAGACCAGGACATGGCGGTCTCCATCAGAGGAAAATCGGATTGGTCGCCTCGGCTCCCACTCCATCCCTGTGCTTGAACATTTTGAGCTGCACACAAAGCCTTCCACTCCTTCGGAGGCTCTCCGTTTCCCTTGGAACTTGGGTTTCGTCCCGTTCTTGCCGCCTCCGCTTCCTTGGTTCTGGTGAGCTGGAGTCTAGAGAGGAAGAAGACGGTGTCGTTAAACGTGACATTTGCCAGGGATCCATGACCTCATGTTCCTTGAACTCTTCCCCTCCTGTTGGCAGAGGTGCAGTACCATCCAACACCATGTCACGCTTGCTAGCCTGATAAGGTACCAGCACACCTGGATACTGGTTTACCCTTGAATTCTGAGGGCTTGATGGATCTTGAAAGAGTGAAGGTTTCCCCCGCTTTCTTGGGCTCTTTGACCTGACAGTGTCATTCTGGCCCTGGGCTGCTTGATCTTTCCTTCGACTGCTGTGTGGTGGGGAGTAAGTCTTGATCATTGTACTCACCCTCTCTAGGAAGCTTGCAACCTCCACAGGGAGTAATTGTCCCTCCAGATAATGATCGATTACCGGGAGGTCATTCTTCAAATCTTCAACCTGCAACTCACAACCAATGATGACATCAAGGACCACCCTGTAAACAAAATGTAGAAAGAAAAAGTTTCCTGTTTGGGGCTTATTCCTGTTTGGGGCTTACCAACGTAGAAAAGTTTTGAGAGGTATTCCGACTATATCCTGCAGCCCCCTGTCCAGCTATAGAATCATTTGGGAGGGGTTTGATATTGGTGTCTACAGAAGGGGTGAAACGACAGCCAACCAATTGATGGAACTCCCCAATCTCACGAGCATACTCAACCCTCCAGTCCTTCAACTTACTCCAAGTTCTTCTTGCCCACATTGGCACCTCATGGAGGCGACCTTGTTCCATCCCAAACTGCCTAGCAAACCGGTCAGGTACATACACCTCCTTTATGTTAAAGCTAATTAGCCATGTCCGGGAGTAGCATATGTTATCTGCTGCGATGCAATATTCTGGAACAATTGCTGGATTCATGTCCTTGTAAGGATTCCAGTTGACCTGAAAACATAATTAAGATAAAATAACGCAACAAGAGTTCAAACGTAGGTACAAATTTATAAAATAAGTAATTTGGACTTGCATCAGATAGCTGAAGCTGCTCGAAAACTTTTCTCCATTCCATGACTTTCTTTCTCTGTCCACGTGTTGCTCCTCCAAAGTTCCACCGGTAGGCCCGGGGCAGCAAGGTGCTCTGATTCTTTTGTTGGGGTTGAGTTAAAGGAAGATACTCATAAATCCAAGCCTTGTGGGAACAAGGGAAAGCTATAATTAGTGAAGAAGATGGTACAACACTACAGATAACAATTGAAATTTATTCAGACAAGGGCAGTACCATGAGCAAAGTTGCACTACCGAGGAACTGGGAAGTAGCGTTCGGTGTTACTGCAACAGATAATCCTCTATACAAATGAGCAAGGGCAGCAGCCCCCCAAGCATACTCACGTATCTTCCTAAAATCCGCCAAAAGTGGTAAATATCTTGGAGATACAAATCCCCTCATTGTGTCAGGAAACAAGATGGAGCCAACCAGGTATAGAAGGTACGCTCTGGTGCTATATGCAATCTCATTGACGGTGGGGTTTTCTGGCAGTTGATGGAACTTCCTGTACAACCAAGTCAATCTGATTAAGCCACATAGTTGCTCTCCATTTCCAGGGCTCTCACCTAAGTAATGCAAGCACATCCGCTTCACAGCTTCATCACCAATTGGTTCTGCGGTCACCACATGACCAGTCACTGGAATTCCAAGAATGTGCGAAACATCACGGAGTGAAGGTGCCATTTCAAATCCCATGAAATGTGCAGTATTTGTTTCATTGTTCCATCTCTCACAAAAGGCTGTAAGCAAAGAACGATCAATGGTAAATCCTGTGGTGAGAGCGAGATGTCCAAGACCACTAGCATTGACTAGTTGTTGCTGTTCACCAGTTAGAACCCATTCTTTTAGCTTCCGTGTCTGCTGGCTTGGAAGCAGAACACCATACCGCTGTAGAAAATTGAGTTTGTTAGTATGCAGTTTTGCTCAAGATGACCAAGTGAAAAGGAAGGAGGAAGAAGCTGCATACTGTCCAGATTTGCGAGCTACCGACTGGTCTTCGGCCATTTGGTTTTTGTTGCTGTGTTACCAGACCATGAGATGCGAGGTCCATTTTGTCCTGGAAAACATGATAGGAGAATGAATGCAATTGTTCTAGGTCCACTGCTGTTGGGAAAAAAGTAAACAGAAGTACAGAACAGGGCTGTTGTAATTTGTGTGAATAAAATTAACAAAAACAATGTATAAAAAAGGAACTATTGAAAACAGTACAGTGCATGCCCAAGAATAATGACAAGAGACACACCTTTTTTCTTATAATTGTATGAAAGGACGACCAATGATCATTAAATTCACATACACCATTTATGATGGAATATTTTGACCAGTTCAAATAATCCAGAGTTTGCTACGCTAACGGATCCTTGTGCAGCATAAGGACATTCAATCGCACAATAATTCAGAATTTCAGATATAGCGTACTGATTTTTTTTCCAGTCGACTAAACACAAAAATAGATGTGCATTACATCCTGTAATACAAGTAGAATGCCAGTGGCGGATAAGGATGTGGCAATGCTTGACAAGTGGCATGTTAATGGCAAGTCGGGGGTGTACACATCTGAAATAAATAAGTACAGGGAGGAGAATGCAGTGAAGAGTCTAGACAATACATGCTTAGGTGATCACATTGCAGTAAGCCAATAACATTTAGTGAAGTATATGCACAAATAACTCTACAGGAGACAGTTGCTGATTGGTAGTTATATATGCACCACCTGTCGACAAATGAGGATCATGTATTCTGTAGTAAGGTGGGTAGTAGCATCACCTAACACATGGAAAGAGATCAAAAGATGGAATGTACAAGGAAAAACAAAGATGACATATTCATAATTTCCATCTTTCAATCTTTTCTATTGTTATTATATTCTAAAATCTAAACAGTGGCAGGTGCAGAAAGTTTTTCCACTAGGTTCAATAGCTTATGCAAATATTTCAGTGAGGTCACTCTAGTGGTACAAACTTACAATAGATAAGTTTATCCTTAAGTAATCAACGGTTGAAATGTACATGATATATCTTCAGATGCTAAAGAGGTACCAGTACCTGGTGGTACCTCCTCCAAGGACCATAAAAAACTCTCTTGTCAATAATTACTCTTGCCTGAACTAATATTGCTCTGGCTGTCTAGCAAAACAAAAGAAGAGGACAGTTATTTGGAATACTCAGAATACCTTTCCCTCTTTTTTAATAAATGTTCCAGGTGTCCTTCAAGATTTGAATACCCAAATCTTGCCATGTTTGAATGTTTACGAATTTTGATTTCATTTCTCCAAACAAGTTGGTTCTACAGCCTCTCATGATAAACCATTGTGTAAACATATTAACATTTAAAAAATCCAGCTCAAAACCCAAATACAAACCACGGTTATTAAACCAGAATGTCAGGTTGAAATGGGAAAGACCAAAATGACAACCTTGTCCTGTCCAGTGATTACTTTGGAGGAAAATTGTTTAAAACATTGTAATCTGCATTAAGGGGGGAGTTAAACTGCTAACACATCCTTCCCACTGGCTCCAGCTGTCTCACACTACGTCTTCCCTCATGTTGAACAGTATATTGTGTCATGTCAGGCAGTAAAATTTATTAATTTATTGTAGCATCTCATGTTACAATACTCTAAGGGAATCACACACACATAACTACATATGGAATCATACAATCATATAATGAGCGCTATGTATCATTTTTAATTTTAAATACCCTATACATTATTTGTACAGTCGTAAACTTGTAAGTTGAAATGCATATTATATGCACTTTTATCTTCCCAAAAGGCATTTGTTTCCAATGATTGGTAGCTAAGATAAAAAAAAACTAGTGCATATCTATTTTGAAGTTTACTACCAAAACATTTTATATTAATTTTAAAGAACCGCCGGTCCAATTGGTAGCTACTATAAAAAAACTAGTGCGTATCTATTTTAGCTGAATAAGAGTTTACTACCAAAACATTTTATATTAATTTTAAAGAACCGCCAGTCCAATTTGTGAACCACTGGTCGAACCATTGAACTGATCCCTTGGCCAGTTCACTCACTGGTCTGGTTTTAATAAAGGTGATATAAACATGCAATTTTTATAATGTTCTCATGGCAGACCAGAAAATTGATACAATGTGGTCGAACAATACATAGACTGAGGCTATGCTGTCAAATTTAAGTTTTTTTCCTAGAAAAGTCATTAGCCTTTTCTGTATCAATAAATGGTCACCGTGAAACCTGTGGGGGTCAGCTAATTGTACAGGGTGGACTGTGCATCAACCATTGCAACCCATTAAGTTCCCAATTTGTAGCTACAGGTAAAATGCATGCGAGAGTCACCATTCCCAAAGGAAAAAATGAATATAATTAAGGCTGGTCCACAACTATTGCCGTATTGCATTTTAGAAGTTAGTTTCATCTTTTCACGAAAATTAAATAAATCATGTTGCATGCTTGAGGCTATGCACTCTTCAGCTTATCACATTGAATTGGGAGACAAGGCTTTGTTTGACATTACGGTGGCTTTTGAAAATCACCTCTATCTTTCTACTTTTGGATACAATAAGTTAATAACTGCTTGAAAACATATTTTCTAGAGGCATAACAACAAAATCTTACTAGAATTAGTAAAAAAAATTCCCCCAAATAATTAGATTCCACAGGAACACAACATAGTAGAGCACTGCACTGCAACTGCAAACTGACCCTAAATAAAGTGCTGGAAATTCAGAATAGCAATCTAGGTATCAACTAAGAACTGAACTTGGTTGATTTGTAGTGTCCCATGTACCAAATCTCTGCCATAATGTAGAATATTATCCTCCAAGTTTCTACAAGATAAAGGCATTATTCAACGCATCACAATGAATCTCAGCTCTTGCCCCCCCTAAAGTTTCATCCTGTCATGTCATTGTTTGTCGATGAATTGAAATTGCAGAACAAATTTCAACCCATTCCATCACATTTGATCCTTTAGGTAGCGTACGCTTAATTCTTTGCAGCACTGTATCACAATTTAAACGAAATGAGAAAAGGAAAAATCAGCATAAGTTTGACAAGCATGCCAACTGAGTCTAACTGTTTGCTTCTGTTAGTGCCTAACTACAATTAGGAAAAGACTTATTGCTGAATCACCCAAACGTAATCCCATTGCGATGTGCCAGCAAAATGCAAAATTATTGTTCTTCCGAAAAACTTCACAATGCGGCAAATGAAACCATCCAATCAGACGTGGCACTCTTACCATGATCGCCACACATGCAATGCACCGAATCAACCGCAAACCAGGACCTACGGCAAACCCACCAAGTATCACTATTTGGTAAACGCCACCTCTGCTGGCGCAATCACTCGCCACCTCGGAACATACATACATCCCAAAAATACTTAATGCACTAAGCGTACACTATTTCTCCACAACATTCCGCGGCATTCCACACACGAAGCCCCCTACCACGGGCTCTACATACGAAAGACTCTTCTCTCATAAATTAGATTTGGTCAAAGCAACACATGGATGGATCAAAAACCACCTACCAATAAGCGAAAATGTTATCCCCGGATCTGAGGCTGAGGCCTCCCTCCAGTCCAATAGGAATGGGGCGAAGCGCGAGGAGTAGGAGGAGGAGGATAAGACTACCTGTTTACCGGCGAGGAGTCGGCGGACGCGGCGCTCGCCTCCGGCCCTCCGGTGGTTAGGGCGCCTCTTTCCCTTCCCTTCGGTTGTGGAAGGTGGAGAGAAGGAAGAAGCAATCGAGGAAGGAGAGAAGGGTCGGGCTGAAAGCTTATCGAGCGAGGGGGAACTGGTACTCTTCCACTGTCAGGCGGGTCCCAGACCCATGTCCGGCTCACCCGTCAGTGGAACAACTCGTGGACCCAACCCATTCGAGTCCGGCCAAGTGCACCGCTCGTATAGTTGGCTCGTCTCGTGCTGCCCCTCCCCTTCCCTCACGCCGGTGAAGAGGAAGCGGCCAGTGGCGGAGGAGAAAAAAAAATAAGGTATAGTGAAATACATCCACATAATTAAGGTCCTGATCAACTCGGTTTCGGCTTCTGGCTTATTTTTCACTATTCATAAGTTTCGTCTTTTTCTGAACTTTTGGCTTTTTGTTGAGCTTTTTTGCCGGTTCTTTTTTTCCCGTATTTGTTTGTATTATACGTAATGGGCTAACATATTTTTTTATTTTTAAATTTTTTAAATTTAATTATGCTAAATAAGTCTCTCACTACAATGTTTTTTCAATACCTACATGTTTTCACCATAAGCCACGAGCTTTTCAGTGAACCGATCACCACCTAAATAAAGTAGCAAATTAAAAGCAAATGATGACTCTTAAGAACGTCCAGGTAACATTCGCTACTGTTCTTCTTCCTCCCGCCGCTGTCTGAGAGTTTATTACAGTGAAACTTCATCTTTCTTGATGTGTCCATGGTACAGAGTGATTTGGGGGTAAAAATCACTGGGAATTCGACCTGAATCAAAGGATTTTAGAACAGATTTATGGGGAGTTTGATAGCTTGAAAAAGGGGAAAGAAAATGCTAAGAACAACTGAACAAGGGTAAAGATGACATTATAAAATAGGGTATTCATTTCATAGTTCGCACATTACTTCGGCAGCTGCTTATATAGAGTTCGTAGCATGGCCAGCACTCAAGACAAGAAACAGTGACTGACGGTATACAGGAATGGAAAAGCACGCTGATGGAGAACAGCAGGGCCGCCCCAGTGCCCCCACGCTCCGCGATGGCGAAGTGACCCTCACGTTGGTTATTGTAGTATTTATATGGCAACAGAGGATAAGTTTTCTTTAGAGTAAAGTCCATTACCGGTCCTTAAACTTTTTATGTTGTGTCATCCCGGTCAATAGACTTTTAAAGTGTGTCATCCCGATCCATAGACTTTCAAATTGTGCAATTACTGTGGTAACAACCATGGACCGGGATGACACAGCATAAAAAGTTTAAGGACCAGGATGACATAGCCAAGACCCGCACCGGGATGACACACTTTGAAAGTCTATGGACCGGGACGACACAGCATAAAAAGTTTAAGGACCGGTAATGGACTTTACTCTTTTCTTTAAATATCCGTTGATTATTCACTCTAGTAGTTACAAAAAATTATGAAGATCAACAACAAAATTTTTAAAAATTCATTGTACTATAGTAAAATCAGCTTAGTGAACAGTAAAAACACTATTTTAAATCTAAAAATCAATGTAACTTTTGCTACGTAGATCCAATGACTTAAACTTAAATTGAGGCTAGTTCATGATCTTAAGAAACTACCCCAACAAAATATCTTGAAATAACTTAAGATAATTGCAATATTTTGATTTGTGAAATTCTGTTGCACCAAAATCAGGCCAAAACTACAAATCAAGCCAATCTCAAATTAAGACTTCAAATCACTTGAAATTTGGTATGCACCTTCTCTAAGGTGTAAATAACATATTCCAATCAACGATCAAGAAAGTTATTCCCAAAGTTCTGACTATTTTTTTGTTTGAAGGAATGTTGTACTAAAACCGAGCAAAGAGCAAAACGATGAATATAACTTGCTTGTTGGAGGATGGTCAAAATGGTTCTAGATGTATTTCTATGTTTCACAACAAGCAAGAACATCCGACAATTAAAGGCAAAAAAGTGCCATCAAGAAATCACTTAGAGGGGTCAATCTAGTAAAAACCGAGTAACTTTAAGAACTTGTCAAACCTAATGTCTAGATAGATGATGATTGATTTCTAAGGTACATCTTCATCACTTACTCATTCTTGGTATCTAGCAAGCTCAAGAAAGGGGAGAGAAAAAAAAATCAAAACTAATCAAAATAAGAGCAAATTAACCAAAACAAGAGAGATCCATGAGAGATAAACAAATTTGATATATTGTTACTTGATGATGAAGGTTTTATAGCCACTCCACCTGGAGGACACGAGATCACACCACAGCACTTACATTTCTTAAACACTAATCTTACAACATTTGGCTTCCATGAGTAAAGTTAGGATGATTAGCTTGCAAATCTCTATCATAACTCGTTAAATAGACAAGGCAACTAGTCACATCTAACTTTAATGGATACTATCCACATAGCATTAATAGGAAAAACATGTTAACCCCACGCAATACGGATTTTACTTACAGTCTACACTTATGCAAGCTTTCCAAAGCATATAAGCCCAAATATGCAAACTCCTTAGCATTTGATCAACCCATTGTTCTCTAAGGCGGCCGCCTAGCCAGCCTAGGCGGCGCCTAAGCGCTGGGCGTCACCTTCCCGCCTTGCCCACCTAGGCGGCAATTAGGTGCTAGGCGTCGGTCTACCACCCGACTAGCACCTTGTTGAGCACTGGATCCACCTGATTATCTCAACCCCTCCTGACCTAAACCATCTTCCCAAGCGTCGCGGTTTTCATTCAAGATAGTTTCTAGTATTTTGGTCAACTTATTGAACCCTTTGTTGATCCTATCTTCATCTTCCCTTGCAAGCCACATGTATGCACGGAGCTAGATCAAATAAAATTATCTCATGACTTAAATTTCCAAAATCATCTATTTCAACCGACACAACACAAGCTAGCCGGTCAGACCACCGCCTCCAGAAGCTTCCAGAAAAATCTGCAAATTCCAAATTTGCACTTCTCCAGAATAACAGTGGTTTATCACAACAAAACCATAAACCTTGTCACATGGTCTTTCAATCTCCCCCTTGAGGGATCCAATGGCTATTTTTCAAAAATACAAATAGGAGATAGTTTTAGAATTTAGAGAGGGAATTTTGTAAATAGAAGCTCAAAATGGTCACACAAGCATTGAAAAGACTGAAAACGATCATATGAGCTAGAAATGGAGTAAAGCTACTGAAAATGACTAGTTTTCCACAAAAAGCTTCAAATCCATCAAATAAAATGGAAAATCCCACTCTAGGTCCATATAGAAAAACAATTGCTCCATTTGACATTGGTCACAGTGAGACGAGATCAAAAGATCAAGAAAATCATAGTAAAATATTAAATTACTAACTTAGCAAGAATTCGCACAAAAACTCCAAATTATGCTCTAAATATATTTTTTTACCTATCTTTCTCCCCGTTTGACAATGAAATTATCGAGTTACATGGAAGAAGATAGAGTATGAATGAAAATGAAGTGTCTATATTTTATTCAATTTTAGCTTAAGGAGCAATAAAAATTATCCAAAATGACTACAAATATTATATCAAGTCATATTATGTGAAATAGTAATCTAGATCATGGCAAAACATATATAGCAAAACTAACCATTTAAGCAAGAATCTGAAATTTCTACTACTTAAAAAGAGGAGTTGGTGGTGGTTCATCCTACCTGATGGTTCATCTACCATCCCACCTTCACCCGCTGTTTCCCATGACGACTCCCTACGATGACAAGTGGGCCCTGATCGACAGCGTGACTACATCTCGTTGCATGTTCCCTTCACACAATTCTCTTCATTTGAGCCTCCTGCATCCCATGCATGGTGTTCTGCAGATCTGCTAACTCGCGCTGCAGCGTCCCAAGTACCACCTCCAAAGCGCCCTCCGTCAGCTGTGTTGTGACGGTGAGGGTACCGTGCCTGAGCAAGGTCCCTATGCGTTGCATGGTAGCAATGCGGGTGGTGGGGTCATTGGCCGTGATGGCTCGAGTGCCGGGGTCATTGGCCGCAACAGCGCGAGTGCTGTGGTCATTGGAGGCGATGGCACAGTCATCCGAGGTGGTGGCGTGTCATCGAAGTTGTTGGGGGGATCCATCGTTGCGCCCTCCGCTTGCGGGGCCTCTCACGTCGCCGGTTGCATGCCTGCCAACGGGTGATGCTCATTACCAGTCACGCCGAAGTGTTGCTGCCACGGCAGTGGGGTCCCTCGACCACCAGCCCCCACGACGTCCTTTCCTTGGTTGTCACCGTAGTCAAGCTCCTCTTCCGCTTTGCCGCCACTGCCGCCTTCTTTGGTGCCATCGCTCTTTCAGCTTGCAGCTTCTGTGCCGATCCCTACATATGGTACCAACTGTTGTGGTTACGGACCAAACAGTAAATAAGGGGGCTATAGGGAGACCAATAAGAACTGCTCGGAGCCTAGCACACACACTAGAAGTAGGGGTGAATAGTTAGAATAGTTATAGTCTTAGGGCCAGATTACAAGAATTGCTATGGCTCACAATGGTAGAGACACAAATATCCTTTTACACGTTTAATGGGTCTGTTGGCCCAGCAGGCCGAATGGGCAAAGGTGGGAGTCACTCCCCCAACAGTGCTAATTTGTGCTTACACGATGCTCCAATAACCAAAATAAATGCTCAACAAGAAGAATGGCAAAAAAAATCATAACGTAAACATATCAGCAGAAACATGGAGTGTCAAAATACGCATTCCTGTTACTTCTAATTAAGTAACAAAAATAGTAGTAAATCAGCAAAGATCTTTGCACCCACTAAACCCAACATCTAGGGCCAACAAATTGACCTTTTATCGACCTTCATGCTTTCCTCTTATGACCAACCATTTCAAATATTTTCATCGAAAACTATGTTCTTAGCTGCAATTAAAACATCTGGCCTAGTTGTAATTATTTGCAGATATTTGTGAAGCTTGGAACAAAATATTTATAGGATAGTCACATTTTCACCCAGAAACACAAGACACCAGGATCTGTCCAAAACATATAGCAGGAAACTGCATTTTAGCGATAGAATGGCCCAACCATACATGCTTCATGTTTAAGCATTGCAATTTTGTTACGCTTGACATCACAGAAAAAGTAACTAGTTTACTATTGACTAAACAGGCACCACTAAAAAAGGATGCACAAAAGTGGTTTTTATGAAGCAGAATATTTGTCAACCTAATGCAAAATGTCAGAAGTCACTGGATAAATAATTGTGTGTTACCTATATTTCGTCTAGAAACACACAAGAAAAAGAGGGAGGTAGCTCTGAACAGTGTGGTAAGTTCGTTGATTACCATGGGTAACAGACAAGCATATTGTCAGGCTTGAAATCACCATGGATTATGCCAACACTATGCAGCGTTTCCAGCATGTGCAGCATCTCTATAGTGTAATATATGCATAGAACTTCGTCCATATGGCAATCAACAACTAAATGGGAATTTATAACATCCTGCAAAAGGTTTATATAGTATGTAATCACATCTTAGCAACATGGATTAGCTAGAGTTGTATCTTATCAATAACCCAGATAATCCAGACATATAAATTGCAAAAGTAGTTTTGCTAGGGAAGGTTCTCAAAGGATTTCTTAATACATATGAAGTAATTACCAGAAGAGTTCCATATGGCAGGTAATCACAAACTAACACGCTGACGTCAGCAAAGACATGGACTCCATGCGCATAGCCAAAGCTTGGTCTCTGGAAATAAAAGAATTTGTAGTGTTAACATCGTTATGATAATGTCATGGTGTTCTTAAACAGAAATTCTGCACCTCAATATCTGATATATTCATATCAAGCTGGCGATACATGTAAAATTCCCATGGTAATGCAGGCTTCTGAATCTGCAAACAGGCACTAGAGTTTAACAGTGGAAACAACTGCAAAATGCAGGTTTCAGTAAGACAATGGAAACATGGTTTACCTTCAAAGCAACCAGATCTTCCGTATTACCATCAACACTGGCTTTGTATAATTTAGCAAAAGCACCGGTACCAGGAGAACCTTTGATCTGATACTTTCTGCCACCTTGGTGCAACAAAAGGAATTGTAGTTAAACTTAACGATATCAGCAATATGAATGAGTCTTTTGAAATCACAAAAAAGAAGGAACATTTCTGTGAAAACATATTGTACTCATTATGACTTGAGGGCATTGACAATACAAAAAGAAGGGATATTTTGTGATGTAGAATGTATGAAAACTTTGTGAAAGACTGTAAAACAAAATAATTATAGTTTATACCTAACTCAATGACCTTGTTTCTTAAAGCATTTTGTGAAGAAGTTAAGGGCACCTTTCCTGAGTAGACCTTGTTGCTCTTATGATAGCCTTATTAAGGATTTGTGTAACCCTCAAAGGTGAGAGTATGAGACTATGAGAGTCAAGCAAGACAGTGGAGAACCATATGGAGTAAATGTAACTCACAATGAACTTCTTGAGGTCACCATTAATTTTCACCAGTAAATTGTTCCTAGTAGACTCGGACCATGGATCGACCACACTAGGCTCCTTCTTTGTATTTTTGACGGTTTGGGCTACAAGACAAGAACAACCATAATTGAAGTGAAGAACAATTAATCATCCAAAAGGATGATAGGCATTAAGAGACTATATGCATGAAAATTACGCTGGGTAAAATATTGGACAGTGATGATGACTTCTATTAGACAATATGTAAGTTAAAATAAACCAAAAAAATATTTTGCATAAATTACTTCACAAGCTTAGGGAGAGCAATATCTTTACTGCTCTGTACAAAAATATTAAGAACATGTCCCACTTTTCTTTGTCCATAGTAATGCTCAGTCCACTAAAGCTATGCAAATGCTCTTTTCTTCCCATATAACAAAACTTCCCCAAGGCATAATAGTAAACACATAGTAGAATGCAAGAACAGCAAGAATCAAAGGAAAGTACTTTCTGAAATTCATTCCCAACTATAAGTCTATAACTAATCCAAAATAAAATATATTTCTCAAGTCATAACATTATAAACAGGCTAATCAAATAGAAGCATGTTAATTATCTAAAACCAGGTGCTTAGTGTGCCACAAACCACGGGATAGAAACTTTTTTCATTAAGTTGTAAAATAAACTTCAGACTAATTATCACGTATCTAAGTGGAAATAGATGTTATGGACGTATAAGCCAGTGTAGAGCCACAAGTCCAAAATAGATATCAACGTGTTAGCCTCCAAGCTAGATTTGATTCTCAAGCGACAAGCAAACATTCAAGGCTGATGTAATTAGACATGGTTAGAGGAAACAAATCACAAGCACAGGAATGTGACAATCATAGATTCACATTCAATTATCCTATTGTTTGCTAACCATTTTGTCAAAAAAGCAACTGTTTCACTACACAAGAAATATGACATAAGAAACAAGAACAATCCTTAATGTGCTTGTATGCGATGTAAACGGTTGCCAGAAATTAAAATGAAGCAAAGGGCTAGTTCGACTTATCTTAGGCTTATCCTATAAGCTAGCACACTGGTGACTAGACCTATAGCTTAAGCTCAATAAGCCAAATTATCAAATAATTCTTAAGGCAGTTTGAGTTAACTCAATAAGCAGCTATATATTTATAAACCCCACAAACTACCCCACATTGGTTTCAGCTTCCCTGTAGAAGGGAGCTTAATACTAAGAGTTAAGCACAACTGCCCAAGAAAAATCTGGTTTTCACCCTCGCTTTAGTTTATATTTGTAAATAAAATGCTCTAAGCTTAAGGTACGCTGAACAACTTATAAAATTATACCAGATGTTCGCAAAACAAAACATATTTGCGCCTAATTTACTAATACCCTGTTATTTCTCTTCTGGACAGTACAGGTTCACATGAACTCTACAAAGCAAAAGAACTCGATATACGTTCTTCACCATAGCAAGCTAATCCATATTCAGCTAAATGAGCTAATTATCACAGACCTGGGAAGTAGTGTATGGGCTTGATTTAAATTATGCAATTGTACACTTTTCTGGTTGGACAGCAGCTCGGAATGTGTTTGCTAGACAGTGCTGAGAACTCCACTGACAAGACAAAACTGTCAGCCTAGTGATTATAGCTCAAATACTACAAGTCTACAAAAACAGCCACAAACTCCTGAATATGAAATCCGTGAACTATTTGCCAGAACACAAGAGTGTGATGCTCAATTTATCAATGACTGGAAATATCTTGATTCCATCATGTTTTTGTCATACCTGTGCATCCGCATCTGCTTCTTCTACAATATTCTCCAAGTGTTTCAAAATTTCCATTTGCATCTTCTTCAAATGATCGAGGGGCTCAGCTTTTCTGGTTAAGCCACGGAAGCTACCATCACATCAACATGACAACCTCAGGTTGTAGCTGCTCAAAAATAAGTGAACATATAGCAAAAATATTTTCAGCCCATACTAACCTGGAAATACCAAGTACCAACCCACACACCTTATCAGCCTCCAGCACTTTCCCCTTAGAAAAGAGAGTGCATATGCTTCGTAGAGCAGCGCATGCTCCAAAAACATTCTTTTCTCCTCCAACTGCTTATACACCTTGTCAAAATCACCAATTGCATCCGCCTAAAATAGCACAAATCACGGAAGATCGTAATAGCACAAAAGAGCAACCCATAGGGATCACATCAGAATTGACATTTAAATATCAATCAATTACATAGAGGATCCAGATCTTGAGGAGGCGGGGGTCAGTGGAGTACTGGTAATCGTCCCCATATTTATCAATGCATTCCGTGACGTAAATCTTGAGCGGGTCAAGGGCTGCTGCGTCAAATTTTGGGCCTATCCTGAGCTCATCCATGGCCTTGATGATAGACCTGAATACAAACCCAGAATCTAACATGAGCAAATGGCACACAGAGATCGTAGAGGTGCACACTGCATACCCAGAGACAAGTACCAAGGGAAACACATCGAACTCATGCACATAAATTGCTCATGAATACCAAACATATGTATGAAAAATTAGATCCATCTTCTCAAATAGGCAAGATAAAACGAAAGGCACCATATAGATGAGTTCATACATACAAATCAAAGGCAAAATCAGAGTGTTACACCATTACACCCCCATACCCATTTGAAGCCAGAATGGACATATATGCACGTCCCGATTCAATCACACAAAATACACATGAGCAATTAGAGAAGGAATCGCACAAGTGGAGCAGGTCAAGCTAAATTAGACGCCCAAACCGCGCACGCTTAAGCAATTAACAGCAAAACCTCGGATAGAAGCACGCACAACTAGAGGCGAAACCTCACATACAAACATGCACCACACACACAGCTGAGGCGAAATCACAGACAGATATACGCAACTAGAAGAAGAATTTCAGGTGCGGAGTTAGATCCGAAGTGTAATTTGGCAGTACCTGCGGTACGGGAGGATGGGATCGGACGGCGGCGACGCAGCCTCCCGCGGAACCCTAGGCGAGGACCTCCGGAGAGGGCTGGAGAAGGCGGACGCGGCCGGCCTGCGGTTGAGCAGGACCATCTCCGGCGGCAGAAGCTTCTGGATTCCTGCGGCGATCGCCCGATGCGAGACGGGGACGAGCTATCCGCAGTTCTGTGGCCGTGTGTGTGGAGGGAGGGGGAACGGGAGATGGGGAAAAGTTTTGAATTGTTACCGTTGTTTCGAAACACTGGGCTGACGTGGGCTGAGCCTGGTTATCATGCCTTTTTAGGTTTAAGCTTAATAGTTTTTTTAAAAAAATTTGAATTCTATCCGGCACAAAAAAGAGACGCTCGCATGTAATTTTAGTCAATGTAGATAAATTCAGTACAGTGTCTATTATAATCAATTTATATATTCTACCTTAAAAAAGACACGCTACTTGAAAGCTAGTTACTGTAGCATAAACAAAACACCATAAGCTATAAGTCCAAAAGAATCTCGTACCCTAATTCAAAAGTATTGTGGTTTTTTTGCTATAGCTTTTAACTTTTAATTGATTATGAGAGAGATTAAGAGAGTAAGATACACTCGTATTGAGAAACTACTCTATTCAAAGCGGCTCCTACAGTGACTCTTACAAATAGTTTATACAAATCACCTTAAAAAGTTATTCCATTCAAAAAATATGTTTCTAAAAGTCAAAAGTCAGAAAATGTTCGGAACAGTCCTTAATCTACATTGGGCCAATTTTTTTCATTTTTGACTAATTATATGAACTTTTCTGCTATTGATCTTGTTTCAAACAGGTTTGGCTTCTATCTTATAGCTTTCTTTCAGAAATCAAAAGTTGTATACAATGTGTTGGCTTCTTAACGTGACTTTTTTTGTCTCTTTTTTTTTCTTATTTCCCTTTTCCTTTGTATTATCCGTGGATGTATAACGGTGTTTTTCTTTTTTTTCCTTATTTTTCTTTATTTTTTAATTGGATGTCTCAAAAAAGATAGCAATTGCTACAAAACGATTTTAACCAAAGGCAAAAACCACCAACCACATAATTGTTTGAAATAGGACCATTATCTCCTGCAGTTCTTTTTCTCCCATAGCAACCACACACACGAACAAAATTTATATTGATGGAGATGTGAATATTTCAGTAAAAAGACAAAAGTCACCAGTTATTTAGCTGTTTGCAATAGGACCATTACCTACTGTGGTACTTTTTTCTCCCATAGCAACGACACACACGAACAAAATTTATATTGATGGAGATGTGAATGTTTTCTTTTGGATCAACAGCTAGGCGTAAAGGAGTACAATTCAAGCGTAAAGGAAATTTGGTACACAATTGCTATTCTTCTCTCCTAGGAATGCCAATAAGGTTACTAAGGCCTTTTATTTTGGGCTTTAGTTTGCTTTTTAACTAGTTTTCAAACAAAATATCTTTTTAAGACAGTGTCTACAAGTCAATTATAGTAGGCACTATAGCGACTTCGTCCATATCGACCATAATTGTACGCAAATGTCTCTCTCCGTACTCTCTCGCAAATAGCAAAAAACCATAAGTCACGATCATAAACCATAAGCCACAACTTAAAAGAACAGTCCCTCATTATTGTGCTTAGTATGCCTGCCAGCAATTACAGTCAATAGAGTGGCTCAATTCGAGTCCGAGTTTTTTTTTTCTCTATGATAAGTGAAGATCCTAACTAGTCTTCTTCGTTTTTAAATAGGGAACAAGTCCACTTAACAACTCTCAACTATGATCTCGATCTGATTTTTAATCTCTAACTTTAGAACTGTTTACTTTTCACTTTTGAACTATTAAAACCGTTCATAACACAATCTTCTCACAAAACCGCTCTGGTTTGATCCGATGTAGTAGTGATTTAGCTTTAATGGTCCACTTTACATCCATCAGCTATGATCTCGGTCCGATTTTTAACCTTCAACTTTAAAACTGTTCACTTTTTTGCCACCGTAACTATTAAAACCGATGCAAAAAACAAGCTTCACACGAACCTGCTCTAGTTTGATTCCAACTTAGCGGTGGTTTTAGCTTCAATAACATCCTAATGGACAATACGTGCTAACATGGCATCCTCATACATAACGTAACCTGATGTGGTTTCTCCTCTCAACAATACTTTCATCTGATCAAGGAAAATATAAAATAAAAAGGGAGGGCCCACTAGCCAGCGTCATTCTCCTATTTCTCTTCTCAAAATCATCCGCATCACATCGTGTTCCAGAACCTCCTCCCTCACATCCCTAAATTAATTCGAGTTTCATGCTGGTAATTGCTCATAATCGGATATCTTCTTCTCCAGTGTTGTCAAGCTTCTCCGCCGTAATTTGCTATGACTAGTGAGAATTCATCTGATTCCTTCGTACACTAGCATCACCTATGCTGTATCTATCTTTTGATGTGTTCATTTTTGTCTCTCTTCCACCGTAGCGTTGTCGCCTCCATGACCTGACCATCACTATTGCCTGCCACCGTTGCTCACCCAACACAATGTGCATCTATCCAAACCACCATCAACATTAGATTCCTTATATCGCGAGCATTCCATTTTGCCCTCACCTGTGCCTCTCTATAACCCCATCACTGATGCCATTCCCAGCTTGCTACCTCCTAGAGCTTTCCATCCATATCTTGCTCTGTTGAAAACCACTTAAGAAACCAACGTAGGGACTAAAAAATGAACGGTTTTAATAGTTTAAAGGTGAAAAGTAAACCATTTTGAAGGTGGAGGTTGAAAAACAGGTCAATGCCAAAGTTGATGGTAGTAAAGTGGATTTATTCCCTTCTGAAACTAACTTATGGTTAAAAAATAAAGTTTTAATAGTTCAAAAGTGAAAAGTAAACAATTTTGAAGTTGACGGTTAAAAATCAGATTAAGGCCATAGTTAAGGGCTGTAAAGTAGACTTGATGCTTTAAATAAAAGATCTTGGCTTCTCCTAAAAAAGGAAGTAATCTATAGCGATCAACCAACAAATAACTAGAAATATAGCCATGTAGGAGTAGAGATGGAAACAGATCGGATATGATCGAATTGTCTCAAATACGAATATGAATCCATATTTTAAAAATGAACATGAATACAGATTCGAATATTCTCAAATACAAATACGAATCAAATGTTGTAACGGATATAAATTCAAATCGAATATGTACTTAATTCGGTCGAATACGAATATCTTCCTACAACTTCTGTAATAAATCTCGGTAGAATAAATTCCTAACGGTTTTACCGGTTTTTGATCGGTTACCGAAGCGGTTACCAGTTTCAAACCGCCCAAATTTAAATTTTGAATCACAAAATTCGTCCGGATTTTTCCTAGGTTTTGCAAATGAATCAAATACGAATCGAACACGAATGTGAATACAAATATTCTCAAATACGGATATGAATATTCTTGAATACGAATATTTTCGAATACAGATTCTGCTTACCACATTCGTATTTTCTCGGATACGAATATCGGATAAAACGGATTATCCGTTACCATTTTCCACCCCTATGTAGAAGACCTCCCTGAGGTCGCCAATAACTAGAAACTGCTACCCATATGACCCACTTGTCAGCGACCAGCGAAACAGAGTCGATCGATTCCACAGATCCAACGGTCCAGAATAAATCCAATTGGAATGGGGAGAGAAACAAACCACGGTTTCTCCCCTTGTGAGTGGGCCGGGCCTCCCGTCGACAGAGGCAACAAACGGATGTGATTTTGGAAGCCATGTTTGGGTAGCGACGGCAGCTCGTGCGTGTGTGAGCGCTAGCGAACAAGCGAGCGAGGGAGAGAGATGGAGGCGCTGAGGAAGCAGGCGAGCAAGTTTAAGGAGCAGGTCGCCAAGCAGCAGCAGGTTCGGTTCCCAGATCCGGTACTTCTATCTCGCGGTTTAGCCTTTGGTTGGGGGAATAACAACCTCGTTAGCATGCAAGAAATGGGCGAGATTTCGACGTGTTTAGTTATGATTTGATGTGTTGTGCACGGAAGCTGCCAAGAAATCGCGAGATTAATTGCTTACTGCTGTAGGAATCTCGCAGTTTTCTGGTTCTTGGATCTCAGGCTGTTGCGCTGCGGATTGCGATTCTTGGGATCACGTGGATCTGTTTGCGGAGGTTGGGATGCGAAGCGAAGAGATGGGTTTAATTTTCTGTTTTTGTCTTCTGTTAGTCAAACTCGTAAAATTTAGATTATAGATTCATCGTAGCTGTAGTGTGAAGCTGCAATTACAGATTTTGGTTCGATGGCTGTGAATAATTGAGATTCTGTGTTCGGATTAGAAGCATGAAGGCAACACCCAACGGTCTTTGGTTTATTCCATGTTATGCTGGCCTTCTATACTGTCGTTCACTACTGTTGACGTGCGTATAACAAAATTTACTTGAGATTAGTGTTAGCCGAGGTATAGACATAATCGTGCATTGGTATGAAATAGAAAGCTCGTTTTATTTAAAGGAAGTGTGATAGGGACAGATTAGGTGATTCTACTTATCAAAGCAGATAGCCCATTGATTAGACTCTAACACCTTATTTCTTACGAGTAACACCTTATTTCTTACGAGTAAATATTCAACACTTTATTTCTTACGAGTAAATATTCTGTGTATGTCACTCTGTGTTTGGACTTTGGAAGACCTCATTGTAGCAGGAATGGAAAATGTATATGCTTATTTTATAAATCCGTGTGCAAATTCCTTTAACTATATTTCCATAACCTTTTTCAGGAAAGATGTTAATACAATGTTCTGTTTCTTCAAATTATTTTGGTGTATTCCTAGTTTAATTATTGTAATTGTTATAACATAAAATGTCCGCCCTTTGGATTTCTCTTGTGCTTGGTCCAATTTAATCTTTGTTGTTTTAGTATGTTCTAACAGTTAGGCTGTTCCTTGTTGGCTATCTGTGTCTACCATAACATCAGTGCCAAAGTTGCCAAACCGCTATTTATGCAAGTTACTACTTACAGTTTTTTTTGCATTGCTGTTGACAACTGCAGATTTTCCTTTTCAAGCCTTATCATTAGTTATTTACAAGAAATATAAATCCCGCACTTTTGTTAATTCCTGAAGGAAAATGGATAAATTGAGGACATATTGAGGGGTCAAATCAGGTTACAACAAAACAACAACAAAGCCTTTTGTTCCAAACAAGTTGAGATAGACTAGAAATGAAATCTCCTTAATGTCAAATAGACAAAAGCCTTGAAAACCTACAATGCTAAAACCCTAAGCCGTACATCTTGCCATCTGAGCCGAGAGCCTAAAACACTGCCCCCTAAACAGGTTATCTAACACAATTTTTGTAATGGGCCTAAAGACATGCTTATAAAGCATCAGCTGTCTAATTACGTTCTATAGTATGAGTATGTGTTGTTTATCCAAGTTACTTGGTGTGCATCATCCAATCAACACAACAATTGTCATAGTGCAAACATGAAACATGGGAAAAGTTCAATTTGACACAGATTTCACTTATTGGATCATGCTGCTGTCCTTAAACTAACAACTTTTCTGGATGTTTCCACTAATGCTGCAGGCGCTCTCTTTCAGGTTATTTATTTATTTCCTTCCTTACATGCGTATGCCTTTAAATTTTCAGGCTGTGATAAAGCAATTCAGTACTACTGGTTACGAGCATTCAGATGCTGTTGTAATTGATGAAGTTGAATTACAGAGACATCAACAGCTTGAGAAATTGTACACTTCTACTCGTTCTGGAAGGGTAAGAAAAGGAGAGTTGTAGATAGCCATAAGATACACACCTATGTAATGTGAACAGCTGGCTAAAAAGTAAAAATTGATGTTGCAATCGCATTGTTTGTCCTCTTTGTTATGTAATGCTAAGCTGAATAGACTACCGTTCTAAACATATCTTATTACATTCAGTTCATTAGACTGTGTTTTAGGTCATTAAATATAAAGAGAAAATTACACGATTGCATGATGTAGTTGAGTTTCATAATGTCACTTGGTAAGCTCATCCCATGCATATATGCTAGCAGGATTTCCAGAAGGACATAGTTCGAGCAGCTGAAGGCTTGGTGTCTATTGGAAGCAAGCATGTTGAAGTGGGTATGTGGCTCATGTCCCCATCATTTGTTGATTTATTCTGTCAGTCTGAGATTCCCTCACAGGATAGGAAAACTATTCTTATTTTTCATTGATCTATTTATATACATCCCAATGGTGGAAGTGTAACCATTAATGAGGATTAGAACGTAGAATGTCTACCCTCAAGAATTTAGTGTAGTATGTGCTAGATTGAGAAATTCCATGTGTACCTACCTAGGATGGTATGTCCCTGCTGAATAACTCAGCACTTTTCGATTGGTATTGCTGGTAAATTTTATGAGGGAGATTTTTAGAATGTTCTCTCCATTTCCTAAATCAAAGAATAAATATATATAATCAAGTATATCGATTTCAAATTTCTCGTGCCTACAGCATTCTGACAACATAGCGATAAAGAATAATTAATGAGTCTATCGATTTCAAATATCTCGTGCCTACAGCATTCTGACAACATAGCGATAAAGAATAATTAGTGAGTCCTATTTTCATTTCTTATTTTCTTTGGCACTGTGTGCTGTATTTTCAAATCCCCCAAATTCAACATCTGGTGAAGTGGTTGGTAACATAGCTGTACCTGTTCTTTCTATTGTTCACAGGAACAAAACTTTCTGAGGACTGCTTTAGATATGGAGGTGAAAATAATGCTAGTGATGAAGCCCTTGCAAAAGCAGCAACATTGTATGGAGGCGCTTTGCGAAATGTTGAGAAAGAGTACGAAGATTTTAATAGAATTTTATCTTCTCAGGTAACTATATGGACTGCTTTTTGAGTTAGTTTCCCACATAGATGAAATATTTTATTTTGTAATAGCATCGAAGTTCATTTCTCAGTACCCTGCTTAGCATGTTATCAGTTGGTACTTTCCCTTGGTATGGTAATAATATATGGTAATTTATCATTCTTCTTCAGTTCTTTGTTTATGCCTTGATGGATAGTTGCAACTATCCAGTTGCTAGCTGTAAGAATAAATATCTTGTGACTAGCATCCCTCCAATTGCTAGCTGTAAGAAGATTACCATAAATATATTGCGACTATAGCAGATGAACTGTCTTTTTGTTATATTATTTCTACCCAAAAAAACAATGCATATATATAAAGCCCCTGCACTTCTGTAATGTAAAATGCTGAAATAAGCAGATTTAAGCCTCTCACTTTTTTTCACAGAAGTCTGATGTTTTCAGTGCAATAGAATGCTAAGTGTGATATGAAATGTTGAGGTAGCCAATAGCATTCCATGCTCTATGGCTTTCTATTTTCTGAAATGTCAATTGGATTTTATTTTCAAAGCATTGCTAGCCTAGTTTTCAAAGCATTACTAGCCTAGACTTGAGTTGAGTTGTCAATGTAATAGGCCATCTCATGATAATTTAGTATGTGTGAAAAGTGCATACTAGCCTAGACTTAGATATACCGAATGATCATCAATCTTCACATGGCTCACATCTTTACTTCCTAATATTTCTAAATCCATCCATGGATATAATTTTGTACTGGAAGTGTCCACTGGCCACCAGAGATCTCAAATTCTCAATAATAGCTAAGCATATCTGAAATGTTGAAAGTCTTTTTGGTTTGAGTTATCTATTGTTGTAGGTTCATGTTGGTTCAGCTTGGCTGAGCATATCCAAAATGTTGAAAGTCTTTTCGGTTTGAGTTATCTAAAATTGTTGTAGATTCATGTTGGTTCAGCTTGGCTGAGCATATCCAAAATGTTGAAAGTCTTTTCGGTTTGAGTTATCTAAAATTGTTGTAGGTTCATGTTGGTTCAGCTTAGTCCATAAATGGAAACATCTAGTTTCATTAAAACCAAAATGGTATTGATGTCTTACCCGGTGCACATTTGTTTACTCTAGGTTCTCTCTTAGAGGTAACTGTCTGATACTTAGATCTGAGCATTGAAATAAAATCTATAATTCGGTATCTATTTTGTCCTTTACTTTTTTGTATATGTGATTTAGCTTCGGTGTGGAATTGATCACTAATTCACAATATCTTTGAAAATGTAACAAGTGTACAGCAGTCTTTTTCAGTGTAAATCTGAGCTCAGCCTTCTGAAATATATGCCATTATGATAGAAATCTAAGATTAATAGTATTATGTAAGGTACTTCAATTTAATTTACAAGTATTCTTCTGTTTATTTGGCATTTCAGACCATAGACCCATTAAGGGCAATGGCTATGGGTGCTCCCCTGGAAGATGCTCGTGGTCTTGCGCAACGTTATAGCCGGATGAGACATGAAGCTGAGATCCTTGTACGTAATAGCAGCTTGATCCTTGCTGCAAACGGGGAATTTCCAGTTATTTCTACTTCTATGCACCCTGATCCTGCTTGTTTGTTCAACAGTCAGCTGAAATTGCTAGAAGGAAGGGACGGGTAAGGGAAGCTCCAATTGCTGAGCACACTACAAAACTTCAACAGTCCGAAGCTAAAATGATAGAGCACAAAGCAAGCATGGCTGTGTTAGGAAAGGAAGCAGCTGCTGCGCTTGCTGCCATTGAATCTCAGCAGCAACGGGTAACACTTCAGCGGCTGGTTGGCATGGTAACATTGCTGAACATAACATATGGCTCATCTATTTGTGTTATTTTGTTCTGTTCAGTTATTTCTTATCCTTGGCCACTCATCCTGTTGAAGGTAGAAGCAGAAAAGTTATTCCATTTGAGGTTAGCTGCTATACTTGATGATGTTGAAGCTGAGGTAGAGTTTTCACTTTGCTTGTCATGATAAGTTGTCAGAATCGCTTGCATTTCATTTTTTTATTTATTCTTCTTCATAGATGTCCTCCGAGAAGCAAAAGAGAGAATCTGCGCCACCTACCATTCCTTCTCATAAGCGTGCCGAGAAGGCCCAGTACTTCCTTGCTGAGGTGAAAATGAGTATCTGACAGTAAAGAGTAACTGACAGTACAGAGCAATTACATTGTATTTTCATATTATGTTTACCAACTCTTTTTGTTGCTGCAGGCTGTGCATAACTTCAATGGTACCACAGAGAAGGAACTGAGCTTAATTGTTGGTGATTATGTTGTTGTTCGTCAGGTCAGTGTGCTGATAATCCTTTCAGCTGTGAAGTAATGTGATAATAACTGCCTTGCAGAAATGGTGTTCACAAGTTACATGAAACCATCCCACCAAAGATAACCACTTAGTATATAGAGACACTTGTCCTCATGCAGCAGTTAGTTTGTGACTGCCCCTAGGGCCTAGGCTTGTTGGGATGGATTTTCCATCGATCGATGAGGGAGAAAGCAATGTAGGGATGGATCAGTCTGTCCAACAAAAAAAAAATGGAAATGTTAGATTGTCTAGGGCAATTACACTCAAACCAAAATTTATTGCTCAACTGCTTATTTTTTCGTGCCTGCACCAGATTGCTCCAAACGGTTGGGCCGAAGGAGAATGCAGAGGGAAGGCCGGGTGGTTTCCGGCTGCCTATGTGGAGAGGCGTGAAAATATCCCGCCAAATAAAGTCTTCCCTCAAGCATAAGCCAACAAGTGGGCTATTTGGTTACGAATGCTTCCTAGTTGCACGTCTCCAATTCGCGCTGCCTGAGATAGGCAGTTTAGAGTGTGAGTTGACCATGGTTTCCAGGAGCTGTAAGCCTGTAACACCGGTTTGGTATTTGTTGTATCTTGTACATCCCATGGTGGTTTTTTAGAACGTAAAGTGAGTTCTGCAGTAAATTCTTTCGCTAAATTACTACTTATTGATTTGGTTTTGTTCCTTGTATTTGAATAGTGTTTGTGTACCAGAAGTATGTGACCGTCCCCTAACTGCAAAATGCTTATTTCTCCTATGATACTTTGTTCGAATTGATTTTTGTTTCTAATTTTTACTTGAAAAAGTTAATAAACATTCAGCTTCTCGAAACGATTTCTTCACTTCTCTCGCTATCATCTTGTTATGAAGATAAGGTAAGAGGTTATATATGCATTACACATTCTACTCTTGCTTTCATCACACGTATGCATCTCTCAGTTTTTTCACCGCTCCTTTTTCCCTCTAAAAATTACTTCTTTTAATTGTTAATATTTATTTTTAACCAAAAGACATCAGGAAAATCTAATATAAACCCCCCTCCGTCTAAAAGGAGATCTGATCACATTATATCCTAATCCTCCAAAACACTCACAAATTTTAGTCACATGCAAGACCAATACAGTTCTTGTGAATTATATATTGGGAAGTGTCGATTAGATATATGACTCGGGTAGCAAATATATGGAACAACTAAAGTTCGATAAGCACATTAGAAAAAGAATACATGATATATTGATGCACTTAACAAAGTGTTTTTTTTTAAAGGAGAGTAGTTCATGATACACACAATAGATACATCAAGTAATTACATCATCTCATAACAGTGACTTCTCGTTGGTTACGCTCAGACTAGTTGTGAAAGATTTGCGCCGTGCTGCCCTCACTCGGCATGATTATTGACCTCAATTTGCCTGTCATCTGATACGCACACAAATACGGGTTTAGTGACCGAGCAGGCATATGCCCCCCTCACCGAGTACTAAAAAAAAGTAAACTGCGCTATTCTAGACACCAATGACCATGCAAATCTGCATTGGCACTACGGTTTTCTCCTTGCCATCCTCACTTTATCAAATACATGAATTAGATTCCCTTTAAATTTAGATTAAACTAATACGGGCTCTCCTCTATATAAGGGGAGAGGTGGTGTGTAATTTAAAATTAAACAATAACAATGAATTAGTAGGCACAAGCGCACAAAATGCCATTTTGCAATATCCCATCAGCATTATAAGTTTATTGTAACATGTACAAACACTACTATAATTCAAGCCAGGGCCAACAATACATCATGCATAACCGACCGATCATAATTCAATGTTACATCGAAGTCATTAAGTTGTGCCATAAACCTATGTTTCCACTTCAATGACTGGACCAGAAAAAACCGATGTTGTATTCATCTCCGTCCTGAAGCTCGTTGCATGTCGTAGACACCCCAAGAACTATGCATTGAACCAGGTCCATATTGGGAGCCAGAATCACCAGCATTTGCCTGAGATAAAAGTGCTTTGAGAAGCAGCTTGAATGAGGATAAAAGAATGTGAAGATAGGTTGTTCAGAAACAAAGCGGAAGACATACTTGATTCATGCTGTATCCAGCATTATAAGGATTTGCTATATAGTTGGCATTAGGATTTCCAAAGCTTCCACCGTAACCTGCAGGATGGGTGCGTCATGAAGTACAATCCACATGTCACATACACATAAATTGTCACATACACATAAATTGAACTACATAATCAGCTTCACTTGTTATGTCCCTTATTGAACAATCTAAAATTACACAATACTAAGATCTGTTCATATTGGCTTCTACTTCCAGAAGCCAAAACCAATACGAACGCCTCAGTTTCTATAAGTCGCTTCTATCAGCTACAATTATTCATTAGCCACTACAATACGTGCTTTCACATATTGTAACGTATTTCGTATTTTATTGTGTCACAATTCTGTAAATCACATAGCGATCCGAATGTTGTAGTACCTTTCGTTGGTCATCTTTCTTACATAATGCACTGCTATTCATCGACCGCAGCCAAAAGCTATCAGCAGAAGCTAATATGAACAGACCCTAAAGCTCTCTCTGGATAACACAGGATGGTAGTATTTTTTCAAGCATTTGGGCTGCAGATAGCATTTCTTTTAGCATATGAATTTTCCGTACCACGATTACTCTAGTAGAACATTATCCTAAGACTGGCTAGTTCTATTGTCAATACCCTGCCTAGAGATGGCAACGGGTAAATACCCATCGGGTATTGCCATTCCATACCCGTACCCGCTAGGTGTAAATTTACCCGTCGGGTTACCCGTATCATACGCGGGTAGGAAAATTTACCCATACCGTGCATTGCGTATTACTACCCAACGGGTAACCTGCACCATAAGCATACCCGGTTCAACACATAAGAATATCATCAATTTAGACATTCATTAATCATACATGCCAAGCACAAAAGCGTCTAATGATCAAAATTAGTACATCACATAAACATACTTGACATGACCATATCAACATATGACAAACAAATAAACAATCAACAACAAGTAGATAATAAAATTAACATTTGAGTGGGATGTCTAGTTGTCTAATGCGGTATTCATTACCCGCGGGTAGGCGTGTGGGTAGTATATACCCATACCGCACCCTACTACCGGCGGTAGAGGATTTCGCCAATAACGTACCCATGGGTACATAAAATTTTCCATACCCGCTCTTTATCGGGTAAAACCCGTCGGGTATTCGGGTATCGGGTACCCATTGCCATCTCGTCCCTGCCCCTTAGCGGTTCAGATAAGCAGCAGAACTACTAGTTGGAACAAAACAATATAAGCGAACAAAAATAAACCTCCAAAGTTTGGTAAGTACCTTGATTGCCTGCAGACACAGCAGCTCGAGACCTCTTCTCAGCATTAGCAACCCCAGCTCGAAGTTTCTCCACTTCAGAAGCCACTGAAATCAATTTCTTCTGCATCTCTTGTCCTTGCTCATAATTCTCTGCATATCCTTTCTTCTCAAGCTCAATACCAGATCTGCAAGTCGACTCATAAATATGTACATATAAATTTGCAGAAGAAAAACAAAGGTGTTCCTTTCTCTCTATTACTACATGGACAATTGAAATTCAATTGAATCCCATATTAAACATATCACTAGTTTGAACTGAGAGAAAATAATAATAATAACCACTCCATTTCAAATTGAAAGGTTTACTTTGACCAGGCAGACCAATTAAGGAGGTTATAGTTCTCCTCAAAAGGAAAATAATAAGGATGTTATAGGACTAAAAGAATGACAAAAGGAAATGACCAAGAGAATGTTTCCACATAAGTGCTGAGTAGAGAGCAAAGATAAATCAGGTAAAATAGAGAAAACAGCAATGAATTTACATGCACGCCTAATAGTTTTGAAAAGACTGAAAATCCTATATGTCTTGTATTTTGAAATGGAGAGAGTCCATGCAAGATTAAGAGGGATATACCTCAAATGTTGTGTTTCATGCCTGATCTGCTGGATCTCAGCTTTTAGTGCAGCCACCTGCTGCAAGTCCACTGCTGAACGAGCCAAATCCTGTGTGAACCCCTGGACCTGGCCCATGAGTTCTTGCCTTGCTGCACCCAACTTTTGAATGTCCAGACGAACCTGTGCATGCTCCGCCCTCATTTCCTCTACTGCTCGAAGCTCTGCTTCCATCTTCATTAACCTCTCATAGACCTTCAATCCAAAGAACTACAAGTCAATTTGATGCGGATACGCACATGTCTTGCATTTTTCTGTTAAAAGTATTATTTGACTGGAAAGAATTATTGAGCCGCATTAAATATTCTCAGGTGAACTCATTCTTAAGTCTTAACTAAGCTTAATGTTATTATTCATGAGAATTGGATATTACCTCATGATCCTATATTGTGCATTATCAAATTTGAATGTTATGACGACTTTAAAACCGAGATGGAGGTGAGAGAGGTCGCGACCAATGCAAGCGAGAAAGGACGCTACAAAGAAAGAATACTAGAAGATGACTCGAAGAATGCATGCGTGCGTGCGTGCTGTTGCATGCATGGGCTACAAAGAAAAGCTTGTGCTATGCGGCAAGGAAGGCAAGACAAGGCTGGCCCAAGGTCCATTCAGTCCAACCACATAGGGAACACCACGGCCAAAGAAGCCCATGTCTAAGTCAAATGCTGTTGCCGGCAGAACTGATTCATTGTCTGAGTTGTTTCCGATTTTAGTTGAGTCCGAACTCAATAGAGTAATTAGCGAATGAGATTAATTAGTAGTATAGATTAATTAGAGAGTCCTGTTTTGGTTTCTCCTTGGACCGAATAGAATAGGATTTGGCCTTAAGCCCATATGTGAGTCATCAGGTTGGGGTGTATATATGCGCTGTCACCATCACAGGAAACGGGGGGAGAAAATAGAGAAGAGATGGATGACTAGATAATTTGGGAGATATGAGTTTGTGCATGTGTTGTGGCTACAGACCAAACAGAGAGAGAGTATGGTAGTGGAGAGTTAGGTGAGCAAGTGCTTAGGGTTTCCTCATGGCCTGCATCGTATATATATATCCACATGGGGAGTGCTTTTACAATAGTACCCTTATACTTGAGTACCCCTCTCAGGCGTACTTATGTCATTGTATATATCCCATTTTGGGCCTTACAGCCTTCTAACAGGCCGGCTGAGCTTAGGTGGGGGCCACCCCTACAACAGGAGCCTCTCATGGTGAAGAGCTTCACGGGCCGAAGCCATGTTGCCGAGCCACTTGGCCCCCTCCGTCCCTGCAGCCTGTGAACCTCTGTGTTGTTTGATGGAGCCTTATTGCTTGGTATAGTCTTCGCCCCGCAGCGAGGATACAGCGCTGGGCGGGTTGCCGAGGCTGCCCTCACCCGCAAGGCCCTTCGGTAGCGGGGTCGAAGTCAAAGCCGCAGCGAAGGCGTGTTCCTGTCGCGGACAGGTCGAGGCGTCTGGCGGGGCCAACTCCCGTGCTAGACATCATAGCTGGGTGCGAGGGGCTCCACCTGGAGACGTGTCCGAAGCGAGCTCGTGGGGGGGGGGGGCCTGTTTGAGGCCACGCTATAGGCATGGGGCCGACATGTGGCCTAATCGACTCGTGGCCCGGAGTCGTTGTCGCAGTGCTGGCGTGAATCGCGCCGACCCCTGGGATGTCAGGAGGCAGGCGGCCGCAACATGCACGCTGCCGCAATAGGAGAGTATGCGTCGCGGGGCGCGATTGGTGCATCGCGGTTTGCCAGCAGTTTTAGGACCGCGGTCACACGTCCCTTCACGAGAGAGGTGGGACGCGCGGCAAGATGCTATTGGCGTGTCATGCTCTGTCAGGCGGCTTGTATCTGCGCTCGTTCGCCTGCCAGCGGTTGTGCTCCTTGGCCGCGGGAAGTCGTACCGCCAGTCACCCACTGTTGCAGCCGCGTCCATTGGAGTGCCGCAGGTTGAGTTTCCCATCGGCTCGGGACGCAACGAGTATATATGCGTCGTTTTCCTGCGCCGTCCTTCATAGGGCCACGGCCGGGTGCGGCTGGAATGATCTTGGTCTCGAAAATAGGCTGTCTCTATTCGTCTGCATTCTTTGAAAGGACTGTCTTGTAGTAGGGTTAACGCTGATGGACATAGTCATAGAATGTTGATGAACAAAAGGATGCCTATTTTCGAGTTTCGGAAAAAAAAACTTATCTTCGACCTGGCGCCGGGCGCTGTGGTCCGCCGGTTACGCTGTGGTGCTGCATATGACGCGTGTTCCGGGGACAGCTAGGATGATCTTGCAAGCAAATAGGTCTTCATCAGTCCATGTGCGTCCTCTGATGGCAAAGGACGGTGATGGACTGATGGAGACCTATTTGTGAGAGTTCGGTCAGGGCCTAGCGACGATGACCGATCTTGCCCCCCGATCGAGCGCGCGGTTAGTTGGGTCTTCGGCATCTGGGGGCTGGGAGTTTGTTGGGCGAACCTCGGGGCAAGGTGGCCGTCGGTGCTGCTGCCTGGCTCGGCCGAAGCCTATCCCGAGGTCTTCGTGCGGACCCGGGACCAGAGGGCCAGGTGGCCGTCGGTGTTGCTGCCTGGCTCGGCCGGAGCCTATCCGGGGGTTTCGCGCGGACCCGGGGCCAGAGGGCCAGGTGGTATCCCGCAGCTCGAAGATGGTGCTTGGATGGCACTGTAGGTTAGACCGGCGCCTGCTCTTCTCCGCACTCCGCCCACCCCCCCACGTGGGGCCGAGTCGGTGGTCCGGCTGGACCCCCGAAATATGGGCCGACGTAGGCGACGGGCCGTCCCAAGCCACCGAAGTCGAGGTGGTCTGTAGGCTTATCGCACAGACCGAAGGCGGCGTAGCGAGGTGCCCCTGATGGATAAGTCTCTGTGTTGGCTGGTGCTTGTGGGGCTGCAGCACATGGTGTTTTTTGCTGCCCTTCAAGGACAACATTCTTGACTGGCTGTTAGCATCTCTTTAGGACAGCATCTTAGGACAGCATCTTGACTAATCTCTTTAGGACAGCATCTTGACTAGCATCTAGGATAGCATCTTAGACTAGAATCTTAGCATATGCTTGGCTGGTTAATAGCCTATAAATTGGTATCCCCAACCCCTCAGGTTGGCATGGCATTGTGTGAGAAATAAACCTAGAAAATGCCCCATCTCCAAGTGTCATCCTCTCGATGAGAGTAAGGATCTTGCTACCACCAAGAGCAAGAATCCAGCGACTAACAAGTGGTATCGAGCGGTACTATCCTCGTAGCCCGAGCATCTCTGCTCAATCCCTTCTCCAAGTCGCTTCGGTGTCGCAGCAATTTCAACTAGCGGCGGCAGGCGCTCATCGCCTCTGCTCACTCCTCACTCTGTTCGACGAGGCGGCAACTCATCGAGGCAACTCTCTCCACGCAGAGTCCCGGTGGCGCGCCATGTCCGCAGGCGGTCTCGCCTTCGGCCGCCTCGAGCACGCGGCGGCGCGAAGCCGAACTCGCTGCGGCGCGCGAGCGGCGGCGCACAGCAGCGCGCGCGCGCGAAAGGGCGCTCAAGGCGGCGGCGGCGGCGGGCAGCGGCTGAGCGAGGCGGAAGGCGGCGGCGGCGGATGCGGCAGCGTCGCGGCGGCGGCGAGGTCGAGGTTCTCGCGTGGCGGCAACAGCGGCTCGTCTCTGGCGATAGCAGCGACGCGACCTTGAGTCTGGAGAGAGGCAAGCGCGAGGCGAAGGCGCGCGATGGCGGCCGCGACGCCACGCGCGCGACGCAGCGGCAGACAGCGCGACGCGCGGCGGTGGTCTCTGAGGAGGCACGCCGCGGCGGCGGCGTGCGTGTCGGCGGAGAGCGCGCCTTCACAGCGACGCGGCTCTCTCCCGGTTGATGCAGTGGTCACCACGAGTACCGGTCGCGTCGAGGACGTCGGCCCGGCGGCGGTGGCCTACCCTCACCAAGACCAACTACGTCGAGTGGGTCGCGGTGATGAGGTAAAGCTCGGTGCGGCATATGTGGGATGCGGTCCGTGACGGCGGCGTCGACTACGACCGGGATCGACGGCGCTGGATGCTCTCATCGCCGCAGATCCGCCCGAGATGCGCTTCGCTACCAACAAGCGGATCGCCAAAGAGGCTTGGGACGCCATCGCCGCGGCGACGCACGGCAGCCGCGGCGCGCGCGCAAGTCTACATTACGGGCACTACGCAGGAGTGGGAGAACTCGCCTTCAAGCGGTGAGGACGTTGATGACTTTGCTCTCCGTCTCAACACTCTGTTGCAGAAGATGGTGCAGTTCGGCGACGACACCTACGGCGAGGAGAGAGCTGTGGAAAAGCTCTTCCGCTGCGTCCCCGAGAAGTACAAGCAGATGGCTCGCTCGATCGAGTCTCTGCTGGACCTCTCCACGATGACGATCGAGGAGGCCTTGGGTCGCCTCAAGGTCGTTGACAGCGATGAGCCACAGCGCCTCTCGGGACCCGTCACCATTGGCGGGAAGCTCCTCCTCACTCGGGAGCAGTGGGCTGCCGGCCAAGGTGACAGGAAGAAGGGGGAGCCTTCTTCCACGATAGGCGGCCGCAAGTGTGGCAAGCGCGGCAAGCCGCGCAAAGACGCCCAGGCAGGGGCGCGAGGACCCCATAAATTCGTGTTTAGGGGCATGTATTCCACAGTATTTGGTTTGTATAATACATTTACATGGGTAAAATGACCCTTTTGCCCTTGTAGATGAATTTTTGTGCAAACTTGGCAACTAAAGGGGGAAATTGTGGTGGTTGGCGCCAAAAAAATCTGACATACATATATGCTCTGCTTTATCTGCCACACTGTCATCTTCTCCACATTCTCACCCATTATTCACTCCCTTTCTGCCTTATCTTCATTGTTTGTGTACTTGCATGAGGAAGGGGAGAAAGATGGGCTCAAAGTAAAAGAGATCCCAATGACCCAATCCATTGCGAGGCGGCAAATCATCTGCCCTATCTGCAACATTGATGTGGACAAATTCACCTCGTACACAAAGAGAAATACACACCCAGGATTCTAGATAGTTTCTTGCACCTCCTACAGGCTACAGTCATAACAATGCTACCCTCAAGCTCCGAGCATCATCAACAAAGGGGAAGAATAGGAGGCAACAGAGGTGGATGAAGGAGGAGACTAACCCAAGACTCACAAAACAAGAAAAGATAGGTGACAGCGGCTCCCCTTGCATCAGCCCAACCCTATTGGAAAATGATGCACAAGTATGTCCTTTCTTTGTTTTCTGTTTTTTCTCCTCTCCAGTGGCGGAGCCAGGATTTTTCTGGAGCCTGAGTACACCCACTGCTGGGGAGTAGGCTGGCAGCTGAGAAGGTGTCTGCGTGCCCGTACAACCTCGCTACGACAACGCACATGATCCCGGGCGACGGGGCGAGTGCCACGCGAACATGATGGCTGGGTAGGCCACGACGGGGTGCTGTTGGTGCGTGTTCACGGCCTACATCTTCGCCGCTACCAACTATGCCAACCACATCGGCGCCGCCTTCCTCCTGCCCGCGCCCGCCGTCGTGTTCTCCAATGCCTTCACCTCGAGGCTCCTCATTGCAGGCCTCGTGTGGTCGCTCCTCCTTGCCAAGAGTCGGGCCTGACACCCCGGGCTACGCCGAGTGCCGTGGCGCGGTGATCACCGCCACCTACAAGATGCTGGCCAGCACGCACACCAAGGAGTTCATGCTGTGTGGGATGGCCACCACTGTGGCTGTCTGGTTGTGCGCGCACCTGCCGCTCGAGTGGTTCTGTGCCTACACGATCTGCATGCTCCAGGTTCTCGAGAACGTTAACAGCCTCGACACCGGTGACCTCGTCCCCTTGCCGTCGCCACCTACCTCGGCCACAAAGTTGCCACCTCTGCCTAGATCTTCCTTGAGCAAGAACACTGCCCCCATATTCCGATGCCGCGCTTGGACGCCGGAAAGCGGGAGCTCCAGGTCCAAGAACGCCGCCGCCTCCTCACTATCGACGTCTCGCTGTCCCTCTCCCCGCCACGCGCCCATGCTCAAACGTGACGTCCGCTCTCCGCCCACGCGAAGGCCACGGCTCATCACCAGCGCACCTAGGCAGCCACCTAGGCTCACCAGGCGGTGACTCCGCCCCTGCTTCTCTCTCATGATCACATCTTTTGCAAATACTGGTACAATAAGCAAATACGGTATAATACAGGCTCCCATGCATGTTTGGGTCATTTTCCCACAATTTTGGTGGGCTAGAGTGTCAACGGGTGTCAGTTTCCAAAATTGCTGCGCGAGGAGTGTGATACACCTAATCTTGCCTTATGTAAAATTCAGAGATGTTTTCAAAATATACCAGAAAATAGATGGCATTAGGTTAGTTTACAACTTTCCATGAACGTTACAAATAGATCCACTGCAATGCAAACTATACGATAAGAAGTCAAATTTAAACCTAAATCAAGACCGGTAGAAACTTAGAGCTCTACATAGGCACCAAACACGCTTGGGACAGCCTCAAGGCTACGCGGAGCTTCTTGACTTGGGTTAAATTTCGTAGGTTGTTTCAAGTCGGGATAAGTAATCCTACATTTGCACCAAAATTTGCAATGCACGCAAAAGAAAGATACGTTTAGCACACAGAAACCCATCGGAAAACATTCGCACCTCGCGAAGACGGAGATCGCCCTCGTCCTGGGCAGCGGCAATGCCGCGAGCGGTGCGGCCAATCTCGTGCCGCACGGCGGAGACCTCCTGCACCAGTGCCACGTGCGTCGCGGCCAGCCTCTGGTTCTGGCCGAGCAGCGCGTGCGCCTCCTCGATCTCCGCGCCGAGCCGTTCCTCCAGAACCGCAACCACGTGCGGCGCGGGCGGCAGGGGCCCGCCGCCGTGGGCCGCGAAGTGGTAGTGCGGCGGCAGCGGCTCGCGGAAGTTGTCGGGGTGGCCGGGCAGCAGGCGGGGCGGGTCTCGGAAGTCGTCGAGGTGGTGCCGTGGGAGGCGCGGCGGCTCGCGGAGGTCGTCGAGGTGGTGAGGCGGGAGGTGGGGTTGATGCAGTGGAGGAGGGGGCGGGTGGTTTCCGCCGCCGCGAGGGAAGGAGTGGGGCAGCCGGTTTCGGTGGCGGCCCGCCATGGGGAGTCGCCGGAACCCTATCGGTGGGGTAGCGGAAGGAACGCCGAGTAGCAGATATTTTGCACGAACAACCTCGGAGGTTTTGTATAATTCGACGCGTCGCTGAGGAGTCGGAGCAATTTTCTTCAACTGCTTTGGGCCAGAGAGGAATCTTTGTTCTCTCAAACCCTCTTTACAAAAACAATCATTTGCGGTGGGGGATCTTCATCATATACCCTCCCTTGAATTGGAGATTTCAGAATTTACCCTCCCACCTCAATGACATGTAGGGTCATCATAAGTCACTGATACGTGGGTCAGGAGGGTAAATCCTGAATTTCCATCTATGAGGAGGGTATATGATGAATAAATCCTTTGCGGTGAGGTGTCTAGCACCCGGACAAAAGCACCATATGATGGGCAGCAACATTTACAACTTATGTTTGCAACAAATTTCGCCATGAATGAAATAAAATAATTCGATAAAAAGTCTCGATGTTGCATCGGTTGCTGCTGATTGTTGCACATATAAAATCAAAATATTGCAACAAAAATATAACACTGAGAAACAAATCTGCAACAAAAATGATCAGATCCAGCCGCTTTACCTATGGTGGCAATAGATCTGGCGAGTTCGATGGCCAATGACGAGGAAAGAACAGTGGAATCTTAACGAGGTGCGCCATTGGGAAGCAGGAATCATTGAAGCAAGCAAAAGGGGAGTGGAAGAAAGTAGGGAAATAAGCTAACTGACCTGTAACATCCTAAATTTTGGATGTTTAAAAATTTGAGAAATTTAAAGCTTTTATCTGCATTTTACTGGAATTTGAATTTTGGTTCAAAATCTTATTTGGGTTTTTCTGAGTTTTGTGCTAAGCAAATAATAACTGGAAGTAATTTTCAAACGTAAAATAGTAATCATGGCTAAAATAATAATAATAATTCCGAAGGTTAAAAAGGAACAAGAAGAAAACCAACATGTTTAAACAATAGATAATTAAAAATTTAAAATAAGAATATGAAAAGATGATCCATAAGAGACAGGGAGAATTGAGTTTAAACATAGAAATTCATCTTTGAAAACAATGCACATGAGAATATTGGCAATAAATAAATAGAGGTCAAAGGATATTAAAGGGAGAGGTGCCTAAAGATATATATATATATATATATATATATATATATATATATATATATATATATATATATATATATATATATATATATATATATATATATATATATATATATATATATATATATATATATATATATATATATATATATATATATAATATATATATATATATATAATCAATCAATAAATAAAATAATAAAATAGGCATAATCAAAATATATATGTAGCTAATTTTAAGGATGAGTATTCATAAGAGAATTGGGCCGGCCAGCCGGCCCTCCCTCCTTTCTCTCCCGTGCCCAGGCCCACCTTCCTTCTCCCCCGTTCCCCATTTCCTCTCTGCTCCATCCGGCCAAAGGCCTTGCTCCCCTTTGGTCAGCTCGACTGCAGCTCTCTCCCCGCGCGCCACCCTTCGGACCAGTGGACGCCGGCACCACCCCGCCGTATCCTTGCGGCCCCCACCGCCATCCCGTCACGCGCCCCGCCCTCGTCAGCTCTGCCGCCACTGGCTCCCATCTCCTCCCCTTCAATGCATGTCAATCCACCGGGTTGGCCGTCGCACCCATGCTCCTTCGGTCAACCATAGTGCCCCGGTCGTGCCGTGCTACGGGTCTGCAGGCGTCCACGCCGTGCCCACGCGGAGCCTGCAAGAGTGACGTCGCTGGACCACAGCTCCCAACTGCAGCGCATGGCCGCCATGGCCCCTCCTCGGCGCCAGCAAAATTCGCCGGCTATAAAGCCCACCCAAAGCCCCCAAACTCCTCCCCGCACTCCCCTTTCACTCCTCCCCAGAGCAATCGGCCTCCCACCCCCTCTTTCTCGCCGGAGCCACTCTCTTCCCCAAGTCCGGCCGCCGAGCCAGTCCACCAAATCACACCGCCATTTTCCAATTCCCCGCGTCTACACCCTCCTCGGGACGTCGTGAAGCCAACCGCACCCGCCGCCGGGCTCCCCGATCCTTCTCCGGCGCCGGCGTCGATCTCCTCCTTGGACCGCCGCCACCGCACGCCACCGGCCCTACTCCGGTGACCCCCGTCCGCCGCCGACCGCACCACCGGGTTCCTTGACGCGCGGACATTCCATTTTGCCCGCTGCCCGCACCTCCCCGGCTCTTCCCCGCCGACGAGCCCTCCGCCCTTCCCCGGCCTCGAGCTCCTCTGCCCCGGTCCCTGCTTCTGCATACCTTAAGAGGTAATAGCCCCCCGTATAAGTAAGCAACATCTGAGAAGTCCTCCTGGCTAGCAGCTTCGGTGTTAAAACGTACCCAGGCAGCGCGCGTTCGAGCCCCGCTCCGCTGCGCCGGGTGGGGTTTTGGCTATTTAATTTTTGTCGTTTTACTGTGCGCTAGTGACCCCAGCCGACAGTGTAGGAAGTGGGGGGAAAGGTGCAGTGAGGGTATATACTAGCTCTGTGGCAAGGATAGATAGATAGCATGTGCCATAAAATGTCATGTATAAATATATATACACATATCCATATGTGTATATATGTTTCTATCATGGATAACCCTTTGTAAATCTTTAGCAAATAAATTTAATGAGTGATTAAACATAATTTAAAGTGGCACATATAGTAGTAATAAATATCCCATTTAACTTTGTGTAATAGTTCCTACAACTTCCAACTAAGGGTATTTTAGGGACCCTTGATTATGGATATTCATCATATGCTAGAAAACAATATTTGTGTATATGAACAACATAAGAAACTCTTTTAGCTCTTTGTCAAATGAGAGGATTTAGTAATAGAATGATTAGGGTGATTGCTCACATAAAATAATGACCATCAAACAAAGGGTGTAGAAATCAACCATTAGTAAGATAGGCTATAAGACATTATTAGCAACCTAGGATATAACAACCAAATGTAATTAGAGAATATAGTTTACAAAAATGGCTATGGTTAAACTTTAATTAATTAAAGTGGGATTACTTTAGCACCAAAGCAAATGAAACTAAAAATTTGATGTTGGAGTTATTTGGTTATCTGGTAAGTGTTTATTTGGTTTGCTGATTGCCTTTTTCCTTTTTATCCAAATTTTCGCGCACGTTACAAATAGCGTACGAGGCTCAGGAGGAGGAAGCCGAGGCAGCAGCTTTAGAAGCTTTAGACAACCCCAAATCCACCCACTGTGACCAAGGCGAGTCAATACTTTGATCATGTTGAACCTACACTTTCTGCAAATTATTTTTGTTTAAATTATCAAATTGCATGCTGTTATTTTATATGCAAATACATGTTTAATTTACGATTCTAGTTATATCCCATTGTGTACCTTGATTAATATTACCCCTCCTTTAGAATATTTGAAATTGTGAACCTTGTCGCCCTAGCAAAAATTATAATAGTAACCTTTCGAAAATAAGTCCGTAATTATATGCCATGCTTAGTGTTGCTTAGATACTCATGGGCGCGAGAACTCTCTAGCATCACTTTGAATCATGAGAAAATTTGGTTGGGCAGTCATGGTGGTAATGACTGGTATATGTTGGATATGATTATTTTATATTCCCAAAAACCCCAACTTGCTTAATTATCTGGGCGGATGGTTCGAGGGTGTGTGTATGTGGTGCAGTGGGAGCACAAAGTGGGTAGTGGTAGAACCGCCCAGATACCACTAAGGACTGAATCTTGTCATGACCTCCTATGTAAAATAGTACAACCATAAGTCTGTAAAGTACAACTTGGCTAAGTAAATTTATCGAAACCCCTGGACTCATCTCACTGGTAGTGGATGGAAGTGGATACGCAAGGGCAAGGGGAGGCCTAAAGGGACACCGAGTGGAGGGTGAAGTAACTAGCCGTACTAGCATTGCGGGGAGTGGAGCCTGGGCTGCGCTAGTAGACGTGGTTACATCCCGTGCATAGATGGGACCCACCGCAAGTGGGCAGTTTCCCATAAGGTGAGATGACAAAAGAGACTAGATACTTTGAAAAGTCACTGTGATGGTCTGCTCAACCACACGACTAAGGAATCGTGTGGGGGCAACGAGTTGATTGTCTCTTGTGGTGAAAGTGTACAAACTCTGCAGAGTCAAAACTATTTGAATAGCCGTGCCCACGGTCAAGGGCGGACATGGGAACTTAACTAGATATAGTTCTATTTCAAAAACTTTGTGGGTGGGAATGGAAAAGTGGAGGCGGTGGAAATCCTCGATTTGAATTGTCCCGGTGTCGTCCCGATGGTAAGTTAAGCGGCTATAACGAAAGATGCTATATGGTGCGGATGCCATGTAACGGTGGATGGAATCTGGATCGCTATTATTATTGCATTCTCTTATACATTATGTTTTTGATCAAAACTGCTAGGTCTCAGGAAATTTCTATGTATTATATTTTTAAATAATGATAATACCTCTCACAAAATAAAATGTCAGGAAGAATAAATAGAGTCGTAAGAAAAGAAGATGGATGTTTGTGGTAAATACATAAAGTTGTTGGTGGATTCAGGTCGATCATAAAAAGGAAACGATAGTGTGGATTCTGAGAAAAATAAATTGGTGGAGTCTAAATGAATAAATAGGCTAGATAGATGATTTGAATGATTTTTGGAGAATTAATGAGTGCAAAGGTAATTGCTGGATCAATTTTTGGGAGATATTGGTGATAATGAGATTAATAGGATTTGATCGATTACTAGATGAGTCAATTGAATTGTTGGGAGTTTGGAGATATGATAATTGCAGTATAAACTTGATCAATGATATTCTTGGTGAAGGTATACTAGTGGGTTAGTTAGAAATAGATAATGGAAAATAAGGTTGATTATTGTAAGAGCAAATTGTGGTTGTGGATCAATAGCAAAAGGAATGGGTTGATAGGAATTTTGGAATACAAAAGATATTGGTGGATTGTATAATTGATGATATTCGCTGTTTGGAGTTTTAGACAGCACTCAATATAGGAAGTGGGTGTTCGGTGGATTAAACAAATGATATTAGGTAGATGATGTCACTAGCTGTTTGGAGTTTTAGGCAACAATTGATTGGTGGATTATATAAATTATGATACTCGCTGTTTGGGGATTTAGGAAACAATTGATTGGTGGATTGTATAATTGATGTTATCTGTTGTTTGGAGTTTTAGACAGCAGTCAATAAATAAAGTACATGATCGGTGGATTAATTAAATGATGTCACTCGCTGTTTGGAGTTTTAGACAGCAATCAATATAGAAAGTATATGATCGGTGGATTAATTAAATGATGTCACGTGCTGTTTGGAGTTTTAGACAGCAATCAATAAAGAAAGAGTATATTCGGTGGATTAAGTAAATGATGTCACTCGCTGTTTGGAGTCTTAGACAGCAATCAGTAAGGAAAGTGTGTCTTTGGTGGATTAAGTTAATTATGGCAATCGCCGTATGGAGTTTAGGTAGAATTAATAATACTATAATTTAATAATAATAATGCTACAAAAAGCGATGTTTGGCAAATAAAATAACCTGAGCCTCTCCTTTGATAAGCCATGCATACTATTTAATTGCATCCTGTGTGTTGGCTCGCAAGCACGGTGGTTTGTGCTCATATTCGCTTTCCCCACAAATCCAGAATCAGGAATCAAATCACTACGCTTCAGTAATACTTTTGGATCATGATGGCGAAGAAGATGAAGATGTCAAGAACTAGGTCGCGTACCTCCAGTTGGCTGCCTGTGGGCATGTCCTGAAGGTCCCACCTGTGTGCTTCGTTCTTCCGCTGCTGCAATTTAATGATTTCGACCTAATCGGCCCATGAGTAAGTCTACTATTATATTTACGCTTCCGCATGATATGTATTTTGATATTCAGAACTGTAAACTGTGAGCACTATCTACTGATCCAGGGAATAGTGCGGTGGAATCACAGATGATTCCGGATTGTAAAGTCTGGGTCCTGACAATATGAAGTTGATCCACCTGATGACAAAGGTGCTAGTGCCGCCCATCCTCGGCCCGCTCCTCTCTCCCAAATCGACCAGAAATAATGACCTCAATCACTGGATCCTGCACAAGCAGATAGAACAGGATGAGATCTGAGCAGCCGGAGAAGATGGCGACTGGAGATGAAGAATAGGGAGGGCCTGGATTGAGGCGGCACCACCTGCCTCTACCCGCGTGTGTGTATGCGTAGCATGACTCATCTGTGTGAGTGCGATCATATGTGATAGGAGTCTGAGGATTAACGAAGCTTCCAGTGATGAAGGGAAATGGGTCGTTCGAGTGAACGGCTCACGCGTCGGATGTCCAGTCCATAGCAATTCCCTTTGTGGTGACATGTGATAAAATCAAACAAATCAGGACATTGTATATGCTGTCACATAGTCATGCTATATTGTGATGACATGAATGCACCATTCTGTGCGGCATGTGATAAAAGCAAACAAGTCAGAGTGAATAATTAACCCTAGAAGAGGGGCGGATGCCACTTCCCCGCACCCTCGCTTTGTCCGATACAACCACTGGTTAAACAGTCAAAATCAAAGAAGTTAGTGCCAGTCACATTACTACTAGGATCATTGTCACCGTCATCGAGGCATGCATCTTGAATCAAATCACTAATCCAGTGCATCGTATCTGTAGTCATATCTAATACATTTGATGTCATCTAGATACAATTTTGGGCCTTTTTTTGGCTTATGACTGTGGCTTATGCTTTTTAGTTGAAAATTTTGAATTTTAGGCTGTTCGCGACAGAGATTACGGAGAGAGATACTTACTTGCGATTTTGGCTGGTACAGATGCTGGGCTTTTAATGTGTACTACAATTAACTTGTAGACCCTGTCTTAAGAAAATACTCTGTTTGAAAGTTAGGTACTATAGCAAAAGCCAAAAGCCATTTTTAAAAGCCGTAAAGAACAGGCCCAGATCCAGCCTATTATATCTTTGCACTATCCCACAATCATTTCCATAATTAGTCATTTTACCAGCCCGACCATCATTCCCACCTTCTCTTCCTCTCTCTCTTCTTGGTCCATAATTCCCCTTCCACACCACTTTCAATTCTAGATAGTACACCTTAGATACATATGATGTATGAAGCATTGGAAGTGCCTTAAGGAAACTCTAACATTCAAGAATTGACGGATAGAACTAAGCTGTAGCACCCCCTTTTTTGAAAGAAAAATGCAGCACCCCAAGCCTAAAGCTATCAGCGATGGTGCCAGGATTTATACCCTATGGGGTCAGTTACAACTGAATAATTTGAAATCAGGTTATTTCTCTAAAATTTATGGACTAATACATAAATATGTACAAGATTTAAGCTTGTTTGAAAAAAATCTGTGGGATCAATTCACTCACATTGCAAATATTGCTGAGACACATTATACAGGTAGCATAGTTGATGTCACTTCCAATAGAAGACATTGCAAAGTAATATCTAGACACTCTACATCATATAGAAATAATAGTAGACATTACTTTCATAATGTTTAATGTCTATCAGTGAGCCTAATTAATAAAATTACACATTCTCCCATGTTTCTCTCTCTCTCTCTCTCACATCTACTCTCTCATCCATCCACCGATTTAATATTATGGACACAACTCTACTCCCCATTGTTTTAAATATCACGCTATAGCACCACTACAGCCACGCTATAGTGGTCAAGGTACCCCAAACACTACATATCGGTTGTTATTGTGGTTCGGTGCAATGTCACCAACATATCAGACTAATACACGCGCTATTACCCAAAAATGTTTAAACTACATTTGATATAGGGATGTGCCTCTCAATTTGCTAAGTTTCACTATACCAGCCTTTCCATTAAATGGACTTACATATCCCCACCTAATCCAATTAATTAACCTTCCATATTCCCACAATCCCCAGCTTTGTTAGTTAATAATATTTTATGTTTTTCGCTACCCATTGAAAATTTTCTCTTGTCAAAAGACGAGGGAAGAACCCATGCACACCTAAGAGCTCAAACAAGGTAAGCCTAATCCTTGATCTATTTTCTTATATAATTTACCAAATAAGGCAATCATGTGTTATCATAGGATAATGAGAAGCTAAGCAACAAGTACAGATTATCCATGTGGTCAGAAAAGGAAAAATGGGACATTGATTTTCCATTTTTCTTCATAATAGGATGAAAATTAATCAACAAAATACTACATGGCTTTTATGATTTTGATGTTATCTTAGATATAGACCTGTGGGATTTGATATTTGGATGTATCATGCAAATTATGGTTGAGACTTATAGTTTAAAATTAAGTCTTTTTATATTTTAAGTGTTTTATAGTTCAGTATGTAGCGCTTGCTATATCTTCGATGTACGCTATTCGCTATAAAAATAGTCCAATGCTATGCTTCCGTTACCCACTATTTAAAACCTTGCTACTCCCTAATGCAAATTTTAGTTGTTTCTTGATATTGGATTGTGTGCTCAAGCAATGTCTCATGTAAGACATTACTTTCCTCTTTCTATTCCTTAACTCTTTGCCATATCACATCTCATGGGAGTGCTCTAAAGTGAATCCTCGTATTGTAGCGACACAAGTAACTTCAGCAACGCAGCGATCAATCAAAACACATCAATCGATTGCTATTCTCTAATTAATAATCTTGTATATCTAGACATTTAGCGCATTAGTCAATCGAATGTTATTACTATAATTAGTAATCCTGTGGAATTGGACATTCAGTGCATTACTCTCTCTAATCTTTGCCTCATGATACAAAAATCAAATCTTACCTCTATATTAAAGTTCAGTATAAGAGAAGGCACAGAAGATTCTACATCACTGCATTTTCTTTCAACTGTTTGATTGCATGAGCCAAGGAGAGATTCTGGAGGCAAGCCAAGTTAACAGTTAGAGTCGAAGACACGAAGAGCATCTTCCTCAACAATGTCCAATTTTTGATCCCATCAATTCATAGTGTGCCTTAAATTGTAATTACACTACAACCAAGGTTAGCTGTTTAGTGATGATGTGATGAGGTCATGTTCTGTGGCGATTTATATTATGGAAGATTGAACACGTTTCAATTTGCATATCACACTAACATAAACATACAAGCTTTTAAAATGTGGTTAGATTTGTAGAAAGAGTTTCAGTTCAGGAAATGGAGAATATACCGTCATTTACAGAAAGGGTTAACGGATGCATTATCGTACACTCTTTGATGCGGCCACAAGAGCATCTAATACATTGGAGGGTGCTCTTGAGTTGCAAGCAAGTGCCACTTCTCAATTTGATGCTATTTTGCAACAAGATTGTAATCAAGTGCCTATTTTGGCAAAGAGGAAGATGAAGGGGGCTGGCTAGGAAGGAAAGGAGAAAACCTTAGCGCCGCATGGGTCATGTGAGCGCATGGCCGCATGAAGTGGCAAGGACATACGAAGTGCGCACTACTTGGCAACCGTGTGAGAGGGAAGCAAACTTGAGCTAGAAACCGAGCCAAGGGGTTGTGCGACTCAAGCCTGGAAGATTGGGAGAGTCGTGCGTGACAAGGAGACTGAGTCTAAGTGTGCAAACTGTGTGGGAAGCAAGAAGGAAAGGAGCACTCAGATTGCTAAGCCAGGACTCGAAGCCAATCCAAGAGAGCCACAGTTATTTACTTATTTCTTGTGCACGAAGAACAAAAGGAAGGATTCCAGCTAGGCCATGCCAATCCTTTCTATTCGGCCCAAGGCGCAAGAAGGGAAAGGGAAACCATGCATGCGTGAAAAGGGAAAGTCAAGTTGGGTTTTTCGTGATCTCCATGAGAAAAATCCAAATGCAATCAAGTTGTCTTCTGAAGCTAGGAGACCAAGCCAACTGTGTGCATCAGGAGGGGACGTGCAAGCTTAAGCTAGAGAAGGAGCCAGGAACTTGATTCAAGCTAGGAGTTCTTTTTGGCTTTAGCAAAAAAAAAAACCAAGCCAGATGCTTGAGCCGAATATTAGTTTCCATCACTAGTAGGAATGTGCACATACATGACTAACAGACTTCGTCATAATAAAAGCCCGATTCGTCATAAATATTCTTTTTGTGACGAATTAGTGACGAATTTCGGTTCGTCAAAAACGGAGCGTCACATTTGTTGCACGGTGACGAAACCGAATTTTTCGTCATGGAAGTGCTTTCATCCGTGACGAAGACGTTTTTGTCGTAGAACCGTTTCCCTTCTATGATGAAACCAAAATCGTCACTGTTTTCGTCACAAATTGAATGCCGAGCCTTTGTGGGAGCTGATGTGGACAGTGGCACGTGGCAGCGTCCACGCTGGAAGCTGACGTGGCAGTGCCACGTGGCGGTGCCACGTGGTCGATGACGTGGGCGAACCACGCCGAAGGCGGCGTGGCGATGCCGCGTGGCGAAATCCACGATGTCGGTGACGTGGCGTGCCACGAGCAGGCGCCACGTGTCATTGTCCATGCTGGCAGGTGACATGGCACAAGGCACGTGTCGGTTCCTGATTTGTCCACGTGGCTTTCCATTCTTTATTGGTCCACATGTACAGCGATCGTTTCGTCACAAAATTAAACCCAGTTCGTCACAAGTCTACTGGACAGAAATCACAGAATGACAACATATTACATTGTTCAAGCTCACAAACACATATTTTTCAGTTCACAAGCAAATATTGACAGGAGTTCACCAATCACCACACCACTAGCAGAGTTCACGCATCAAGCCATACGAGTTCACCGCATGAAGCCACAACAGAAGTTCAAGACTGAGAGTTACCAGCGCCGCCGTTCAAGAGCAAGATACGCTTAAGGAGCATATTGTTCTCTTCCTGTTGCTTCTTAAACTCCTCAAACTCCCTTTCGTCTTTTCTCTTCTTCTTGATTCGTCTACTTGTTGGTGGAGAGCGGTGAACTATCTTGTTCAGCAGCAAGTTGTTCCCGAAGCGCTTTCTCTGTAGATGTCTCTGTTTTGGTGGAGCTTGTCGGGATACCAACATTGTTCAAAAATTGGGTGTTGCAGCTGCTCTGGGAGAGGACCTTGGAAACAACATCAGCACTAGGCAACGGTGCTCGCCATCGACAACGAGTTACGCTCGCATAGTTTCCATAGTAGACCGCAAAATTCAAGGATTAAACATTAGGTTACACATAGTGGAAGATGACTTAAATTGAAATTAAAAAAATCATAAACAGAGAGACCAAAGATACATGGATTAATTCAAAATAAGTAATGCATAGACTTCAATGATTCATGCTATCGCTGCGCTCTCGCTTGCTCCTTGCTGCTTGCTGCTGCTCATCGCTTCGCTAATGCTCTTTCTTTCTGCTTCGCTCTCGCTTCTCGCTAATGCTCTTTGCTCTCTTTGCTTCTCCTTCATTATGACAATGACTTGAGCAGATTTCAAGGAAAGCAAATGAAGGTACTTACAATTGCTTCTCTTGCGGTGTCACTCGTGCCCTTTTTCAGATCTTGGTATGGAAGTCCTTGAAGACTTCCACCGCATCAAGTTCTTCATGAAGTTCATCATGTTCTTCATCAACTTCTTCACCGAGTTCTCGTCCTTCTTCTTGTTCTTCTCCTTCATTTCAGATTGGAAATTGCACATGTGTGCAAGCTGTTATACAAAGGCGTGGGTATTGAATATAAAAAGTAACAATAAAACACAACCATCACTTACATATGAGTGCAATTGTGCAACATAGTCATGAGATCCTGTAAGTTTGATGGTACCGACTTTTACGGTTTCGCTTGTTCTGCTTTCAGAGATTGCCTACAACTTTCTTTGTGTTTGGACTCCAACACAAGTAGAAAATAGAAAGACTAGACAAGAACTTGATGAGTTTGCACCACTTGAGCAGACATACCTTGTTCTTACCACTTGACCACTTTTCGACGAGTTCACACCACTGCATCGGTCATGTAAGGGACAGGAGAGGTCGTTTGGATCTCATCGGCAGGATGCCATTGAAGTAGGCTTGCTTCAACCTGTACCACATCCGCCGTACCCAGATGGAATACACTCACACATGCTTCCTTTGTTGGCTTGTCGGTGGTGTCAATGGCCACCTACTTTGCCAAAGTGTTAATGCAAATTCATTACTAAGTTGCTCAAGGCGAGTTGAATGTAAGAACAAGAGTGTAGATTTATACTTACAGATAGCCTGCCCACAAATCCATCAAAATGTTCAGTCTCTTTCTTGTATTGTTTCCAATGCGTCAAAATCGGTACTTGAGACCTAACTACTACACTCCTCTCGATGCAAACTTGGCGACTTGCATGGTTCATGTGGCCTTCTGTCCCCCCTTGACAACAGAGATGGCCATCCTTCTTCCCATCGATCTGGTCATTTTGTCAAGCAAAACTCCCTAGTTGCTTGACCTCGGCTTCCTCGCTCGTGTTTGCATTGGTACTACGGTTTTCATACACTCAGTTGTTAGAAATCAAATAGTGATATCAAATAGTGAGAATTGATTGATGGTCATGTAAGTTTAACCAACCTTCATCAGTGGGGTCATTTTGCTGACCGGTCTGCTCTTCACCATGGCTAAGGTCATCTGGATATGTCCAGTCCCTTAGAGGGCTAGGATGGCTGTCCACACCAATGTCTCCAGTCAATTCATCAAAGTGTACAGCTTCACCGCCATTGTTTTCCGCTGCTGGTGGCAAGGTGTGTTCACCTTGTGCAGATGTGCGCTGCCTTTTAGACCGAGTAGAAACTCCAAGAGGCACCTCTCTTGGTAGAGTTGAATTCACTCTCTTAGATTGCCTTCCCCCAGGACCCATATCGGCGCTACCTTTTGTCCTTTTGGCACAGACTTTTCTACGCGTAGTTGGAATAGGAGGCTGAAAGTGGAGAAAAAAACATAACCAGTAAGCATGCCCACAAATTAACCAAGTATATACACAACAAAGAATTGCATTGCTATCTAACCCCCCTCCCTCCCATCACAAGCCAAGATAGAAGAAGCACCTCAATTGCGAGGGGTACTGGCTCCTCTTCTAAATATGTATCTGAATCACCACCTCCCTGAACTCCCTCTCCAGCTTCAGGGAGATATTCCGATGAATTAGAACCTTCAGTGTCACTACCCTTGCTGCCTGACTTTTTTGCCTTTGCAAATGCAGTTTTTGTGCACAATGATTTTAGACCAGAAGCTAAACCATTGACGCCAAGTTCTTCCATTCTTCTAACATTCTCCATGATATTTGCGGCCCGCGCTCGTTCATAACCATTTAGTGGCGGTTCTTACATGTGTAAACACATGTTTAGAAATAGAGTAGTAGATATATTAAAAATTTAAGCACATGTAAACTTCAATCAACTAGGAAACATGTAACCCTAGCACAATCCAAGGTTCAACCGCTAGAATACAACACATATCGTCACGGTAAAAGGATTTTGGGGTACCTCTTGCTACGCTGCGTCGGCCTCGGCCTCTTGTCATCGTGGTCGCAGATCCGGAGCGGCGGGCGTCGACGAAGGGGTAGTAGATCCGGTGCAGTGGGCGTCGACGAAGAGGTTGCGGCTCGGGCGTGGAACCTGTGGGCGAAGGGGATCCGGATCCAGCGGCGGTCGTCGAGGAAGGGGTTGCGGGTCGGGTGTGGCAGCTGTCGGCGAAGGGGATCTGGATCCGGCCGGTGCCGTCGTCGAGGCGGTTCTGGCGCCGTCGGCGGGGCTGGTGTCGACGAAGGGGATCCGGCTCCGGTGTCCTCGTCGAGGGGGTGGCGGCTCCGGTGTCCTCGTCGAGGGGGTGGCGGCTCCGGGTCCGAGCCCAGGGCGGCTAGGGTTCGGAGAGGGAGGCGAGAAGGTGGCGACGGCGGCTAGGGTTCGGAGAGGGAGGCGACGGCTGCAAGGATGCGGGCGGTTTTATTGGGCCACAACCAGTGTTCAAAATACCACAATTGCCCTTGACTGAACTCGATGTGCGGCGTTTCTCTTTTTCGCGCGGAGGGCAAAAGAGAGAATTTGGTGTGGCGGCATTGCTCGGCGCCTGGTCAAATTTTTGAGCGGGGACCAAAATTTTGGGTTTTATATTTGATAGAGTTCCGTGTCTTAGCATATTTTCATATAAAATCCTTATTTTTCATAAACTTCGCATTCATGAGTGGATACATCAGTTCTAACTTTTTTGTTGTCCAAGAGTGGCCCAAGCCTTTAAATGTGTCTCAATTAAGAAGTTTTTGGGAATGACCGGTTATTACCGACGGTTCATCAAGAATTATGGGTTGATTTGTAGGCCCCTACATGACATGCTAAGAAAGGATGGTTTTAGCTGGGGAAGGTCTCAAGACGAGGCTTTTGAAGAACTAAAGCTCAAGTTAACTACAGCACCGGTGTTAGCCCTTCCTAACTTCTCTGAACCTTTCACACTTGAGATTGATGCAAGTGCCAAAGGGATTGGATTAGTCCTCATGCAAAAAGGGAGACCCATTGCTTATTTTAGCAAGACTTTGGGGGTTAGATCTATAGTTGGCCCAAGTGAACCTAAACCTAATCTGTGAACCAAAGCTCTAATTTGGTGAACCTAAACCCTTTTTAGAAAGCATCAAACCCTACCTCCTTCTATAGTTGGCCCGAGTGAACCTAAACCCTAATCTGGTGAACCAAAGCCCTAATTTCGTGAACCTAAACCCTTTGAGAAGCCGTCTACCCGCCAACCTAAACCCTAATTTGGTGAACCTAAACCCTTTGAGAAGCCGTCTACCCGCCAACCTAAACCCTAATTTGGTGAACCTAAACCCTTTTTAGAAAGCATCAAACCCTACCTCCTTCTATAGTTGGCCCGAGTGAACCTAAACCCTAATCTGGTGAACCAAAGCCCTAATTTGGTGAACCCAGTACCCTAACCTGATGGTGCCGCCAGATATGACGACCATGTCATCCGATGCACAAATCTCCAAGCAAATCACAAGGCCACAAATTCGAATGATTTGCACAAATAATCATTCGACGGATATTATGTTTATTCATATATTCAAAATTTTAGAGTTGTTAGCATGCGGCTGGTACCACTCCTATCACTATGTATACTATGCACTAGAGAGATCAGTCAGCATAGGCTTCTCCACTCAGACACTCGTTCTAATTTATATATTAGCAAAAAAATATTAAAAATATAGTGATGTATATACTTCTTCCTACATGACAAATTCGAATATTTTTATGCGTATTACTAGTTAAAATCTTAAAAATTTGGCTGACATTTTAGGAGTATAGCCATTTGAATTTTGAACGGAGGGAGTATTTCTTTTTACCCGCATCGTGAATAGGTCGCCCCATTCAGTTCGTTCGCCCCAACCTCTAGGTCTCCGCCGCCGCCGTCCCCCATCTCTCCTTCCCCTGGTCGCCGCCGCCGCTGTCCCCCATCTCTCCTTCCCCTGGTCGCCGCCGCCGCCGTCCCCCATCTCTCCTTCCCCTGGTCGCCGCCGCCGTCCCCCATCTCTCCTTCCCCTGGTCGTCGCCGCCGCCGTCCCCCATCTCTCCTTCCCCTGGTCGTCGCCGCTTCCTGGTTGCAGTGGCGCCATGTCCCAGTGGGCCGAATCCTCTGGCGGTAGCATGGCGTCGAGGAGGATGCATGGAGACAGGAGCTCCCGCACATGGATCCGTGTCGGTTCCGGTTGGTGAAGAGACCGCCTTCCATTGGTGCCTTGCCGGACTGCAAGCTTGCTAGGGTGATCGGCGACGGTCTAAGAAGGAGAACCACAACCTTGGGCGTGTCTACTTCAAGTGCCCGAGGGATGGGGTGAGCTTCTTTGTCGATTCTTTGGTGATTTTGGCAATGCTCGGGTTAATTTTTTTAAAATTTTTCCAAGATGTGAAACATCGTGGGTACTACTGATTCCAGAGCGATATTTTGAGCGATTGAAGGAGTTAGAGGTGATCGAAGTCAGACAATTGCAATCAGAGGAGGAAGAGGAGGAGGAAGGAAGTGAAGGCCGCTCAAATGGCAAAGCTGACAGGAATGCAATGGAACTTAACCTGCAGAAACTTCAGTGGAAGATGAACATGTTAATTCTTTGTTGTGTTCTGGTTGTTGGATTTGGAATCATGTATGTTGTATTGAAGTAGGTCAGCCACATGTCTTGTGTCCGGACAAGCACAAATTTATGTGAATACAGTGCAGTTTTAGAATACAAGCACAAATTGTTAACAGAAAGAGAAGAAATGATTGAATCAGGATCTTGCTTGCAAACTTCTTTCATTTATCTCCGTGTTTCTGGAGTGTTGCACATGTTGATCTGGCCAGTTCCAACGGCTTCTCTAGCCATATATAACAATCTCATCTCAACTTGCAGGGTGTGATTATCCCAACCATATTCAAGTCTTTCTTGTGAATTTGTACATGGATGTGATGCAAATGTTTTTTATATATACATGAAAATGTTGAATGACTAATAGATGCCACTGTCTTCTGGGTGTGGGTTGCCAGTTATGCCATGATGTAGGTTAGTGTATGTATGTATATTCAAGTCTTTTATTGATCTCCATCTGCTTGATCCTGCCTATATAAGGTCCTTGCATTGTGTTCCATTGAGTCAAGCACACCAACAGCAAGAACATACAGTTGCTGTGTTTTCAGCTTTACTAGAGTTTCAGCTTTACGGATAGAGTTTCAGAGTTCAAAGGGTGAGCATTCAGATTGTAGGATGAAGCTTGGGAGCCAAAGAAGAGGAGGAGGATTCAGCAAGGCTCTGAAGGATCAGGACGATAACAGAGGATCAGGATTGTTTCTTACAGCAATCAACTCAGGCCAAAATTTTTGAAAGTAAGCATTGCCATACGTGCCTCGATTTCTACTTCATCTGTTCACCCTCGACAAACCACTGTGCGGTGAGTTTTGGACAAGCAGAAAACACTTAACGTGAACAACCAGAGAGTTAACAACCAGAGACTTAACGTGACAAGCAGTTTTAGAATACATGTTTTCCCAAATGTCATACATGAAAAATCCTACAAGCCATCATCATCTTCACACATATCGTTTACGCCATTGTCACTGTCACTGCAATACTGCATAATAGTGTCATCTTCATCATCACTATCTTCAAGCATGTCAACTTCCCTCTTACTTCTTATAAGGTTTGCTAAATTAGCTTCAATGACAGTGGCTTCTCTATCATCCACATGGTTCGTAACCTGATCACCATCACCGTCATGCACGTCATGCTCTGTATCAGAACAGTGATCATCTTGGTGCACTTCATGGTCTTTTTCAGCCACCTTATACATATCCCTATGTTCAAACTTTTGCACAACCCGCCAAGCTTTGCCCAAGGAGGTGTCCTGCAAATAAAATATCTTCCTTGACTGTGTTGCAAAAATGAAAGGGTCATCCTTGGACCAGAATGATCCGAATGTTAATGGATTTGAAATGTCCATCATCTCTAATGCCTCTGATCTTGCCAACTTGATTGTACCAGTCACATCGGAAAGAACCACCGTCCTATGGGCTTGTAGATTGGAGTTATCTGCAGCTCAATAACCTCTCTAAGGACACCATAAAATTCCACCGATTTGCCTCCATGTGTGCCATCGGTCATGACACCACTATTCGTGTGCGCAGGTTTTTCTCACGGTCAACACTGCTATACCTGACTCCATTGACAATGCAAGCTGCACAACTCTTGACTCGGAGATCACGACCACATGCCAGTGCATGCAAACCTTCAGTGACCTCTGTTGGTTTCTCTTTACGTAGCTCCACGATCTGCACACAAACACAAACATATATGCCTCTTACATGCTAACACAATTAAAATATGCTCCACGATCTCCAATGATCAGCCTAACACAATTAAAATATGCTAATCACTTACATGAGGCTTAAACCATTTTGGAAATTCTGATGCTAGCCTCCTGTCAACATCTAATGCCCCTTCTTTCTCTAAATGTTGTCTGTATATATGCTTTGTAGGACATATAAGGATTATTAGGAACATTTGATATGTAATATAGGAAACAAGAAATCAGCATATATAAAATCATACTTACTCCACATATGGTTCAACCTCGTCGCAGTTATTAAGCACATACCAAACTAGCTTGTCCATGAGTTTATCATCGATGTGTTGTACCCTATTCTTGCCAATGAGCTTAACACCATGCATGAAAACAGAGGTGTCACCATCTAATGGCCCATCATGTGACACATTTACGTCCGGTTATATCTTGTGTCAACATCCTCCATGTACCTCTCACAAAATGCCAACGTCTCACTTTCTACATAAGCCTCTGCACTGATCCTTGAGCCTCGCCTGTTCTTTCTGAGATTCTTCAATGTGCCCGATCGTCGTTCTATTGGGTACATCCATCCATACTGTACGGGGCCTCTAAGCAGTGCCTCGTCAGGTAGATGGACAGCCAAGTGCACCATCACATCAAAGAAGGCCGGTGGAAAAATCTTGTCAAGCTTGCATAAGATAAGTGGGATATCCTCTTTCAATTGTTTCACGATATCTTTCCTTAGAGTTCTACTACACGCTTGCTGAAGAAGTTCCCAAGGTCCTGCAATGACTTTGTATACATCTTTGGCAACAAAACCTCTTAAGCTGCAGTATGACCCTTTGGAGAAGGACATGGCAAGAATGAGTTTTCAACCGCCAACTACCTTGGAACCATCTGCACTTATGAATTTTGCTAGGTTGGTGCATAACCATCTGGAAACTTGACACCTTTAAGGAACTTGCAAAATTCTGCTCTTTGTTGTGGCGTCAAGACATAGCGAGCTTCGGGATTTTAATCGAGTGCCTTGCTTTGCACAGTGGAGTTCGTGCCTTATGCCCATATCATGCAAATCTAGCCTAGCATTGATTGTGTCCTTTGTCTTGCCCTCAACTTTCAGCAATGTCCAAAGAAGATTGTCACATATGTTTTTCTGAATGTGCATGACATCAAGATTGTGTGGCGACAACAAGTCCCGCCAATACGGTAGCCTCCACCAACCAGCTTTGCGATTATAAATTACGGCTCCACATTCTTTCCACGCTTTCTTTTCTTGCTTGCACCGTGCTTACAGTCGACATCTTTCACCTTCTTGAGTTCCTCAAGGACCTCCTCTATAGTGAACTTTCTGGCTCAACTTGGTTTTCACTGTGTCCATCAAAATCCAAGCTTCTCATAAGCGTGTCCCCTTGGAAGAAAACGACGGTGGCCAAGGTAGCCTAACTTATTCCTTAGGGTCTTGACAATGGATTTTTGTCGCAATGAATACATGCATAATAACCTTTTGTAGTTCGGCCCGACAAGGTGCTCAATCTGGATAATCGTGTATGCACAAAAGCACAAGAAGACGCAGATCGAACTTTGAAGCACTTACTACATCATAAGTGCTGACACCCTTCCATAGTTGAAGCGGTTCTTCGATAAGAGGCTCCAAGAATAAATCAAAATCCTTTCTGGAGAGGTTGGACCGAGGATCGATAAAGACATAAAGCGATTCGATGGGTTGACACATTCCCATGGTGGCGAGTTCAAAGGTGTAACAAGAACAGGCCACATACTATATGCCGCTACTGAAGTTGCCAAATGGATTGAAACCATCTCAGCGACGGCAAGTCTCAAGTTCCTTGCATCTCTTGCAAAAGTTTCATGGTTCCTATCAAAGTTCTGCCATGCCTCCCCATCTGCTGGATGGCTCATTTCATTGTCGCTCAGCGTACGCTTAGTCTTGTGCCATTGGGAGTCCTCTGCTGTTCGGCTTGAAGCAAAGATCCTCTTCAACCTTGGTATTAGTGGAAAATGCCTCAAAACCTTATGAGGAACCCGCTTGCTGCCATCTCCATCGTCCCATCTAGACTCACCGCATTTTGGGCACACTTCCATTTTGGCACAATCCTTCCAAAACAACACACAGTTATTCTTGCACACATGGATCGATTCATACCCAAGGCCCAATTCACGAATATATTTCTTTGCCTCGTCATAAGATTTTGGTAATTGGCTCAGGGAATCTTTGAGAAAGCGACTTCAATAATGCATTAAATGCCGTATTGCCAATTCGATAGTGGGACTTGATATGGAGCAACCTCACAAGGAAGAAGAATCTTGAGTGGCTAGATCCAGGACATACTAACCGCTTCAAATCTGCAAGCACTCTATCAAACTTTGGCTTTTGTCCATCCTGCTCTGCTGTGTACAATTCTCCAACTAAATCAACATCTGGCACTCTGTTATCGTCCTCGTCGTCTTCCTCATCCACTGTGATCCAATCATCATGATGACATTCATGCAGATCTGATGGTTCTACAATGTCAGCATCTAAAGATTCCCCATGATGAATCCATCTGGTGTATGTGGACGACATTCCAGAAATATGTATGTGGTCATGCACTTCTGCTTGAGGCCATAAAGTCTGGTTAAGACATCGACGCACGGGCAAAGGATCAGGTTTGCTCGGGTATCTTTGTCTAACAAACTCCATGAATTGTTCAACTCCATGGATGTACGCAGGTGTGAATTGTCTCCCATTTACCCAGCTTCTGTCCATTTGTTGTAGCATAAGTATGCAAATTCAGGAGTCCATCAGGAGTTTAGAACTTAGGAGATTCAGAAATCACTAATTAGGAACACTTGAACAATGAACATGACATACTCATACAGATTATACATTCACACACTCATACTAGTAACTATCATGTGTCATACAAAATCCCTAATATGATAAGATCAGTTCGCCATCTCCCCCCAGTCCCTACCAATGACCAATTCGCTACTCGGCCCATCCCTAATATCAATTCGCCATCTCCTCACCAATGGCCAATTCTTACAGCTTATTCCAAATTCCAAAACACACACAAAATCCAAAAATGGGGATTTTCACCGTGTGAGGCTATGACCAGTCGATTGGGGACGATTGGATTTGGAGCTGTGAAGGGGAGCACGACTGGAGGGGAGGGTTGAGCCGCTGAGGGCAAGGATTGGGGACGATTGGATTTGGATTTTCATCTAATCATTTGTTAAATCACAAACATCAAACATTACTCAATAGCAAACATTAAACATTAAACTCCACTGGTCTACCTCTATATCACCGCTCGTCCGCTCCTGCTATCCTGCAGACTGCACGCTGCAGCCCTGCTCACTCCGCGTCTCCGCCCCTGCCCCCTGCGGCCCTGCTCACACCGGCCCCGGCGACGGCGAGAGAAATGGCAGCCGGAGCAGCGGAGCCAAAGGAGGAGGTGAGGCGTGAGGAGGAGGCGAAGCCGGAGGGCGGAGGAGGACTGGAGGAGGTGGAGCCGGAGGAGGCGAGGGCGGCGCCGGAGGCTGCAAGGGCGCGAGGAGGAGGCGAGGGCGGCCGCTGGCACTGCGCGCGCGACCGCGAGGCGAGGGCGACGGCCGGTGCAGCCGCGCAAACGAGGGTCGGGCTGCAGTGCTGGGATTGGGAATTTTGGTATTACGGTTTAGTACACGGGGATTCCAATTTGAGTCAACGTGGAGGGGAGCTAGGGAGTATACGGTACTACAATATTTACAATGACACACCAACGCAAGTGATCATGTAGCGCAATGGTAAAGCCGTTCTTTGCTCTCTACAGGTCCCGGGTTCGATCCCGACCTAGAACGTTTTTTTGGCAAAATATTAGTTGCGGGACCCACTGTTACACGTGGCTGCCACGCAAGTCGTCCAGTCCCATAATACACGTGGCAGATCGCTGCGGACAGTACACGTGGCATGATGGGCCCGGGCCCCACAGTAATACAAGACATGGACAAGGGGTGCCCGGAGACTTATGACGAAAGTATGTTCGTCAGCTATCTTATAATGGTTTAATGACGAAGTCGTGTTCGTTACAGCTCGAAAACAGAGCGTCAGAAATGAGTAATGCGAGCCACGCGTGTCATCTGTGACGATATCTGTGTTGTTCAATGACGCGTTTTTTAGTTTCGTCATAAATAGTTGGTACCCGAGGTCCGTCACCAATGCTCCATGACGAAACACAAAATTTCGTCATAGTTAGGCACTGTTCAGTGACGCGATTTTCATTCGTCACGACAAATTCGTCATAGATGTGCACATTTCTACTAGTGCATGTTGGGAGGATTCGAGTTCCTTTTTAGTTGGTTAGCTGTTTTTTCGATTTGTGTTTGAATCGGTTTTTATCTTTTGGTGTTGAGTTAGTTTCCTTTTCTTTTGAGTCCGAGTTGTATGCATCTACAAGCAAGTTACATACGTATTTGAGTCGGCTTTTGGCCTGTGCGTTTGAGTCGGTTTCAATCATAATTGTGTGTGCTGAGTTTGTGTGTGTGGTCGTGCCCCTTGAAGGCACTATGAGTGACCATGTGGAGGTAATCCCATGTTTGTGATGAGTAATTAACGCTTAAGTTAAGGAGTTTGAGTTTGTTTTGGGTATTTCATGCTTGAGTACCTTCTTCTGATGCTAATGTATGTTTATACTGTTTCGAGCAGTGCTATGTGATGTTTTCTTGTCTGTGATGGCTGCAGGACTTTGAGGCTAGGTCATGGTGAGGCATGGATGACCAGACTAGACACGGGTGGTGCCGAGGTCAAAGCGGTCGGGAGATGCCCAAGACGGCGAGAACTCGAAGTGGTTGCGAGGCGTGGACAACAAGAAGAGAGGAAGCTTCCAGGAAGGTGCGGTAGGGGCATTTCGGTAAAATGCGCAAGGCTGAAAATGGAAGCGGATCTTGACGGGTAAAGCGGGTTGGAGACCCGGTAGTGAGAGGGTATAAATAGAGGAGGTTAGGGTTTGGAGTAGTGTGCTTGTTTTCCCTCCCTTTTCTGCATGTGTGTGTGTTAGTCTGTGCAAGAAGCACGTAGTGGGTTGTGGCTGCCACTTCTTGAATTTCCTCTTGTGGTTGAGCCTGAGAGCTGTGGCTGTACTCTTGCTTTGTCTCTCGTGTGAGTTGGTCAGAATGTGAACCACGAGATGAGATGGTTGTAAGACAATCCAATGTAATCATTCCTCTCTATGAAATCATTCATGGTTCTGAATCCATCAAAGAATCCTTGATTTTGAGTTGTTTTTGTTTTGCTGTCATGTGCTTCCATTTCTTTTTATTCTCTGTTCTTCTTTGTTGAATCTTTTGTTTGAGTTGATTCTTTGCTCAAGATGCTGCAAAATGGATTGCTCTGAACTGGGAAATACCCCAAGGCTATTTGGCCAATCCATTCCCGAGAGCAAAAGGCAGATTAAATGGGTTTTCCTCTCTCTCAGTGATGCGCCACAATTTCCTCTGTTCACTCATGTCTAGGGTTTGGAGGCAGAGGATGTTTGATGCTCTTGATTTCCCTTCAAAAGATGGCTTCAGATTTGTGCTTTCCTGTTGTGATATCATTTCTTGTTAAAATATAAAGTTTCAGGTTCAAAAGGTGAGGGATTCTCAAGTTTCTTGTTCATTAGATTCAAGTCCAGTCAGCAATTTGGATTTTGGTTTCTTTGTTGTTTTCATTTCGGCAAAAACAAGTTTTCACTGTTTTCGACTGATCTCTGTTTGCATTTTCTTCTCTATGGGGTTGATTGACTATTTGGTTTGTAGTCTCAATATTTCAACCTGAGAAGAGCAGTAGTAGATCATTCACGGATTCGTTGTTTTCAGTTGAAAGTAGTTACAATTTCAGTTTTCGGCAACACTTCTCTGTTTTCGTTTAGCAGATTCGGTTTCTCTGATTTTCTGCTATTTCAATGACTGCAGTTTTCGATTCTGTGCATTTTCGGTCTGCTGCCTTTGTGCGGCTCCTTATCCCCTATTTAGTCCTTGCTTTGGCATTGTGGTAATCCTGTGTCTTTTGCTTTTTTGGTCAAGTTCTGCAGCAGCTTATGTACTCACTTAGTTTTTTCAGTGTTCTGCTCTCTGCTGCCGATCCAGTTTCTCTGCTGTTTCAGAGTTTTAGTTCTTGCTGTTTTGCCAAATTGTTCTTTTGGTGTGTAGTACCTCTACCTGGGTCAGCCTGCTGTTTTGGTTCAAATCTTGCTTAATTCTTCTAAGATGCTCAGCATTTATTCAGTCAGTTCTCTGTTTTGCTTCATTTTCACAATATTTACTGTACTTCCTATTTTCGGTTGGACAGCCTGAGTTCAGTTTCTCTAGTTGGTTCGATTTTCATTCTGCAGGTTATAAACTTTTCGGCCAGTTCAGTTTGTGAAGCATCTCGTCAGTTTTTCAGAGAAGTAATTGGTCAGTCTTCGTTGAAGCATTCAGTTCTCGACAAAATTCTTTTCTGGCCTATGGTCTTTCCTTTGTCTCCAAAGAGCACTTAAACATGCTGCTTCATAGCTTTTTCGGCCAAGCCTGTTTCTATCTCTTTTGTTGATTAGATTTTGGTCTGTTAGTAAGCATCCATCCTTTATCTTCGTAGCTTCTGTAGCTATTGGAGAGGAAGGCTGTGTGAGTACTTTGGGGTGGTTTTTGAAGGCACCATTCACCTCCCTCTGTTGCCGTTTTCGATCCTACACACTAATATAAGGGAAGACTACCCCATGTAAGCGAAGTTCGGATTATGAAGTTTAGACTATGAATAAAACTGAAAATCCACTTGGCACTATGATTAGGTGTATTCTTGAGATGAGTTGAGGCAATACTAAAGAGAGAAGAGAGATCGAGATTATGGTTCATGAGTTTCAACAAGAGAGAAAGAGAGTTTGCTATACAAGTGGGGAATACTTTGTTTTTAGATTGTGTCGAGAGTTTTTCATTTTGCAATTTGATCATATCTGATCGATTTGTGAGGTTTCGTGAGTGGTACCATGAAAGATCAAACTATTCATGCATCAATCACCATTTACCACTGGTTGGTCCGTACCACTCTTGACAAGAGCCGATTCATTTTTCTCATATATTGGTTCCCATACTTACCTTTATATGGCTACACAATGTCTGGCCATCATTGCAATTAATAATACACATACTTTGCTGCCACCTCTAACTAAAATCACAAAAGCTATGATTTCAATGATTTACACAAAAAATTGGTCAATGAAAAGAATGTTGAGCCATTTCTTGATCCTAAATTTCAGCGATGCGCAATGAAAAATAAGGACGTGACTACAGTTCGACCGTGCATCCCAGAGATTGCCCATGTGCACACCCGAATGATTGGATGACAAAATATGTGTTCCTACCATTATTCATTTTTTGTCCAACACCCCCATGCCAAAGAAAAAAAAGTCTTTCTTGCACGTCGAGTCACGAAATTGGACTATAAGAAAATTTTTTGAGATAATTGGAAAGCAAAGTCAACACAATCTTGAGAGCAAATAAATATAAATTTTAAAGAAAATTCAGGATAATGTTTAGAGCAAATCAGCATAAGTTTGAAAACAAATTGATATAATTCATAGAGTAAATTCAAGATAAGTCTTAGAACAAATAAGCATAATTCTAGGAGCAAATTCTAGATAATTTTGAAAGTAAATTTAGTATAAGATTGAGAGAAAATCAATATAAAATTCAAAAGCAATTTTATGATATGTTGGAAGAATTAAATGAATATCTTAGAAAAGAAAAGTCAAAATTTAAGGTCTTGAAGAAAGAGTATCTCTCTCTTAAAGACTCTTATGAGGAGCTATAGAAAACTCATGACTTGGTTATCCAGAAAAATTCAAGTAGTTTTGCACTAGTGTTGAAATTACATGTGATATTTTTAATGAAATGTCTAGTATAGAAATTGCTAGAACTAGTACATCTATTTCATACGTTGATTTACTTGTCATGCCTTGTTGGTCTAGTATTGACACTAATCATAATAATGCTAAATCTTGTGATACAAAGCTTGATGTTGAAAACAATGAAGTAACCAAGTTAAGCAAAAGCTTGGAACGGTACTTCAAGGGTAACGCAAGCTTTTGAGGAAAAGAACGTGCCCTCTATCTATAGGTTTATATGATTCATATTATATGCATAAGAAAACTACGGATGATAATATTATTGCAAGATTTTTTGGCACTTCAATTTTAGGCACTAAAAAGAATACTATTTGAGTGCCTAAAGTCTTGTTCGTTAACCTCTAAGGACCCAAATAAATTTGGGTACCTAAAAAACTTGATTTTCTTTTGTAAGTGAACCACAAGACCGGTGGAAGGCGTTCTGTGCTTGATAGCGGTTGCAGTCAACACATGATCGGAGAGCGGAAAATGTTCACTACCTTTGAAAATAGGAGCCATGAAAAGATCACCTTTGGAGACAATAGCAAAAGAAAGACTCTTGGTTTGGGTAAAATTGCTATTTCAAATGACCTTTCAATTTCAAATGTATCTCTTGTAGAAACAATAAATTTTAATTTGTTATCCGTTACTTAATTATATGATCTTGTATTAATATGCTCATTCTCATTTCAAAGGAAAAAGAAAAGGAATTGGTTTTTAAAGGTTTTAGATTTGGAAATATTTATTTAGTTAATTTTATTTCTAGTGAATCTTGTTTAAAAACTTGTTTAATGGCAAAAACATATTTGGGTTGGTTATACCATAGAAGGTTAGGTCATGTAGGATGATTCAACTCAAAAAGTTTTTCAAACATGACTTAGTAGTTGGCTTGAAGAATGTAAAATTTGAAAAAAAATAGATAATGTAGTGCTTGCCAATCCGGAAAGTGAGTTGTAAATTCTCATCTTTCCAAAAGTATCATGTCAACTTTTAAACCATTAAAGCTTTTATATATGAATTTGTTTGGACCAACAAACTATTAGTGTATCGGTGGCAATATCTATTGTTTTGTCATTATAGATGATTAATCTAGATATACATGGGTATTCTTCTTACATGATAAGGCTAAAGCATCCGACATTTTTAAAAGTTTTGCAAAAAGAGTAAATATGTGTTTGACTTTAAAATAAAGAAAATCTATAGCAACAATGGTTCCAAGCTCAAAAACGCTAAAATTAAAGATTTTTATGATAAACTTGGAATAAAGCACGAGCTTTCTGCCACCTGCACTCCGGAGCAAAATGGAGTTGTAGAGAGGAAAAATCGAACATTAATTAAAGTAACTAGGACAATACTTGATGAATATAACACTTCGATAACTTTTGGGCAAAAGCAATTAACGCCACATGCCATGCCATAAATCGCATTTATTTACATCATCTTTTGAAAAAAAAACTTTCTATGAGTTTTTCATTGGAAGAAAACCGAACATATTTTATTTTCGAGTATTTGGTTGCAAATGCTATATCTTAAATAAGTGTTGGGCTTTCTAAATTTCAAAGTCGATGTGATAAATGTTTCTTGCTTGGTTATTCTTCTAATTGTAAAGCTTATCGTGTATTCAATAAAAATTGTGGTTTACTTGAAGAGACATGTGGTATTCAATTTGGTGAGACTAATGGCTATCAAGAAGTGCAAGAGAATTTATAAGATGTAGGTGATGAAGGATTAAGATAAGCAATGAAAAATATGCAAATTGGCGATATTAAGCCAAAAGAAGACACAAGTGAATCTTTTTTACCAAAACAAGTCGAACCTGCTACCTCTTCCACGAAAAACAACATTCAAGTAATAAACTTGGAAGAGAAAGAAGAACAACTTTCAATACTACCACCGAAGATCCACTGTCATAGGGGGCCTTGGACCTAGTCGGTATTATTAGGAATTAGAGATTGGTTTCTATTTGAGTTAGAGATTAGATTCCTTTTGTTAGAGATATGGTTAGAGATATGATATGAGTTTCTATATTATTAGAGATAGGATTGGTATTAGACTCTATCTGTTAGGGGGAGCCCATCTATATAAAGAGGGCTACCGCATGCTATTGAAATCAATCAGAGAATTATCATAGTCTTCCTCATTTAGTCTCTCTCTCCTTCTACGCCGACGCCATCCGACCATCCTCTTGGTGGTGTTTACCCCGGTTCATGACAACTTGGTATCAGAGTAGTCGATCCCTTCCCATGACTTCTGCTACCATGGTTCCTGCGACTAGTTCTGCTGCTGAGTCATTGGCCATGATAAAGGCTAACGCTATCAAGATGGCCATCATCAACAAAGAGATGGAGGACATCTTCTTCAACATGTATGCCATCCTTGAGAGGATGGAGAATCGGAAAAAGGTGCAACAAGAGACAAAGAGCCAGGCTCATCATCCAACATCAGATTCACAACAACAAAAACAAGAAGATCACAACAATGACTAAGGATCACAACTTCCTCCAGCGCCTCGTCCGCATTTGCTCTGCTCCACCACTGCCAATGGAAACAGCATCTCACCAGAAGCACCACCATCCCACGACGCGCTGCTCCCGCAGCGTCTTCTCCATCTACGGCGCTCGTCCTACATCCTGGGCCGCCAAGGACGCTCTGGTTTCTTTTGTCGCCGCCGGCCCTGGCCATCGGCTGCAGCCCCCGTCGCCGTCACCGCTCGGGTTCCGCCGTGTCTTCTACGTCGGCTCCTCTTCGTCAGCATCGCGCGCCGTACTAGACCTAGGTCCCCACCGCCACGCTCGGTCCGACCCGTGCCGCTCCACCCAACACCGGGGACGCCGCCTTCCTGCACCGCCTCGACCATGACGGCCTCAAGATGGAGGTCGCCGCCGGCTAACGCGTCCCGAAGTCGCCCGAACTACCGCCACCGGATCTGCCGGAGTCACCGTTCCCGGTCGCGGTTCGCCATCGCCGCCCGGATCCATGCGCGTAGCCGTCGACGCCGCCGTCCTCGGTCGCCGGATGCCAGCCGCTACCGGATCTACGCAGGTCGCTGCCGTCATCATCGCTTCCTACGGGCTGCCTCCATCTGCAGCCTCCGCCGCCACCGCTCGGGCCACCCGACCCGCTCCGCCCGAGCCGCCGCCGCCTCGGTTGTAATCGCTCGGGCCGTCTCGCCGTGTCGATGCCGGCCGCATCCGCAGCCGCCGCGCTCGCTGCCGCTTCCGCTCGCCTCGCTTCCGCCGTCGTTGCGGCTGCTCCATCGGCCGCTGTTCATTCTTTGGTCCGCACCGGCCGCCGCTCTTCGCCGCTGTCGGCCGTCGTGGGACGCCCGGAATCGCCGTCGCCGTAGTTCCTTCAGTCGCCATCTGTTTGGGCTGTGTGAGGGCTGAACTGACCGATGATTTAAAAGCTTCCCAAAAAAAAAAAATAAAAATAAAAAATCAGAAAAATAAAAAAAATTCAAAAATAATCAAAAATAAAAAACTTATTTTGCAGGCATTATATACCCGAAGGCGCGACACTTCGTCTAGCCTTGTTCTGCTTGGATCTGGCTGGTCGTCTTCATCCACAGCAGGACCCCGCCACCTTTCGTCTTCTACACCGGCGTCGAAGGTCTTCCATTGGCGCCATGACTGCCGCCTAGCAGCTCGAGGACGAGCTGCATGTCTGGGCGGGGTGTAATGTCATAGAGGGGGGCCTTGGACCTAGTCGGTATTATTAGGAATTAGAGATTGGTTTCTATTTGAGTTAGAGATTAGATTCATTTATTAGAGATATGGTTAGAGATATGATATGAGTTTCTATATTATTAGAGATAGGATTGGTATTAGACTCTATCTGTTAGGGGGAGCCCATCTATATAAAGAGGGCTACCGCATGCTATTGAAATCAATCAGAGAATTATCATAGTTTTCCTCATGTAGTCTCTCTTTCTCTCCTTCTACGCCGACGCCATCCGGCCATTCTCTTGGTGGTGTTTACCCCAGTTCATGACATCCACAATGCGATTGCAAAGTTTCATCCAATATATCAAATATTAGGTGATGTGAGTAAGGGTATTCAAATTCGATCCTGTGTAGCTTCATTTTGTGAACATTACTATTTTGTAGATGATGCACTAGACGATCCGGATTGGCATTTTGTAGATGATGCCAATTGACGGCCGTAAAAAGAATTTTATAATATTTAATGTATTTCTCCAGCATATGCTTATGGTATCCTAAAGATGCTAAATTTGATTTAATTGGATATTCGGATTCGGATTATGCTTATGTTAAGTTGGAAGTTGGAATCGGATGAAAGCCAAAGCCTTTCTTTGCCTGGAGCACTTATGCAAATCTGTTTACTGGAAGGTAAAGATTTCATTTGGCTGTAGCCAGTAATGACTAAAGTGACTTGTAGTTCTTAGGGCGAGGACCCAGTTGACTCACTTAGGGTGTGTTTGGTTGCTGGGATGGAGTGGGATGGAATGGGATGGTTTCTTTGACCAACCCTATCCATGTGTTTGGTTTGAGGGATGGGGTGGGATGGAATGGTCCAAAGTGGGATGAGTCTGTGCAAATTTAGAGAATATTCTTCTTAGATGCTGGATCATGTGGTTCCATTTTTTTTATGGAACCATCTCATCCCATCCCATCCTACTCCATCCCAACAACCAAACACACCCTTAGTATACTGCACGTGCAATTAGTGTAACGCACACTACCTTGTTCCCCATGATGCAATTCAACAAAGTGACACCACGCCTAGTGTCAGCATCGTCCTGAACATCGTCATGTACAAGGCTTGCGACCTGTGAAAGATATCATCTTGAGAAATTTATAAAAAAAGAGAGTACTAGTCTGAAGGACAATCACTGTACTAACATGAATCATTTCAGTTATCTCGGCAATGTTTTGCTGCTGTGCGCAGAGCTTATTTGCCAATATACTGAAAACTCCACTGCTGATTCTGACATAGGGAATTTCAGAGTTGATGCCATCAGCAACAAAACCTGCCAATAGAAATTACAACATTCAAAATTCAATGAACAAGAAAAGTGTAGGCTAGGGCAGCGACCAAAGAATAATACTGTAAGCATGATTTTTAAGGATACAGAAATCGAGATGTCACCGTGGGTCGAAATCTTTTCCCCTCAGCTCCCACCTTTAAAAAGTATTCAGCAACTGATGCCAGCTTGGGGACCTGCCCCCAAAAGTGCTCCATGAAACAATGAGTAAATGACAATGTGGTAATCACTAATGACTAGATCAATGAAACATCCAGTTGTCCTGCCATGAGCAGATTAGATCAGAACTAAACAGAGAAGATTGCATGAGCTGGTTTAATTTGTTATCGACCTCAGCAGCCACCATGGATCGTAGCCCATTTGCAATCTTCTGGTTGATTTGGAGATTGAGACACTATGCGTCTTTAATAAGAAATAATTCTGGGCCATTTGATCTTGATAAGAGCCATTCTGTATGACAACTCACAGGCAGAGTGATTGAAGGTTGGCATCAAACAATAAGCCATTTGAGTAGCAGTGTATCAACAAAAATGCGGCAATGCTATAGATGAGAGTTACAATAATGTTAATGCAATGCAATCGAGTAGTAGAAGCGAAAGAAGCAAAGCAAGGAGCAGCAGATGTCGTAGAATATCGTGCAGAATTAAACTCTGTTTTGTAACAGCCCACTTTTCATATCGTTGTTCTGTTGCTAGACATGTTTTAGTCATGATCCTCTATGCAGGTGGCAAGCACCCGAGCTTACTCATGTTATGTTTTTTTACAGGTGATTATACTTTTTTTTCCAGAATCAAGTGATTATACTTTGTAGTTTCTTAATTAAGCTGGGCCGGTGGGCCCTGTCCCTTACCTTGACCAAAAAAATGGAATGATGAGATTATTTCAAGTTTAATGAGCAGCACAAAAAAAAAAAGAACAAATCATTGCGCAAGTATGTTTTCAACTGCCTCAGCCCTTGAAGCCCCATCCTGGTGAATCTGGTATTGGGCATCATGCAACCATCGCAAGCTCATGAAAACAACTCCTCTGCAACCCACCACCTACTAATCCATACCAAAGTACAGAGCCCATCAGCATAGCAAAATGGCAAATCCTATTGGGCCTTTATTATGCCCTTCTCCCATCAATTACACGTATCTACTTAGCCATATGATCAACTTATAAAATGAAAATGTCATTAGAATTTAGGTCTTTATTGAGCACCCGAATCCCCGCAATTACATGTGATAAAACCTTTGGATATGAAAGGAATAGAAGGATCCATGGTTGTCACGACGCTCTGGCAAGTCGCGGTGAGACCAGGGCGTCTGGACGCCTAGTCGACTAGGCGCACGCCATATCGACAGTTAGACGATAGTAATAAATACAAATAATATCTTATATAACCTAAAATTAATAGCACAAATTATCCAAATAACAAGGTCCATAATAGTCGACTAGGCGCACGCTATGGCGACAGTTAGACGATAGTAATAAATACAAATAATACCTTATATAACCTAAAATTAATAGCACAAATTATCCAAATAACAAGGTCCATAATAGCAAATAGCATTAACATGACCTATTTCTGTTATTTGTATGTACTATAGGGTGTTAATTGCAAATGCACATGTACATATATGGCTCTTGACCTAGGGAATACAAACCAACTCGTTGCTGTCAGCCAAAGCACTCATTTCCTTCTCCCTTACTTCCCCCCTCTCTCTCTTACTTCCCCCTCTCTTTTTCTTGCTCTGTTCGGCCGAACAGCCAAGCCATCGCTGGCTGGGCTCTCCCTTATCTCCCTTCTCTCTCTCTCTACATTTCGGCTCCCAAACCTAGCCTCCTCTGGCACCGCCTCCTGCCTCCAACTCCCTCTCCGGCCTCCCTGCTGCGTCTTCGGTCTCCAGACACCCTCTGCTGCGATCCGCTCTCCTTGCTGCGTCTTCGGTCTCTTGCCTCTTGAGCAGGGGCGTCGGTGGGAGAGGGAAGCTAGTGGCGAAGAAGGCTGGAGATCGGTGCCAGCGGCAGGAGTAGGCCGAAGATCGGCGCTGGCGGCAGGAGCAAGCTGGGCGAATAGCCTAGGCGTCCCCTCTGGCCACCACGACAACTTGGCGATGCCGTAACAACCTTGGAACTTGGAAGGATCTTCGAACACACTTAGTTGGGTGCTTTGCAAGCTGCACACCAAGTGAGAGAAGACATTGCACAGACGCTAGCGGTGGGCTTTGCCGCACATGCAAATGGGCACTTTTAGTAGTTGCCCCAACACGCTAAACTTTACAACTTAGAGCAAGTATAATAAGAGGCTGTTAGTAGGCTGTATGCTGAGGTGGAGGAGAGAGAGGAGGAGAGAGAAGAGAGGTGGGCTGTAAGTTTACAGCCAGCTGAAGCACAAGAACCAAGAAACTTTATGAGAGAAAGGGGTGGATCATACAGCCTTCAGCTGGCTGTAAGCTACTATATGAATAAACTGATAAGTGAGCTGTAAGTGTCCATACAGCCAACTGTAGACTGTATTATTAGCCTTGCTCTTAAAGGCACTCTGTTTTCATTTCTTATCTTTCTTTAGTGATATGGGAGAACTCCTGTCCTCGGACAGAATAATCACCTCAATACGGTTATGTGGTGGTCAATGTTCCATTTTCTATGGCAGATGTAAATTTATGATTCTTCGTATGATTATAGGCTTCTGTAGTAGAGATATTACTTCGGAGGAGGCCATTGCACAGCCATTGGACACTTTGATCAGGCCACCAGCCCTCCAAATTTAAAGCCATCGATTGCTCACAAGAAATTGAAAATTATGACAAATTGGTCTGTTTCTAATTTCATTTGTGGGTACTCCATGTTCCGACTCCCAGCAAAACTGCTCCGTCTGCAGAAAACAATAATCAGAAGCAAATGCTCACACACTAGCTGAAAGTATACACACTGGGATATTTGCACAACAACCACCAACCACTTTTCCTTATTCCAGTTCGACTTAAAACAAACAACGAATAACAAACATGCATGGCCATCAGGCTGCAACGCCCGCGCCGTTCAGAACGTGCCGCACGCCATGGGCGGATCAAGTCCGGTTTTCACGTGGACAGTTGCACACGCTTAAACCAGTTTTACATCTGACGCGCCCAAAGTTTGAATGTTGGGCTCAACTGACTCCGAAAGATAAACCCGTGCTGAAAGGAAAAGACCAAACGGCACATGAACAATGCCTGGTTTATTTGACAATCTCCCCCTAATACCAGCGTTGTTCATTTGAGCTTGATGACGCCGATTCGCTCCCGTAGCTCCTGAAATTTAGTTCTTCCAAGCGGCTTTGTCAAGACATCAGCTAGCTGCTCTTGTGTGTCTACGAATTCCAGATTGATTTCCCCGCTATCGACACATTCTCTAATGTAATGAAATTTAGTATCGATGTGCTTACTCCTTTCATGCAGCACTGGGTTTTTGCTGAGGGCAATAGCAGACATATTGTCCATCTTCAGCAGTGTTGGATTCACCTGAACCCCGAGAACATCTCTGAGTAGTCGCCGGAGCCACACTCCCTGACATGCCGCTGCAGCTCCCGCGATATACTCCGCTTCACACGATGATAACGCGACCACTCGCTGCTTCTGTGACTGCCATGTCACTGGATTGCCACCAAGAAAGAAGACAATACCTGACGTACTCTTGCGGTCGTCCACATCACCCGCCATATCGCTGTCGCTGAATCCGATTAACTTGAGCTCGGCGTCACTCCTGGAGTATGCAAGCCCATAGTCAACCATGTCTAGCGACGTACCGGAGCAGATGTTTCATAGCAGCCATGTGCTCCTACTTCGGTTCTTCCATGAAACTGCTCAAGTATTCAACAGCAAATGACAGATCCGGCCGTGTGTGCAGCAGATACCTCAGACTGCCAATTAGGCTGCGGTACAGTGTTGAATCAACTCTCGGCGAAGGACTTTGCTTGGATAACCTCAACCGTGTCTCCATTGGCGTCGAACAGGCGTTGCAGCTGCCCATGCCTGCTTTGTCAAGCAGCTTCAAGGCATATGCTCTCTGGCTCAGCTCAATGCCCCGTCGTCCTTGTCTTACCTCGATACCGAGGTAGTAGGACAGACTTCCCAGATCACTCATCTGGAAGCGCGTCTTCATCTCCAGCTTGAAAGCACTGATTTCTTTGGCAGACTCCCTCGTGATGACGAGATCATCAACGTAAACTCCCACCACCAGCCGTGAGGAGTTGAATCCCTGAGTGTACAAGCCGTGCTCGCACTCGCTTCTGATGAACCCGAGTTCACTCAAGGCTGCATCGAGTTTGGCATTGCACGCCCGCGGGGCCTGCCGCAACCCATAAAGCGCCTTGTGTAACTTGAGTACCTTCTGCTCATGCCCAGCAGCGATGAAACCTGGAGGTTGCGTGACGTAGACCTCCTCTTCTAGCTCACCGTTGAGAAAGACGGACTTTACGTCCATGTGGTGTACAGACCAGCCACAGCTTGCTGTCACAGCCAGTACCACTCGTACTGACTCCACCCTCGCAACTGGCACAAAAACTTCCTCGTAGTCGATTGTCTGCCTCTGCACATAACCCTTTGCGACTAGTCTGGCCTTGTGCTTCACAACATCGCCATGCTCGTCGCGCTTGAGCTTGAAGACCCATTTCAAGCCGATGGCGCAGTGTCCAGGTGGAAGATCCACCAAAGACCATGTTTTGTTCTCTTCAATAGAAACCATCTCCTCTAGCATTGCCATGCGCCACTTCTTGATCTGTTTTGCCTCTTTAACGGTTGCCGGTTCGTCCCCAATCGCCACCAGAAGTTCCTGGGCAAGCTCCTACTCGGCCAGACCCGGAGGTGTTACCGTGCCGAGGACGTTGTCCACGGTGCAGAAACGGAGTGGCGCATCATCGTGATCGACATCCAGATCGAGTTCCTCGGAGGGTGGTGATGCGAACTCAATCCCTGCCTTGGCCGACTCTGGTGGTGTGCGGGACTCAGACCCGTAGATGGGCAACGTTGCGCCTGCTGGTGTTGTTAGGGGTGAGGTCGGTGAAGCTGTTGTTGCTGGGATGTTGGTGCTGCTATGCCCCCTGGACAACGTGACATACTCCACACAAGATGGCTCGATGTCATCATTTGGCCCAGCTCCCTTGTCAGCGCCCCAGTCCCAGGGACGGTCCTCTTCGAACATAGCATCCCGTGAGACATGAACCCGCTTCGTGACTGGATTGTAGAATCGGTAGGCCTTCAATCCTTGTTCATAGCCCACAAACACCATGGGCGTACTCCGGTCATCAAGCTTGGCAAGGTGTTTGCCGACTGCCTTCACGTGTGCCACACAACCAAATGTACGGAGAAAATGTATAGGAGGTTTGTGACCGTACCACACCTCATACGGTGTTTTCCCTTCAACACTCTGAGTGGGAGCTCAGTTCAAAATGAACACGGCTGTCGTCACTGCCTCCCCCCAGAACCAGCCTGGTAGCGACATTGCCTTCATCATGCTCTTGGCCATCCCCATCACGGTCTGATTTCGCCTCTCCACCACCCCGTTCTGTTGAGGCGTGTACGGTGCCGTAAGATGCCTCTGGATACCTTGCTCGGCGCAGTAGTCGCTAAACTCCCGTGCCGTGAACTCCCCACCGCGATCGGTACGCAGTGTGCCGAGCTTCCGTTGCGCCTGTCCCTCAGCTCCATGTTGAAAACGCTTGATCGCTGCAGCTGCTTGATCCTTGGAGCTCAATAAGATGAGCCACATGAATTGGCTCAGGTCGTCGACAAGCAGGAGGAACAATTTGTTGCCACTCCGCGTCAATGGAGACACAGGGCCGCAGATGTCACCATGCACAAGCTCCAACTTGTGCTCCGCTTGGTACTTTGCCTCGCTTGGGAACGCCAGACACCTCTGCTTCCCGGCAAGACAACTGTCACAAACTTGATCGACGTGCTTGATTTCCGACAGTCCTCGCACCATTTCTCCCTGTGCTAGCCTCCGTAGTCCTCTGAAATTTAGGTGGCCATACCTCGCGTGCCAGCGCCATGCCACGTCCGTGCCCTGTGCTGCCAAACACACCAGTTTCTCGATGTTCAGCGTCAGGACATAGAGGCGGCTCGCCGACCGTTGCACCTTGGCCAGCAGCTGCCTGTCCATGTCCCAAATCCTCAGCACGCCTTCCTTGATCGAGATCTGGTAGCCATCTTCGTCGAGTTGACCCAAACTCACTATATTTGCGGTGAGTCGTGGGATGTGGTACACCCCGGTGAGGGCCCGGTGCTCCCCATTCTTGCACGTGAAGAGCACCATGCCACACCTTCGATCCCGGCCACCGATCCGTCCCCGAATCGAACAGACCCTCGGATGGCAGTGTCGAGCTTGGTGAAGGCCGAGCGCTCCCCGGTCATGTGGTTGGTGGCGCCCGTATCGAGGATCCAGCGCGTACAACCGCCCTCCTTGTCGCCAAGCTGCACGAAGAGTCTGTCTTCCTCCAGGTGGAGAGTTGAGGATCTTGTCGGTGGCGTCGGATCTATGGGTGGTGACGAGAAATCCACCGGCAAAAGGAGATTTGTGGTGGTGGCACCGAGTGAATCGCCGACAGCTTTGGTTCTTCGGACAGAACTGTCGGAATGGGGAAAGTAGCATTTACTGCTGCCTCGACCAGCAGTAATGCGGTCTCTTTATCCTCTTCCGCCTGGGCCGTGTGGGCCTGCTCATCCCTCCTTTTCTTGCGGCACTCACGAGCCCAGTGGCCTGTCTTCCCACAAAACCAGCACTGGTCGCCAGCAATGGAGGTCCCGCTGGCACCGCTACCCCGCCTGACCTCGGCGGCCTGGACCCGCTTCTGCCTCTTCCTTTTCTGCCATGACCACGGCCACGACTCCTCTTTTAGCATGACACGGCTCCCTTCCCGCTCTCATGAGGACCTTCTCTGGTGAATTGCAGCCGCGATGTTACTCGCGCGATCAACTCCTCCTCCGTGAGGTTCAGTCTTGCCAGGGATGCGCCGCCGCCGCCGCCGAGATTGTGACGCTCCTCCGCCGTCTTGAGCCGTCCAATGAGCTCCTCCATGGAGAGCTCACCGAGGTCGAGCCATGTCTCGATTGACAATGCAATCTGCTCGAACTTTGGTGGGAGCGCCTGGAGAAACTTTCGGATAACTTCCTTCTCCGAGCAATCCTCGCCCAGAACCGCGAGATGGTGCGCGATCCCGTTAATGCGGACGCCGAAATCATCCACGGTTTCCCCGTCGCGAAATTTGAGTGCATCAAATTCTCGACGAAGAGTATTCGCCCTGGCCTTGCGCACGCGTTCCACGCCGACGTGCATTGTCCTGATGGAGTCCCACGCAGCCTTGGTAGTGGCCTTGCACGCGACAGGTCCGATCATCTCCATTGGAACAGCCTTCGCGATCGCCTCGAGAGCCATCCGGTCTTCAACGAAGTTGGTGGTGCCGACGCTCACCACCACCCACAGGCCCCTTACCTGCAGCATGACTCGCATGAGTGCCGCCCAGTCGAAGTAATTCGTCTTCGTTAAGGTTGGGAATGAGCCGCTGCTGTTGATCTCCTTGGTAACCCGGTGAATGACCAGGCCACGATCAGTGCTGCTTCCGCCGCTACCGCTCCCTTATGGCGGTGTGGTCTCCCCCCGAAACCTCTGTGGCGGTGAAGATGACTGACGGCGCGTCTTGGTGATCGATTCGACCCCAGAAGCACGTCCCAGTGCGCTCGATACAAATGTTCGACTCCAGCCAAACCGCTCGTCTGCGAGAAAACAATAATCGAAGCAAATGCTCACACACTAGCTGAAAGTATACACACTGGGATATTTGCGCAGCAACAACCAACCACTTTTCCTTATTCCAGTTCGACTTAAAACAAACAACGAATAACAAACATGCATGGCCATCAGGCCGCAACGCCCGCGCTGTTCAGAACGTGCCACACGCCACGGGCGGATCAAGTCCGGTTTTCACGTGGACAGTTGCACACACTTAAACCAGTTTTACATCTGACGCACCCAAAGTTTGAATGTTGGTCCCAACTGACTCCGAAAGAAAAACCCGTGCTAAAAGGAAAAGACCAAACGTCACATGAACAATGCCTGGTTTATTTGACACTCCAATCGTGCGGAGGAACCGGTAGTAGAATAGCTAGGCGGTAATTCCACGCCCCTTCGTTCCACAACCAAATGTTTCAGACCGAGTGCAGTCCCGCTAGTGATTTACCGAGAGCGGCGCGGGAGATGGGTGGCCAAACCTGAGGGGTGGCGGAGGTCGTGGCGAGGGCTAGAGAGCCTGCCGCGGATGACACGCGGGGGCCCGACGGCAGCCGGGGAGCAACGGTGGCCGCAGCCCGCATCCTCGCGACCAGGTTGCGCACCGCCATATGCCGAGGTCGACTTGGACTCAATGGTGAATTCAAGATGAAAATAAAGAAGGAGCTCTACTGTTGAGGCTATAGCATAATATTAAATATACCAAAACTACATCTACTAGTCTTTTACCATTAGAATATTAAATGCATACATAAATAGGAAGAGAATAAATTGAAAATGTATAATACAATAAATTTAGTACCTTACTAATGGATAATGTGCCCCCAAATGTTCATAAATATGTGAGTACCGATCTGTAGATAAGAAATATCAAATGTAGTGATACAATATTAAATTGTGAGTGTCTATAAACATCAAAAATGAAATAAAAATATACCACTAAGTCACTAAATCTGATTACGACACAATTTCACTCTATGAGTTTTCATGTCTTGAAAGCGTTGAATGATTCTTTTGTTATCAAGGCTTATAGATATCTCTCGCTTAGTGTAGCACACCATCAAATCATTGAGCCATTCATCTGATACCTTATTGCGTAAATTTATTTTAATAATCTTCATTGCTGTGGAAATTCTTTCAACTGATGTTGTTGCCACTGATAACTCTGAAGAAACTTCATTGAAAATAACTCTGAAGAAACTTCACTGAAACGATGATCCATCTCTATCATAATGGCATCAAGAGCAACATTGAAAATATCAATCCGATAATAGTGAAGGAGAGTAACTTTATGTCTCCGACATGCAGATTTACCCTTACTCCGATGTGATCATCCATGCTTGACACATCAATCTCATTTGACTCACAAAAGCTTTTTACTGTGTTGAATAATGACTCCCACCTATTGTCCTTCATGTCTTGCAAGTGCGTTTTCACATCCACAATCAAACCCATAGCTTCAATAATATCTTGATTCCTTCTTTGCAAAGAAAGTGATAACTCATATGTAATACTCAACAAGTCTATCAAGAAATGCATGATGAATACAAATTCAAAGCTCTCCATGTTTTGTATCAAACCTGCTGCTCCACCATGACACAAGGATATCTGCATCTTTACATATCATCTCTAACACCGCAAGCACTGATTCCCACATTTGGTATATACGAAATAATGTTTTAAGATGTGAGCCCCATCTAGTATCTCCAGATCTAGTAGGCCAGTTGCGTGATTCAATCCTGTTCTTATTGAAAGCACACCATTCCCTAATTTCTCTAATAAGACTTCTTGATGCTTTTCCATCAAAGTATCCTTTCTTTTGCAAGATGCACTTACAGTGCTCACTATCAAGAGAACATAGTTAAAGAAATCAGCAATAGCACTACTACAACTTACGACAATGACAACCACTAATTACAATAGGTAGGCGAAACAATGGACATAGTAAGCATACGGATTCTCATCTCATATTAATCTCTGCAAGCCATTAAATTCCCCTATCATATTTGAAGCTTTGTCATAACTCTGTCCGCGTAGCCTAGAAATAGGCAGATCAACCTTAGTAAGCACACGAACCAAAGCTTCCTTCAGTGCAATAGATGTACACAAAGTGACATGCTCAATACCAATAAGACTTTCTATGATCTTCCTTCTTTATTTACAAACCTACATGGTATGAATTTTACAAAGTTAAAATAAAACAACAACGAACAAATCATAAATGATACGACTAAAAAACATTATAAGTACAACTAACCTCACAATCACGGACATCTACTCCTTTATTGATGAATCACAGGACTCATCAATAAGCACTTCGAAGTTCCTATCTCCAATCTCATCCTTAATCATCTGTGTTACCTCCTGTGCACAACATTTCGCGAGTTCCTTCTGTATATCCAGACAAAGCATCAAACAATTGCCACTACCCTCAAATTCAAAAGCCTCCTTCACATCTGCTTTTTTTATCAATGTACCAATCCACCAACTCTCTAAAATTGCCCTTGTTCATGGAAGTAGAAGATTCATCATGTCCACGAAAAGCTTCACCTTGCTGAATGAGATATCTTGCACAATCTAAAAAAGCAGTCAAACGAATCTTGTATGCAATTTTGGACTCCTTGTTATAAGTATTTAATTTATGATCTACACTTGCTCTTTGGTTATGAAAATTTTCACAATCTAGCATTGTAGTGTTGTGGACACTAGTAGGTCCACCAACATATTGATTGAAAGATTCCATAGTACTTCTCCAATTCACATACCCAACTTTTGTGAAGACATCCCTCCCAAAGTGAGTGGGGTGTGACGGCTTCTTAGAAAGAAAGCAATAGAAACAAAAGATGGCATCCTTTTGCATACTGTATTCCAGCCAGTTGAACTTCTTATACCATGACTCTTGAAAGGATATAGCAATTGAACCTTGCATTTTCTTTGGAAAATCATGACCAATTGGTTGAGTTGGACCCTTTAACAAATATGCTCTCCTAACTTGATATTTAATCTCATTAGGATAATCTTCAATTGGTTTGTGACATGCTGGATCGGCAATAATATCATCTGGATTAAATTCATGTCGAACCTTTTTTTGCTTCAGTTCTACTTTCTATGGTTGTAGGGTTACTGCTAGTTGCATTGTTTGAGAAATATTTGTGCAAAGTTCGCTTTTCCATTTTTGTAAATCTAAGAATAATTAAACAACAACCAGTTAACAACTGGTTAAGCAAATTGGCTAATCAGCTAATACCTAATGGCTACTGTCAAGTGTCAATTAAACAATAATTTACATCAGTAGAACAATAATAAAATCGGATTCACTCACGCAGCTGGCAGCTCACCTCAGTAGTTAGTACCCTCACCTGCTCACCACTTCATTGCCTCGTTGCCTCATTGGGGAATAGGGAATAGCGATTCACTTAGTGTCTTAGTCCGCTCATCGCTTGTCACCTTGTCCTCTTCGATGCGCCCTATTGATGCGCCAATGCCGCCGCGCGTCGCTCGCCAGGCGCTAGCCCCACTCGGCCTCGCCCGCACCCAGCCACCACCGAGTGGCCGACCGCCTCCCCATCCGCTCCGTGTCGAGCCGCCCTCCGTGCTGGTCTGCCGACCGCCTCCGGCCTCCCGCTCCACGCTGAGCCACCGACCGCCTCCCCCTCCCCCTCCACCGTGCCGGGCTGCCATCTCGTGACAATGAGCCTCTTTCCGACTCGGCGTCTTGGCCTCTCTGTGATCTTATCTATAGATCTACTATTTAGGCGTCGCATTGTGCTGTTCATCTTCCTCGTGACCTTATCTACTGTTCATCTGATGTTCTGCTGTCCTTGTGGTTTTGGGCTAGGATTCGCCACTGATTTGGGCTGACTAGGGCACTGGGCTTTAAGACAACGACTGGGCCTCTTACTTTCTTCAATCTTCAACTCCAACTCACTCCGGCTCTTCTTCATCCTCCGGTTCTTCAACCTCTGGGCCGGCCGGGTCTTCTTCAACCATAGTGGGAGGAGGGGGTGCTCGAGCACCCACAACACCTACGGTGGATTCGCCCCTTCCTGGACTCCTGGAGCAGGAGGTGGCTAGGGTTTGGGATGTTTTTTTGGAACTCAAGGGGTTTAGGATGTTTGGTTTCTCTTTTTCTTTGAAGGCTTCTTCCTTCCCACGTGTCCACCTCGGCGTCTTTGGAAAAGGAGAAACTGAGTGGGCCGTTCATGGGCTTGGCTCCACATCCAGTTAGGAATAGAATCAGTCTGCGCCAGCAGGTTAACGACCGTTTGGAATGGGAGAGTTTTCCGGTATGAATTGAGGTGTTTCTGTAAAATTTCTGTGAAAATTTTGTGAAAACCTTACTAGTGTTCTAGTAATAAGTTTATTTAACAGATCAATATCATGTTGGATGTAACAAATAGTGCCTCCTACCATTGAGTTGGCATATGTTTTACTACTGTGTTCTTGCTACTATATGCTTTTGGACAGATACTGGTGTCTTGTTTTTTCTGGGCAACGATGCGACTATCCTGTGAATATTTTGTTTCAAGCTTCACAGATATCTGCAAATTGTTGCTACTAGGCTAGATGTCATACTTAATTGCAGCTAAGAACATAGTTTTCGATGAAAACTAGTCTTGTCCCCATGCGTTGTAACGGAAACTCAAACTATAGAAGCAAATACCCCAATGAGTCAGTCTCCCGTTTTATCTCTGCAAAAATAAGTGTTAGAGGTTGCTACAGCTAAACAAACATGCAAGCTAACATGAGAAGAAGTTTTCAAGTAAGAAATAGAAAAACGAATTCAATTGTAAAATCTAATATACAAGTTGTATACCTTGTTGTTAGCCACACTGATAGGTTACTTTTGTAAAAAAAATCTAGCAGGAAACAAAGGAAGGAAACAAAACAAAACAAATGAACACAATAACTCAGAAAATTCGAATGACCAACCCTTATCAATATCTGCATGAATTGAAAGCCATCTCTAAACGCTCTCCCTGTTCACATGAATGAATCAATCTCAGAGACAATTCAGGTGACCCCACATATAACACACAACTATTTGTACATATTGCACATTGGAAAAAGAAATGACAAATAATTAATCTGTATAGAATATTGATGCATGAAACAAACAAGATCAACAAGTACTGAACTTCAGTTTTCTTGAACACTCTATAAAAAAAAATTGACAAGTGAGCTTCCCATAAAAATGTGATACACCAATGAATTTTTTATTTGTGAATTCGGAGTAAACTTGCCTTCATAAGCTCATCTCTCTAGGATCAATGCCAGCAACACAAAATATCATTTTCAAAACCGAAATGTCCATCTGTATGTTCAGCTTGCAGAGTGAAATATGAATATTTTGTATAAAAAATTTAAAAAAAATATGTATATTCAGCATGTATGTTGAGGTTTGAGACAGATCTAACAAAAAAAAAAGGTAGATTGGAGCTTACCTTCGTAAAGTCTGGTAGAGTGAAATATGAATCTTTTGTATAGCCAGCTTCTTTTAACGTATGAGTCAAAACTTTCTGAAAATACATAGCAAATGATATCGTGTCAGCATATCAGAAAAGGGCTACTTTGGGGAAAAGTAATACCATGCCGAAAATTACATAAATACAAATACAACAACAACAATAAAGCCATTTGTCCTAAACAAGTTTGGGTAGGTTAGGAATAAAACCTTCTCAAGATCAAAGAGATGAGAGCCTTGAAATAAAACCTACAATGCTAAAACCCTAAATCGTGCATCCTGCTATCTAAGCTGAGAGCCTAAACCACTACCTCTAACTTTCTTATGGTTCTAGTACGTGGATCACTAACTTCCATGCGCTCCTATCTAAAGCTAATTCTTTAGATAAATTCCAATCCCTCAAGTCTCTTTTAATCCAAAAATTACATAAATAACTATAGTTTTTTTAAAGAGTCAAAATCAGTTATATGAACAGCCTATTGTACTGGTTGGATAGAAGCATATACAATTGGACATATTTTTCATAGCTATAGTAGGCTGAATCACCCCATCTTAATAACTCTGGGACATTACATCATGGCCTCATACATCAAATAGGCATGTGATTGTTGTTGTTAAAGAGTGGCTTTCTTGAGGTGGGGGCGAGGAGGCCGGGGGGGGGGGGTGGTGGGAGGCTGGACAGAGCCATAGTTCCAAGCAAAAATATTTTTTAGATGTGCTCCAATAAAAAGGCATATATGTAGTCCCACAAGAGGGGGAGGCTGGATAGAGATATAGTTCCAAACAAAAAATATTTCTCAGATGTGCTCCAACAGAAGGGCATATATGTAGTCCCGTAGGGAGGGCGGTGGGAGGCTGGACAGAGCCATAGTTCCAAGCAAAAAAATTTCTCAGATGTGCTCCAATAAAAAACCATATATGTAGTCCTACGCCGGGGGGGGGGGGGGGAGGCTGGATAGAGTCATAGTTCCAAACAAAAATATTTTTCAGATGTGCTCCAACAAAAGGCCATATATGTAGTCCCGCAGGTAGAATTTTTTGTCAATTCCCACTATTCTGCCCAAACAGAATGACTAAAAATATAATAATGGCACAAATATGTAGTCACACATGGAATTTAGAGTTTACGCTAGCACAATCCAACAACAGTTATGAGTTATGACCACTTGACCACTGACTCAAAGTGGGGCTGTTCTTTTCCTCCGAAGCTGGCAGCTTTTGGCTTTTGCTACAGTACCTAACTTTTAAATGGAGTATTTTCTCAAGACGGGGTCTACCAGTTAAACGATGTACATGTTGAAAGCCCAAAATCTGTACCAGCCAAAATCGCAAGTGAGTATCTCTCTCTCCGTAATCTGTACCGTAAGTAGCAAAAATTCAAAAATTTCAGCCAAAAGTCATAAGCCGCAGCCGTTGCCAAACAGGCCTAGTAACATGTAAGGTATCCTTTTTAGCAATATTCCAGTTGCAACAACATGAGCCTTCCTGTAGCATATCTATTTACAATTATACGGTACTACAACCTTTTATTGACATAAAATTTGTCACGAAAGAAAAAACAAGGTGGGGATACCGAAATTACTCATTCAACACATGAAATTAGTCCAAGTCTCTATATTTATTTGTTGATATGGTCTGGATATTTGCTATCATGTGTCATAACACAAGAAGGCACCAGAAGTCCTAAGCACAAACTTGCCTCTGTTGCTCAGTCATAAAAGAACCCATCTGGTCTTGCAAGATCTTGAGATATCATCAAATGCAACCTTCCTATTGTAGTCGGTGTCATAGACCTTGAAAATAACTATAGAGCGAAAGAACAAAACCAAAGATAAAATGGATTTCAGAGAACATCTAAACAATACAGGGATAGAAAGCTAATAGATAACAAAGCACCCACATTTAATCTTTTGCTGAAGACTTGTGCGGGGACTGAATTCCGACAAGAATGACACAAATTTCTTGAAGTTCAGCCCATCTAGCATACTTAGGAGCCTCTGGCAAAGAGACATTGCAGCAATCAGCACATAGCATTCCTCAATTATATTCTATCATCAAACACAAAGTCAATCACACAATTCAGTAAAAATGTATGTGTGTGTATGTATGTATATCAAAAAAATGTATGTAGCCCGCAAAGGCATTGTGTCGTGGAAGGCCGAGCTGCCTAGGACCCGCACCATGCTCGAATCCACCATGTGCTTCCCACTCTTTGCCAGAGTGGCCCTGACAGAGTCCACCATGTGTAAGGAACAAGACTGAAATGTTAAGATGATTACATCTACACAAGCAGCAAAACCAAGTGCAAGGATCTGAAAACTGACATAGCCCACGGAACACATCACCCCAAGCATCTTTCAGCGTTTTCCCCTGCTCGGTCGTAATGTTCTCCGCTATCTTATCCTATTACCACCAAGGAAACATAGGAACCGACCACAACATCAGGAGGAAGCTGTAACTCTCCAATAATCCCCCTGAAGGAAGGCCATCTTATTTATTAATAACTACTATGTTGGGAAACAGACTTGTGCCAAAACTCTACTTAATGAGCAACTATGTTGGGAAGGTTGTTAACTCAAACCGTATGAAGACATATAATAAGCCTCCCAAACACCACAACAATAACTATGAAAGTGAAGACATAGTTTTTCATATGAAATAGGAAAGCTGGGGCCATTGCTTAGGTGGACCTACAGCTATAATATCCAAAGATGTGTAGAATTCTTAGCCAAAATATAGAAAAATGCAATTGGTAACAAGTGGAAAGTATTTCTATGAATTGGAAGAAGATTTTCAGTTGAGTATCAATTTACTTTTCATGGAAGAGTCAGTGTGTTGTATCCTCCACTTGCCTCTACAAAATAAATTTCAAATATAGGGAAACCAGGGCCATCTGAAGCCAGCTACTTGAACATGTAAGAGAGAGTTAAGACTCAGAGTCATTTACTTAGCAAACAAAACAAATATTTGATGCAATCCCTACCATGGAAAGCTCATCCCAATATAATTTGATGAATGTTAGCACTGGGGAGCTTAGTATTGAACCACTTAAATGAGTAGTTTCAAGGAACCCTAATTAAAAATGTAAGCTCAAAGTTATAAAATTAGATAAAAATATAAGCACTTAAACATCTAAAGAAATAAGAGAAAAGACCAATTCTTCCATTATCATCTATAAAAGCATACAAACCCACCAGAGTATATATTGAAGAAACTTAGCATGAGTGCTGGTGATATTAATTGACACAAGGCATATAATTTTGCTACCATTTAAGCATCCTTGAGACACTATCTTACCAACTATAATGGTTAGAAGGAAATAATTTCGTACTGCACTTCTCCATACAACATTGTTATCAATAAAGAGGATACTGAAATCTTCACATGATAAAATAACTATTTCACTGTTAAGAATCCATGTTCCATGTAGTCAATGGAATATCATGATTTCACCCAATTTCTTCATAGATAGCTTCAATGACTGATTTCACCATCACATTCTCTATCACCTCAACAAAATCTAGACACACTAACTCAATGACAAACATGTCTACTACCATACCCCTCATTTGGTCTTATTTCTCTAGTAGTAGCACTCTGAAGCCTAAAATCACTACTAATATGCACCCATTTCCATGAGGGCATCGGCTCCTTCAAAGTGAACATTCTACAGTAGCTAACCCACCTTATCATAGGAATTTCTCTTCCCAACACCAAAACAATAATGATAATGAAGTAAAACAAGAACTCAAGTCAAACAAAATGCATGAACAGAGTGTACCTACAAAACAATTGATTAAAGAAAAATTCATGGCCTTGGCCCTTAATAGAGTAACAAGCCCAAACTGTCCCTGAGGTAGTTATCCACATTTCAAACAAAACAACTGTGCACTAATATCAAGAATGTTCTCATCTTATTATCAAAGGTAGTATTTAGGTAATATCAAGAATGTCTTGCTAGACATTGGGGTACCTTAAACATCCATATGAAATCTGTAGTCTTCTTGAATATACCAGTCTCATAAGACCTTGCTCTATCCATTTTTTGCTTCATACTTCGGCAAAACAAAAACAATAATATGAGCTAAAGGAACCATGGACATAGAAAGTTTCAAGAAAACAACTAACAGATAGAGATATGGATCCAAAAATCTAATAGAATGTCAGGTTGTAGCTAGCATAAGGAACACATAAATGATAACCTTTCTTGTTCATTTCAAATTTGGAAAGTTAGTGATCAAAACTCTAGCTAGCACCAAATGCTATATTTACATTAGCAAATGTTATTTGTTTCTCTTTTTTAAAGGAAATTATTTATTTCTCTAAAAGCCACTCATAGCTAAATTGTCAAGCTCTAAACATTAGAATGTGCAAATGTACCTACGTCGTTCAAACTGCACAATGTATTGATGGCATATTAATCAGGTCGTGCCATGTGCTTACAAAAGATATAGTCATATTATCCCAATAAATAGGATTGTTGTACCAATCAATGAAAAAAGATTTAACAGTACAGATAACGAAGACTACAGACTACATTATAGTTTGAAAATGATTTTAACATTAAGGCAGAACATTATGATTCTCCATCCAACTAACAACATGGCATGTAAGTAACATAATGTCATCTGTTGCAATGTTACATAAATGTGAAATTTACTCATGTACGCAGTACGCTATTTTAATCAGTTCTGGGACATCTAACAGATATCTGCACGCAAATAACCTCTTGTCTGAGCCCATGGCCTTTTCCTCCTTAGCTCATCAACTATGAGTTCTCTTTCTAACCATATCAATCAATATTAGTCATCAGGTATAAAGTATGAACATTGTAGTTGTTAGGGCTGCATCGAACATAAATTCAATAAAAAAATTCTCACCTTGTAAGGCAATGACTAAAAACAAACATTTCATCAACATTAAGCTGGGAGCACTTGCATTATTCTACACAATTGAAGTGCGTTGCATCTGTCCAAAAATGATAGGACGAAACAATCCAATAGTAGCATGTAGACGCAATTTTACCTAGCCATGAGATTAAAGAATGTTAAGACAAAAGTAGTAGTTAAGCAGTAGCATACATCATAGAAAGATAGAATTGAAGTAATCAATTAGGGTTAGGTGTGACATCACTTGGTAACACAAATCAAGAAATCTAAACAAAAAGTGAGCGCATAGCTACTCACCAGCTTGGATGGCTCTAAGATGGATGCTATCTGGATGGGCACCTTGAGAAGGAGATTTGTGGAATGCATCTTTGCTCCTCAGATCAGATCAAGAAGAAGCTAGTATGTGAGAAGATGTCGGTTGGTGGGAGCGGGCATAAACAATGCCAGCAGTGAGTGGTTTGCAATGTTCTCATCATATTATCAAAGGTAGTATTTAGGTAATATCAAGAATGTCTTGCTAAACATTGGGGGATACCTTAAACATCTGTATGAAATCATAAGCATTAGTAATAACTGCCATGCACTCAGCCACAGAGCCACTCACTGCATATGCATACAGGCACACACTGGAGGCGGCGGCGTGGAGGACCGGAGGCGGCATAGAGGAGGCTCGATGGAGGAGGAGGATTGGTGGAGGAGGAGGCTCGGTAGAGCCGCAGGTCCGCAGGGGAGGAGACTCGAGGCTAGATCTGCAGGAGCCGCGTCGGAGGAGGCCCAATCTGGCTGGTGGAGGATACCGAAGCTAGTGGCTGGAGCACTTTCTCCTCTTGGTATGGCAGCTGGAGCCCTCTCTCTTGCCCTCTGGCCTTTGAGCTTTTATCCCTTTCTACTTTGGATTAGGCTTTGGTGGCAGCGCCTTGTCGGACTTGGACTCCGATGACTTGTCCTCCTCCTCCCCCTCTTCATCCTCGTGTGGTAGTGTTGGATTCCTCGCCCTTCTACAGTGGCGGTGGTGGGTTCTTGGGGGTAGAGGGAGGGTTCACGGTGGTGGGCTCCTTGTCCGACTCCTCTTCCTCCTCTTCAGAGGTCTTCGATTCCGTGGAGGTGGGGGCAAGCGACGTGGGGGCGACCTCCTCATCCGACTCATTGGATCCTAAGCCGGAGGTGATCTCCAGTGGAAGCAGTAGCAGGGCAGGGATGGGGAGGAGGAGGTGATGCGGGGTGGGGAGGGAAGGAGGAGGAGGTGGTGCAGGATGAGGAGGAGGCGATGCGGGGTGGGGAGGGAAAGAGGAGGTGGTGGCGCGTAGGGAGGGAAGGAAGAGGAGGCGGTGCAGGATGGGGAGGAGGCGATGCGGGGTGGAAGGGGAGGAGGATGAGGCGATGGACAGAGTGGATTCGATGGTTTTAAGAGATAGATGAACCACCATTAGGAGTAGTGGTGAACCACCACCAACTCTTTCTTTTAAGTAATAGAGATATTTGAAATGGTTGGTCAAAAGAGCAAAGCATGAAGGTCGATAAGATGTCAATTAGTTGGCCCCAGATGTTGGGTTTGGTGGGTGCAAAGATATTTTCTGATTTACTATACTATTTTCATTACTGGAATGTTGTTTTGCGACTAGAAGTAGAATTTGTACGCATGCGTACCACCATGCACGCACAAGCACGTGATTATGCTCTCTTAGCATATGCCTAGAAATACGCAAGTTGAGGATAAATACGTGATTCATAAAGTTCCTATTAAGATGCACTCGTATAGTGTGTGAATAAAAGTGGGCATCCGGATTTGAATTACTATAACATTGAGTTTTGAAAAAACCTCTTTTCCATGCTGCTCAAGGTGCCCTCTCCAACGGGAGCGACGAAGCCGTGCTCTGGAGCCAACCAAAAATCCTCCCATTAGTACATATGTAGCAATCTCCCAGGAATTGTTGCGTCGTTGTTCGTCTCTTGAAAACTGCTACAGCCCTAGGTAGTTGAGTCTAGTATTCAGGGACGAACGAAAGAGGGGGGGCTAAGGTGGGCTGGAGCACACCCTACCTTAAATCGGACCATGGGTACCCTTCTTGCACCCCAAGCCATACATGCCTCCATGGGTGCCATGGCTATAGGTAGAAGAAGACTAGGGTAGAAGAAAATTTGGAAGATTTGGGTATCAATTACCGTGCATGGACCAACTCTAATCCTAGTGTTGTTTACGTGCTATGCCAACCACACCAACCAAGCCCACCAAAGCCCATATATCTCTCTCTTTCTTCCCAATCTAACCAGGCAACAACCAAATGACCGAACCAATTCCCCAATCGCAATTTGTCTTGTAGAAACGTGACTCACATGACGTGAATGGCAACCCTAGCACTGCGGAGGGGGGAGGGGTGGCGTGCAGAGGCAGCGTGTGGGATGTGCAATGGGCATGCGGCGGCGGCATGTCTCGGGCGTGCATGTGCAACTGGAGGCTCTCACGGGTGGCAGGCGTGTGGATTGCGAAGGCAAGCGACCAAGGCGCAGCCACGCAGGGGCGGATTTAGTTTAGTCACTTCGGTGGTATTTACATTTTTACTATGTTTATCTTTTAATTATGTATAATTTTGGATCATGAAAGATGATTTTATTATGTTTCTTTTATTTGTTTCATGTTCGCATTATCTCGGTAGCACCTCTAAATTATAATCCTAGGTCTGCCATTGCCGGTATTACTTTAATCAACCGCGTACAACATGAGGTGCTTCATTTTCCATCTCAATAGCCTTGCTGAGATACGGCACCGGCGGATTCGGACGTCGGCGGCTGACATCCGCACACCTCAAGGGCGCCGGCCTATTCTGACATCGGTGACTTCCGTCGGTCAACCGGAACTTCCAACCGTCCAAGTTGTTGCTGCTCCCGTTGCTGCACAAGTGCAGAACCATCCGCCATAATCGCAATAGCAAGAAAGCCCTAGAATCCCAAATCTGGTACGTATTCGTATACTTCCCATCTCATTGTTATTGCATACACTGCGTTTTGTTTGCGATTTTTCATATGAGCTGTTATTCCTTTCCAATAATATGAGCTCGTGCATTTTAAAGATTTACCAGAATTGATAACGCGGAAAAGAATATGTATCTGCATGAGTATTCTATACGATCTGAAATTCCAATACTACCATGGATGTTTCAGCAATGAATAACATATCATAGATACTTCGGCTATTCAGCAACAACCTGAACTACGATTGTGAAGTATAAATAAAAATCAGGCCAGCCGAGCTGCTGTTTACATACTCTGCCTAACTGCAGCTGTCATATAATTTGTCCAAATAGTCATCTTCCTTATTACATATTTTCCTTTATATATTGCTAACTATTCCCGCAGAGGCGTGCGGGGTATCTTCGAGTTTTCCTAGATATCTTGCCATATCTTGTGGTGTTGTATCTAATATCAATCGAAAAATATACGTACCCATCTGCGTGGCGTTCTCTCATTGCATCATTATCTTCGACTGCCATGAAGCAATCTGTGACATCCAAGATGTGTCCCAGTGGCACTAATTACTGTCTATATTGGCGTACAGATCTTCCCATAAGAGATTAGACAAATGAAATCTCAAAAGAGAAACGGATGGGAGGTACGTTGCCGTCACAAATCAAAAGTGCCCTAAGTCAAAGAGCTTGGTATTTTGAGCTCATGAGTACAAGAAGAAAGCATTCACGTACGCACGCACTGAACACCATACCCATACGTATGTTCATATGGGTACGTCCAATATACATGTTTAAGATTAAAGACTGAGACTTAGAATCTCCAAGAGTGCGAGCACATATTTTAACCACTAAATGTATCCACATATACACGTATACTCAGAGGTAGGCCTGGACGAAAAACTCGAAGCTCGTTAGCTCGCTCGGCTCGTGGCTGGCTCGGCTCGGCTCGGCTCAGCTCGTTAGGATAACGAGCCGAGCCGAGCGAAGATTTTAGCTTGTTAGCTATAACAAGCCAACTCGAGCCAGCTCGCAAGCCGCTCACGAGCCAAACGAGCTATGCTTCCAGGAATTTAGCCCGCAGGCCGAAGCCACCCACAGGCCATAGCCCATAGCCAGACACGCACGGCCCAAACTCGCATAGGCCCAAACACGCACAGGCATAGAAGAGCAAACCCTCACGCCGTCACGCGCGCACCGCCACGAGCACCTCCGCACTTTGGCGCGCTGCGCAACAACTGTAGCACGCGACCGCGAGTCGCGGCCGCGGCGGCGACGAGGCGGCGAGCGCGACGCGACGCAAGTCAGGCGACCGCGGCGGCGCCTCCCCTCCACGAGCCAGGTCTGGTCCTCACTCGGTCACTCCTCTCTCTCTCCTTTTCCTCTCGAATCCTCGATCTCCCTCTGTCGATTGCCGAACTGCTGCTAACCTACCTACTGTGCTCCAGGCCCTCTCAACCCGCGGCCATGGAGGATGAGGAAAGTGCATCGCTGCGTCCTCGAAGTTTGGAGTCGAGGAGTAAGCCCCATGGACAAGGATTGAGCACTCGGTCGTCATCAAATCCCTCTCTGTCCGTGGACGTGGTGATGGTATGTTAATATGTTATCTAATTCCCAAATACTTGAATTTGCTTGATTCATTGATTGGTCTCTAGGTTATAGGAATATTTGTTCATTGCCAATTTGCTATCCAGATTATTTATTCATTGCTATCCAGATTATGAATTTATCCCAAAAATGAAGAATGTCATACTTTCTTTTTTAATGCAATAGCAATGATTCAGTTATACATGTATGTTTCCTTGTGCAGCCATTGGAGACCGTTTCAGAAGAAGAGGATGACGATGATAACAGCTTCGACAAGAGGGATAATATGTCTGAAAGCCTACCTTCAGTTGATGGCAAAAGTGGAAATTAGGTCAATAATGGGAACAATGGCAGAGGCCACTACTGCATTTTCTGGGTCAATCTATCCAACTGCCAATTGTTTCTATCCTTACATAGTGAAAGTTAAGAGAGCATTGATAGGGGTGCAGCAATCTGGAGATACATATTTGATGAGTATGGCTGCTGCTATGTTGGACAAATTTGATAAATATTGGGAGGAGAAGAACAATGTTATGGTTATTGCTACAATTCTTGACCCTAGGTTCAAGATGAGGTACATTAAATGGTGTTTTGCACAGATTTTTGACCCAGCTAGGTGTGAAATTGAGATTAATGACATCAACCAAGAGTTGGAAAGGCTCTATAACAAGTATGAGATGTTAAATCGCCAAAAGATGGGTGACATTGGCAAGAACAGCAATCACCTCATCTTCATCGATACAACCAGCTCAATGGCTTCTATTGCAAGTGATTTTCAATCATTTTGGAATCTAGTGTTCTGAAAGTTGAAGTCTGAGCTATTGATTTATCTAGATGAACCAAATGAGGCCATAGATAACAAGCATTTCAACTTACTCAGATATTGGAATGTGAACTTCCATAGATTTCCTGTTGTGTCTAGCTTGGCAAAGAGGTTCTTGGCTGTTCCAGTGAGTAGTGTATCATCAGAGTGCACCTTCAGTAATGCAGGTCGAATTCTTGATGACTATAGAAGCTCTTTAAAGCCAGCCACAGTTCAGGCATTAGTGTGTGCATCTAGCTGGATAAGGGGCACTCAAGATGACAATAGTCATCCTCTTGTTGTGGTATGGATTCATATATAATTATATAAGTATATAACTTGTTCTCCGTTCAACTTTGTTTATCTTGTGGCATGCTAATATTTTTTTCTATTTTTAGGTTGGAGATGATGACGATGATGTTGAGTCTATCAAATTCCCAAAATGCATGGTGGCAAGCAATTAGTGAGGTGGATATGCTCAGTTTGTGCATTCTTTTTTTTTCTTGTTGCTTATCATCTTGTTAACATAGTGTTTTTTGTTGTACTGTTATTGACCTACAGGGAAGGGGAAGGACTGAGCGTTGAACTGGTTGCCAACTTGCCATGGAGGAGAAGTCTTAACTGACCATGCCTTTTGTGTGTGTTTGCATGGAAATACACTATGATGGAACTTGAACAATGTGTCATTCTGCTATGTTAACTTATGTAGTTATGTTTACTGACCATGCCTTTTGTGTGTGTTTACATGGAAATACACTATGATGGAGCTGAACTGGTTGCCAACTTGCCATGGATGATAGTTGAATAGTTGATGGATGAATATATGATGGAGACATGGACCTAATTTGTACTCTATTGCATGTGTTAATGTGTATGCACATGCTGCTTGCTGCTAGCATGTATGATGGATGAATATGTGCTGTATGACTCACTGGAATGTAAGGTAGTCTTCATTTTACATTTTTTGGCCCTGGCTCACAAGCCAAATGAGCTAGCTCGAGCTTGTCGTCGAGCCGAGCCGAGCTAGCTTTTTAGCTCGTTATCCTACCGAGCCAGACTGAGCCGAGCCGAGCCAGCTCGATATCCAGGCCTACTCAGAGGGCACTATTTACATAAACAGTAATATGATTGGGCAATCAAGTAGAAGTAATGGTGTCCATGATGACTGATCCCCTTGGCTGATATAATGGCTTGCCTTCTTTGACATGTCGCGTTTTACAATACCAATATATACTCTGTTTTTTTTCAGTTTTTAAAATCTGTCTTTTGGCTTTTCTACAGTAACTAGCTTTTAAACGGAGTATCTTTTTAAGATAGGATCTACTAGTTCATTATAGTACATACTGTATCGACTTCATTTATATCGATAAAAACACCTGTAAGGGCTAGGCGATATGCACCTAAGCACGCTTTCTATAGATGGGGTTTTTTAGTTGTGATCGTGCGAGTGAACTAAATATTAATTAGCTAATAAACTGTTTCAAAAAATTATCTTAATAAGTAGTTTAAAAAACAATAAAAAGGTCATATTTGTTTGTTCTGATGATGTGAAAAGAAAGTAGTTTACAGTAGGCTCTGATATAGCGATATCAACACTGTGTGTTAGCTTATCGGCTACAGGAGCCGTCCCCTCGTCGCGTTGTCGTCGGTGCCACTATATATCTTTTAGAGAGAGATGTATGCATTTCAGCCAGGTCAAGTTTTTGTTGTTCTCGAAGTGGAGTGGAGTGGAAATTGGAATGCTGTTACTTTGGGGGCGTTACGTTTTCGGCGCGTTCTCGCTTGGAAATTCTCGGGGCAGTAGGTTGGTTTTGTTGGAATCTTGGTCTGATTCTGTAAGTCTGATCTATTAGTGAGCATCTTTTTACTTAGTCTATAAATAGTAGATCTCAATCATTATAAATTTGTACTTCTGAAGAAGAAAATAATAGAGAAAGATAGGAGTTCTCCCCCTTATCTTTTTGTGCATTCAATCTATTATTTGCATTACCTGTGTTTGATCATCTCTTTTGCATAGGAGGAAATAATCGGTCTGGACTCACCAGCGACGGTTCCTCAACATGTTATCAGCACGAATCGCTCTAGTGGAAAGAAGGTAATCATCGAAACACTGATTGAATTGCCTATATGTAAACCATTTTAAATTTCGCAAAATTTACTTTCTAGATTATTTTCTACAACGCAAATCCACTCTAAATCCACCACGAGCAGACTTGGAGTCACCGGCCAAGCCGATCGGTAGATTTGTTCAAAAGAGTATATGTTGATTGCACTGTAGATTGAAAAAAGAACACACACACGCTACCCATATGCGTTGCATGAACCACCGGTCGGCCGCCCGCAAGCACTGGCCCGCACCCCACCGACCACTCACGTGGCCACTTGAGCCGTCGTGCCGCTCGTCCGAGCCGCGCGCCATCCGCCGTCACGCTGCCCATCCGTGCTGCCTGCACACAGCTGCCCGAGCACTACCCCCATGCGCCACCGCCTGAGCATGCCGGCTTGCAGCCGTGTCGGACCACCGCCGCCGGGGCCCCGCATGGCCGTTGCCGCCTGACCTCGCGGTGAACACCACTGCCAGTTCGCATGGCCGCGGCATCGTCACCCAAGTCGCCCAGCCGCTTCGTGTCACCGCTCGCCTCCCGAGCACCTCCAGCTAGATGCACCGCCAGCCCGATACATCGCTTCCGAGCACCACCGGCTAGATGATCCGCTCTCGAGGGTCACCAGCCTTAGCTTCGCCGCGCCATTCGGTCGCTCCAACTTCGCCCCGCATGGCCACGCCGCTTGCCCACTCCGGCATCGCCCATCATGGCCGGCCGGGCCGCCTTAGCCACCGCTCTAAATGGAAATTGGCTGCCCGCCACCACTATGTATGAATAGGGGTAGGGTAAACCCCTACCCCTTCACCCTTAACTAGTTGATTTGGGCCGGGAATTTGCCCTAGTTCGAGAGAAAGAGAGAAGGGGGGGAGCGGCACCCGAGATTTGCAAAAAGGACCCTCTAAAATATGGAAATTGGGAGAGGGTCCTTCGAATTTTTGGATAGGCCCTTGGTTTTCTGAAAATTACATGAAAAATTTTCTCAGAACTGAAAATTAGCGAATAAGCCTTTGAAGATTGCAGAATTCACTGAAAATTCAAATTCTGGCATAAAAGGGCCTCGGGAATTCAAATTTTTGATTGTTTTTAACATTTGAAGTATGTTTAGCACTGTTATTTTTATTTTTTATGCCTTCCTATATTTATTTACTATTTTTATTAATCATAATTATTTAAATTACCTTTAATCACTGAAATTAATGGTAAAATTTGTAGAAAATGCATAGAAAATTTTGGAACATTACAAAAATCTTTTGTACCATTGTCCAATTTATTTTATGCATATTTACCTATAGTAAGTTTATATATTCCTTTCTTGTACATATAGATGACAGGCATCACGAATTGGGAGTTCGAGGAGCTGGCCCAGCATGGCCAAAATTACTTGATTGGGGCTTCCAATGTCGAGATCGTACTTGGAGCCAAGAAGCTCCGCGCTACCAGGGATTGCTGCACCTCAGGATGCCAAACCCACATGTAACATCCTGATTTTCAGAGCCTTTTTGAAGCTTTTAAAATAAAATTCACCATTTGGATTTTTTTTGGATTTAATTAAAGCTTAAATGGAATTTTTATGAATTAAAAGGATTTAATATGATTAAGTTAAACATTAACATTTGCCAAAGTTATTTTCTTTGAGTTCCTTGTGTCTCAGGGAATTTATTGGAATTTTTCTGAATTTTTCTGGAGTTATTTGCTATTTTCTAGAGCTCAAAAGGATTTAAATGAATTTATAAAAAGAAAAATCCCCAAAATTTCCCCAACCGGCGGTGGGCGAAACCCACCACGACCCAGCCCGAGCCAGCCGCACCGCGCCTCGCTGCGCCGCGCGTCGCCAATCCACGCAGAGTGCGCGCGCCTTGCCCTCCGGATCGCGCCACGCGCCGCTTATCCGCGCATCGCGCCGCGCCACCGCATCCGGCCGCTCGCTGCGCGCGCCACCAGCAGTGGGGCCTGTCGGCGCGTCGTCCACGGCGGGACTCTTCTTCCGTCTCGGCCGGACTCGCCGCCCGCCGCCGTCTCCATCGCGGACTCCTCCGCCGTGCCGTCGGATGCCTCGCGCGCCGGTATAATCTGAGGCGACCCTCGCTTCTCCGTCCCGAGCCGCGCCTCGCGCCGCTCTCTCGCCTTACGCCGCCGTGTGCCTCGCCGCGGGCGAAAACGCCGCCCTCGCCGGCGTCGTTTGCCTCCGCCGTCGCCGCGTCCTCGCCGCCGGGCTCGCGCCGGTGAGTCCGCCGCCACCTCGATCGCCGTCGGCGGACCGCCGCCGAACCCCTCCCGCGGCCCGCGCCCGCCGCCGCCGACCATCGCCGCGGATGCGCCGCGCTCGCGCCCGCGTCGCCTCGGTCCCAGCGCGCCACGCCAGCGCCGGTGGAGCCCGCGCCCGCGTCCTCGCCTTCCGTGCGCCCGGTCCATGGCCCGTGCCGCGCCATGTGGGTCCCGCCGTCGGCCCGGCCGTGAACCGTGAGCGATCTGGGCGGCGGCGGATGCGTCCGCGGCGGCGCCTGCACGGCCGTCCGTCGCCCGCCGCGTGCACCGAGCGCCCGCCGCGGCGTGCCGCGTCGGCCCTAGTGCTTGCGTGTGCGCCACGCCGGTGCCACCTCGACCCTAGTCGCGCGTCGGCAAGCGGCCGCCCGCACTGTTACGTGCGCGCGTTCACCGTGAGCCAGTCTCCGTGCGCGGTCCACGACCACGGTGCCATTTTCTATTTTCCCGATTTTCTTTAGATCCAATTTTCCAAGAGCCCGTTCTCCCTCGTCCTAGCTCCGATTGACCCGTTCTTTTTCTAAATTCATCTAAAATTGAGCTCTATCTTTTGGTTCAGGTTTGAAAGTTTTGGAGTTCATTTGAATTTTATTTGAATTTATTTGTCTTTTGGTTTCGTTTTCTCTCTCGTTAGATCGCGCGTTCGAGGAGCCCGTCAATTTGAAGATCAAGAATTCCCTAACTGAGCAAGGCCAAGGCAAGTCGTGTCCTTTGATCATGTTGAACCCAGTTTGCAATCTATTATTTAATTATTTTGTTTTAAATTATCTTGCATTGCTACTTTATTATAAAACCCTTGTATTGGTAGTTATCGTCCCAATTGGTTATTTCCCTCCTTGATATTTTGGAATACCTTGATGCTATTGTCACCTTAGGTTGGGAATTTTATTAGTGATGCTATGTTATTTGTCACATTGGGTTGAGTGCGATTAGAATGCTTAGCCTTGCTTATTTTGCGAAAGGGTTCATCATTACATGTGATTAATTAATTTGACTTAATGAGATATTGAATCGTGGTTGGTGCCATTGTTATAAAATTTGTGCCGTGGCGTTGGTGCGTCATTGGCGGTGGTTATAAAAATTGGTTTTCACTTGGGCGAATGATGCGTGCGGTAAAGGGAAGTGTGGATTCACTTCGTGGGATGTGGAAGTTTCGCGGGTAATTCCTAAGGACTTAACTTTGTGCGCCATTGATCGAGCCTTACAGTGCAAACCACATGTCTAGTATGGGATAGACTGGCATAATAATTTGTGAAGTCTCCACTTTGGTTTTACTCTGATGTTGTGTGGCGCAAGAGGGCAATTATCGACTAGGGGTTACCCTACTCGGCGGCGAAACCTTAGCGAGTGGGATCGGTGGAGATGGATCATTGTAAAAGCCTTGTTGTGATTATCTTTAACGTGAGGATTATCACATCGTGTGGGTCTGATTGTGCAACCTCTGCGAGTGTAAAACTATTCGAATAGCGTGTCCTCGGTCATGGACAATGCTCGGTGATTTCACCAGGTATAGTTATTTCTAAAAAGTTTTGGATAGTGGATGGTTAATTCCTTTGTTGGTTTAACTTGTGGATGGGAGGTCCATAAGTGGTTAGTTTAGCTTATGGATGGGAGATTCATAAGTGGTTACTTCAATTCCTTTGATTATTATTTATTATTGTTTTACTTCAAATGTGCCTTCAATCTATTTATTGTATTTTCAAATGCTTTGTTTTATGCAAATTAACCTTTCAACCATCCATTGGTAAGCCTTGCATACTATATTGCATTCTTTGTTACAAGCGACTTCTTGAGTACTCTATGTACTCACGGCTTTATGCCCTGTTGCTCGATTGAGGAGGAGGAGTATGCGCGCGGGAGGTTCGAAGGAGAGTACTTGGCGTCTTGGCGGATTAGGCCGTTCTCCACTCGATGCTTTGTGGGTGTGTCGATTGGATGCTGCGCTTTCTTTTGGATTTCATTGCTAGTTTTGTTAAGCCCTTGGGCTAATAATTGTAAGCTTGGCCATAAGGTCGTACTCGATGATTATTAATAATAGTTGAGTTTTTTCATAGTAAATCGTGATATGTTCGATATTTCATCTTTGTTTTTCTTGTGTGCACTAGCGTGATCTGGACTAGTGCAGAATACCGGAGAGTCGGATTGCATATTCGGGTCTCTCTGAGAGATGGTATCGAGCTATATCATTGTAGAGACGAAGCCATGGTTAGAATGGTCGTTTTAGCCAATTTCAAAATCTACTTTCAAAAATCAAATCAACCAAATGATTGACTAGTAATTCTTGATTCTTACCTCATTCTTAGGACTCTTGCTCCTCGTCTCCTCGAGAACTTGTTTTGAAACTCAATTTGACTTCTTATCTCTATAATGTCCATAGATGTCTCGAGTGTCCCTCCATCAAAGTGAAAGTTAGCGTGGAATTCTTCAAGTTGTGCTATGAAGTTTGGATCGAAGCGCCCAATATGTCAAGACAAGATTGGAGATTTCCGTGAAGATTAGGAGCCATTAGATTTGAACCACATTATAGTTTCACATCGTGTAGACCGTTTTGCCTTTTCTTGCGATTCGTGTGATGTGAGCTGCAAATTTTGCCCTAAAAGCATTATATTGCAATCACGTCAATCTTTTATTGGTGTTATTTCCCGGTTTCTTTGTTAGCCTTTTTATTAAGTGTTTGTTTAGTTTAGGTTGCCATTTGAAATTCCCCTTAGACGAGTTTACCTCTCATCTATGCTTTTCCACTTATCTTTAAAACCAGGTCGAGTTTTGGAAGTGTCGAGCAACTAACCCGGAATAAAGTTGTCCAAGTTCAACCTCAAGTCTTACCTATGCTTTTCCCCTTACCTTTTACTTTGGAGCGGTCGGTAGTGTTTCTCTTGAGCGCGGCAAGATGGTTGGACCCAGGGAACCCGCGAAGCATCGAGCAATCTCGCCCATTCCTTTCAAACTTGGGAGTGCACTGCCAAGACCTTTTCTCCGGAGCAAGCCGTGGAACATCGTCAAGTCGGGAGCGGATACCTCGAGCGTTGCAAGGGAAGCTTGAACCACGTCGTCTCCAACGTCGCACTGTAACCTATTCTTTTAGTCGACTGAATCTCGGAATTGAGATTCCGTTTAAGGGAGGTTTGTAACATCCTGATTTTGAGCCTTTTTGAAGCTTTTAAAATAAAATTCACCATTTGGATTTTTGGATTTAATTAAAGCAAATGGAATTTTTATGAATTAAAAGGATTTAATATGATTAAGTTAAACATTAACATTTGCCAAAGTTATTTTCTTTGAGTTCCTTGTGTCTCAGGAATTTATTGGAATTTTCTGAATTTTTCTGGAGTTATTTGCTATTTTCTAGAGCTCAAAGGATTTAAATGAATTTATAAAAGAAAAATCCCCAAAATTTCCCCAACAGCCGATGGGCGAAACCCACCAGCCGACCCAGCCAGAGGCCGCACCGCGCCCTCGCTGCGCCACGCGTCGCCAATCCACGCGTGCCGCGCCCACCTTGCCCTCCGGATGCGCGCCGCGCGCGCTATCCGCCCATCGCGCCGCGCCCCACGCATCCGGCCGCTCGCTCGCCCGCGCCACCGACAGGTGGGGCCCACCTGTCAGGCGCGTCGTCCACGAGCGGGACTCTTCTTCCCCGTCTCCGAGCCGGACTCTCGCCGCCGCCGCCGTCTCCATCGCGGACTCCTCCGCCGTACCCGTCCCGGATGCCTCGCCGCCGGGTATCATCTGAGGCGACCCTCGGCTTCTCCCGTCCCGAGCGCCGCCTCGCGCCGCTCTCGCGCCTGCCGCCGTGTGCCTCGCGCCGGGCCGAAAGCGCCGCCCTCGCCGGCGTCGTTTGCCTCCGCCGTCGCGCGCCGTCCTTCGCCGCCGGGCTCGCCGCCGGTGAGTCCGCCGCCACCTCGATCGCCGTCGGCGGACCCGCCGCCGAACCCCTCCCCGCCCGGCCAGCGCCGCCGCCGCCGGCCATCGCCCGCGGATGCGCCGCGCTCGCGCCGCGTCGCCTCGGTCCCAGCGCCACGCCCGGCCGGTGGAGCGCGCCCGCGTCCGCCGCCTTCCGTCGCCCGGTCCATGTGAGCCGTGCGCTGCCATGTGGGTCCCGCCCGTCGGCCGAGCCGTGAGCCGTGAGCGATCTGGGCGGCGGCCGGATCGTCCGCGGCCGCACCACGGCCGTCCGTCGCCCGCCGCCGTGCAACCCGAGCTGCCACGCCAAGCGTGCCACGTCGGCCCTAGTGCTTGCGTGTGCGCCACGCCGGTGCCACCTCAGCCCTAGTCGCCGCGTCGGCAAGCGGCCGCCCGCGCGACTACGTGCGCGCGTTCACCGTGGACCCAGGTCTCCGTGCGCGGTCCACAAAGACAGTGCCATTTCTATTTTCCCGATTTTCTTTAGATCCAATTTTCCAGAGCCCGTTCTCCTCGTCCTAGCTCCGATTGACCCGTTCTTTTTCTAAATTCATCTAAAATTGAGCTCTATCTTTTGGTTCAGGTTTGAAAGTTTTTGGAGTTCATTTGAATTTTATTTGAATTTATTTGTCTTTTGGTTTAGTTTTTCTCTCTCGTTAGATCGCGCGCGAGGAGGAGCATGTCATTTGAAGATCAAGAATTCCTAACTGAGCAAGGCCAAGGCAAGTCGTGTCCTTTGATCATGTTGAACCCAGTTTGCAATCTATTATTTAATTATTTTGTTTTAAATTATCTTGCATTGCTACTTTATTATAAAACCCTTGTATTGGTAGTTATCGTCCCAATTGGTTATTTCCCTCCTTGATATTTTGGAATACCTTGATGCTATTGTCACCTTAGGTTGGGAATTTTATTAGTGATGCTATGTTATTTGTCACATTGGGTTGGTACGATTAGAATGCTTAGCCTTGCTTATTTTGCGAAAGGGTTCATCATTACATGTGATTAATTAATTTGACTTAATGAGATATTGAATCGTGGTTGGTGCCACTGTTATAAAATTTGTGCCGTGGCGTTGGTGCGTCATTGGCGGTGGTTATACAAAATTGGTTTTCACTTGGGCGAATGATCGTGCGATAAAGGGAAGTGTGGATTCACTTCGTGGGATGTGGAAGTTTCGCGGGTAATTCCTAAGGACTTAACTTTGTGCGCCATTGATCCGAGCCTTCTGTGCAAACCACATGTCTAGTATGGGATAGACTGGCATAATAATTTGTGAAGTCTCCACTTTGGTTTACTCACGATGTTGTGTGGCGCAGAGGGCAGTTATCGACTAGGGGTTACCCTACTCGACGGCGAAACCTTAGCGAGTGGGATCGGTGGAGATGGATCATTGTAAAAGCCTTGTTGTGATTATCTTTAACGTGAGGATTATCACATCGTGTAGGTAGTTGTGCAACCTCTGCAGAGTGTAAAACTATTCGAATAGCGTGTCCTCGGTCATGGACAATGCTCGGTGATTTCACACGAGGTATAGTTATTTCTAAAAGTTTTGGATAGTGGATGGTTAATTCCTTTGTTGGTTTAACTTGTGGATGGGAGGTCCATAAGTGGTTAGTTTAGCTTATGGATGGGAGATTCATAAGTGGTTACTTCAATTCCTTTGATTATTATTTATTATTGTTTTACTTCAAATGTGCCTTCAATCTATTTATTGTATTTTCAAATCTTTGTTTTATGCAAATTAACCTTTCACCATCCATTGGTAAGCCTTGCATACTATATTGCATTCTTTGTTACAAGCGACTTCTTGAGTACTCTATGTACTCACGGCTTTATGCCCTGTTGCTCGGTTGAGGAGGAGGAGTAACGCCGTGGAGGTTCGGAAGGAGAGTACTTGCGTCTTGCGGATTAGGCCGTTCTCCACTCGATAGCTTTGTGGGTGTGTCGATTGGATCTTTGCGCTTTCTTTTGGATTTCATTGCTAGTTTTGTTAAGCCCTTGAGGCTAATAATTGTAAGCTTGGCCATAAGGTCGTACTCGATGATTATTAATAATAGTTGAGTTTTTTCATAGTAAATCGTGATATGTTCGATATTTCATCTTTGTTTTTCTTGTGTGCACTAGCGTGATCTGGACTAGTCACGAATACACGAGAGTCGGTTTGCATATTCGGGTCTCTCGAGAGATAGTATCGAGCTATATCGATTGTGAGGACAAAGCCATGGTTAGAATGGTCGTTTTAGCCAATTTCAAAATCTACTTTCAAAATCAAATCAACCAAATGATTGACTAGTAATTCTTGATTCTTACCTCATTCTTAGGACTCTTGCTCCTCGTCTCCTCTGAGAACTTGTTTTGAAACTCAATTTGACTTCTTATCTCTATAATGTCCATAGATGTCTCAGTGTCCCTCCATCAAAGTGAAAGTTAGCGTGGAATTCTTCAAGTTGTGCTATGAAGTTTGGATCGAGCGCCCAATATGTCAAGACAAGATTGGAGATTTCCGTGAAGATTAGGAGCCATTAGATTTGAACCACTGTTATAGTTTCGACATCGTGTGACCGTTTTGCCTTTTCTTGCGATTGCGTGTGATGTGAGCTGCAAATTTTGCCCTTAAAAGCATTATATTGCAATCACGTCAATCTTTTATTGGTGTTATTTCCCGGTTTTCTTTGTTAGCCTTTTCGGCTAAGTGTTTGTTTAGTTTAGGTTGCCATTTGAAATTCCCCTTAGGCGAGTTTACCTCTCATCTATGCTTTTCCCACTTATCTTTAAAACCCGTCGAGTTTTGGAAGTGTCGAGCAACTAACCGGAATAAAGTTGTCCAAGTTCAACCTCAAGTCTTACCTATGCTTTTCCCCCTTACCTTTTCGCTGGGCGATCGGTAGTGTTTCTCTTGAGCAAAGACAAGATGGTTGGACCAGGAACCCCGAAGCATCGAGCAATCTCGCCCATTCCTTTCAAACTTGGGAGTGCACTGCCAGACCTTTTCTCCGGAGCAAGCCGTGGAACATCGTCAAGTCGAGGAGCCGGATACCTCGAGCGTTGCAAGGAAGCTTGAACCACGTCGTCTCCAACGTCGCACTGGTAACCTATTCTTTTAGTCGGCTGAATCTAGGGTGAGATTCCGTTTAAGGGAGGTTTGTAACATCCTGATTTTGAGCCTTTTGAAGCTTTTAAAATAAAATTCACCATTTGGATTTTTTGGATTTAATTAAAGCTTAAATGGAATTTTTATGAATTAAAAGGATTTAATATGATTAAGTTAAACATTAACATTTGCCAAAGTTATTTTCTTTGAGTTCCTTGTGTCTCGGGAATTTATTGGAATTTTCTGAATTTTTCTGGAGTTATTTGCTATTTTCTAGAGCTCAAAGGATTTAAATGAATTTATAAAAAAGAAAAATCCCCAAAATTTCCCCAACCGGCCAGTGGGCCGAAACCCACCAGCCGACCCAGCCCAGCAGGCCGCACCCGCGCCCTCCGCCTGCGCCACGCGTCGCCAATCCACGCCGTGCCCGCGCCGCCTTGCCCCTCCGGATGCGCGCCACGCGCCGCTATCCGCCGCATCGCGCCGCGCCCCGCATCCGGCCGCTCGCTCGCGCGCCACCGGCAGTGAGGCCCACTGTCGGCGCGTCGTCCACAGCGGGACTCTTCTTCCCGTCTCGGCCGGACTCGCCGCCGCCGCCGTCTCGTCGCGGACTCCTCGCCGTACTCGTCCGGATGCCTCGCCGCGGGTATAAATCTGAGGCGACCCCTCGGCTTCTCCCGTCGAGCGCGCCTCGCGCGCTCTCGCCTTGCGCGCCGTGTGCCTCGCCGCCGGCGAAGACGCCGCCCTCGCCGGCGTCGTTTGCCTCGCGCGCGCCGCCGTCCTCGCCGCCGGGCTCGCCGCCGGTGAGTCCGCCGCCACCTCGGTCGCCGTCGGCGGACCCGCCGCCGAACCCCTCCCGCCGGCCAGCCGCCGCCGCCCGCCGCCATCGCCGCGGATGCGCCGCGCTCGCGCCGCGTCGCCTCGGTCCCGCGCCGCCACGCCAGCGCCGGTGGAGCCGCGCCCGCGTCCTCGCCTTCCGTCGCGCCGGTCCATGTGAGCCGTGCGCCGCCATGTGGGTCCCGCCCGTCGGCCGGCCGTGACCCGTGAGCGATCGGGCGGCGGCCGGATCGTCCGCGCGCCGCACCTACGCCCGTCCGTCGCCCGCCCGTGCACCGCGAGCGCCACGCAAGCCGTGCCACGTCGACCCTGAGTGCTTGCGTATGCGCCACGCCCGGTGCCACCTCGACCCTAGTCGCCGCGTCGGCAAGCGGCCGCCCGCGCATTGTTACGTGCGCGCGTTCACCGTGAGCCAGTCTCCGTGCGCCGGTCCACGACACGGTGCCATTTTCTATTTTCCCGATTTTCTTTAGATCCAATTTTCCAGAGCCCGTTCTCCCTGCGTCCTAGCTCCGATTGACCCGTTCTTTTTTCTAAATTCATCTAAAATTGAGCTCTATCTTTTGGTTCAGGTTTGAAAGTTTTTGGAGTTCATTTGAATTTTATTTGAATTTATTTGTCTTTTGGTTTCGTTTTCTCTCTCGTTAGATCGCGCGTTCGAGGGAGCCGCCGTCAGATTTGAAGATCAAGAATTCCTAACTGAGCAAGGCCAAGGCAAGTCGTGTCCTTTGATCATGTTGAACCCAGTTTGCAATCTATTATTTAATTATTTTGTTTTAAATTATCTTGCATTGCTACTTTATTATAAAACCCTTGTATTGGTAGTTATCGTCCCAATTGGTTATTTCCCTCCTTGATATTTTGGAATACCTTGATGCTATTGTCACCTTAGGTTGGGAATTTTATTAGTGATGCTATGTTATTTGTCACATTGGGTTGGTACGATTAGAATGCTTAGCCTTGCTTATTTTGCGAAAGGGTTCATCATTACATGTGATTAATTAATTTGACTTAATGAGATATTGAATCGTGGTTGGTGCCATTTGTTATAAAATTTGTGCCGTGGCGTTGGTGCGTCATTGGCGGTGGTTATACAAAATTGGTTTCACTTGGGCGAATGATCGTGCGATAAAGGGAAGTGTGGATTCACTTAGTGGGATGTGGAAGTTTCGCGGGTAATTCCTAAGGACTTAACTTTGTGCGCCATTGATCTGAGCCTTACAGTGCAAACCACATGTCTAGTATGGGATAGACTGGCATAATAATTTGTGAAGTCTCCACTTTGGTTTTACTACGATGTTGTGTGGCGCAAGAGGGCAATTATCGACTAGGGGTTACCCTACTCGTGACGCGAAACCTTAGCGAGTGGGATCGGTGGAGATGGATCATTGTAAAAGCCTTGTTGTGATTATCTTTAACGTGAGGATTATCACATCGTGTGGAGTACAGTTGTGCAACCTCTGCGAGTGTAAAACTATTCGAATAGCCGTGTCCTCGGTCATGGACAATGCTCGGTGATTTCACACGAGGTATAGTTATTTCTAAAAAGTTTTGGATAGTGGATGGTTAATTCACTGTTGGTTTAACTTGTGGATGGGAGGTCCATAAGTGGTTAGTTTAGCTTATGGATGGGAGATTCATAAGTGGTTACTTCAATTCCTTTGATTATTATTTATTATTGTTTTACTTCAAATGTGCCTTCAATCTATTTATTGTATTTTCAAATCTTTGTTTTATGCAAATTAACCTTTCACCATCCATTGGTAAGCCTTGCATACTATATTGCATTCTTTGTTACAAGCGACTTCTTGAGTACTCTATGTACTCACGGCTTTATGCCCTGTTGCTCGGTTGAGGAGGAGTAATGCGCAGCAGAGGTTCGAAGGAGAGTACTTGGCGTCTTCGCGGATTAGGCCGTTCTCCACTCGATGCTTTGTGGGTGTGTCGATTGGATCTGCGCTTTCTTTTGGATTTCATTGCTAGTTTTGTTAAGCCCTTGGGCTAATAATTGTAAGCTTGGCCATAAGGTCGTACTCGATGATTATTAATAATAGTTGAGTTTTTCATAGTAAATCGTGATATGTTCGATATTTCATCTTTGTTTTTCTTGTGTGCACTAGCGTGATCTGGACTAGTGCGAATACACGAGGAGAGTCGGTTTGCATATTCGGGTCTCTACACCACACCTAAGAAAAACGATCAAGCACTTCGCTTCCTCTAGCATCACCTCTGCCTCACTTTCAAGAATGATTACATAGCAGAGAAGAAAGCGTTAGCATTATGGAGTACACTAAAGAAGAGGTTCGAGAAGCTAAAGTACACCATTCTTCTTCAGGTAGAAGAAAAATGGATCCAACTAAGGTTTGCTGACTTCAAGACGGTTGGAGAGTACAACTCTTCTCTGCACAGAATTTGTACCAATCTTCAACTTTGTGGTAGGTAGATCACATATGAGCAGAAGATTAAGAAGACCCTCTCCACCTTCCACCCCAATGCAGTGCAGTCTGCGCGTAATTATCATCAAGATGGCTACAAGGAGTATGCTGAATTGATTAATATTATGCGGGTTGCAGAGGTTCAGGATGAGCCACCTAGGAGCTCTGCTAGCAGTGAGATCAACGTTGGGAGCTACAAGATGCGAAAGCCTATAATGAAGAAAAGGGGAAGAAAGGGCAAGGCCACAGCTTAGAAAGTCAAGTCAAATACTCCACAGGAGAATAAGGCCAACAAACCAAATCAGGACGACAAGTCTTATGATCAGCAAGATCAAATTTGCTACAAGTGTGGCAAGTGGGGGCACTAGTCGTGGATCTGTAAAGAGCCACAACACGTTGTCGATGCCTTCCAGGCTAAGAAGAAGGTTGGCAAAGGGTAGTATAAAACCAACTTTGCTTTCATTGAGGGAGAGAGTTCTGAGCAGCTACCTGCACCGATGGAGGTTGACTCCACTCCTACAACAGCACCCCTCTTGATATTGCAGCTGTCGCCGCCATGATTTCCCAGGAAGAGCATCTCACCCCTGAGAAGATAGCAGTAAAAGTCTCTAACTTTTTAGCAGATTCAGTCTAATGCGCATAATGCATTTAGACTTTAATTATTATTTATTTAATGTATGGAAGGAATAAGGTAGATTTTGCATTGTTAGTACTCAAACAATTTATTTTCTCATGATGGTTGGATGATATTAAATAATTCATTCATTTATTCAGTTAATAATGGTATGATATGTTCTAATATTTGAAGTATTTTATTTATGTGTTGATTGTCTTCTACCACATATTAATAAAGTACTTTGTGTTAGAACGCATGTGGCGTCCTACGGAAGAAGTGTGTTTAGCTGACAGCGGCACAACAAATACCATCTTGAGAGAGAAAATTCTTTCAGTTGATTAACAAAAATGCTGGCAGCGTTACAATAATCATCGATAGCGATGCTTATATAATAAGCTCAGGAAGAGCCACAATTATACTTCCAATGAGTACAATTTTAGTCATTCAGGAAGCCTTATTATACCCAGAATCGACTAGAACTCTCCTAATTTTTAAGGATATTCGTACTAACGGTTTCCATGTTGAGACTAAAGAAGAGTATGGTAAGAAATACCTACTCATTACGAAGCATGAAGCAAATAGAAAAAGGGTATTAGAAAGACTTTCTTCATTTAAGACTAGGCTGTACTACACTAATATTAAGGCACCCGTAGCCTATACTGCCATGAAAGCAATATTTATAAGCTCTGAACTCCTGTCTCTGGCATGATAGACTAGGCCACCCAGGTCTTATGATGATAAGAAATATAATTAACAATTCATAGGGATTGTTGTAGGGGTGGCCCCCACCTAAACTCATCTGGCCTGCCAAAGGGTTGTAAAGCCCAAAATGGCATATGTGTAATGACATAGATACCCCTATGGTGTGCACATGAGTGTAAGGGTAGGATTGTAAAATACACTTGATCCATCATCTCTACTACACTACTCTCTTACTTTACTGTTTGGTCAGTAGCCATAACAGGGATATAATATCGATGTAAAGAATTTTTGAATCAAGAAGATTTTGTATGACCCGCATGTGCCACTGGGAAATTCATTACTAGACCTTCTGCTCTGAAAGTGAAGGATGAAGTCCTTGCATTCCTGCAACGCATCTATTGAGCCATTGTAGTCCTATACAGCCACTATCAGGGCCATTTAAATATTTTATGGTGCTCATCGATGCTTCCTCAAAATGGTCGCATATATACTTATTATCTACGAGAAACCATACTTTCACAAAACTAACCTCACAGATAATTCAAATTAAAAATAATTTCCCTAATCATCATACAACATTTGATGTTTATTGCATAGCAATGGGAATTAAAGTTGAGCATTCTGTACAACATGTCTACACCCAGAATGGACTGGCAGAAGCATTAATTAAGAGAATTAAATTTATTGGCCGACCACTTTTTGCAAAATTGTACTATACCAACTACATATTGGGGATACACAGTCCTGCATGCAGCAACTCTCATCAACTTTAGACCATCGGTATACAACATCCATTCACCTATGCAATTAGCGCAAGGGTCAGCACCAAAAAATTCTCATCTCCGTAGGTTTGGGTGCAAGGTTTATGTACCTATACCCCTCCATAGCGTACTGCAATGGGTCTTCTCTAAAAGTCTGGGATATACGTTGGTTATGAGACAACATCCATAATCAGGTATTTAGACCTCCATTACAAGAGATTTGCATACCGCTCGTTTCGTTGATAGTATATTTGATGAGAATAGTTTTCCAACATTGGGGGGAGAAAATTAACCCCTTAATGAAAAATATTGGGAAATTACGTGGCAAGTCATGGGAATCCATGCACATGACCCGTGCACTAGTAAAGCAAATAGAGAAGTCCAGAGAAACCAACTGCCTGGCCACTTTGATTTAAAGCGCGTGACCAAGTCGCATGTGCCTGCACGCAATGCACCGGAAAGGGTTGAAATACCAAAGAAATTGAAGGTATCCCTAATCCCATCTAGAGGCCTCAGAATAAAAGAACGAGAAATTCGGCCCCTCGAATCCCATCTAACCGGGGACGCCTTGTGAAAAAGAATAAGAAGGACATGACACAGCCAATCACTGAAGTTCCCAGAACCAGAAGGGGAGCTAGTTAAGACCTGGCACCCGTATGACACCTTCAATGAAAGGCATACCGGATTTAAATATTCCTATGGAGGGAGAAACCAGCATGTATGTGTGCGCACACATCAGAGCTGAAAAACTAAAGAAACTTGCCCCCGCAACTAGAAGGAGCGGTGAGCAGGTAGAAATTCAAGAAGAATCAACCATGATGAAATAGCTATAAACTATGTGCATACGGGAGAATCCATAAACAGGACAACAGCCAATGTTGATATATATTTTGCAAAGAAAATTGCCACAATCATCGATCTTGATCCAGAGCCTGCATCGCTCACTAAATATAAGAAAAGATCAGATTGGGAATATTGGAAAAGGGCAATAGAAACTAAATTATTATCTCTGAACAAAAGAGAGGTGTTTGGGTCTGTAAGCCACACGCCTCCTCATGTGCACCCTGTTGGGCAGAAGTTGGTATTTGTTTGAAAGAGAAATGAGAAAAATAAAGTTGTAAGATATAAAGCAAGGCTTATTGCAAAAGGTTTCACTCAACGTTAAAGAAACCTATTCCCTGGTCGTGGGTGGTATTACCTTTAGATATTTAATCTCAATGGTAACTGCATACCTTTACAAAAACTTGGATTCGGACATTTATATAAAGGTGCCTGAAAGTATCCCTGTCCTAAATCAAGATAGAGAAAATAGAAACTTGTACAATGTGAAACGCAGAAAATCACCGTATGGATTTAAACAATCGGGCAGAATGTGGTATAATCACTTAAGCGACTTTTTATGCAAGAAAGGCTACACGAACAATGAGGATTGTTCTTGCGTATTTATACGATGATCCCAGAATGGATTTTGTATAATCTTAATATATGTAGATGATCTAAATAGTATCGGAACCCTAGAAGATATAAAGGAAGTAAGCTCTTACTTGGAGTTAGACTTCGAAATGAAAGATTTGGATAAAATCAAATATTGCTTAGGTCTGCAGCTTAAGCATACCCCTGTAGGGATATTAGTGCATCAATCCGTATACACTCAAAAGTGTTAGAAAGGTTCAGCTTTGAAAAGGCATACCTATCGAAAGTACCGATGATTGGAAGATATTTACAGCAAGACAAGGATCCATATTGACCTAGGGAAGAGGGGGAGGAAGTCCTGGGATTGAAATTCTCATACTTAAGTATAGAAGGAGCACTTATGTATTTAGCAAACTATACTAGACCGGACATTGCATTTGCCGTAAACCTATTAGTAAGGTAAAGTGCAGAACCTATCAAAATGCATTGGCTGGGAATAAAGGACATTTTTCGATACCTCCAAGGAAGCAAAGATCTTGGACTATTCTATAGAAAGAACCAAGACCTGAATATGACTGACTATGCAGATACCGGGTACCTGTCAGACCCGTATACAGTTAGGTCACAAATAGTCTATGTATTCCTATGTGGTGGAACCGCAATTTCATGAAAATCATCTAAGCAAAGTCTTGTATCGACTTCAATGAACCACTTGGAAATTATAGCGTTATACGAAGCCGCATGAGAATGAGGTTGGCTTCGTCGAATGATTCACCACATTCAGCAGTCATGTGGGTTGAATATCGTGCAAGCTCCCACAATTATATATGAAGATAATACAGCTTGTATTGCACAAGTGCAGACGGGCTACGTGAAGAATCATCTCATAAAGCATGTACTCTTTCTCCAAATTATTTCCACTGGGTTTTTTTATGGAGTTTTGATGAGGTATGAATGTATCGGATGAGTGCCCAAGAGGGAGTGTTAGGAAATTTAGGCCTGGGCCCGCAAGCTTAGCCTATCAATAGACATCTCTCCACTTAGTATATAAATAGGGGGGTCTCAATCATTGTAAATTTGTACTTATGAAGAAGAAAGCAATTCCTTCTATCTCTTTGTGTATTCAATCTATTATTTAAATTACTTATGTTTAATTATCTCGCGGGGTTGGACTTTGGGGTTCAGTTGGACAAATCACAGGGGCGGTTGCCTTGCCGTTTCGGTGAGACGGGAGGTCCGTGTTGATGGCGTGCATGCGCTGACAATCTCAGTTTTTGGTCCCTGCAGGCCACAACGCTGTGATTTCTTGCGTTTGTCAGGAGCTAGAGGGTGGGACGACTAGGCCTGAATTACGTGCAGGGATATGTCTGAGATGGGTAGCTAGGCTCGGTCCTTGTTGTCAGGGTTAGCCGGTCAAGACACATGTTTGTACGCAAATAATTGCAAATCATTGAGGTTTCGGTTTCCCCACGCCGAATGCCATGCCTCGTGGAGAAATTCGGAAACCGGTGGCAAGGGTCGGTTCTTTATGGCTACAGTCTATAATTTTTAACTACAATATTTAAATTTTAACTATTTGTAATAGCGATTACGAAGAGAAATACTCATATATAATTTTGATTAGTATAGATGATGGGATTTTATGTATACTATAATTAGTTTGTACACATCGTCTTAATAATACTCTATTTAAAAGATAGATGCTATAACAAAAAAAATCAAAAATCGATTTCAAAAGTTGGATAGAACTGGCAAATATGTTTTCGAAGCACATTGAGGTACATAACTAGAGCTACTTCTGTTCTATCGAGAGAAAAAAGCTCTATACCTCGGTAATCTACTGCCGTGGAGATTGAACATCTCACGTCTCGATATAAAATATAGAAGGTACTGTCATAGTTAAGGTGCCACTTAATTTCGGAGCAAGAGAGACAGTTTGGAAATCTAACTCTTAGAGTAATTAAATCCCAACCAGGGTTGAGTTTTAAAGCGTAGCTGGTACTATTTCCCCACCAGTTACACGTGTGAATATGTCTTTTTTGACCAAACAAGTACCTGAGAGGGTGAATACCGCTGTCCAAAATTTTTTCCTAAGCATTCTTGATCTACTGCTCAGCATTCTTGATCTACTGCTCAAATAACTACAGTTACAAAAAATAGGATCCACAGCCAAAATCCCAAACCAAAAAGCTCAAAGAATCAAAATATAAAAATCACCGAACCTTGGAGGTTCAACCGCTAGCAGCTGGTTAGACCGCTAGGGGCATTTTGGTCGGACCAGCCACCTGGAGGTCAGAACACCTTCTGTCCAAAATTGGCCGATGAGATCTAAAAACGGTGCAACTTCTAAATTACATGCCAAAATGCTATGAAATATAGCACACACCTTGCTTAAGATCTTAGAAACCTATTCCATTCATAGATTGAAGAAATCCATGTCAAAATTCAAACTTTTTTCAGATTGAAGTAAGATTGCATCAAAACCGGGCAAAATACGAAAACAGTGAATATGACTTGCTCATGGGTAGAAAATGACTCTAGATGTATTTTCACATATCACAATAAGCAATAACATAAAAGAAATTAAGCCAAAAACTATCGGGACACAAATTCACTTGGCGAGGCTAAAATCAAACAAAACCAGATTTCATCATTAACTTACTATCCAAGTAGCTAGATGGGTAGAGATTGATTTTCAAAGGCTATCTCCATCTCTTAAACGTTCTTGGTACATCAACATCAATAAAGGGAGAGAGAACAGGAAAAACTAAGTCAAGAGCAAATCAATCAACATAAGAGAGAATCGTGGAGATGAACAATGATTGATATATTACTACTTTAGGATAAAAGTTTTATAGCCACTCCATCTAGAGGACAAGAGAGCACGCCACAACACTCAATTTCTTTCAAACTCTAACCCTAACATATGAACACTTGGTCTCAAGATAGGATGATTGGATGGTTAACAGCAAGTCTCCATTCTAACCCGTTAAATAGATGGACTAGCCAGTTTCATCTAACTCTTAGTGGATACTATTCACTTAGCATAATGGAAAAATCAGATAACTCTACACATGGGTTTTAACTCACGCACTATACTTATCCACGCTTTTCAAAGCGCATAAACCTGAATCTGCTAAGTCTTTAGTCTTAATCCAACTTGATCTTTTCCTTGATCTAAACCGTTCTTTCAAGCGCCGCACAAATATCACAGTTTTGCTTAAAGGTAGTTTCCGATATTTTGGTCAAACTACCAAAAATACTCTTTTTGACCTGGCTTTTTCCTTCTATTGCAAGCAATCACCATGCCTGCCATGTGTAGGTGCACTAGTAGCTTGCCACGCATCAGCAAGTCTCTTCCGTTCCAATTCTACTAGACCATACCTCATTTGGACTGATCAAACTACTTGGTGCAACCCACCGTTTGAAATTCTCTGCAATATTTCCCGTCTTTCTCGTATCATGTTTGAGCTCAGCCATCTCACATGGCCTCCTTGATCGTTCTAGGTATCAGCTCCTCCATAAGTGTAGCCTCGATACTCGCTATTGACCTTGGTTAACTTCAATCGACTTGTACAAAAGACAGAAATAATTTTCGGGCATAATTTCTTCACAACTTGATCCATGTTAGCAGTAAGCCAGTAACATATCTCATGCAATCTATATCCTTCAGTTTTCTTTCAAACAGTTTGAATTATCAAATTTAAGCTTGGAACACTACTACAAAAGAGGCTATACTAGACGGCTACATCACAGACGGTTTGACAAAACCGTCTGTGATTGACACTAACACAAGCGGTTTTAATTTGGACACCGTGCGTGTTAGTGGTCGAAATATCCTGAGCGGTCCTTACCAATGAACCGTCTGCGTGATACTTTAGTATCACGGCGGTTTAAAATAAAAACCGCGTGATAATCTGAAATTATCACGACGGTTTTTATTAAAAACCGTGCGTGTTGTGTAGACTATCACGGCCGGTTGTTGTTAAGAACCGTGCAGGAATGTTCCTGACGGTTTTTACAAGAACACTTTGTGATGTCCATTTGTCTGTCATATTCTAGATCGAGGGTTAATATATAAGTACACATTGCTTCTAATAACTTAACTACTGTAACTACGAGACAAGAGGTCACAAATTAAAGGCAAATTTATTAATTTCAATTAGAGGGAAATTCATTACATAAGTCGCATACGGTAAAGAGTTTCCCAGTTGTAATCTTTTGGGCTTCAGACGCTTCTTCTTCGACTTTGGGACTTGGAGGATCACCGCTGAATTCTCGAACGGCTGTTAAGATTGCCCTTGTCCTCTGCACTTCCTCGTGCGGCTGGGCAAATGATCGGCGACATCCATCATGTCGTGCGGGATAGCATTAAAACATTCCTCACAATCTGCCGTTTCGCATGAGCGGCAAGGCTATCCATCGATGCATGCAATGCGAGTAGAGCTTCTTCCGCATTGCGCACATTGTGAGAAGAACCAGGGGTGAGAGCTGTTTCCCTTTCTTGAGCGGCGGCGAGACGCCTCCGTCGGCGGCGGAGGATCAGTCAAGCCGCGGATGCAAGAAAGTCGGGAAGGAGAGCGGGCGGTGCGGAGAAGTCGCTCGGATGCAAATTGTTGGTCGCTTTGTGTAAGGTTCGGCGAACAATTCGTGATGAGCAGATGAGAGGAAGGAGATGATCACAAGAACGATGAGTAGAAGCCATGTTGTATTGTATATTGTATTATGCGTGCGTAGAAGAGACTCGGATTAGGGCGCATATTTAACCTTTAGCACAAACGGTTCGTATACCCAAAAATTAATGATATAGACGCTTCGTATAACGATCGGGAGACGTTAATTAGACGATCGAAACACGAAGCTTATAAAAAACCGTCTGTGATAATTTCATAGACCGTTAATAACATGAACCGTCTGTGATAATTGAGACATCACAGACGGTTTTTATTAATAACCGTCTGTGAACTTTCACAGACGGTTCTTAATACAAACCGTCTATACCAATCGAGATAACACAGACGGTTCCGTTTAAGAACCGTCTGTAATAATCCCATGTCACTGATAATTGGTAATCACATGTCACCAATAATTGGCGTATACAGGATTTCGATCTCACCGTCTATTCTCTCCACATCGAATGGCCGGCACCGTTCCTCCACGGCCAGCCCTTATTAATAACTCCCCATCAACCTTTCCACGGTACTAGTCACGCGTGAGTTCATCCACTAGCTAGCTTCTGCATGCATCTCCTCCGCCGTGAGCTAGCACCTCCATCGCGACACGTCCGGTTCATACTAAACAACACACTCTTGCCGTAAGTGTGTCTAGTTTAGTGTGAACCGTCGTGCCTGAAGGGTTTGTTAGCTTGTTATCCTGTAATAGATCGATCTGAATGTGTTGTTGAGTTTTTGTGCTTGCCTCTGTATTTGCATGTTCCTCGACCAGCTCAACCAAGAATCAGTAATGTCTTTTCTTTGCACTATTGTAATAAAATTGCCTTGAATTTTGTCGGGAAAGATGAACTGTTTGTCAGTCATGACGCCAACTCGAAGCATATATAGCATAGCATTCGAGGCACATCCGAGGCTGCGGTGTGTCTTGAGGAATGCCAAGAGCGGGTCTTGGATGTGGAAGCCTGCGGTCTTCGATGTGGCGGCCACATCGAAGACCAGCTCTTGGCATTCCTCAAGACAAGAAGAGCCTCGGATGTGCCTCAATGCTATGCTATATATGCTTCGAGTTGGCGATCATGCGCTTTGACGAAACAGATTCATCCGTCAGTAACTATCACGAGCGGTTTGTAATGTAAACGCTGCGTGAAGGACTATCACGAGCGATTCTATACACAAACCGTCTGTGATACGCATAAATCACAGACGGTTTATATTTAGAACCGTCTGTGATATTATGTACATCACAGACGGTTCGTGTTACAAACTGTCTATGATAACGAGACTATCTCAGACGATTATTAATAACCGTCGGTGATAATTCGCAGACGGGTATTAATATGAACCGTCTGTGATATGTAATTTTCACGCACCGTTTGTAGTTGGAACCGCTCAGTGATATTCTCGCGTAGTATTAATTACTTGGCGTACTTGCTTGAAGGATGTCGACACCGATCTGTCTTCATTGCGCTGCATCGGTGGAGCAAGGCGGCCGGCTTTAGGGAGTTGGGGGTGAAAAAATATCACCGTCTTCTTATTGATTTGATCGAGGGTTAGCATACTCAATTACTTAACATTCTTAGTGATCGATCGAGATTAGTATTCAATTACTTAACATTCTTAGTGATCTGATCGAGGTTAGTAGTAGAGGTAATAATCATTTTGACACCCATTTTTCACTTGTGTAGCATAGATGGACCAAGCTGGATGTATATTGAGAACCGTGTGAGTAAAGAGTACATTCTCGGGCGTGTCCGCCTTTAGAAGGGCGGCGAGATGGATATGTTGAAGAAGGGGATGAAATATATGTATTGCCCATGTATTGATTGTGATAATCTCAAGATGTTTAGCAACTCAAATGATTGAAACTCACTTGATTGAAGGGGTTTTGAAAAGGGTACAAATGTTGGACCGATCACGGTGAAGAGAAGAGTACACAAGAAGGTAGTTATGACATAGTCGAGGAGGCAACGATATGCGGTTGTGGATGTTCTTTCGATCATGAGGAAAGGTCGCGGGATGACAATGCGGATCATGAGGATAGGTCGCAGGATGACAATCGGATCATGAGGATAGGTCGCGGGATGATAACTGGATCGGATGTTACGTGATGCGAAGGAACTATAGTGAGAGAGAGTTTGGTAAATTCGAGGGCTTGATGGAGGACTCGGAGAAACCTTTGTTCCCGGGCTGCAAGCCGCAATACACGAGGTTGTCATCGGTTCTAGAACCGCTAAAATTGAAGGCAAGCAATGGTTGGTCCGACAAGAGTTTCACGGCATTATTAGGTCTCCTAGTGGACACGCTTCCAACGGGAAATGTGTTGCCGAGAACCACCTACCAAGCCAAGAAGATTCTTTGTCCATTAGGAATGGAAGTAGAAAGAATACATGCATGTCGGAATGATTGTATCTGTCATCAGTAAAGAGTATGCTAGCTTACATGTTTGTCCGGTGTGCAAAGCATCCCGATACAAGCGTAAAATGACTCGATGATGGGAAGGGCATCGAGGTGAAGCAAGGACCTCCGCTAAGGTGATGTGGTATCTTCCTGTAATCCCCGTTTGAAGCATTTATTTGCAAACCGCAAGGATGCAAGATTGATGCGTTAGCACTGCGAGCAGCGTAAGAAAGACGGAATGATAAGACATGTTGCTGATTCGCGGTGGAGGAACATCGATAGGATGTTTGTAGATTTCGGTGTGGAACCGAGAAATATAAGGTTTGGGTTGAGTACGAGATGGAATGAATCCTTTTGGTAACATGAGCGATCGACATAGCACTGCCCGTGACTCTGTGCATGTACAACCTTCCTCCTTGGCTGTGTATGAAGCGGAAATATATTTTGATGTCACTACTTATCCAAGGGCCGAAGCAACCTGGCAACGATATTGATGTGTTCCTAGCCCCATTGGTGGAAGATCTTGCAACACTGTGGAATGAAGGGGTACATGTATGGGATGCGGACAAACGAGAGAACTTCACTCTACGGGCCATGTTGTTCTGCACCATTAATGATTTTCCTGCCCTTGGTAACCTGTCAGGGTTTAGTATAAAAGGAGCCAAAGCGTGTCCGCACTGCTTAGATTATACGGAGAGTGTGTGGTTGAACAACTCCCGAAAAACTGTGTACATGCGTCACCGTAGGTTCCTTCCAAAGTATCACCCATACCGCAAGATGAAGAAACAATTTGTGGAAAAAGAGGATGACTCGATACCAAGACCTTTTAGCGGGAAAGAGGTGTATGATATGGTCAAGGATATAAATGTTGTGTTTGGAAAGGGACGTAAATTGAGGAAGAACATGTGGAAAAAGAGGTCAATATTTTGGGACTTGCCTTATTGGGAGCACTTAGAAGTTCGCAATTGCATCGATGTCATGCACGTAGAGAAGAATGTATGTGACAGTTTGATTGGTCTCTTACTGAACATTCCTGACAAAACAAAGAATGGTGTTAACGCAAGGCGTGACTTGGTCGCTATGAACATCAGGACCGAGTTAGCACCGATAGAGACCGATAAAGGCTGGACGTACCTTCCCCCAGCATGTTACACTCTGTCTAAGTCCGAGAGAACTGAATTGTGCCAGTCCTTAAATGGTGTGAAAGTTCCATCCGGTCACTTGACAAGCATGAAGAAACTTGTTTCCATGGAACATTTGAAATTAATTGGCATGAAGTCTCACGACTGTCATGTGCTAATGACTCAAATGCTACTGTTGCAATTAGAAGTATTTTGCGAACAAGGTTCGAGTGACAATCATAAGGCTATGTTATTTCTTCAACGCAATTGCTCGAAGGTCATTGATCCGGATGGACTAGATGCTCTGCAAACCGAGGTGGTGACAACTCTATGTCATCTAGAGATGTATTTCCCTCCATCATTTTGTTGATATCATGGTCCATCTCATTGTCCACCTTGTGAAAGAGATAAAAATATGTGGCCCCGTATTTCTCGTCATATGTACCCTTCGATAGGTACATGGGAATTCTGAAGTCCTATGTACGCAATCGATCTCGACCGGAGGGTAGCATCATCGAAGGTTATACAACAGAAGAGGTCATTGAATTCTGCATCGGCTACATGGCTCAGGTAGAGCCGATAGGTGTACCTCTATCTCGTCACGAGGGGAGGCTAGAGGGTATCGGGACTATCGGGAGGAAAGCAATAACTCCGGATCAAAATACGTATACTCAAGCCCATTTCATGGTTTTACAACACATGACTGAAGTGACCCCATATATTGAAGAGCACAAGGACATGCTACGTCGGAGAATGCAAGCCAATCAGAAGTTTGGACCACGAGACAACACAACCGTCCAGTTCAACGAATGGTTCAAGGCGCAATTGACTAGGAGGTCGTCAAGTGAAACACTACAATGGTTGGCAAAAGGGCCAAAATTTACAATTGTGACATGGCAAGCATACGACATTAATGGCTACACATTTTATACAATGTATCAAGATAGAAAGAGCACGATCGAGAACTCGGTGTCGCATAGATGCCTATGATGCGCACGGCGATTACCGCTGGCCCAAGCTCGTACTATGGGCTTGTAGAGGAGATTTGAGAGCTTGACTACGTAATTTTCAAAATTCCTCTATTTCGGTGCCGTTGGGTCCAACTTCCACGGGTGTAAAGGTTGACAAATGCGGCGTCACTACCGTGGACCTCGAATGTGTAGGATACAAAGATGAACCATTCGTACTCGCGAGGCAAGTTGTTCAAGTATTTTATGTAACCGACCGGCAAATAAGAAGCGCCATGTAGTTCTTCAGGAAAAAGAAGGATTGTCGGGTTGAGAATGTTGTGGATGAGGAAGAGTACAATCAATTTGATGATTTGCCTCCATTCGGACAAGGCATCGTGCTCGAGGAAGAACAAGGCGATGAACCAAGCTATATGCGTGTCGATCATCGTGAAGGGCTTTATTTAAATGATATAGCCAAAGTGTAATAAATGCTATTGGTTATGCTTGTGTTTTTCATAAATGTATGTATGTTCCATTGTAATTGTAAAATGACTAAGGAACTAAGAAATAGTTATATCTATGGTTATGCTTGCGTTTTCATAAATGTATCTATGTTCCATTGTAATTGTAAAATGACATAGGAACCTAGCTAGCTACCGGTATTTATAATGAAATATCACGAGCGGTTTATCAAAAGAAACCGTCAGTGATAAAACATCCTGACGGTTCTATAGATATAACCGTGCGTGATAATATAAATATCACGACGGTTATATATATAGAACCGTCAGCGATAATATTGATATCGCTGCGGTTATATTGATAGAACCGCTGCGTGATAAATGCATATCACGGCGGTTATATTGATAGAACCGTGCGTGATAGCTCATCTTGAAATACCCGCAGCTCCGCTCGGCGCGATCTCTTGTCTCCACCTGCGGCGCCCACGCTAGCTAGGTTTTGCTCCTCCCGACGCCGCGGTCCCTCCCGACGCCGCCGGTCCCTCCCGCGCCGCTCCTCCGACGCCGCCCTCCGACGCCGCTGGTCCTCCCGACGCGCGCTCCTCCCGCCGCCGCCTCCCGGCGCGCGATCCTCCCGACGCCGGTCCCTCCCGACGCCGCCGCTCCTTCCCGACGCCACTCCCTCCCGACGCCGCCGGTCACTCCCGACGCCGCTTATTTTATGTTATATGCTTCACATGAATTTTATGTTATATGCTTCATATGAATTTTATGTTATATGCTTCACATGTTATATGCTCAACATGTTAGCTTTATGATATATGCTTCACATGTATTTTATGTAGAATATAATATATGCTGCAGGTGTTTAGCTCACTGTAGGCACTTCATAGAACCTTGTAACAATAATATATGCTGCACTTGTTAGCTACAAGGTCTATTTAGAAGGCCCATAGCTCACTGCAATTAGTTAATCGTTAGAACTTTGTCAAAGAGCATAAAGCAAGTGACACACTCCGGTGTATCTTGTTCAATGAACTTGATGCCTTGGTTTGTGTCACTTGATTCATAGAACTTTGACAAGTCGGGTCCATAGCTCACGGCAGATTAGTTTTTCTTAGAAGAGAGATGGCGTCCACACGGTCTTTGTCGTGCGTCATCCGGGTCTCACGCTCCCAAGATTGCGAAAAGTAAACGTGGCGAGGAGTATCGAAAAGGCGGAGGGCCGAATGACCATCACGGTGGTCTCTCCGAATGGGACTCCTCTGGAACCGTCGAAGCGGCGTCATCATTTCGGACTACTGCGGGATAATTGGAAGGCAACGGGTCCCCATCACCATAGCAAGCTGGAAAGATTTGACAAACGATCACGAAATCTGCTATGGGAGGAACTTACAAATTGTTCGAGTTCCCGGCAGAAGCACGAGGACTCGTGCAGCGCACGCGCTCCTCGCGATGGGAAAAGCATGGAAGAATTTTAAGAGCACTCTTGTGACGGCATGCGTGGCCGAGGATGTCACGCCTTCACGAAGTATCCTTCGTGTCGCCGAAACATGGGAGGCCTTTGTGCAGATGAAGACAACGCCCGAATTTGTACAACAAAGTGCGGCGCACAAGGATCTCGATCACAAACACGCACCTTCACGGACTCGGCACTCTGGTACGCGGGTAAAATCCCGCAATGGAGGATGCAGGATGAGGTCGCAATCCGATCGGAGGCCTCTCGCCATTTGCCGGATCGCAAGCGAGCGCGCTCGGCGTTAAGAGCGAGGTCATCAACCACATCTTGGTGTCTCTTTCAAAAACCCGCAGATGAGGAAGTGTCCTAACGCATGGTAAAATATGTTAAACAACATAGTTGTTAACACCTCTTGAACTTCATGGGTTCAAAATAACATGATTAATTGCCTCTTGCAGCAATCATTGACTACCGAATCTTCTCGTGGCTCCTTTGAAGAATATAGGAGATAGATTTACTATCACAGGCCTTGGGAAACAAGGAGCACCAGTCGCACCACGGTATGGGGTTTTATGTACCTTGGAGGCAAGGATTTCTAGATTACTCCGAGACATATAGGAGTAGGAAGAGATCCAAGGCGTCTGTAGCGAACAAATAAAGCAGAGCTTAGTGCTCAACTTGAGGAACAACTATCCGCCTCACTTCAAGAGCGGTGCCTCACTCGAGGAGAGATAGATTCGTTGCGGAAGAAGCGAGACAAGTCTGCAACCATTCGCAACCCACTCCTAGTACTGCGGTACCCAGTCCCCCTCAACGTCGCAGTAGCTGCGCGTCCACACCAATTTCTGAACATAGCGACGACCACTTACGTATTGATGACATTCAGGTAATGTACCTCTTTAGAATGGTACATAGATCTCTCTGGTGGACGCCTTAACTCAGCTCTTGTATCGTTATGTAGGAGCCCATCCCTTGCAGCCTCAGAGTTAGGCTTGTTGGCTCTATTCCCGTTGACGCTGGGCGCGGCATGGTGTATCCATTGCTGCCGGGGGCGGTGCACGGTGTACAAGTAGACACCGGTTTCATAAAGGTCCAGGTGGACATGATTAATGATATTTTTAAGTCCGTCCCTCTTGACAAGCCCCCAAACAAAGAGATTAAGATATTAGGGGATGCCGTCCACACATTCATTCTGTGGCCCAAGAGGGACATCGTCCTCGACATGTCCGTGCCACGATCTTCACATCCGGTGGCCCAAGAGGACGTCGCCACTGGACTCGCACATCGGCTCCGGTGGCTCCACCTCCACCTCCAAATCCATGAAATCTGCTGCATCGGCTCCGCCGAGACGCCACCGAGAACATATCATAGCGAGGCTCCAAGGCCTCCAAGGCTCATGCGAAGAAAATTAAGCGGGTCCCGTGCCATGGAAGTTTATTCTAGGAGTGTCGTTGGTGCCCGATTCACAATTACGCCAACTTGGTATGATTTGCAATACATTGCATGCAGGTACATGGAGAAGTCAACATAAAGCCAAACCGCGAGTGCATTCACCGTGAAATATAACGAGACGTATTTCCTCCATGACTTGGGCTACATCGTCGTGACATTCAAGATTTATTCTTACTATTCAATCTCGACGAACTCGGCGCCTCACTTCTACGATCTTTGGACACGTAAGTGTATCTTTGTACAATGAAGTTCTACATTCACGTTATACGAGATAAATGTCATTACTCTTTCTTTATGTATAGATACATGATCCAACAAGCCCGGAAATTGCGACGACCGTGGGTTTCTCGACCCTCACTTGGTCTCCGAGCAATCTATCAACGCAGATGCATCCTTCGTGGAAGGTTACATAACGAGGGGATTGATTGCTTACACCGACAAGGAGTGCGTCATGGTACCCTTCAACCAAGGGTAAGTGCTTCACTAGTTGCCACACATATGTTTCATTTGTACTTTACATGCAGCATGAACTTAGGATTAATCACTATGGCGACACATATGACTAGGAATCACTGGATTTTGATTGTGATTGTACCAAAGTGGAGCAAGGTAATATACCTTGATTCCTCCTTAGAGCAACCACGACTTGATCGTGTGCAAGAAGTACTAACGAGTAAACTCATTTCCTCCATACATAACTCTATTGTAATATTTCTTTTGTTTGCCACGGCCGAGGCTAAGTTTTTGAATCACGTGGGGCGTTTGCGAATATGTTGCCCAAGGAGGAACACACGACAAATCCAAAGACACGCTACGACACAACACGCGATTTCCGGTACCGCTACAACACAATAATCCTATATCACACTTTGTAATAATGCCTCTAGAATTGACAATACCGATGTATGTAATTCTATTTTTGCAATGCCACCAGCAGACTACTGAGGCAACGTATGTGGATTCTACTGTTGCCGCCATATGATGGAAATCATGGGTACTAAGATCAATGATATAGAGGTTTGTCGTGTCCTTCCAATAATTATTATTTTTGATTATATTACACACACATGCTAATTAATGACTTAACATTGCTCCTAGCGACGGTGGTGAACTTCGACGGAAGTGCATATGATCTTGACAATCTCATCGATATTCGTGCAATCATCTCCCAATTCTTGCTAGCGAGGTCATAAATAAAAGGGAGAGTTCCACGCCGCGATGATGATAATTAGATGTTGAAACATTGGATTCAATCAGACAAATCAAACAATTCCTTCAATTGAATACATTTGTCAGATTTTGTGTAACAATTTTCATTCTATATATGTGATATTGTTACATTCATCTGTGTATCGAATTTTGTTGTAATTTACTATGAGTTGCAATTAACTTATATCTGTAATTTATCTGTAATCTGCTTGCTTTGAGTGCATGGCTAGCATATCTCGAGGCTAGCCAAGAAACAAAGATATAAAATGGATGATGCACTTGGTATCACTGAGCGGTTCATTGTTAAAACCGTGCGTGATACCATATCATGACGGTTTCAAAGAGTGCCGTATGTGGTGTGACCGCTATCACGCATTTACTTTTACTATCGACCGTCAGTGATATACACAATATCACGAGCGGTTTGTATTACAAACCGTCGTGATATTGACATATCATGAGCGGTCTTGATTACTAACCGTCGTGATAGGCGAGTATCACGAGCGATTTTTATAAACAATCGTCGGTGATACTGCGCCTATCACGCATTTGATTAGTAATCAAGACCGTCGTGATATGCACAATATCACGACGGTTTGTAATACAAATCGCTCGTGATATTGTATATATCACGACGGTCTTGATTACAACCGCCCGTGATAGGCGAGTATCACCGACGGTTGTTTATAAAACCGTCGTGATACTCGCCTATCGCGCACGGTTAGTAATCAAGACCGTCAGTAATGTTTTTATCACGAGCGGCTCGGGAACCGCTCGTGATAACCACCAACTATCACTGACACCTAAACACTGACGGTTCAGGAACCGTCTGTGATGACGGTTCCGAACCGTCTGTGATAGGGCTGTCTGTAGCAGTGGAACTTGAATTTTATCGATTCTGTGCTGAGAGCCGATCAAATCGGGCGAAAACTGTTCCCCGGTCGCTACAGTCAAGTGGAGGGAACCGGTAGAACCTGCCCCCTTTTTTAACCCTGATCAGTGATTCCGTGTGGTTTCTAACACAGGAAAAAGTCCACCATGGCCGGATTGTAGCACCAGCACGCTAAACATATGGTAAATCAATTCAACCCTTACAGCTGCAATGCATCAGGCCAGATGAGATTACCCTGGATATGTAACAGGACACCAGTGCAAGGTAGCGAAGGTGCTAGCTTCTATCGGCGGCCCCCTTTGAGCTGGGCTGTTTTACGGTACCTCAAAATTATTGAAGTCCCTATTTTTTTATCCAATATATTAGATTGGTTATGATTTAGTTCTACTATTATCGATAGTATTAGCAGTAAAATTCTGAAAGAGACAAAATTGTTATTAGTAAAATAAAAAATTCACGTATGGGCAAATATATATTTCTTTTAATGTCTTGCCGACCTTCTGCATCCTTGCCATGGCAGCGGCGGCGGCCATGGCATTAGCGGCTGAGGCAACTGGCAAGTAGCTTCCAGAGTTCGAGGCGGTGACCACACTTTGTAACAAGATGCAGTGCTTGGGCACGCCGACAATCCACACCGTGATGACACTTTGGCTGAAGCCCATGATCTATGGTGATTCCTAATTAAATGAAGGACATTGCCCGCAAATTCAGCAATTGTGTTACCATGTAGAGAACATGCGTTTCATCAAATTGGGAATGTATTGTTTTGATTTTTTCTTTAATCATTGAAACATGTGTCAGTTGCAACTATTTCAATTTAGAACACATCTCATTCATTCATCCCCAATTTTATTTATTCCAGTTCAATCACTGCCTTTTGCCTCTGCCAACCATCATCTGGAGTCTCACGGCTGGCAATGGTTCGTGGCCCAGACGGTGGCTGGCAAGATTCATGGCTCAGTACGGAAACAGTATGGATACGAGCATCTAGAAATTCATAGACCTACTTCGACATGTATCTGCTCGTCAGTGCAGCGGCGTGCGCAATTTTGACCAATTCCAACAAGCAAGTAGGGGTGACGGGAGTTGAGATTTCGATGACGCCACGCCGGCTAGCAGGCAATTTTTGGTCCGCAGTCTGCACTGACAGTGGCTACGTAATTGAGGTTGCTATTGGGTTTCACTCGACATATATACAGGTTGGGTTAAGATTAAGAATACCCTTTGGAAAATAACATTTAGAGCGAAAAGTCTATGATGCCTTTAAAAAATCAATGGCCAAATTTGATTTCTACTATCATCTTTACTACCAGTAGAATGTACGGTAAAAATTCACGGTGAGCTGTCCTATACCTGTTCTGACTCCTGAAAACCGGCAGCAGGGCCGGCCTCTTATGGAGACGAGAGATCGAGAGATTCCTGGGCTAGCGATCGTGAAGGTTTCGCCACCGACGCTCGCCGTCACATGGCTAGACGACCCATGCATATATGGCCCAGACTGACGCTATCCGTCCATCTAACTAGCACGCCCCCATCGACCTGTCGTTGACATTACGATCGATATCCATCCATCGCCATGCATGCATGGACCGGGGTTGCATAGGCCCGGCTCGCCGCCTGCCTGCTCGTTGGCCGGCCGGCCAGTCAGAGTCAGTGCAACCACTGTGCCCTAGGATAGGTTAGATCAGCTAGCTAGCTAGCAGCCAATGTTGGTTGGTTGGTCCGTGTCGTGCAGTTGCACGGGTTGATGAATTGGTACGTACCCGTGTTGTCATTCATGGTCCTCGGTCGCGGATGCATGGATGCATGCCAAGAAACTTGTTTCTTGTTCCTCCCCCTTTTGGGAGTAAGTGTGATCAATTTGCGGACGTGTCTTAATTAAGACGTCGACCTTCAAATGTTACGGGATCAAATCCAAAACCCTAAGTGACGACATATGTAACTATGTAAGAATATAGCAATCATGGTGTGACAACTATGGATTCGTATCCTTTGCCGGCAGTCCAAGTGGTATTGATGTGCAACGAAGAAGATGATGATGATGACCGGCCTCTGCCCTGGCCCCCTGCCTGTCTGTCGATTGGCCGTACACAAGTCCAGCCAACGCGTGTGATTGCACCAAACGTCAACACATCAATCATCGTCGTCGTCCTGGGGCGAGCGGCGGCGATCGATCAGTGCCCCATTGACGCCGAAACGAAAGATCCACCCGTCCTGTCCGCCGCGCGACGCCGATGTCGATGGATCGACCGTCCACTACTCGTGCGCGCCGGAGACGTCGCCCTCGCTGGATCGATCGTACCCGAGCTCATATATCGATCCATGCGTGACATGGCGGGAGTTAGCTAGCTTTGGTTGCTGTAAGAGCATCTCCATCCGGTTCTTTATCTTGCTCTTCATTGTATATTTAGCTAGTATAACCTAAAAAATAGACTCCAACCCATCTTTTATCCCCCTCTTCAATTTTACCCGCTGGCTTTTTCCTTCGAGGCTAGCTATCGGCGAAGGGCGCTGCCGCTATCGCGATTTCGCGCGCTCCTCCCTCCCGCCCTCGTATCTTTTCGCGCTTATTTCTCTCCTGCGCGGCGTCCTTCGCCGCGCGCTTCCTCCGCGACTTCCTCCTCCGCGACACGTGCGCCGCGCCGCGCCACCCTCCCACTGGTCCACCGCGCAGCCACCGCTCGCGGCGAAGCGCCTCTCCCCGCCGCCTCCCATCGGGTCCGCGCGCCACCACCGCCGCCGGCCCTCCCACTGTTCGACGCGCCGCCACCCCCTCGCTGCCCTCCCCGCCGCCTCCCACTAGTCCGCCGCCGCCTCTCGCCGCCTCCCACCTCTTATCCGATTCGTAGAACCGATCAGCTGCAAAGTGGTGGATTGGTTCCTCTTGGTGTAGGATGCTTGTATTTGCTAAATGTTGGGTATGTTAAACATTTTCGTGATTGCTTGTGTTGGTTTCTTGCATGGCCAATTATTGACCTGCCACGCAAATGTTGTGGTTTATTGCATGGTTTACTAATGGTTCGCTAATTCTTGCAGTGATCGAGAAAGACTGCTCTGCTACTACAAACAAGAGGCCTAGGGTTAGTTCTACTTCCACCACTACCGCACTACTTCGTGATGCTCTAATTTCCTTGTAAACAAGTTAGCTTGATCCGAGTTTATGATTGAAAGAGTAGCATAGTAGTTCATGTTCATGAATTAATCTGCGTAATGGGATTATGGCCTATGGGACAAGCAAATACTGAGAAATGTAAATAGCTTCTCATACTTGAAATTACCTTTTAATAATGCAAAATTTTCCATTATACTTTCGCATCAAACTGATACAAAAACACCATTCCTTGCTGCCTTTGTGGCCATCGCAACGCCTTTGAGATTGGGGAGACCAAGCTCCATCACCGAACCTGCATTTGTGGCATTGATGCCGCCAATGGCAACAACAGGCAACTGGCCAAGCAAACGGTCTTCAAGCCCTCAAACCCCAAGGCAATGTCTATGCGATCGTTGATCAGCAATGGCACTCCACTGGGCTTGCAAATTTCCATGCAAGCCTTGGCGGCTTCCAAAAACTCTCTTGTTTCAGCATCTTTTTCTCTGAACAATACAGAATCAGAGTTGTTTTGACAAATGCAGACTGAATTGACGCCGTAGCACCTCCTTCAATGGCAGCTTTTACGGCATCTTTATTGAACGACCCACTTCTTGTTCATCCAGTGTCTCCAACATATACAGAAGAGGTGATCCGATTGAACCTTGTTGTGACCCCATATTGTACGGAGGACACTTGAGCTCTAAAAGGTGGTCGAAAGGGCCTTGAGGTCCATTTCCAATGAAAAGATCTTTCTTTGTGATGAAGAGCAGATTCCACAAAGTTCTTTGCGGCTCATAGAGTTCACATATGTGACAAAACACACACACACACACTATGCAGAGTTTATCCCATAATTTTTTTTTAACTTTGTACTTGATAAGATTCCTATAGTTCTTTTTAAACTGGTTCCTTGTGATTGATTACAAACTGGTTCTTTGTGATTGATTAAACTGGTTCTTTTTAAACTGGTTCCTACTGTAAACTATAGATTTTTTAATTTACTGTGTATTATAAACTGTCAAGTTTGTTCATACATTTTAACAGCTACAATGTTTGATTGATTACAGGTTTTTTCCATGGAAGGTTATATGCACATCCTGAGGGCAGATAATCTTGATGGCAACGAAAAAATTTGGGATGATCCATTTATATGCCCTCGAGGAACAACCTTGTGCGCTTGCACAAGGTTCTCAAATTTCTGGGAGGCAATGATGAATATTCTCAACATACCAAAAGCAGCAAGAAGAGGACTAAGAATTTTACCGCGATGAAGATGAGAAGTCGATCAATGCATGGCTAAATGTGGGTCTTGATCCGATTGAAAGCAATAACTAATCGATGTCAAGGTATTGGCGAGAGAATGCATGCTGCCTTCCATGAGCACAAGGATTTTGAATCGGACCGCTCGTAGACATCTCTTATGAACCGTCAATTATCAATGCAAATGTTAGCCGCTTATGTGGGGTTTATACTCGTGTAGTGCGCAGAAGCAAAGTGGATTAACGAGCAAGATAAGGTATTGTTTTGTCCTCCCATCAATTTGGTTGCTTTGCTTTCTCCAATAATCCGCTTCGTTGGTTGATATTTTCAGATAGATCATGCAAAGGCACTATACAAGAACGGTCACCCAAAGAAGCAATCTTTCGTGATGGACCATTGCTAGAAGAAACTACGCCATGAGCGTAAGTGATTCAAAGGATGCACAAGTCCTGAATGAAACAACAAGAGAATAGGCACCAAGTGGTGCTAGTCCCTTAAACGTAGTCCCGAAGCAATGAACAGTGCACCTAATGAAGCAATGACAAGGCCTCCCGGTAAGAAGCAAGAGAAGGAGCGACAACGTCGAGGGAAAAGACCTTATGGTGATGGAGAGAACCACTTGAAGGAGGTGATGAGCGATTTCTGGATCAAAAAGAAGGAGACAGAAGATTTGAGGGAGTTGAGGAAGGAGCGCAATGACGAGAGGCTACAGCTTGAACGCGAAAGGCTCGAACTGCAGCGGAAGGACATGGAGATGAAGCAAAGGATTGAAGACGAAAGAATAATAAACATTGATATTAGTACAATGAGTCCAGATCAGCAGCAGTTTTACAAGATGTTAAAGGATGAGATATTTACTCGTCGGTTTGGCGATACTACAGCAAGCTAGTTGTGTCCATGAATACTTTACAAGTTTTACATGAAGTTAATGTTTGTTCTCTCTGGTTTGTAAACATTTAAACTTAAGCACTTAGCGATTGTGATGCAGCACTTATCTTGCTTCTGTATGGCAACTTATCTTGCTTCTGTATGGCAACTTATCTTGCTTTGCAGGTATTTGTGATTTTCAGGCTGTTGTATACTCTATTGCTTATGCACTTTGATGTTTGTCAATTAACACACCTGGGAGCTTTAATTTCTGATCAAGCATATGTGCAGCGCAAGCTATGAAAGCCTCTGTGTGACTGTTCGATTCATGGCAGCGCAACCTCATGTATAAAATACTTGGCAGCAATGGGCCACCAAAACAATTGGTCCGATTCAACAAAGGAGGCCCAAGGAGAAATGGCTAAGAGCTTGGACTTTGGAGGCATTGGATTGTACTGCACACATGTTATATATGATGCATGCATCGCCAATTCGATCGCCAATATGCCGCGCCTGAGGTCGACTATTCATGCATGATTGCGAACTGAACCTGTACGACTTCTAGTCTTGGACCACACGGAATGGCTCCGGATGACCAACGGCAGTACATCGTATCGTACGTGTTTGATTGTTGTAATATCTCATGATATTATGTGACATGTATTCTAAGTTTTGTACACCTTATACATGTTGTACTCTATAAAATCCATGTAATACAAGAGATTATTTGTGCGGCCTAAACCTTCCTTCATGGTATGAGAGCCTTGCTCATAGCAGCTCCGATCCAACAATCTCTCGTCACTACCAACGAACCCCCTCTCATTCTTTTTCTCACCCACCACCCCAGGGGCGGAACCAGCCCAAGCCTAGGGCTGTAAAAAAAGCTCGAAGCTCGCTACTCGAGTTCGGCTCGTTCTAGACTCGATTCGAGCTCGGTTCGAACTTTAAACGAGCCGAACTCGAGCTTGCGAACTTCACCGAGCCGAGCTCGAATAGTTCGCGAGCCCCGATTCAAGCTTAAATAGTAATACATATTAATTCTTACCGAGCTTACTCGAGCCGAACTCGAGCTTGTCTTATTATTGAAAATTAGTGTATATTTGAATTATTTTGACTATTATCGAGCTTACTAGAGCCGAGCTCGAACTTAAAATTTTCTTATTATTGAAAAATAGTGCATAATAAATTATTTTAATTGTTTTTGAGCTTCAACGAGCCGAGTTCGAGCCTACTCGAGCTTAGGCCGAGCCGAGCTCGAGCCCAAGTCCAGGCTCGGACCCCAACTCGAGCTCGGCTCTAGCTCGACTTGAGCTTCTACCGAGCTCGAGCCTGTAAGGCCAAGCTCGCTCGAGTTCGGCTCGTTTACAGCCCTATTCAAGCCCAAGCTTCGGGCTGGGTCAGCTGCTCTTGGGCCAACTCTTGGGCTAACTCTGTTTTTTTATGATTTTTCATTAATTTTACATGGGTTTTGGTTGCCAGGCCTTAGGCTACAGCCCAGATAGCCCGAGGCCTGGTTCCGCCACTACACCACCCACCCTAGCCTTCCCATGCCATGGGCGACAGTGTCATTGCATCTCCCTCCACTGTTGCCCAAGCAATCTATGTCGCTAGCATAAAAACCTGTGTTCCCATTACCCATGATATCCAACCTCCAGCTATGCTACCTAGCATGCGCTTTTTCACATGACGCTCAGGAAGTATTCTTTGAAGGGCCATGCCGACGGCATAGGCAAATCTTCTGATCAAGGCTAGTAGCGAGATGACTACACTGTCCCCTCATGGCTCTATGGCTCGATCTCCACAGAGATACTCACCATCATCATGAAGTTGAATTCCACTACAAAGGAGATCTGGGACTCCATTGAGAATTTATTTCGGGACAATAAGAAGGCTTGGGCTATTCAGCTTGAGGCTTAATTTCACTCAGTCGTTCAGGGCGACCTCTCCATGCTCCGACTATTGCAGCAAGCCGAAGGCACTCACTAATGTGCTCGGTGACATCGACCAAAAGATCTCTAATAAGACCCCCATCCTCATAGTCCTGTGGGGTCTCAACGAAGACTATGCTCATCTCCACTCATTCATCCTACTGCAAACGCTATTCCCAAGCTTCCTCCAAACCAGATCGGCGATACTCCTTAAGGAAAGCCAAAAGAAGAACACCACCAAGCCAAATTCCACGACACTTCTCACTACAACTCTTAATGGCTCCGCTTCATGTGGTGATCGCACAGTGGACCATGGCAACAGCCGCGGCCGTGGTGGTGACCATGGCAACAGCCGCAACAATGATCATGGTAGCAATCACGATGACTGGTCCTCCTCCAAAAACTAAGGTGGCCATGGTTGCGAACACGGTTGTGACCGTGGCCCCTTCCCTGCTCCCTGGATGGTTCCATGGAATGGTGCCTACCCCGGCTAGGCTCTGTCTTGACCCGGTCAGTGGCATGCACCCAGCGGTCCTAGCATCATCGGCCCACGCCTAGGCACGCCTGGTCACAGGCATTTCTAACGTATGCTACATCCACACCAAGCTTCTCCGAGCAATCATAATGGGATTAGGAGTCTTTGCTGGCCGACTTCAACAACATGTCCTTCCAGTCACTTGGCACCAATGACTGGTACATGGACACTAGCGCCTTCGCCCACATTACCCATGAGGCTGGTAATATATCTCCTTCACCTTCATCCACTTTTTCTCCTTCGATTATTGTTGGCAATGGCACATCTTTACCAACTTCCTTTACTAGTTCCTCTATTCTTTCTACTGCAACCAAACCCTTGCATTTAAAAATATTCTCGTTGTTCCTTTATCATCAAAAACCTTATTTTTGTACGTTGGATTGCCATGATAATAATGTCTCTATTGAATTGGACCAATTTGGTTTCTCTATGAAGGATCAACTCAGCAGGAAAGAGATACTTTGTTGCAATAGTGATGGAGATCTCTACTCCGTCTATTCTAGAACTTCTACCCTGCTTCATCGTGCCTTTGCCACTACTACTTCATTGTTTGACCTTTGGCATCAATGTCTCAGCCACCCAGTATGTCATGCCATAGCCAAGCTTCAGTCTTGTCATCTTATTTCCTATTCTAAACAAGTGTCTAGCGTCTACCATGCATGTCAATTAGGCCACCACGTCCAGCTGCCATTTACTACTTCTACTACTATTACATCGAGTCCTTTTGAACTTGTTCATAGTTATGTTTGAACATCACCCAGACCTAGTAATTCTAGGTTTCAATTCTATCTCATCATAATTGATGATTTTACTCGCTTTGTGTGAATTTTTCCTCTTTGACGCAAGTCCGATGTTCCATCTACCTTGTTTTCTTTTCATGCATATTTCACCAAATAGTTCTCTTCCTATCAAAGCCTTCTAGTGTGACAATGGTCATGAATTTGACAACTCCTAATGTTGTGCATTCTTCCTGTCTCACAGCATCCACCTCCACATGTCATCTACTTACACATCTAAACAGAATGGCAAGGTTGAGCATAGTATTCACACCATCAATGAAATTCTATGCTCTCTCCACTTCCACGCCTCAATGCCTCCTTCATATTGGGCAGAGGCGCCACATGCTACCATATATCTGCTTAACCGATGCCCACCAAAACCCTAAAACTTCGCACCCCATGAAGTTTGTTTGGAACCCCATCATACTTGCATCATTTTCATATTTTCGGTTGTCTTTGCTACCCTAACTTGGCCACTACAGCTCAACAAAACCATTCTTCGTGATACACCCCTTGTGTTTTATAACATCCCAAAATTCCCAAAACTAGTATAATTATTTTCAAAATCATTATTTATGCATTTTTGGGACTTTTCAGAATTTTTAGCCATTTCTTAAAATGTTTTCCCATTTTTAGTAGCTAAAAATGAATTTCTAGAATTAATTAAAACCTTAACAAAGGCTGGAAGTAATTTAATTGGGTTCTAAATATGCTAAAGTGCCTCTCTAAAATTTTTTCATAATTTTCAGAGTTGGTTTGATAATTTTAAAAATTCCAACTCAATTTCTGTAATTGAAACAATTAGAAAAGGATTTTGAAATCTAACTCAACCATGGGCCAATTCTCTCCTCTCGGCCTAGCTTGTTACTATATCAGCCCAACTGTGGCCCGTGAGCCATCCTCCAGCCAGCTGCCTCCTTTTCCCACTTCCTCCACATGAAGGCGTCTTCCACCGAATGTGCTTTATCTCTCGCCTCCTTCCTCATTGTCACTGACCAGCGGGCTAGGGACCCACCCACTAGGCTTTGTCTTCCACCTCCATCTGCCACTACAGTTGCATGCTCAACCGTGCCATGGTTTGTGCTTCTCCTTTACACGCTTCGCTATATCTCCATCGACCTTGCGCACACCTGCCTAAGCTATCACATCCCCATTAGAGCCAACATGATGCCATGGCTGCCATGAACCATGAAGCTCTAGTGAGCTCAGTGGCCTCACCTTGCTATTTAAGCCCTACCTGATTGTGTCATCTCATCCACTTCGCTCGCTGTCTCCATTTTGCCCCTTGGTCGAGTTTTTCTTCCTTTCGAGCGCCTAGAACATGCTCGTTGTTCGTGGCTTTGGTGCACGATCACTACCGTGCTTCATCGTACCATCCTCTCTTCTTGGTGAGCTCCAGCTTCAACGTCCGTGTCACTTTGTGCCTTTTGCTCTGCTCTTTCAAATCCCTTACTCAATTTCACCTCTCTTGCAACGCCTCGCTGGATCCCTATCATCTTCTCCAACTCTGGTTACCGTTGTCACCATGCTCGATTCCCTCTCTCTGGTGAGCCAGATGCCAAGGTTGTTTTCACCATCTCCATCCCACCCTGAACCTGTTCTTGTGCCCGTTGTAGCTAGTTCCCTCTGAGGTGCTCCATCACTGTGAACAACCTCACTGCCACTATAATTCACCAGCATCCGGCCACCTGAGCACCTCTTTGCCATTGCCATACTCACCATCGTTCTTCTGGTAAGCTCTTGATGCCTTGAGCGGTGGTTGCTATGGCTTCTTGTTGCTATTTTCACTGTTATCATCATAGCCCTAACCAGTGCCACTGCTCACCATCACTGTTCTTCTAGTTCAAGTGGCCATAGTTCCCTGTGCCAGCATCATCAGCATTGTGATGCCTTGGTGAAGCCAACATGTCACTCCATTTGTCTTGTCTTCTCTTCTTTGGATTCATGTTGAAGTTGTGCCTAGTGCCGCCGCTTTGCTCCGCCACCAACCTAGCTCAGGTGAGTTCTAAGCTCCAGTACCACCACCAAAAGAGTCATCGTGGTCTCCTCTTCCCGTCCCCAAGCTCGCTCGTGCCCCTCCACGGCTCCCTCGCTGTCAGCAAGCTCGGCAACGAGCTCAGCCATGGCGCCCACCTCTCTGCTCTTCTTCTTTCTCTAACTAGTGGGCCCCACCAAGTGATTAGTTTTGCTCTAATGACCTTGTTTAAGGCCAAGCATTCACTAATATGTGGGTCCAGATAACTTAATTGGTGATTTTATAATTTAAACCGGTCTTAAGTAATGAGTCATTGACACATGGAACTCATCTACCAGTATTTAATGAAAATAATAATATTCTGACTAGTAGGCCCTACCTGCTAGTATCACCGAGCAATAAAACCTGGTTTTCTAGTAGAAAAAATAGAAATAAAAATAAAATCTGTGCACAGTATGTCCCTTCTCTTTTTTTAGGATTTTCTCTGGAAAAACTTTGAAAGCCCATAACTCTGCGTCCAAACTCCAAATTGAATTATAATTGTCTCTAAAATTTTATAAAAACATTATATTTCATAATTTACAAAAATATTTGAATTTTCTCTCTATTTGAGTTTATTTAATATTTATTTGTGTTTCATGGCTTTTTGTTAGATATCAACATGTAAGATAATTTTAAGGTTGGTCCAGAAGAAGAAGCAAGTGTTCAATAACAAGGTAAGCAAACCCCCTTGATCATGTTGCTCCTATGTTTCCAAATGCTATGTTGTTTGCATTACAATTATTTCTGCGTGATTATTTTGAGTAAATTGTTACATTTATGCTTAGAAAATTAGTTATGTCTTATATCATAATGAAATATTCCTTGGACTTGAATGTTACTAGCCATCATTACCCTAGGAATATTACCCACTTGTTTAGGATATACTTAGTATATCCTCTGCAAAGTGAGATTTCAATACATTCGAATAGCCGTGTCCCTGGTCATGTACATCAGTCGGTGATACCACACTTGGTTAGATTTTCTGGTTTTAAATGATTTTGGGAAAGTGGTATGGTCGAATAAAACACATACTTGAAAAGCTTTGGGCTCGGTATGGACGGGTAAAGTCCATGCTTGAGAGGTTGTTTGGCGTATGTTTATTTATGTTTACTTTTAGCTATTACAATTTTGTTTTTTACTTACTGCTTTACAAATGCCTCTTGCAATCTACTATTTATATTGCAAAAGCAAAATTGCTCTGAGCAATGAAATAAGATAGAATAGCCTTCCTTTGATAAAACCAAACACGTAGCTAATAGCATTTGATGTAAGTCTTGTGGAGTACATTTTGTACTCACAATTGCTTGTTGAACACTATCAGATCAAGAGGAAGAAGATCCCCTAGTTGGTTACTTTTATGCCATAGGATTTGGTGACGACAACGTCGATTACTAGGTGTTAACCCTAGTTGGTTGCTTGTGGAAAATGAGGCAAATCACTTGGGCCATTGTCATTTATTTACCATTTATTTCCACTGCAAGTACTCTTTATATGAACTTTCAGCTAGTCGGCACCTTTTGTGTAAAATTTAGTCATACAAACTTATGTATGGCTACTTATTATTATATGCTACCCCGTTCTATTTTATTCATGTGTGGATGTGATGCAAGCCACTGATCATGGACTAGCACGACAAACACATAGGATTGTATTAATTTTTCAGTCTGACATGTTTTCCTTGGTTACTCTTCTCAACACAAGGTATATCAGTGTCTTGACATGTAAACCAAACACGTCATCACATGTCATCATGTGGTGTTCGACGAGCATGTGTTTCCCTTTGCCACTTCCTCCACACCACCGCAACCCTCCTCTCTTGATTTTCTGTTGGACCTTGCAGCCACCTCACCATTAGCTCTCCTACTTGTATATGTCCCTGCTACAGTGCCACAAGTTACTACTAAAGCTCCTACTGATCCTACCATGGCAACTATCACAACGCCTCTTTTTCATACCACGATACCCATTCTCCCTACCGTGGTACCCGAACCAATTGCCATGGTAGCCCCTTCACACTATGTAGTGGCACCAACCACCATGCCACCTCCTACTACTGCTCCTTCCTCTATGGCACCTGCCACCTCACATCCCTCTGGCACTCATCACTACCAAACGTGACTTAGGGAAGGCATCCAAATTAAACCTAGGAAGAAACTCAACTTATCTGCTTTCGTGTCTTCTCTTTCTCCCATTCCAAAGAGCTATCGCTCTGTGCTAAAGGATCCACATTGGTACGGTGCAGTGCTTGCTGAGTACAATGCCTTAATGCGTAATTGCACTTGGTGTCTTATTCCCAAACCAACTGGTGCTAATGCCATATTTGGTAAGTGGATTTTCCACCATAAGTTCAACTCGGATGGCACTCTTTCCCATTACAAGGCTCGATGGGTTGTTCATTGTTTCAATCAATAGGAGGGTATTGATTTCCATGAGACATTCAGTCATGTCATCAAACTGGCTCGATCCTCTTGGCCCATACATCAATTAGATATCAAAAATGTGTTCCTTCATGGGAATCTATCTGAAACCATCTTCTACCACCAGCCCCTAGGGTTCATTGATCCTGACCAACCAGACCATGTTTGCGGCTTATCAAAGTCTCTCTATGGCTTAAAACATGCACCTCGCTCATGGTATCAATGTTTCACAGGAACCTCGCTCCTGGTATCAATATTTCACAGGCACCTCGCTCTTGGTATCAATGTTTCGCTGCCTTTGTTGCCACTCTTTGCTTTGTTTTCTCATGGTCAGACAACTCCCTATTCATATACAAGTCTGATGCTCTTGGTGTTTATCTTCTACTGTACATAGCTGATATAACCATCACTACATCCAGCTCCTCGTCACTTCAAAGCTTCATCACCTCTCTTGGTTGAGAGTTTGCTCTCTCGGATCTTGGTCCGCTTCACTATTTTCTCGGCATCTCGGTGACAAGATCCCCCTAAGGCCTTTTCTTTCATAGCACACTTATGCTGAGGATCTTCTTGAGCATGCCAGCATGGATTGTTGTATCCATGTCCTACACCCATTGATATCACTCCAAGCAAGACGCCCCCACTAGCTCTCCCATTGCCGACCCTACGCACCATCGAAGCTTGGTTGATGCCCTCTAGCAGATGTGCCTTCATATGCATGCTCCATGGGAACCTCATCTCTAGCTAGTTAAATGTATCCCGCTTTACATCAAGGTTACGCTAAACCATGGTCTTCAGTTGCATGCTTCTCCTTCACATGATTGATGTCTTATTCTGATGTTGATTGGGCTAGTTGCCCGGATACTTGTCAATCCACATCAGGCTATTGCATTTACATGGGCGATAACTTAGTTTCATGGTCATCAAACCGCTAGCCAATGGTATCTCGCTCTAGTGTTGAAGCAGAGTATCATGCTATCGCTAATGCCTTGGTGGAATCGTGTTGGCTCCATCAACTTTTGTTTGAACTTCATCATCCCCTCAATTCGGCAACCGTGGTATATTGTGACAATGTGTCAGTAGTCTACATGTCTTCTAACCTGGTTCAACATCGTCGCACGAAGCATATCGAGATTGACCTCCATTTTGTTTAGGAAAAGGTCTGGCTAGGTCAAGTTCGTGTTCTCCATTTTCCTTCCTCTCTTCAGTATGCAGACATATTTACAAAAGGCCTACTGACCTCTATGTTCCTCGAATTCAGAAACAGTCTCAGCGTAATCGACGCTTCGTCTGCAGGGGATATATGACTTCTAGTCTTGGACGACAAGGCATGGCTTCGGATGACCAACGACAGCACATCGTATCATTACAAATCTGTTACGTTTGATTGTTGTAATCTCTTGTAATCTCGCATGATCTCCTGTAACTTGTATTCCAAGCCTTGTACACCTTATTCATGTTGTACTCTATAAATACCATGACATACAAGAGATTATTTGTGCGGTATTGGAAATAATTTTAACTTAGAGTCTGAGACGCAGTAGGGTTCGTCTCCATGTGTTATTTAAGTTGAAGTCGTGACCAACTTAAAGTCCGAATATGTATGTTAGTAGGAGAGTATTAGCCTATATAATAAGAAGGTTTTGTTAGCCCAGAAAAAATGAAACTCACGCGATCACAAGTACGCACACAAAGAGGATTCTATTTTTTGTGACGCACTTGCGTCGTTTTCTCTTCTTCATTCTCTTAATCAATCTGATTACACACGCAGGCTTAAATAGCCCATACGCACACACACGAGCTAAAACCCCCCACAAATTGACTCCTATTTTTATGGATCTACTAACTGTGCGTGGTCAAGCCACCTAAACTCACGCCACGCCACTGGTTCCATGCATGCGTTTGCATGCAAGACTAATTATTGTTCTAACCAACAAACCCATAAGTGCTACATGTCAAGATTAAGTCCAACAATTTCCCCCTAATCTTGACATGCTTCACAGCAACGCCAGTTCATCGTCGGCATCCGTCTTGATGAGAAACGCCTGCGCTTTCTCCCTCTTGTTGGGCTTCTGGCATTCTAAAGCAAAGTGTCCATAATCGTTACAATTAAAACACCTTACTTTTGCCTTGTCAATTCGTCGGTATCGACGTCCACCGCCGCAACCAAAACCACCTGAGGAGCCTTCACCTTCATGCTTCGATCGGGCCTCCCACTCTGCGCGCGTCAGGAGCAAGTGCTCCTCATCTCCGTCGTTGTTGCCGTAGCGACGTTCTCCCTCTTCCTGCGTCTTCAAGCGCCCGATTAGCTCTTCGATCGACATATTTTTTATGTCACCGAATTGCTCAATTGTGGTGACGACGGGAGAGAACTTCTTAGGCACTGCACGAAGAAACTTCCGCATGATGTAGACCACTTCCATCTTTTCGCCTAGACCTCGTATCTTGCTGACGATTGTCGTCAACCTCATCGCGAAGTCATAGATCTGTTCGGTGTCCCTCATGCGCAAGTTCTCAAACTCGCTTTTGAGGTTTTGTACACGCGCCTCCTTGATGCGATCGGCACCGAGATGCATCACCTTCAGGGTGTTCCAGGCCTCCTTTGCGGTCTCCTTCTCAGCTAGGAGCAGCAACACGTCTTCCGGCACCGCGAGGAAGATTGCCGCGAGCGCCATTTGATCTTGTCTCTCGTTCACCTCCTCATCCACGATTGCGTTCCACATGCCCTGAGCGCGCATGAACACCTTCATCTTCACGGTCCATGTCGTGTAGTTGCTCCTCGTGAGCATGGGATACGGGAGGGAGATGCTGCCCTCGCGCGCCGACGCCTTCAGCACGCTCCCATCGCCGATCTTCTGAACGCCCCCATCAGCAGTGACGTTTCTCGACGAGCTCGAAGACGACATGGATGAAGGTGTACACAAACACAAGCTCTGATACCAAATGTTAGCCTAGAAAAAATGAAACTCACGTGATCACAAGTACGCACACAAAGAGGATTCTATTTTTTGTGACGCACTCGCACTTGCGTCGTTTTCTCTTCTTCATTCTCTTAATCAATCTGATTACACACGCAGGCTTAAATAGCCCATACGCGCACACATGAGCTAAAACCCTCCACAAACTGACTCCTATTTTTATGGATCTACTAACTGCGCGTGGTCAAGCCACCTAAACTCACGCCACGCCACTGGTTCCATGCATGCGTTTGCATGCAAGACTAATTATTGTTCTAACCAACAAACCCATAAGTGCTACATGTCAAGATTAAGTCCAACAGGTTTGTAATCAATTTTGTAAGAAGAAGAGAAAGAAGAAGAGAAGAAGAAGAAGCAAGATAATAGATAAATTTAGAAAAGCAAAATTTTCTATACATGTTCTCTGTTTATCTACGATGTGTAAATTTTCTCTTAAGGCAAAGCCAACATGCGGCCTAAACCTTCCTTCAGAACCGTAGTGTGTATATCTTAGTAAAATATCTTCGATCAGTCGTCTTCTGCTGTAATGAATGCGTGATTTCTAGTACACCTTCTGCCAGCCAGCCCTCGGTAAGTAGTTTTCAGCAAGTATCGTCAGAATACCATGCATGAAGGACATGACAGTACTGAAGGACAATAATTTCAGTTTGTTTGCAAGTCCAGCCGAGAAAACTGCGAACTACTGTTTTGCGACGATCGATCGTCGATCCAAACGGTTAACCGATTATCTCTCGGTTGGATCGTCGATCGAGCGGCAGACGTTAATTGATAGTTGGCGGCAGATGGAGGGTCACCTCTCAGATTTGGTGTCCATGTCGCTGCAGCTTTGTTGGAGCATCAACGTTGCGTCTATCTCAGGACCCGGGCTTTGATATGTACGTTGCGTTGCGTTGCGTCCTAGTACCGTGGCGGACATATCTTCATGTTGCCTATCAAAATGGTCAGAGAACAACCCTTTGCTTATTGTATAAGTATAGTTATTATTTGTGGTTAATTAGGATGTGTTATCTACTTGCTTACATGGCTAGCACTCTGGTTTCAGTCTGGAGAAAATGCCTTTGGTTACACACATACAGATCATGCATTGAATTGGGCTAAGGAACATGGATTCGTATATATCCACACTTCCAAATTAATGCTAGATATATAGTGCAGCATCACCATCAGTTAGACCAAGACCTCCGGATCCTGAAACAGATGTTACTTGCCTGCCTAACTACTGCTGTACTAGAGGTAGTGGCGGAGCCAGGATTTTAACCTTGGGTATTCCCACTCTCACATAAAAAAAAATCCAATCCATAGATTTAAAATATAGTTCAGAGTAGTACATTATCGATAATTAAAGTCACAAAAATAGTCAAATAACAAATTGTTCAGCTCTAAGATATGCATGAAACAAACTAATAAGTAATAAAGAGAACTTACAAAATACTATAATGTTCTTTGCTCTATCACAAAGTCCTCAAATCAACGATTTGTTTTGTTCTTCATTTTGCAAACCAATACTAATAGCGCTGTAATTGTACATGACTCTAAATCAGTACATCATCAACCAATAGTGCGTTGTGTGTACAAGTCAATACTCAATACTCAACAACTCACCTTGCAAATTTGTTATCCTGCATGTGGGCGAGATTTAGCATCACCCTTGGCGGTTCCACGGCGTCCTTGCGGTAGTGGTGGAGCTCGTCATGGGCGGATTCAATGCGGCTAGGGTTTGGGGTGGGATTCGAGAATCGAGGCGTATTCTCGGAGAGATAGCCCAATAGGCTTTTTGATGTGGGCTAGAATAGCTATACATCATTATATTTATATATGTATACATATATATATACTAAAGATTACATCAAAATGTTGGGTATTCACGGAATACCATTGAATCCGCCCATGACTGAGGTAGATGCAAACAAGCCTGGTAGATTGTGAGATTTAGCATCACCTTCCTTTCTCTTGCGTGCAATCATGGGCGGATTCAATGATATTCTGAATCCCAATACCCAACTTTTGATGTAATCTTTAGTATATATGTATGTATACTTATATATAAATGTATAATGATGTATATTTTCGCTATTCTAGCCTGACGACTAAAAACAACCTATTGGCGACCAAGCTGCGCGAACGAGCTCCACCACCCTAGCCTGCCTGCCCGCTCGTCGGACGCCGTGAACTCTCTCGCCTCGAGGCCGATAGGCCGCCAGCCCGAGCGGCCGCTGCCTCTGCAGTCGCAGCCGTGAGCTGTCCCCGTCCGCAGGATAACAAATTTGCAAGGTGAGTTGTTGAGTATTGAGTATTGACTTGTACACACACGCACTATTGGTTGATGATGTACTGATTTAGAGTCATGTACAATTACAAATGCTATTAGTATTGGTTTGCAAATGAAGAACAAAACAAATCGGTTGATTTGAGGACTTTGTGGGATAGAGCAGCAACATTATAGTATTTTGTAAGTTCTCTTTATTACTTATTAGTTTGTTTCATGCATATCTTAGAGCTGAACAATTTGTTATTTGACTATTTTTGTGACTTTAATTATCGATAATGTACTACTCTGAACTATATTTTAAATCTATGGATTGGATTTTTTTTATGTGAGAGTGGGAATACCCAAGGTTAAAATCCTGGCTCCGCCACTGCGTACAATGCTAGCTAGCTAGGTTATATTTCTTTGGGAGAGCTCGATCTAGTTTAAGTTTAGGTCTTGGTAATTATAAATTGCACACATAGAGGAGTTTTTTAAAGATAAACTTAACCAGCCTTCTTTAATTTACAAGCTGATGTGCTTCTTCTGCGACTCCGATCCTCCGATAAGGGCAGCTTATGGCGCGCATTTCCACATATCAATGCACAACGTTCTTGGTGGGCTTGTACCTCTGTCTCTAAGTGCAAACATATTGGGTGTGTTTGATTTGAAGCCAACAGTAGTCGTAGTACTGGCCAGATTGGACATATATATACATTTAGTTTGCTACCGAAATTTCGTCGAGATACAGGACCCATAGGCGAAACCTGGTTTAAACTTCTCTAGATATCCTACTCTGATGGATGAGAAGAAATCGTCTTTCAAAGGAAGAGGAAGCGCACAGTTGGATATTTTTTTCTGGATCAATATGAGCATCACCCAGTACATTGTGTTGTGTGATTGTGCCATGCGTGTTGGATGCCACTGGTAGTGTGTCAGGGACGACTGACGAGATGATGAGATCCATGTGGTGCGTAGGATGCGGGTGCCGACCGCAGCCGACATTCCTTTCCCGAGTTCCCAACCAACGGATCGGAGAATCGGATGCCTTCGATCTCTTCTTTTCATTCCACTCCTCCCCCCAGAAGCCAAGAATAATCCCACAGGAGTACGTACTGTTATTATTAACAAAACATTGTTTTATTCTTTTAAGGCCATTTCCATCTCCAATCTCGAAGAAAATGGTACTGATTAAACCAAGTACAACAAAGGTCTTCTTGCGGTCACCTGCTCTTCTTCTCATGGAATATATATATATATATATATATATATATATATATATATATATATATATATATATATATATATATATATATATATATATATATATATATATATATATATATATATATATATATATATATATATATATATATATATGTGTGTGTGTGTGTCTTGTATGTATGCACTCAAGAATACATATTTTCACTTGTTATATACAGCTTAAATAATATTGTTATACCTCTTTCTATCCTTTTGAGTGTATATATATATATATATATATATATACCAGTGTTTCATGCATCATGGTGCCTAGGCACCAATATCAATACCGTTGATTTGCTTGAGATTATAGCGTTTGATGTGGGTATCTTCATATACCCATAAAAAGTATATTTGAGATGTCAAACTCAGAAAAATTTAAATTCAACTTCAGTTTAATTAGTTTGAACTATTTTTATGGTATATACTCACTGTAGTTGCATTGAACTCAAAAGTAGTTCAAACTAATTTGAACTGAGTTCAAAACTTACTTACCATAAATATATCAAGGGTATAAAACATTTTCATACCCAAACTCAAAAAATTATCAATCATACACGTGTATCGGATGTTGGTGCCTAGGCACCATGGTGCCTTATGTAATTTTCCTATATATATATATATATATATATATATATATATATATATATATATATATATATATATATATATATATATATATATATATATATATATATATATATATATATATATATATATATATACACACACACACACATAGGAAAATTACATAAGGCACCACCCACATCAAGAACCGTCCGATACATGTGTATGATTGATAATTTTTTTGAGTTTGGGTATGGGAATATTTTATACCCTTGATATATTTATGGTAAGTAAGTTTTGAACTCAGTTCAAACTAGTTTGAACTACTTTTGAGTTCAATGCGACTACAGTGACTATATACCATAAAAATAGTTCAAACTAATTAAACTGAAGTTGAATTTAATTTTTTTCGGAGTTTGACATCTCAAATATACTTTTTTATGGGTATATAAAGATACCCACATCAAACGTTATGAATCTCAAAACAAATCAACGGGTATTGATATGAGTGCCTAGGCACCAAGGTGCATGAAACATTAATATATATATATATATATATATATATATATATATATATATATATATATATATATATATATATATATATATATATATATATATATATATATATATATATATATATATATATATATATATATATATATATATATATATATATATATATATATATATATAGGAAAATTACATAAGGCACCTGGGTGCCTAGGCACCCACATCAAGAACCGTCCGATACACGTGTATGATTGATAATTTTTTTGAGTTTGGGTATGGAAATGTTTTATACCCTTGATATATTTATGGTAAGTAAGTTTTGAACTCAGTTCAAATTAGTTTGAACTACTTTTGAGTTCAATGCGACTACAGTGAGTATATACCATAAAAATAATTCAAATTAGTTAAACTGAAGTTGAATTTAATTTTTTCCGGAGTTTGACATCTCAAATATACTTTTTTATGGGTATATGAAGATACCCACATCAAACGTTGCGAATCTCAAAGCAAATCAACGGGTATTGATATAGGTGCCTAGGCACCAAGGTGCATGAAACACTCGTCCTATATATATATATATATAAGTGAGAATTTTCGCCACTCATTTGCATTACAAAATATGTGTGAAATTAATTAGGATCATATGGTCAAGGCAACCAAGTTGTTCATGATATGCTAGTATGACTTCTCACGACAGCTAAAGGACAAGAACAAGCTTTCTTAATTTAATTAGGAGGCCACCGACAAATTAACACTAAATATATAGGTGTGTCGGTGCCATATATATATTAGGTGTGGGTGATAAAATGCTTGGTAAACGATTTCATAAGTTTAAATAGAAAATAAAATTCAAATGTGATCAATACATATTTTTAATTTTTTTGTTTTAGTGTAGAAATAAATTAAAGATATTTCAGCAGGTATTTTAATTCAGCTCTCAAAACGGTAATTACCTTAGATACACGGCAACTTAGCTAGACCTTTTTACATCTCCATGAATAATGGGCAACAATGATAGAAACCCTACCCAAGCACACACAACTCAATGCTGAGAGAGACTATGTAACCCTACCCATAATTGGTAGACAGGGCATCCTTCTCCAGGAAGCAAAGCCAGAGACAACAGTCAAGGGGTAGGTTCTTTTCGGTTATAGTTGTGGTTTTTAGCTCTAACACGAGTAATTGTGCGAACAAACCAAATACCGATAAACCACTTCAAAAAGACGACAGAGAGACCGTCCCTTTTGTTTGTTCGAAAAAACATAATGCATAAACTAAAAAGAAGAAGACCAAGATCAATATCCCACTGGAGGAGAGCCTTTAAGAAAGGCTGGTTTTAAGTAGCCATCATGCTCTTTCTCTCTCTAGAGATTCCTAGGAGACTATAGGTGGTTCTTTTGGGTTGTGGCTATACCTTTTGGCTTATAAATTTTGAATTCTGTCTGTTCACGAGAGACAGTACGCAGAAAAAAATAGTCATGTGTGATTATAGCTGGTATAGCTAAATTTGGTACAGAAAGTTGCACCGTTTAAAAGATAGTTACTGTAGTACAAAGTGCAAAGTCGAAGCCGAAGTCGAAGCAAACCCAGCCTATAATCTTGTACTACAACAAGAACAAGACACATGCACATGCCCCCAAACGAGTTGCCCATCCTATTCATAGATCTGGTGTCCAGTACTGGGCGACCCATTCTTCATTTTATTTTTTCGCTGTTATTTATAGGGCATCTTTGTTTCATCATTAGGCCATGGAGTTGGCATTCCATGTGATGCATGCAAGCATCCAATTATATCTGTGTGGCATGCATGAGGGGAGTAGCTTAATTAGGATGCGTATGAGATTCTTGGCAGCAAGAACCAGTCCTTGGTTTGGGCCATCAGTTTTTTGCCTGCAAGATGAGGATGACGCATCACTCCCCTTTAAAGCTCTTGTCAAGTAGATTTGGCTGTCCTCTAATTAGTGTCCTTTTATAATTAAAAAACGCATTATGAGTGTATGTGTGATTCGTTTTCCACACTATTCTAAAGCCTGTTTGATAGTGAGAATTAAATTATTGTTAACGTGGCACACCTAATGCTGTCCTTGCTTCTACATTTCTACAATAAGAGATATTCAAATCTTTGCTGTTCTACCGACCAAATTGACAACAATCATATTTTTGTTATAGTTTGATGACTTGTTCATGGTAAGTTAAACCCCTTTAATAGCTATTTTCTACTTCCTCCTTCCAAATTTATAGAACATATTTTTTAAATGGTCTTATTTATAAATATAGAGCGTACTTATGTTCCAATGCAAAATTAGTGTGTTGTTCTTTTTATAACCTTAATAAATATGTAGTTTTATTTGATATTCTTTACATGCATGTATTGAATATAGTGCTTAGAGATAATAATTAGGGGTAATCTAGCTATTTTTACTATCTCTTTGATCTATGTGTTAAGAGAAAATACACCTTATAAAGTTGAACGGAGGAAGTACGTCTATATTTCTAAGTCACGACACACGGAACTGTAAACATTTCATTGTTTAAAACCCACTGTATATACATGCAAGTCGTGGTAATTTAACCAATCTTTTATGGCCATTTTTATATCTGTGGTCCTAGTAAATATAAACCAAACGGCACATAGATATGTGAATAGTACATTTTTATGGTTTATCAGGTTGGAAACTCACCACGCATTAAGAACGCGCACGTAGGAGTATCAATGAAGCTGCATGCCTGCATATAGACAGTGTATCCCCAGCATTTCCCAAACGGCAGCAACATTTTAAATCTTGGGTGGGTTTGGCTAGGTTTAGACTTTGACTTATCACTTTATGTTTTAGTAATTAATTTTTAATTAGTACGTCTTTGTAAGATGAGATCTACAAACAGATTATAGTAGACAACTAGACACTATATTAATTTTAACTATATCGGTTAAAATCGCATACGACTGTTTTCCTACATTTCAAAATCACCTCATCTCAGGTGATGGCCCCGAACTGATTGTGATTTGCAATAAATATGCCACCAAAAAACAAAAGGAGCAAACAAACATTCCCCTCCCAAACAAACAAAGAACAAGTGACCGACATTCCCCTGGGACTCCGTGCCGGCTCTTTCACAATAAAGAAAACCCTATCCGTGCATGCAATTTGCGCACAGAAACAAACCCTAAACAATCTAATCCGCACAACACATTTCCAACGTAAACTAATGGCACGCGTAGGCGCCTCTCATGTGCGCGTTCTCTTCCATCTCGATCCCTACCTAATCTTTTGATATATTTTGGCGGTCCATTAGTACCCAACGATTTGTATATTGCTTCTCACAGCGCATGCACACTGCCCCAGTACTGATCTACTCTCTCTGGGCCAGTGCCAGGAGAGAGAGAGAGAAGCTTATTTTGATCGATTTGCATCGGAACGTTGGGATATATATATATATATATATATATTCAGTTAATTATAATATATATACACTAATTTTGTGAGTATAAAGAAAGGGGTTTGATGAGCGCAGAATGCTTTGTAGGATTTGTGTGTGGTGGTTGCGAGGAAGATCCACCTGTTCTTCACCTACACACCATTCTTTTAGTCTGCAGTCCGCACCCGTTGGCGGTTGGCCGCCATGGACTCCTCATCAGTCCTATTGTATACTCCTACGTGCTCTGACATTCCGCAGGGGCCAACTAGTGACAGCTCTCTCTCTCTCTCTCTCTCTCTCTCTCTCTCTCTCTCTCTCTCTCTCTGCTTTGTTGGGCTGTTCATGTATTGCTGGCTCATGGTCCGCCATGCGTCGGTCTGAGGTCGGCCATGCACGGCGTATTGATTGAGTTTTCAGTGTGATGAAATTTGCTGAGGGCGGTTATGTGTTTCTGGCGTATTGTTGAAGTTTGTTAACAGAGAAGACTTGTCATATCTAGTAGAAAATTGTGCAACTTATAGGGTCGTTCTTTTTGGGTTCTGACTTCTGGCTTGTGGTATAGTAACTAGCTTTTAAACGGAGTGTTTTTTTAAAACTAGGTCTATAAGTCGATTATAGTAAACATTGTATCGACTTCAGCTTTATCGGCCAAAATTACATACGAGTGTCTCTCTCTGTATTCTCTCTCGTGAGCAACTAGAATTCAAAAAATTAAGCTACAAATTATAAGCTACAACCCCAAAGAACGATGGTTCTGAAATAGGGATTTCCCGTTGATTAGTTAATAAGCCTTAGGATGTATGTTAAAGTGCTTTTTCAAAGCCACCGCGCAGGCAACGGAGTATGTAAGGCATATTGTAAATGTCTTGTGTAGTAGTGATTGCTTTACATTTTTTTAAGGAGTGTGAATAATTTATTAGCGAGTGGCATATTTAGCTTCTAGATGTTCTACTCTTGCACAGGCAATGTTTCGGAAGATGGAGCAAGGGACTTGAGTAACTGCATCATAGTACCATCGAGGAAAGATGATTCTTTGCTTCATTTGTACGATATGAGTAGACAGACATGCATGAAAGCCACCGTTTTGACTCGTGCTCCTTTTTGTTGTGGCATTAATGTTGAACTATACATTTCATCGAATCATCTAATAGCCCAAACAATCTAAGATTATCTATTGTCATGTATATAATAATTTAGTTGTGGCCTGGATGGGTTCCCAATGGTGTGAGCGCGGGAGTGTCTAGTTCACACAAGCTCTTGACCTGGCTTCAACCTGCAGTCATGATCAATCAACAGTTTGTAGTTCTCCTCGTACAACATAGGCTTGTCCACACATGCATGCAAGGTCTGCTCCAAAGGGGTGGACCAAACCAACATTTCTGCGACAAGAGCTAGCAATTCATTTCAGGATTTTTCGCAGGTTAGAAAAACTTCCATCCAAGCATCACCATCCGTACGTACATCCATCCAAGTATCACCATCTCTGCATAGTTACTTTCCCTTCCATATCTGTGTTATAACCTCTCTACATATCAACACCCCCCCCCCCCCTACAGACGTACCCTTGCCCATGCTTGCCTGGTACTGCTAGCTCTAGCTTTGCTAGAGGGTGGACCAACCAACATGTGTCCAACTGTGTGTGTGTGAGAGAGAGAGAGAGAGATTCCAAGGAAACAAGCATGGCAGGGCGGGGCCGGGGGCAAAGGTTTTCTGTGATGTGAGAGGGAGAGGGAGAGCAACTAGGGCATGCATGCAGATGCATATATGCATGTGTGGTACCACCACTGGTCCATTCTGGCAGGGAGCAGCACTTTGGGAGGGTGCCCAGTGGGGGACAAGCTGGGGGGCTATGCTGAAAATCAGTACACACAGTCGATCCCCACACAGTACCACTGGTAGACTAAATGCTGGCCATTAGGGCTCTAAAAATTTCGAAACTCACGAGTTGCTTATGTTTGGTTTACTCTAAGTTTGATTAGAGTTGGATTTGAGCTCTAAACAAGCTGAGTCCGAGCTTGATCTCAAGCTCATGAGCCTTAACGAGCAAAGCTCGAAAAGTGTGGTGGAGCTCGGTTGTATACGCTAATTTTTTTCTACGCCCATCTTGGCCCACCATGCCATTTTCTCCACCCTCGTTCAATTTCACACGCTATCTGGCCACGCTCCCACCAGTCTACACGTATAAGCACGAATATTTATGTCATGTTTGATAGAGAACAAACTACATATTATCTTGTTATAGTTTACATGTCTGCTAATGGCTGATGAGAAGTTGAGGGGTGTTTGCTTTTCGGCTGCGGCTTATGGCTTTGGAATTCTGGCTGTTGGCGAGAGAGTATGGATAGAGAGATAGTCATGTATGATTTTGGCTGGTATAGCTGAAGTCAGTACAATGTCTACTATAATCGATTAATAGACCCCACCTTAAAAAGATATTTCATTTAAAAGTTAGTTATTATAGCATAAACTATAAGTCAGAAGTCAAAAAGAATAAGGCCGAGAATGCGAGAACACATGCGTGCATGTGAGAGAGAAAGAGGAACAGAGTGTGCAATCGAAATGGAATATTGAAATGGAAAGGGGTGGAAGGAAGCAATGAATAAACGATAGGGGAATATGGAGGGGGGCATAACCAGGAAATTTATATAGCAGTATAGAATACTCGAGTTTCTAGTTGGAGACTAAGATCGTTGTCGTTGCTCTGTCCATTGTAATATTGCTTGTTGTTTTCCATGGCCCACATCAACCTGTCACAGTCATGTAATTCTCTCTCACCTATTCATCCATTCATGCGTGTCATACATTCTAATGCCGTGCTGGCAATATGCACTGAAAACCAATTATTTCACATAAAAAAGTGATATATTATTTAATATAGAAATATATATATAGAATCATTGGATCGGGTATAACGAGTCAAAGGGAGGGACTGACTTCTTAAATCTTTTCCTGGTATTAGCAACACAATGTAGCGGAAAACATAAGGCAACAAGTTTTACCAAAGCCAAAAGTCCAGGATCACAAAATCACCTGAGATAATCAGCCTCACCGATCTGATCATTGGCCAGGGGCGGTTGGAATGATTGGCTAGTTGGACTGGACGTCGGCGGCAGCCTGACCGCTCCACGAATAGAGACAAAAACAGCATTGTCCACGACCAAGAAAAGGCTAACTCTTCAACTACTGGTCCAAACAAGATGAAACTTAGCTCAAACCCTCCCTAGAATGTCATAAATCTATTCCAATCATTGATCATGAAGATCACAGAGAAAGTTCAGACATTCACCCAAAACGAGGAAGATTACACCAAAACCGGGTAAAAGAGAGAAACTTGAATTTGCACTTGCTCGTGAATCCTTGATGATCTAGATGACCTTGTATGGATTCTCACATGTCATAGTAAACTAAATCACAACACGAAAGATGGAGGAACTAGGAGAAACCAAGAACTTCTCAAAACACCTCAAGAAGGCAGAGAAATCAAACACATGGGGAACATGACAACCAAGTTTGATCTTCCACTCCCATGAAGGGACCAAGATTACAACCACTCCATATCTTGGAAGCTAGATCTCTTACAAGAGCACACACACAAAGTTTCCACACAAGAAAACCTAACCCTAACTCCCTCTCCTCTAGTATAAGAGAGATTTTTCTCTCAACACACATAAGGACTTCTCTATTGAAGACTCCTGATCTCACACGTAACCGTAACAACCATCACATACAACAACTTAAAATTTGAGAAACCCGGTAACCCACTCACAATGGGTTTTACACTCACACACCTGCATGCTTTTCAAAGTGTAACTTCCACATGGCTCCAATAGATCGATAAGACACTCCATGACATAACCTAATCCACCTTAGACCAATGCCACGGTTTTGCAAACCACCTCTCTACCCGGTATTAGACAATTTATACAATTACCACCCACCGGCCTTCACGATGCTTCTACTCGAAGCAAACTCCAATATGAAGTCCACGATGCCCAATGATTTGCCTCCAAGCCTATACACCTCCAGCATCCTCTCAGATCGTCTTCACTTGAAACAACCTAAGCCCAATGGCACATCACATGTATGCACTTGCCTCATCATGATAGTTGTCTTTCTCCTGTATTTCTCCAATTGAGATGTAGCTTCACCTGCTCCTGCAATGACTAACACTTTGCATAGGCTCCCGCCATAACTAACACCTTGCATGGACTCTCGCGCGTGACTAACACCTTGAAAGGACTCCCAAAAAGGTCCTAAAGCAACAACACAACCAAGATGCAACTCAGCTCACTCAACTCAAAACTAGCCGGTTTGATCACCAACCAACGGCCGGTTAGACCGCCCTAGTCAACCCTGATCAAACCCTATAAATAGGGGGACCGGTCTGATAGCGGTAACCATGCCGGTCAGACCTCTCGACACCCCTCCAGTTTGATTGCCATTAAATGGCCGATTGCACCAATCTCAAAACCTTCGCGCAACAAATCGAAGACCTCTCTAGAATAAACATATCACCAACTAGAAATCGGTTACATCGGACCACCAATTGACTGCCATTTACGGCCGGTCAAACCTCTAATCACTTGAGAGCAAAACCAGATAATGCAAATGACATAAAATCAAACTCAAACTTTGACAACGAAGCACAAGCAAAATCAAATACTCATCACACAATACGGGGTGACCTCCAGATGTTCTCACTATCTCCTACTTCATGAGTAATTTGATGAATACCCAAAAGGCAATAATTTGAGTTTGAATATGGACAAGAAAAGCAAACAAGTTTCAAGAGCCACAAGTGCTCCATTTTCAAGAGAAATAAATGAACATGACCAATGTAGTAAGATGTGGAATGGTGCTAATACCAAGAAAGAAAAAAATTTCAATAAAAGATCCAATCCACACCAAAAGCTTCTCAAATGCCAAAATCTTGCTCATGGTCCAAGGGAAAGAGCAATCACTCAACATGGCTATTTTTATAGCAAATCAAATCACCAAAAGAGCAAAAGAGAGCAAATACAACGCAAAAGGGCTTCCCTTCAACTCAAGTTCTCATTAATGGCTCAAGATTCATTTTTATCACTCAATAGCTCATTTGGTTGTTTTTCAACCTCACAAAGCTCATTTTCACATTTGTAGTTTATTCTTCATTTGTATGAGCATTCTCCCCATCTTAAGATCATCCTCGATATTCCCCCTTTTGACTAAAACCAAAATTTGCCTTAATTATTCTCCCCCATTTGGCAAAATAGTCATCAAGGGTTTAGGGGCTATGCAAACTCGGTTAAGGGGCTATGCAAACTCACCCTTTCTAATTCCCCTATTAAGTGATGCATTCTAACATGAAGAGAACAAATGAGCAAAAGAAAGAGTATGCATGCATGAAACACATAACCTAAAGGAGCTTTCAAAATTATTCAAAGTGATGTTCAAATTAAAAAAGATACCACTGAAACCATAGAATGCATATAAAATTATCTAGATCATGATAAGGTATATATAACTAACCTAGACAAGACAACACAATTTAGAGCATTCAAAGTAATTTCAAGATAAGTAAACCTTCAAAATTGACAAGTTGATCTAAACGTATCCATATATAAGCTAAGCCATGTCAAAAAGACTAAATAAAGTCAAGAAACTATAATTGAGTCAATCGAAGTGCTAGAAATTCAATGTTAGCCAATTACGCTCAAGCACCTGATTGAAAACAAACTTGAGATTTTGAAGATCATTTTGAGATCTTATCTTAGCAAAGCAAGTTCTGAAGTAAGAGCCGTCCACTACTGTTTTCTAAGCTTCTATCATTGTTCATAATTGTATAGTCTATCTCAGTAAAACAAGTTCTAGACAAGGAGCCATCTACAATTGCCTCTTGAACTTCAAACAATTTGAATTAATTTCATTTAGTCAATATGATTGATCTCAAGCCATTGTTGGCCCTCTCAAGCATTACACTTAAAATAGTGGTCTTGGTCATACAAAAGTTTCTCTGAGTTCATGCCAAGTGCAATAACAAGCTGTCTCATGAAGAAGAATTGTTGAGATTCATGATTAAGCACAAAAGAGATCATTTATTCAAGTTAGGCACTAGTTCATTAAGAAATGACATGATTCACAAAAGAACTAGCATAGCACTAAATAAAGTTCAATTTAGACTTAAGATTCAATAGAGCATTTTTGACAGGCATATATCATAAAAGGATCATTAGAGAGCACACTAGTCAAATGATCTGTAACATCCCAAAATTTGCTTTCTGAAAAATTTAATTTCAAATTAATTATTTTAAGTATTTGAGTTTTATTTGGATTTTCCCTGATTTCTGTTTTTTTTAAAAAAACTAGATTTTAAGAAAAACCTAAAATTATTATTAAATAAAAAGATATTTTGAATTTCTATGAAAATCCTAATTCAAATTAATTATTTGGAGTTATTTGGCTTTTATCTGGTTTCCTGGATTTTCTGGAGTTTAAAAATGTATGTTTGAAATTAAAAAGTATTTCAAATATGAAAATTAGGTACCAAAAGTAGTTGGAAATAATTTTATTAAGTCCAAAATTTCTCCAGAGCTTCTGAATTTTTCTGGAATTTTTGGAATTTATTTCATGTTTTTCTCGAGCTTATTTGAATTTTCTAGGCTTTTCTCAAAATCTGAAAATCAAAAATAAAATCAAAACCTCTCCTCTCTCCGCCGCCACGTGGACGGCCAGATCTTCTCCACGCCGCGCCGGATCCGCCTCCCCTCCTCCCGGCCAACAGTGGCGCCCAGATCGGCCGCACCCACTCGCCCGCCCATCCACCTGCTCCGCCCATCTCCCGCTCGGCCGTCCGATCCGTGCCTCTGCGTGGCGACATCGGAGCCATCGGCTCCATTCTCTCTCGCCCCAGCTGACAGCCGGGCCGCGCTGTCGCCTTCGTCCCGTCCGCGCTGTCTCTCTCTCCCGCTCGGCCGCGCCATCCCCGTCGCCCCTCGGGTCTCCTTTCCTTTCCCGCCGCCCGTGCGACCCGCGCCTTTCCTACCCGCGCCTTTCCTTCTTCTTCCTCCCCCGATTGCCTTCCTTCTACGGCGCCGCTTTCCCCTTTTCTCCCCGCAATCGCCGCCACCTCTCCGCCATCTCCGCGACCGATTCCCGCCGGATCTCCTCCCGACCCTATAAAGAGGCCCCGAGCAACCCCGCCCTCGCCCCACCTCGCTCTGCCCCCTCTCTTCTCTCCGGAGCCCCCGAGAGCTTCAGCGCCGTGCACGTTCATCTCCGCCGCCGCCTCCGACCTTCGGCGAGCAATTGCCGTCGAGCTGCCCGTCCCCAGGCCTCGCCACCGCCTCCAAGAGCTCCGCCGCACCCGTGCGAACCGCCTCCGCTCCTCGGCCGCACCTCCTCGCCGTCGGAGAGTCCCGTCCTCCTTCAACCGAGCCGCGCCACCGCTCCTCCTCGTCGCCGGCCGCCTCCGCTCGCCGCGGAACCCCGCGCCAGGTAGTGCCGAGTTCCCCGCGTGCCCCTCTCCCTCTTGCGCCGCGCCGCCGGCCGCCGCCGGAGCGCCGGCGAGCGCACTGCGTTCTCGCGTCGCCACCCCGACCGGCCGACCACGTCAGCGCTCGTGCTTGCGTGGCTGCAGACATGGCGCCACGCCAGCGCCACCTCGGCTCCCTCTATCCCCGTCAGCGCCACCTCAAACACCCCGCCACCTCAGCGTCTCCTCGCCGTGGACCGGTCTATAGACCTCGGGCCCACATGTCGACGGCCCGCCCATGGATGACGTCATGCTGGCGCAGTAAGCCGGATTTTTCAGTTGGAAAATAATTCGGCCGAAAAGAAATTTCCAGGGCTGACGTCATAAATCCTTTTTCAGTAGAAAAATAATTCCAGAAATCAGTCTTTTCCATTTTCCTGTTTTCAAACTTCCCAAGCCCGCTTCTCCTTCGCTTTAACTCCAAATTGAGCCATTCAAATTTCTAAATTCATCAAAAATTCTAAACTATCCATTTCTTCCATCCTTTCAAATATTTGAAATCTATTTGATATTTCAAATATTTAAATTTCAAATTCCAATACCTAGTTTAAATTCAAAGCCTCGCCCATTCCAAATTTCTGTGCACTTTCAAAATTCAAAATCAAATCTTGCCAAATATCTATAAAATCCATTCTAATTTCCTTGGTCCAAATATTGTCTCAGTAATTTCTTTTCCAACCAATCGTCCGTATATTCGTTTCTCCTCGTGTGAACTCCGAATCCGTTGATTCTTTCTCCTAAATTCATCTAAAATCATAACCTATCCAAATATGGCCTCTATTTGAGTTTTTGAGTTTATTTGATTTGTATTTATTTGCTTTGTTTTTCTCGTCTTTTCTCGCATAGATTCCAACGTTGTCGATTTAACCCTCTTCACAAAGAAGAAGAAGACCTAGAAACCCTGCAAGAAGGCAAGTCTCCTTTGATCATTTTGAGCCTATGCTTTCGAAATGTTTTTAAAGTATTTTAAATTATGTGCATGGCTATTTACATAAAGTCACTACTTCAAGTCTTTAGGAATTAGTTACTCCAACTTTGTTATGCCCTCATTTGACATTGATTGCCATGTACCTTGTCACCCTAGAACTCCCTTTGTCTCAATAATGAGATTACTATTAATCTTTGTGAATATTAGAATGGTAGGTTAATGCTTAGTCTTGCTATCTAATAACTTTGGAAAATCTTGAAAATGGGAAATTATGATTTATTATTGAACCCTTGTGTTTAAAAGTGAAGTGGCAATTGGAGTTGTCACTGTGATTTTAAAATAAAATAAAATTGTGAAAGTTGGTTTAGATTAGGGTGGATGGTTGTTTGGGTTGGTGCAGTAAGCACGAGAACTTGTTAAGAGTATGTTCCACCCTAGTCAATTAAGGACCGACGCTTGTGTTTGTCCAGACTGAGCACTACCGTACAACCACAAGTCTATATGGGTACGACCTAGCCAACTAACTTATGATAGTCTAGTTTAGGTGCCACCAGTGGAAAGTGGGTGCCAGGGATGGACTGGTTATCCACAGTGAGGGACAGGGATTTACTGTACTCATATGGCGCAAGAGGGGGCTTCGGTTCGGGCAGTTAGCCTACCTGCGGTGAAACCTCAGCGGGTGGTATCTAGCTAGATTAGAGTAAGGTAAAGGCTTTGTGATATTTTATCTGGGTCTCATGCCAAAGGAAGCGTGTTGACTTTTAGGATAATTTATCTCTTGTGGGTAAAGTTGTACAACCTCTGCAGAGTGTAAAACTATTCGAATAGCCGTGCCCACGGTCAAGGCGGGCAAGGAATGCATTCACATGGTAGATTTCTGGTTTTGTTTTAAAATCAAAGTTTGTATTCCGAGGTGGAGGGAACTCTCGGAGGGAATCTGGCGGATGGAGCAGAGAGGGTGGATGTAACCCGCAGATTAAACTTGTTCAAGTTGATTAGCTAGTGTTGGTAGATGGAACCTTCACTAGAAAGTTAATGATAGTTTCTGCTAAAACATTTACTTCAGTAAATATTGCCTTCAAAATAACTAGTAGTAATCGAGATTTCAAATATTGCTTTGTGCAAAAGAAACATATGGCCTTCCTTTGTTAAGCCTTGCATCTATGCATTTTTCCCAAGACTTCATGAGTACTTTATGTACTCACATGCTACACTTAAAAATAAAATCTCGAGAGGAAGTTGAAGCTCAAGAAGGTGACTACGACTCATCGCTTCGCGTGGTGTGATGGATTCTTCCCGAGGACTAGGTCGCTTCCCACCAATTGCTCCGTGGCGAATTGATGGGTCGCCTCGAGTTTTATTTGCTTCCGCTTAATTTCTTGTGTGCGAGGTCTCAAACCTCCATTGTAATAATGAGACCTCGTGGTCGAGATTTTATTTATCGTAATAAATCGTTGATGGTGATGTTTTCCATTCTGTTTGACTGTGTGCACTAGCTTTGATCTGGGACTAGTGCTGTAATACACAGAGGGTCCCGACATGATCCATCCTTATAAATTATAATATACAAATTGTAAATTTTAATCCACTTGTGAATTTTAGTTTAAATTTGCATATTAAGCTAGCATAACCAAGATTTAATCATATATACAAAAGTATGACAAAACTAGCTAAATAGGCATAACATGGCAACGAGCAATATTAAATTAGAATTATATTACAATCGAGTAATAGTCAAACATCATATATAAATGCATATCTTATAATGCAATACCATATATGCTTGATAAAAAAGAAAGCAAGAAAATAAAACTCTCGCTAACCACAAGAACCAGTTGCAAAAGAAAAGCAAGAGTTGAAAGCACTAGAAAAAGAAACCACCTACAGGAATACGGAACATCTACTCCACGTGGTCTCTAGACTAAGGAAAACACGCTGCTAAAGAGCAAATCAACCACACTAGCTATCCCTACTTCTAGACGCTAGTGAAAGAAGAAGCAAACTCAACCTAGACAGGGTAAGAGAGCCCAGTAAAGAAGAGAAGTGATTAAGAAAGACACCAGCTAGAAGGAAACCAAACTGTAACAACCTCCACTAGCACAAGAGATATTTTCTCTCAACACACACATACCTCACACCTAACCCTAATAATTAGCATACACTTAGTGGATACAATCAGTTACAATTGGGAAAACCTGGTTATCCACACACAAATGGGTTTTACATATACATTTGCATGCTTTTTAAAGCATGAATTCTACATGGTTCCAATGGCCCGATAAGATACTCTATCCTCTATGACATGTTCTAATCCACCTTAGGTTATTTTGTGGACCACATCTATTGGAAATTCACACAATTGCCACCCACCGGCCTTCACGATACTTTTCCCAAAGCTAACTCTAATACAAAGTCTATGATGCCCAATGACTTGCCGCCAAGCCTATACACCTCCGACCTCCTCCAGAATCGTCTCCACATGAAACGGCCTAAGTCCAATGGTACATCACAAGCATGCACTTACCTCATCACAATCCTTGTCTTTCTCTTATGCTTCTCCGCTAGAAATGTAGCCTCACTTAGACTTACACGACCCTCCATGGCCTCGGGTTCCTCTCCTAACCTCGATTTTGCTGTTGACCGCAAACAATCACCAAGCACTTTGCATGTCAAAGAACAAGCAATCATCCCAAGCACAAGTGATATGTATTTGACTCTTGTTAGCAAACATCACATGGCACTCCCTGCCATGATTAACACAAATGCATGGACTTCCATCATGACTAACACCTTGTATAGACTTCCGCCATGACTAACACCATGCATGGACATCCACCACAACTAACACCTTGCAAGGACTCCTAAAAAGCTCCTAGAGCAACATTACAACTAAAATATAGCTCAGCTTACTCAACTTAGCACTGGCCATTCTAACTACCAATCAATTGTCAATCAGACCGCCCTAGTCAGCCTTGGTCAAACCCTAGTAATAGGTGACTGGTATGACCGCAGCAACCATGCTGATCAGACCGCTCAACACCCCTCTGGTTAGACCACCATCAAATAGCCAGTCACTTCGCTCTCAAAACCTTCGTGCAGTGAACCGAAGACCTCTCTAGAATAAACATGCCACCAACTAGAAATTGGTCATACCAGACCACCGGTCGGACTGCATCCATGTCGAGTCAGACCGCTGATCACCTAACAGCAAAACCAAATATTGTAAATGACATAAAATCAAACTCAAACAGAGAGACCATGTGAGACGGTCTAGAATAATGTTGTGATGAACCATTGTCAAGTTTGTGAAGTTAGAATTTGAATTTTGCAAAGTTTGCATTTTGTTAGGTTTTTGTCAGACAAATTGGTCTGACCGCTGGCTTGTTATTGGTCAGACCATCGGTGTGTTACCGATCATACTATGAAGGGTAGTATGATCATGGCAATTCGACCATTGAGCGGTATGACCAGAGATTTGTTAACTGTTGCATTATTCTAGAGAGGGTTGTTTTCACTGTGTTCAACTGGTATGATCGACCTCTGACTGCTAGTTGGATCAGCCTTGAAGTATTTGTCTCGGATTTTGAGAATATAGTTTTGGGATGATTTGGTATATGTTTGGTTAGTATATTAATGTTGTATAAAGTATATTATAGCTAACGTGGGTCAAGTTATGAAGAAATTGTGCATATAAACGATTTCTTTATCTTTGGATGTGCAGGGAAGTTTGAAGTCAACCATGATCAATAGCAAGGATTAGAGCTACGCTCATAGAGAAGCTGAGGCACAAAATGGTCAAGGATGCTGAGTGAGATGGTTGAACTCAAGCATAGTACAAGGAACACAGAAAATGTTGAAGGGGATGTTTGAGCGATAGGATGCACAAAGTGGTTTGATCGGTCCAAGTGAGGCATGATTCGGTAAAATCAGAACAGGGGAGACTTACCGATGTGTGGCAAGTCATTGGTGCACCTACACGTTGCAAACATAATGATTGCTTGCAAGAGAAGTGAATCAAGAAAGGGTATTTGGTAAAAAGGCCAAATATCAGAAACCATGTTGGATCAAAACCATAATGCTTGGGCAGTACTTAGAAAGTGGTTTAGGTTAAGGAGATGCTAAGAAGATCAAGTAGATCAAAGGATAAAAACTTAGCAGATTCGGGCTCATGTGCTTTGAAAAATATGCACGAGTTAAGTGTGTGAGTAAAATTCATGTTGTGTGGGGTTAACGGGTTCCCCCAAATAGGCTAATAGATAGTTTTCATTAAGGTTTTATGTAGTTTGGCTGCCTCATCCATTTAACGGGTTGAGATGAAAACTTGCAAGCTAATCATTCAACCATCTAGCCAACTATTCTAACCTTATGTTCTAGGTTGGGGTTTGAGAAGCATGAGAGTTGCGATGTGCTCTCTTGTCCACCAGATGAAATGGGTGTAAAATCTTTATTCTCAGGTAACAATATATCAATTTTGTTCATCACTCATGGTGTCTTCTTGATTTGGTTGATTTGCTTATGTTCTTATTTGTTTTGATTTCTTCTCTTTGCTTCTTGATCTTGCTATGTGCCAAGGATGTGTATGTGATGGAGATGACTTATAAAGATCAACTCTCATCTATCTAGGCATCAGATCTCGCAAGATTCGAAAATGCTTGGTTTTGCTTGTATTTGATCTTATCTTGAAATTTCTTGATACCACGGTTTTTGCTTTAAATCTTTTGGAGTTTTTCTTACATGACATGTGAGAATATAACTAGAGCCATTTTAGCCATCCTTTACCTGTGAGCAAGTCATGCTCTGAGTTTTTGGTCTTTGCTTATTCCTGTGAAAGGTTGGAACTTTGATAAGGATTCAAGCAATCCTTTGGTAGAACATATTTCTAGGACTCTAAGTAAGGTGTGTATAAAGTTTCATATCATTTCGACTTGAAATTTGGGGGTTGCACCAAAAATAGTTTGGATTCAGGCTGATTTTTCTGTTCTAGGTATAGGGGAGTGGTCAGACCATGGGTGTGTCGTTGGTCAGATCACACCTCAGTGGTCGGTCAGACCGCTTAGGTGCAAAGCCTACTATTTTAGTGTTTGAGATTGTTGCTTTGTTCTTGGCTTCTAATTCTGATCTTCATAACCCTGTAGCTACTGAATTGAATAGTTTGAGAATACTTAGCAGAAAATTTGAAAAGCATGTTCACCGTCTGTTGCCATTGCGGTCCTACACAAACTTCGACAACGAAGCATATGCAAAGCTAAATACTCATCACACAACATGAGTTGATCTTCACGTGTTATCCGAATAGGATCCTTTCCTACTGTTCAACTTTTAAAAGTGATATATATATTTCGTTCACTTGTTTAGAAATTTGGTAACATATACTCCAATTTTTATGTAGATATTGAGGGAGCTGAAATCGAACTGAAGTCTTCCCTTTGTAATCGGTCGGTTGTCTCCGAAAGGGGGAAAAAAAGAGAGAAACCATGATATGCATAGTCCTTGCCTTCACGAGCACGACCCTGTCCAATAGCTAGGTAGCTAATTAAGAATCTCTCTCTCATGCAATTCTATCCAATGGCAGCCGGTGCGTGTGGGAAACGGCCGCGAGCTAGTGGAGGTGGGTGGTGCCGTGGAGGCCACCAGCGCACGCGGTTTTGACCAGCTCCATCCATCCATCGCGCGCGCGACAAGCCAGTCGTGCGTCTCCGGCCGGCCTGTCGATCCCTCAGCGGCTGCGCGCGCCCACCTTCGCCTGTTGCCATCGCGACGGAATTTCCTCGTCTCCTATCCCCCTTTCCAGACTGCTTGATTATTATGTACCTAGAGTCGCCTTCGTTCCACTGATCCTTTACTTCCGAGCAAAGACACGGCAGATGCTCCATGCCATGCATGCACCCATATCCATCGGCAGGCCAATGTCACTGTTACATAGTCACCGCCGTGTAGCTAGCTGTGGTTGTCTTTTGGTCGGAACAACCGATGGCTCAGATCGATCTGCCTGCTGATCGAGATAGAGGGCAATTTCTGTCCATGGAGGTGTATGTATATAAAGACAGTGAAATTACACGGAAACACACTAGCTAGTGATTGGAACGATGGATGTCGCCTCATGTTGACTAGCCTCGTCGAGCCAGGGGCACAGGGCGATATGTGTGATGTGTCCATGGAATTATTGAAGTACGGTGAAATCACATAGCAACCCAATGGTGTTACTATATATATAACATCGTGACTTGCGATGTTGCAGCGCGTTGAAGAGCATGTGATAGTGACAACGGATGGCTTAGATCGACAAGCCCAATCAATAGGGCAATCTATATCCGCAGAAGGCCGGCCGTGAGCCTAAATGACACGGTGACATGTCAATGTCAACGGCTTATCGTCCCAATTACCACCATCCGTCTTCTTTGAAGCCATTCGATCAAACAATTTATCTAATCGATGGCTTAGACCAGCCTAACTAACCAGACGACCTATATAGACCACTACCCGTGTAAGTACAATCCTTGCGAAACGTTGGCACTTGGCCCAGCAGGACCTGCACTGCAGGTAGCCGCACTATGGATCGGAAGGAAGGCCGGCCGTATATAGTACGCGGCAAGGACCGCGCACGGTGCGGATGACCAGTAACGAGCGGTGTACAAATTACGGAATTGTTATATATGACTCGGATGATAATTGTTTGTAAATAATTCTGCTGAAGTGTGATTCGAATTTGTCATTATGTTCATACCGGACGAGGCGGGCATATGCCGAGCTATCTCAGACGTGGTAACGGTAGATATATTCATTCGGTTTCCTTCTCCATTAGTTTCTTTTGTTTTCTAATCTATATATGTATATCTATAGTCGTACGGTTAAGATATACCAAAATTTCTCGTGCTTGTAATCTCTCTTCAATAGTGATTTCCGCCTTCGTACGTCCGTGATACATATAGTTTAGCAACTACCACGTGGCTCCAAGGTGACATCTAAGTTGGCAAGCATGGTGGCCATCGCACGGACAAGGTGGCTCTACACGGCACCATGGCGCAACATCGAGGGCTCGCCTCAACTCCATTCCACGGCTCGACTCCATACTGAGTGTTAACCCACGCTCTACTTCGGCGACTGTTCTAGTGCCATCACTACAACAAAATGGGCCATCACAGACGGTTCGGAACAGTCATCACAGACGATTTTCCAAACCGTCTGTATTTATGTGTCAGTGATAATCGAAGGTTATCACAGACGGTTTGCGGGCCGTTTGTGATAAAGACAACACAGACGTTTTGTAACTAGAACCGCCTGTGAAGAAAATTATTACAGACGGCTCGAACAAAAAATCGTCTGTGATACCCACACATTACAGACGGAACCGTCTGTGATTGGCGAGTATCACAGACGGTTGGTATATAGAACAGTCTGTGATAGTCCTTCATAGATGGTTTATACCACAAACCGTCTGTGATAGTTCACTCTATACCTTAAATTTTTTTCTGTTTTTTTGCTAGTCTCAAGAAATAATGTTACCCATGCTCTTTGAAAACAAGTAAATACAGAGGCAAGTATAACAACACATTCTATTACAGGATACAAGCTAATGAACTCTTCGTGGCACGATGGTGAGGCTGAACAAGACACACTTACGATAAGAGCGTGTTGTCCAGCCTACCGTGGTGCCACAACGAAGGCGCTAGATCACGGCAGTAGTCAGCGTCGTCGAGGAATAAGCAAATACAGAGGCAAGCACAACAACACATTCTATTACAGGATAACAAGCTAATGAACCCTTCGTGGCACGACAGTGAGGTTGAACAAGACACACTTACGACAAGAGTGTGTTGTCCAGCCTACCGTGGTGCCACAACGGAGGCGCTAGCTCACAGCGGAGGGGAGGATGCAGGAAGCTAGCTAGTGGATGAACTCATGCGTGACTACCGGTGGAAAGGTAGATGGCGAGTTATTAATAAGGGTTGAGCAGTGGGAGGAACTGGTGCCTGCCATTCGATGTGGGGAGAATGGACGGGTGAGATCGAAATCCTGGGGTATACGCCACAGATCTATGACGTGTCATTATCAGAGACGTTTGTTATACAACCGTCTGTGATAATGAATATCAGAGACGGTTTGTTATATGAACCGTTTGTGATAATGCACATATCAGAGACGGTTTGGTATACGAACCGTCTGTGATAAGTCAACATCAGAGACGGTTTGAAATACGAATCGTCTATGATAAGTTAATATCAGAGATGGTTTGGAATACGAACCGTCTGTGGTATTAATATCAGAGATGGTTTGGTATACGAACCGTCTGTGATAACCCTTTAAAATGCGTGCCCTAATCCAACTCTTCTAAACTGTGAGATCCTCTCCCTCATATTTTTCACCAGATTTCTCAATAATGACATCTAATATTATTTTGATATCCTTCCTCTCATCCATCCATCATGAGTTGTTCGGCCGTAACCTTTCACATGCGGCCAGCAATTTATGTCTGGAGCAGCTCCTCCGCTCACGCCTTGCTCTCCTTCCTCCACTCGCTTCCATTTGTTAGCTGGACCTTATCATTCGCCGTCGACGGAGGTGTCTCGTTGGCGCTCAGGAAAGGGAAACCACCCTCAGCCTCGTTTTTCTCTGCAATGTGCACAAAGCGGAGCAAGCTCTTGCGGCATTGGAGAGACACATGGATAACCTTGTCGATCAAGCAGAATCAGCCGATTCTGAGGAAGCTTATCATGGCATCCTCTTTGAGATTATGGGCCATGCTAATGATTTGCCCAAGCTAGAGGAGGAAGTGGAGAGGCAAGGACAATCTTCACGTCATTCGAGAACTCAACAGCTGATCCTCCAACTCCAAAAGTTGAAGAAGAAGCATATGAAGCCCAGAAGATTAGGATTTGGGAATCTCTTTTTTTAAGACTTTTGTAATAAATTTGCCTTGAATTCGACTCTCATCTTAGTAGCTTCTTTAGTTCATTATCAGAGACGGTTTGTTATACGAACTGTCTGTGATGTCTCAATGATCACAGACGGTTCGTGTTAAGAACCGTCTGTGAAAGTTCACAAACGGTTCATATTAAGAACCGTCTGTGAAAGTTCACAGACAATTATTAACATCCGTCTGTGAAAGTATCATAGATGGTTACTAGAACAAACTGTCTGTAATAGTTTAAGCACAGACGGTTCCATATGAACTGTCTGTAATATAGCTGTCCAGTATAGCCTCTTTTGTAGTAGTGCATGTTCGTCAGAACCATAGCCCACATCGCTCGTCGCCATGCCCTTGCGTCATATTGTGCCATCTCCGTCAATGACGTTTTGCCTTAGTTGATCATTGTATTGCTTTTGTTGGAGGTAGAGTTCATTGCAATTTAGGCTATTGTGTATATTATTGGGGGTATTCATGCAGGGTTAATCATCGATGATTTTTTCAATGATCTGTCATCTACTATGGATTACTCGATAAGATCCGCACATATAGAGTCTAAGATGGAGTTGCAGACTTTCAACACAATGAGTTAATTTGGGCTATACTTAATCGAGGAGACTTAAAAAATCAATGCTAGTTATGGGGACATCCGAATTTGATGTTGTATTCACCGTTTGGATATATTGTAATTTTGGATCATTTGTGTGACCATTGTGGAGGCCTTGGCAACATTCAATTTCAAAAGTTTGATGACACCTTAATGGCAACTAGCATGATACTCTCTAGAGTTTCTTATTCATTAGTGAATGTTATACTTTAAATCTGAGTTCGACATGAAGAATTTAAAGTCCAAGAAGGAGTTAATCATCTACATAGATACTACAATGTTTGGTATTATAGGTGCAATACATGCTAGTCATCACAACTCAATATGATGAGCTTATTGTAGAGATTGTTCTGCTCCATTGATAGTACAAGAGTTACTTTCATCCGGATGTTCTTTTACAGGAGTAGTTTCAACAATATTATGGAATTCAGTTATCTTTGAAGCTGACAGTTTGATGTACGTGATGAACAAACGTGCAAGTTGCCCTTTCAATGAGCGTTTTTGTCGAGTTTTATGTTCCAGGTGGAGCATGTCAGATTCCATGATATATATTCTTCGCTATCTATCTAATGCCACATGTGACATTTTTGGCTTATTTCATTCAATAATTGATCCTTTGTTTCAGGATGCCAATTGCATAGACTCAAACTTTACTGGGATTAGGAACTACTGAAGACCCATATTTGTTTGCCTACTTTGTTGATAGTTGTGTGTTTGAACCTGCCAAAGATTTGCTCAATTTTGCTTCATGAGAAGTATTTGGATAAGACTATTTTAGTCTTTCTTGTTGAAGATTAGTTTGATAGGCTTTCAAGGCACAAGGTCTGGCGATGAAGGCTTACTTTAAGGAAATTTTGATATTTGGCTAAAGGAGTGAATTCATCTTAAGGTGGAGATTGTTAAAATGTGATCCAAATTTGTCATCATCTCAGTACTGGACACTGCATCAGATGTAACATCGAGCAGTGCATGCGCTGCGCCGTGTCAGACGTGGCAACGATAGGTGTATCCGACTCTAATTCGGCTTCTTTCTCTATTAGAGACTCTTGTTTTCTGGCCTATATATATACCCTTGCAGTCGCACGGTTGAGATACGTCGAAGTTCCCTGTGCTTGTAATCTCTTCTCAGATAGTGATTCCCACCTTCGTGCATCCATGGTTTTCCCGCAAGGGTTTTCCACGTTAAATCTGTGTCTCTTGTTCTTTTGATCCTCTATATTTGCCATGCATTTTATAACACATTTGAATCACCGATCTTGCGATTTGATTGGAGATTCATGTTCTAGTAGACGAGGTCATCTTCTCTGGTGAGCTCGCCATCCTCCTCCTTTCGATGCCACTGTCTCTCGTCTCCACCGGGTTAGGCTTCAGGGTTCACCGGAGCCCCTAAATTTAGAGAGAGAGAGGCCGGGGCGGTAGGAGGACCGCTTGTGATAGTAGGGCGGCAAGGGGACGAGGGTGCCACCTGCCATGGGTCGGAGGAGGGCGGAGGCAGTGGGTGACGAAAACTGTTGAGCATTAGGAGGCGGCTGGGGGCAGTAGCTGTCGAAGACGAGGAAAAAAGGTGGGATAGGAGAGTTGGAGGTGGAAGACGATGATGTCTGGGGAGGAGGCAGGCGACGGCAACGAGAGAGGAGGAGATGGTAGCGACAGAGGGGGTGAGAGGGTAGCCGTGGGCCTCATCAGCGAAATGGTGGAGCGGTAGCATATGGGGCAACGGTGGAGTCCAGGTGCGGCAGGAGTAGAGGCGTCACTTGGGAGCTCAAGGCGACGGCTGGGTTAAGGGATGTGGGGGAAGTTGGCTTTATCGATACATGCCATCCAACAGCTCAAACAATTGAAAAATTGTTTTATGCCAAAATTATTGGCATGATAGGTAGCCATTCCCTACAAATTATGTGGTACGCAACGCACGTAGCCGTGCGGGCAGTCGGGCACTTCGAGCGTGTATACGACCGTATGCGTGCATTTGGCAGCCTTGATGTAGACGGGAGAGCGTACCAAGTACGAGCGTACGTACGATGGATGCATGTCGTTCCAACAAATCCGGGTCTTTTGCGTGTGAATTTCATGCGTCTGGGTTTGGCTCCTAGAGCAACTCCAATCGATTCTTTATCCTGCTCTTTATTGTATATTTACCTAATATGACTCAAGAAATGGACTCCAACCGGTTCTTTATCCTCCTCTTCATTTTTATCGAGTAGCTATTTTCTCCCGGCTGCTAGCTAGATTTGGCGAGCGCCTCCTCACTCGCTTCTCAAATAGCTAGGCCATTGAAATGCTAACTCAAATAGAGAGCTGAAAATAATAGCTAGCCTCTTCATCCTAGGCTATATATCTATGCAGGATCTCCAACGGCCAAAAAACATATAAACAGTGGCTTATATAACTTGCATAATCGCGCTTTGCAAGGCACAATCATAGATAAGATTATGAAATAATCAGAATAGGAAAAAAAATCACGTATAGAATCTCGACACTGACGACCTTAATCTGAACTGATTGGACGGCCTCTCACACGTGTGTTTGTATGTTTGGGCAAAATAATCCTACAACATCTAGATCATATGTATATGAGGTCAGATCCTTCTTAAAACATGATATATGGCATTTTTTAAAACTATGACACATGACATTTAACTTTGATTCCATTAACTATCCCGTGAATCTTCTATATGAATTTACGCCATCTGTCCTGCTGTAAGAAAGGGCGCCCAGTCTCACATGCATGCATAGAACCATGTATCATAGGATTATTTTCCCTGGTTTAGCCTAATCCTTGCTGACAGCCCCCGGCTGGTTAATAACCTGGTGGTAGGGCATGCAGCGTGTGATTGTGTGTGTCTGTGTGCAAGCTCGATCGTGTTTATTGGGTTAGTGGTGCTGCAGCGCGTGTTTGCTTCCTCCTTGTCCGCGTGTTAGCTGGATTTATTCCGGCTCCTAGGAGCGCGCTTAATGGCCTTGTCGGCTGCCTCTCTGGGCATGCATAAAACTCCCTCTCTCCCTCTCTCTCTCTCGTAGTGGAACAAATGATTGTGGGTTGGTAAGTGTGTGTTTGTTCCTGTCGATCGGGCTGCTACGCAAGATCCATTTCTCTTTGCAACTCCGATCTCTTTCTCTCTCTACATTGCAAAGCAGTATATTCGATCTGGTGTTTTTGTTTTTTTTTTTAATTAGAGCTAGGAAGGTATTGCGGCTTTAGCTATACCTTTTTCATCTTTACCATGTGCCACATATATTAATTAAGAAACCATTGATCGATTAGCTTAAGATGCCTTAAAACATACACAAGGTATAAGCTGGGGGTCAAACTGTACGAGTATGAACTGGGTAGTGGTTAAAGTAACTATGTAAATCTTATATACAAAGAATAAGTCTACTTTACCCCTTAAACTCTTACGTTTATCTAATTTTTAATCTAGAAGTATAAAACCAGATATTTTACCTCCTCAACTATCAATACCATTTATTGGACCCCCTGAGACTGACGGAATGTGGTTTTTATAGAATCGAATACCGTAACCAGAGAAAGGTAAATGATTACCTCCGCTTTTTAGAATCTCTTAGTGCGCGGTAAACATTTGGATCACTCAGTGCTCAACTGCTCGATCGATCGCTCAATGTTCGACCACTCACTCGATCGCTCAGCTTTGATCTTCGACCGGTTTGTATGTACTCTAAATAATCAACACCAGGAGCAGAACATCTAGATCACTTGTGCCTTCGGGAAACTAACGCCTTCGAGTAGTCATATTTCCTCTATTTTCCTGGCAGCAATTCGACACCTTTGCACGTCGTTGTAAGCTTCAATCCAACCGCAATCACCAGCACATTTCGAGCAAATCAAGAACCAGATTGAATCAAAATGATGGTCCTGTTTGGATACGCTTATCTGAGAATCGATTTTAATCTTATCAGGATTTTGTGATAAGTCGCGGTCTGAAGAATCTGCAATCTGAATAATCTAGGCGTTTGGCAATCCTGATTTTTTTTCCCACAGATTGTCTGTCCTGAGTGTAAAATGACCTGTATGCCCTTGAGGCTGATGATAGCTCATTTATTGAATGAATACGAGCTGAATGCAATGATGGTACTAATTTTTCAGTTTTTTTAATATGGAATTTCGTTACATTAATAACTAATCCATAGGAAAATGAAATGAAATGAATAACAGGTTCAGCATTCTCATTCTCTAAAATACATTGAAATCTAGATGGATACAGCCAATCACCCAACCATAGCTGTGGCTATAGCATCACGCAAAGTACCCATATCCATGTCATCTCCTAAAGAACTCCCTTCATCTGTGCTAGATTCAGTTCCATGCGTACTATCATCTAGGATATTTGACTCGAAATCAACATCATTTATGTTACTGTCCCTAATGAAATTGTGAAGGGCCATACAAGCAACTATAATTTTTGATTGCTTGTTAACCGGAAATTGAGGTATGTTCAAGAGAATACGCTATTTCATCTTGAGGACTCCAAATGAACGTTCAATCACATTTCTCAAACTCGAATGTGCATAATTGAACACTTCCTTCAATCCCACTCGAATGTGCATAATTGAACACTTCCTTCATGCAGCAGCAGTACAGATGTACAGAGACAAATACCAGGTATAAGGATGCTACCAAACGTGCATTGGCCTTCATGTATGGATGGTGAGTTTTCATTAAATCCAATACAAGATAGACTTCAGGTTCATACTTGAAGTTTCAGGCCACTACCATTGGAAAAAATTTTGTAAACTTTTTTAAACACATGGCTCAGTAACAAATTGAACAGGTTCATGGATCCTTTAACAAAGGGAGACTATCCACTCAGCATGAGAACACTGGTTGGTAATAGATTACCAAGATTCACAAAAGAGCAGGCAAAAGCTGTAAATGGATCATTCGATTTCATTGGCCTCAATTACTATACAGCAAGATATGCTCAGAATATTAAACACAATAGCAATAGTAACAAAAGCTACAATACTGATTCATTGACTAATCAGAGAGGTAATCATGTAAGCTATCTGATTTATATTCTCCTTTTGAATAACTTGGGTGAGCTAATAGTTTTCTCTACATGCAACAACAGTAGAAAGAAATGGAACAGATACATGAAACAACAAACATGCCATGTTTTCCCCTTTTCCATCTATCCTAAATCCATCTAGCACGAGACTAACCATGCCATGTTTTCACCTTTTCCTCTTGCACCATGAAACCAAGAAACAGTCCCCCAGATCCCATCTGTCGCAACCAACCAAGATACGGCGGAAGCACCGTCTCACCTCAAGAAAGCGGCAGGCGGAGGAGCAGAGGGCGACGGCGGACGGGCGGAGGAGCAGAGGGCGGCGGCGGACGGGCGGCCTGGCGGAGTCGCGAGAGGCGACGCGGACGGCGGAGTCGATGAGGAGCCGGCGGCGCGGGTCCTCGAGCGGCGCGCAGGGAGGTGGGCGGCTCGCGGAGGAGCAGAGGGCGCGCGCGACGGCGAATCGGGCGGAGGAGCGAGAGGGCGGCGGAGTCGGTGAGGAGCCGGCGCGCGCGTCGGGTCCTCGAGCGCGCGCAGGGAGGTGGGCGACCGGGCGACGCAGCAGGGCGGCGCAGACGGCGGCTGGTGGAGTCGCGAGAGGGCGGCGGCGACGGCGGAGTCGCGAGGAGCCGCTGCGGCGTCGGGTCTCGAGCGGGCGCGCAGGGAGGTGGGCGGCTCGGCGAGGAGCAGCAGGGCGGCGGCGACGGCGGCTCGGCGGAGTGGCGAGAGGGCGGCGGCAGACGGGCAATGCGAGAGGAATCCCTAACGCTCGGGAGGGGTATTGGGCAAAAATCAGTCGCGGTGGAAGAAACGCTCCCTCGCACTCGCGGTACAGGATTGTGGTCTACAGTGCAAACGGGCATATTTCCCACCGCGGCGATTGAAAAAATCAGAAAATAATCAAAACGTTTGGGTGGGATTCTCGCTTAATTCTACCCAGAATCAGATTTTAAGCGTATCCAAACAGGGCCGATGTTTATTGCTGGATTTTTGTGGATTTACAAAGTTCCCTCACAAGCACCCCTAAAAGCCTAGCCAAAACTAAAGCCTCTTCAATCTACTCCGGAAAAACCTTCCGTTAACCCTTAGACTCTCTCTCTCTGCTTTTATAGGTTAACAATCCAAACCGCATCCTCATCAAACACGGACACCAAACACTATTCGTTCTGAAAATTAAGGGATCCGAAACCCTTTCAAACACGGGTTTTTCATAATCTCTAAACTTTCCTAGTTATGGAGTCCTTCCATAACTCTTTCAACTCAGTACGTGTTGAAGCTTCCAGAATTGCACCTCCCATAGCTTCTCCACGCATCATCCACCTTTGATCTCTACGTGCTCTAACGTGAGCCCGACCACTTTGTGACATCCTCAGCCGCCTGGACCTTACATTTCCCTCCTTGTCTCGGTCCTCCTCGTCACCGACCATGATCGTCTTCACACCCAACCTGCATATGCAAAGACCAAAGACCGCACCTTCCTAGCTTCTCTACGCATTATCCACCTATGATCTCCACATGCTCCAGCGTGAGCCCGACCACCTCGTGACATTCTCGACCACCTAGACCTCAGATTCCCCCCCCCCTTCTAGTCCTGATCCTCCATGTCATTGACCATGATCGTCTCCATGCCCAACCTGCACATGCAAAGACCAAACAATATTTTCTCGGCACAAGTCTCCCCAACTTAACCGATATCAGTCCACACACACAAACCACACCCTTAACCGTCAATAAACACAAACCAAATCATCCACGATCTCAATATCCACGCTTTTCAACAATCAACCACTCAAGAAAACTGGTCAGACCGCCAGCCCAGGGCGGTCAGACTGCTAGCCCAACAGACACGAGTACTCAAGTTACTCAAAGATCACAAGTATTGAAGTACTCGAAGCCTACGAGTACTGACCGTGAAGTATACGACTACCGACCGCAATGTCTACGACTACCAACCGCGAAGTCTATAACTAACAACAGTAAAGTCTACGACCATCGACCACAAAGTCTACGACTATGAAACAGATCGCGATGTCTATAACTAGTGATCACAAAGTCTACAACTACCGATCACCGACCAGGCATTGTAGCTTCCGAGTATCGAGCATCGACCAGATATTGTAGCAATGACCACCGACCAAGTATTATAGCTACGACCAATGATCAGTTCACTACAACTTCGACTGGTTCACTGTAGCTCTGATCATTCGTCGTCGTTCCGCTACGGTTGTTCAGCCGTGGTCGTTCTGTCGTGCTCGACCTACTATGGTCGTTTTGCCGTGGTCAACATGTCGTAGTCGTTTTGCCATGGTCGACCTGCTATGATCGTTCTGCCATGGTCGACATGCCGTAGTCATTCGTCATGGTCGATCTGCCGTGGTCGATATGCCGAGGTCGTTCTAACATGGTCAACTTGGCATGGTCGATATGTCGTGGTGGACATGCCGTAGTCGTTCTACCGTGGCCAATCTACCGTGGCCGTTCTGCTGTGGTCAACCTACCGTAGTCGATCTGTCGTGGTCATTCTGTCATGCTCATAAACTATCAGACTTCCAACTATGGTCGAAGTCTGCTGATTGAACCACCCAATACAAGGCCGATCGGACTACCGACTACTGATCGTGGTCCACGCCTCTAGTTACCATCTGTGGTCGAAGCCTACTGGTCAAACCGTGGTCAGACCGCTCAATACAAGGCGGTCAGACCGCTTATCCTAGATATTTCTGTAATTCCAGTTATCCAAAAAAGCATCGACCAAAACTTTTATAAACACAAATTTTAATGCAACCCAAATGTCAATTATTCATCATCACTAATTTATGACCTATCCACATCGTCTAACAATCTTCCACTTGATGAATACATTGACAATACCTCAAAATCTTTCAAATTAGATGAGTTTTGAAAGAAAAGCAAAATTTGCGAAAATAAAGTTTTAAAGCTGCAGAGAAAAAATTTCACAAACCATAGCAGCAAACTCTCGGCAAAAGCAGTAAACTCTCAGTAAAAACTCATAAAACTCCCCCTCAACATAAGAGAAGCAACTTTCTCCAATTTCCCCCTCAACACAAGAGAAGCCAATTTCTCCCATTTTTCTCCCCCTTTTGGCAACGTAATCAGCAAGAACTTCAGAGAAAGAATAGTTCTAAGAAGGAGCAATGAGAATAAACATCAAGAAACTTTGTACGTTGTCCAAGTCATTTTGCATTGAATTAACAAATTAACCAAGCTATCTTTTTTAGTAGAGCTCCTTAGGTCATATAAAGTCATATATCATATAGCACTGTCACAACTAGTCTTTAGCATGATTAAGCAAATTAGATTAATGACAGCCATCTCAACAATGACCAAACCAATTAGAAAGAGGACAATGAGATATCGCACCAAAAATCGAAAGCCTAAAAGTGAAGCAAACTTTAAGTCTAGATGAGCTAGCAGTCTCATATAGCAACATATTGCTCCACACTCAATTCTTAAGCATGTGACATGCTTGTAGCATACTTATTGTCATGATGACATGCTTGTAGCATACTTCTTTTATATCGTGGCATGATTGAAGTATACTTCTTTTTATTTGTACACTTTTTATCCTTTTTCTTTTTGTTTAACCATGGCATGCTTGAAACATACATCTTTTCAAATGTCTCTTTCTCATTTTTTTTCATAACATGCCAAATTGACTGAACATAAAAATATTGCAATATGAAACATATGAACGTCATAGCCAAGATTTAAAATAAGACTCAGAATCAAGCTAATCATTTTAGATTAACATCGCAAAGTACTATATATAATCAATCTAGTCAAAGCATTTCGCCATGTCATGCTTCAGTTCAAATGTAGCAGATTTATTATAACCAGTCATGGTCAAAGCTACACAGCATATGAGTAAATATGATAAAGGAAGCTCTACTACTCATTTGATTTCAATAACTTAGACTTGATGAATTATTTGACAAGTATAATAAACAAAGTTTCTGAAATTTCTTTAAACAACAAGCTCAAGCATCATTTAACTTTGATCTCCACGTGCTCCAGCGTGAGATTGACCACCTCGTGACATCCTCGACTGCCTGGACCTCAGATTTCTCCCTCTTAGTCCTGGTTCTCTTCGTCGCCAACCATGATCATCTCCACGTCCAACCTGCACATGCAAAGACTGAAGACCACACCTCCCGTAGCTCCTCTACGCATCATCCACATTTGATCACCATGTGCTCCAGTGTGAGCCTGACCACCTCATGACATTCTAGACCCCCTAGACCTTAGATTTCCCCCTCCTTATCTCGATCCTCCTCGTCATCGACCATGATTATCTCCACGCCCAACCTACACATGCAAAGACCAAAGGACATTTGTTTAGCACAAGTTCTCTCTAACTTGACTGATATCAGTCCACACATGCAAACCACACCCTTAACCATCAATAAACACAAACCATATCATCCACGATCTCAATATCCATGCTTTCCAACAATCAACTTCAGGCCACTTAGGAAAACCGGTCAGGCCACCAGCTCAGGCTAGTCAGATCGCTAGCCCAACAGACACGAGTGCTCGAGGTACTCGAAGATCACAAGTATTAAAGCACTCGAAACTTACGAGTACCGACCGTGAAGTCTACGACTATCTATCACAAAGTCTACAACTATCGACTGTAAAGTCCATGACTAACGATCACAAAGTCTACAACTATCGACCATGAAGAGGTCGCATTGTCTCAAGGGGGGTAAAGTGAAGAATATTAATAGTAAAGGGGTGTCCAATACTCGATTTTGTAGTTTAGGGGTTGATTTCCATACTTTCACAAGAGTTCAAGGGGGGTAAAATAGACTCATTCCTATATATAATATATACATGTATCTTTCAAACAGATTGGGATTCAAAGTGAGATACGGTTGGGTTTGGACATGGATCATGTGAATACTGTGTATGACTTTGCATAGATTAGTACTCCATTTAGTATGGAGTTAATGGTAGATTCCTAGTCATACATCGATTGATTTGCGTGTACCTAAAATCTTGTTATAAAATGCACGATAAGATATAAAATAATAAAAATAATCAGTATCATAAGACAAAAAAATTAATGTGAAAAACCCTTGTGGAAAAATCCACAGACACATAATCGACATAATCACTATATGGAGGAGATGTTACATAATGCTCTTGTCATATTACATGTGTAGATAACTTAAAGCATGTTATCTATCGTGAGGCTAACAGGGGTATAAATATCTATGGGAACAAGAGTACTAGACAAGGAAGGAACAATCCTAGTAGGCAATGAAATAGAGGCTTACTCAAAAACTAGAACGGTAACTTGCTCGGAAATAAAAACAACACCCTGCTTCAAGATGGAAGAGAGACTCAGAAGATGACGATGAAGAGTTGTAATCAGAAGCGCCTCGAGGTGCCATGTCTAACTCCAGTTGGCACAAACACATTTGGACACCACGTTTGATGCAAGTCGGTGTAAAGTCAATAACAAATATGAAAATTAACACAATCATAACCTCCAACCAAATCGCAAGTCATACTGATCATAATATATCATTCCAGCAAAACATGATCTGATTCTTCAAGTGATTAGAACGACCATATTCAAATCATAAAATACAACAATCTCCACCTTAAGCTGAATTCCTTTTGTAACAAAAAAAACAACCCAAGTACTTCTCAAATAACATGTAAAACACTTTTTGTATGTCAAATGTCCAAAAGGACTAATAAGTAATACCGACCAAATCTGAGTAGAGCTCAAATTTAGTGGTAGAAACTAGTTTTGTCATCATATCAGCTAGATTATCATAAGTACTAATCTTACAAACTTTAATATCCCTTGAGAAATAACTCCTCGGATGAAGTGATATCTGATATCAATATGTTTTGTTCTCTCATAGAATATTTGGTGTTTTGTGTTTTGTAAGACAAATAGCACTCTAACCATCAAAGTGGATATTGGTGCAAGATGTACTTCCATAAAGCTCTGGAGGTTGTTTTCTGGGTTGATTCTCATTTGGTTGTATGGTTGGTTATCTTGGATACTCGTTGTTTCGGATCACAAATTCTTTCTTGCAAAGTCTTTCGTTTGAGTGTTTTTCAAGGTGTTGTCAATGTATTCATCAAGGAGGAGGTTGTTAGACCATGTGGATGATCGTGATTAAAAATGATGATGAATAATTAACATTTGGATTGCTTTGGAATTGGCATTTGTGAAAGTATCGGGTGATTGTTGTCGAAGATTTTGGGTTCAAGTGGTTTTGGCCGTTTACAAGTGGTTTTGATTATTTTCGAGTGGTTTTTGCCTTCATCAAGTGTTTCGTTGGCTTTACGACCATGACTATTGTTTAGGACCACGCATGGCTTTATGACCACGGTTGTCATTTACGACCACAACTGTATAACAACGTTCAGCTTCGACCATGCATGACTTCGACCACGACAACAAGACTTCGACCACGGGAACACGATTTCAACCACGGCAACTCGACTATGACCACAATAGATCAACCATTGAAGGGAATCATAACCACAGTACTTTTGCATGGTCATAGCTTCAGTGCTTTTGAGAGTCGTGGACTTTATTGGTCATACTCAATAGTCGTAGAATTTAGTCGATAGTTGGTGACTTTGCAGTTGATGGTCATATATTTTGTTGACTGTTCTTATAGTCGTATGTGTTGCAGTCTTGTCAATAGACGTAGACCAAGTAGTCTACTGTCGTTGTCTTCGGTAGTTGAAGGCTTTACGACTGGTCACCATAGGCTTCTCGGTTGGTACTCGTACACTTCGTTGTCAAAATGAGTGCTTCACTCTTTGTGATGTTCGAGTATTTTGAGTACTCGTGTTAGGCCAGTGGGGTGTTTGGTTGGTGCTTGATAGAACGGTATCGGTACTCAGTAGTCGGAGTGACTAGGTACTCAATGGTCGATGAGCGATAATTGTGAGTGTTGTAGTTGGTTGTCGATTACAAGTACTTGTTGTGCTTGGTGGTCGTGCTGAATGATCGGAAGAATGAGTTTCGGAAAGCGATAGTCTTTTGCAGTCGTACTTGGTAGTCTGAAATAGTTTTCTAGGTAGCGTTGAGGTGATTGTTCTTGTACGACCAGTTGGTGGCCGTGCATGGTGTTATTCCTGTCTCTGGATGAACAAGGATGTTGTGAGTTATTGTGCTTATGACGATCAAGCTGTGAAGAGATTGTGTCAGGAAAACGATTCTTTGGTCTTTGCATGTGCAGGAGAGCATGTAGATAATCACGGTCGTGACGAGGATGACTAGGACTAGGATATGGAGATCTGAGGTCCAGATGGTTGAGGATGTCACGCGATGTGGTCGAGCTAATGCTGGAGTGTTACGAATAGAGTCGATGGGTTGGAAGAGGTAGAGTTTGAATAAAACCCATGTTAGGAAAGGGTTTCAAGTCCCTTGATTTGAGGAAGAGATTAGGTGTTGTGTTCATGTTTGAATCGGACACGATTAGGGACATTGGCCTATGAAACCAGGGAGAGATTTAGGCTAACATAACGGGTCTTTAGGGCTTTCATTGAGGAAGTTTTTAGGGGTGCCGTGATGGCACCCCAAAAAACTTGTTGTAGAAACAATAGATCATATCTATTCCAAAAAAAGTTAATCAGCAGGATATTTTTCTGAGCATTGTTCTTCTTGCGTCGTTGGCAGCTGGCTAACAGATCTCGTCCAAGTGCTATCGAGCACGCAGGTGTCTTCGGCTGATACTCGTTCAAGTGGAAGTGTTTGAGCAATCGAAGGTTTCTGCGCGGCTTAGGTATGTGACCGGGTTCGACCACGTGCAGAGGCAGTCGTAGCGAAGCGATCGAGTGTGTGATCGAACGATTAGCACATTCGTGTGCCAAGTAATCGTTCGAGTAATCATTGTCGACCACATAGAGATTGACGAAGCGGAGGCAATCATTCACACCCCCCCTCCGATAGCGCCATATGGTCCTACATTCATGCATGGCTATCATTCACTTCTCTGACTCATCAAAGTAGATTCCCTTAGAATAAGTTGAAGGTTCAGTAGTGTTTTTAATGTCTTCTACCATGTTCAAACAATAAGCCACAATATTGACTTCTTCAATTAACCTCTTCAGAGGCTGAATTTTCCTCCTTTCCCAACCAACTGCAATGGATTGTTAATTCTGACCCATTCCTATCAGAAGATTGCTGGTCGAAGCTAGAACAAGGATATCTTATGTATCCTCATTGTCATCCTCTGATGAGAATCATGAATCAATGATGTGCTCCACTTGCATGCTGATCTTCTATGGCTTCTCAATGGGAGTATCGCTGGTCATAATTCCTTTCAATAGAGTAGACTTATTGAAAGTAACACTTATGACCACCTTTCGAGTCTTAGGATTCCACAACCTATAACCTTTAACTCTTGGTTATAGCCGTGGAAGATGCCCTTAATGGCTCTTGACTCAAGTTTACCTTTATCAATGTGAGCATAAGAAGGACAACCAAAAAATTTTATGCTCGAGTAGTCTACAGGAGAACCAGACCACATATTGATCAAAGTTTTCTTATCGATGGCAGTTTTCGGTGATTGATTGATCAAATAACAAGCGGTCAAAGTGGCTTTATCCCAAAAACACTTTGACAAACCAAATGTCAAGAGTATGTAGTGCACCTTTTCTACCATGGTTCTATTCATGCCCTTGGCCACACCATTCTGCTGAGGTGTGCCTGGTACTGTGTAATACCTTACAATACATTCTAATCTACATAAGGCTTCAAATTCTCCTAAACAGAATTCCATGCTATTATTTCTTTGGAGTTTTTACATGTCTATTTCTCTATCATAATCTTCCACTCTTTGAGTATCTTGAACATATTAGACTTGTGCTTGTGAAGTATGCCCAAACTCTTCAAGAGTAGTCATCGATAATGGTCAACATATAATTGGCACCTCCAAGGTATGGAACGTGGGACTTACCCCACAAATCAGAGTGAACATAATACAATATGCTTTTTGAAGAGTGATTGGCAAAGGTGAAGCTCACCTTCTTCTATTTACCAAAGACATGGTGTTCACAACACTTTAATTGGTCGACGCCTTGGCCATTGAGTAGACTTCTTTTGCACAGCTCCTTTAACCCATCTTCACTCATATGCCTGAGACGCATATGCTATAGACTTATCCGATAGCATTGGACAACCTGGTCTAGGCAATAGTCACCTTCTCAACCAGGGTAGTGCCTCGAAGATGACAGAGGTTTGCTGCTTTCATATCACCTTTCATCAGAACAAGAGAACCTTTGGAGATCTTCAGAACTCCACCTCCACCTTAAAACTTGTACCATTTGGTATCAAGAGTACTCAACGATAAGATGTTCCTCTCCAAATTTGGAATGTGTCAGACCTCCGATTGGGTTTTGATGGTGCCATCAAACATGTTGATCTAGACAAAACCGATGCCTGCAGTCTTACACAGAGTATTATCTCCCATTAACTAGTCCCAGTTCGGGCTCATGTGAAAGCGTAGGCTGAATCAAGAATCCTTTCATCGCTAGTTTTAGAATCGCCAGCAAAGGTAGCAAGAGTATCCTTTTTGGAACCTTCTTTTGTGACAACGGTGAGCTTAGCTTTGTCATCTTATTGATATTTCTTGGAACTATTATTCCTTTTATCCTTATTTTGCAGTTTTCACCGCATAGAGATGTCGTGTCCACCATTCTTATAGTAGTGGCATGACTTCTTGGCCTTTGACATCGAACAAACTTTGTATCTACTCAAGTTCTACCTTTGGAATAACTGGTCGAAGACCTCTCAACTGATCTACCCTAAATGGACAAACCTCCTGTTTGCGAACTCGAGCTCTCACTCGAAAACCATACTTTACATCTTTTCTTTTGCATATAGAGCTTCATAAACCTCCTTCAGAATAAGAGTATCTCGGCTGTAGAGAATTATGTCTCTAAACATAGAGAATGAAACAGGCAACAAAAAGTGTAGAATATGACCCAAATCTTCATTATCATATTTAACCTCCATAGCTTCAAGTTGGAAACCACATCTTTAAATGCGGTCAGATGATCTTGCACCGATCCTCCTTCTACCAACTTGAGTGAGAAAATCTTCTACTTCAGATGCATCTTGCTAGTCAGATTCTTTGCCATGCAAATTTGTTCCAACTTTAGCCATAACGCAATAGCAGCGGCCTCCTTCATAACTTTCTGGAGGATATTATTAGAAAGATGAAGATGAATTTGAGTGAGAGCCTTTGGTCCCTCCTTTTCTTCTCTACAATGGACCATGCAGTAGGCATCTTATCGATTTCCAATTACACATCATCCAAATCGAGCAGTGAAAAAAATCATTTGCATCTTGACTTGGCAAAGAAAAATCTTGTGTCACAATCTAGTAGCGGAATGTCATACTTCATTGATGCCATGATGAATATGCCCTAGATTGATTAGGCAAAAAACTAAGCTCTAATACCACTTGTTATGAAAACACACAATGAGATATGAAACAATGAAGAATAATTAGTAGCATGATATAGATTTAATGTGGATAACCCTTGCAAGAAAAATCCACAGACGCATGATTGACAAAATCACAATATAGAGGAGAAGTTATCGAATGCCCTTGGTTTATTACATGTGTAGATAACTTGAAGTGTGCTATCTATCATAAGACTTACAAAGGGTACAAATAGCCTTGGGAATCAGAGTCCTAGACGAGAAAGGAACAAAATCCTGATCAGTCATACTGATCAGAATATATTTTTGGAGCGAAACTTGAACGGATTATTCAAGTGGTCAAACCAACCAAATTCAGATCACAAAATGCAACAAATATACTTATTTGCATTAGTCCTTTTTATCTTACGCTATCTTAATTTATGCATTGTCACTTGTACACTTGCCAAGGTTTTATTACATTATAGGCATTACATATATAATAGAGGTGGAGGGAGGCAACCCCCACCCCTCATCTTCAGCACCCCACTGGCCCCTCCTTCCCTCCCTCTCCTTTTCTTCAGATATAAAAGTTTTTGCTTGGTGCTGCTCAAGTCCTTCTCTCATCGTCATAGAGTCACCAGCCACCATTGACCTCGTATCTCAACAAATCTGGAGCCTCTTGTTGTCCTCGACCTTCTCTCTGGCTCCATTATCGTTCCTATCGCCGGAGCTCGATGAATCCAGACATCCGTCTAGCCTTGCTACCAGTTCTAACTTGGGTCTCTATGCCGCTGCTTACTGTTTTTGGCTATTCCTCCTCCTCGGCCTGGCTGGTCGGGCCTAGTCGTAACTGCACATGGGGTGCGCTTAGTTGGCCGGGCCAAGTCGCGGCCACGTAGGGGGTGAGTGGCTTGACGAGCGACGTATCGATGCCTATGGTGCCATTGGTGTCCTCCTTCTTGGTGAGGCTGGCTAAGCCTAGTCACGTCCTCGCGGAGGTGTGTTGTTCGGTGGGTAGCTCAGCTATGGCTACAACGACATGGGAGTCCTCCTTCTCGGTGTGGCTAGCCAAGCTTGGTTGTGGCTGCATGTAGAGTGCGCATTGTCTACATCGTGGTGTGAGAGGAGGGGCTACTTCCTCACCCACTTCAATCTAAAGCTTTCTATTTGTCCTTTGGTGTATTATGCTTGTTGTGGTTCTTGTGCTCTTTGCTATAGCTTGTCATGTTGGTATTGTCATTCATTGTAAGTGTAATTGGTGCTGCCATAGCCATGGTTGGCTCTGATGAGTCGTGGTGTCACTTTTGCCATGGTGAGCACTTTGGTGTGGATGGCTATATTTCAAGCCCTTATATGAGTTGTGGTTCTTCAATTTTGTACAGTGCCTCATTGGATACCCATTGGTCTTCAGTTTGTTAGTTGGGTGAGGCATTAGGCTCCTCTTGGTTTCTCGGCGAGAGGCAGTTGTTACTTGTTGGGGCCGCGTTTGTTGTTTACCCATTGGGCGCTTGCCTTGCTAGTGCTTATGGTGTTTTAGTAGGAGTTTATTTTGGGGATACTTCCCTGGTGTTGGTGTCTCTCCACTTGGGGCCGATGTTAGTGTCTGCGATGTTTCTCTTTAAGGCTGCGTTTGTTTTCTCCTCTTTTTGGAATGAATGACATATTCTTGTCCTTGGTTTCAAAAAGAAAAATACCCAAGGTTGAGGTCCTTGAGGATTAAAAAACTTACGAAGAAAAGAAAAATAATGATAAGGCACACGGTAAAGAAACTAGGAGCGATTGACGAACGGTTACCAACTTACTGCTAGGGACTGGAATTCACACCAAAAGATGAGAATACATACACAGGTGGAGCTGCATATCTTTGTTTATAAGGAGAACATAGCTTCGAATCCGTGAATTTAACCAATCTTATGTTTTACAACTAGCCTACACTATAGCCCCATAATTACTATGGAAATTAACCCGTTCCAAGAACACAGGGTGATGGTGTTGCTAATATAATGTCAAACATTTCTTATCATATATATTGATTATGTACACACAATGACTATGTAGCAGTTTTGAGTGTCGTGCGCGCATCAGATGGTGTATATGCATGCCGTAGATGAGGCACTAGATTCTGAATAGAACTGAAGCATCAGATGTAGAGTACATCACCAAATGGCGTAGCAAGAAAAGAAAGTGTAACGACCCTATTTTAAGAATAGAGCTGTCGTATTTCCAACAACAGTCTAAAAGTTCAGTTGTAGATAGAATGAATATCATGTCTACTTATGAATATTTAAAAAGAATTAGTTTGATTAAAATATGACCTAATGGCCAAACTATAACAGCTTTACAAGTGTCTAAGTCCAAATTTTAACTTATATTAAGAAAAATTGATAAAATCCCACAGGAACGCTTGAGTGCGGTCATAACTCTAACACGTTAGCTAATGCATCCTTCCTTCTTCAGATAGTATTCTAATGAAATAAGCAAAATTCAATACACTAGGTACTCCGCAAGCCATATGGGAAGGCTATTTAACTACCATACAAGGTGTTCAACTAGACAGATTTCCGGGTTGTAATATGGTAAGAATAGATGCAAGTTTGCTAGAAAAGAACTTTGAACTTAAAACAGTAAAATATTATTTAATTAACAAATGGGGTTTTATCTTCCGCAATCTACATTAAAATTCAACAAATTCTACTTATGCCTTGTTATTGGAACTACCCAAGAAACATAGCTCTATTGACTGGGAGTATGGTGTATTCAAATACCATATTTTATACTTTGTAAAGTTGATTAAATTTACCCACAAGATATCTCGAACTTATAATATCAAACTGTAGACACATAACATGATAGCGCACGACTGAGCTAAGACAACAGGGCCATTTCACTGTACATTTTGTTCTAGTTTCTACTCGGTAAGGTCAGAGCCATTCTTTCAACCCCATCGGGAATCCACAGGCCACTGTGAAAATCGTGGCCCAACGTTGACTGGACCTACTGTTGTGAAAAATGCTAAGTGGCATACCTAGCCCAACTTCCACCTCACCCCTTTTCTTGTGGGCCATCCCGAAACCCTAGGATAGCGGTCTTTCCAGAAGATATTTGATCGGATTGAGTAGTGTACTATACCAAGTTAACAAGTCAAACTTGTGGTTGAGCGAGTTCTATGTTATTTACTTGGCACAAGAGTCTAGTTCTTATAAGACTATCATTCACATACCTATGCACATGGGCACTACCCACCATATCATACAAAACCCTCAATCTTAGCGTGAGGTTATAGGCCCTAACCATCTAGTGGCTTCCCACCAAGTTGCCTCAACCCTAATACCATTTGAAAGTCTACCAGCATAAAGCCTAATTATTCTTAGTAGTTCAAGTAAATCATTCTAATTGTGACATTTACTAATAGCTATCCAAAGAGTGATTAATTACCAAAATTGTCAAGGTGAATATGGCCTTTATAAATATGACGAGGCTTTTCGGTGGTAGGATCTAACTATGCATCATATCATTCCAAACTATTATTGAATATAAATAAGATTACGCAAATAGTATTAATGAAAGTTATGATATTTTAATAATATGGGATCAATATGATCAAGGACATGTGACTTACCTTCAGAGTTATTGATTACTTCTTTGTAGTCTTATCGTTTAACATCATCTACCTTAATTACATTAATAGTTTCTCTATTAGCCAACCAGTCGAATTCAAATGCTAGCACAAAAGAATGAATACAAATAAGTTTTGGGTGAATAGTAATGGGTCAGATAAATAGTACTAGGTTGACACCATTCCTAACGAGTCAGGTTTGGTGAATAGTATTGAACCTATTTACTGTAGTTGTGGATCGGGCTGAACATTGTTTGCGTCAGGTTTGGTGAATAGTGTTAGGCTAGACTGGGTATTATTAGGTTGCACAGTACTAGGCTTGGCCCAATAGGCTGATTGGGCTGAAAGTTTGGCTCAGGGTGGCCTTGTTGGCCCAATTAACTTGGAGCCCAACTCTCTTCAGAACGACCCAAAGCTCACTCTAATGGCAGCCGAAACAGAGAAATGGCGACGGCTCGAAATTGGATGACGGCAGCAAGCGGCGATGTGGCAAGCAACTATGGGACACGAGCAACCCATTTTGGGCATGCGCATGGGTGTAGATGGTTTGGAATTGGCCAGCTGCAGTGGTGTTTGGCCGAAACAGGGCCATGTCATAGCGGAGCTACATCAAAACTCTGGTCGAATTGAAGACGACTTGAGCATCTAAGAGGTATGTGGAGTCTGACGATGGTGATGGCTCAACTCGGGATAACTTAAGATGTGCTAGCACTACTACAAAAAAGCTTATCACAAACAATTTGAAAACGTCATTGTAGATGGTTTTTGAACTATCTGTATTTATGGGTTTGTAATACCGTAAGTGCATTACATATAGTTCCTAAATAGAACCATCTATGATAATATATTATCACAGACAATTCTTATTATGAACTATCTGTGATAGTATATTATCATATATGGTTCCTAAATAGAATAGTCTGTGATAAGTTTCGACCGCAACTCAAAAATATGCCTCCTTCAATTCATCAACATTCACTGATTGCGCTGTTTGCGCTAATTGTGCTCTAAAACAGCGCAATCAAAAAATATAGATGAACCAAAGTAGCCCTATTTATGAGAAAAAGATTATCCTAGCCATATCCATCCAAGCATCACATGCAAGAACTAAGGCATCAACAATAATTTTCACATGCATCATATACATCCAAGCATCAAGGAAGAAAGGGGAGGGAATCGGATAGGGGCATGAACCAAGTACTAGCACCGATGAAGGAGAGGAGGCGGCAGCGTCACCGTTGTATCACGATGGTGACACTATAGAAGGTATTCTTACAACAAGAGTGCCTTGTGCAGTAAACCGTGGCATCACAACCGGGCGCGGAGGAGCTCGGGGGAGGCAGCCAGCGCTTCGATCGGCAGCTTGCGGGAGCTAGCAGGCGCATTGATTTGGAGTGTGTTTGGGGGAGGCGTGCGGGGGAGGTGTATATAAGGGCATTTGGGTAGCGGAACCGAGAGGTTGCGATGCTTCAGTTTGCAAGTTTGAATAGAGGGGGCGGCAAAATCGGGCGACACATTATCACACACAGTTTTTAATACAAACCGTTTGTGATGAAGTAATATCACAGATGGTTTTTAATACAAACCATCTGTAAAGTATCACAGACTGTTCTTACCAAAAACCGTCTATGATATTGCCAAATATTACAGATGGTTCTTGGTAAGAACCGTCTATGATACTTCAAAGACGGTTTTCACCATGAACCGTCTGTGATATTTCTCTTCACAGATGGTTTGTATTAAAATCGTCTATGATTGTACTTAATACTAACAGTTTTTGTTAACCATCTGTGATGAGACTCTAGTATAGCTTGTTTTGTAGTAGTGTAGCGACGGTGACCGTGAACAGCCAGGTGATGGAGCATGGCAACAACGAGCTTGGGATGGCGAGGTAGGACGAGACACTGGGGATAGCTTCGCGGGGTTGAGGCGATGCTATGGTTGTATTTAATTTGATCGGAGATGAGGCTACAGTGAGAATTTGAATTTTGGGCTCACCCGCGAAAACTTGGGTGCCAACGGTAAAGCTTGGCCGGAGAGGAGGAGGAAGCGCGCGGTGGCTGTGAGGTGATGCGAAAGGTGGTGAGGGAATTGCCGAAGTCGACTTTATAATCGGCGAAGGTGGTGGTGAAAGGGGCGAGGCGAAGGCGTGCTCAGCGCGTGGGCAATGACGTGGATGGTTGTGCGAGTTCGGCATCGAAACGGCAACGCAGTGCCAGTGCGGGAGTCGTCGCTTCTCCCTGGAGCGAGTGCGTGAGGTGGCGGTGAAGAATGGTTGTGGCACGTCGTGAACAGTCGAGGTTTAGCTGTGGTGCAATTTAACGGCGAGGACGGCGTGGCTGGGTTTAATATTGGAGTGAGGTGGCGTGTAGGTGCAACTTGGCACGGATGAAGACGATGGCAAGCAAGTGAGGCAATGTGAGCATGTGCGGATATACAGTGTTGGGCCGGGGTCAAGTGACACCGACGACCTCTGGCCCAACCCACATACCCCACCATATATTTTAGCTAGTGACCCCATGAAAATCACAGTGACCCAAAGGGCGGCGCCCACCTACACTCGGTGACTCTAGTACTCTACCCACCGGCACGCCCGATCCGCGCGCGTCCTCGGCCGCCGCGGCTCACCTCATCCTCATGGCCTCGCTCCCGACGACCGCAACCCCACCGCCGGCCGCCGCTTGCACGCACGTTTGCGTCCGCCGCCTCGCTCGCGCTCCCGACACGACCGTGTTTCCACCGCGCCGCGCCGCCTGCGCTGCGTCGCGCCCGCGTCCGCCACGGCCTCGTCCTCGCTCCCGACGCTACGCATCCCACCGCTGGCCGCTGCCTCGCCGCGCAGACGCCCGCGTCCATCACGGCCTCGCCGCTCGCTCACGACGCGACCGCTTTACCGCCGCCGCCGCCGCGCTGCAGCGCGTCCGCGTCCATCACGGCCGCCGCTTCGCTCCGACGCGACGCGCCTTACCGCCGCCACCGCCGCGATGCGCCCACCGCATCCGCCGCCTCGCGGCCTCGCCTCGCTCCGAGCGACGCATGCGCGCCCCGCGCCGGCCGCCGACCTCACTCGCACGCGCTCCCACCACCGCCGCCGCGCTTGCGCTGCGCGCGCGCCGCGTCCGCCGCCTCCCACGGTCCCACCGTTGAGTCGCCGAGCACAGAGCCGAGAGCGTGGAGCAGTAATCTGACATTAGTACTCTAGGTCTCTAGTAGTAGTAGTTTAGTAAGTAGTAAGTAACCTTTTAAGCTTCCAAATTTCCAAATTGGTTTGTTGATAGTTGATGTAATGAGAATACAATTAGTAAGAATTATCTTTTATGTTTCAAAATTAGTACGAATGATCGATGAAGTAACATATGTTCAATGTTTTACATTTGCTATTTAGAGAATGATCGATATTCGGATGAAGTAACATATGTTCAATGTTTTACATTTGCTATTTAGGAACTAAATATTAACGTTTAAGGATACAAATTACAAAATAAAGAGAAGCAAGACATTGTTATCAATGATGCATTTGTAATGTATTTTTTGTTATATCGCTTTATAGTTCTAGACTTATAGTATATTAGATTGTTACTTGATTGAAATTTAGCCCGGGGCATGATCCAATCCTGGTTCCGCTACTGCATGGAACTATAGTACTAGTTTATTACTAGCTATTAGCCTCTATCAATTAGTGATGTATGTTTATAGTGACCCCGGCGATCGTTTTTCCTGGATCCGCCCCTGATGTGAGCATGTGTGCGGATAGCGATATGACACGAGGCGACGGCAACAAGGCAGGAGACGGTCTGCGAAAGTATGTTTTCCTATTGTAGAATGCGAAATTCTAAAAAAGAAAAGCGGAATTTGGTTGAAGTTTTTGGATTTAGCAAAAATTTCAAATAAATTCAAATTTTTAGAAAATTTTTGTGTTGTTTCACAGACTGTCAATCGAGGCCGGCGGAGACACTTGAACCAGACGAATCTTACTATTTTGTCAGCGCAACGATCGAAATCTGTTCATACACCAACCAACCATACGCACACTAGTGCGTCACAGTACCAGTACTAAGCTTGCTAGTACTATCTCTCTCTGGGTTAGTTTCTCTCTCTAGGGCTCATACACAACAAGACTTTCACGCACCAGGTGCGTCAACAGGACGAGAGAGAGAACAGTGATCAATCGATTTATCTGCCCAAGCTTCTTACAATCTGTCAGCGACAAAACTGGTAGATACCAAACTCGCTGTTCCTTTGCCTTCTCTCTCTCTATGATGGCAGCAGTGAGGTAGGCTGCGTGTACTGGAGAGAGAAGAGAACGTTAACTGGTTAGAGAGAGAGCGCTATTGTGCGGTAGAAGTGAGCTGCCCACATGCGCTGTGCGCCGAAGCACAGACCCACGCAAGTTGCATGCACCACCGCCGCACCAGCTGCACTGCACCATGCACCACCCCGGTAGCCCTGCCGGCTTCTCCCTCCGTGCTCACATAGGATCTATTCTACTTTGCTGTAGCTTTTGATTTATAGCTATAACTTATAGCTGTTTATAAAAGGAAGTATAAAGATATAACTAATTTGCACACGGTTTTGACCAATATAAATAAAATCGTTATAGTATGTACTACAATTATTTTATAAACCCCGTCTTAAAAAGTTAATCCGATTAAAAGCTAGTTATTGTACAAAAACCGAAAAGCAGATTTTAGAAACTGAAAAAAGGCCCGGACTTCTATTCAAATTCTAAAAGTTGCTTTTGTACTTTCAACAGTAACCAACTTTCAAACAGAATATCTTTTCAAGGTGGGTCTATAAGTTAATTCTAGTACACACTATAGTGACTTCATTTATATCGACCAAAACCGCATATGAGTTATTTGTGCTTTCGTTTTCTCTCTCACGAACAGCCAAAAGTCATAAGCCACAAACATAAAATATAAGTCAAAGAAAAAAGAACAGATCAAATGGCTTTTGCTGACGGTTTTTGACTGTAGCTCTTGGCTTTTCACTGAGATAGTTACTGAAGCAGCCGTTGGTTTTTTTTTTTTTTTGCTAGGCATTCAATAAAGAACTGAGGACCATCGTCGCGCTGTGCACTTGGTAGCACATCGCAGCCATTCGAATTGCTCATCTTGCACGCGCCGGGCTATCCTCGAATTAGTCTTTTTCATGTCGTCTGTCAAGTTATCTGCATGAGAAACACTGGCGGAGCCGGCTCCCGGCGACCCCAAGCGGCTGTCCGTGCTCGCCGATGAACAACACGGTGGGTGTCGTTGGCTACGTGATTTCACTTTTACTCCAAGTTAGCGTTGCACCCATCATATCGGACGGCTCCCATCAATCAAAGTGCACTAAGGTGGGTCCCGCCGACATGCGGGCCCACGTGTCAATCTGCCGACCGACGAACCGTGGATGGCCATGTGTTGTCGTTTTCGCTGCAGGGAATTCTCATCTCCACTCCTTCCGTGCAGTTTTTTTGGACCATCTCCACGGGTCCCTCAAGGAACAGAAACACAATATAAAAACACAATATGACAGAGGAAAGAAGTGACCGCAACCGTGGAGAGTTCTTCTCGCGAGCCGCGAAAAACTTCACACGCTACTACGCTAGGCAAGGCATGCAAATTGGGTCAAACAGGTGCTGTCTTGAACCACCTCTCTTATGTTTCTCTGGCTAAAAACTTGGTGGATTTTTTTAAATTGATGGTTTATGATTTATAATTTAAATATTTGAATTTTACCTATTTATAAAAAACTCGACCTGCGGGGGGGGAAGAATCCCCCCGGGCATTGCTTAAGAAGAAGGTCTTCTCACAGCATCAGAAAACCCCGAACCCTGCTCCACCCTTACACAATGCACCATCGCCCGACCTTGTGAGACTACCAGGATCCTTTGATCAACGCCTTGGGGCCTTAGACACGTGCTTTGGTGTGGTAGCGTAGGATTTTTTTCCCAAGCTCAAATTCGCTCCCATTGGGAGTCGAACCCAGACTGGGGGTGCTACTCAAGCCTCTAACCATTGGGCTAGAGACCTTTTCGCAATTTTACCTATTTATAAGAGACAGATCTCAAGGGAAATAAACACACACACACATACGATTTTGACTGATACAGCTAAACTTAGTACACTTTTTACTTTAATTTTTTTATTAATCCATCTTTAAAAATACACTATTTAAAAATTAGTTACTATAAACAGTTTACCCAGGCAAAAACGCTAGCATGCACGACCCATTGGGTGTCGTTGTTTCATGTAAGCATAAAACACAGCTAATCCATGTGCACTGTACTGCTTTATCCTGCCCCACCAGCCATTAGCGCACACAAAGCTCATTTGATCCCTCTCCGAAACCAAGCTAAGTACTACGTACGTAGTGCGCAGGTCAATTCAAAGTATACACGTAGCCAACAACACCCGCGTAGCCATACACACACGTACACTAACCACCCCCACACACCATACAGGCATACAGGAGCACGTATTATACAGCACGACCTTAATTCGTATACACCAACACCTACATGTACACACGCAGGCAGCCGCGATGCTTCTTCGCTAGTATAGGTTTTTTCTGTCCTTTTTTATTTTACGCCCTGTGTGTTCGTTATTTTTTATTTAATCTTCCATGTGTTTATTTCGTTATTTTTTACTAGTAAGATACATGTGCATTGCAATAGAGTATCAAATGAAGATGATTCATATTATCAAACGATAATCCCAAACTAAACATTAAGCATCAATTTTATATTTTAAAAAATATGTATCAAGCAAAGCACACATGTGCAAACTCAAAAATAAATTAAATTGGAAATATATGCTCATGTTTAGTAGCTGATATTGTTTCTTGTGCAATATGATCAAAAATAAAATACATAAGATATCTAGGATGTAAGGACATCTTTGTACACAATATTTTTGGTAAATATACCAGCAGAATTAAAGCTACCATCCTTTCTTGGCGTAGCAAGTATTCTGATATTGCTCCTAGCAGTAGCTCACAGGAGAGCAACATATAGTTGTCCATGTGAGAAAACCAGATCGGGGAGGTAGACACCTAAATTCGGGATTGTTTGCCCTGCGCCTTATTGATGATCATTGCAAAGCTTAGCCTGATAGGAAATTGCTTCCTCTTAAACTTAAATAGGAACATTTCATCATCGGACGGGCACAAAGGTATGTGAGACAGAAAAACCCTCTTTCCAACATGTTGCCCCAACACAATTTCAGCATCTATTGTATTCATTTAGAAGTCTCGGACTACCAACCTTGTCCCATTACACAACCCATTAGCTAGATCTGAATTCCTTAGCAAAATCACAGGGCAATTGACCTTTAGTTTGAGGACATGTGAAGGCAATCCATTAGGTGTGAGAGAATTCAAAAATTTTGTTAGGGTTGTCTTCCGCATGATCGAAACTATGATAGACCATCTCCTCCCTTGAAAGCGTTCGATCAACTTCATATTTATAGTATCAACATACTCATTTCGTGTAGATAGAATAGCTCGAGAAGTAATGTAACTTGGATCGGAGATGTTTGCCGCCAACATTGGGAAGACACTGTCTATAAGGTCATCAATGTTAGAGTCCACACCGGTGTATGCCACACATATCTCATCTAGAAGATGCACAGTCATCTTCGATAGATTCCTCAGTGCCATTCCCAACACGCAGTAAGTAGTCAGAAAACCATGGATCAGATTGAGCCCTCATGTTACAAACAAGCTTTAGTTGCCGCATGCAATCCCATAGGTAAGACTTACACAATGTCCATTCAATGAAGTGATTTACTTGCATAAATAAAGCCATAAAAAAGAAATAATAGCCTATTAAGTCTCGAGATATTAACACTATTCAACCTAGGACATTTTATTTTGTCAAGCTGAAGTTACAAAAACCCTAAAACTTTCCATCAATTGACATTTTCTATCTTAAAGAATCTACTACTATTAGCAAGTGTAGTCAAACTCCAAAATCTTCAGCCAGAACCGCCGTTTGGTAGGTACACAGATATTCAAAACAAGTTTGTGTGCATTAAACGGCAATAGAAGGCTAAGTTATAAGAAAATAAACATGGTTACACCACCTATGCATGCACCCACTACTGCTACATACTCTGACGGCCACTCCCTCTAATCTAGTTTTTCCGGCCTCAACTACCGTGATGTATGCCCACGTTGCTTAGTCGCCTACCCACAGCGCTCAGTCGCCTGACTACTACAGTGACCAGTCGCCTGCCCATGCCGCTCAGCCTCCTACTCACACCGCGTAGTATGCTCACGACTGCTACAGTGACCAGCCACGCACAACTGCTATAGTACCCCTTGCAGCTGTGACCGTGCCCACGTACTTCGACTCCACGCACAGGCACCACGACCACAAGCTTCGAGTCTTCCAACTGCAGCTTCGACCACAACTTTGATTACGCCTTCGGCCACAGTGTCTCGATCACACCTCGCGACCACAACTTCTCTTCGACCGCTTCACCAACCACATAGATCTTCGAGCATCGACCGTCTTACTGTAGCTGCGACCGTGACTTCGACCACGTATCGACCATGCCTTCGAGCGTGGCTTCAACCACAGTATCGACCAGGCCTTCGACCACAACCAGTGCAAATGTCTGCTACAGTGACCACCAACTGCTACAGTAACAGGCCGCACATGTCTGCTACAGTGGACTGCTCCTTCGACCATGGTTTCGACTATGCCTTGTCGACCACAACACCGACCAAGGCTTATCGACCATAGCACATCGACTGTATCTCTGACCACACAGGTCTTTCAGCACCGACTGTCGATTGTAGTTACGACCATCGACCACTGTAGGTACGACTACTGACTATCGACCACTGTAGCTACATTAGCAATCATCAACCACTGCACAGTTTGACTAACGACTGAGACAGTAGTCCTGCGAGTAGTGACTAAGTCACTGTGGCTTTGACCACTTCTTCGACCACGGCTTGTCGGCCACAGCTTGACCATAGCATCGACCACGACTTGTCGACCATACCTTCGACTGGTTCGGAGTCTCCGGCCACTCTTCGACTCCGGGTCTTCAACTCCTACACATACTCGGACACACCGACTACGCAGTACTCGAACACACCAAGTACTCAACTATGACCACGCAATACTCGAATACATGGAGTACTTGACAACAACCATGCAGTACTCGAACACACCGAGTACATTTGGCTACGACCACACAGTACTCGAACACACCGAGTACTCGACTATGATCACGTAGTACTCAAACTCACTGAGTACTCAATACCGAGCACACAGTACTCGAACACATGAGTACTCGACACACGACCACTCAGTACTCGAACACACAAGTACTCGACACATGACCACACTCAACAACAAGATTATATCCAACACACACTAGCTAGGCAACAAACATGCATACATTGTGGATTTGTAAGCATACATGGAAAAATCAAGACCTAAACACGAGGCAAATTGATAATACATGGAAATATGGAATCAACGAATTCGCTCAATAGATGGCATCAAATCCAAACCCTCATTGCAAGCATGTTACGAAATTAAAAGCAAAACAGCTCAACATAATCATAGAACCACATAACTATTCTCAAATGGGAGGAAGGCATAGGCAGCGGGACCACACTGCTAGCCACTGTGTTGGTGGTGGCATGCCTGCCATCGACGGAGGTGGCGACAGGAGGGCGCCAGCCCATATGAGAAATATACTAAAATTGATAAAATCCACTGAACACTTCATGAAGAGCAACTCTGGACATAATGGTACAACATAAAAAAAACTTCACACCCAAACGACCTAAAAAGAGCTCAAGCCACTGGTTTGCTTTGATTTGGGAGATGGTAAATGTTCTGTAATACACATATATGCAAATAGTGGGTGAGTAAAGACCAAAAACGGTCATCTATGATGGCAATTCTTCAATTAAGAACTTTGTACCAGTAACTTGGAGCTTCCGGACCAACACAGGTGATGTTCTCTTAACAGTAGGCATTACAAAATTCTATACAAACAAGATTCATTAAGTAGCAATCTAATTAATTTTACTCACAACTAAATTTTATATCCACATAAATGCAAACACAGCATGCAACAGTCATAATTTGCAAACATAGGCAAGGCAAGTTCAGGCATACTGGAACAAAGTTATCTCTTATACGTAAACAGAATCATCACAAACATCAACACACCCGAAACTTGGAGATGCTGCCGCACGAAGACGGATGAGTAGGAGCAGCGAGAACGGCAGTGTCTACCCCCACCCCATTTCCCACTGCGTCGTCCCCACCCCCTCCGCTCGCATCTATGTCACCGGCAAAATACACTGCCAACAAATCTAAGTTGTATCAGAAGAATGTTCATGAACAAAATGGAAAGAGAGAGGAGTCCAAAGTATTTACCCCGTATATTTTCGTGGAGGAGTTGAAGTGTTCGAAGAAGAAGTGGAAGAGGAGCTGATTTTTTTTGTAGTCTCTCCTGAGGGAACCGCCTGTCGCGCACGTTCCCTTATTTCTTCTAACCATCGTGCATGTTTGACTCCGCATTTTGCAGTGTTTGTGGGGGAAGGGGATGGATGGATGTAGGGGGGCCGAGTGCAGAGCGGGGAGGCCGCCGGTGAGGTGGCAAGGGAGGGTGGCCAAGAGAGGAGCGGAGAGTCCAATTGTCACTGGACTTGGGGGAGGGGTAGCACTATAGGTGAGGCAACAGAGCTGCAGGTGAGGTCGACCTTGGGGAACCTAGATTCGACGAGCTAGATCTAGATGGATGTAGGTCGACCAGCACCAGACCTGCACAACAGAAAGGGAGCAGATGGCCGCCGGTGAGTTGGTAGAGGAGGGGGCCAATAGCGGAGCGGAGAGTCGCAGTGCAGCGATGGAGGCATCGTAGACGTCGGCCCAACATGGCGCATGAGACCCATGTGTCGCAGTCGTTCGCCTGCTCACCGGTAGCAGCCACCCACTAGGAGAGAGAAGAGAGATTGGGTGAGGGAGAGAGATGAGTTTGTTGGACGAGAACGCGCAACACACATACATACAATGACACGCGGCCCCAGAGTAAGGAGGCCCACTCGTAAGCCAAAACTGATGGGGACTATGCGTGAGGAGAGAGGTGAACGGGAGTTAGGGGACTGCGTCCGTGGGATAGAAGTAGAGAGGTGAACGAACAAACTTCCATATTTTATTAGTAGAGATTTAACATTCTATATATTTCGCCCGTTCTTTTTTATTTGGTGTTCTATATGTTTCTCCTATTCTATTCGTTTCTTTATTTGACGTCGTAGAATGCGTGGCCGTGACTGCTATATAGCTAGCTAGGCTGCGTTCTATGTGTTTCTTCTATTCTTTTTTTTATTTGACGTCGTAGAATGCGTGGCTGCGACTGCTATATAGCTAGGTAGCCCTGCGGAAGTACATAGTAGAGATGAGCTGAGTAGTATCGCCATCAGCGCGCAATAATACTGCACGCCCGTTTTGTTTTGTAGCTCTTGTCAGCGAACCTCCGCTCCTGAAAACCCCACCCACCCCTCCCTCTCCATTCCCCTCCTCCGCTCGGCTCGGTCGATCTCGCTAGCTAGCTCGGTCTCAGCTGCTGCTGCTGCCGTGTGGTCTGTCGACGTAGGGAGGAGGGAGGAGACCGATGGCCGGCGCGGGCGGTACGGCTGCGGCGGTGCAACCTGCTGCGGCGGCGGGGGCGAGGAGTAGCTCTTCCTCGGCGGGAGGAGGCACGGGCGGCGGCGTCGCGGACCCGCGGGCGGAGGCGCTGCGGTGCCCGCGGTGCGACTCGGCCAACACCAAATTCTGCTACTACAACAACTACTCGCTGTCGCAGCCGCGGCACTTCTGCAAGGCCTGCAAGCGCTACTGGACGCGCGGCGGCACGCTGCGCAACGTCCCCGTCGGCGGCGGCTGCCGCAAGAACAAGCGCTCCAGGAGCAACGGCGGGAACGCGGGAGGGAACAGGAGCTCCTCTACAGCGGCCGGCGTCGCAGGGGCTGCGTCCTCCTCCGCGGCTGCTGGTGGTGTCACGTCGTCGGCGTCGTCTCTGTCGCTGCCGCCGCCGGGCTCCCTGCCGTCGCTGATGTCGGGGCTGGGCCTGCCCGGGGGCACTTCGCTGGCGTCGCTGCTGCTCGGGAGCGGCTCGGGCGGCGACCACCTCGGTCTTTTCCAGGCCATGCAGTCGGTGGTCTCGGACGCCACCTCCTACGAGATGCAGCAGCAGCAGCAGACGCAGGTGGATCAGCTGCTGGGGCTCGGCTACGGCGCCAGCTCGCTGGCGCAGATCCAGGTGAAGCCATGGCAGCAGCACCTGCAGGAAGGGGCAGGTGGGATCTTGGACGGCGTCTACGCTCCGCTGCTGTCGGGCTCCATCGTGCCAGGGCTGGAGGAGCTGCAGGTGAAGACAGAGGCCGCCGCCGGAGATGAGCAGCAGCAGCACAAGGCTGCGGCGGCCGGGGAGCAGAGCTGGGATCTGCCGACGTCGTCGTCGAACATCAACGCCAACATCATCGCGTCGGACGCGCTCATGGCTGCGGCAGCATCCATGAACCCGGCGGTCAGCAACGCCGCCACGGGGCCGCCGGTGTCATCCCTCGTGTACTGGGGCAACGGCGGCATTGGCGGCGCCCCCGCCGCGTGGCCGGACATCGCCAACTGCGGATCCTCCATTGCCACCCTCTTCTAGCCGTCTGGATGCATGGATGGCTAGCTCGTTGGTCGTTAACTTTTTCCTCCTTAATTTTTCTGGTTAATTTTTTCTTGACTAAAATAGCATGTAATTTGGGGGGAGCTGAGATGGGAGAGAGCGCACTGTGGATGGAGAGATCATCTCGGAGGTCACAAAGTTTGAGGCAATGATCCAAAAATTCATAGGGTTTCTTTCACCGAGACGCGGCGGACATCGAATCCATGATCCTCGACGTCGATCGATGACCTAGCTAGACGGTGATGTCATGCTTGGATCAAGAAGGAGGAGGTGGCCATGAGAAGGGAAGCAACCAAAGGAAGTGTAAGTGGAGCACTGCTAATTGCTACTTCTTCGTTTCTCCTTCAATTCCTTGGGTGTGTTTTGTATATATGGCATATGGTGTGTGGGGGATATGAGAGCATTCAGCAGCATATGGTGGTGCAAGCCATGAGCCTGACCTACCCCTCTCATCTTGGCATTTTAATTTTGGTTACTCTACCTTGGATTTGGGAACTCTTTAGATGTATAAGTTAATACAGTACTCTCCTACCCCCTTGAAGCTTAATTAGAGAACTGTTTTTGAGTTCTCATGCATTGGTCTCTTTAAGGGTGTCTTCTTTCCCTCTTTCTTCTTGAGTGGTTTTTTCTTTCATTTTCTTGGGGGTTTTTGTTCAAAACTCTGCTTGTACCAATGATGACATTGTGAGTTATGAGAAATTAAAACTGCTGTTGTTCTGATGATGATTCAGTCTCTCATAGATATGCTTCTCTGTACATGTAAGAGTACTATATGCATGCTAGTTACTTCACTTCAGTGCATGGATGGATGTCTCACTTTTGGTGATGTGCAGCAGCTTTAGCTTTGCTCTCTTTTTGATGCGGGAGTGCATGATCTGATCTTTGAATTCCGTGCATTTTACTAGGGCTTTCTTTTTCGCTAAGGATCATAGGATTCCAGTAGTGGTACTCAAGTTAGTGCTATCATGTTTCTCGATCAGAATCTTTCATGCCCTCGTTTTCCGGTGAGATAAAAATACGGCTGCTTCGCCTGTTCTTTCCTGCATGTCTTGTAGCAATTTGGAGTTGCATTTTGATGCTACCCATGTTCACACTACTGCTACGAGTACATGCAAAAGGAAAGGGAAACAAAGGGGGGAAATAGAAGGAATTTGTGTGTGGTATGTAGAGCTTGAAATGGAGAAAAGAGAAGCAATTTGTAGTGGTTATGTATGTGTGTGTGCACGCACGCGCGATGTATAAGCTGTTTTCATTTGGAATTTTTATTCGTTTCAAAATTTATTTGCTCGTTGTTTCATAGTAAATTTTGGTTTTTGTTTTGTCTTTTTTTTTTGCTTACTTAATAATTGAATTAATGTTTGTGGACAATGAATTTTCTATCCTTAAAATACGTCAAAGTAGCAATATGATGTTGACACTTTCTCTCTTCTTTTGAACAAAACATGTATCAAGGTGAAAAAAAAATAGCACAGACTGAAGGAACGTTTTTTTTTCCCCTAAACGATTCTTAAAAGTCGTCTTCTTCTTGCTGATTCACTAATTAGTTTTACAAGGATGGGTTTGATACTTTCAAAAGACGTAATTTTAATTTTGAACTATCTTATATAAAAGGATTAAAGCTTTTGGAAACTTTGTATAACCACAAAAGGTTGGATAATAAATCTCATAGCAAGTTTATTTATATATTTTGGGGAGCTATGTGAACTGTGATCTACTTTCTTTTCTTTCTTTTGTGCTCACAGCAAGTTTATTTCATTTAAACTTGTGCTAGCTCCAGCAGCAAGCACTTTCTCATGGCTCTTTCTCCAAACTTTCTTTTCCTTCTTTTGTTTTTCTTAAGCAGATAAATAAATCTCTGTTATACATGAACATGTGTTATCAACATGCATTTGATGGTTTACAAGTAACTCGCATCCTGTATCTAGATTCTGGTCTCATTAATTGTTGAACAAAGTTTTATGATGTTGCAACAGCATACAATTCAGCAGTGCCATGAAATGTTCGTTTGGAATATGCATGGTACTAGCTAGAGCTAGTCTACAATTATACATATGTCGGTTCGTGGAATAAGCAACCGATATTGATAGTACAATTGTACATCACTCTTGTATATATCATGTTTTCTTCGACAATTTTTTTCGTGCCAATATCAGCTTTCTTAGTTTCTGGCACTTCTTTTGGCCTTGATATATTTGATGCACTCACGCACGTCCATACATGCTGCATCATGCTGAATGTACATATGTATATGTGTGTATATATATACGTATATGTATATATGTATAGATACATACATACACATGTATGTATGTATGTATGTATGTATGTATGTATGTATGTATGTATGTATGTATGTATGTATGTATGTATGTATGTATGTATGTATGTATGTATGTATGTATGTATCGAATAATGAGGTGCATTTTATGCACTAGTGATCTCGATTCCAGGTTCTGCAAAGTTAACCGTGGTACTGTCTGGATGCTTTAAAACCCACCATTACTTGTACTGCAAAGGCATAAGTAAACAATAAAGCCCTTTATAATTGCCTTTTCTGCTACTGACTGTAAGGCCAATTATCTTTGTGCTCAACTGAAGCAACATTATTAATTAGTGTAATAGACTCGGGCCAATCTTGCATGTATGGGTGTTTGCATGTTTCTCCATACCGTACGTGCAGCATAGTTAACTTCGTATGAGTCGACGTTTGTCTCAAGTACCAAGAAAAGGTAGACGAGCGCTTCGTATATATAGCCCATATATATATTGTTTACGTTTTGTTGTTTCTATGTTAGAACTGTTTTTTAAGTAGGAATATAGTTGATTAGCACACTTATCTAAGACAGAATGTCCTTGAAAGGCACACCCAGCTGGTTTAATTAGACCGAGTTGTTTTTTATATGTTCACACATTCTTCCAACTTCCCTCACTGTATCTTTCTCTTTAGGCAATAAGCAATATATATGATCCATATATATTCATGTGAAAATGTCTGTTTTTTGCGGTATCTCGTTGCGTTGTGCAGATCGATATCATCTACCTATATGTCCCCAGCAGAATAGGTAGACAATAAGCAATATCATCACATTTGCAAACCAAATGCATTTACCCCGGCCCTATATGGCCATCTATACAAACTCTAAACTATAGGCAATTTCACACCCTAGGAGAAAGTCCCATCTATCAATGTCACGTTGACAAATCAGGAGTGCAGAGCACTCCTACATGGAGTGGTTGTAGGCCAGAGGCGTTGTGCATGGGTGTGATGAACATAGTTGGCGCATATATATATCATCATGTATATATATGCATGTGGGCGTTTTTATTTTATTTTATTAGCGCAAATGTTGGTGTTTCATATGACACTGCAAACGATCACAACAACAGAAAATTTTTTTAAAAAAAAAATACAAGCGCACACTTTCAATAGCGCGTATACATTGCATGTGACATATTTCTCCCTTCAATTCACCCAGAGCTTTCTTCTCATGCGATGAGTGTACTAATATGTCTAATTTCGCCTTAACAGAAAGTGGTCTAACTTTCAGTGGGACGAACTTAAGAAGTAATATCCACGTAATCACCCTGTCACCCCTCTGACAACTTCGATTCAGTTTATTTTCTCTGGTGATACATCATACATGACAATGTATCCTTTTTTTAAGGCTTTTTTTTGTGCCTCTGAATCACTGAATGGATCTCCGCGCTGAAATGACTACTAGTGTTGGCACAATCAAATCCGAAGGAGTATACTGGAGAGACACACACACATACATATATACACACACTAGTTGAGTGTCCGTACGTTGCTACAGAACAAAAACATTCAACAATCATAGATGTGTAGGGAAAAACATGTTTGATAGTTCATGAAATATTAACAAGGGCACGTAGGTGACATTGTGGGCATCACATATCTATGCTTGCGACCATCCTAATTAATCTAATCATCATACAGGTTTCAAATTAGTACCTAAACAAAGAAGCACAGGAATCAAGCCCCACCTGGTGGTTGCCGCACTGATCGTAGGTGGTGCAGGGCACGTAGGTGAGAGTGCTCTTAGAGTCCACGATCAGCGCAAACTCCTGTGGTGGCATCCTGATGTACAGCATTATCATGTAATACCTAATCAACACGACAACAAGTATAAACCTCTCCGCCTCATATCCAATAGAACAACAAAACAACAAAGGGGGGTTGAGCTGTATTGACCCGTTGGTGTGGAGATCATCATGGAGGCACATGCAGGCGTTAGGGCGGGCACCGTCACTGATCCCCATGCTGGGCCGAGGTGAGCCGGTGGCATTGGGGTAGGAGAATGTGAGTGGGAGCACCAGCAGCATTCTCTACGGTGGCGGCAAGGAGGAGGAAGGCGACGGTAGCAAGGGCTAGGAGTGAGCCGAGCCCACGACTCCAGCAGCAACTCACCATGGTCGCACTGCGTGGGGAATAAGAGGGTGGAGCCATGGAGGCCGTTGTGCCGAGGGAAGGGCTCCTGCGGCAACTCGCCATGGTTGCGTTTCTTGTGGTAACGCGGCGTCATCGTGGAAGCATCACTCGGCGGGGAGTGGTCGCGTCAGAGAGAGAGGGGAGATTGGGATTTTTGGGGAAAGAGGAGCGTGTCTGAGAGGGAGGGGAGTTGAGACGGGGGAGGTTCTCTGGTCGTGGAGAGCAGTTGGGGAGCCGCGTACGTGTGGAAAGGGAAATCGTGAGATCCAACGGCTATGGAGAGTCGAGGAAGAACAAATGGCTATTGAGAGTCAAGGGAGAATGGACCTACTACCACCAACTTAAACTTTTAAGGAGTAGAGATATATATATTCAGTAGGTGTGGTACTACCGCACCTACTGTTCAACGGCTCTTTTGTATGTAATTAATGCATCTCAACTAGCCATTAAACTTTTAGTGCGGTACTACCACCCTCACAAGCGCCAGTACTACCACACAACAGTAATACCGCTGGGCACAATCGATACTACTGATTTCCAAAGGTTTAAAAAGTGTTCAAAAATATGCTCTCTGAAAATTTCATACCGCTAACTAAAAATCGGTGCTACCGTATTGTGGTAGTACCACACTTAAAGCGCGGTCATACTATCGGCCGGTAGTACCGTCACTACACCTACGGTCATACCGATTTTTCTGATAATTGTTTTTCAAATTTAGTTCAAGATGTATGCATGACTCTTAGTTGATCAAGATGGTATAAATTAAATCCTCAAGCTACTAGCCATGATCCTCTTTATAGTATGGCATCTAGCTTATAAATCTGGTCTTTCCTTCGAACACCGCGACCAGTAAACCTATAAAAAGGATCCTTAAGGTACGTTATACTTTTGTCTTAAGCCATATCGATCCTTTAATGTCTTTGCATACCATTGTCATGTTGTCATCCATAATCTGGGACTAAACCTTATAAAAATCTTAGTAGACATGTTAGTCTCATATCACAATGTTGTCATTAATTACCAAAATCAATTTTTAGGGCCCTAGATGATTTCAGCAGCCAGCCGAGACAATCTTTGCAAGCCTCAATACTTTGTCCCCAACCTCAATACTTTGTCCTCAACGCCACGGAATGAGGCCGGCCCCAACCTGAGGTTCATTTTTCACCCATTCCCCTCCCAAATGTCGATATTGCGCATGTGATTTATGTTACCTCAATTTTGCTTGCTATTATTTTTTTTTGTCAAATGGCAACTTCAGCAAATAACAACCAATATGGATGATCTTCGCAAGTCTTAATACTTCGTCCTCAAACTAGATCTGAATTATGCTGAGCTGCTATTGGAATCACTGATTTTACCATATACTATATGCTAAGCTATTGGCTGTTGTTTTGAGTGGTGGCGGGTAAACAAGCACGCTAATAGGAATTGAACACTCATAGACAATAAACGATAGGCATGGGTGAGATTCTCTGTCTATTGTTCTTTGCGGCATACTTAGAGCATGTACAATGCAGACTATTAGAGAGATGCTTAGCAATGAAAAACTGATTTTTCTTGCCACATAGAATAGATAAGGTGCTTATTTTGAAGCATCGATGCTTAGTAGGTGCTTATGTGTATAACTATATCTATTAATAGATAATATAGCATCTAAGCACCCACGGAAGAGATGCTTGTATTGGAGGAAATAACTTTTGCATGGGTGCTTGATGATGTGGCTATATTCTCTCTCTTTAAATATTCATATATAAGCATCTTGTATTGTATATGTTCTTATGGACGAGAAATTGGCTAGTAGGTATAAGTATAGATGAGCATTACCGTGTCTACCGTGATCGGCTGCCATCTCTACTCGGGGAGAGGTAAAAGTTAAAATTGGTGCAACACGAAGGCGAGCGCAATCCTTGCCGAGTACGACGGAATAATTGGAGCTCTGAATCGAATGGCTGACGGGTCAGCCTCGCGCCCAGTGCATGGTGGTACCACCGCCCCGACCACGACGCCACTGTTGCATCTCCACCGCGCTTCCTCTTCCTCTCTCCCTCCTGCGTGATCCTCCGTGCACATGCACCCTGGGCGCCCTGTGTGTGCTAGCTGCGTACGTGCGCACAAGCAAGGATACGTGTGATCTTGCGGTTTTCGAAGTAGATGAGGGTAATATAACCAGTTTAAAAGTACACAGTTGGACGAAGTTAAAATTACAGAGGTGAAAAGTGAAACTTTTTTTTTCGAAGAATCAACGGAGGGTTTGGCGCTCCTGAGCTCTTTCGTAACATTTCAAATTTGTTGTTTGGTTACAGGGAGACAGGCGTTCTACTACTACATCGGTAGAACAGTTGCCTCTTCAGATAAAAAAAAAAGGCAGTTGACACCTGCCAGAGCTTGAGGCGATCGCTAGAGTCGATTGGTAGAATCGGTGCCCCTTTTCTTTAATAACTTTTAGATACGAGGTAATGATCGTTTGGTCTTCTTGCGAGTGACTGATCATCATCAATTTTTAGCAACATTTACTGCGTCTGCACAGTCTTCCTAACTAGCTAGCTAAGAGCAAGTTTAATAGTACATATAGCTGCTACCTCCAATACATTTCCATGTCATCAAAAGATAATGATGCAGTCAACTCATACAATAAGCTGGCTATAAGTTATCTCCACAAGAGCTCTCAATCATTTAATACATACATGGGTATTGATAATTTAATACATGCATAGGTATAGCAATTAGTTCTATGGGTACATGCATGGATAATGCCTCTTTTCCTGTGCTATAGCCTGACTCTTGCATGGGAGTCGGCTTGACTCTCTCTCTCCTTTTCTCTCCCCTCCACATAGGACTATGCTGACATGGATTCCCTTATAGCTAGCACAGTCAGCCTTATTAAACTTGCTCTAAGGGCATCTCCAATGGGTCTATAGCAGCTATCTACAAGAGAGTCCATGTAATCAACTGTCCTACGTGGAAGATATTAAATGAAGAAAGAGAACGCAGCTCTCTACAGCTCTAGAGATAGTCTATAGCGCCAAACGAGGCAGCCTCCATAAATTCTGTATGTGCATGTAAGCATCAAATAGCTATCCTTATAGATAGTTCTTTAGAATGCTAACTTTAGTGTGTACTATATAGATGATGTGGAAGTCTTATAGTTAGTTGCTAGCTATAACCATTGGAGATGCCCTAACTAGCACTACAATATCAAGCCTTACACGCAAGGCCGGTGCTACGCTGTTCGGTGATACGATTGAGCTCCTATTTCTTATCTGCCTCTTTGTGTAACGGAGCATCTCAAGCAGCGCATAGCTAGCGCCCACGCAGTTGCCGGCTCGGTAAGATCCCCGAGGCTTCACTGCCACGGCCGGGGTTCGGTTGGAACGAGCGTACGTGGAGGCCGGCGGTGATTTTTTTTCCCTGTCCCGAATGATGAGAGCCGGAGACGGAAGAGCGCGCATACGTACGTACGAGCCAGCCGTCCGGGCAGAGGCCACCGCGCGCACCAGCTGACGACGGATCTGCGATCGCTGGAAGATTAGAAAACCGTTTCTGCGCGCGTACGGCCGCCGCGGCAGCCTCGCGGGGCCAGGGCGCAGTGCGCTGCCGACCTACCGTTTCGCGTTGCGCCCACCTGCGCGCGCGCGCTGGAATGTCAGGCGAGGCCACCACCGTGTACGCGCATGAGACCGCGAGAGGTCAGGTGAGTTTAACCGTGCCGCGCGCGCGCGCCCGCGTTCTCCGTGGTTAGTTTGGGACGTACGTAGCCTCGTGTCATATTTTCTTGCGCACGTGGAGGGCTGGAGGCACTGAATACGTGTGCGCGCTCGGCGGTTCGATTAATGCTTGACGGTTAGGAGAGAGGGGTGGAGTTCAGGATTGTGACTGCTGTGGCTACCGATCGAATAGTATATGAGGGGATTATCTAAAGGAGAGTCAATGATAAGAGAGAGAGTATTTATATATGAAATGAGTGGATATGCTCTTTCATACCCCTTTTAGGGGCTTATATATATGAGTGGGGTTGGATAAGAAATTCCTATCATGCCCCTTTAATAATTACAAAAGGTAGATGTATATTTGTATATTTTCTTTATACACATGTCCCTATATTATTGGACTTATTACATACTGCGCCAATTGCAAGGCCCAGCCAAAGGGGGTTGGGCCACCCCTACAACAGTACTCCCTTGACAGCAAGCGTGAAGATCCCAATGGGCGAGTTGACGTGACCAACTATTCCAGCCCTCAGTCCCCTGCCAGCAAGCACGAAGATTTCGATGAGCGAGCTGATGCAATTGGTAGGTCCAGCCTTTCCAATGCCAAGGCAGCAGTCGCGTCATCGAGGTCCTATTCCGAAATGGGTAGACACCGAGGCTGCAACCATGTCGTTGGGGTCCTATTCCGACGTGGGCAGCACATAAAGGCGGGGTCGTGGGTTGGACCGCCCTCCAAGGCGATGCCTACAAGAAGGGCGGCGAAGTCCCACGATGCAACCAAAGGCGCCCCGTTGAGGTCGAGCTTTTGAGGTGAAGTCATCGAGGTCTCGGCCACGAACTGGTCGGTCGAAGTGTCTACGACCACGAGGTGGTCGGACGAAATCATGACCGCTGGGTGGTCAAATGAAGCGTCTATGACCTTAGGGTAGTCGAACGAAGCGTGTGCGACTACAATGTGGTCGGATAAAGTCTCGACTGTGAGGGGGGAGACGAAGCTCTGCCACACGTGAAAGACTTGATGTCGACGAAGTCAGCGGCACTTCCCTTAGGACTTAGGGTTGATGAAGGCATGGTCGTCCCCCACACTTCAAACTCGGCATTGATGAAGTCGATGACGAGACGAAGCTAACGCACGCGGCTCGTCCCCCACCTTTCAGACCTGGGTTCGACAAAGGCAACGGCAAGACGAAGCCCTGACGCGTGTGATCTGTCTCGCACCCTTCGGAGTCGGGGGTCGACGAAGGCGGCGACAAGATGAAGCTAACACGTGCGCCAGATGAAGTTCCAACTGCGAAGCGGTTGGACAAAGCGTCTATGACCATGATGTGGTTGGACGAAGTCATAACCACGAGGCGGTCGAAGTAAGTGTCTGACCACGACAGAGTGTATGACCGTGAGTAGGTCGGAAGAAGTCTATGACCGCGAGGCGGTCAGACGGAGCCTATGACCGTGACATGGTCAGACGAAGGTATGACCACATACTAGTCAGGCAGAGTTGAGGAAGTCAATGAAGCGTGGACACGCGCGGTCATCGCCCACTCTTCGGACTCGGCATCGACGAAGTCAGCGGCATGACGAAGACCTTGACGCGCGTGACCTGTCCTCCACCCTACGGACTTGGCGTCAACGAAGTCGGCAGTGAAACAAAGCCTTGACACGCACAGTCCGTCCCTCACCCTTCAAACTCGACGTCGACGAATGCAATGGCGAGACGAAGCTAATGCACACGGCCTGTCTCCCACCTTTTGGACTTGACGTCGATGAAGTCAGTGGCGAGATGAAAGTGACGCGCGTGGGCCGTCCCCCACCCTTTGGACTTGGGGTCGACGAAGTGGTGGCGAGACGAAGCTCTAAGGCGCATGTTTCATCCCGTACCCTTCAGACTCAGGGTCTATGAAGTCGGCGGTGAGACAAAACTGTGACACACGCTAGCCGTCCCCCACCCTTCAGACCTGACATCGACAAAGGTACAACCACATAGTGACCACGAGGTGTCTGTCCCCCGCCCTTCGGACTCGGGGTTGACAAAGTTGACGCGCGCGCTGGATAAAGTCTCGACCGCGAGGCGGTCGAACGTGGCGTCTACGACCATGACGTGGTCAGACAAAGGTACAACCACATAGTGGTTTGGTGGAGTTGAGGAAATCAAACGATGCATGGACACGTGCGGTCGGACCCTACCCTTCAGACTCTGCATCGATGAAGTCGGCGGCGAGACGAAAACCTTGACGCGCGTGGCCCATCCACCACCCTTCGAACTTGGCGTTGACGAAGTCAGCAGCGAGACAAAGCCTTAACGCACGCGGCCTGTCCCTCACCCTTCGGACTCGACGTCGATGAAGGTGGCGGCGAGACAAAGTTGACGCGCTCTACCCGTCCCTTCGAACATGACATCGACAAAGTCAACGGCAAGACAAAACTGACGTGCGTGGGCCGTCCCCCACCCTTTGGACTTGACGTCGACGAAGATGGTGGCGAGACGAAGCCTTGACGTATGCGGCTCGTCCCTCACCCTTTGGACTTGGGGCCGACAGAGGTGACGGTGAGACGAAACTGACGCGCGCGGCTTGTCACACACCCTTTGGACTCGCAGTCGACGAAGGTGGCAATGAGACGAAGCTTTGACGTGTGTGGCTCATTGCCCCACCTTTCGAACTCAGCATTGACAAAGGCAGCAGACAGAGTTTCGACTGCAAGGCGGTCAGATGAAGCGTCTACGACCACGATGTGGTTAGATGAATTCTTGACCGCGAGACAAATTTCTGAGCACGATGAAGCTGTGAGGCGCGCGTTCTATCCCGCACTCTTCGGACTTGACATCGATGAAGTCGGCGGTGAGACAAAAGTGATGCATGTGGCCCGTCCCCCACCCTTCGGACTCGGCATCAACGAAGGCGGTGGACAAAGTTTCAATCGCGAGACAGTCAGACAAAACATCTATGACCACGATGTTGTCGAACGAAGTCTCGACCGCAAAACAAATTTCCAAGCGCGACGAATCTGTGGGACATGCGTTCCGTCCCGCACCCTTCGGACTCAGGGTTGACGAAGTCGGCGGTGAGACAGAAATGTGATGTGCACGGGCCATCCCTAGAGTAAGTTTCCAACCACAACGTGGTCAGACAAAATCACATCCGCGAGGCGGTCAGACAAGGTCACGACCGCGAAGCGGTCAGACAAAACATCAACGACTACGAGGTGGTCAGATGAGTAGGGGTGCAATCGGAGCGGATACGGATGGATATCGCTTATCTTGTATCCTATTCCATATTTTTTCCTCAGAGTCAGAGTCGCACACGGATAATGTCAGATATCTATTTCTCCATTCCGTATCCGTTCCATAATCTTTCGGACGGTCAGTCGGATGGAAATTATCTGTTTCTTTGCACAAAACATTGGACAATATGGTATGATCAGAGCGAACATTACTGAGATGTTGAAGAAAGAACATGCAGTACTCCTGCTTGTTTAGATATGACAATCTGCCTATATGTTATTTTGTTTCTATATGAAGTCACAACAGACTTTCTCATATCATTTGACATATAGATATATACGGATGGATCTCACTTAACCCATATTCTATTCCATATTTTTTTCCTTGGAGTCGGAATCATACACGGATAGTGCCGGATACCCATCTACCCCTTCCATATCCGTTCCGTATGCTTTCGGTCGGTTGGACAGACAGAAATTATCCTCTCCATTTGCACCCCTATGGACGAGGCATCTACGACTACGCGGTGGTTGAACAAAATGTCGACAGTGAGACGGAACTGTGAGGCGTGCATTCTAACCCGCACCCTTTGGACTTGGCGTTGAGAAAGTCAGCGGTAAGACGAGGCCCTGACGCGCACATCCTGTCCCTCACCCTTCGGACTTGGCATTGACAAAGGCGACGGTGAGACGAAGCCATGACGCGTGCGGCCTGTCCCTCACCCTCCAGACTTGGGGTCAATGAAGGCGACAGCGAGACAAAAGTGACACACGCGGTCTATTCCCCACCCTTCAGACTCGCAGTCGATGAAGGTGGTGACAAGACGAAGCTCCTATGCGCACGGCCTGTCCCCCGATCTTTAGACTCGGCATCGACGAAGGCAGCGGACAGAGTTTCAACCGTGAGGTGGGACAAAGTGTCTACAACCACGACATGGTCGAACGAAGTCTGAACCACGAGGCAAACAGATGAGGCATCTATGACCACGAGGATGTTGTACACCGAGGAAGCATCAACGGAGTCGAAGTCGATGACGAGATGCAGACGTGCGCGTGCGTGGTCCATCCCACACCCTTCAGACTTAGCGTCAACGAAGGCGATGCAGAGACGAAGCTCTGATGCGTGCTGGCTATCCCCCACCCTTCGATGTGGTCAGACGAAGTCTCTAAGCGCACCGAAGCTCTTAGGCACATGTTCTGTCCTGCACCCTTTGGACTCGAGATCGACGAAGTCAGCAACGTGATGAAACTGAGGCGCGCGATTGGTCCTCCACCCTTCGGACTCGCGGTCGGCAAAGGCGACAGTGAGACAAAGCCCTTAGGCGCACGTTATGTCCCGTACCCTTCGGACTTAGGGTCAACAGATGCAACGGCGAGATGAAACTCTAATGCGCGCGGCCCGTCCCCCACCTTTGGACATGCGGTCAACGAAGTTGATGGTGAGACAGAGCTATGACGAGCGTAGGTCATCCCCACTGTTCGGACTCATGGTCAACAAAGTCGGTGGTAAGACAAGCCTGATGCACATGGCCCATCCCCCAACCTCCGGACTCGGTGTCGACGAAGGCGGCAGACGGAGTTATGACTGCGAGGTCAGACAAGGTCACAACCGTGGGGTGGTCGGACAAAACGTCAATGACCATGAGGTGGTCGGACGAGATGTCTATGACCATGTGGTGGTCAGACAAACTCTCAACCACGAGGCAGTTGAATAAAGCGTCTACGACCGCTAGGTAGTTGGACGAAGCGTCTACGGTCGCGAGGCAGTCGGACAAAGCATCTGCGACCATGATGTGGTCGGATGAAGTCACGACCACGTGGCAATCAAACAAAATGTCAACGACTACGAGGTGGTCAAAAAAGGCATCTACGACCGTGAGACGGCCAGATGAGGCATCTATGATCACGATGTGTTCGGACGAAGTCACGACCATGGGGTGGTTGGACCAAACGTCAACGACCACGAGGCGGTCAGATGAGGCGTCTATGACCACGATATGGTCGAACAAAACGTCAACGACCATGAGGTGGTTGGACAAGGCGTCTACGACCACGAGGAGGTTGGACGAAGTCTTGACCGCAAGGCGGTCGAACGAAGTCTCAACCGCGAGGCGATCGGACGAAGTGTCTACGACCGCTAGGTGGTCAGACAAAGTCTCTACCACGAGGCGATCGGACGAAATAGTGCAGTGAATTGCCTGGTGAGACGCGTGAAATGTGCGACTCACTAGGGTTACAGTCTATGGCAAGGACTCCCTGGTGGGATGGGCAAAGCACGCGATGCACGTGCAGCCGCGCAAGCTGGCCTATGCTACCATCTATACTCCGTAGAGTTCAAACAGAGGCTGTGGACTCCACACAGTCATTTATACTCTGTAGAGTTGCCTGGGACGGCTGAGTTACTAGCATTTTATACTCCACAGAATACGTTAAGGCGTGAAGCCACCGTGCGATTTTTTATACTCCTTAGAGTTGCTCGGGACGGAAGTTCCCAGCGTTTTATACTTCGCAAAGTGTGGCGAGACGCGAGGTCACCGTGCGATTTTTTTATAATCTGTAGAGTTGCTCAGGACGGCTATGTTTCCGACACTCTATACTCCGCAGAATACACCAGGGCATGAGGCCACCATGCAATTTTCACAAATTACAACCTCGAGGAGGTTGAACGAAGTTACGACCACAAGGAGGTCGGACGAAACCATGACCGTGACATGGGCGGACGATGTCACGACTACGAGGTGGTCAGACGAGGTCATGATTGCGAGGTGATCAGATGAGATCAGAACCATACAGTGGTCGGACGAAGTCACGACTACAACATGAACGGACAATGTCTGGACCACGAGGTCGGACAAACATCTAGACGAACGTGTATGACCATGTGTCGCGCACCTGGAGGTGCGAAGACGCAGAGCTGAGGCCGACAGAGGCCGGAGGGCGCGAAGGTCAGCGGAGGCAACGCGGGGTCCGATGGAGGTCAGAGGGCGTGAAGGCCGGCAGAGGCAACGAAGGCCACAAGAGGTATGGCAGAGGCGATGTCCATGCGGGGTCCAGCGGAGATCGCGCGAAGTCCGTCAAAGACCAAGTAGAGGCCAAACGAAGTCCGACGAATGCGATATCTACGCGGAGTCTCGTGGAGATTGTGTGAAGTTCAGTGAAGACCATGTGGACTCCGGCAGAGACTAAGCGAAGTCCTGACGAGGTCGTGTGAAGTCTCCATCGGAGACGACATCCGCACGGAGCTCGATGGAGTCAGTGCAAAGTCCCGCGAAGGTCGTGCGAAATCCATTGGAGATGACATCCACGTAGAGCTCAGCGAAGATCGTGTGAAGTCCCGTGAAGACCAGGCAAAGTTTGTCGGAGACAACATCCGCGTGAAGCTCTGCGAAGACCTTGTGAAGCCCTGTGGAGGTCATGCAAAATCTCCGTGTGGAGATGACATTTGTGCGGAGCCCGGGGAGAGCACGAGAAGTCCTCGGCAAAGACGCGAAGTTTGTCAGAGACAACATCCGCACGGAGCTTGACGAAAACCTTACGGAGCCCTACGGAGGTCGTGGAAGTCTCCACATGGAGATTGTGCGAAGACCTCGGCAGAGGCTATGCGAGGCCTCCGCGCCAAGCCCAGCGGGGACCGCGAGAAGTCCTTGGCGGAGACCGCGCAAAGTCTTCGACGGAGACCGTGCGAAGTCCCTCGGAGAAGTCAGTGGCAGATGCTCTGCCCCAATTGTCGACCACAGGGTGGTCGTGTCTGTCAGCGAAGACTTGACCACGGCGTGGTTGTAGGTGTCGACACAGCTGACGGCGGGGCGAAGGCTTTGGAGCACGCACTCTGTGTAGAATCCCCCCAGAGAGGCTCGACATTTGACGGTGCTGTTCGGAGGCTAACTCCCTGGTGTCGAGAGGACGGCGCGGGCGCCACAATCGACAGCTGTACCAGAACGGGCGTCGCGGTCGATGGTTGTACAGGCGCGGGCGTCGCGGTCGACAATCGTATCAGTGTGGGCGTCATGATCGTTGCCATGGGGTACCACCGGCCGCCACGTGCTGGACTCGACGGCCACTGCCGCCGTACCTCTCTTTCGCTTGGTTACCGTCGCTTTCTAGCGCCTTCTCTTATGCAGCTTCTTACACAGTCCCCACGGACAACGCCAACTGTTGTGACTATTGATCAAATAGCATATAAGGGGACTAGCTAGAGAGAGCCAACTACAAGAGAGAGAGAGAGTGCTCGTGTATGAAATAAGTGGATCTGCCCCTCATACCTCTTAGGGGCTTATATATATGAGTGGGGTTGGATAGAAAATTCCTATCTTACCTACTTAATAATTACAAAGGTAGGGATACATGGGTATATTTCTTTACACACATGTCTCTATACTATTGGGTCTATTATATACTGGGTCAGTTACAAGACCAGTCACATAGGGTTGGACCACCCCTATAATAGTGGCCTTTCCAGTGGGTTAGCTAGGCAGGCTTAAGCTTGCCGAGAGCGAGGAGGATGATACACAGCTCCACAAGTTTGGAACAAGGCTATCATGTGCAAGTTCCGTATGAAAAGAAACACCCACTCAAAAGTGTGGTTTTCAACGAAACTTTGGCAAGAATTCTCTTAAAACAAATTATGCGAGAATCATGTGTGTTCAAAATCGGAGGGTCTATTGTTGACAAGTTGAATAGGGTAGACGAAGTATCTAAACAAGACAGGTTTGTATCTAAACAAGGCAGGTTTGTGTATACGGTGCTCCTATCGTTACTGTTAAGAACACAAGGGAGGTCAAACTATGGACATCATATAAAAGGAAGGATGACTTTGGAAAGCGTGGGGAGGGGGTTTTTCTTGTCCTCCTTTTCCTTTTGCTTGAAATGTTTCATTCTTGTATATATTGCAATATTTTGCTATTCATTTTCAAGGGTGTGACAAATCATCATCAGCTTTTTTTTTTTTGAAAATCAAAAGAACAGACAAAGTTTGGACCACTGGATCTAATCATATACTACACCGATGCTAGCCACATGTCCCTCTCCACTGGCCCAATTTCCCCTCCCTCTCCTCTATCCGCCCTTGCAATTCCTTGCTTCGATTGCGCTTGTCACCTCCAGAGGAGGAGCCACATATTGGGTTCCAGTGTTACAGGACACTGGATCCAAAAAAATTTTAGTAGAGATTAGCACTTTTATCCTATATATGAATCCTCTAAACTAAATTCAGTGCACCTGGTTTTTTCCTTAAAACCCAATGAAGGAAGCACTTATAGCCCGAATTCCCAGTAGCTAGTAGTAGTCCATGAGAATTCTCTGCTTTCGTGAGCTTATGAGGCAATTACAACAGGCTGAGCCAGCCCTTAAGCTAGCGTAAGAGGGAGAACCGCAACAAGCCACGACGTTCATTTGATGATCCCAAGCATGTCACCTCGTAGTAACCCTCGACACATGTTTGCCTCTTATGGTCGGTCAGGAGATGTGCACCACGTCCGTCACACAGCCACACCCAGCTATGCAGCGACCAGTCGTTGGAGAATGAGAGAAATTGGCGTCACTGACCGCCCTCACCTACCATCTCACAGTGGCATTGCCTGGTCTAACCGATCAATATGTATTTTGCTCTAAATTTCTCTCAATTATTCCAATTTTTTGAGTTAGTGTTTTAATATGATGATTGTTGATTGATTTTTGTTGAAATGTAGGGTTAAGACTAAGGATTTTAATTTTGATTTTTGAAATACCAGCCTAACTCGTTGCAAATCGGGAGGGGGGGAATTGTAGTATTTGACCGTAATGTCAAGTAAGTAAGCCACTGAACATGTTTTCTATTATATTATTTTTGAACTATTAAACATATAAATATCTAATTGACTTTTCAATTAATTGGTGATAATTTTATGAATAATATACTATTTGCTATGTGGACAAATAAGAATTGACGAAAATTACTAATAATGTTATGGTTCGGCACTTTATAAACTTGAAAGAACGTAAATACTAAAAGATAGTGCATTAGCTTACATTTTATTATTCTACTATTTTTTTACTTGAAAACTTTAAGCAATTTTGTTCTCTTTTCACGGGTCATTGAGGTTGAATGATGTATTTTATCAATGCCAACCAACTTTCGTCTGTGGTTCTACTCTTAGTTTATTCAGTTTGCTACAACTAACCAATATTATTATCGAGCTTTTTATTTTGGTAAGTATTTTGATCACTAATTCTTTATCATTATACGAAGTATTGATGCTAAAAATTACCGAACACATTACTATTTAGCACAATATCACTTCAAAACTATATATATATATATATATATATATATATATATATATATATATATATATATATATATATATATATATATATATATATATATATATATATATATATATATATATATATATATATATATATATATATATATATATATATATATATATATATATGGTGAAGTGGTGAACCCTGATCATTTTTGTTCTAATTCTGTCCCTGATCGCCTCGTCGACATGCCTGGTATCACGATGCCCACTAACATGCCACTACCTCTGCCTCCAGTACTACAGTACCTCTCCCATATGAAAACCTAACTCGACAAACTTCTCCTTTGTTGCCAACCTCTCCCACTGTCTACCACTTTCTTCCCTAGCTCAAATGACTCACCCTTGGTCATATCCAACCGCACCCTTCATCATATCTGCAGCCGTCAACCATCACCCTTGCGGCACCTAACTAGCCACTCACGGTCGCTAATGAACCCTAATTTTAACTACCGTAAAGCTCAATAGAGGAGGACAACATTGGTGCATCGATCTCGAGGCGCATCCAAAGTTAAGCTTACAAACTTGAATTTGGTTGATTTGGGCAACGAAATCACCTTAGATGACCCATATTCAACTACTATGATTTGATTTTTAGATAAGCTAATCCTCGGATATTTTAGGCATCCTAAATCGTACGGATTTGTCTTCCAGCCACGGAAGAAGGGAAAAAAGATAGGAGCACGATCTTTGGACTCAATGCACCGCACCTGCTCCTTGCTGTCCCTCTCCACTCAACCGTGGGCCAGATGGATGCATCACACGTGGCTCTCCCATATGATATATACGATACCCACAAGTTAACCAATGGGACCAATGCAATGTCACGTCGACACTCTTATAATATCTTTATCGTACACTAAAACTAAAAAAATATAAAAATTTTAAAAATTTCTAGATATGTTTTAGATTTACTCTATCTATATATAAAATTTCAAAATCAAATTTATTTTATATTAAAAAATAAAAAAATTCTGACAAAAGTTAAGAGTTCAAATCTGTTAGAATTTTCTCTTTTTATGTACTCTTAACATATAATAAATTTAAATACAAACTTTTATATATTTATGGAGTAAACTATGTAGTACATCTAGAAATTTTTTGAATTTTTTATGACCATTTTAGTTTAAGCGTCCGTGAGTACATCATAAGAGTGTGTGCTTGCTATATTCCCTTGTTACTTTACTCGCCCAATTTGCCGCTCATCACTCGTGATTATTCCAAGATCACAACGCCTTAACAACAAGGGTCATCTCATTCTGAAGACATACATATCCAAAGTTCCAAACAAGAGACGGAAGGAACAAGTGTTGTCCTTTCTCTACTTATTTTCTTCAGAAAACCCATATAATACACATAAAAAAAAGCGAGACGTGTCCCTGGTAAACGACATGTCAATGACCGACGATTCGACACAGGGCCACTCGCCCGCTCCCTCGAATCAGTCGCGTTCAGATCTAGCGCTCTGGAGATTATTCTCGAGACACCGCCTAACGCAGGCGTCAAGTAGCCTATCTCTGTCACTGATTGCGATCCAGATTTCTGCGACGACCCTGCACAGAATCGCACGTATCGACGCGCGAAAATTGACAAACACAGTAGGTACGAGAGAACATGGAACCGTATTCTCTGCCGATACGTGCGAACATTGTCAAACACAGTAGGTACGAGAGAACATGGAACCGTATTCTCTACCCATCAGGCAAAAAGCTATCGGTTTACAAATTCTTTATTGTTGCTAGCGGCAAATTTTTTATTGGTGACCAGCGATAGAATCTATAATAGATGGTTACCGGACGAAAATTTTGAATTAAAGTTTAAAATTTTCTTATATAAAAAGAAAACAGTTGAAAAAAGTGTAAATTTCCTTTGTATTTGATGAAAATTAGATAAATCAGAAATTTTTTTACCCGATTTGAATTTTATCGTATCCCACCGATAACACTGATGACCGGCGGTTTTCGGCGATAAGTTTTTGCTGCCGCCCACTACACTCGGCACTCGCTCTCCATCAGGCTCCATGCTTACTACCAGTAACTACCAGATGAGACCACTGGACACATGATTTAAGTATTCGATTAGTACGCGTACTAATCAGTATTAAAGAGCATGGATCTTGCCCAGTTTTGAGCAGGTATACGACCGTACCGAATATATTGATCTTGCCTTCTTATTGGTGCAGCTGGACAATTAATACGAGTATCCGTTCATTCTTCTCAACACAAACAGACAGACAGAAAAACCACCAGGGCAGTCCAGACAGTTCCTCTAGACAGGGAGGAACATAGGCTGATGAAAGGAGGGGGAGGGAAATTTTCTTTGATATTGTATTTTTCACTATCTTCGATCACCTTCTGGTAAACAGTACCTCTGTGAATGACCACTTAGTGTAGATTCTATCAAAGGAAAGCAGCTCAAAAATCCTTGCGCCCCTCTGTATGTACAGCTGAGTTAGTATCCTGACCATCAGAGAGAATATTGGATGCAAGAATCCTAAACCATGTATTGCATCGCGACTTGCATCAGCCTTGTGTGGGGTATGCTCAATGTCGCTACGCCTCTCCTGCAGTTCTTCCTCAAGAACGCGTAGAAATAGTTGATCACTAGCTTCTTGACAAAGAACGACTCCTTTCGTGCTCTTATGTCGCCGTGTCCTAGAAGGTAAACCACGCCAGACTCCTTGGCCTTGCGAATGAAGGAGAGTTCATTGTCTAGGCTTCGCCTTCCATCAAGCGTCTCATCCAGAGATCCATCAAATGACGTGCTTGATCCCAAGGTTGGATTTTCAACAGCAAGAGAGTAGATGCTACCATTGGGACCAACGAGAACTCTTGATGAGGCTGATGCAACCTCCTCTTCAGAGTCTGTGTCACCATTCACATCACTCTCTAGGGAACGTTCTTGGGCTTCTCGGCCTATGAATTTCTCAAGACTTTCTATCAGAATCTGTTCAAATGCTTGTGGGTTCTCCTTACGTACATCCTTGTATCCATACCTGCAGCCATGAATGATTAACATCATGCAAGCCAATAATACATAAACAAACCCTCAAAAAATTGTTAACCGACCATATAACTATTCTATAAATAGAACATGGCAGATTATATATTTGATATTTCAATATAAAGCTACAAGTAGGTTAAGAAAATACCAGGCCGCCAACCTGGCACATAGCTAACAATACACGTTGCTTGGATAACTGAGGCAGAAACATTTGCCGTGAAGAATAAAAGAAAAGTTGTGAACCAACAGAGGTGGGATCACTATAAGTAAACAGTAGCACTATCACATGTAGATACCAACAAACCTAAAGAGATTCTGCAAGCACAAAGTAGTTCAATAGCTAAAGACAAGAAAATGAGCTGATCAAGATAGGGTCTAAAGTTCACAAAGATAATTCAGAAGGGCAAATGCAATGACTAAGCCACAGGATGCCAAAAAAGTTAATTGAGGCATCATGTGTAGCTGTACCAGTATCATAGTGGGCAAAAACCATTGTAAAAGTGGCCAAACAGCAAGGAATTGAACACGACAAAATTCTGATAAGCTCCCAAGGTACAAGCAAAACTTAACACAGAATTCAAACTAAGGACTCTACCCTGTTCACAAAATTCCCTAGTATCAGTAGTTAACAATGCATTTTCGCAACTAAATTGATTGTGGACGTCTTGATGGTGGCCAAAGAGGCAAAGAGCAAGAAATAGAACGTAACAAAGCTATTATTTGATGAACAGAACTCTACCAACAGTACAAGCAAAGATCAGTGGACTTTTAAGTCAAAGTGCTCCACACAACAGCCATGAATCCCCTAAAATATTATTAGTTAAAAGAAACCCATTTTCACTTGCTACAGTATGAATGCTAAATCAACATGCAACAGCGTTTGGGGCCATAAACTAGCACTCCCAGATGAGCACCTGCCCCACCTACACATTCACAAAGGAAGCTGTCAAAGATACTAACAGAGCCAGCTGTTTTATAGCAGATTCTAAATGTGGAGCAGGCATTACATGAAGGAAGAAGTCCATTTTCAACCCTGAACTATTGCCTGAGTCTGAAAAACAACCTCTTTAACTTCAAAATCGTTCACTCTGTATCTTTAAACTATGAAAACCGTTCATTTTTCACCCCCTAGGCTGGTTTCATGAGTGGTTTTTGTTAAAGATAATGTAAAGGTAAGGCAGTTCTCAGCCGTCCCAGGTATGAATCCAATTCAGGTGAGTCCTGATTGTATTCTACCTGTTAGAGATAAGATTCTCTTCTGTAATCTGCGCAGAGATTGTTAAGGAAAGTCCTGGCTATAGATAGAATAGATTGATTCTGTTGTAATTGTTAGAGATAGACTGCCAGGCCTCCTCAATCTCCTGCCGCAATATGTATTGTACTAGATGGCGTTTCAGCCATATATAACATGCAGGGATCGGAGGTGATCCTTAACCCCAAAACCTAACTTTTCATGGTATCAGAGCCTCTCCTCAATGGCGAGCTCATCTACCCTCTTGGCCGCCGCCTCTCTAGGTCATCCCGTGACAGAGAAACTCACCAAATCCAACTACACGCTGTGGAGAGCCCAGATCCTCCCAGCGATCCGAGGCGCAAGGCTTGTCGGCTACCTTGATGGATCGACATCAGCACCAGCAGAAGAAATCACCACCAAAGATGGAGAGAAGGAGATCAAAGTCTTTAATCCAGCTTATGATCTCTGGCTCGAAAAGGACCAACAAGTTCTGGGCTATCTACTCTCCTCTCTCTCACGAGAGATCCTCACCCATGTCGCCTCCAAGAAGACTGCTGCAGAAGTCTGGAAGGCCATTGAGCAGATGTTTACTGCCCAAACCCGTGCGCAAGCTGTCAATACTCGCATTGCCCTAGCAACAACGAAGAAGGGTCACTTGACGGTTGCTGAATATGTTGGAAAGATGAAGGCCCTTGGAGACGACATGGCAGCCGCAGGGAAGCCGCTTGATGATGAAGAACTAGTGTCTTACATTCTTGCTGGCCTCGATCTGGAATACAACTCGGTTGTAACCAACATCACTGGACGATCTGATCCAGTTTCCGTCGGTGAGCTCTATTCTCAACTCCTTAGTTTCGAGCAGCGGTTGAACCTTTTACAGGGCAATCAGTACCAGCCATCCATCAATTCTGCGATGCGTGGACAAGGAGGATCTCATCCTGGTTTCCAACGTGGTCGTGGCGGACGCAATGGAGGCCGAGGTCGCAGCAATGGAAACCGTGGCCGTGGTACAAGCTTCAGCAATAATATTCGAGGTACTGCAGATTCAAATGTCTCTCGTCCTGTCTGCCAACTCTGTAAGAAGAAGGGACATACTGCTCCGGCCTGCTGGCATCGTTTTGATGATAACTACGTTCCTGAAGAGAAGAGTGCATCTGCAGCAATGAACTCGTATAGCATTGACACCAATTGGTACACCGACACCGGTGCAACAGACCATATTACGAGTGAACTTGACAAGCTAGCAGTCCGAGAGAAGTACACTTCTGGAGATCAAATTCACACGGCGAGTGGAGCAGGTATGAATATTCATCATATTGGTCATACCGTGATTCGCACTCCCTCTCATAACTTTCATCTCAATGACATCCTTCATGTTCCTAGTGCTAAGAAAAACTTAGTTTCTGTTCATCGCCTTACTTCCGATAATCAAGTGTTCCTTGAATTTCATCCTACCTTCTTCTTGATTAAGGACCAGATCACGAAGAGGGTTCTTCTCAAAGGCAAATGTGAGGGAGGCCTCTATCCTCTTTCATCCATATCTTCAGCCGGAACAACCAAGCAGATTTTTGGAGCAATAAAGCCATCTCCTTCACGGTGGCATAGTCGCCTAGGTCATCCAAAGATCTACAATAGTGCAGCAAGTTGTTAGGCTCAATAATCTTCCTTGTTCCCTTGAGTCCAATAAAGAAACTATTTGTAATGCTTGTCAACAAGCAAAAAGTCATCAATTACCTTATTCCAAGTCTTCTAGTGTCTCTAAGTCTCCCCTAGAGTTAATCTTTTCAGATGTCTGGGGTCCAGCATGTGAATCTGTGGGAAGGAACAAGTTCTATGTCACATTTATTGATGATTACAGCAAATTTGTGTGGATTTATTTGCTTCGTTCCAAATCTGAAGTGTTTCAAAAGTTTCATGAGTTTCAGCAGCTTGTTGAAAGGCTGTTTGACAAAAAGATCATCTCAATACAAACAGATTGGGGTGGCGAATATGAAAAACTTAACCCTTTCTTCAAGCAAATAGGTATATCTCATAGAGTTTCCTGCCCTCATACTCACCAACAAAACGGTGCTGCTGAAAGAAAACATCGGCACATTGTTGAAGTTGGTCTTTCCCTCCTAGCTCATGCATCAATGCCGCTTAAATTCTGGGATGAAGCCTTTGCTACAGCCACATATCTGATTAATAGAACTCCTACCAAACTTCTACAACTTTCAACTCCTTTGGAACGGTTATTTAAGGTGAAACCTGATTATGAAACCCTTCGCGTCTTTGGTTGCGCCTGCTGGCCTAATTTGCGCCCATACAATACCAGAAAGCTCCAATTCCGTTCCAAACAATGTGCTTTTTTAGGCTATAGCAATATGCACAAGGGTTTCAAGTGTCTTGACATTCAGACTGGCCGTATCTATATCTCTCGCGATGTAGTCTTTGATGAGGAGGTTTTTCCTTTTGCACGTCTTCATCCAAATGCTGGGGCACGCCTTCGATCAGAAGTGCTCCTGTTTCCTTCTCTTTTTGGCACTATTGATCCCAGGGGTGCACAATCAAATGATCAATGTGATGATTATTCTGATAATGATACTAATCTGCCTTCTGACCTGCCTTCTGTCCCTGTTTTAGACACTGTTTCAAAGGTTGTACAGCCGCAGGTTGAACAGCGGACTTCAGTTGAGCAGGAGACTCAAGTTGAGCAGGATGAACAGCAGCAGCAACTTGATATTTTGAGTCAACCGCAGCAGCAGTCTGCACAGCAACACGCAACCATGCCTAAGCCACCTGTTACTCAAGTATACAGTCGGCGTGTTCAACTTCCTCCACCTACACATCCATCTTCTGACTCTCAGCATTCACTGGACAGTTTGCCGCAAGTTCCTGAAGACTCTCCTGATAGTTCGGTGTTGACACAAGGTGTGGTCTCTTCATCTCAACATCGTCCTGTAACTCGTCTCCAGCAAGGTATTACAAAACCGGTGATATATACAGATGGTCGGATAAAATACACTGATGGGAGGGTCAAGTATGGTTTCCTTGCAGAACATGGAGAACCGCAGAATCTGGAAGAAGCTTTGAAATCTGAACACTGGAAGAGAGCAATGGATGAAGAATACATGGCACTAGTGAACAACAAGACTTGGCATCTTGTACCTCCTAAGAAAGGAATGAATCTAATTGATTGCAAATGGGTATATAAAGTAAAGCGAAAAGCTGATGGAACAATTGATAGATACAAAGCTCGTTTAGTAGCAAAAGGTTTTAAGCAAAGGTATGGAATTGATTATGAAGATACTTTTAGTCCAGTAGTTAAAGCTGCCTCAATTAGACTTGTCTTGTCTATTGCAATCTCGAGAGGGTGGAATCTTCGCCAACTTGATGTAAAGAATGCGTTTCTTCATGGCGTTCTTGAGGAGAATGTATTCATGAGGCAACCGCCAGGGTATGAAGATAAGAAAATGAGTGAATTTGTGTGCAAATTGGACAAGTCATTATATGGACTAAAACAAGCTCCTAGAGCCTGGTATTCCAGGTTAAGTGAAAAGTTGATGCAACTTGGCTTTCAGCCTTCAAGAGCTGATACATCACTCTTCTTTTATAGAAAAGGTGATGTGATCATTTTTATGCTCATCTACGTGGATGATATAATTGTGGCTAGTTCATCAATCAAAGCTACTCAAGCTCTTCTCAAAGATCTTCAAGGTGAGTTCCCACTAAAAGACTTGGGAGATCTACATTATTTTCTTGGAATAGAAGTAAAGAAAATAGATAATGGAATTCTTCTAACTCAAGCAAAGTACACTGCTGATCTGTTAAAAAGAGTTCAGATGCAAAGGTGTAAACCAATGAATACTCCTATGTCCACTGTTGAAAAACTATCATTAGAAGGAGAAAAGTTAAGCCCTGAGGATAGCACAAGATATAGAAGCATAGTTGGAGCTTTGCAATATTTAACTTTAACAAGGCCAGATATTTCCTTCTCAGTAAATAAAGTTTGCCAATATCTACATGCTCCAACAATGACACATTGGACAGCAGCTAAAAGAATACTCAGGTACTTACAACACACAATGGGATATGGACTGAAAATTACTAAATCTCCTTCTATGTTAGTTTCAGGATTTTCTGATGCAGATTGGGCTGGATGCTTAGATGATAGAAAATCTACAGGAGGCTTTGCTGTGTTTCTAGGGACCAATCTTGTGTCCTGGAATGCAAAGAAACAGCCTACAGTTTCTAGATCTAGTACAGAAGCAGAGTATAAAGCAATGGCCAACTGTACAGCTGAGATAATGTGGGTTCAAACCTTTCTAAAGGAATTGGGAATTTCTAGTCCTCCTGCTGCTCGATTGTGGTGTGATAATCTTGGAGCAACCTATCTATCTGCTAATCCAGTCTTCCATGCTCGAACTAAACATATTGAGATTGATTATCATTTTGTTAGAGAAAGAGTAAATCAAAGATTGCTTGATATCAAATTTATTTCAACAAGGGATCAGATTGCAGATGGTTTTACTAAAGCCTTACCTGTACAACGTCTTAAAGATTTTCAAAGCAATCTCAACTTAGTGAAGCTGTGATTGAGAGGGGATGTTAAAGATAATGTAAAGGTAAGGCAGTTCTCAGCCGTCCCAGGTATGAATCCAATTCAGGTGAGTCCTGATTGTATTCTACCTGTTAGAGATAAGATTCTCTTCTGTAATCTGCGCTGAGATTGTTAAGGAAAGTCCTGGCTATAGATAGAATAGATTGATTCTGTTGTAATTGTTAGAGATAGACTGCCAGGCCTCCTCAATCTCCTGCCACAATATGTATTGTACTAGATGGCGTTTCAGCCATATATAACATGCAGGGATCGGAGGTGATCCTTAACCCCAAAACCTAACTTTTCAGTTTTACCACGTTGGCAGCCACATCACTGATTTTGTCTAATGTGGCATCCCAGTAGGCAAGCTTATGTTGACATGGCATCCTAATTAACAAGAGCAAATTAAAATTAAACAGTATATTTAATACTCAGGTCCCGCTTGTCATACTTTAATACCTTCTCTTGTAACTGCTCCCTATCCCCCATTTGTTGGGTGGGTAGGTAAGCCAACATTAGTGATGTGGCTGCCAACGTGGCGAAAACCATTCATAAAACCAGCCTACAGGTGAAAAATGAACAGTTTTGATAGTTCGAGGATGTAAAATGATCAATTTTAAAATTGGAGGCCTTTTTCAGACTCTGGACAATAGTTCAGGGTTAAAATGGACTTTTTTCTTACATGAAACACAAACAGATAGTGATGGTAGTACCAAACATGAGTAGATGCATTAAATTTATCTCAAGGTTTCAATGGAGCACAGCAAGAAACTGCCAGATCAGTATAACATTATTTTAGGAGGAGAGACACGTAACACGTTATTTATTTCCAAAAACTTCAAGAAAAAAATGTAGTTCATACCTAGCAATGCAGCGGAACATATGGTAGCTCTTTGGGCAAACCCGACGAAAGAGAAACCTTTCATTCTGAGGTACAACAGGAACTGGAACCCACTTGATGCAGACAAAAATGATCATTGAATGGATGGCTGGCATTGTGGTGAGGAAGTGACCAAAGATTGCAGGAACTCCCCTCACCAGTTCATTATAAAGCAATCCAATTCCAGGGGCTCTGACTGTACCCAGATTGCAGCCTAGATCCACCAATAAATCGATCGAAAGTTTTTGCTTAACCTCCGTTTCATACTTCAACTTGGTTCCATAGTTCCATATGTACATTACCAAATACAATGCAGCAGCAAATACCAAAAGAACCCAACTTCCATCTGCTGCACTGCCCAATACTGAAGAAAAGAACAATAACTCCAGCCCCAGGAAGAGGGTGAGAAAGCATAGAACTACAATGATGTTGACCTGCCATATCAGAAGCATTATGATGGTCACCAAGATAGTAGTCATCATCATGACCCCAAGTTCAGCTATGCCTGCAATCAATACCGGGCATTATTACAAAGATTATGTGGTGGACTGGTGGTAGTCGTTTAAGTGGAGAAATGAGGTAATTTATCAGCAAGCTCTTCATGATAAAAATCATGTTAAAACAAGAGTGAGATTTGAGTGGAAGAAAGCTATCATATATTCCTATATACAGCAACTCAGGGCTTGAATTATGTAGGACATTGTTTTTTTAATAATAGTAATGTAAATCATGCATTTTCTGACTTTTTTTGCAATCCAAGAAATGACTTGTGTTCAATAAAAGTTCATCAAGGGGAACAGGCAACCTAGTGCAAATAAATATTTTATCTATTACAAATGGACTTGATGTCTTTCCCAATGGGCCAAAGGCCAAATGTACAAGAGGGAAGAATAAGCAAGGAGCTCCCTATACAAAGCAATAATCCTATAGCCTATACACGTCTAACCCCCCTCCCCAAAAAAAAATCATAGTGGATCAGAAACACTGAGTTTTGAGATAGAAGCTATGCTGAGCTCTTGTCTGCACCTTAGTGAAGAAATCTACTAGCTGAAACTCTCAAAGCACATACTGAAGAGCAACCACCTACGCCTACACTTGCGATCTCATATAGGAAGCATTAACACAAATATACTTTGTGAGCTCATACTTCACTGGATCACGAGCAATACTGATCGCACCAGTGTTGTCTGACAAGATAGGAGTCGATGCAGAGACAAACACCAAAGTCCGCAATTGAGAGATGAATCACTAACAAATAAAGGCCATAGTAAGGAGAGTGCGAACAATGGTCATATGAGCAACAAGAGGAAAAATCTCATCACAGTCACGATCATACTCCTGCTGAAAACCACGCGCCATGAGACGAGCCTTGTAGCGCTCAAGAGAACCATCCGAGCGAGTCTTGATCTTGTACACCCACTTATACGTAATAGGAGTGACACGAGCAGGTAAGAGAATAAGATCCCAAGTACTAGTACGCTCCAGAGCAACAATCTCTGCCATTGTGTCCTGCCACTCCGGCAACAGCCTCACAGTAAGTCGTAGGCTCAACAAAAGCAGTGGCTGCAAAGCCGTAACCTCAGGAGGCCTAACAGCACGACGATCACGAAGATCGTACCTAGTAGTAGAAACTGGAGCAGGATCTAGCTAGGACGGAAGAGTGGAAGTAGCGAAAAGAGGCACAACTAGGGGTGTATTAGGGTGTGGACGGCAAGAGTAGTGCAGCGGTAAGGGGAGACGACCTCAATAGAAGAGCTAGGGGGAATGGGACCATGGGAGTATGAAGAGGAAGGAACAGATGGAGGTGAAATAGGTAAAGGTGATGGCAAAGCTGAAGTGGGAGGAAGCGGCGAGCCAAGAAAAGTCAAAAAAGAAAGCACCTTAGAGGGCGTTGAAGGACGAGACTCATCAAAAGTGACATCTCGAGATATCCTCATCCTACGAGCAACAGAGTCATAACAACGATAACCCTTATGCTCAGAATTATAACCAAGAAAAACACTCAACTGATTGAGCAGTCAGCTTGGTGCACTCACAAGGGGGAAGAAGAACAAAACAGATACAACCAAAACAACGGAGATAACAATACTGAGGAGGCCTACTAGAGAAACTCTCAACCGGAGTACAACCCTAAAGAGCAAATGAAGGCTGTAGATTGACAAGATAAGCAGCCATAGAAACAACCTCAGCCCAGAAATGAGGCGCAACATGAGAAGCAAGCATCAGAGCACGAGCAGCCTCAAATAAGTGGCGATACTTACGCTTAGAGACACCATTCTGAACATAAGCACCGGGACAGGAGTACTAAGGAAAAGTACTCTAGTCAGCAAGAAAACGACAAAGAGCAGCAGACAGGTACTCACCAACAGAGTCAACACAAAGGAAACGAATGGCCGAATCAAACTGATTACGAACCATAATGGCAAACAACTGATAAATAGAAAGAACTTAAGAACTTAACTACAAGAAGACATAAGATAGATCCAAGTATATCGAGAATAATCAATGAAAATTAAATAGTAGCGTTGACCCTTTTCGAAACGAAGGGGGCTAGACCCCAACATCAGAATAAACAAGATCAAAAGGACGGTGACACAATCACTAGAGTATAGGAGTTGCAACTATTTACTAAGCTTGCAACCCGCACAATGTAAATGTCACCAGAAACAAACCTAAGAACACTCCGAACTAGTAAAGACAGACATGAACCTCCGATGTGACCCAAACAATAATACCACTGGCAGTGGAAGAAATGACTGAAACGGAGAGGTGGAAAGGTGCAGCCAGTCGAGCTCCTAGAGACACTGTGAATCACAACGCCTAGGGTAAGTCCCCACCAAAGTCCCGGTGCGACGATCCTGAGCATAACACGAGTCAGACTCAAGAATGATGTGACAACCATCGTCAGTGATCTGACCAGCAGACATAAGTTGCATAGCTAGTTTGGGAACATAAGAGACTACAAGAACAAGAAAGGAAGTAGAGAGAGTGCCTTGTCCTGCAATAGGAAGGGAGGTACCATCTGCAATTGTAACTGTGAGGAAGAATAGGACTCACAGAGGTGAAGTGAGAAGAATCTGGTGTTATGTGAAACGAGGCACCAGAATCGAGAATTCAAGGGAATGTGATACCTTAGGAAGGAGGTGGCGGTGGTGCAACACCAGAAGACTGGACAGCAAAACCAAATGGAGTTAAGGCAGCAAGGCGCCGAAGCAGAGTGAGCATCTCTTGCTGAACCTCGGCAGGGGACCTCTAGTGAGAACCTGACTGGGAAGAGCCACTAGTGCCCTTGGAAGGGCGACCACCCCTGCGGCCCTAGTTCTTTCGCCTGTAGCACTACTGAAACATGTGACCATCGCGATCGTAGAAAGTGCAATGAAGACCCGTAGTAGAAGCCACTGTCACCGATGCAACAAGAGCAGGTGCTGGAGAAGACAACCGAGTAGCCAAAACAGAGGTGGGCTGCAGCTAGCCCGCACTACGAACACGAGTCTCAGCACGAACAGTGGTGAGAGCCTCCAGCATAGACGTACATGGCTGACGAGTTAGTAGGTGAGCACGAACAGGCTCAAAACTTTGACTGAAGGCGTGCCAGGAACTCGTAGAGGCGGTGAGTCTCTAGGTGATCACACTGATGCACACAACAGGGATAGGTTCGACAGATGTCTGATCCCAGAGAGTCAAGCTAACGTCACACAGTATACATCTACTGGTAGAAGTCGTCCACAGTGGCATCAAGCTGCTAAAGAGTGTGCACTTGGTGCACAACCAAAAGATACATATCATTACTTGTCAACTCATAGCGGGCACGAAGACGCTCCCACATCAACTGAAATGTCAGCAGCTCAACATCCATGGAGATAGCCACAATCATGCTACCCACCAGGATGGCAAAAGCACGAGCCTCGCCATCTTACCACCTCTCGTAGGAGTGAAGCTGATCCTGGTACACCACTATGGCCTCCTCAAAAGCAGTGATTACAGCCTTTTGGGTTGCCTCAGTAGTTGCAGGGATCCGAGGGGCGGCCAGCAGCGGAGGGCAAGGCGAACAAGGCCTCTCGCCAATAAGATGGCCCCAGAGGTGTTGGCCCCTCATGTGGATCCACGTGTGCATGGCCCACTCGCGATAGTTCATTCCGTCAAAGATGACATTCGGAATCGGGGTAGCAACGGAGCCAACTATGGGTGGCCATCATGTGCGAAAGAACACGGGGCAGCAGTAGTAGCGGCGTCGGAGAGAAGCTCAATGTCGGCAACGTGCCCTGGATGGTTGTGGCCCGAATGGCAACGACCAGATGGCGACGGCATGGGCCGAGTAGCGGTGACCGACCTTGGCGGCCACCACGTCGGTTGGGCGGCGGTGGCCCGGCCTAGGTAGTGACAGCCTAGCATGGCGCAGCCGCCCGCGGCGCGAGACAGCGGCGGCAAGGTGCAATCGGCCTGATTCGGATGGATATTGCTCATACCGTATCCTAACCCATATTTTTTTCTCGGATTCGAGGTCGGATACTGTAAAACCGGATACGAATACAAATTCGGAGTATTCGGAATTTCAAATACGGTGCTGCCGGAACGGATACTTGACGGTTTCGGATCGAAAATGGATAATGTAGACAGATAGTACATGCATACGGAAAAGAACATATGCTAAACCATACCACCATCACTTCAAACTTTAAACTGTTAGACATAAGTACATAATAGTGATTATAATTCATCAGCCGAAGATGGTGTGGCGTTTCCCCCAAAATTGCCCATTGAGGTGTGGCGTTTCAAGATGAATCTTGATTTTTGACGGACATCATTTTCTTTTTCTAGGCTAAAGAAATTTTACTAAATTAAGGTAGAGACAGTAGACAATTGGGGATAATAGACTTTTGACAAATTTACCTGTTTATTTACTGAAGCATGTCAAAGTTCATCGTTTAATAATACTCTGATTACATGCTTTTCATTCCATTACCTAGGAAGAGTGATCTTAATGAGCAAATTTAGGATTCCAAGTGCACAAGAAGCAGAATTAGAAATAAAACACTATTTTAGTATTTGTATATTTATAGTGGCCACAACTGAATATCATATTCTTTTTACAGAACTTAAGTTTGCACGATCTAGGAAAACTTTCTATACACTACACACCTCAACCAACCAACATGACAAAAAAAAACAAATACTAGCAAAATAAAAGGTGAATTCTTAGCTCTTACCAGATATCCGACCGAATATCCGACCGGATAATTATCCAGTATCCGAATACCGATACTATTCGGTGGGATAATAACTCTCCCGAATCTGAATCCAACCGGATACCAAATCCCCTTCCCGAATCTGATACCGACCAGATTCGGTACCGGATCGGTCGGGAATCGGGATTAACCCAACCCATTTGCACCCCTAGCGACAGCACGAGTCGAGCGGCGGCGGCGCGAAGACGAGGCGGCGTGCCCCAGACAGTGGCGAGGGCTGATACCATGTTACAAATGGACTTGATGTCTTTCCAAATGGGCCAAAGGCCAAATATACAAGAGGGAAGAATAAGCAAGGAGCCACCTATACAAAGCAATAATTCTATAGCCTATACATGTCTAACATTATCAATGACTGTGCTCAACAGCCAGGTGCAATTTCTACACGATAGGCATATATTAACAGATCCATTTCTGGAAATTTCAAGATTATGCAGATTCTGGGAAGCACTGTAGATTCAGCATTGAAACATAACTGAGAGCCAGGTAATTTACATCTCAGATCTTTCACTGGGAAACTGCTGGTTATCACTAATTTTTGTTAAAAAAAAATAGTACTATGGCAGATAGTGATGAGCTTCCACTGATGTTCATGGTTTACCTTTATTGAAACAAAAGCTAATTCATCAAGCAAGTTCAAACCCTTCATACAAAGAAGTGCCTAACCACAGAGTCTACACCAATATTTCTTACACCCACATAGCAATCCAATTGAGCAATCCTTCCACACATCATTTTGTCCTTTCTCATTTGGCTACCAACTGGGTTCTTGCGGCCTTTGAATAAATCCAAATTCTTAAATCTCCTCTTCCTTTCACGCATACTCTAACTAGCTTATTAGATTCAAACTTGACCATAATATATTCTTAGTAAGGGACACATAAGGTTATGCCTTCTAGTTCATTTAGTCCACTAACATTCAAAAAATTAAATGAGGCCCCGTATATAAAGGGAGCAAAACTATAGCACAGAGAAGGAATTAGAGGGGCTAGCACATTACGGAATAAACCAGTAAATAAAGTTGTATGGGAAAAAGATATGCAACGTAGTTTGCATAAACAAAACGGTCCTCTCCAAGCAGATTGTACTTTTATATGGATCAACTCACGTACCATATGCATTGCCAATCTCGTTGATGCTACCAAATGTTGTAACAAACGCCAGACAAGAGACCAGCAAAAACCAGTTCATCACCGGGATGTATATTTGACCCACGAACTTTCTAGAAGTGTGAATAATCTTGAGGCGGGGAAAACAGCCAAGAGCTGTGGCCTGCTTAATGATTGAGAATATAGCAGTTGTCATTGCACGACTAGCAATTAGTGCTGCCAGAGTAGCTATGAATACCACTGGCCAAAACGCCTGATCTGCAACATGGAAACAAAAAATTTATCATAAGGGGGTCAACTAGTAAAAAAAAGCTTAGTTTAAATATGATAAAACTATTTCATCATGTGCAAAACAGTACATCGCAATCAAAAAATAAGATTTGGAAGAGGTGTGTAAACAAACCAGTTTGTCTTACTCGGGATAGACAAAAAGAAAACCTGCTGATTTTCAGTTAAGTTTTCCATAAGAAATGCAGCTTGCCCTAGGTATCCCAGTAGAAGGCATGGAAGAACAAGAAACACAAAGGTAAGCTGCAACATATGAGCAATAGTAAGTCATCAACTATTTGTATTGGAAGTGCAACATGGAGCCCTAAACAATAGAAAAGACTACCTGAACAGATCTAACAGAGAAGTAGCATAAATCAGCAAACATTGCCTCAGATCCTGTAAAAAATCAATCTCATTAACATCCTTATAATACAAGTTAACAAAAATAACATTACTCTATTACTTAAAACTAAAAGAATAAAAAGAGGTCAAGTTATCTTCAGTAACAATGCAGCTGCACTAGATTTATTTATAACTTCCTATAAAGAGAAAAAGAAAAGACAATACAGGGTATAACTGTATAATTAATTATATAGCTCAGACAAAGAAAAAAGATGCGCTTGAAGCAAACACATTCTTGGAGAAATTCGCATTCAAGTGTATATCACAAGTAACATTAACAATCTGGTTAAACACACATACCTGTTGCACATAAAAGACAGCCTCCAAGAGACATCCAAGCTTGAGTTGGGTTTCTTTCAAAATAATAGTAGATATATATAGGATTGAATGCCCGCAATACCTCTGACCCATATGTCATGATGTTATAAATCCCTATCCCAGAAAGGCAGCAAAACCATATGAACAAGGCAGGTCCAATAGCAAGCCCCACTTTGCTTGTTCCAAACCGTTGCAGACTGAACAGAACAATAAGAAATGCAACAGTTATCATGACCACTTCACCTGCAAGAATTTCACGATAAAGGTGAGCATTGTGCACTTCTAAACGGTAACAAAAAATTAATTCTTTCCCTGAACCAGTTAGTGACAAGCATCAATTAACTAAGATTCCGAGGTCACCTTCATTAACACTAGATATTCCAACCTTCAAGCCATTAACAGCAGACATCACTACAGATTTTACCAAGAGAAAAAAATGGAATTAATTCTAGGAGGACGAAAACTGATTTAACATAATATTACCAGTGAAAGCAAATGTACAGATCATCAAACCAGGTGAAGAGGAATGCTATGAACAATGCATTGGAAATATATGAACCTGACATCGCTGGTGTGACAACACCATCCGCTATCACCATAGAAGTACCAAAAAGAACAAGCATCAAAAGCAGCTTCTTTAGCATAGATGAAGTCTCAAGATGCTCCTTGATCTTCAAAGACCTCTCGAGTTCTACTGAAGGCACCTTGAGTTGGAAACTTGATATACGGGTGTCAGAGGGTAGTTGGTTAGGAAGCAGACTAGCCTTTGCATTCCTGCATATTAGTGAGTATAAAGCAAATGTCCCTCCTGCCAAATATACAGAAAAATCATTATTAAACATAATGCTTAAAGAAAAGTATTTGTGTCGCATTTAGTTCCAGTGGTCTAGTATAGTGAGATATACCTTCTCCATCATCGTTCCCCCATAAAACAATCAGAGTATACTTCAGCAATGGTATTACAATCAGAGTGTATATTACAAGTGAGAGTGCTCCAAGCACATCCTCCTTTGAAGTAATAGGGTATTTGTTGAACATTATATCAAAAGTGTACAATGGGCTGGTACCAACATCCCCAAAGACGACACCTAGTGTCTGAAGAGTCAGCACAATACTCCTGCCTAAGGTAAATTCCTGAAAGAAAATGCAGGATTGAGATATCAGCAGAGTCAAAATACTCATGCATACAGAATGAAGCTGGCACCAAATTTTGCAGGCATAGTATGCATGCATGACGTTTGAATGGCGAATATATCATCTGGAGTAGCAATGTATAATGCAAGTTGCTTCTTACATTTACCATTAAACGGTAGATTCCAATATATTAATTAGGCTATATAATGGAGACTGTTAAATAATACTTAACTAATTTGGACCACAAATTTCTACTATAATATATTTGTAAAACCTAATAAAATTCTAATATTATGAGGGAATTTTTTGGGACAAATCTACCTATACCATTTTCATATGGTCAAGCTAAATATTTATAAAGATATTGTTAGTGATAGGTAAAATAGTTTCTACACACATTCTAGGATGTTACTTACTTTTTACCGGAGGGAGTAATCGACAAAACTTATACAACCAAGAGGACGGTCTGTAGATGCACTCCTTAACCTTCTCGCCAGACTTTAATGAATTATGACTTACAAGTTTATTGCAAAATCCTATCATCCAAAGAACTACACAATTGAAAGCAAACACTTGCAACAAGTGAAATGCAGCCAGTGTGAAGAGCTTCAAGAACCAGGACTATGAAAGCACCACTACGCATGGTTATTACGGCGGTGCGGCGCGGCGCGGCGCCGCACCACCTTCACACAACAATATCGCTTATGGCGCGCGGCGTGGCGACGCCATACACATAAGCAGCCACAAAAATATTGGATTTCTGGAGGGTTTAAACAGAAGAAATATAAAGCAAGAAGGATTTTATTGTAATTTCAGAAAATAGGAGGACTAAATTGCAAAATGTCAAACCCTAAATCACATATCGGGCGTGTGGCGGCGGCCGCGACGCTCGCCTCGCCTCGCCCACTCGCCGGCCGCTCTCTCTCTCGCCCGCCGGCCGCCTCCTCCTCTCTCTCTCTCTCTTCCCCATCTCCTCCGCCTCCGGCTGCGCGGCGAGGCCGAGCTGGCCGCGGCCGCTCCTCTTCCCGCCGCCACTCTCCACCGCCCCAAGCGCAGCCATGAGGAGGCGGCGAAGACTGCCGCCCGGCTGGCAAGAGGCGCGCGACCATGATCCGGCCGCGGCGTGGCGGATCCGGCCGCGGCGACGGCGGATTCGGCTCGGCGACGACGAGGCGAGATCTCGCGCGGCGGCGGCGGCTCCGGCCATGGCGGCGGCGGATACGGCGCACCTCCATGTCGTCCAGACGACATGGAGCCTCTGGTCCGCCACGACGATATGGCGACGAGATATCGCCGATATCTCGACGCCATAACAACCTTGCCACTACGCATAAAAAAATATTCCATTTGGTTAAATTGCTCAGCGTGCATTGCATCACCTCTCTGTTCTTAAGTAATAAGAGCATGCCTTATGAATTTGTCACCTGGCATGAGGCGCAGGTTCGAAAACCGGCGTTATTCGGCCAAGAATCGCCAGAACCGAAATCCCGCCACTCCGTAGCGGTAAAATCCAGCCGGATTTTATCAAATGGAAATTTGAATTTGTATGCCATGTATGGTTGGTTCTTTGAGTATTTTGAAGGGTTGGGCAGAATTTAAAGCGCATGCATGCAGAACACTAAGAGTTTAGCAGGTTTTCCGGTTTTTAAAGCGTATGCAAAGTAGCAATACGGGATACTAAGAGATACATACAGAATTTAAAGCGCATGCATGCAGAACACTAAGAGGCATGCGGTAAACTAGGTACATGCAGAATTTAAAGCACATGCATGCAGAACGCTAAGAGTTTAGCAGTTTTTCCGGTTTTTAAAGCGCATGCAAAGTAACAATACGGGATACTAAGAGGTACATGCAGAATTTAAAGCGCATGCATGCAGAACACTAAGAGACATGCGGTAAACTAGGTACATGCAGAATTTAAAGCACATGCATGCAGAACACTAAGAGTTTAGCAGGTTTTCCGGTTTTTAAAGCGCATGCAAAGTAGCAATACGGGATACTAAGAGGTACATGCAGAATTTAAAGCGCATGCATGCAGAACACTAAGAGCATCTCCAATAGTGACTTATGAGCTAGCTCTAAGCATATTATTTCATATTTTAATAGAAGAGAGAGAAAAGGTATCTCTTAAGAGCATCTCCAACAGTATGAGCTAATTACTAACTCTAAGACAACTTCTCCAATAGTACTAACTTTTAGCACATAGCTCATAACATAAATAGCCTCACATGACACTCTCACATAATCTTGAAATGTGTGTATGAGACTAGCTCTTGATCAAGAGCTAGTTTTTCTCTCTCTTCTATTAAAATATGAAATAACATGCTTAGAGCTAGCTCATAAGTCACTATTAGAGATGCTCTAATCAAGAGTTAGTCTCATACACACATTCCAAGATTATATGAGAGTGTCATGTGAGGCTATTTATGTTATGAGCTATGTGCTAAAAGTTAGTACTATTGGAGAAGTTGTCTTAGAGCTAGTAACTAGCTCATACTGTTGGAGATGCTCTAAGAGGCATGCGGTAAACTAGGTACATGCAGAATTTAAAGCGCATGCATGCAGAACACTAAGAGTTTAGCAGGTTTTCCGGTTTTTAAAGCGCATGCAAAGTAGCAATACGGGATACTAAGAGGTACATGCAGAATTTAAAGCGCATGCATGCAGTTTTTAAAGCGCATGCATGCAGTTTTTAAAGCGCATGCATGCAGATTTTCCGGTTTTTAGCGATTTCTCTGGTTTTTTTAGGCGGTAACCGTCCGGTTTTTCTGGTTACCGGTTTTAAATTCAAATTTCAAAAGTTGAAATTTGACCGAGTTTTTTCCGGTTTTTCCGGTTACCGGTACCGACCCCCCACCGGGATTTAGGCCGGTACCGGTTTTCCGAACCCTGTGAGACAGTTAGATTAGATGCCTTAGAGCAACTCCAAGAGAAGAGCTAAATCATTTTCTAAAGGTAAATTTGGCTATTATTAGAGAAAAAACGTCTCCAATAGACTCTGTAAATGACTCTCCAAATTTAGTAGCTCTCCATCCCTCCTCATTCGCTCTCTATTTTTGGATAGCCTACCTCGCTCACCATCTAGCCTCTTGGCGCGGTCGACGCTTCCTTCCCGCACGCGCGCCCATTCCGTACAGTCGCGACCCACCGCGCGCCCTCTAGTTTAGATAGCCTGTTGGAGTAGTCTTGTTTTTTTGGGTGAGATTCATTTTAGAGAATAGTTAAATCACTAAATTTAGATACTTCTTTTGGCTAATCTCTTGGAGTTGCTCTTAGAAAAGGTAAATCTCCCATATTGCTTCCAAGCACCAAAATAAAAGGAACAGAAGAAAAAAAATAAGTTTGCCCTCGCTCACTCATCACCAGTAGTTCCACTGTTAGGCTACTAACCTCAGTGCACCATCGGCCACTCTTTCCACCACTAGTTAGCCCCCAAACCCAATTTGTGCCTATAAAACCAATCCGGATCATGAAACAAAACCAAAACATCCATATCGCCCTTCTCTTCACTGGCATCCTTGTGGTTCTATCATGTAGTACATGACCAACATTGAGTTATGATAGAGAGCAATTGTGCTCCAATACCTCACAAGGTATGTTTCACGACATGCAAAAGGCTCAAGTTTTGGGCTCCTCAAATGAGGCATGTTTTTCAGAGGAATCGGAATCTTGAGGTGGAACTAAGTTTTTATCACTTAGGAAAGGTGAAAGTCTGAGCAAACCGTCATCGTAATACTTCAGCTTTCGCAACGAATTCAACTAAAGCAAGGTGAGTGTGTGAGGACTTAGAACATAACCAAACTTCCCTAATCCCTAGCAACTTTGAAGCATGCATTGAGATGAGGCAGGTAGATGACAACACCAGCCAAAAAGCTCCTTGCTATCATCATGGCCATTCTAGTCAAAAAATGCTCGTATCCATGACATGTCGGAATATTGGCAAGCCAAAAAAAATATTTTCTTTTTCAGACACACCGTAGACACAGCCAAGCCCAGGTAGAAGCGACTCCTAAACCCTAGCGAGCAGTAACATGACTCATGTGACGCCTCACTCGACCAGATTGCTGCCCCTCTCCCTGTCTCTCTCAAGTCCCTCCCTTCTGTTAGCAGCGCCTTCCCGGGTGACCGGCGGTGAGCCCCTTTGCCGGCGACCGGAAGCAACAGCATGGTGAGTCCCTCATCTTCTCCCTCCTATCTTCAGCCCTAGTGTTCTCCTTCCTCTCCTCAACTTGTTTCAGAACTAAGCTTCAACTTGCTTCTTTATGGTATTCTTCTTGTGATTTTTTATTTGGCATGGTTCAAGAAAGCGCTATGGGCGCCCGCCTAGGCAGCGACTAATCGTTGGGCGCCACCCCCCGCGCCGCGCCTTGGGGTGTAGTTGGTGTGGTAGGTGGTGTGGCGCCTAGATGGCAAGGCGGTCCAAGGCGCGCTCGGCGGTGGGACAGGCGCCTGGATGGCGAGTCAGGCGCAAGGCGGGATTATATAATGGCATGATGAGGTGAAAGCGCAAGTCGGCTCGCACGGTCCTTTTGTTGGCGACTTCAGGAGCAAGTAGGGTTTCCCGTTTCCGTCGTGTCCTCCGCCCCAAGCCGCCATCGCCTCCACCTTGAGCCCTCAACACCGGTGGCTTCCGCCGTTCCGCGCGGCGGCCCCATCCTGGCGAGGCAGCCCTATCCGCATCCCTCGTCGGCGGTCAGGTATGAGCACCGCCACCTCCATAGTTACCTTCTAGTCTTCCAGATCCTCCGCCCCCGCGCCCAAAAGTGGCCCTCTCTGCTTTCTTGCTTGCTGTTTCTCATAGTTGCAAACCTTTCAAAAGATGTGAAGAAAGAACTTGAATATAACTTTGCTTGCTGTTTCTCATATCATATGTGTGGTATTGAACATCCTTGAATGCATATTGGAAAGAGATTTTTAAGTTTGGAGACTACTGAATTTCATTCCTGAGTTCATTGTGCACCTCTTAAGTCAGGAATTGTTATATAAATTGACATTGTGAGTGATTACTTAATGCATTTCAGCATTTGTAAGGAAAACAGTCATTGGTGTCAAATCCTGGATGCGTCCATCTCAGCTGGCTTATTCTGAAAATTTCAGTGTATATTATTACTGATTTGATTAGCTCAACGTTACATATATAGAGGCCATCGTGGAGTTGGGTACATGATAGGAAATTGGTTTTAAATTCTTGGTGAAGACTTGAAGAGTACTGTTTCAGTTTGCATGCGATGGGAATGTGCACTTATTACTTCATACACAGTGAGGTCACTGGTTTACAAATTGTCGGTGTCTCTCGTGAACAGTGAGAATCAAACTGTCAGCTTGAAAGGTTATGTTTTTAGCATTGCCAGGATCACATGAAATTTTCCTTCTATGTCAGGATAGTTGCATGCAATTTATGTACCTTCTCTTTTTTTTCCCCTCTTATAATATTTTCTGCCTAATGATCTGCAACATCTGAGCCTTCTTTTGTTTTACCTTGCAGGTTTTTCAATTCCCATGGCCATGACAGAATTTCATGTTGCATCGCTTCCATATAAACCTGACTTCAAAGTTATGCCTGAGGACTGGGATGGGACGACAAGAGATCCTGATGAGGTTCTGTACGATATTTCGATGAAGGAAGACCAAATGTTGTATGAGGAATTTGTACAACGTTTGGAGTTCAACATGAAGAAGGTAAGGACTGTCCATTTCCTTCGCCCCCTTTCATCATATTCGGCTATTTGCTAAAACAGATTGGCTATTGTAGTGTTTGTTTTTGTTTACATCAAGTAGACTTTCCTGCAGTCTGCTTGTAGTGACACATAAGGCCCCATGATAATTGTTTGCTATGTTTGCATTAAAATTAAAATACAGAAGTTTTGGAAAAAAGGAAAAATAGTTTCTGCATAGCAAACTCTCGAGCCACCGCGTCTATATGTGTTGCTCAGAGAGTGAGTCGGTGCATATGTGTTGCTCGAGAGTGAGTGAGTGCTGCTGATCTATGAATTGTGATTGCTATTAGTATCGGTCCAAACTCCAATACTCCATACCTCTTCAGAAAATCTCTTAGATACAATTGGACTGCAATGATAACTCAAGGTATTACATTTTCATCATCTAAACATGAAATATATATACATGATTACTTATCTTCGATCTGCTGTCCTTATTTTTTATTCGGCCGTCTAAGCCCCGCCTAGGCCCCCTAGGCGCTAGGCCCCACCTCTCCGCCCACCTAGCGCCTAGTGCCTTCTTGAACACTGTTATTTGGTTGATTATTTGGTGGTACCATCTCATGGTGAGGTTGCCCTGGTTTTCTTTTGATTTACAACTGCTATGGGAGATAGAAACGGGTGATTCAAATGCTCGTAGAGACAAGTAGCAAAACCAAAACACCTTATATTATTTCTGTTCAGCATAAACATGTAGAGAAATGGAATATATATTATATTATTTCTAAAATATATATAGCCATGTCCCCATGTCTGCATCTTTTGGAAAATGGGGAATCCCCGTGTCCACATCATGTCAGACACAACACACGTGTTCGTGTCCGTGCAACATAGACTCTAATACCTATGATTGAAATTTTATTTGTGTATGCACAAAGAAGTTAAATACAGTTGTATTTGTTATTCAACTCTAATACCTATGATCAAAATTTTAGTTGTATTTGTTATACAACTACAGCTTTTAATCTCCACCATTATAATCTGGCCAACTAAACCATTTTTCTAGGAAAAAAAGAGCGCCCTTCAATCTTTCAAAAATGAAATGTACTAATGTAGATAGAGACAAAAGCCTGGCCAATAGAGGAATAAGTGGATGGGTCTACCTATAGTGGTCTGAGGTCATTCACCACCAAAATAAGCGGTCTCTTTTTTCTCTCAATTAATGAGAACTTTCTTCTTCTTTTTTAAGGATTAATGTGGGAATTTATAGCCTTCAGAGCGAAGGAGGTGTCTTTAATTTCACCAGTTGTTTATATTTAAACAGATATCACATCAAAAACCCCACAGCAATATCTCAAAAACCATACATACATCTTGCCAATATTACAGCACATAAACTGCCCACATCAAACAGAAACACTATACATGTCAAGAAGAATGAGGCCTAGAACTGTTGCTACCGGTACCAACAAAATGAAGACTTGGACAGTTTTTACAGTTTACAAACTGCCTGCATCGAACACTTACACATCTAAGAATAACTCGCAACATACAACATAACTATGTAAGAAAGCATCAAGTGTTCATGCATCAACCCAGCCTAGGAACCCAAACAACTAAGAGGGCGCATTAGCTTTGTGGACACAAGCAACAGAACAGACACTTCACATAGACATGTGCATCAAATCTACATAACAAATACCAAAACCTGCATTGCACTGGCTCGTCTCAGTCGTATAAACAACGCTTCAAACACCTCGCACACATGCAGACTAAAACAATCCAATAGAACCCACACTGAATGCACAAGCCCATCTAAGAAGTTACTACATGCGCTGTCCAAAATAACCTAATGAACCTCGGCAACCCAAACCAAGCAAGCTCACCGAAACAAGTGCGCAAACACCTAGTGAGCACCCTCGCACTCTCATGATCTTAGCACCTCAAACCCAATAAGATCCCATCAGCCCCATGCCACAAGCTCGGACAAGCAATAGCGCGATAGCAGAAACACGTAACACGAGACATTGCTCGATCGGTGACACGCAGGCAATACCACAAACAGTTGGCGCGCAGAAGGCGCCACGCGCAGCCTCGCCTAGGCAATAGCGAGCGTCGAGCCGAAGCCAAATTAATCAACGCAGGGGCGCCGGGGGGCACTGACCTGGTGGCGGTACAGGCCGGGGACATCGAGCGCCTCGACGTCGAAGGAGTCGGAGCGCGGGCCCGTGCGCACGAGGCGCTGGTGCAGCAGCGCATCCTCCTCGTCCTCGTCGGCATCCGAGCAGCCGCCTCCGCCGCCGCGGGAGCCCGACGCGGCCACCGGTGTGTCGGTGCCGCCGTCATCGGAGCTCTCGATCCCGTCCTCCTCGTAGGCGCCGCCGGGGACCACCCACCGCATCTCCGCCGACTCCGTCTTCGGCATCCTCCCGCCGCCGCCGCCGCCGCTCCCAGTCTCCATTCGGATCGAGGCGGAGGGCGGAGAGGCGCGTGCGTGGGGTCCGACGGGTTTGGGTGATACGGAGAGGTGTGGGTTTGGGAAAGGGGATAGACGAGCAGAGTGGGAGAAGAGCGTACTTTTCCGGACGGCCGGTTTGGTTCATATCGGTTCGTCGTACCATTTTAAATTTAGTATAATAATATGAGTATATATTTATTTAATTATATACAAACCGAATATCACTTGTAATATTATTTTAAATGCATAGTAGTAATATCAAATATAATATATAGTTCAATAGATGGTATTATCAATTCTACCGGTATTAAAGTCGGTATGGTCGGTATTGATTGGTATTGAGATCGGTATGTTACGTATGGGTATTTTGTACCTATTTAGGTACCGGTACGGTATATACTGGCCGAAATGAAACGGTATTGATAAGCCTGATGGAGAGAAGAAACGAAACTATAGTCGTAGCTTTTAGGATACAACTATAGGCCCTATTCTTCTCGCCTTCTGGTTTATGACTTATACTATAGTAACTAATTTTTAAATAGGGTGTTTTTTAAGACGGGGTCTATAGCTTGATTGTAGTAGACGTTATACCGACTTCAGCTATAGCGGCTAAAATCACACGTGACTGTCTTTCTCTGTACTCTCTCTCGCAAACAGACATAATTCAAAAGGCATAAGCCACAGCCAAAAAAAATGTGTCCATAATAGACATTCTTTACTGTTTGGATCAGTAGAGACTATGTTTTTTAATCTAGCCCAATGGTGCACAAATTTATAAAAATAGCCCTATTCTCGAGCACGAGAGGACGAAAAGGCGACGCATGTCACTAGCAAATATTCATGATTATTAAAAATAAAGTGACGTGAGTAGATTAAAACTTGTATGCATAAAAATTAAATGCATGTAAAGTCGTCTAAATCACTTTGTTGCACATTTAAATATCCAATTAATTTTCTTAGTTATATATAAATTGTAGAAACCCATTAATAATTATTCTGAATTAGTAGAATAAATTAGTTACCATTAGAGGATTTAAAATAGTACGTAGTGATTTAAAATAGTACATGACGGTTTAAAACTGTACATAACGATTAAACTTGTATAGGGTAATTTAAATTGCATTTAATTCATAAAAATTGGCAAGTGGCTGAAATAAAATTCGATGATACACGAAGATGTCTTAGTATAATTTATTAAATTATACATTTTTCTATAGCTATAAATTAAACCATCGTGCGTACTAATTAAAGAAAAAGAATCAGTACTAGGAGGCAGGATTTTATCCGAGTGAACCTGAGATCCAGAATTATTTAGAGAGGTAGATAAATACATACACACCTGTGTAAAATTGAATAGGCACAATTGCATGCGTAAAATTGGATAGGAATAATTTTTGTAGTTATATTTACACGTGTATCTATATAATTGTGTCTGAGCAAAAAATTACCCCAAAAATCAACAAAATGCAAGCATACCTGCTAGATAAGCCACATGACCTAACGCCAAAAAATAATGTCAAGTGACAAGTATCGGGTAGAAATTAATTATAATTACCGCGACCAGTTTAAGTTGACCGAAGCATCACCCTAGGAGCACAAGCACATCAGTATATCGCATTTTATTTTGTTTTTATTATGTTTTTATAAATTAAGTCATAGCTTACATATTTAATTGTAGGCGATAATCCATGGGAAGGACTTCATTTGATTTTACCCAAATCCGAATCTATGGTTAAATTTTAGGCAAGTATTCCTTTGAACATATGATCAGAGTATCTTCAGTAAAACAAGTATTACCTATTAAATAATTATCACCTTGCATAAAAATGAAAACAATGTTTATTCAGATGAATGCTATGAGAAAGAAAAGAAAGAGATATCACGGTCTCAACTACTGGAGCAGTTGGGGAAGCCACTATCGTACTAAGAATTAAGAATAGACAGTTGGAGAAACCACTATTGTGCCAATAAATAAGATATGGGTGGAGGGTCCCAAGGGTAGGAAAGAAAAGAAAAGGGGTAGGTATGGGACCTTCTACATAGGGTATCATATAAGGACAGATAAACTTTACTTGTGTAATAGACTGTATCAGTTGTATCAACCATTGTTCCAATGGAAGACGAGCGAATCACTAACTCTATCAAGGTTATTATGCACTCCACTACCGGATAAATAGATTTATCTAGAGAGGAACTAGGCAAGGTCTCAATTGGACTTTGGCACATAAAGGATACGCTCGATGCATATAGTAGTGATGTAGAGTGTCGGACGAGATTTCAATTGGACGTTAGGCCATAAGAGATAAGTCCAACGATGAATGTTTTATAACTGAGAGGGTGTTGGGTGATGCTAAGAAACTGCCTCGGACCAACAATTATAAGTAGTCAAGTGGAGGTATAATATAATAAGATAGTGATAAAAGCTTTGCACTTATTTGAACATCGCATCTAAGGAAATACGAAGATCCACTCACTGTAAGAATCAGAGTGACTATGGGTAAAGCACTGCAAGCCTACGTAGTACTATATAAATCATGAATTCATACCTGTCTCCTGGACTAGAAACTACAGAACCAGTAGAGGTTTTTATCCACTATACAAGTGTTCAATATGTAAATTAATAATCTGAAATTCTTTCACAACCTAAAAACCTTTATTTTCTGTAAGTTATGAGAATGAGAACGAGAATGGAAATGTTGGATGATGAGCATTCAATGCATTTTGTTAATAACGCTTGCTGAATACTCTGCACTCACTCTTACTATTATCATCCTTGTTTAGAAGTAAGCCAGTCCAAAGATTTACTAGGATCAAGCGAAATCTACCTGGAGGACAAATACCACCTCGGATGGAATACATGGACTCAGAGTACGACGCGTACGAGGCGGACGCCTCATGTGGAGGTGGAGCTAAGTAAGTAGCGGTCGAGAGCAGGGATTCAAATTTCGTCCAAAATTTTGCAATTTTCGCCAAAATTTGGTTTTCTTGGTGGGGTATGAAAATTGGCCAAAGTGGTGGATTTTCATTCAAAATTTCAAGTTTAAATAGATTTCATAACTAACAATTAGAAAGAAACACTTAGCTAGCCTAGTGGTGAGGGATGGGGTGGGTGAGCATGAGGTTGTGAATTCAAACCCTAAAATTGGCACTATTTTTTTTGTTTTTCCATTTCCCCTAAAAAATTCAGATTTGAAATTAAAAGTTCAAACAATTTTTTTAAAAAATTTCTGAAATTCGGATTTCTAGGCACCATTCACCCCCTCTTCCCTCTATTGCCATCTTCGTGTTGCGGCAAATCAAAACACACAACGTGGTCAGAAAACTTATGAAAGTCTCGACTATGAGTACTCGAAAATTACGACCGTGAGTACTCGAAAGACTTCGACTGTGAGTACTCGAAGCTTCGACTGTGAGTACTCAAAAGAACTACTCAGATGAATAGTACTCGTAGAACAGTACTCTGTCGCAGTACTTGTAGAACAGTGCTCTGCTAAGTACTTGGTGAATAGTACTATTACGACCACAAAGGCGCTCATATACGACCACGAAGGCACTCGTATATGACCACGAAGGCACCCATATACTACCATGAAGGCACTCATGTATGACCACGAAGGTACTCGTATACGACCACGAAACACATAGGGATGTCTGAAACATACGTGGATATCTGGACTCTCTGGAGAATAGTGAACTCAAGAGATAAACAGTTTTTTTGTACAACTCCTCTGAGTTGGTTTGTGGCATTTTCTTCATTCATCTTTTCTGTTGAAAAACAAGAAACTAACTTGACATACACGCCACGTCCAGCTCTTCATGATATGCCATCCCACGTCCGAGCTACTCATGACATTCATGAATTTTCTTAATGCATGCACGAAATCTCTTAACGCATGCACTAAGCACTTAACACATGCACTAATACAGTACAACTATGACCACTGTAACATGTCAAACACATAATGCTGGTGCGACATAGTTAAGTCCAACAAATCACCCCTTAACTATGGTGCACCGGCTTCACCTCAACCACCCCGATCTTCTACCTCAGTTAGATGAACTTGACACAACCGAGGGCCTTCGTAAGAATGTCAGCCAGCTGCTCATTTGTGCTGACATGCTCCACATCTATTTTGCCATCTTTGATGTAGTAACAAATAAAATGATACCTCATATCAATGTGTTTGCTGCAATCATGAAGCATGGGGTTCTTGCACAAAGCGATTGCTGAATTGTTGTCCACGAGTAGCTTTGTCTCTTTTGACTCCACACCCATCAGGTCTCCAAGGAGCCGACTTAACTAGATAGCCTGGCATGCTACTGTTGCTACCGCGGCGTACTTTGCTTCGCACGAGGATAGCGCCATAATCTTCTGCTCCCGCGACACCCAAGTAATCAAACTTGCACCAAAGAAAAATGTCACATCCGTGGTGCTCTTGCGATCATCAGTGTCGCCGCCAAGTCATTGTCGCTATATCTGATAAGTTCAAGATCCAGCGTGGTTGCTCTCATGTAACAGCATCCGAATCCAGTTGTGTCGCTCACATAGCGAAGAATGTGCTTCACCATGGCTAAATGTTGTGTCGTTGGTGGCTCCATGTACCTTCTAACAATGCCCACGACATAAGTCATCTAGATTCGCGGTGCCTGTCACAGCCCGTACAAGGCCTTGCGTAGCCTTAGTACTTCATTCTTATGCTTATCGTCGATGTTCCCTAGAGGTTGTTGAATGTATACCTCCTCAAACATATCACCATTCAAGAACATAGACTTTATGTCCATACGATGTATCTACCAACCGCCGTGTGCTACCAGTGCGATCAGCACCCGCACCATCTCAATCCGAGCCACCGATGCAAATACCTCGTCGAAGTCCACCCCCTGTCGTTGTGCATACCCTTTTGCGACCAAGCGAGCTTTATGCTTAATAATGTTACCTTGAAGATCTTTTTTCACCTTGAAGATCCACTTGAGCACTATTTCTCGATGACCAGCAGGGAGTGTAGCGAGCACTCAAGCGTTGTCATAGATAGACTTCAACTCTTCATTCATAGCCTGCTTCTATGTTGTGTCCGAGAGCGCCTCTCATACGCTCGTAAACTCCTCAGCACCAAGGAGGCAGAGGTCATTGTGCTCTATGTCTTCATCAGTAGGCTCGATGTCATCGATCTGCACCACCTCAGTTGTGTTGTAGATGTTTGACATCGTGCGATATCGGAGCGACATATCTTGGAATCACGCGATTCGCCAGTCGGTGGTGTTGCCCACTGCACCGTAGCTCCAGACGATGTTGTGGACTGGAGTGGTTCCACCGCCTGTGGTGTCACAGGCACATTTGGCAAAGACACAGTGCGATCGACTTCCACCGGAGTGTCACTCGTCATGTTAGTGTACTCGACGGTGAATGTGTTGAGTTCGCTGATGCCAGTCAATGAAGATGATGTTGTCCAGTCCCATTATCACTCTTCTTTGGACACGACATCCCATGTAACATGGAGTTTCTTCGTGGCTGGATCATAGACATGGTAGGCCTTCGAGCCTTCCTCGTAACCAATGAACACCATCGGCGTGGAGCGATCGGAAAGCTTAGTGATGCCATGGCAAACCTTCTTGACGTGTGCCTCAAAACCGAACGTGCGGAAGTAGTGAACTTTAGGCCTCCTCTTGTACCATGCCTCGTACAACATTACGCAGTCCAGGCTCTGGGTTGGTGCACGATTTAGGACATGCACCGTAGTCTTTACTGCCTTGCCCCAAAACATGGCAGGCATCGCCATGCTCTTCAATATGCTGACGAGCCATCTCTACAACCATTTGATTTCGGTGCTCCACGATGCCATTTTATTACGGTGAGTATGGCATAGTTGTATACCACTTGATGCCCATCTCATTGCAATAGTCGTTGAAGTCGATGGAGTTGAACTCCCGACCTTGATCAGTTCTAAATGCCTCTAGCTTGGAGTTGATCTCGTTCTCGGCGATGGCATTGATCTTCTTGAAGAATTCGAATGCCCCATCCTTTGACTTGATCATCTCTAGCCACATGAAGTGACTATGATCATTCATGATCAGAAAAAAGTGGTCAATGTGATCGGGCCACACAGGTCACGTGATCGAAGCTAAGATGGCTGTAGTGCATGTGCCAGCGCCATGCCACCTCATTCGCCTATGCCTTTAGGCACACAGGTGCAGCCAGGTTTAGGCCTAGTGTATAGAGCATGTTCTGTGACTGTCACACTCATGCTAGCAATGCTTGCTGTCGGTTGAAGATGCTAAGCTTACCATCCTTGAGTACAATCTTGCAACCACCATCTTCGAGTTGGCTTAGACTTATGATGTTAGACCGTAGTCGAAGAATATAGTTTACCTCCATGAGTACTTGATGCTCCTAGTTTTTGCACTGAAACAATATAGAGCCTTTTCCGCGGATGTCCACCGTTGAGCCATCACTGAATTTCACCTTGTCTTTCACGTGATCATCTAATGAGGTGAACATGATCTTTTCGCTGATCATGTGGTTACTCGCACCTGTGTCGAGTTACCACTCAATGTCGCTTGCATCGACCAGCACCACCTTCTCTTCATTGAGGTACACTTCTTGCGTTGTGTCGATGGCCACCCGAGCAAGCTCGCAATGCTCAGCAATCAACAGCGTCGGTGCGCCATCCCTTTCCTTTCACTCGTGACGTGGCTTGCAGCAGTCCTTTGAGAAATGCCCGTAGTTGTTACAATTGTAACACTTGACCTTCATCATATCATGACCACCAGTAGATGACATATAATCTCTATTATCGTGGCTACCATTGCCACACCCACGACCACGTTGCTTGTTGCGGCGTCGATCACCGCTACCACCTCGGTTCTTCTCGCCACTAGAAGAGCCTTCGCAGTGCTCCTTCTTCTGGTGTGTAAGCGACTCCTCCTCCATGAGGAGTAGCTGCTCTCCTTGGACGCCAGCTTTACCCTCTAGGTCGTAGCATTCCTCCACGACTTTGAGCCATCCCGTCAACTCTTCAATAGAGATTGTCTTAAGGTTGACAAGTGTCTTAGTGGAAATTACGACGTGCGAGTACCGTGAGGGAACAACGCAAAGAAACTTCCTCACCACCCTTTCATCATCGATCTTGTCACTGAGCAGATTAAGGTTGTTGATGAGCCCAGTGAGCCGCATCACGAAGTCATCGACAGTCTCTTCATCCTTGAATTTCATGGACTCGAACTCCGAACACAACGTTTACGCTTTGGCTTCACGCAGATGCTCATCGCCAAAGCGCATTACCTTCATGGCATCCCATGCTTGTTTTGCTGTGTTCTTGATGGCAAGAGTCCCCAACATCTCGGTCGACATGACATGCAAGATTGCCGACAACGCCAAGCGGTCATCACGGTAGTCGACGGCGTCTCCAGGCTCAATTGCCTCCCAGAGTCCTTGTGCCTACAAATTAACCCTCATTAGAAGGGACCAATTGTCGTAGTTTGTGCAGGTCAGCATGGGGTAGACTACCGTGCCACCCGTCTCCTTTACCACACAATGCACCACGATCTCGTGGCCTCCATTGCTGCTCCCGTCGCTGTATTCGTAGACGCGGACTCTCAGTGGTTGTGGTGTCTGTGATGGTGATCTTGATTTATGCTTTGACATCGTGGTAGGATCAACCACTACGCTAGCTCTGATACTACTTGTTGCAGCAAGTTGAAGCATACAACATGGTCGGAAGACTTGTGAAAGTCTCGATCATGAGTACTCGAAAGATTTAACCATCAGTACTCGAAAGACTTCGACTGTGAGCACTCAGAAGTTTCAACGTGAGTAATCGGAAGAACAATACTCTGCTACAGTACTCGTAGAATAGTACTCTACTACAGTGCTTGTAGAACAATGTTCTGCTACAATACTCATAGAACAATACTCTGCTACAGTACTCGTAGAACAGTGCTCTGCTATAGTGCTTGGTGAACATTACTATTACGACCACGAAGGCACTCGTGTACGATCACGAAGACACTTGTGTACGACCATGAAGCACATGGGGATGTCTGGAACACACGCGGATATCTGAACTCTCTGGAGAACAGTGAACTCAAGAGACAAACATTTTTTTGTGCCGCTCCTTTGAGTTGGTTTGTGGCGTTTTCTTTATTGATCTTTTATACTGAAAAATAAGAAACTGACCCAACATACACGCCACGTCCAACTCTTCATGACGTGTCATCCCACGTTTGAGCTATTTATGACATTCATGAATTTTCTTAACGCACGTACTAAATCTCTTAACGTATGCACTTACCCACTTAACACACATACACTAATGCAATACGACTATGACCACTATAACGTCTTGAACACATAATACTGGTGCGACGTAGTTAATTCCAACACATTGGTCCTACACGTTTGAAATGGGTGCCTAACTTATTCAGGCCGAACACGAAGGATTGGGATGTTCCTCTTGTCAGACATATATTCTACCCACACGACGCTGACGAGATTCTTAAGATGAAGCCACCGGCGAGAGACATTGCGGATTTCCTAGCCTGGCTCCATGAGAAATCCGGAATGTTCTCGGTTCGTAGCGCTTACAAGCTGGCCTTGCAGGAGGCGACTGTGGAGGAGCAGGCAGGAAGTAGCCGTGCAGGTGAGGGTGATAGGAAGCTATGGAAGCAGCCTGCTCCTGTTCGGCACAAAGTACGTGTTTTTGCCTAGAGGCTGGTAAGAGAGGGGCTTGCAACGCGAAAAAAACAAGTGGAAACGAATGAGCGCTGGAAACTCAGTGCACCTGTGTCATTTGTGGCTGTGAGGATGAGGACGGTTACCATGCTGTGGTGAATTGCACAAAAGCTCGAGCACTTCGAGTTGCCCTCAGAGAAGGTTGGGGTCTACCGGAGGAAGACAGATTTGTCTGCATGCAACCGGACTGGCTTCTGCTCCTTTTGGATCCTAAGCCGGCGGCGATGAAGGCAAAAATACTATTGCTTCTCTCGCGTGCTTGGCATTTGCGCAATGATGTCGTCCACGACAAGGGAAACTCCATTATTACTGGGTCGGTTCGCTTCCTTTAGAGCTATTTGGACTCACTGTTGGCTATCCGGCAGAAAACCGACAACAACGGGAAAGGTAAGCGTCCTGTGGAGCAGGCGATGTGCAGGCCACGAAACGTGGGGCGACGACAAATGGGAACCACCACCTCCAACGGGATAGGCAAAGCTAAAGGTAGACGGATCGTTTTCTGAAGTGTCAGGCGAAGCAAGCATTGGGATCATTGTGCGAGCTTGCAAGGGTAACCTCCTTGTTTCGGCCTGGCGAGTTCTTCGTTCCTATGCTGGGGCAGAGGAGGCAGAGGCTTTGGCATGCAAGGAAGGCTTGGCGCTGGTAAGCGAATGGATTCGTTTGCCTACTATCTTGGAGTCCGATTGCACTTTGATGATAGCTGCGCTCAAGTTAGAGGCGAAGAACAGATCAAGATGGACTACAAGCTTTAATATTCAGATTATTAAACTTGTCAGATCCATAGAAAGTGAGAGAAATATCCGGCCAGTCAAATTATCATCGACAAGTCGTGTCAAATCATGCAGAGGAACGATATAGCCAATAGAAAAGACCACTCTGATGTCCGTCTGATCTTGGTGATGGTCGAGAACGCGGGTGGAAGATGAGTTTGTCGTCACGATGGAATACATGGGCCATGTGCTGCCGCGGCACGGCACAACCGTAGCGGCTGCCCCGGCGGTCAGACCAGTTTGAGGGTACTGGTCTGACCGGCTGTCCAACGGCTATCAGACTGGTCACAACCAGTTCTTAGTCAAGGGGTTCTGGAGATTTTTGAAAAATTGACCGTGGGTCGAGCTTTTTGGTCTAGTTCATTGCATTTGTGACGTATAAAGTATATTTGGGTTAATGTGGGTTAAGTTATGAAGAACATATACCTAAAAATAGTTAAGTAGTGCCTCCATGCTTTTTACTCTAACAAGAATGTCACTAATCTTAAAGCACACAAAGGGGTAAGTAATCACTATCCGCCATCCTGTTCTATTTTAAAAGTTATGCAAATTACTTTGAGGAAAGTATTGAAGCATCTCCCAAAAATAGTTTCTTAATCTTTGATATGTAGGTGCTTGGAGGTAGCTATGATTGAAGGCATGGACCAGGACTAGATTGGTAGATGAGCTAAGGTACGATTAAGAAAGTCGAACAAGATAGTTAGACTCAAATGAGTCATCGGAAAAGACAAGAGAAGAATCGGAAAACACAAGAGAAGTTGAAGGGAATATTCGTGCAATAATTCATCGAATGATGCAATCGATGTAAGTTAGGCGTGATCAAGGGGAACCGACACGGAGAGACTTATCGATACGTAAGCTATTGGTGAACCTACATATTACAAGTATAGAGATTGCTTGCAAAGGAAGAGATGACCATGGACAAAACTCATGAAAGAGGTGAAGTCCGTGAGCAATGCAAAGATGATTTGACTGGGAAGCTAAAATACCAAAAATAGCGAAAGAACCAAAACCGCGGCGTTTGGAGAGCAGTTTAGGCCAAAGAATTGCTGAGGAGACCAAGTGGATAGAAAGTTGCTCCTTAGCGGGTTTGGATTTATGCGCTTTGAAAAAATGTGCATAAGTCTTGTGTGAATGTAAAATCCTGTGTGAGTGGAGTTAACAGGTTTCCTCAGTTGTGCTAATAGATAGTATCCATTATGGCATGTGGGTTGGTTACTCCATCTATTTGTAGTGGGTGTGGTTGGTGCTAGGGTTAGGGTTTGTAAAAGGAGGCAAAGAGGAAAGCAACCAACTACTCCCTCTAGGGTTTGGGTGAGTGCTCTCGGGTAAGAGAGCTATGTCCTCTATGATAGAGTAGCTATAAATCAAACCTTTGCAAGTTGCAATAGATCAATCATTTTCATCCCCCATGGTGTATTATTGATCTTGTTAATTTTGCTCTTGTTTTCGTTGATGTTTTTGCTCTCTCCCTTTCCCTTTTGACCTTGCTGGTTTTAAGGCCATGTAAGAGACAGAGATGCCTCATGAGAATCATATGCCATCTATCTAGGGACTAGTTGTAGTAAGATTTTGGATATTTTCTATTTTGGTTCGATTTGGAGCTCTTCTTGTGAAATCGTGAATCTTTGTATACTCTTGCTTGTTGTGATATGTGGAAATTTATCTAGATCCATCTAAGCCACATCAAACTCACGAGCAAGTCATATCTTAAGTTGTTAAGTTTTGTCCAGTTTTGGTGCAACATTTCTTGTCTTAAGGAAAGGTTAGAACTTAGACCAAGATCCATATGATCCTAGGATGGATTAGGATTCTGATATTCTTGGCAAAGTATGTGCAAAGTTTTAAGTCATTTAGACTTTTATTTTGATATTTGTGCCTTTTTAGGGTTTTGACTTGGGCTGATTTCTAGGTCTATATCAGGAAAGCAGTTAGACCGGTGATGTGTTGTCGTATTTCATTTTTTCACGCTTTAATGAGTTCTTTGTTGGTAAGCTAATCAGGTCTTTCTATCTTTCAGTAGCTAGTAGAGTGAAGGTTTTAAAATATGATCTACGGAGGTTAAAATTAAAGGCATCTCACCCCTCTTGTTATCGTTTCGGGCCCTACATCAATACATCCGATTTCACATCAAAAGTGTTGCTTTCAAAGAGCAAACTTCTTATCGTTATCATGGATCATCATCACAGCTCAACATTTTCTTGAGTTAATACACACAGAATTATACAATTTTACATGCTAAAATGCTAACCAGATCGAAGTAAAAGCTACCCTTGTTATTATAAGGGAAATGGAAAAGAAGGGCAAAAAAATAGTGATAAGAAAGTTTAGTCCTATACCCTCCACAAACTCCGTACCATCCCGGCGATAAAGGCGAGAGGAAGGTATGCTTCATCCCAATGACGACAGTAAGGGGAAGGCATCCTTGACGGCGGACGCAGCGGTGAGGTAGTTGATCGTGTTACAGAGTGTGTGCCTCTCCCAGCGCAACCGCATGGCTGTGTCCTTGAGCTCAAGCAGCGTTTGTTGCTCCTGGGGCACACCCTCGAAGGTATTGCCCACATAGAAGGAGAAAGGGGTAGGGAACAGCCCCCGACATGGGTCCCCAACCTCCTTCTTAGTCGTTGAGGTGGTTATGTTGGGTTTAATCCCCTCCAAGGATCAACACTCGATTGGAACACACCCAAGTGCTTTGTTGTCGGACAGGGAACAACGCAGATATGAAGGGAGGGATACGACCACTCGGAACTCCTTTACTCAATGGTCGTAACCGGTTCGGGTCACGGTCATAACTCTTTTATGACTTGTTCACTCGCGGTTGGCTCTGGCTCTCTCAAACGCATGCTTTGGCTGTGGACTTTGATACACGGTCGTAGACAACTTATCGAAGGTGGGAACGATAAGGTGGAGTAGTGAACAGGATTGAACACAATGAATGGAGGGACAATTATGCGATGCGAATTGACGCACCTCTTCCACTGTGTTTTCATCGTTACACACTGGCTCAAAACTCTCAACGACTTACAGAGTATATATAGACACAGCCGACCACTCTTGCCACTCACTCACTACGACCCCTGTCGCTTCTGCTGTGCTTAGCCACTTACGACTGCTGCAGTGATCGCCGTTTGCCCATGCCGCTTTGCTCAGCTCCCTGGGATTGCTTCAGTGACCAGCCCATGACGACCACTACAGTACCAACCGTTTGCCTATACTGAGTAGGTAGCCGACCAAGGTATAGCCTGCGTCATCCACGACCACCCGTGCTGACGACTGCTACAGTGGCTGTACCGAGTATGACGTCTATAGTACTCGGTGCAGCCATGACCAGTTTGCTATGACCACAACCACGGTCGATACAACTTCACAGACAGGCGTTACGACCACAGCGCTACGATTATAACGCTGGTCGCTACGATCACACACAACGTGGTTGTAACCGATCACTCACACAGGCGTCCTATTATGACCACACAACGTGGTCGTAACCTACTATACATAGGCTTCGAGTTCTCTAAGTGCTACAGTACTCTTACGAGTATGGCGTCCACTGCACTCCTCCGAGTATGACATCCATAGTATTCCACCGAGTATGACATCCATGATACTCATCTGAGTATGACGACCACAGTACTCCTCCGAGTATATACTGATGACTACCGACCATGACTCTCGATTACGACTGTCGACCATTGACTATCAACTATCGACCACGACCATCGACCACAACCATCGACTATTGACTGTTGACTACAACCATCAACTGTTGACCACGAACATCGACAATCAACTACGACCATCGACTACAGCATTACGACCATGGAGTACTCAGAGCTACAATACTCGGTGTAGCTTTAGTACTGGTCGTAATGACAACAGAATGACCGGTCGTATCGACCACAGATACAAAGTACTCGTACACACATACGAGCACAACATATATACAACAAGATTAACCCAAACAGGTTGGCGATGAGTATGACATCGCGCATGAGCGCATCGACCTCAGAGGTGATCGCCTCAGCATCCTCCTCGGGGGCTGGCAGCTCTACGGGCGGGCGGTCCTCGAGCCATTGCACGGCGGCGACGGGGTAGGACTTCGTGTGGATGACCCGAGAGACACGAAACCGCCCCTAGTCCTTGCAGATGAGGAAGAAGCGGTCGTCGGCGAGGCGCTTGTGCTTGACGACCTCCCCGACGCACCCCATGTTGGCCGGGCCGCCACCAGAGCCGGCGAAGACAACGTCAAAGCGGAGGTCAGTCTGGAGCACAGTGTGCATCATGATGTGGTAGCGGAACTCAAAGATGTGCAGCGCATGGATCGCGTCGGGAAGAGCACAAGCGGGAGTGGGAATAGCGGTAGCTCCATGATCCCGTCGTGGGGCTCAGACGGGTACTTCTCTATTTCTGACGACGACAAGGACGACCCGGAAGCGTTCGCTGCCATGGTGGCGAGGCGGCTGGAGGCATGGACGCGAGGCGTTCGATGGAATGCGTGGGCGAGGGAGAAGGGGTGGCGGGAGGCGACGAGGCGGGGGCCTGAGGCAGGGGCGGACCCACAAGGTGTGGCGGGTGGGCCACGGCATACCCTGGGGCCAGCCGCAGCCTGTAGTACCCGTGCCAGTCGAGTCAGAGTCAATTCCCGTCTCGCGTCTCCCCGAATCCCGCTTGCTGTGACGATTCGTCCGTGGGCCTGCCGCACGCGAATCGCACGGGCCCACGAGCACCTCATCAACATGCAAAACAGCATCTGTGCAGCATGGGGCCCATCCCTCGCCGTGACCCATGCAGAAGCATCGTTTCCCTCCTCTCGCATCAACCCCACCCCCACCCAATTTCCGCCTATGTGGATGGGTAGCATTGGAGATGCTCTTACCAGGGAGGTAGCGGCACATGTTTATTGATCATGAAGGTAATACTGTATAGCATTGCATCCCCATTATTACAATTCAGGAGGCAGAAATAGACCATGACAGTCACAATTCATTAAATTGCTTATTTATTTTGGAGGATAACAGCATTACCCCTTCTTAAAACTATTATAGCTGGGCATTGAGGACTCAAATCTTGTATAAATTCGCGAAAGGGTCTCTAGCCCAATGGTTAGAGGCCTGAGTAGCACCCCCCAGGTCCTGGGTTCGACTCCCAGTGGGAGCGAATTTCAGGCTTGGGAAAAAATCCTCGCTTTGCTACCACACCAAAGCACGTGTCTAAGGCCCGCGCCAGTGCTGATCCAAAGGATCCGCCGGTAGTCTCACAAGGTCGGGCGATGGTGCCGCTGTAAGGGTGGAGCAGGGTTCGGGGGTTTTCTCGGTCTGCGTGAGAAGACCTTCTTCTTAAGCAATGCCCGGGGGGATTCTTCCCCCCCGCAGGTCGAGTTTTTTAAATCTTGTATAAATTCGTCTCTCTCCTGTTCACTAGCAGCATACTGCATTTGGAGTGTCCTGCCGAATTCCCATTTTATATTAATGATGAGAAGCTATCTGGCATTCGTTCAGTTGGGTGAACGGGGGCATTACGTCTATGGTCTGGTACACATGGTGCGCCACAATTTAAGCATATTAGTGAACTGCCGAATCTCATTAAAACCACATTTCGTCGGTGTAACACAGAGGCCATGAACTTGTGTTGGTCAATTTGAAAGGCAATGCAAATTTAGCACATATACTTGCTATAAATATTAATATTAATATTAAAAGTAGGCCATGAAAATTTAAAGGCATCCTGTTGCAGTGTGGCAGTGGAAATAGATATCACTGCTTTGATTTTCCATTTCCCATGAGCATTGGTGTTGTGCCGTGCCATTGTGAAGTGGATGTTTGTTGTTTGTACCGAACCTTGACATTTATGGGTATTTGTTTTGCTGGTATGAGAGTCCCACCTTCCTGGCATATGTTTGCCTTTAATATTTCGCAGCTAATATAAGCTACAGGGTTCTTTTATTCTTTTTGCATCTATATTCATGTTTTTCTTGTTCACATTGATGCTTGTGTACTCTTGCTATAATATAACTCGCAATCCCTGTAGTGCTTCTATTAACAGCGTTTTTTGTTCATGGCTTAATCATTAACAGTTAGCTTAATCCTTACCAAATTGCCCACAATTATTTTCAGAGAAAAAAATGGATATTTGCTGTCATTCGTTGATTTGCAGCTACACGTCCAGCTTCATTATTCTCCTAAGCTATATATAGTACAATATTAGTAGTTTCACATTCTCCACACTTATTTTCTCCTAACTATTCCCAAACTACTTACATGTAGCATATGAATTAAATGTGTTTTCAATAGTTTGGCTTTATTTTATCTTTGATCCCTCTTTTTCAAATTAGATCACTGAGCATCTGACGCTGTTTCCTTCCAGAATGAACTTGACTTGAATGAATTGTATAATTGCTCTGTTTCCGACGACGACAAGGACGACCCGGAAGCGTTCGCCGCCATGGTGGCGAGGCGGCCGGAGGCATGGAGGCGAGGCGTTCGATGGAATGCGTGGGCGAGGGAGAAGGGGTGGCGGGAGGCGATGAGGTGGGGGCCTGAGGCAGGGGCGGACCCACAGGGTATGGTGGGTGGGCCACGGCTTACCTGGGGCGCAGCCGCAGCCTGTAGTACCCGCGCCAATCGAGTTAGAGTCAATTCCCGTCTCACGTCTCCCCGAATCCCGCCTGCTGTGACGATTCGTCCGTGGGCCTGCCGCACGCGAATCGCGATCGCGTCTTCCGGTCTTCCGTCTTCGCGTCACGCTATCACCCGCAAGCGTCAAGCGATCGCGACTCGCCGTCTCGCCAACTTCGCGTCACCGTCACGGCGTGTGCCGCACGCCCGCACGTGAATCGCGATCGCGTCTTCCGGTCTTCCGTCTTCGCGTCGTCACGCCGTCAAGCGATCGTGTCATCGCAACTCGCCGACTGCCCAACTTCGCGTCTTCGCGTCGCCGGCGTCACGGTGTGTCAGCGTCACCCGCAATCATGCCGCCTGTGTGCAGCCATCCAGCGTGCCGGCTGTCTCTGCGGCCGGCTCTGCCTCACGCGTCTACATAACTGCATCAGCATTCGGTATTTCAGGAGGCATTCGGTATATTTCTAATTTTTGCATAACTGTCTATTCTATGTTGCTTTTTATTTTTATTTAATTAGAGATTAAAAATTGATTTTAGAGAGAGATAACAAGTGCTCATCAGAAAAAATTGATAAGTAGATCGGTTTGGACAGGCTCGAATCCTCGATCGTACGCAGAGCCATTGTTTTTTTGGAATTGTTCAGTTATGAAGAGAAGCAGAGATATTGCATCTCTTTTGCAGAAACATGCAGCCAAGAAGGCGGTGGCTGCTGCTTTAAATCCTGCCCCATCTCCGGTTGAAACTATGGCAGAAAAGCAAACTCAAGAGCAAGAGAGAGTAATTGATGAAATTGTGAATCCTATGCCTCCGCCCCCGCCACCACCACCGCCGCTAGTTTATGACATCAATCGCCTTCCGCATGATCCAGGTGAAAGGCGGCCCATTGAAAGTTATTCTGTTAATGATCAAGATGCAATTCGAAGAGCATATATTATTAAAGGTCTATTCCAACCTTATACACATGTTTTTCCAAAAAGAAAGATTGGAGATAGAGATCGTCAATTCAATTTTGTATGGTTTCGTAAACATGAAGAGTGGCTTGAATATATTATCAAGAAGGATTCTGTGTTTTGGTTTATGTGCTACTTGTTTAAGAAGGGTACCGGGTCAGATAAATTTACTGTTGGTGGCTAGAGAAATTGGAATATAGGAGAGAAAGCACTTCTCAAACATCTGGGTTCTAAGGCACATAATGCTGCTTAAGAGAGATACATTGGGCCATAGAAACTAGAAAGAAAATAATTGAAGAACTTGGTGATGAGCCCTATGCAATTTTAGCTGATGAGTCTAGTGACATATCATATAAAGAACAACTAGCTCTTTGCTTGCGTTGTGTTGATAAATTGGGAAGGCCATGTGAGCACTTTATTGGAATTGTTCATTAGATGATACTACCTCTTTATCACTTAAGGATGCAATTGAAGCTTTACTTGTTAGTCATGGCTTGACTATGGCTCAAATCCGTGGTCAAGATTATGATGGGGCTAGCAACATGAAAGGAGATATTAAAGGGCTAAAAACATTGATTATGCAAGAGTCACCTTCTGCTTATTATATCCATTGTTTTGCACATCAACTCCAACTAGTTCTTGCTGCTGTTGCTAAAGGCAATATTGATTGTGTGAGTTTTTTTGATCAAGTATCTCTCCCGTTGAATATTGTTGGAGTTTCTTGTAAGCGTCATGGCATGCTTCGAAATGCTAGGCTTGAGAATATCAAGAAAGCACTTGATTGTGGTGAACTTGAATCTGGGAGTGGATTAAATCAAGAGATGGGTTTGCCTAGGCCTGGTGGGACTCAGTGGGACTCTCATTACAAAACTGTATGCAACATCATTATTATGTATTCCACAATCCATGATGTACTCATAAATCTTGGTGATGATACTGCACATAAGGCCGATTGGTCAAAAATACATTTTATGCTTGGAGCATTTGAGACCTTTGAGTTTGTTTTATTGCACGCTTAATGTTTGTTATTCTTGGATACACAAATGAATTATCCGAGTGTTTGCAAAGAAGGAAGCAAGATATTCTTAATGCAATCTCACTTGTTAATGTGGCAAAGAACAGAATGCAACAATTGAGGTCTGATGGTTGGGATAAGTTCCTTGAGAGGGTCACTTTGTTTTGTGATAAACATAGTGTTGAAGTTCCTGCTATGGACGGTGATTATGTGCCTTATGGGAAATCAGCAAGGTATGCTCATGCTCGAAACCAAACAAATGATGATCACTTCAGAAGAGAAGTATATATTGGTGTCATTGATCAAATTAGCCAAGAGCTTGATAATCGGTTTGATGAGGTTAATATGGAGTTGCTCTCTTGTATGTCGGCCTTCAATCCTTCCAACTCATTTGCTTCTTTTGATGCACAGAAGGTACATAGACTAGTTGAGTTCTACCCTAAAGAGTTCTCGAGCAATTATTTGCTAAAACTTGAATTGCAACTTGGTAATTATATTGATGACATGAGACAAGCTAATAGCTTTAAAGATCTAGACAATCTTGTTGATCTCTCAGTTAAGCTTGTTGAAACAAAGAGGCATAAAGTGTATGATATGGTTTACATGCTTCTCAAATTGGTTTTGCTTCTACAAGTGGCAACAGCAAGTGTTGAAAGGGTATTTTCTGCAATGGTTTTAGATAAAACAAAGTTGGTGATAGTCTTTTGGATGATTGTCTAGTCACATTCATTGAGCGGGATATTTTCTTTGAAGTGGATGAAGATGATATAATCGAGACTTTCATGTCCTTTAGAAAGCGTAGGTCAAAAAAGTCAGACAAATAGTATTGTAAGTCTCTTTTATGTATATTTGAGACTATTAGTATAGTGTTTGAACTATTTATATTGTAATTTGTGCAAGTTTCTAATTTAATCCTTAAATTTAAGACTTATCATATTATTTAGTGCCTGTATACCGAATTATGGTGCAAATTTTACAATTGTTTACTGAATTGGCAAACGGTTTTACCGAATTGCATATGAAAATTTTGGTACGGCGTACCCCTTGGTAAAATCCTGGGTCCGCCACTGGCCTGAGGAGAGGAGGTGGATTTAGGGGAGGAGAGCCATTGGGATCTTTTCCCCGCAGTGGCAAGGGGAATGTGTGGATTTTAGGGTGGTGATTTCTTCAGGTTTTTGGGGGAGGAGGGCCATGGCCATGGGAAACTCGAGGATTTTTCTTTCAACGGTTGGATTTGGTTTTTGTGTGCTGGCTCGGCTAGGGGAAGAAGACTAGAGAAAGGGTTACTAATAATTTAGGGGTGGGGTGATGGCATGGAAGTGTCCACGTGGGGGCTCATCCACCTAGAGCTAGAGCTGGCAATCAGGTTGGGCCATTATTTACGTGGCAATTCAGCCTGGTACAAGGTCTGCTCTAGCAAAAGGTGTTAGCGGGCTGATCTCGGGCTGGCCCGCCGGGTGCTCAAACAATTTCTTGAAACGATTCTCTAAACAGTTCTTCCAGTTTAAAACTGTACGCTCCAATCAAGTCGGTGTTTTTGTAGTCTATTGCTATTTTAAAAAGCATAACTAAAACCATCAGTGACCCAAAAAGAACTAGGCCATATTTTGGTCTTCAGATGAGTTGTTAACTTCCTTTCCAACAGAAAAGAGTTGTTATCGTGCTGAACTAAACTTGTTATCGTGCTGCTGAACTCCGAGAAACTTGGTACAATTTTGCTGATCCTTGTTGTAACGAAACTGCTCTAAAAACTTGGGGAATGTGTTGTTGCTTCTACCAAGGCTGTACCTTGACGTGGTTGCTGCTATTGTTGTAGTTCCCTAGATGTTCTAAAGAATATTTTTTACCCGTTATTGCTAATAATAAAAGATTTGGGTGTGGGTCAAGTCGGTTCATGGTTTTCTATTCCTCCCTTGAGGAGGTTTCCCACGTTAATCATTGTATCATTCCTGTATGTTAGTTGATTGCTTTTGCCGGTATATTAGTTGCAACTCTTACAGTTCACCACAAGAGGGGATGAAAATATGTGCTTGTTTGCTGTCCAACCCAACACCAAGCCCACAACTAACAGGACAAAAAATTCCTAAAACCAAAATTCTTATTTGATTTTCTGTCCAACCCAACACCAAGCCCACAACTAACAGGACAAAAAAAAAATCCTAAAACCAAAATTCTCATTTGATTTCACTTACGATCCTCTTGTTATTACTAGATACAAGTACACACAAATAACCTGCAGTAACAAGAGCTACAAATAGGTCTATAATAGCCTAGACTACAGTCGAAGATGTAGCATACCAATACAAAGTAATGGTAACCTAGGACATAACCTTTTCTCTTCACTAGGAGGTAGTGGTCTTCAGTCCTCCACGGTCGGGGTGACCAGATGCTGGATCCGTCACTAGCTACAGATGCAATCAGTCGCTGAAATCTGAACCCTTCTCTCCCTCTAACCTCCTCAATTCCCTCTGGGCCCTTCTCTGCCTAAATACAATTCCTGGACGCCAACATCATGGGGAGAACGACGGTTCTCTCTGATCACTCATCGGAGGGTGTTGACGAAGGCGAGGAGCGACTCGACGTCCCTCTTCTCCGACGGGTACTTGATGGGCCTGGAGGTGCGGCTGGGGAAGAGGAGGATCGTCGGGAAGCTCTGCAGCTGCAGCTCCGCCTGCGCGAACGGCTTCTGCTCGCCGTCGGCGCGGAACTTGGCCACCTTCATGCCCGAGCGGCTCAGCTTCTCGGCCAGCTCAACGTAGGACGCCTCCATCGCCTGCACGACACGACACAACACATCCCAAGATCGATTCAGCAACCATGTATGTGTCTGATGCAGGTGGAAAATTCGCGTGCGATCGTGAACTTATGTACGTACCTGGCAGAATGGGCACCAGGGAGCGTAGAGGACGACGAGCCAAGGCTCGGAGCGGTTCTCGAGCCGCAGGAGGTTCTCGATCCCGGGCCGGGTGAGGTTGACGACGGCCTGGCTCTGGAAGATGTCCGGGGCGCCGGCGCCGGCGGAGCCGTTGCCGTTGACGCCGACCTTGGGCGCCTGGCCTTCCTTGTCGATGTTGCCCTTGTGGAGGCCGCACTCCTTGGCCTTGGCGTCCTCCCACCACCATCTCCCTTCCCTCTCGTGCTGCCCCGGCAAGACCGGCCTGGTGCACGGCTCGCACCCAATGGAGACGTAACCCTGAAAGAGAAAGTTCAGTGCACAATGGTCAATTACAGGTGCATGTGAGGCAAAAACAGATCCCAAAATTACAACTTCGTATTGCTTAGAAGTTAGAATTGCTAACACGTCGAGTTAATCAATATAGGCTGAAGGCATGGTGGAAACTGAGCTGCAACAGCACGTACTTGAGCATGCAGGGAGTTCACAGGGACATCCATGGTCCTGAGGAAGGTCCAGATATCCTTGCCGTCCACATTGGCGACGGGGTTCCACTTAACCAAACTCCCAGCTCCACCGTCCAGCCCTTCAAAAGACGGATCAACCTGAACAACAGGGATGCTTGCCCTGGTGCCGGGGGACTGGTCCTTCCTCTGTCCGGTGATCCAGGCCTTGAGGCCCTTGAGGGCCCTCCTCAGGGGCCGCACCTTCCTCACCCTGCAGCACTCCTGGTGGCCGTCCTCGTAGAAGGAGAAGAGTCCCTTGCTCCTCACCAGGGCCTGCACCTCGCCGGCGTCGGGGAACATGTACTCGATGCGGATGCCGTAGTGCTTCTCCACCTTGTCGAAGAACTGGTACGTCTCCGGGTTCAGCCTCCCCGTGTCCAGGCTGAACACCCTGAAGGGGCGCCCGGTCAGCTTCGCGTATTCGATCAGCGCCACGTCCTCAGCACCGCTGCGCATGCAAGAGTGATTGACATCAGTCAAAATGTTAAAAATTCTGTTTGCAAGATCGGGGGTTCGCCAATATAAACTTGCATGAAACACAGCCTACACAATTCAAATGCTGCGTCAGTTTAGTGTTGTATTCTGCATTCTGACTACGACACAAAACAAGAACGAATTGCTGAACGCATACATTGACATTGATGCTACTAGTGTTTTCATGCTCTTGTTCAGTTTTACCATACATACAGTTTGGCACTGATTGCAATTCTTGTGAGGATATTTGGCATGATGTTATACGTACAAGCATGCCTTCTTTTCCTTTTGGATTGATATAAGGCACAACTATCGCCTGCAAATTTGTTACCTACACGACGGGTTCAGGCAATCAAGTCGCGTTTTGTGCTATTTACACCTTTTCCTTTTTGGAAGTTTCTACTCACCACTCAACAAAGAGCAGACGAATAATGCATACTGTCCCCTGCTTTTATCGAAAGCAAAAGATATAGAACCCCTCAAGGAATCTATTGCGGCACTGTCGATTTTTGACGCCACAGCTTTCTTTTCCCTGTTGCGTTTGGCAGCCAAGCAACTATTCTGTCCGCTTGTGCCTGGTTGGTTCGCCATGACTCTAGCTATGGTACAAGAACAGTCTCGGACAGCAGATACAATGAACCTGGACACGCTCCCAAATTTGTTCACCCATTTATAATTCTATTCTATTATTACCCAAATCACAAGTTAAATCATGAAACTAAATCGGGAGCACTAGCTGTCGGGCGTCAAGAGCATCGAAAACTAGCATGCACTGGAGTAGCAAATACTGGTAACGTCGCTGGTCCGCTTGTCAGTGGCGTGGGGCCCGCAGGTCAGCGACAGCCGACAGACGGGGCGAGACCCCGTGCACCCACCCACGGAGCAAGCTAGGAATCTCGACGACCACACGTTCAGAAGATACCATGATGCTGCGGGCATACGTTCAGAAGATACCATGATGCTGCGGACATATGGGGTCCAGCTCGGCGATCCTAAACCCAGTCCACAGTGAACCAAGCAGGAGGAGCCTAACGGTGACGTAAGTAAACGGGTGCATTCGAAACCCGGTAATCTATAAATCCTACGAGGCATGAGCTCTGCGTGCGTTTCTCACCTGAAGGCGATGGCGATTTCGGATCCGAACATGGCGAGCGCACGATCCATGATCTCCAGCGGCGACGCGGCCTGCAGCTCCTGCGCCAGGACCTCGTAGTCCACGGCCGCGGGGGCGGCCTCCTCCGCCACCGGCGCGACCGGCGCCGAGGCCGCGGAGGCGGTCACCGGGTGCCTCTCCGGCTCCGCCGCGCGAAGCGGGCGCACAGCCCTCGCGCGCTGGCCCCTCGCCGCCGGGTTCGCCGGGGCCGCGGCCACCTGCTGCCTCCCGACTCCAATCCTCAAGGCTGCACGGCCAAAGCAGAGAGAAACTTTAGACGAATTGATTCTTACGGCAAATGCGGACGAATTCCTACGCGAAGACGCACATTTCACAGGGAGAAATCGGGACGCTTCCGGATTATTCTCACGGAATGCTCGAATGGATAGCGAAAATTCCCAAATTCGATCAGAGATTTCTCAAATTTGGACGAAATGGGACCAAATGACCATACCATAGGCACAAATAGGAAACTATCAAAGGAATACTCAAGCTCCATAACCGAGAAATTCATCATTAAACCTTCAAATTCGACAAAAATGTTTCAAGGAAACAACGAAACTGAACACCAGGAAGCCGAGCTCAAGAAAAAAAACCCTCACCTTTGAGATCGCGGAGGGCAACCGAGTGCGACGAGATGGAAGCAGTAGCGGAAGCCATTGATGAGCTCCGAATCCCTCCTGCCTCTCAAATTCCCAGGGATACTTCTCCGGGGAGCAAGAGCGAATGTGTTTCGTTTTTCCTCCTCCGTTTTTTCTGTGGCGTACAGGGGAAATGGGGCGTGGTCGTTATTTATAGCTCGGGCTGGCGGGTTCGTTGAACCTGGCCGGGTTCCGGGAGCGGCCGGCCTCGGGGACACGTGTCAGGGCCCCGTTGGCCCAGTGCGCGAGAGCTCCCTGGCCGATGGAAGCAGTGGCGTCACTCGGCGCCGTGTGATGGACCAGCCCACCGGCCCCACCCCAGTGTGGGCGCCACATGGCAGCCGAGCTGACATGGGGACGCTGAGCTGGCTGGTTGTGTGGCTGCCTCCGTTCGGTCACTGCAGTCTACCTCAGATGCCACGTCTACCGCAGAATTCAGATCACTATGATGCTAAACTAGGGCATTGATGATTCTTTTGATAAGCGATATAGATGAGTGTGTACCGATAAATGTCGATAAAAGAATAGCTGGTTTGTTTTTAGAGTGTTGGGTTGGCACGTAAAATTGCTGGAAGAGAAGGAAAAACAATTGTTGCTAATGGCATAACTGACTAGGTAGAAAATCAGCGGTTGCTAACAGTGTAACCAAAGAGAAAAGAAGTAACGGTTGTTTATACTATGTAGAAAGGGATAGACTATGGAGCACCCAGACATTTTTTAGTTTTATAGAGCACTCATATTTTTTTCTTTTATGGAATAATCTTAGAAATACTTGAAAATAATCTTAGCAATGCTTGGTTTTCTATTCATGATATTTTACCACTAAATTATGTTACCTAACTCAAGAAATAAATAATTCAACTAAAAAATTATCATACAGATTTTTAATAAATTACCAGACGAAAGTCACATAAATTACCACCTGTTAGACCCTGAGTTGCCACCAATAGTTTGACAAATGACCATCATAAGTTTAAAATTATCATTAGTTTATGAATTTGAGAAAATTTTAGGAAATACCATCATTTGGACTCTAAGTTATCATTATAATTTTAAGAAATTATCATCTTAAGTTCAAAATTATCATAATTTTCTATAAGTTTGAAACATTTTAAAACTTATCATCAGTTGCATTAAAATTACTATCAGCTACACTCTAAGTTACCATTTGTATTTTTATTAAATTACCATCCTAATTGCAAAATTTACCATCACTTGCACTTTTAACATATTGCCACCATGATTTATGAACTTATCATCATTTTGTGTTTGTGCAAATATGTTCAATATTTACCATAAGCTACACCCTAACTTACCATGAGTTGGTATCCCTAAGTTACCATCAATGGTTTTAATAAAATTGCCATCCAATTCAGAATTACCATCAATTTTATGAATTTTGAAAGGGTTCAAGAATTGTCGTATGTTGCACCTAAATTATCATTTATAACTTTTAAAAAAGTATCATCCTAAGTCCAAAAATTACCATCATCATTTTTTGGAAAAAAAAGTTCATAATTTACCATCAGTTCTAACAGTAAGTTACTATCTGCAATTTTAATAAACTATCACTCCGAATTTCAAAAAGACAATTAGTTGCACCTAAATTGTCTTAAACAATTTAAACAAAATTACCAACCTAAGTTGAAAGTTACCATTAGTTTGTGGGTTTGTAAACTAAAAAAATATGATCGATTGCACCATAAATTATCATAGCTTTATTAGAAAAATTACAATAAAGTTTTACAAGTTTCTATCTATAGCTAGGCAATGAGGATGTAGACAGAGATGGCAAGAGTAAAGGATGAGTGTGCTTAGCAATGTGTAAGAGAGAATGTGGCCTACCACAAACAATCGCATAGGCCCATAGAGCATAGGGAGACAAGGCCCAAGCCCAACACACTGCAGCTTTGGGTCCCACAAAAGCAAGTCCCACATGAAACATGCAAGGGCTCCTAGCTGTGCTTCCTCTTATCCATGTATCAACCATATTCGATGATCCCATTCGACTATCTACTGCCACACGACTACATAGACGGCTAGAAAAGTGATGCGCCATAAGACTACAATGCGCCTAACTGCACTGTAGATGTTGCGTTTAAACAACATGTCGCATTTTGGCCATTGAAAATAGTTGATTCATCCTATAACTTTTTTACCCCATATCCTCATCACTACAAACTGGTCTAGAGAAGGAGGTGGTCCCAACTATCATTGGGGCCCCAACATCACAGTCTGTTGGTTGTTTCCTTGTCTATCCACTTGATCATAGGCTCACATTTCCCACTCAGTGGCATCGTATGGCTGCAAAAGGTTGTGCGTTGAGCCAATCAAGCACTAATAGCAACACCATCGTGCGGCTGGGAAGCGACGTGTGACTAGGTGTGCGATAGACTTACTGATGTATAAAAGTCACTCCCTAATTTTAGATGCGGTACCCTCTGCCATTGTAATTGTTATAACCCTTTATCTGTGCCTCTACTATTGTAATTGTTATAACCCTTTATCCATGATTACTCTACCTTTAGACACCTCTCTTCAAAATCTAGCCTAATTTATATTATTTTGCTCATGTTTAGCTTTGCCATATTTTTCCCCTAAAATCATGAGCAAGGTTGTATTCTAGGTGGAATTGTTTTCACGTTGGTAGGATTGTGTCATAGAATTATGATATGCTAATATCTTGTCTCGAAAAATATATTCTAAAGTTTAGAAGATCTGAGCCGCTGATTTTACAAATTATGGTCACTACTACAAAAGGAGTCATCATAGACGATTTAGAAATGTCATCACAGATGGTTTTCTGAACCGTCTAAATTTATGGATCAGTGATAATCGGACGTTATCACAGACGATTTGTTAGCCGTCTATGATAAATACAACACAGTTGATTTGTAGGTAAAACTGTCTGTAAAGAACACTATCATAGATGGCTCAAACAAAAAATCATCTATGATACTCGTACATCACAGACGACTCTAGCTACCAATCGTCTGTGATGGGCAAGTATCATAGATGGTTGGTATATAAAACCGTCTATGATACTTTCCAATCATAAACGGTTGGTATATAGAACCATCTGTGATGTGCGAGTATCACAAACGGTTTTTGGTTTGAGCCATCTATGATAGTCCTTCATAGATGGTTTATACCATAAAACCATCTGTGATAGTTCATTCTATACCTAATTTTTTATTTTTTTTTGGCTAGCCTCAAGAAATGTTAGCTATGCCCTTTGAAAACAAGCAAATATAGCAACAAACACAGCACATTCTATTTCTATTACGATTAGAATTCAACGTTACAACATAACAAGATAACAAGCATATTACTCATCTAACACAGCAAGAGCATGGTAAGAACACATCTCCTAATCCTATGAACCCAACTCTTTAACATGGTAAGAATATATAAGAAGCAGAGATTCTAGCAGACAGTAGAAGCTGGATACGACACACAATGCCTGGGCCCTCTCGCCTCTGATGCAGCGCGCGAGCTAGATGTCCTTGACGCCTGCCGTCGCCAGTGCCGACTTGAGTGCCGTCTTGGTAGCTAGCTGCTTTTGCAGTGCCTTGCTGCCCGTAAATAACTTGTGTGCCGAGGAGGAGAACGATGAGGAGGCTGAAGAGATTTTGAGCGTGGTAGAGGATGGGTTTAGGTAAGTATGTATAGGTGTAACATCCCAAAATTTGGATATTCAAAAATATATAATTTTAAAATACTGCTTGCGTTTTGCTGGTATTCAAAATTTCTTTTTGAGCATTTATTTGAAATTTCTTGAGTTTCGTGTCATGCAAAGTAATATACTAAGAAATAGTAGCCAAGCAAAAACAATAGAGATATTAAAAGAGATGGGAAACTCAAGGTTATACACACAAAATTAAAACTTAAATAATAATGGGAATAAAAATTTGAAATCGAATTTACTTAGGTAAAATAGAAGAAATGGCTAATGGAATTTCAAATACTCACATCTAAATAGCCAAAAATTTAAATTTTAAATTTCGAAAGTCATGCAAACATTAAAATCAATAAACCCTAATATAAAAAAATGTGAATTAAAATGAAAATCCCAATGCTCAAAATCCTCCTCTCCTCTCCCTCTCTCCTACATGTGGGCCCCATTCCTTATGCATCTCCTTTTTCTTTCCTCCCTCACTCCCTCTCACTGCCCTGCGGGCCCCAGCCCTACGTGCCTTTCCTTTCCTTTCTGTCCCCTGCCTCCTTTCCTCCTCCTCCCGTGCGCCGGACCCCCCCACTCTGTCTTCTTCCCGAACCGGCCCCACCTGCGCACGCACGTCGCCCTGCCTCCTGTCTGCGCCCGTTATCCGGTGTTGGCTGTCGCCCATACCCTGCGCCGACCTACTCCCTCTCCCACATCGCGCATGCCCGCTTCCGTCGCGCCGTGCCGGCCATGCCGCTGCGCCCCGGCCTCGTTTTCCCACGCGCGAGCTCGCCTTTAAGAAGCCCGAGCTGCCTCCTCCCATTACTCCCCGCACCGTCCCTCTTCGTCTCTTCCCCCTACTCTTTTCCTCTTCTGCCTGAGCGCAAGCCGCCGCCAATCCCACTGCTGCTTCCTCCGTGACCGGTCTTCCGTCGATTCCTCGCCGGTGGAGCACCCTCTCCCCGCCCAAGACCTCCTCCAGCCGCCGCCGAAGCTTCTTCCCCACCCCACCTTGCCGGCGTCGAGCGCAAGCTCGCGCCGCCCATGGTCTCTGCCGCCGACCCATTCCGGTCTCCCTCCGGCCCTGCCCACTCACCGGTGAGTTTCCCCTCGGCCTCCTCATGCTCATTCCTCACTCCTTCTTCCTCCCCGTCCCCTCCGGCACCATCTCCACCGTCGGCCCCCAACCCCGCCACCACCAGGTAAGCCGCCGGCGTTGCCCCGGCCAAATTGGCCGGCAGGACTTTGTCCACAGGTAGGGTCAGCCAAGAACACCCCATTTTGTGGGTTCCCACCTCCGGCCACCGCCTCTGCCGCCGGCGGTAAGGCCAGCGCCGAGCACCGCCTGGGTGCTCTGCTCTGAGCCCAGCTCCCCATTTGCTTCTTTTAATTTGTTTTCCCTTCTCATCACAGGCGATTGGATGCTCAGTTGGTTAGCTACGGCGTGCTGAGCGATTCATACAGCAGGTCTTGAGTTCGAATCTTTTGGTTGCACATTTTTTTCCTCACATTTTTATTGCATTTTTGTAACCCATTTTAATTAATAAAAATCAAGGAAAACTAGAGAATAATTCAGGGAATCAAATAAAAATTTATTATGATGTAAATGAGATTGTTTAATATTTAAATCTGGGTTAGTTCATATATGATTAAGTAATATGGTTTGAGCAATAATTTTTTTTAAAAAAACTAAAACTAAAACTAACTAAATATTAATTAAGGGCATGGATAAAGAAAAACACTTTGGTTAAATGATCAAAATATAATTAACATATATGCCCTAGCATGCCATCATTAAAACAAATTCCCTTGGTAAATTTAATTAGTAGTTATATTAAAACATGAAACCATATAACAAACCTTGCTAGATGAATAAATTCAAACTAAAAATAAAGCTAAGCCTAACACTAGATGAAGTATAGACAAAATAGTAATGTGCCATTAATTAAATCTTAACTTTAGAATTAGTTGAGCATAATCGTACATAACAAGCTAGGGCCCATACAAATGAATCTTAATGCAAAATTAAACTAAGCCTAGTAATAACTGAGGATACATAGAATATCATACCATAAAATGCTATAAACCCAAACTCTAAAATTGATTCGGTAAGCTAAAATTTGTATACATCGCGTATATAGCATATGCCCTGAATATTAGCGCTCGACAAAATAATGCTCCACTAACCTTGTATACCGATTCGTAGGTCTAGCCTAACTCATGGAACTTTCTTGATAAATACAAAAAAATAAAAGAAGTTATTAATAAAAGGTCGAATCATCATATCCTACCATCGACCTTGTCCAAATCATTCGAATCACCCATTAACTCATAATCAAATTAAATTGAGTTTATCCGGATTTATTTGGATCTTTTGAGTTATTTGCTTTTATTTAGATTCAGTCGTTTATCGCATAATTAGAAACTGGAGACCTGAAGATCCCACAGATCAAGCGTGGTCAGAGCAAACTGAAGATAAAGAATAGAAGCTCAAGAGAAAGCATCGTGTGAGCTCAAGTCTACGGTAAACCGCGTCAGACGAGTCAATACTTTGATCATGTTGAACCTACATTTTCTTCAAATTACTTTGGTTTAAATTATCAAATTGCATACTGTTATTTTATATGCAAACATATGTTTAATTTAAGATTCTAGTTATATGCCCATTGTTTATCTTGAATATTATTATACCTCCTTTGGAATAATTGAATGTGTGAACCTTGTCGCCCTAGCAAAATGATAATAGTAACCTTGTGAAAATAAGTCCCTAATTATACGCCATGCTTAGTACTGCATAGATACTCGGGGGCGCTGAAATGCCCCAAACATCATTGTCATTTTTAAACATGAGAAACTGGTTTGGACGGTCATGGTGGGAATGACTGGTATATATTTGGACATGATTATTTTATAATCCCAAACACCCCAACTTGCTTGAATATCTGGGCGGATAGTTCGATGGTGTGTGTGTATGTGGTGCAGTGGAAGCACAAAGTGAGTAGTGGTAGCACCGCCCAGATACCACTAAGGACTGAATCTTCTCATGACCTCCTGTGCACAACAGTACAACCACAAGTCTATAAAGTACAACTTGGCTAAGTAAATTTATTGAAACCCCTGGACTCATCTCACTGGTAGTGGATGGAAGTGGATACGCAAGGGCAAGGGGAGGTCTAAAGGGACACCGAGTGGAGGGTGAAGTTTTCTAGTGTTTTAACGTTGCGGGAAGTGGAGCCCGGCTGCGATAGTAACTGTGGGAAACATCCCGTGCATAGATGGGACCCACCGCAAGTGGGAGAAGCCCATAAAGTGAGATGACAAAAGGGACTAGATACTTTAAAAAGTCACTGTGACGGTCTGCTCAACCACACTTCTAAGGAATCGTGTGGGCAATGAGTTGATTGTCTCTTGTGGTGAAAGTGTACAAACTCTGTAGAGTCAAAACTATTCGAATAGCCATGCCCACGGTCAAGGGCGGACATGGGAACTTAACCAGATATAGTTCTATTTCAAAATGCTTTATGGGTGGGATTGGAAAAGTGAAGGGCAGTGGAAAGCCCTGGTTTGAATTGTCCTAGGTGTCGTCCCAGTGGTAAGTTAAGCGGCTATAACGCTGAAATATGCTATATGGTGTAGATGTCATGTAACGGTGGATGGAATCTGGATCGCTATTATTATTGCATTCTCTACACATTATATTTTTGTTCCAAAACTGCTAGGTCTCAGGAAATTTTTATGTATCATATTTCAAAAGTAAAATGTTTTCCCTTCGTACAAAATAAAATGTCAGGAAGAATAAATAGAGCCGTGAGTAAAAGAAGATGGATGTTTGTGGTAAATACATAAAGTTGTCGGTGGATTCATGTCGATCATAAAAAGGAAACGATAGTGTGGATTTTGGGATAAATAAGTTAGCAGAATCTAAATGAGTAGATAGGCTAGATAGATGATTTAAATGATTTTTGGAGAATTAGGGAGTGCAAAGGTAATTGCTGGACTAATTTTTGGGAGATAGTGGCGATAATGGGATTAATAGAATTTGATCGATTACTAGATGAGTCAATTGAATTTTTGGGAATTTGGAGATATGATAATTGGAGTATAAATTGGATCAATGTTATTCTTGGTGGATGTATACTAGTGAATCGTAAACTTGATCAATGATATTCTTGGTGGAGGTATACCGGTGGATTAGTTAGAGGTAGATAATGGAAAATAAGGTTGATTTTTGTAAGAGCAAATTGTGGTTGTGGATCAATAGCAAAAGGAATGGGTTGTTAGGAATTTGGAATACAAAAGATATTAGTGGATTGTATAATTGATGATATTCGATGTTTGGAGGTTTAGACAGCACCCAATATAGAAAGTGTGTGTTCGGTGGATTCAATAAATGATTACATTAGCTGTTTGGAGTTTTAGACAGCAAACAATATAGCAAGTATATGATCAGTGGATTAACTAAATGATGTCAGTCGCTGTTTGGAGTCTTAGACAGTAATCAATTTGGGAAGAGTATATTCAGTGGATTAAGTAAATGATGTCACTCACTGTTTGGAGTCTTAGACAGCAATCAGTAAGAAAAGTGTGTCTTTGGCAATTATGGCAATCGCCGTGCAGAGTATAGGTGGAATTAATAACACTATGATTTAACAATAATAATGCTACTAAAAGCAACTTTTGGCAAATAAAATAATCCGAGCCTCTCCTTTGATAAGCCATGCATACTATTTATTTGCATCCTGTGTATTGGCTCGCGGAGCACAGTGGTTAGTGTGCTCACACTCGCTCTCATAACAAATCTAGAAGCAGGAATCAGATCACCGCGTTTCAGCAATACTTTTGGTTACGATGGAAGAGAAGATGAAGTCATCAAGGGCTAGGTCGCAAACCTCCAGTTGGCTGCTTGTGGGCATGTCCTGAAGGTCCCACGTGCGTGCTTCGTTCTTCCACTGCTGCAATTTAATGATCTCGGCCTAATCGGCCCATGAGTAAGTCTTCTATTATATTTACGTTTTCGCATGATATATACTTTGATAATCAGAACTATAATCTGTGAGCACTATCTACTGATCCAGGGAATAGTGCGGTGGAATCACAGAAGGATCCGGATTGTAAATCTGGGTGCCTGACAATAGAAGAGGGAGAGGCGTGAAATTTTTTTTTGGTGAAATGGGCGCGGGGACGAAGAGGCAGAGCTACAATCCATGGGGTAGGGGCTGGTGAGTTTCTATTGGCTAGGATTGGGTTAGGGAGGATCGATGAGCCGATTAGGGATACATAATGATCATAGATAGTTTGAACTATAAAATGTCTGTGATATATAATTAACACAGATGGTTTGAATCACAAACCGTCTGTGATACCGGAGACAATATATGTATATATCAATGCAATGTAAACAACTAGTCTCACAAGATGAAATAGCACCGTTCTATATGGCTTATATATGCTCGTTTGAAAGATTTCGATGAGATCTACAACTTTGTAGTTGAGGCGAACCCCAAATTCCAAACGGAAGATAAAAAATTTGGCAAAAATAGAAAGCAAAAACTTATGACACAAATTTGACGCTAAAGATGGCTGATTTTGGGGATCTTAGAGGACGATTAGTTTAAGCGGGTCATTGTTTTTGGATCGGGCTCGTTGTTAGATTTCCAATAAGTACAAAAACGTTGAAAACGGACACTATGCAAAAGTTATGTCCGTTTTTACTAAAGGTATCTCGGAACGAAATCCTACTCAGACTTAAGCGGGTGATTATGGAATTTTAGGAGATTGCAAGGCAGGAAACATATCACAGACGATTTCTATTAGAATCGTCTGTGATAACCATATGTGATATTACGAAATATCGCAGACGGTTCTTGGTAAGAATCGTCTGTGATACTTCACAAACAGTTCTCATTATGAATCATCTGTGATATTATCTCTTCACATATGGTTTTTAGCGTTAGCAGCAACACATACAGTCTTTAAACCTAAACTATATGTAATTGCATTTAACACTAATGATTTTGTTCACCCGTCTATGATAAGACGTCTAATATAAATCTTTTTATAGTAGTGGGTACTGCATGCAGCAAGATCAAATACTATATATATTACGCCCGGGGGGATTCCCGGCTCCTCCCCACGTCACGTCATCATTTTTGCGAAAAGCCCCCTGAGTTTTTGAAAATCATGTAAAGGTCCTCCGTTCTTGCGAAAAGATCCCTGCCAGGTTTTTTTTTCTGAAAACACCCCTCCACTTCACCGAAATTTTGTATCCTTTGCAGGATAGCACCCTGCGATTTTTAAAAATTACGTATGGGTCCTTTTTTGTTATATATAGGCCTTTATAGGTCCTCGGTTTTTACGAAAAAGACCTTTGATTTTCTTGAAATTACGCATATGTCCTCGATTTTTTTTAAAAAACTTTTCTACGAATTGTCCTCTCTTTCACTTCAGTCTACACGGTAGTTAGCGCGGCGTGACGCCGTGCTCATGCTGCTAGTTAGTATGATAGGTTGTAGGATCCTACAACACAGCTCGCCATCATGACAACAATAGTGACTTCCGACAATTTGGTAAAGTCAAAAATCTTTGGAGGTTACGTAGCCTCAAACATTACGTCCGAGTATACCATTCTTCATGCAATTCCATTTCCCAAACCGAAATTTCGAATAGCCATATATATCGCTGAGAGCATTTCCTTTTCATTCTACACAAGAACCACTTGGTCCTGTTTTTTTCTCTTTTCAGCGACTTTTAGTTTTTACCTTCTCTTAATGATTATGATTCATCTTATTGATAAGCGGCAACGCAGAAGAAAATATCCGATCACTTAGGCCATGTACAACGATATAATGTTAGTTATCTATAAACCTTACTACGTAAGACACGAGATGATGTAGAGGATAGAAGAGAGCATAGAAAATTGGATTGTCTATTATGTAGTAGTCAACTGTAAGATGATAAATAAAACACATTGTGTCGTAGAAAATCTGTTTATAAAGACATATAAAAAGATAATTTATTAATGAGCTATTTTTAATGTTGTCTATAGGTAATATCAAAGATGTTATATAAAGTAGTTATGCGATTGTACTATCTTACCTAGAGTCTGACGCCAGCGGAGTCACTAGTTTGTTACGACTCACGAGTTACACGTACCAATCAGTGCCGTCACGACTCAATAATTATCATTCATCCTACTGATAAGAGCAAGTCTTATAATACAGCCTTCAGCTGGCTGTATGAATACTTACATCTCACTTTGCAGCCTACTCATATAGTAGTTACAGCCAGCTGAAGGCTGTATGACCTACCCCTTCCTCTCACAAAGTTTCTTGGTTCTTGTGCTTCAGCTGGCTGTAAACTTACAGCCCACCTCTCTTCTCTCTCCTCCACCTCAGCATACAGCTAACTTACAGCTTCTTATAATACTTGCTCTAAGCGGAAGTACAGAAGAAAAGATTCTATCACTTACATACAGTCTGACGCCATCGGAGTCACTAATCGCGTTATGACTCACGAGTCTCACGAACCGATCAGTTGCCGTCACAAATCACGAGCCAGAACGTCTTAATAATATATATCAGGCGGGCATGCGTTAATTAGAACCTGACGCGAAGATTCGTTGCTTTGCCCGTCCGCGCCTTGTCGTCGCGAGCCTTTTGGACGTGGACCGTCAAAATGTAGCAGCTATAGAGAAGAATCCAGGATATGTCATAAATCCCATTTCCCTGTCCCTGAATGTAAAGTTGACATCACTTGATGGCAGGCCGGAGCTGCCGAGAGAGACTGTAGTGTGCATATCATAGTGCAAATTTGTCATTGGTACGGATGATTAAATTATAGAATCTAACTGTTTGCAGGCGGCTCCTGACCGGGGGCGCTGGGGCAGAGGTCTTTGGGTCGAAAATGGCTATGGTGACTTCAGGTGTGACAAAGTTTCCGATGGCAACTTTTTTTTTCACATATTAGGTGGGGTTTTTACTATAGTTGATAGTTTATGATTAAATCTAATGACTTTTAGTTTTAGTATGAAAGTTTATACGAATAAAATAAATACCGCTAAGTTGTTTCGAAAAGACTGTCCTAATAAGCCATTTCGAAAAGGCGACAGAGAATCTATACCATTTGTTTGTTCTGAAAAAATTATAAGATATAAACTGAAAAGAATGAGACTATTTCATAGGAGGGATATTTTTCAAGCATCCGATGGATTGAAAACTCTCTAGTACACTGGTACTAGTATTTTGGTTCCTCAACTATAGGGAGCTGTTCAAATAAACTATAGCAAACAACTACACATGGAAACCGGATGGTTGGTATCGGACGGTCATAGATACGTCTCCATCTTTGTATTTAGTTGAGTGAATAGAACTAACTCATTTCGAGTGGAGTGGTACAAATTTTGAAAATATTCTCATAATATGTTGTACCGAGCGATTCCTTGAAATCGAACGTACCACACGGTTCACAGAATAATCAATACTCTCTCATGTTCAAGGGAAAGAAAAATGTGCTGCATCCTATGACTTCTGAACAAATTGTTAAAGATGACCTTGCTAGAGCTAGAAGAGAGAAAAGTCAGGAGAATACTGAGAGCGAAAATCAGATTGTAGCAAAAGAGCTTGAGCAACATAAAAAGAAAGAACCTAAATCTGTTCATGTGAAGAATAAAGAAATTAAATTGAAAAGTGCTTGTTTTCTTGCTACCAAATCTGATATGACTGAACTAGATGCTAGTAATTATGTTTGCTATGCATTAGTTTGCAAAGAAGCTTTATTTTCATTTGAGAATATACCTTCTTCTTTGTCACCTGTTGTCACTAACATTTTGCAGGAGTACAAATATGTCTTTTTGAAAGACATACCGCTAGGGCTACCACCGCTTCGTGGGATTGAGTATCAAATTGATTTAATTCCCGGTGCATTATTACCCAACCGCGCACCATACAGGACCAATCCAGAAGAAACTAAAGAAATTCAACGCCAAGTTCAAGATTTGCTTGATAAAGGGTATATGCGTGAATCTTTTAGTCCTTGTGCTGTTCCGGTCATTTTAGTTCCAAAGAAAAACGGATCATGACGAATGTGTGTGGATTGTAGAGCAATCAATAATACACCATTAGGTATCGTCATCCTATTCCTAGGTTAGATGATATGCTTGATGAATTGAGTGGCTCTGTTGTCTTCTCCAATGTTGATTTGCGTAGTGGATATCACCAAACCTACATGAAATTAGGCAATGAATGAAAACCAGCATTTAAAACTAAGTTTGGATTATGTGAGTGGTTAGTAATGCCTTTTAGTTTAACTAATGCACCTAGCACCTTCATGAGACTAATGAACGGAGTTTTATATGCTTTCATTGGTAGATTTATGGTGGTTTATTTTGATGATATATTGATATATAGCAAATCACTAGAGGAACATCTTGACCATTTACGTGTCGTTTTCAATGCTTTACGTGGTGAACGCCTATTTGGTAACCTTGAGAAGTGCACCTTTTGCACTGATCGAGTCGCGTTTCTTAGCTATGTTGTTACCTCACAGGGAATTGAAGTTGATCAAGCGAAGGTTGAAGCAATACAGAGTTGGTCGACTCCTAACACGGTCACACGGGTGCGGAGCTTTTTAGGACTTCCTGGATTCTACCGCCACTTTGTGAAGGATTTCAGCACCATCACTGCACCATTGAATGAGCTTACCAAGAAGGGCACGCCATTTGTTTGGAATGCTGCACAGGAGAACGCCTTCACCACATTGAAAGATAAATTAACACAAGCACCACTACTCCAACTCCCTGATTTCAGTAAGACTTATTAAGCTAGAATGTGATGCTAGTAGAATTGGTTTAGGTGGTGTGTTATTACAAGAAGGTAAACCTATAGCATATTTCAGTGAGAAATTGAGTGGGTCTAGTTTGAACTATTCTACTATGATAAGGAGTTATATGCACTCTTTCGAACTTTATAAATATGGCAACATTATTTATGGCCCAAAAAATTTGTTATACATTCTGATCATGAATATTTAAAACATATTCGAAGTCAAGGTAAACTGAACTGCATACATGCAAAGTGGGTTAAATTTATTGAATCTTTTTCTTATGTCATAAAACACAAGAAGGGAAAGAAGAATATTATTGCTGATGCTTTGTCTAAGAGATATACCATGCTTTCACAACTTGACTTCAAAATTTTTGGATTAGAGACTATTAAAGAGCAATATGTGCACGATGTTGATTTTACAGAAATACTATTGGATTGTAAAGATGGAAAAATGTGGAACAAATTTGTCATTAATGATGAATTTGTATTTAGAGCCAACAAGTTATGCATTCCTGCTAGCTCCGTTCGTTTGTTGTTGTTACAGGAAGCATATGGAGGCGGGCTGATGGGACATTTTGGTGTGAAGAAAACGGAGGACATACTTGCTGATCATTACTTTTGGCCAAAGATGAGACGAGACGTAGAGCGCCTACGTCTTATTCTTGCTAGTTCTTCGATTGCTTGCAGGGATTGAACTTCGTGTTCAGGTTGATCGGGCTTCCAGCGAGGTCAATAACATCTCGGAGTTGGTTCAACGATTGCTAAGGCGCAAGCGTCGTTGTACGGTTGTAGTCGGATCGTGAGAGTCACCTCCACCAAAATCGATAGTTATCAATCTCATCAAAAGATCGGGCACCTCGTCTTCATCATAACAAGCCATAGGATTGATGCAGCTTGCATATTCCACATAACGAGCCTAACGAGCCGAACTCGAGCTTTTCAACGAGCCGAGCTCGAGCTTTTCAACGAGCCGAGCCAGCTCGATATCCACCCCTAGCCACCAAGCACGCAGGGGGCCACAAGCATACTTCCTACCGGTCGTTGGGTATGGCTAGTTGAACAGTAATACATCGTTAAACAGCGTGTGTTTTAAGACATACTCTACAGGTAAATTGTAGTACAAACTATGCAGAGTTCAACTGTATTGGCCAAAATCATATGCGACTATTTTTCTCTACGTACTGTCTCTCACAAATAGACTAGAATTCAAAAACCACAGCCATAAGTCATAAGTCTCAGTTAAAAAACTCACCCTATATTTGGCAATACCACTCTCGAGGGGGCCAGATTGGCCCAAAACTCCATTGTGCTCAGATTTTGAACTTGCATATAATGACGTAAGCATGTAATTAAAAGGGGCTGCTTTAACTGGCTTTCGCCTGCAGCTTTTGGCTGTTGGTTGAAATTACATTGTAGTGGTTGTTAGTATTTCTGAGTTATTCAATTAAAAAATAAAAACACTATTATATCTTCACAGACAATGTAGATAAAAAGAAAAAAAGCCAAAAAAAAAAATAGAAACTAGAAGTCGGCGTGTTTTAAGTGGCTTCTGGCTAAAAAAACTAGAAGCCAAAATAAGTCAGAAGTCAAAGCCGAGCCAAAATCCAACCTTGCTAAACATCATTAAAAGAAAATCCTTGTGCACGCACTCTAGCCTATAAAGGCCCATCTCGAACAGAAGGATAAGTAGGGGTAGGCATTTGGTTTATTCGGTTATATCGGTGTGGTTTATTGGTATTAAAATTTTCAGTTTTTGCAAGTGGAAACCGAAATTTCTATTGAAGAAATACAAACCACACTGAATAAACCGAACTAATTTGGTTCGGTTAATTCAGTATTTGGTTTCTATCAAGTACATGTTTATTACTGGGGATTTGGGGAGGACCGGCAGTGGGCGACGCCAATGTCTGGAGGCGGCACCGATGGACGGGTGTGTAGGGCGACGCCGACGGCACGTAGGCGGAGGGCCGGAGGAAGGTCGACTGCACACAGGCAGAGGGCTGAAGGCGGCGTCGACACCACGTGGGTCAGGGTTAGGAGTGCGGAGGTGAGTGCAGCTGCCTGTGCGGGACTGCATGGGGTCTCAAATCTCAACTCTAATGTGCGATGAGGAGTGGACCTTGGTGGTTGGTGCTAGTTAGGTCGGTTGGACAATACGATATATGGCTTATTCGGTTTTTTAGAGTAAAAAACTGTATCATATACCGAAAACCGAAGAGCAGTAAAATAAAAACCGAAAAATAAACTGAAAACCAAAAAACCATAATATTCAGTTATGTTCGGTTTTTCAGTTTCGGTGGAAAAGTGCCCACCCCTGGATAAGGAAGATATGATGCAATGCGCACCCCAAATCTCAGAGCATCTCGCCTTCTTCTCCCTTCCAAAGAAACAGTTGCTCAGCTAGGAAGCACATCTGGACCAAACAATGGCGGCCGCCGGCGGTGCGGGGTCATAGCGAGGCCTCGCGGGTCGTGGCGAGGGTGGCGCGTGTCGTGGCGCCGCCGCTTGAGGTCACATTGTGGGCACGTGGGTTCATGGTAGTGTCCCAGGCCATCGTCCCGGTGAGGCGTCCTCTTCTCCATGGGTGCTCTCCATGACTCCCATCTCTGTGTACATCAGTTTACCTGGGAGGAGGAAGAAGTGGATGCTCTAAGATTAGTGATTCCCGCGTGTCCCCATCCAGTTCGCATGTCCATTTGCTCAATGCTATTATGCTGTAATTGCCATATGCATTCTGGCCATCAATCACGCGTGCAAGATTTCTGCAAGTCACAACCAATCCCTTTTGCAACATTGTTTTATTTGCCCTGCTCCCTCTTATTTTCTGTATGAATATGACCAGTACATTCCACATGCTTCATTTCAACAGATTTGCCTACATATTTGGCTTTCTGTTCGTCTCAGGCATGAAAATCACTATATCATGAAAATGCGCCTGTAACCTTCATTGTGGCACATAAGACGCATCACACAAGGCTATTTCCTAGCAACAATCGCAACATGACCAAGAGTGGAAACATTTTGCCATGTGAGATTTATATGATTGTTAAATGCCCTCTTGATTAGGGATGGCAATCGGGCACGGGCATGGATAGTGCTCATTCATACCCATGCTTGCGACCCCTATTTAACCCATGGGCATACCCGTGAAGGATGACGGGCGAAGAACCTTACCTATGCCTGTCGCCCGTAGGTACCCTTCACCCATGGGCATGCCCATGTACCCGAGGACATGAGGTTGAGGAAATGTAGCCATGTTCAGAAAATTGAGATATTCAGAAATCACACACTACCTTGGATTGGGAATCAACAACATTGTCCAACCATGGGATTGGCCGGGTAAATTTAGGACAAGTTTGATTAAATTTACAGTGAGTTTGAGTAGATTTACATACTTAAACTTACAATCAAACTATCTCAAATATTTGGAGACAAAAAGGTTGCCAAGAATTGAATGGCTGCCGAAGTCTTGACACCATCAGTCTGGAAATTGATTTGAACATTTTAAAGAGATAATGTAAATCTGTGGGCAATACAAAATACTAGGTCAAGTGACTGCACTATTTTGTTGTTCACAACTATTGTAAAAAAATAACTGGGGTACATAGTTCAATGAGAATTATGAGCGGTATACTATGCTCTCATGTGAATCAGAGTAAATTCAACAATAAGTAAAAGTTGCTTTGCTATCCTAATTCATTTTTGGCAGACCTCTATTTTGTGCTTCCCATTTAGAGCCTCAATAGTTGCCATTGCTTGCTCCTTTGTTTCATATTTAAGGAAGGCATAGCCAGCTGCAATAACCATAGTTAATTAATAATATACATTAGGGATGACAAAGTTTCAAACTCAAGCGATGTTTCTACTTCTATTGATAAGGAAAGCAACTTCTTTGCAATAACTTACCTTTGCTTGTTAGTTGCAAACCCCTCAAAATTTGTAAATCCTTGATATTTCCATATTTGGAAAACAAATCAGTCAATTCAATATCCGTTACATTTTTGTGGAAGCATCCCAATGAAAAGCTTGTGTTCTGGATGTCATAGCAAATGTAAACATGAGTGCATTGTTAACATATCAATGGAGATAAGAGACTCTCCATGCCATGAGCCAAACACAAAGATAAGATCATTGAAGATCATAACTATTAAGCCATGGCCACATTTTCACATACAAGTTGTGAGATTACAAGCTAAAGTACTTGACATATTTCAAATCTGTAAATTCAACTTTGCAAATTACAAATTTTCACATGCACATACCTTGAGAAGGAGGCCAGCATTGAGGAGGTGGTCGGGTAGAAGGAGGGGGTCGGGCTGGCGTTGAGAAGGTGGCGGGGCGGGAGGAGGGGTTGACCTGGTGTTCAGAAGGAGGCCGGGGCGGGAGGCCGTGAGGATGGGCGGCGGCTAGGAGGAGGACAGGGGCAACAATCGGCCGTAAGGAGGATGGCGTCATGGAGGTGGATCTAGATCCAGACTCTAGAGGTGAGGAGGGAGTGAGGGACAATAGTGGGCGTGAGGAGGAGCGGCGACAGGACAGGAGGTAGGGGGTGACCGGTGGGGGAATGGGGACAGGCGACAGTCGACCGGTAGGACGAAGTGGGAGGTAGCCAGGTATGGGGAGGTTGGGGACGGTGCATCCACAGATTGGGAGGGCTTTGGTGCTTCGAGTGTTGGTGGCGGCTTTCCTGGGAATCGGGAGTTGGGTTAGGGTCTTGGGGAGGGACTAGGGAGACTAGGGTTTTACACTTCCAAGTGTGCTACTGTTGAGTATTGGCTGGCCCACCAATCAGTCTATATCACTTGAAACCAGGCGAGACGGGTACAGGGAGAGCTCACCCATGCCCATGCCTGTTTACCCGATGGGCAGAGAATTCTCTCCATTTTCATACCCATGGGCAAAGAAAACATCTCATGCCTGGCTCCATTAGGGCATTTACCTGCGGGCACACGAGTAAACGGGCACAATTGCCATCCCTACTCTTGATACTTTTTTCCAACTGCAGTTTTGTTTACTTGTCTATAACCTTCATTCTGCAGGCACAGTGGTTGATCGCCAAATCTGCTACCCAAAAAGCTTCGATTTTTTCCTATGCAGTCATTATACCGCGTATGCAATGCATCATAACTTTTAGAAAGTGTAGCACCATGTTGCCTCAACCCTCATCCAACCCACTACTGAACGGGGGGTGGCCTCAACCCTCATCCAACCCACCACTCAACATTTACACCCAATCTAGCCCTAGCCCATGAAGCGATAATGTGCTAATCCTATTCTAGCCTGTTGGCCCATTAAGTCTGAAGTAGATAAGCCCTATGAGCTATTTCCCTTGTGGGCATGTTGTTACTAGGACTGGTAATGGGCTAGGATTTATAGCGTTGAGAGGGTTGGGTTTCTAAATAGGCTAACATCGGTCATGCTATATGGCCCAAAATAAAAAATGGTAAAGATAAGGTAGGGCTAGCTTTTAAACATGGTGGGGGCAGGACTCAAATAGGCTAGTAATTTTGGGTCGTGTTAGGGTCGAATCAAATGGGTCGAACGGTGTGCTGTTGAAGACGACTTACCTCTGTTATTGAATTCTGGTTGTACCAAATGGGCTTATATATGCTGGTGAAGATGGCCGAATGGCGTGCTCAAAGAAATGTGCTGACGCCAAAGTTGCATGCTCGGAGTTGAAGACAACCGACGTCGTGTGTTGCTATCTACTGTTAAGGCGGCACAGCCTGGCTGCATAGGATAGCTCGTACAAGAATCACAGCCTCACAAGCAGGGTTGATTTGCACAAACACAACCATGTTCCTCCCATGGGCTGCAATTACAAGTTTGACCCTTACACGACCCATTTGAGTCCTGGCCCCACTCTGTTTAAAAGCCAGCCCAGCTCTATCTTTATCCCTTTTTTTTATCTTCGCCCATTTGCTATGACCCAAAATCAGTCAGAAGCCCAGCCCTTTCAACCCTAGAAATCTTGGCCCATTATCAGGCCAGTATTTGCTCGCCAGTACGAAGCGGCCCAGTCAAGCAACATCGGGAAGTGAAAAGCTATTCCCAGACTGGCCTGTGCTTATCCCATCTTGACCTCCTCCTCACCCTTAAACCCCCTGCTCGCTCTCCAGGTTCCCCTCGCGACCTCGCGCCTACCCTTCCATGGCGGGGTTGGGCGCGCTCTCCTCCGCCATCCACACCGGCGGCGGGTTCATCGCGGGACGTCCTCTCGCCGCGTCCCACCTCCCCGCGCGCTCCGGTACGGATACTGTTTGAGCACCTTATCGTTAAGGCAAATGTGCCACAACTTTGCCTGCCTGGCTGATCCTTCTTCTTGGTTGTCTTGCTGCAGGGAAAGTGATAGCGCCGAAGCGATGCTTCGTTGTGTCAAGTAGACTTTCATGGGTTGAAGATGAGCTCGCGGAGATAAGAAAGTGCGATTTTTGTTACTCTTCTGTTGTTGCTTCTTTTACCACCACATTAGGCTTTAGCAATAGCCTTAGGCATTGGTCTAGAGACTTATATATTTCCTCTAATCTTTGATTTCCTACTAGTTGGCACTCATCTTCATGTGATATCTTGAGATCTTGTGTAGAATACGTTGAACTGGAGGACTTAGTACAACTTGCTTTCTGTTTCATATTTGATGATTCTTTAAACACCCTTACACATTCGAAGGTCACAAGAGAAAAGTTCAATAAAAGCGAAGAAAAGGCCACCTTTGAGACGTGGAAAGGTCTCTCCACAACTTCCTGCGCCAGAACACATTCCAAGACCATCTTATGTAGGTTCAAACAAACCGCAAGAACTATCTGCCGTGCGCCAAGTACACAATGCTGAAGGTATTGCTGGAATGAAAGCTGCTTGCAGACTTGCTGCCTGTGTTCTGGACTTTGCTGGAACATTGGTTAAGGTAAATATTTTTCTTTTTTATTATACTAAAATTATCTTTTTATATCGATCATTTGGATACCGTACACATCATAATATAGTTATTATTTCAATGTCATCTCAGCCATCAGTTACCACAAATGAAATCGACAGGGCGGTGCATAATATGATAGTTGAGGCGGGTGCTTATCCTTCTCCACTTGGCTATGGTGGATTTCCTAAAAGTGTCTGTACGTCAGTAAATGAGTGTGTCTGTCACGGAATACCTGATTCAACACAGCTGCAGGTTCTATAGAATGAAACTTGCCTCTTCCTATCTATATGTAGTGTGGTACCTAAGTACCGTGGGTTGACATGTGGTCTTTCTACTGCAGAATGGAGACATCATAAATATCGATGTAAATGTGTTCCTGAATGTAAGTTATCTCTCTTAAAATTATGCATATGCTTAGTTGGTATATTTGGCAGAGAGTCAGATTTTGATGCATGTTCCCATTTGTAATAAAATTCATATCTTCTACTTCAGGGATACCATGGGGGCACTTCCAGAACATTTGCATGTGGAGAAGTGGATGGATCTATTAAGCATTTTCTGAAAGTAAGCTATAATTGATGTGTGGGATGATTCTTTTTTGAAAATAAATGGTTCACTCAGTATTCACAGCTGCGCTTTAGTGATTTGCACTAATGCAAATTTTGCAATGTGTATGTGCCATGGTATGTCTGATTTTAACCAACCTATGTAGTGTTTGTTCTAGTTTAGAAATCTCTTAATTTTGAAGCAAACTGTTGTGCAAAGATTTTCCATTTGGGTCATATCATACCTTCTCTTTTCTTGTATGAGCAAACAATTATTTCAACATTAGATCATGCACAAATGATCTTTATTTGATCAGGCAGCTGAAGAATGCTTGGAGAAGGGTATTTCTGTCTGCAGGGATGGTATGAACTACCGAAAGATTGGCAAGAAAATAAGGTACTTTTTTTTTTGTTTTACCACGATAACACTGTTATTAGCTTTGCGAAAGCTTAGAAAAAGTATCTGACTGCATTTACTTGCTGGTCCGAAAATGACGGGGTGAATAACGAGGATCACCAAGACCTTGTTCTTGACTTTTAATGTAGGATCATCATGGCAATCAGGGGCGAATGATTGCAGTGCGCAACAGAAACTTTTTTTTAACCTTCTGTCTTCTGCTCTTTCATCCTATTAATCTCGGTAAGAACAAAAAGAACAAAGACAACAAAAGAAATATATATATGGTTACTCATGCCAGCATGCAGCCACTTTTTCTCTCTGCAGTACGTTTGCACCAAGAGCACTTCAATCAATGCTTTTGAGTAGCAGCCACCAACTCCCTAATTAGCACCTCTGTTCATCATGCATGAAAACTCACGGCTTTGTGAAGACGTCGCAATAATGGTCCAATGTTGTGTCGTGCAGAAAAACGCCACGACTCTGCACGGATCGATGATGGCCACGTCGCACACGAGATGCCTTTAGTTTTTCTGCGCATGAATCGAGGCGAGCAACAACGTCGCTTGAGTGTTGCTGCTGGCGCTGCTCGGGGTGCAAAGACATGTCGATGCAACTGCTTCTTTGAGTGATGCACACACATGGGAATTCCGCATGTGGACCGAGGAAAGGAAGCTGAAGCCGACGAGAATCGCACGCAGACCAAGGCGACAAGACGAGGACGATGCGAAGCAAACGTGCGGCTAGAATTCTTCTCGGAATAGATCTAAACTTTATTTCTGAATCATGGTGGCTACAAAGTGCCCTCGTAAGCCCTAGCACGAAATTAGTATCTCCAAAAGCCACAGGGTTAACCTCTAACCCCATCTCTATTTATAGTTTAGGGCTCAAAATCTGAGCTTATCCTAAATCCACGAGTTTTAATCCAATTCCAACAAATAAGGGATCCGAAACCCTTCCTAGTACGGGTTTTCCAAAATTCTAACTTTTCCAACTTGTCACGTGTCGAAGCCTATAGGACCACACCTCCTGTAGCTTTTCCATGCATCATCCACCTTTAAACTCCACGTGCTCTAGCGTGAGCCCGACCATTTCGTGATATCCTCGACCGCCTGAACCTTAGATTTCCCCCTCTTAGTCCCGGTCCTCCTCGTCATCGACTGTGATTGTCTCCACGTCCAGTCTGTACATGCAAAGACCAAAGAACGTTTTCCCGGTACAAGTTCTCTCCAACTTGATCAATATCAGTCCACATACATGCAACACACCACAAAGTAATATTACAACCAATGTTATCAATTATTCATCACCAAAAATTCGAGACATAGCCACACGGTCTAACATTTAACATAGGGAATCCTTATTCTACTCTCTAATTTGACTTCATTATTCTGTCTCCTAGAAACCTCTCAAGCTAAACTTTTAGAACAATAGCAGTTTTTCATGCTTATTGATTTGTCACTTAAAACAGTCAAGTTGAGATAATCTTTCTGTAGATGGTAATGCTTTGGATTTAAATGCCCCCAACTCCCCAAGTAAATCTACCCATGGAAAAAATTGACCAAAGAGGCAACCTGAACTTATGAACTCAAGTATCGTGTTTTAGCACGTTATGGCAGGGGTGAGGTCAGCACTCAATCCTCACCTCTCAACATCTCCTTCAGTTTCTTTGTTCTATTGCTTGTTTGTTACGATCATCCCCTTATCTATTTGGTAGCTTAGACAGTTTCCAAACAAGATGGTTTGCAAATCTTTTGCTGATTTGAGAAAACTTAGGAAACAATTTAAGTTGCAAAAAGCACAGTCCACTGATATAATTCTGCTAAACATGTAGGTGTAGCTTACAATATGCCTCGAACCGTGGGAATGCATTGTCCAGAATCCTCAGATGTAGCGTGCAATATGCCAATGTTAGGAAAATAAGGACTCAACTGTTGTATTGCTATTGTAGGCCAAGGGGCCAAATGCAGAGATCCAAAACCAACATGGAACTAAACCTAAATTAATAGTAAGTATTAACAGATACTTCATACCATGTTAGGAAAATAGGAACTCAATTGAATATATATATATGAAGTATCTGTTAATACTTACTATTAATTTAGGTTTAGTTCCATGTTGGTTTTGGATCTCTGCATTTGGCCCTTGGCCTATATATATATATATATATATATATATATATATATATATATATATATATATATATATATATATATATATATATATATATATATATATATATATATATATATATATATATATATATGTTTATGCACCATGGTGCCTAGGCACCAATATCAATACCCGTTGATTTGCTTTGAGATTCTAACGCTTGATGTGGGTATCTTCATATACCCATAAAAGGTATATTTGAGATGTCAAACTCCAAAAATTTAAATTCAACTTCAGCTTAATTAGTTTGAACTATTTTTATGGTATATACTCATCAGAGTTGCATTGAACTCAAAAGTAGTTCAAACTAATTTGAACCGAGTTCAAAACTTACTTACCATAAATATATCAAGGGTATAAAACATTTTCATACCCAAACTCAAAAAATTATCAATCATACACGTATCTGATGTTGGTGCCTAGGCACCATGGTGCCTTATGTAATTTTCCTATATATATATATATATATATATATATATATATATATATATATATATATATATATATATATATATATATATATCCAAAACCATTATGGAACTAAACCTGAACTAGTACTAATACTCTTAACAGCCAAACCATTCAGTTTTGTTATTGTTGTTCCCTTGTTCTGAGCTTTTCTAAAGAACATTTATGATGGCACATATCTGTGATTTTGCTTCAAATTATTTCAGTAAGCTTGCTTATTTTTATGGCTATCATGTGGTGGAGCGCTTTGTTGGACATGGGATTGGAACTATGTTGCATTCTGAACCACTTATCCTACATCATGGTGAGTACTTAGATCTTTTCCTGCTTCTTTCGACCTACCTTACTATCTATGTTATCAAGGCGTCGTCTAGGCGTCCTGGCGCTCCAAGGTGGACGCTAGGGACTGTCGCCTAGTTTTTCGAAGTTAGGCGGTCGACTAGAGCTTCCAGGCGTCTAGGAATCGGCGTTAAAAGGGGTGGGATATGGAAAGGAGTGAGAGAGAACCGGCGTCCTGACCTCCGCGTCGTGCCGCTCGTGCGCCTCGCCGCCTCCATCTTCCGTGGTTCCGCCTCGCCTCGTCGCGCTGCCCCCCCTCCGGATCCGGCATCTTCACTCGCCCCGCCTCGGATCCGCGTCGCTGCTCGTCCCGGCTCCGCCGCCTCGGCCCTCGCCTCGACTCTGCGTCTTCGCCTCGGTTCTCGCCCGACTCGCGCCTCGCGGTTGCGCTGGGGCGTGGGCGTGGCGGCAGGAAGAGAGGAGCGAGCCATCGAGGAGGAGGCGGGCGCGCGAGCCACCGAGGAGGCGGGAGAAGGGACCGAGGGAAGGCGGATTCGCCGAGGAGAGGGGGCGAGCGAGGCGGAGATGAGAGGGTAACGAGAGGAGAGGGAGCGAGCGAGGCGGAGATGAGAGGGTAACGAGAGGAGAGGGAGAGGGAGCTGCGCGGAGAGGAGAGGGAGCGCGGTCGCTCTGCTGTCTGTGCGCTGTGTACGATGCTAGGGTAACGGGTTAAAAGGATATGTTTGGTATTTTTGCAAATTACTCTCTAAAGTTCTACAAAATTACAATTAGATCCTTTTAGGTCCTTCTTCCTCTTTGGATTTCTTCCGATTTACTCCTTCAGAACTATCCTATTTTCTTATTTTCTCTTTTCCCTACCATCGTCTAACCATCGCCTAGACGCCCGCCTAGGCGCCTAGGCGTCCTGGCATCTCCGGAGCGCCTCGCCTCGCCTTGTCGCCGTGACAACATAGCTTACTATTGATATTTTTTATTCTATTGGGCAACAGTTTTTGAAGTTTGTCTTATGACGTTACTAGGTTTACAGGTTCCTGCTCTGATATCCTAATAGTTCGTTGTTCTCTTATGCTTTTTCTTAGACACAGTTGCTTGTTTAGATTTGTTTAGGCTGACAATATGTGGTATTAAGAGATGCAGTTACATGTTAGCTAAGTATGCAATTTCATATTGGTTGTGTCTTAAGTTATGACCAGGAAGATAGGAACATGCTGTTTAGTTTTCACAGGACTGGAATGCTGTTATTAGATCTGCACTTTCTGTAGTTGTTGCTAATTGATAGAGCTGTGGATTTAATGATTTATTATCTCCCATTCATCTTAAGATGAACTGTGCTAAACTGTTAATACTAAACATAATATTATGCTGAACTAATGCAGGATGATTAAAGTGTGCATTAGACTAATGAACTCTCTTTTGTAGCCAATGACAACTCTGGGCGAATGGTTGAAGGTCAAACATTTACAATTGGTATGTGCTCTTCACTATCCTTAATGTTATATGCTTGGATTTCCATTTCCAAACAACTGGTATTTTTCTTTTAGAATATTATGTTCTTTATTTTTCTAGGGATTTACTTGTGCTTGAACATGTTTTTCAGAAGATAAAAATATGCTATAAAGAAAATGTAACGAGTCCTTATGTTTTGATAATTAGGCATTATATGTAATCCAAGAAGCTCTTGGTATTGTATCTTAAGTGGAAACAAAGGGTTCCGATGCTTCTCTTATAATAAAATTTGAAATCAAGTTGACAATCTTGATGAGTTTTTTGCAGAACCTATACTTACAATGGAAAAAACAGTGTGTGTTACATGGGAAGATGGATGGACTACTGTCACCGCTGATGGCAGCTGGGCTGCACAGTTTGAGCATACCATATTGGTCACTAGGACAGGCGCAGAAATATTGACAAAAGTTTGAGTCTATCTCTTGTTGATTATAGTAAGAAGTTGTTGAGCCATCTACTTTCAGAATGAGTTGGTTCATAAATCTGCCCCAGCCCGGCAGGCCCCAGCCTAGCATCCAAATCTCTACCAAAATGGCTTATGTATGCTTCTTTTTTTTCTTAATGCCATTCTCAACCATGATTTCCATCATAAGTTATAACACGTCCTATTCCTGTCCATTAAGACAATATTCACTCATTTCATAATTTTGAGATCCATTGCAGGTCCACATGTGGGAGGATTTCCCCATATGCAGCAACCGGGCAGGGGACAAGTGGGGGCATACTACTGCATTTGCCTATCGTCATTGTTGTTAACGTGCTGTAGTGATGTTGCTGGGGAGAAGTCGTGTCTTGACATATTCACCACTGATGGAATTTCTAGAAGAGCTGATGTATGTCATAATTCAGTTTGTTGGAGGTAGATATTGGTCTATAAATGAAATGGAAAATTTGTGTGAATTGCCTATGTTTGTCCCTGGTTTTCTCGAAAGAGCTATTTCTAGTTTTTACTGAATATGGTCTTAAGCTGAACAATGATGCTAGTTGCACTGGTCACCAAATGTTTGGCACCAGCAAACAACTCGGTTGCATCCAAGGAAACCAGACAACAAATGCACTTGCCTCTTCAACACTTAAATAGACACTGCAACAGTAATGGCACAACAATTTCAGCATTTTCTCTTATGGACGCTACAGACTACTGGGTTTTTCTTTTATGAAAACTTTGTTGTTTATCGTCGGGAACGTAACATGGAGGCATTGGAATTTGAGGTTGTGCTTGGCAAATTTAGTACTATATGTGCGAGAGCGACACAGTTTCAATGGGACCCCCGTTACAAGTTCCCAACCTGAAATTTGTATTGATTTCGTCGTACTGCTAGTACTACATGTCGATTAATGTCACGTGGATTGGCACCTGCAGTTTACTGACTGTAGCATCCACATTGTCTGGTGCATTAAGGATGTCTATTGCCGTATATACAACTGATAAGTCATGATAGAATATTAACCTGATGTATCCCTTTCATTCCATCCCCACACACACACCACCAACCCTCCAATTCCAGCCTCCCTCCAGCCCCAGCACAGAAGCTCCCACTCATCAGAAAATCAAGCAAGGAAATTCCCAGAGAAAGCAAGGCAAAGGAGCTCATCAAAAGCAGCATCAAGGGTGGACAGTCAGAGAAGCCTCGAGAGCCCCCTCCCCATCGCGACTTGCAGCCCACCAGATCCAAGGCCATTCCTCCACCACCCTCGCCCCTAAACCCCCATTGGGTGACCACAACCCGTCTTGATGTCACCCCATCCACCCTCCTTCCTCTTATCCCACCCCCACTCCCCTCTAAGTCAACCCGGACCAAATCCCCTTTTGTTCTCTGTCGTCAACGTCAACGCCCGAAGCCCTAGTCCCGTCAGATCTGTGGTTGGAGCTAGTGCCAAAGACCCCTATGGAGAATCTTCACCAAGCCCCTCTCTCCAATCGCCTTCAATTGGTCATCCACATCCCCCTTTCATCCACTGCGTAGAGTCAACTTCGTCTTTAATGCAGCTTGCTCGGACCTGGCTTCTGGCCAAGGCCTCTACTGTGCCTTTACTACTCCAATGCCCTTAGGTGAGCAAAGCTTGCATTATTGCGACCTTGTCTCAAATCTTGCCTCAAAGAGGCCCAGGCACTTCTAGGCACACTGGGTCGGTGGTTCCCCTACATCTGAATGCCCCTACCATTCACTACAGATCCGTCAAAATCTTCAATTGCAGTAGCACACCATAGTGGCATTGGCGCCCAAGTACCAAACCAATGTGAAGAAGATTCAAGCTGGCAACGCATCCAGGCACTCTACTAGTGGCGTAAAGTCAGGGGCCTTTCACTGCGTCGTCCAACTACTATAGTTACTACCAATCGATCGAGGAGTAGAGATACCTATCACCAGTTGATGAGGGGTAAATGTTTCAACTACCTGTCCATTGGCCACCTCGCCGCCTACTGCAGAGATCCAATTAAATGCTTTATTTGCTTCTGCAACGGACACCGAGCAAGAAATTGCACTAAAAGGCATGCAACTCCTCCTCGCCCCCTGATTTGAAACCACTCATGCTGGCTTGAAATTCTCCTACTTTCCACCGCTTCAAGTGCCAGCGACCATGCCGTGCTTAGGCGATGCACGTTCATGGCCAAGGGAAAGCTTCACCATCCTCTATTCCTTTGAGGACATGGAGCGCAACCTCTAAAAGCTCTCCACCCACAATGTTGTTGGCTGGCTCAGCCGCGCGAGGCTCAACATCGGCCTAGACATCATAGGAGATGCCATCTGCTCTCGATTTGGCGTCTGCCGTGATGACCTTTACATCGAGCCGTATCACCCAGAGGCCTTCCTCGTCACCTTCTCCCACCGCCACCACTGGGATGCGGCGGTGAACCAAGAGTGCTTTGACCACGGTAACCTTGACAACCACCTTAGGCCATGGCACATCCTCACACACGGGGACCACTCAGGTATGAGATACCATGTTCGACTCTGCCTGTAGAGTATTCCTCGCCACGCTTGACACACAGGGGTTGCAGATAGGATCATTAGGAAGACCTACGAGCTAGATTATGTGGAGGATAGATCAAGCCGCAGGAATGCAACATCCTTCAACCTCTAGGCTTGGACGGTCAACCCGAACAAGATCCCTAAGCTCGACTGGCTAACCTTGAACACTAGGGGCATGCGGTGCCTCCTCCTCATCTGACCCTGCTATAGCACCGACTCTAGGGCGGGTGGAGTTTAACCTAGCTCCAAAGCTAGGCCAACATGCCGCGTCTAGTAACTTAGAGCCATGTGTCATCGATGACCCCCTGTGCAACCGTCTGAGGGGTTAGTGACCTCCTCCGACTTCAGCATGGCCACTAACAGTAGTGCTCCTTCCCTACCGCCAGCTCATGCAAGCAACGCACCTCCTCCAAGCCATCATGAAATCTTCGCGCACTCAGACACAGACAACAAGCAGGATCTACAACAACCCTCATCATGGTGTAGGTTGCTTAAGCCATAGCTCTCGCTGATACACACCATGCCAGCTAGATCGACCACGGACCGACCCCCAAGTCCTACAAATGACTTCATCTATTGTATCACCAGGACACCTCTTCCGCCCTTGCTCACCACATCGACTGCCCCAGCACCCACCAGTAGTGCAAACAAAAAAGAACTATAAAGGCCTTATCTTGTGTGGCAGTGTGTGCCTCGCAGTCAATACTTAGGGAAGAGGTGACACCATGGAGAGAGCCCATGAGTTGCATATGAAGAATCTAGGACTACTCAAAAAGGAAAACTCCCTCAATGAGGTGGCCATGCACTGGTACCTTGAGCTTTTCAAGGCCCCCCTCACACAGCTAGTGATAATGGCTAGCATGGCACTGTGTGGACTTGACCACCCCAAGCCAAGACCCAGCAAGCAAGATGGTAGCAACGAAGCTGCCACTAGCGTGGCTCTGCTAGCCTAAGCGCCTCCTCTTCATTGCTGGCTACCTTTTACTCTGAACTCGACTCAGACCAGCACTAGCACAAGTAGCAACTTTTGCATATGTCTATTGTTCAACTTAGTTTTGTGTCAAGTTTCCCTCCATCTTCTTTTGTGGCGTTGCCCTGTAGCCGATGCTTCCTACCCTCAAGAGCTACTAGCATCGCTTGTGTGCTACCTTCTAGTGTGTACTCTCAAAGTCATGTTGGTCAACTTTGTGGTCTATTGTTATTTCTGCTGTTTCTCCTACTTCACTTCTACCTTGCAATCTTTCCTCAGTGTAAACTCAACCCCCTCAAGATTTTCATGTGTGCCCTAAAAAATGTGTGATTCAAGTGTGCTACCCTCGGATATCGATGCCAACCACCCTATAGATTTACATAGCACATCCAAGCTGTCGCCCCCACAACCTCCATGTCTACAAGAAAGTGCCAAATCATGAACGGGAACGTTAGAGGATTGAACACAGTTGCGCATGGAGACATTTTTTGTGAGCTAGTCGTAACACTAACAGCACTTTGATCTACCTTCGGGAAATAAAGATAGATACAATTGACTCCATGTTGGTAGCACAACTGCATGGCCTAGCTTTTGCAAACACTTTCACTTACCTCCCCACACACAACAAACAAGAGGGGGATCCTTCTAGCCTGCTCACAATATTTCTTCAAACTCTCAAACCCACTCATCACACAAAATGTAGTCATGACCAAAATCACCATGTGTGCGGATGGCTCCAGCCGGTTCATCATGGGCATTTATGGCCTGCAACGGGATGATGACAAAGTGGCTTTCCTACACGAACTAAGGTCAATTGGGCAGACATTTCAAAATGAATGGATTGTCATGGGCGATTTCAATCTCACATACCAGGCTGGGGGAAAAACCATTACAAATCTTAATAGAATGTTGATGGGATCCTTCAAGTTGGCCTTGGATGACCTGCTACTAAAAGAGATTAACCTCAATGTTACGAATTTTTACATGGTGCAACGAGCACAACAACCCGACCCACATGACGATTGATATAATGTTCTATACCGTGCAATGGGAGATCCTTTCCCCACCTCCTTTCTTCATGCATTACCAACCCTCATGTCTGAACATTGTCCGCTCATCTTGAATGGAGAGCTCACTATGAACACAAATCGTAACTTCCGTTTTGAAAATTACTGGGTCAACATGGAAGGCTTCAAAGAAACTGTTCTACAAGCTTGGAATAAACCCGTCGCATTCGGCAACATCGTCAAACACTTACAAATCAAATTGGCATGTGTGGTGGTGGCCCTCAACATTGGAGCAAGTCCAAAATAGGAGGCACAAGGCTTCAATTGGTGTTGGTCAAAGAGATCATTCTGAGCTTAGATGTTGCCCAAGAGCCGTGACCACTTAGCCAAGAGGAATTCGAGTTGAGAAAAGAAGTAAAGCTCTACTATTTGGGTCCAGTGTCCATTGAGAAAGCAAGAATGAGTCAAAGATCAAGATTGACTTGGATCAAAAGTAGAGACACAAACACAATTTTTTCCGCCTTACAACTACTACGTGCAAGAGGAAAACCTTCATCAGATACCTACACACAGACAATGGTTTATTATTCTCAACCAAAGCAAAAGAACAAACATTGCTCAATCACTTCAAGCGATAGCTAGGAGAATCCCCTCCGAGAGAGCTCACATTATACTTAGCATGTTGAACTACCAGCCAACCAGCCAGCTGACCTCTCGTACTTGGAAGTCCCTTTCGATGAAGATAAAATAAAAAACACAATCTTGTTCATGCTAATGGACAAGGCATCTAGACTAGACAGCTTCACGAGGATTTTCTACAAAGAGTGTTGGGATATCATCAAAGATGACTTGGAGGTAGCCTTCCAGCAACTCGATGATCTCCGAGCAAACGATTTTCACCTGATCTCTGAGTAGACGTTTCTCACCTCATCAACTCTACCAACATAGCCTTGATCCTAAAGAAAGGGGACACACTTCGAGTAGGTGATTACAGACCAATTAGCCTCATTCCTAGCATGGCGAAGATATTCTCCAAATTCCTGGCCAACAGATTGGCCCCCACCTCAAGAACCATGTCTCACCTTGCTAAAGTGCGTTCATAAAGAGAGGATGCATACATGACAACTTCCTATATACTCAGCACATTGTACGAGAGCTCTACAACAGCAAGACACTAGTATTATTCCTCAAACTAGACACTGCAAAGGCCTTTAACTCCCTTAACTGGTGTTACCTCCTAGAAGTCCTCCAAGCACTAGGCTTTGGAGAATGGATCTCCATTCTTTTCAGCTCAACCTCTTCCACAACCCTCCTCAATGGCCTGTTAGGAGAGAGTTTCAACCATAGGCAAGGAGTGTGATCAGGCGACCCTCTATTGCCAATGCTCTTATTCTTGCCATCAAACCACTACAAAAAAATCCTCAATCTCGCGACGCAATAGAACCTCATTTCACCACTCAACAACAGAGTGGCAAAGATGAGAACCTCCCTTTGTACAGATGACATGGCAATTTTCATTAACCCCATTAAATAAAGGATGAATGTCATCCAACGGATCCTGCTCGCTTTTGGACAAGCTACTGGCCTCACCACAAACTTTGAAAAGAACACCATACACCCGATCCACTGTGAAAACCTGGACCTCGACTCCCTCCTCAAATCCTTTTTAGGAGAGCACAAAATTTCCCATATCGATACTTGGGATTGCAGCTTCACATTCGCAAACTCAAAATGGTCCATGCCCAGTAGCTCATCGAAAAACAGGAACAAGACTCCCGGGTTGGAAAGGCCAACTACTCTCCCCAGCCGGTAGATTGGCCTTGGTTAGATCAATTCTTTCCTTTATCCCAACCTAACACCTGGCAATCTTCCTGCTAGCCAAATGGACCAAAAAAGGGATAGATAAGATCCAGAGATCATTTCTTTGGAAAGGAAAAGAATACGCAAATGGAGGCCACTGCCTAGTAAATTGGAAAAAAGTTGTGTAGGCCCGAAAAAATTAGGCGGCCCAGGCATCACCAACTTGGAGAAATTTGGGAGAGCTCTTCGACTCTGATGGCTATGTTATGAGTGGATGGTAGAATTCAAACCATGGGTGGGCACCCCTGTGCCTTGCAACTATATTGACAAACAACTTTTCCACATGTCGACGATAGTGACGATTGGAAATGAGGAAAGGCCAAATTTTGGCACAATACTTGATTCGAAGGAGTAGCCCCAAAAAATCTAGCACCAAGCTTATTCAGATTCTCAAGGAGGAAAAATAAAACCATCCAAAAATAGCCCTAATACAACCACCGGATGAGGGCAATTAGAGGAAGGATAACCAACACTACATAACATCTACATGAGGGCACCGGATGCGAAGAATTTGTATTTATGGACGAGACTTCAGTCAATTCACCTTCAAGTGGACGCTCTAGACTCCATTGCCTGGTGTTGTATAGTCGATGGGAAATTCATGGAAACATCGACCTATTTAGCTCAATTCATAGGATATTTTTCAGGAATATAACAAAGGACTACTATGGAAAGCCAAAATAGACAATAAATGCAAATTCTTCGCATAGACCCTGACTCAAAACAAGTTCCTCATTGTGGACAACCTTGCCACCAAGGGATAGCCACACTGGCAACTCTGCATCCTCTATGATGTCATCAAGAAACTGGACTGCACCTATGCCTACACCACCCCTTTGCCATGGAGGTCTTGCAAATGGTACTAAGATGGGTAAATTGTGATATTCTTTAGTGGGTCCGTCCATCCAATTTTGATAACATTTTACAGTATTGGCAAAAGGCCACAAAAGTAACCCCTAAAGAATAAGAGAAGAGACTTCAATAACATCTCCATTTATATCATGTAGAACATTCGAAAAGATTTGAACAGGAGAACTTTTTAATAGAAGTTCATCAAAAAGGTAACATTCTTTGGAGGACATAGATCAGCTTTCGAGGGCCTTTAAGAGTGACTTGACCATGTTGCTTTAGGCTCCGCCCATTTGGGTTTCAGTTTTAGCTTTTGAATTTTAGTTTCTAGTTTTTTAATTTCGTTTTCTCAGGTTTCTTGGTTTTTCTTTTTTTATATCTCTTTGCATTGTCTATGATCTGCTAATTTATTTTTAATTTTTTAATTTTAATTAAACTAAAAATATCACCACCAGTTATAGTATAAAATAAATTAGAAAACAAGCCGAAACGCGCAGCATCTTAACTTTATACCCTAACCGTTCCCTTTTTGATCGGATGGCAGAGGCTCTGCTTCGTCTTGAAAAAAAAAGCAGCATCAGTCTCTGTCAAAAGAAGCAACCCCAGAAATCATCGTCAGGAGATTCCCAATGGGGAGTAGGAGCAGAGGAGGCAGAGGTAGCAGCTTGCTCCTCTTGCTCCACCTCCTCTCAATCCGTTCCTCCCTAGTATCATGTAAGCTCTGTCCCTTCTCTCTCTACTTCTTCCACTGCAAATTCTTTCTTTCTTTCTTGATATCACCTTGTTCTTCCTAGCTCCCGATTCTTCAGCTTTTCTTGATTTTTAGCTTGTTCTTTCCACATTGGTTGCCAAATTCTTTACTCCTTCAGCTTGTGATTCTGCCACTATTTCTTGTTTCAGTTTCACTGTGCTCTGTTTCTTGATTGCTAATGTTGGTGTTGCAACTGCAGACGCGGTGGTGTCGGCGGCGGGTGGGGGTGGTGGTTCTGGCGAGCCGTACGTCGGCGTGACGATCGGCACGGCGGTGACGAACCTGCTGTCCCCGTCCGATCTCGCGGCGTTCCTGCGCGCGCAGCGCATTACCCGCGTGCGGCTCTACGACGCCGACCCGCGCCTGCTCTCGGCGCTGGCCTCCTCCGGCGTCCGCGCCATTGTCGGGGTCCCGAATGACGAGCTCCTCGCGCTGGGATCCTCCCCGGCCACCGCCTCCGCCTGGGTCTCCCGCCGCGTGCTCCCGTTCGCGGCACCCAACTCCAGTAGCCCGGGCCTCATCTCCGCCATCGCCGTCGGCGACGAGGTCCCCACCGCCCTCCCTCCGCGCTCCCCGTCCTCCTCCCCGCTATCCAGTCCCTCGCCGCCGCGCTCGCCACCGCCAACCTCTCCTCCATCCCCGTCTCCACCCCGCTCCCCTTCTCCGTCGTCCTCGACCCCTTCCCCCCGTCCCAGGCCTTCTTCAACCAGTCCCTGGCCAAGTCCTTCCTCCTCCCGCTCCTCTCCCACCTCGCCAACACCTCCGCGCCATTGATGCTCAACCTCTACCCCTACTACTCGCTGATGCAGAGCAACGGCGTGATCCCGCTCGACTACGCGCTGTTCAAGCCGCTGCCGCCGTCGCTGGAGATGGTCGACCCCAACTCGCTGCTCCACTACACCAACGTGTTCGACGCCATGCTCGACGCGGTGCACGTCGCGGTGAAGAACCTCAACGTGAGCGGCGGCGGCGTGCCGCTACTGGTCACTGAGACCGGGTGGCCGTCCTACGGGGACCGGAAGGCTGAGCCGTACGCCACCAGGGACAACGCCGACGCCTACAATTCCAACCTGATCAAGCACGTCATGGACAAACCTGGCACGCCGATGCGGCCCGGCGCGCAGGCGAGCGTGTACATCTACGAGCTCTTCAACGAGGACCTCCGGCCGGGGCACGTGTCGGAGGCGAACTGGGGCCTCTTCTACGGCAACGGCACGCCGGTGTACCTGCTCCACGTGTCCGGGACGGGGGGTTTCCTGGCCAACGACACGACGGACCGGACGTTCTGCATCGCGTCCGACGACGCGGAAGATAAGGCGGTGCAGGCGGCCATGGACTGGGCGTGCGGCCCCGGGCGCGCCGACTGCACGGCGGTTCAGCCCGGGGAGGGGTGCTACGAGCCCAACGACGTGCGGAGCCACGCCTCGTACGCCTTCGACACCTACTACCAGTCGCAGGGCAGGGCGGCCGGCTCCTGCTACTTCCAGGGCGCAGGCATGGTCACCACCACCGATCCCAGTGAGTACCAAGATCACTTCCAATTTCTTTCTTCACCACTGATACAGCTTCCAACAACTAATCAATCTCCAATCTTCCTAATTGCTGATGCATTCATATAGCATTGCTTGGGATTTGGGAAATGAATTTTCATGCTAATTCGGTGAACATTGATCATTCTTGGGTTTGACAGTTGATCAACCCTTTTTTTGGGTCTTTCTTTGCTCTTTCCAATTGCTATTGGTTGTGTCCCTTTTTTTTGCTTGCTTGGGATTTTCAAGGATGAGACCAAGTCAATAGTCTGATCGATTAGTGATTTATTGCTATTGGTTGTGAGAGTGAAATGCATATTTTTACGCTTGCTTGGGATTTTCAAGGATTAGTAGCAATGCTCGTTGTTTGGTGAATAGTTTTCACATCGTGTCATAGTGTGGCGTCAGACTCAGACCAGGTCAGTGTAGTAGGTCAATAAGCCAGTGGAAACGTTTCTCTGAAGATTTCGCCATCGGTCTCAGCCTCAGGTTGGAGCGACGCCATTGTCACGCCCCAAAAGTAGATGGCATTCATGGAAGACCATTCCGGAAAGTTGTCCGGCTTGTCTTCTCATTGGAGAACAACACTAAGTGCAGGTTGATGGTTAGGGGAAAGGTTGCTTTTCCTTCTAGGTAGGGTAAGAATGTTAGTTCCATGACAAGATGGCTTCAGAACAAATTAGATCATTTGTTTGGAATCATTTTTTGTAGTCAATATAGGATTCTGGGGAATTCTTGACACTTTCGTGAGGTTTATGGCTTCAAGATCTCGCCTTCGATGGGACCCGCTTGTCAGCCACCTATCGGTGGCATTCTGTACGCGTAGCAGCGCTCTTTTTAATGTGACAATGAGTCCATGACCACATAAATTAGAGGGAGAAAGGTGGTGTAGAGCGGACAGAAGCTGAGCTGGATCTGGTTGCTCTAGATTTGTTTGGTATATGCTCTGCCAAGTCTGAGAGAGTACTCAGGCCGTGGAGTGTACTGGTTTGATTGGCAACGCACGAGCCCAGTACCATTTCGTAAAGAGAAAAAGGTAGGGTGGATTTAAAGTAGGTTTGTGTTTATATTGTTTATAGTAACTAGATTTTAAATGATATATTTTTTTAAGATGGGGTTAATAAGAAAATTATAGTAAAAAGTATACTGAGTTCAGATATATCGATCAAAATCACAAGCGATTATTTTTCTCTGTATACTGTCTCTCGTGAACAGTTAAAATTCAAATATTTAAATCATAAATCATAAACCATCAGCGCCACAATATTGCAAAAAAGAATCCCTTTCTCGCATGCGAGTAGGAGCACACGTCACACGCGAAGGGCACATTGCACACCTCGTCCCATCACTTTCACCAGCTTTGTCATCCCAGTACTAAGGTTAACCTCATTTTTGTTTCTTTGTATATCATTTCAACTCTTGTCATCCCAGTGTTAACTAAGAGAGAAGCTAGAAGATGGAAATGATGGTTGTTTTACTTGCATTATAATGTAACCGCATTGGGGTTGTCTTCTCAATTAGTGAGGGAAAAAACTTCAGAATGTGTAATATTTCAGAACAAAATTGCAGCTTTTGACAAAGTACAATCATGGGCAATGTTCATGTACAGGTCTCGCATACATAATGGCCTGTGGCATGCTTCAAAAGCTAAAGTTGAGATCTGAGATCTTTCTGGTTGCCCATGATTGCGTAGAGATGTTCCTGCATTGGTACGCAGTGCATTTTCATGTGCAACCTTGTGCACTTGGTGGGGGGTTTGGGCATTGTTGGGTAGGAAACGGGAATATTTGGAATTCTGACTTTTGGGGAGTTTTTACGGTTCAATATCATACCTTTCTGGCATATCAATGGATCCCAAATTTCGTTGTCTCATGACACCCAAGTACTACATTGATGCTTTATGTAGCTGTGACCGTGTAGCTGCTTGTGTGCCCTGTCGCTAACAGTTGAACTATGGTTAATAAGCTGTTAATATCACTGTGCCATATTTAATAGTTAGATGTGTTATTGCTACAGAAGAAGCCATTGTCTGAAAGGCAATGGCTCTGTACACCGGCCAGCATAGGGAACATGGTGAGGAAGTAAGGCATTCTTGCCCTTTGGACTACGGAACCATGTCATAAGAATTGCATTGTGCTAATGCAGCGAAACTGAAGTACTGAACTCATGGTGGTTGTGGTCAAGTAGCAACTTCTTTGGACAGTGGCCTTGTCCTGTACAAACTGAACTATATTAACTTAGAGAAAAAGGTAAGGGGATAAACGAAAAGATAGTGCATGATGGAATCTTTCGGATCTGGATGTCATCTAGACCTTTTGAAATTCGTAATGTGGACCAAGAGTCAAGACAAAGTGTAATCCATGCAAGTGGCCGACTGGAGCGTATGTTGGGTGCATTTATTGTTGTCTGGTATGGGGATAGTATTATTACATGGACACATGCGTATGGTGTTCTCCAATTTCTCCCCAGGTTGCTTTATTATATACAACCATGTTGCAAAGATAGCTAATGTGAGCATTTGGCGATTCTGTGTTTCAGTTTACTTATCCTTTTTCTTAGTGAGCCAATTAGTCATTGGCTGGTACAAGCCATACTGAATGAAAGCTCTGTATTTAGTTGACTGACCTAGAAGTTAGGACATCTTTTAGAGTGGTCAATGGGGATGCTGTTACAGACTGGCCCAGCCAATGATAATTTTGAGGTCCTTAGTGCTGTGTAGATTGTGTTCTCTTTTGCAAACTGGTAATGTGTGTGCTAGAAATAGTAGAAGTTGTTCACACATACTGAATAAAAGTTAGATTTAAGCTTTTAACATCAGAAAGGAACTACTCTTTTTTACATCAAGATCTACTGCAAGTCTGCAACATGGTCTTTCTGTGATGGGGGGCAAATCTCCCCATGGTATGTTGGTATGTACTAGCAGGCTTCGTGGGCTCACATGTATTACGTACCAAATACAAATGTGGATGAATTCTTGCTTTTACTGATCCTGAAGGATCCTCGGAAAGAGAAATTTTGTACTCACGGGATTATTTACAGGTGCAAGTAATTGTAACCAAAAATTGAAATTTTCATCATCTTTTCCTATCACTCTTCAGAAGTCACATTCTGCTTTTGTACCCTCTAATCTCAAGCCAATATACATGTCTAGACTAGCCTGTTTTTTTCACATAATCGCATATTTGACCATCTCTGACCACAGTATCACATTTATTGCTTCAAGATGGTTTAAGAAAGAAGTTTATAACAAATTGTGCATATATTCATGTAGATGAGTTTGCTTCAATATTTCGCAAGTATCACTTTCAAATTTGCATTGAAGCTCCTTTCTGATTTACTAACAAATTGACGTGTTTGGTTGTGCAGGCCATGATAGCTGCATTTTTCCTGGAAGGTACATTGCTGAAAATTTTCTCAATAATGTCCTTGATATTGTCCAACCGATTATTTATTGGATAGCAAGGCATCTTAAGGGTAAAAAGGTATTATTGTGCAACGCAGAATAGGGACAGGGTAATGTTAGCAGTAAAACCATTCCATGATACATTCTTTTGAATTCTGCTATGCATTGTGGACCTTCTCTCTACCTTTTTTAAAACATGTGCTTACAAGTTACAAGTAGGCCTGGGTACATGTAGGGGCCTTTGCTAAGCAATAATGCAGATAATTTCCATTTGCTTTCATGTCTTTCAGTAGAATATTTACTGTGGCATAATGAAATCCCTCAAATTAAAGAATTATGAAATCCTCCTGGAGCTTGAAAATATAACAGCCAATTTTAATTCCTAAAGAACATTGCGAGCTTCTGATCTGAAGAATAAATTAACAGGCTACTGTCTTCTCGAATTCAGACATATTTTGAATAGCGAAGTATGAGATCAGATGCTACATATCGTAATTCTCACCATACCTGGACTTCTGCTAATGTTAGCTATCATCATGCAGTAAGCTGTTGAGCAACGTCACCAAATCTGGCGGCGCAAACACAACCACAACTCAGACAAGCGACGCTGAGGGATATGCGATATGGAGACCGAGAACTGGAAGGGAGGGTGGGTTCTTGTTCATGCTCCGGTTGCTGTTGAGCCTGATGGTAGTGGTTATCATGACGAATTCAAACTTTTGGACATGATAAGAACATGTTAATCGTAACAAAACGATAATTTTTGGGATGACATGTTAGAGGAGGGGCTCAGGCTGGGGACAGTGGCTGTATGTTTAGTGATTCTTTATTGTTAGATAAGCATCAACAAATTATTCTTCTCTCTCTCGCTCTCTCATATGTATGATCTAAAATTTCCCAACATCTCAAGGCCTCACTCTCGGTATGCATTGCTGGCTTGTAGTACATTGGCTAGGTTTGGACCGGGGACACGGGCACGCGGCCAATGGCTAGAGGTACTATTTGGCTCGGTTTTGCTCAAACGACGTGCTTCTGGAGAGTTGGGCGACCCGACCGGCCCGGTCATCCCCTTGGAGCGGGCCGGCTGGGTGGGAGTCAGGACGCCGGCGCGCGGGTGGACGTACGGCGCGTGTGATGCCGAAGTGCGAACCAATGCGGTGGGGGTGCATACGAACCGACCGGAGCGGGAGACGTCGGCCGATCGGTCTGGTTCCGGTGCAAGCTGATCAGGGCATTCAGAACTAGGGGCAATTGGAGCGAAACTAGTGGATATCGTTTATTCTATATCATATTCTATATTTTTTCTCAGAATCAGAGTCGAATATAAACAATATTGGATACGAATACGAATGTGAATGGTCTCAGTCACGAATACGAAGTGAATACATATCACATTGAATACGAATAGACTTGATCACAAATATTTAGCCAGATATTGTGTGAAAACAGGAACCATATATATCGCATATGTAAAGATCAATCAACCGTACAAGATGGCCAAAATGCAACTACATTAACAGTTCAACAAGCAAATTTAGCGGCGAGTGGTACAATCGGGCCAAAAAGCGTCCTAGAACAGAAAATTAGCTTGAATCCAAACAACTTTTGATGCAACTTAAGAAATCTATAGTTAAATGAGATGAAACTTTGTACACATTTTGATTAGGATCTTAGGAATCTATTCCATCCAAGGATTACTCAAATCCTTATCAGAGTGCAGATCTTTTTCAAGATTAAGGAAAATTACAATAAAACTAGGCAAAAATCGAAAACTTATAATATAACTTGCTCGTAGGTAGAGAATGGCCAAGATGGGTTCCCACATGTCACGGTAAGTAAAATCTCTCAAACATTTGAAACAAAAATCTTGAGATCAAGAAACTTCAAGATTAGACCAAAGCCAATCAAAACCGTGTAACTTCGAAATCTTTTAAAATCTTATGCCTATATGGATGAGATTTGTTCTTTATGAGTCAACTTCGTCACGTATACGTCCCTTGACATACAACAAGATCAAGAAAGTGAGAAAAGAGATCAAAACCAACAAGAACAATAGCAAATCAACCAAAACAAGGAGACACTATAAAAGATAAATAAAATTAATATATTGTTACTTGAAAATGAAGGTTTTATAGTCACTCCACCTAAAAAATAAAAGAGCACACCACAACGCTAACACTTCTCTAGCCCTTACTCTAGAAAATAATGTTGGAATAAGAGATGCTTGGATCTTTTTTTTTGCAAGCTTCCATTCCAACCCATTAAATAGATAAGGTAACTAGTCCACATCTAACCCTAATGAATACTATCCATTACCACATATAGGGGAACCCTTTAACCCCACACAGGACGAGTTTTACTCACACACTTAACTCATGCACGCTTTTCAAAACATGAGTCTGAATCCACTAAGTTTGCATCCTTTGATCCACTCAATCATCTCAGTTTTTTCTTGACCTAAACCGATTTCCCAAGCGCTACTCAAACACCGTGGTTTTCATTCGACATAATTTTTGGTATTTGACAAATTACAAAAATACCTTTGACTTGACTTGGTCTTCATCTTACAAGCAATCACTATGCTCGGCACACCATAGCTTGCCACATGTCGGCAAGTCTTTTCCGTTCTAGTTCCACCAGACCACGCCTTATTTAGACTGACCAAGCCACTTGGTGCAACTCCTCACTCAAACATTTCCTTCAATATTTTTTGCCTTCTTTATACCTTGCTTGAATTCATCCATCTCACCCGACAACTTAAATCGTTCTAGGCCTCGGTTTCTTCATGAGCATAGTCCCGATCCTCACTGTTGACTATGATTGACTTCAAAGTTTTTTGCACATCCAAGACGAAAAAGATTGCTTTCAGATATAAGTTATTCACAACTTGACCCACATTAGCTAAAACACGTATCATGCAATATTAATGCACTGACCAAACTAATTCAAATATCCCCATGAACAAAATTTCCAAAAAATCAAAAAAAAATTTAGGGCTGGTCTGACCGCCAACTAGAGGCCGGTTAGATTGGCCACACTTGAGACTTGACGCAAAAACAGTCCGTTCTGAAAAATTGCAACTGGCAACAAAACTCTGTTCATACCGCTTGCGTTTTGACCGTTGTGGTCATACCTCCCGATGCGGTCTAACTGGCAACACATCGATGGTCTGATTGGCAACAAGCTAGCGAACAAACCATTGGTTTGCCAGCGGTTAGACCGGTTTGTTTGACAACAAATTTGACCAAAATACAACTTTGGCAAATTCAAATTTTAGCTCCACAAACTTGGCAATAGTTCATCACAACACCATTCTAGACCATCTCACACGTTCTATCAGAGTCAGAAAGGGAGATCAAGTTCATGATGTACAATGTCTGAGCTCACGAGGAAGTCCTATTATACCAAAGGATGCAGGCCATCGGCGATCTCATGCGGCGGCATATAACCCTGATGTAATTTTGTTCCAGTAAATTTGGATATAAGCCACTTCAAAATGTGGTAATTGGTAAAATGTCACTCACTTTCATGATATTGGATGTATGAAACTCAATTTTCTTGTTCATTTGATATATGACATTATCCCCCATATTCCCATAGGGAGCATCTACACCACGATGTGTCGTTGGGAGCTCCCCTGATGGTATAGCCTTCCCTCGCCGCTCCCCCTCTCCTTCCTCTCTCTTCTCTAGCACCGGTAGCAGCTCGACCTTCCTCTACCCCTCCTCCACCATCGGTGACGGCAGCAACCACGCCGCCTCGTCGTGCCACTGTCTCCCTCTCCCCCGCAGTCCAACCCCACCCAACCTAATATTCAATTCGTTGCCTCGCTGTGCCTCCCTCTACTACCACCCACCTCCTCCCAGTATCCCTCTACATCCAGGAGCACAGTGAACCCATCAGTGGCTCTAGCGTCCCCCTGTCAGCTGTCGCGCGAGAGTGAGGGTGAGCGAGAGGGAGGGAGCGGTGGACGGGAGTGAGAGGGAGCACGAAAGAGTGAGGGAGCAGTGGCCAGGAGTGAGAATGAGCTACAGAGAAGATAGTATTGTTCCCTAGTTTTTCTCTTTCCCCATATTCCTCTGTTTTGTCTCCAACTTTCCCATTTATTCTCAAGTGATGTTACCAAAATGCCCTGCCCTCTTAGGATCGAACAAAACTATAGGACCAGATAAGCAACAAGGGAGTGAATGGTGCATAAAAAAAATTTCCCGCAAGTATTCGCAATCCCATTGGAAACCAGACTCTCATATTTGAGCAAAACCAATAAGAACAACGTGGTCGAACTTCGACTACATGGTCCGAGGTCCCACACAGCTGAGCGCAACCTGATCAAAGAACAACCGTGGTCGGAGTTCAACGTGACCATAACCTACGTGGTCGATAACCAATGAGTGGTCAAAGGGCCAACGTGGTCAAGGACTAGTGAGTGGTCAATAAATCAACATGGTCGAAGACCAATGTGTTCGAGATCGACATGGTCGGAATTTGACTCTAGCGGTCAACAGTCAGAGAGCGGTCGAAAAACAGTGTGGTTGAAAATCAATGTGGTCGAAGGCCAACGAGTGGTCTAAAACTAACATGGTCGAATCAAAGTCAAAACACGACTAGTGAGATCGACGATCAGTGAGTGATCAAAAACCCAACATGATTGAAAAAAGACAACGTAGTCGAAAACTTGCATGTGAACGAAAAATTAGGAAAACAGAGGATGAACAGAGAAGAACAGTCTGTTTTTAGCCCAGTTTCAAAACGAAAATTAATGGAGCTTTTGATCCGTAAATCCAAATGATATAAAACGTTGCAGGGATCTTCTCTAGGGTATTGTGACTCTATTCCAACAAATGACCATGAAAATTATGGCCAAAGTTGAGACCTTTTTTAGTTTATTGGAAGGGTTCATCAAAACCGATTCAAAATCAAAATCGGTGAATACAACTTGCTCGTGGGTGGATGATGACCAAGATGGGTCTAGATGTATTGCCACATATCACAGTAAGTTAGAACACCAAAGAAATCAACTCAAATACTCTTAGATCAAGAAATCACACTATGAGGCTAAATCAAGAGCAAATCAATCAAATCAAGATAGATCCATGGAAATATGCAAAGATTGATATGTTGCTTACTTAAGAAGATAGATTTTACAACCACTCCACCTTAGAGGATAAAGAGCACACCAAGTGCTTCACTCTTAAACCCTAACTCTAAACAAGAGAGCACCTGAGAGAGGGGTTGGATGATTAATCCTACATATCTCCATCCCAACTCCTTTATAGGTGGACAACCAGTCACCTACACCTCTTAGTGGATCCTATCCACCATTACAATAGGAGAAACCCGTTAACCCCACACACATGTGTTTTACTCTCATAAGTTCATTTATGCGCACTTTTCAAAGCACATAAGTGTGCATCCGCTAAATCCTTAGCCTTGATCCAACCAGCTCCGCCTTAACCTAAACTGCTCTCCAACGCATCGTCTATGCACCGTGGTTTTGATTCAAAATAGTTTCGATTTTTGTCAAACTATCAAAATACTCTTCCTTGACCCGGTCATCACCAACCACTACAAGCAATTGCCATGTTTATCACGTGTAGATGCACCACTAGTCTGCTGTGCATCGCCATGTCTCTCCTGTCCTGGTTCTACCGAATCATGGCTCACTTGGCTCATGCAAGCTACATGACGCCATCCCACCGTTTGAACTTGCCTTCAACATTCCCGCCTTTCTCATGCCATGCTTGAGCTCACCGTCTCACCCGACATCCTCAATCATTATGGGCCTCAACTCCTCCATGAGTCTAGCCCCGATCCTCGTTATTAACTATGGTTGACTCCAAGCGACCTTGTACATCCAAGACAAAGAAATCGTTTTTAGCCCTGTTTGGCACAGCTTTACCAATAGCTTCATGAGCTGAGTTTTTGCCAAACACCCTTTTTGCAAACAGACTTCATGGGTGAGCTCCTTTTTGCTCTCACAAAGGAATGGGGAGAGTGAAGCTCAAAAAGTAGCTTTTCACGACTCTCTCCTTCAAGCCCGATCCTAGGAACCCACTGCCCCTCTAGTTCACCAAAATTACACGCATTTGCCACTAGTCCATCCCGTTCACCAAAATTTCACTGCTCCTAATGATTTGACTACGAAACATAAACAAGGCACTAATATTGCTTCCTAATGATTTTAATTTTTTATTATTTTTTATTTTAATTTTTTAATTCATACTCATTCAAATATATTATTTTTAATTCATATGACCATATACAAACATACAACTCCAAATGTTAGAACAAGTCGTGAGACAGGGCATTTTGGACAATTGCCCTCTCACCATGCATGAAGTCATTGGTGAAGCTATTTTGCCAAACAGTTTTCAAAAGCATTTAGCTTCATCGGTGAAGCCGCTCGTGAAGTGAAACAAAAAAAGCTTTCACTAGTGAAGTGAAATTTGTGCAACAGGGCCTTAGGCACAAGTTCTTCATAACTTGACCTAAATTAATTAAGATATACATCATGCAATCTTAATCTATTGACCCAGGTTATCCCAACTCGACCCATGACTCAATTTTTAAAACCCCTATTTTCTGGCAAGATCGAAAGTACTGCACTTATCATGCCAGTACTTCCGTTTTGCGATACTACCGCTCCCCAAAGCGGTACTTCTGCACGTTGAAAATCTCACCTGGATCTCTCTAGAAAAATATATCACAACTCAATTTGGTACTTCCACCAAACGGTACTTCTGTACTTATACTTACGGTACTTCCACCAAACGCAACTACCACACTTATACATACGGTACTTTCGATTATCCTGATACTTCCAGAAGACAGCCTAAATCAAATGTAATTTTTATAAAATCATTTGACCACTCTATACATATTGTAATGGTTTATCATAATAGTATCATGGACCTTCTTCTATAGTCCATGACAAACCACATCAATTTGGCCAAGCCATCTCTTTCTTAAAAAAAAAGCTCGAGCAAGATCCAACTAACCGCAACCCATCCTGGTGCTGGCGACCGCCACAATCGAGCTCGTCTTCGCCGAGACGCTGCCCCACTGTCGCCGCCCCCTCCCCGCCCAACTCCACGCCACTCCCGAGCTCCATGCGAGGCCGGCTCCGCTCCCAGAGCTCGCGCCACCACAACTACCCCTGAGCTCGCTCCGCCCCTCGAGGTCCACGCCGAGGCTGCTGCTCTGCCCCCGAGTTCCACGACGCTGCCACCGCCGGGATGCTCGCCGAGGCTGCCTCCACCTTTGATGATGCTTGAGTGGAGCCTGACGGGGCAATTGGAAGAAACTTTATGGTTTTCTTTGGAGCATGTCCTCATGATGTGGGATGTTTTCTACTTAGCCAATCGACCCAGAATTTTATTCTTCCCGATGTTAAGATTGGTACTAGTAGTTTGCTGCATCAGTCAGAATCTCCAAACTTTGATCAATTTTCGTTTCTAGTTCTTTTAATGCACAAGTAAATTAACTCCAGAAAGATCATAGGCAGACCAGACTACATTGTGGTTATATGATGGATCATGTATTACTTTTTCAACGGGGAGGGGGCGGCAAGGGTGGTGCAACATCTCGGTGACGACCAGTGAAATTTGTATCGGTGGAATTTTGTCAATAACTGTCGTTAATCAGATTTATCGGCGGGGATCGGTACAATTTAATATCTAACGAAAATTTTTGGATTCAAAAAATCCATCCAAAAAAATAAAAATAAAACCAAAAACTAAAAAAAAATCAAAATTTCAAATTTCATTTCAAAATTTTTGGCCTACAAATTCTAAAATTTCCAGTAACCGCCGGTTACAGCCATATCGTTGACCTCCGACAAAATGTTTAGTCTGATAAAAATTTCCGTGGTGACGACGAGCTCGGCCTCGGCGGCCACTGTCGCGGTCGCCAGGTTGGGCCGCCGGGATGCGCCGTTGCCAGGATGGGCTGCGGTCGCCAGGTCCTCTTGCGCATCGCACCTTGCCGAAATCCGGCTAGCATTCGTCCCTCGCTGCTCCTCAGGCATTCTATCCGGCGCGGTGCCTGCCAGGCGGCCAATTCACACCGGCCCGACAAGACAGACGGTCAATGAGACGAGAGATGAATTGCATCGATCCATCAGTTGCTTGCCCATTGTTTATAGTTTTGACAAAAAATCTTAGGCTTTTGCTTCTCTATACTCACATAGCAAAAACCTGTTCCTTAACACAGATTTGCATTTGAAAGATTTGAAACTAATCCACTCATTGTCAAAAACCTGACAAATATGGGCCTGTTTGGGAGAGCTCCACCAACTCTAGATCCACGAAAAACAGCTTTACTCCACGAAATTTTACCCAAACGCTCCAGCTCCATGAAATCTGGATCCACCAAAATCCTGGATCTGAGGGCCAGATCCATGGATTTTATGGAGCTCCTCAAGGGGTGCTCCACCGTGGAGTTGGGTGGTAATTACTCACCAATACCACTGGTTACACACCCCATCCCACCAAAAGTGGCCATTCCCACCAAAACCTCAATTTCGTAGATCTGGAGCTGCTGTACAAGCCAAACACTCCATGGTGGGATCCCAGATCCACGGTGGAGCTGCTGCTCCAGATCCACGTTTTCAGTGGTGGAGCTCTCCCAAACAGACCCTATAAATAGGCTTTATTCGAGAGCCTAGTATATAAAGTTCGCCATGAACTTAATTAATCAGATCAACGCTTTTAGCAATTGTTTGCAAAACGTCCAAATAATTCAGAACCTTATCTTCGCAAATGAAGCTAGCGCTATCCGAAGCATGCAGGAAAGACCCATCTTTGAGCCTCAAGAATTTCATACACATCATTAAGCCGCTAGTCTAGCACTAGAACACCTAGGGTTACAAAAGATCGGGGAGACTTACGGTCACCGATGAACGCCATGAGCTGAAGTCCCGTGCCTGCGTGATGCAGGCGTGAGGCAGTGGTCGGTGAAGGTCGGGGTGTCGGAGAGTCACCGGCGATGTCCTGCAGTGGCGGTCGACGGCCTTCCTGTTGCCGACAGCGCGAAGTAGATTGTGTCACTTTAGAGTTTTGTACGGGGTTTACTCTCTCACGGGAACAGAACTTGCACTGCAACGTGAGAAGCCGGAGCCCCTTTTATCTAGCGCTGCGCAACGGGGGACCGTAACCAAAGTTGGTTAGGCACCCCCGATCAGGGCGCGTAGGAACGGGTGAACGTGGGCATCACCCCACGTTTCTCTCAACCGTTTTAGCCTGAGATCAAAATCCAACATTCTCCCCCTTGATCGTAAGGCTAAACATCATAAGCCCTCTCTAAATAAAAGTTCACACCAAAGTAATGTGTCACAACAGTCAATTAAGTACCGCTGGACATCAGTACTTATAGTGCTTCATTCTATATCGATCGGATAACATAATACTTCATGGGAGTTGGTTACTTTATATGGTCCTCTTGTTCCAGGATCACAGGCTCTCCAATAAACCCATGCCGGCAACATGATCACGAAAAATATTGGGTGGTAAGCCTTTTGTGAGCGGATCCGTAAGCATAAATTTAGCTCCAATATGCTCAACCTTAATTATTTGATCCTGGACTCTATCTTTCACAACATGGTACTTTATGTCAATGTGCTTGGCAGTCGCACTTGACTTGTTGTTACTCGAATAGAAAACTGCGGGTTGATTATCGCAGTACAGAATGAGTGGTCTAGAAATCTTGTCTACCACTCTCAATCCGGGATAAAGTTCTTAAGCCATACAGCCTGCCTGTAGCCTCATAACATGCCACAAATTCAGCCTGCATTGTCGATGACACGATGGCATTTGCTTTACACTTTTCCATGAAATTGCTGCTCCTCACGAGGGTGAAAATATAACCTGATGTGGACTTCTTAGTGTCTTTACACCCCGCAAAATCAGCATCAGAATAACTGATAACCTCAAGGTTATCGCTTTTTTTATATGTGAGCATGTGACCTTTAGTGCCTTGCATATAGCATAGGACTTTCTTAACGGCTTTCCAGTGGTCCTGTCCTGGATTTGACTGATATCTGCCAAGCATCCCGGTAACAAAAGCTAAATCATGGCGTGTACATACTTAAGCATACATAATACTTCCGACAGTAGAAGCGTAAGGTATAGCTTTCATCTGATCAGATTCATATTCATTCTTTGGGCATTGAAATTTCCTAAACTTATCGCCCTTAACATTAGGAGCAGGCGAGGCAGAGCATTTATGCATATTGTATCTCTTTAGTACTCTGTCAATGTATGCCTTTTGAGATAAACCCAATGTTCCTTTGGACCTATCTCGGTGAATTTCAATACCAAGAACATAAGATGCTTCACCGAGATCCTTCATGTCAAAATTGGACGAGAGAAATTTTTAGTTTCCATGCATGTCCACACTCTCACTGGCCAATAATATGTCGTCCACATAAAGAATTAAGAAGGTGTAATTACTCCCCCTGAACTTAACATATGTACAATTATCAACATCATTCTCCTTAAATCCAAATTTCCTTATGACTTCATCGAACTTAAGGTACCATTGCCTAGAAGCTTGCTTCAGGCCATATATGGATTTCCTTAGCTTGCATCCCAAATGTTCCTCGCCTTCCACAACAAAACCTTCCAGTTGTGTCATGTAAACGTCCTCATACAAGTCTCCATTCAGGAATGCGGTCTTAACATCCATTTGGTGCAACTATAAATCAAAATGTGCTGTGAGCGCCATTATGATTCTAAATGAATCTTTAGTCGAGACAGGAGAGAAGGTTTCGTTATAGTCAATGCCTTCTCTTTGCGTAAACCCTTTCGCTACAAGTCTCGCCTTAAACCTTTCGATATTCCCTTTGGAGTCACGTTTGGTTTTGTAGACCCATTTGCAACCTACTGTTTTGGCTCCATTAGGAATTTCTACTAAATCCCATACACCATTATCGCCCATAGACTTATTTTCATCTTTCATGGCATCTAGCCACTTAGATGAATCCTTACCCTTCATAGCTTCCTTATGGGAGCTAGGATCATCCACCTTCCCAAGATCATCTTCATTCAAGTAAACCTCATAATCACTTGGGATAGCAGATCTCCTCACTCGTTCGATCTCTGACGAGTTCATTAGCGAGTTCATTAGGTCATTCATTAGTTGTCACGAGAGGGTCGTGAAGGCTCATCATTAGGTACCGTACTTGTATTTTGAGCCCTCAACGAAGAAGTGGCCACGAAGTGCTCGAGACGCAACAGGAGTTACAACTACAGGATCAACTGTGGGCACAACTATTTGGGGCATAGGAAAATCAGTCTTTCGGATTAGCGGTGAAGCAACATAAATCCGCTTCTCCTCAAGATCAATTTTCCTAGGCTCCAAGTCGCCACTGATGCCATCATTTTCCAAGAACACAGCGTGCCTTGTTTCTACAAATTTTGTGCTACGATCTGGACAATAGAATCGATACCCTTTAGACCTGTCAGGGTAGCCAACAAAATGGCAACCCACAGTCTTGGAATCTAATTTCCCAATATGTGGGTTAAATACTTTAGCTTCAGCTGCACAACCCCACACATGGAGGTAGTTCAAACTTGGTTTTCTCCCAGTCCATAACTCATAAGGTGTTTTAGGCACTGATTTACTGGGAACCTGATTGAGTATGTGTGCAGCGGTCTTTAATGCTTCCATCCATAACTTTACAAGCAATGTGGAGTAGCTCAACATACTTCGAACCATATCCATAAGTGTGCGGTTCCTTCTTTCCGCCACTCCATTTCTTTGGGGTCACGGGCATTGAGTCTTGGCGACTATACCATTTTCTTGTAGGAACCCAGCAAAAGGACCAGGAACCTGCCCATAAGTTGCGTGTCGCCCATAATACTCTCCCCCACGATCCGAGCGCACTACTTAAATCTTTAGACTGTGCTGATTTTCAACTTCAGCTTTAAATATCTTAAATTTATCAAGCGCTTCCGATCTCTCTTTAATAGGATAGATATAGCCATAACGTGAGTAATCATTGTGAACGTAATAAAGGAATCATAACCATCCACCGATGTCACAGGGAAAGGGCCACATATGTCAATATGAATTATTTCTAAAATCCCTGTGCTTCGAGTAGCACCTTTCTTTATTTGCTTTACATACTTGCCTTTGATACAATCAAGGCAATGATCATCCGAATCACTAAAGTCTAAAGGGTGGAGAATTTTTTCTTTAATAAGACGTTCAATTCTCCCCCTCGAAATGTGGCCCAAACGACAGTGCCACAATTTCGACGAAGTCTCATCAATTCGCTTTCGCTTCTTATTCACATCACATACATTCATGGATATAGGAGAATCTTGCAGGGATAACATATAAAGCTTGTCATGTCGGATGGCACGACTAACATTATCATTATTAAAATAAATCAGACACTCTCCGTGTCCAAAGTTACAAGAATATCCATCATTATCTAATAATGAAACATAAATTAAATTTCTTGTCATCGAGGGAACATAAAGAACATCATTAAGTTTCATTACAAAGCCATTATTCAAAACTAAAGAAACTGATCCAATGGCTTCAATTTTGGCTTCCATCCCATTAGCCACTCTTAGATTTCTTTCCCCTCTGAGATGCTTCATCAACAAAAGTAATTTCATAAGTACCTTTCTTGGCGAGCCATTGTAGCCATCCAGGACAATCATCTTTGAAGTGGTCCTTTGACTGACAAAAGTAGCACTCATCACTTTTCTTCTGTCCATTTGAGCTTCCAGGACCTGAAGCGTTTTTAGGCGCTTTAGGATGATGTGGCTTCTGTGGCTTCTGTGGCTTCTGATAAGGGGAGTAGGCTTACTACTTCTTTCCCTTTCCTTTGTAACCACCTCTATTTCTAGAGGGACCAGCTTTATTTGAGGAGCCGACTTGATTCACAAAATCAGTAGCCCCCTCAGCCTTGAGCCTTTCTTCCTCCTGAGAAACATTAGCGATCAACTCGCTCATGGTCCACTTGTCCTTAATGGTGTTATAGTTCACCTCGAAAGCTTCAAATCGCTTTGGAAGAGACATCATAATGTAATGGACAACGAAACCATCAGAAATTTCCATATCCATTGTCTTAAGTCTGGCAGCAATGTTAATTATGGTCATAATGTGCTCAAAGATATTTCTGTACCATTGTACTTAGTGTTCATGAGCATGTGCATCAGTGTGGTAGCATAAACCTTAGAGGACCCCTTAAATTGATCCTCGATGGAGGACAAGTAATCCTTCACATTTTCCTTTTCAGGATTGCTCCCCTAATGGCCTCACTGATGAAGTTCTTCATCACAGCAAGTGAAACGCGGTTAGACCGCTTCCACTTCTTAGCATTAGTTTTGTACTCCTTCATTTTGTCATCAAAATTATCTTCCCCTTTCTTAGGAGCGACAGGCTCATCGAACCTGAACGCGTAGTCCAGATCCAAGAGCTGAAAAGTCGTCATAAGTGTAAACTTCCATTTCTGGAAGTTATTGCCGTTAAGTGGCTCAATAGCATTAACTTGAGCAGAAACAGAAGCAACTAAAAAAATTTAAAATTTACATTAGGAAAATGCATAATTAATTTGCATGAAGGTTAATCTTACGTTGGTATGATTAACAACATGCTCATAAGAATTTTTCGCATCACCGTTGGGCAGAAACGAAAAATTTAACATAATTCATACCATGCAATTACAATTAACGTTGGTCAAAGAGTAATAACATGGGAAAATTAAACACAACAAAAATAAACATAATTGATATCATGCAATCACAATTAATGTTGGTCCAAAAGTAATAGCATGAAACATAATTCTCTAATTGAACTTCTCGTTGGTTTCATTCAAATAGAGACAGAACATCAGGCAGCGGAAAATAAATAACATAATATTTTCAGCAGTTTAAATACATTATCCAGTAATATTTTCATTAGAGACATCAAAATAAGCATCATGAGATACCCAAAAATTGGCCTAAGAAAATGTACAGCCCAAAATCTGTGTGGCCTAAAAACCCCCAACGTGGCCCAACTCAAGCGCGGGAACGCGGCCCAATCCACGGTGCAGCCCAAAAATCCCCCACACGCGCGGCCCAAAAATCGCTCACGCGACCCGCAAAGCGCGCTCGGCCCCAAGAACAACGACCGTCCGATCAGATCGGATGGCCGAGCATGCGCGCGGCGGGGATATAACCCTGAAAATCCTAACCCTAGCGCAAAAAACACCGGCCTCCACCCGAAAAAAAGGAGCGGAGCGACGGCGGCGAAAACGCGACGGCGGCATGCGTGCGGCGGCGGTGGGTGCTGCGGCGGTATACGCGCGGCGGCGGCGGCGCATGATGGCGGCATGCGCGTGGCGGGCAACGGCGCGCGAAGCGGCGGATCCCGCGGCCGCTGCGGCGCGCGCGATAGGCGGCGCGAGCTGCACGGAGGCGGCGGTGCCATGGGAGGCGCGGCGGCGCGCGGCCCCTGCTCCGTGGATCGGCGGCGGCGCTGCGCGCGCGGCGCGGCGGCGCGATGCGGCGGGCGGGCGGCGATCGGCAAGCCCACGGCGAGTGGCGGCCCGACAACAACGGCCCCGTAAGTCCCGACCCCCTTTTCCTTTTTTTTCTTCTTCCCGCCGCCAATCCGAAGATTGTTCATTTGATTTTGGGGATTTAGGGTTCGGGAAAACTTGACATTTTGGTGTTTTCATCAGGTTTTGCAAAAGTAAATTCGTAACTCCCTTCCTTCTAAATTCTTTAGCCGACCCATAAAAAATTAAAACCGAAACCTAATTGAGTATAACAGTGGGCTAGGGTTCTAGGAAAAAACTAGTAGTGGCTCTGATACCAAATGTGAGCCTCAAGAATTTCATGCACATCATTAAGCCGCTAGTCTAGCACTAGAACACCTAGGGTTACAAAAGATCGGGGAGACTTACGGTCACCGATGAACGCCATGAGCTGAAGTCCCGTGCCTGCGTGATGCAGGCATGAGGCAGTGGTCGGTGAAGGTCGGGGTGTCGGAGAGTCACCGGCGACGCGTCTGCGATGGCGGTCGGCGGCCTTCCGTTCTTGGCGGCGCAAAGTAGATCGGTCGCTTTAGAGTTTTGTCACAGGTTTCCTCTCTCACGGAGCAGAACTCGCCTTTACAACGCGAGAAGCGGAGCCCCTTTATCTAGCGCCTGCGCAGCAGGGACCGTAACCAAAGTTGGTTAGGCACCCCAATCGTAGCGTAGGGAGCGGGTGAACGTGGGCATCACCCCACGTTTCCCTCAACCATTTTAGCCTGAGATCAAAATCCAACACCATCTGCAATAGGTCTGCGCAAAGTGCTGTTGTGCAGCACTCAATTAATTGAAGGGCGTTCCCTTGGACTCCGGTGGACGGCGGCCACAAGCTAGACGCAGCCATCTATGATGGGAATAGAGAGGCTTACACCCCGCTCATTTCAGTTTCAGCTTCTAGCTTATTTTTTACTATTTATAAATTCCGTCTTTTTCTGAACTTTTGCCTTTTTTTTGAGCTTTTTTGCCGGTTTTCCCGTATTCATTTGCATTATCCGTAATGAGCTAACATATTTTTTCTATTTTAAATTTTTAAATTTAATTACGTTAAATAAGCCACCTTCAGGTACAGTAATATTTCAGCCGCTACAGTGCAATTTTAGCTATAAGCCACATATTTTCAGCCATAATGCTAAAGCGAGGAGGTGGGATAGAAGACAATATAGTTTAACTCTAAGTATACAAACTACTCCTTATCTTGTTCATAAATATAAGACATATTTCATATTTCAATGTAAAATTAGTATAATATTGTCTTTATACACCTAATAAATATAATGTTTTATTTGCTATTCTCTATATGTATGTATTAAATATAATGCTTAGAGATAATAATTAGGAGTAATATAGCTATTTTCTCTCTTCTTGATTTATGTGATAAAAGAAAATAAGAGAACATACAATACCAATCCTGCCCTCAGGAAATTAATGGACATAGAATAGCTATTTTCTCTCTTCTTGATTTATTTGCTATTCAATTGGTACTTTCTTAGAAGATACGTGAAATCGGTACCTTATAGTACCTCTCCGAGGACAGTAAAAAATCTCACGTTTTGGCTGACCTTTTGCCTACAAACACCGCACATAAAGAGCACTTTTTAACTCGCTCTTTTATCAACGAGACCGAGAAGAAACGGCATGCATGCGGCTATTCGAAATTACGAAACTTGGGTAACCGTGGAGTCCTCCGTCCTTGGAGGATTCTTCAAAAAAAAAATGTTGTGAATTGTGATCCTGAGTCTTAAAAGAGCCTTGTAGGTGTGCTAGGGAAAGCACGAACGCTGAAATTGAAGAGTACTCCATTGGAAACTTGGAGTATGTTATGATCAGTAGCCATCGTTTGATGTTTCGAAAACAGAGAGCGTCGAGTGCTCAGGAAATCACAACTGACAACTAACGCCCTGTTCCACACAGACATTTCAAAAAAAAATGCAGGAGAAAATATAATTCTCACAAATTAGTACGAAAATCCTCCGGTCTAAACAGGGACTAAGTTATAACCAAACATCTGAAATTTCGGTAGACTCGACACCTGTTAAGACAACACTTCATGAATCTCCCATTTCTTCTCCGATTGATACAAATTCATGCTTGTTTTTAAAGGATCATATGAGAAGGTATATAATTTTGTTATGATACGTTGAAGTATAAATGAATTATTTATTTTTTCTTATCAGTTTGTGCTTTTAGTTGAACTGGCCGGTACATATGAGCAATTAAAAAAATATAAGTATAGCACACTTCTATTCTACGTCTTAAGCCAGTGGGAGCCCACCGTGACAGGGAGTGTTGAAGTATAAGTGAATTGCTCATCTTTTCTTATCAGTTATGCTTTTGGATGAATTAGCTGGTGCATGCAACTTAATATGATGAACCATTGTCATTTTAGAGGAATGCAAATTTGAAATTTGTAAATTTACAGATTTTTCTGAACAGCTTGCAGAAATGGATGATTTTAAGAAATTTGAGTCATGGGACGATTTAATTTGACCCTAAGTCAATGCATATGTGTTGCATGATGCATTTTACAGCTAACATGAGTCAAGTTGCGAAGAATTTATGTCCGAAAACGATTTCTTAGTTTTTGGATGTGTAGAACTGTTTGGAGTCAACTATAGTCAACGGTAAGGATCGAGGTTACGCTCATAGAGGAACTGAAGCCCAGAACAATCAAGGATGTCGTGTGAGATGGTTGAGCTCAAGCGTATTATAAGAAAAGCAGAAAATATTGAAGGGAAGTTTGAGCGACGGGTTGCACAATATGGTTTAGTCAATCCAAGTGAGGCATTATCCAGTGAAATCGAACAGGAAAAACTTACCGACTCGTGACAAACTAGTAGTGCATCTATATGTGGCAAGCATAACGATTGCTTGCAATGGAAGATTAAGACCGGGTCAAAAAGGTCAAGAAAAGGTATTTTGATAATTTGATCAAAATATCGGAAACTACCTTGGATTAAAACCGCAGTACTTGAGCGGCATTTAGGAAGACGGTTTAGATCAATAGAAGCTGAGAAGATTAAGTTGGATCAAAACTAAGGACGTAGTAGATTTGAGATTACGCGCTTTGAAAAGCGTGTATAAGTGTAGTGTATGGGGGTTATCGAGTTTTTCCTATATATGCTAAGTGTGTAGCATCCACTAAGATTAAATGGGGCTGGCTAGCCCATCTATTTAATGGGTTAGAATGGAGACTTGTAGTTAACCATATAATCATCCTCTCATTTGAGACCAAGTATTCTAAGGTTAGAGGTTGAAAAAAGTTGAGTGTTGTGGTATGCTCTCTTGTCCTCCAAGTGGAGTGATTGTAAAATATTCATTCTCAAGTAGCAATACATCAATCCTTATTCATCTCCATGGATTCATCTTGTGTTAATTGATTTGCTCTTGCTTCTCTCTTTTCTTCTTGATCTTACTACGCCAAGAATGTGTAAGAGATAGAGATGACCATATGGAAATGACCTCTGTAAATCAATCTCCACCTATGTAGGCACTTGGTTGGCAAGTTCATGAACAAACTTGGTTTTTACTCTTTTTGGCATCTCTAAGTGATTTCTTGATACAGATATTTCAACCTTAATTTCTTTGTTGCTCTAACTTGTTATGATATGTGAGAATATATCTAAAGTCATCTTGGCCATCATTCACCCATGAGCAAGTAGTATTCACCGTTTTTGTTTTTTTGACCAATTTTAGTGCAAATTTGCTTCAAACAAATGTCAGAACTTTGGTAATAATTTTCTTAATCATCAATTGGAATATATTCCAGATATCCTAGAGAAGTTACATATCAAATTTTAAGTGATTTAGATATTTGGTTTAAGAATTAGCTCAATTTTAGGTTTTGACCTAGTTTTGTGCAGCAGAGCTTCACGAACTAAAAAATCCCAATTCTCTTAAATTCTTTCATGATTTTTAGTTTAGATAGATTCTTAAGGTCATGATCTAGTCTTGATGCATGTTTTAACTCTTTTAGATCTGTGGATCAAAAGTTTCATGTACTTTTTTTTTAAAAATAGTGCTAGATTTACTATTCACAAGTTTGAAATAACTGTGGCACAACGATTTTTAGAATTTTGGATTCTTAATCTTCATAGCTTCTCATAAGCATTAGAGAGAAGAATTAGAAAATACTTAGAGTAAAATTTTAATCCACCATTGACCCCCCTGTTGCCATTTCGGTCCTACAAGTAACATTTGAGCCCAGTTAACTCTTCTTATAGATCTTAATCAGTCTTAGAAGTCATAGCTTGAACTCTAGCACATAGGATTTGCTTTGCTAAAATAAAACCAAAAATAAATTTCAGCAAATACAAAATATACTAATTGTGCTAAACTCCAAGTGCTTGAATAAAATCATTCAACATTGAACATATATCACTCTAAATTGGCTCAATTGTAGCCTTTTGGTTTTATTTAGTTTATTGACATGGCTTAACTGATTTTTTTGATATATTTGGCAAAACTATAATCTTGAGCAAGTTGACATGATAAAAATCTATTTAGTTTTAGATTATTGCTCATTTATCTTTAGCTTTGCTACATATAATTTGGCATAATCTAGATAGTTTTTCACATAATATGGCTTGGTGCAATATTTGTAGAGTCACTTTTAGTAATTTTTATGGCTCCTTATACTAAAAATGAATAAACTATAGTTATTTTATTTCATTCATGCTCTATCTTCTTCTTCCATACATCTTAATAAATTCATTGTCAAAGGGGGAGAAAGATTGGTAAAAATGTATATCTACGGTATCATTTGGAGTTTTTTTGCAAAATCTTGCTAAGTTGGAGCTTTAATGTTTTGATGTTATTCTCTTGATCTCTTGATCTCTTCTCACCATGGCCAAGTTCAAAAAGAACAATTATTCTTTCATATGGACCTAGAATGAGAAGTTTCAATTCATTTGGTTGATTCAAAACTTTTTATGGAAACTTGCTATTTTCAGAAGCATCATTCTATTTTTATCTCATATGGTTATTTTCAGTCTTTGCATTCCTATTGTGACATTTTTAAGTTTTATTTGCAAAAATTCCTTTTTAAATTCTAAAACCATCTCCTATTTGCATTTTTTTAGAAATTGTCAATGGGTTCATCAATGGAGAGATTGAAAGGCCATGTAAGAAGGTTCAAGATTTTGTTGTGATGAACTATTGCCATTTTTAGAGGAGTGAAAATTTTGGAATTTGTAAAGTTGCAAATTTTTCTTGACAGCTTACAGATTTGGATGATTTTAGAAAATTTGAGTCAAACCATGATTTGGTTTGACCTAGGTCAATGCATATGTGTTGCATGATGCATCTTACAACTAACATTGGTCAAGTTACGAAAACTTGTGCCCAAAAATGATTTCTTGGTTTTGAATATGCACGGTCATTTGGAATCAACCATGGTCAACAACAAGGATCAGAGCTACGGTCATGAAGGTGTCAAGACCCAAAATGATCAAAGATGTCATGTGAGATGGCTGAGTTCAAGCGTGACACAAGGACGGCGAAAAATATTGAAGAGAAGTTTGAGCGATGGGTTGTACCATATGGCTTGGTTGGTCCAACTGAGATGTTGTCCAGTGAAACCAGAATGGAAGAGACTTACCGATGTGTGGCAATCCAGTGGTGCGTCAATATGTGGTAAGCATGGCGATTGTTTGCCATGGGAGATGAAAACCGAGTCAAGAAAAGATATTTTGATAGTTTGACAAAAATACCAAAAATTACCTTGGATTGAAATCGCGATGCTTGGGAAGGTAGTTTAGGTCAAGACAAGCTGAGAAGATCAAGTTGAATCAAGGCTAAAAACTTTGCGGGTTCGGGCTGATGCACTTTAAAAGTGTGCAAAAGTGTAGTGTGTGAATTAAAACCCATATGTATAAGGTTACCGGGTTTCCCCCCATATATACTAAGTGGATAAAATCCTCTAAGGTTAGATGGGACCGGCTAACTTATCTATTTAATGGGTTAGGATAGAGACATGTAGTTAACGATCCAACCATTCTCTCATTTGAGATCAAGAGTTCTAGGGTAAGGGTTTGAGAGAAGTTGAGTGATGTGATGTGCTCTTTTGTCCTCCAAGTGAACTGGCTCTAAAACATTCATCCTCAAGTAGTAATACATTAATCTTTATTTATCCCCATGGATTCATCTTGTGTTATTGATTTGCTTTTAATTTAGTTGTTTTTTCTCTTTTTTTCTTCCCTTCTTGACCTTGTTGTGCTAAGGACATGTAAGAAATAGAGATGAATTTTGAAAATCAATCTCCATCTATCTAGATACTTGGTTGGCAAGTTCATCAAGAAACTCGACTTTTGCTCTTTTTAGCTTCTCTGAATGATTTCTTGATCCAACTATTTCTAACCCAATTTCTTTGGTGTTCTAGTTTGCTGTGATATGTGAAAATATATCTAAGGCCCCGTTTGGCAGAGCTCTAGCTCTAGGAAATCTGGATCTAGAGTTGCAGGCATGTTAAGTGCATTTACATGACTCATTTCATTTATATTATATATTAAATAAAAATATTTAAATCACTTTAATTTAGTCAACAAACTACAGATCCAGCATAGATCTCGGAGCTAGAGCTGTACCAAATGGGGCCTAAAGCTCTCTTGAATATTATTCACCCACGAGCAAGTCATATCACCATTTTTAGTGCAACATTCCTTCAAACAGAAAAAGGTAAGAATGTTGACAATGATTTTCTTGATCGTTGATTGTAATAGATTCCTGACATCTTTGAGAAGTCACATCCCAAATTTCAAGTGATTGAAGTTTTGGTTTGAGAGTTAGCTTAATTTTAGGTTTTAGCCCAAGTTTGGTGCAGTAGAGAGAGCTTCACGAACCAAAAGTTCTCAATTCTCTTAAATTATTTCAAGATTTTTGGTTGGAATAGGTTATTAAGGACATGATCTAATCTTAGTTCAAGTTTCAAGTTTTTTGGATTTACGGATCAAAAAGTTTCATAAATTTTTATTTTTGAAACAGTGTTGGATTTACTGTTCATAGGCTTACTGTACTACAGCGATTTTTAGAATTTTGTGTTCTTGATCTTCATATATTTTCACAGATATTGGAGTAAAAAATTAGCGGATACTTAAGAGAAAATTTGAAAGCACCATTTACCGCCTCTGTTGTCATACCGGTCCTACAATTTCGAAGCTCTTTTTGCAGCCATTTAATCCAAAAGTAATAGACTTGAGCGCCACGGCTTCGCCCTTGGTGCTAATCACCTTTAATTGATTTTTCCTATTCTGCCCATGGTGAGTGGCTTTTGCCTCGAAGCTTCCTTTTGTCCGGACAGGTGTCATCAATGCCACGTACCAGCAAGTATCTCTCGCTTCCGGAACCATCCAGACTACCTACAAACTTACACATCGAAGCATCCCTTGCACAATCTTAGTTCTCAGTCTTCGCCAAGTCGCTACTTGAGCCATTGATGTCATCAGACCTCCTTGACCATCTGAACATCATCTTTTTCCTTAGCCTAGTTGTTGGTCATCTCATTGTCCCTGTCTAAGTACGTACATACATCCAAAACCATTGGCCAAAAAACCATCAATAAGCACATGGACAATCCATAAGTTCATCATTAATGGCATAAACAAAAGAGTAAACATCATGCACACACCCAAAGTCATCAAATTGATGAATCACTCAAATATCATTTAGCCAGCTTACCAGAGCAACCCTGAACATGTCTAGCCTCGTCCAATCCTCTCTGAAACCCATATGTGTCTTGGTACCCCAAAACATGTTCGGCCTCCATCTACTATAGAAACTATAGACATGTCTTAGAAATCCCAGACGAAAACCATATCTTTGTCTCATCCCTCTAAGGTAGGATAGTCCTAACTCCCAAGAATTAACATTTCAGATTTTGCAACTTTGTTTGAAGTCAATTCAAAATCTAATCTCTCTCAAACCAAGGTGCATGGGTGGATGTGTGGGGATGCTGGTGGGTAGACGTACTGCACATGTGATGCGAAACTCTTGCTTGCCGTCTAGTGAGGTTCTAGTGCAAGTTGATATTATTAGAATTGTCATTAAAAACTTTTGTATCATTGTATTTTAATAATTTTTGCTAATATATAATAAGAAATTAATGATTAAAGGTGTGCCCTGGAGACCGCGATGATATCCAAAATGATAAATAAAAAAGAACAGATGTAGTACATGGTAAATTTATGGAACCAACTAACGTCTGTACGTCCGATGAGAGGATTTCCATTGGATCCTCTGAAGCAACATCGGTTAACAACTTTTACAACATTCATAACCAATATATGCAACAAATTGCATAATAACAGTAGAATGTTGAGAAGAAATTAAAACATATTACCTTCTTAGCAAAAAGAATTGAATGAGCCATGAATGTAGAACTTAATTAAGTGCTAAAATAAAATCAGAAATTTCAAACAATAAATTTATGACATTGCGATATTACAACATTTATAATAAGATAGTACAACATCCTGAATCCCAAACCCAACATTTTGAAATTTTGTTGAAACAATAAAAAAAATAGATGAAACATCTCAAAATTCTTATTACAATAATTCAAACAACATATTGTAACATCTCACATCTTTGTAGTGGGTGAGCTTTTCTTCTTCATAAACTATGGTCACGACACTCATAGAGTATGTACTCCAACCTCACCTACAATAGAGAAAGGCTGGCTTAGGTGGCACTTGTGAGCATAAACGATATCAACCTTGAAAAGGGGAGGGCATCCATGCGTGGCTCCGACCACGAGTGGTGAGAGAAGGAGGGAGGAGGAGGAGCACACAAGCTCCTACTAACCATGGCCATGGTGATAGAGATAGAAGGAGAGATTGAGGCAGGGAAGACAAAAGCTTTGGTCTGTTGTTATGCCTCGCTAGTTGGAGAAGAGACTAGAAGGAGTAGGAGTAAAAAATGTGGGGAAGTTATCATGTGGGTGTAGAAAAGCATCTGACGATTTAATGGGCGGGAGTGTTTTAAGTGTTGGAATGGGCAAGAGTGTTTTGAGTGTTTTGTCTAAATTTATACATATCACTTGGTATATCGATCTTGTTGTTTGCACAAAAAAGCAGTGATTACTGATCAGAGTTGAAGGTGCCTCACTGGATGCAGCAACAGGCAGTGTCACAAAGTTTTTTTCCTAGCCGTATGCAAATCTTTGGTCCAAGGTTTGAATTTTTTGGTTACATCACACGAACCTTCATACTTGTGTTTCTTTTCTTTCACTTCAGACATGTGCACAGAAGATTTCTTAATCACAGGAAGTGCCAGCCGCCTAGTGTAAAAAGGAGTTGAGATGCAGCAAATATATTTTTACGTAACGATGATCACAACTCACAAAGGGTCAGGCTAGCAACATATTATTCAGATCAAGAGCTCAGACACACTTCATGCATCAAACAAGGAAACAAAGGTAATCATGTCATGCATGCATGATGCAAGCAGCGAAAGTCAATACAAAGTTCGCAGTGACTAGCCTTGAGTCCTCGTAGAGGGCCCACTTCATCTTCACCGAGAAGATTGCATAGCTTGGCTGCACCTCCTCATGTGTAATTGCGGGCTCCACCTCTGTTTCCAGTTGTGAAGGCTCGATGGAGATGATGCTCAGAACCAAGCTGTTGTGGCAACATAGCATCATCCGTAAATCAAAGATAGGGGATTCTCTGGCTAACCGTCCATGCCATGTACACTTTGTTCGCTCTTGGGCCAACATGTGTACATGCATTAGGAGCACTCCTGCTCACCGGTTAATGCCCCGCAGTCTCCGAATGAGGTCGTTGTCTGCTCGCCTTTTCCCTTGCTATTTGCAGCCAAGTCAATTCAACTGGTCCCTGGCCCAACGTGTTTGCTTTACTTGGCCCGTCTGTTCAGCATGCAGAGCTTCCACACAGATCCACCCATCGAAACCGTGGTCTCCATTGATTGGGTATTTTTCTTTCTTTGTTTGTTTCTTACAATTGGTTGGCTATTTTTCTTGTTCACTATTATTTCTGCTTTGTGTTCATGGTTCTTGATGTTTTCGTTCTAATGCAAGGCCCCTTTGAGTTGCTTCACCATTACACGCCGCTCGGGGTGGTTGATTTTCCTGCCACTTGAGGATCTGCGCCTCTACTGTGTTTTGTTCGTTGTTCTCCATTACGTGCTTACTGATTCCCCCCTCTTTGTTTCTTTCTTATGATTGGATGGTTATTTTGTTTGTTCGCTTTTGTTCCTGCCTTGTTCTTATGGTTACTGTTGTTCCCTTTCTAATGTAGGAACCCTTTGAGCTTCTTTGCTATTCTACGACACTCGTACTCTTACCTACCTCTTGAGGATCTGTGGCTTTACTTCCTTCTGCCTTACCTTCATTCATACATCGTCCTAATTGATCTTGATTGTGATAATTACTATAGAAAAGATAGTTTGATAGTTTGACAAAAATACTGAAAATTACCATGGATTGAAATCACGGTGCTTGGGAAGGCAGTTTAGGTTAGGAGAAGCTAAGAAGATCAAGTTGAATTAAGGCTAAAAACTTAACGGATTCGGACTGATGCATTTTGAAAAATGTGCATAAGTGTAGTGTGTGAATTAAAACCTGTATGTATAGGGTTACCGGGCTTCCCCCATATATACTAAGTGGATAGAATCCACTAAGGTTAGGTGGGGCTGGCTAACTCATCTATTTAATGGATTGAGATGGAGACATGTAGTTAACGATCCAACCATCCTCTCATTTGAGATCAAGTGTTTTAGGGTTAGGGTTTGAGAGAAGCTGAGTGATGTGGTGTGCTCTTTTATCCTCCAAATGGACTGGCTGTAAAACATTCATCCTCAAGTAGCAATACATCAATCTTTATTTATCTCCATGGATCCATCTTGTGTTATTGATTTGCTTTTGATTTAGTTGGTTTTTGCTCTTTTCTCTTCCCTTTTTGACCTTGTCGTGCTAAGGACATGTAAGAAATGGAAATGAATTTTGAAATCAATCTCCACCTATCTAGATATTTAGTTAGCAAGTTCGTCAAGAAACTCGACTTTTGCTCTTTTTGGCTTCTTCGAATGATTTCTTGATCCAACTATTTCTACCCTAATTTCTTTGGTGTTCGAGTTTGGTGTGACATGTGGGAATATATCTAAAGCCACCTTGGATATTATTCATCCACGAGCAAGTCATATTCACCTTTTTAGTGCAGCCTTTCTTCAAATAGAGAAAGGTCAGAATGTTGATAGCGATTTTCTTGATCGTTGATTGTAATAGGTTCTTGACATCTTAGAGAAGTCACATACCAAATTTCAAGTGATTTGAAGTTTTGGTTTGAGAGTTACCTTAATTTTAGGTTTTGGTCTAGGTTTGGTGCAGTAGAGCTTCACGAATCATAAATGTTGTCTATTAATATTTTGCATTTTAATGTAACTACTAAAATTTTTCATAGTTCTCCAACAAGCTACAGGATTCTCACAGTTAAATATCAACGACAAAATTATTTTATTATAAGCGCTTCTGCTTCATTTTCTTTTCTTTCTCCTCTCTTCTTGCTTTTCTTTCTAGCCATCTAAACAAAATTATATTATTTTTTCTCTAACTAAAATTTTCTACGGGTGCTACTTATACTATTTTTTTACACTAAACAAACTATTTACTTACTACAAAGAAATACACTGCAAGATAAAAATAAAATACCTCACAAACAAATCCTTCCTCTGCTTCTTCTCCTTCACCCTCTCCCTCTCCATGTTTTAATGGTATAATATCTTCTCTCTCGCTCACTCTCTCTCTCTCTCTCTCTTCTGACCGCTTCTTCGTCATGTCGAAATGGGGGCTCCATCGCCACCGATGGGTTCACCACGCCTCCCGAATGTAGAGAGAGGCCAGGTAGAAGATAGTCTGGCAGTGGGTGGCGGCGGAGAGAGGTGGCGACGGAGGGTGACAGCGGCGCAGCGTGGGGGCAAGGTCGTCGTTGGCCATCGTGGTGGAGGAGAGGGCGAGGGGAGGTAGAGGAGAGGTGCAGAGCTGCGTTAGCGTTGAAGAAAAGACAGGGAGGGAATGGGGAGCGGCGAAGGAGAGGAGGGATAACTCCTTAGCACAAGAAGTTATACCAGTGCTGAAGGAGAGAGAGAGAGAAAAAAGAAAGTGGCAAGAGAGAGAAGAGAGAGGCTATACCACCACGAACTCCTCGACAGGAGAGTGTTACATAGCTGCTCCTTTTTCTTCGCCTCACGCGAAGCGGTCGAGGCGCGCTAAGACCGGCCTTGAGCGGCCGAGGCACGCAAGTGGGCGAGTGGTGGCGTGTAGCTGTAGCGCCATATAAGGCCATCCTCCTGCGGTGGTACGCCGCCCCATCCTGCAGTCTCATCATCCCGTGACATCCGCAGCCCAAGACGTTTCATTGTATCACGCACATAGACTTCGTGCCTTCTGTTTCGCTACTGTCTATGACACGTGGGACCCGATAGCGTAGTGACGCTAGTTTCCTGTACTCCTTACTTTGTAACGGATCTACAAAGTTCTGTTTAAGACAAGAATCAACTGAGAAAATCTGTCGCAACCAAGATCAAAATGGTAGCATACATGTGGTCGGTATACGAATATTATGGCTAGATTTTTTTGTTTTTGGCTTATGACTTATAACTTATGCTACAATGTGTTTTTTAAGACGAGTTTTAAAAAGTAATTATAGTAGACACTGTATCGAATTTATTTATATCGGACAAAATCACACATGAGTGTTTCTTTCCATCTCTCTCTTACGAATAGACAGAATTTAAAAAATTAAGTCAAAAACTAAAAACCACAGTCCAAAAGAATTTAACCAATATCCAATTGGGATTTAGTCTCATGTCGTTTTTATGTAGTCAATCTAGACAATTTTTTATATACAGGTTATAAAATCTTAGCATAAATTCCAGTACGATCAAGGGCCTATTTATAACAAATTTGAATTTCATAGTAATTCCGCTGGGAATTTCACATCATACAATTCGTTTCCTACGAGAATACGAGAAAATTCTCACAATACAAACATTCTTACATCAGTAATCGGAGGTAGCACTGTGCTAGTGCCAGTGCTAGCAAAGCTTTCTCTTTGATACAACCCACACTATATTTTACTCGGTTACAATAATTTAGATTTGAAGTGTGTTCCAGCCTAAATCCAAGTTCATAAATATGTTCAAGTATCTATTTAGTTTGAGCCTTAACTTCTACATTCGGCAATTTAGTCCACATTAATTTTCAGTTTATATTGACGGACAAGATAGACAACTTGGTGTACGCTTTTACAAACAAGTAACAATGTTCACATCAAATCCATCTAAGCTGAAAAGTTATCAACTGCTACCTAAATCTCCAAACATAATAAATCTACGTACAGTCGCTTTATCACATAATATAAATTCAAACCCATCATACACACATATTAAGAAAGTTGTAGGACCAGCATAGCAACAAATAAAGACTGAATGATGCTTTCAAATTTTTCTAAGTATTCTCCTAATCTTCACTTTAATAGTTATAAGAAGCTATGAAAAATCAAGAAATCAAAAAATTCAAAAATTCTTGGAGCTACAGGATTTTTAGCTCGTGAATAATAAAACATCACTATTTCAAATCCGAAAAACAATGAAACTTTTATTCCATTGATCCAAAAGACTTGAAACTTAAACCAAAATAAGTTCATGACCTCAGAAACCTATCACACTCAAAAAAAACTTGAAAGAACTTGAGAGAATTAGGATCTTTTAGTTCATAAAGCTCTGCTGCACCAAACCAAGTCAAAACCTAAAATTGAGCTAACTCTCAATCCAAAATTCTAAATCACTTAAAATTTGGTATGCACCTTCCCTAGAATAGGTCAAAAATCACAAATGGTGAATATGACTTACTCGTAGGTGGATGATGGTCAAAATGGCTTTAGATGAGTTCCCACAAGTCTCAGCAAGCAAGAACACCAAAGAAATCGAGGTATAAACAGCTAGCTCAAGAAATCACTTAGAGAGGCCAAATAGTAAAAATCGGATTTCTTCATGAACTTGTCAATCAAATGTTTAGATGAATGGAGATTGATTTTCTGATATTATTTCCATCTCTTGTTCGTCTTTAGCACAAAGATCAAGAAGGGAAGAGAGAAGAGAAAAAACTAGCCAAATCAAGAGCAAATCAAACAAAACAAGACATAGCCGTAGAGACGATCAGAGATTGATTCTATTGCTGCTTAAAGATGAAAGTTTTATAGCCACTCCACCTTGGAGGATAAAGAGCACACAAATCACTCAACTCTCAAACTCTAACCCTAAACAAGGGAGCACAAGAGAAGAATGTTGGATGATTAACCATAAGTCTCCTTCCCAATCCCTCAAATAAATGGGCTGGCTAGCCATATCTAATCTTTAGTGGATACTATCCATTTATCACAATGGGGAAAACCCGATAACCCTACACACATGGATTTTATTCACACATGTTCATTTATGCATGTTTTTCAAAGTGTATAAACCCAAATCCACTAAGTCTTTAGTCTTGATCCATGTTAATCAAATCACGTTCTTCTTGACCTAAATCGCCCTCCCAAACGCCTTTCAAGCGCTGCGGTTTTGATACAAGATAGTTTCTGGTATTTTGGCTAAACTACCAAAATACTCTTTCTTGACCCAGTCATCTCCTTCCATTGTAAGCAATCGCTATACTTGCCACGTGTAGGTGCATCTCTGACTCGCCACGCGTCAGCAAGTCTCTCGTTCTGATTCCACCGATCCACACCTTACTTAGTTTATCACAATAAAGCTATGAAGTTTTTCACATGGTTCTTGAAAAGTACTAAATATAAGGGAAAAGACTAATGCTTTCGGACCATTCATATACATATTAAATGACATATTATATCTAGTTATTCAGTTTTTAGTATTAAAATAGAGATATAGAATAGCATAGTACAATAAATACAACTTTGATCTCATCAATGAATTTATATAGTGGGACAACGCTTCCTCATATAACAAACTTATTCAGGTGACGGTGGCAGTATATCAGGCACAAGAACACCGTTCTAGCGCACATACCAATTTCATCCTTCCTTGCCTCCAGAACTCGCTTACAAAAGGGCTCGACACCCCACGGGCGAGGCCACTGCCAAGACCTCCCGCACTCCCATTTCCATCACTCCCCTTCGGCCTTTTTTCCCCTAATCCTTCCCCTTTCCATCTCCTCCACGAAAACCCATTCACCTTTCGAGCAATGCTCTCATGGTGACGACCCCGTAAGGCCGTAAGAGCTGGCTAGCGCCCATCCCGCCGTCACAGGTCACATCGTCTCCTTTCCTCCCCCGTCTTACTCTCCCTCCATTGCTGCAAGAAAGCTCTTTTAAGTGCAGCACAATGGCAGGCAATGCCGGTGCCATTGCTCTGCTGTTCTTCTCCCTCGTCGGCCTCCCGCTCCTCTCCGTCCTAGTCGCCGGCGACGACCCCTACCGGTTCTTCACGTGGACGGTCACCTACGGCGACATCTCCCCGCTCGGCGTCAAGCAGCAGGTGCGGTGCATTCAGCTTTCTTTCCTTACTCTGCTTTTTTTTCTCTGTAAATTTTGCCACCGTGCATGATGGGAGTCTAACTAATTACCATGCGTATGGTGAAACATGGCGAATGAATGGGATTGCAGGGGATACTGATCAATAACCAATTCCCGGGGCCGCAGATAGAGGCCGTCACCAACGACAACCTCATCATCAACGTCTTCAACAAGCTCAACGAGCCATTCCTCCTCTCCTGGTACTCCTAATCAATCCATTCGTTTCGTTTTCGTCTTCTCCTTGTACGTAGCGCAGTTAATTCATCTCCAGCTAACCAATTCAATACCTTATTGCGTACTAGTACTAGGAGTACACCAATACATTATTGTGCCATGTAGAATCAACCATAACTAAATCGATCCGAACATCTAACTAGATCTGCATTTTATTCTATAAACCACCGCCTAGCAACTTCTGCTTTTGCTTCCAACAAATTGACTACACTTCTTGTCTGAGACAATTGAATACATGGCCCTAGTCTATTGTGTCGGCAACGCACGTCACATCTCATATAATGAATACGACTTTTATAGGGGAGGGCCTCGGCGGATAGGGGTCTCATGTGAGGCCCTCTCCATTAGATTTTCTTTCTCATATAATGCACACTACATCTGCACACACGCCAGCATAGACTTCACATTAAAGGCACTTCTAGTGTTGACACTGTATAGCAATATTTATAGCTTACTATCTCACATAAAGACAATGCTAGAAACAATATTCTCAATACATACATTTAGCAACCATCCAACTCAATTAATTTCTTCCCTCCTATCTCATTTCTTCTCTCTCATTTTTATAAATCCCTATTCTTAAGCTTTCTTGATCCTCTTAGGCTATGCTTTGTATGAGACATTACTATCATCTCTCCCTCTAAATTACCTTTTGACACCTGACTTTTGCTTACTTGGTATACTGTGGATACTATTTACATCACTCGTTGGAAGTGCTCTAAACGCACACATACGAATTAGGGAGATTCAATTTTTTGCCACTCTTAAGATTGACCAATTCACTCTGTCACTTACATGTGGAGTCATCTGAGTCACTGACAATGGACCCGGGTGGTAAATTTATTGCCACTCGAGTCATAAGGGTGGCAAATAGTTAAATTTTCCTGTAAATTAAGGGATCCAAAAAAATCAAAATCACGACCACTCTTTGCTTAGATGCACACACTTTTAACAATTCCAATACATGTGGGAGTGTGCCAACCTTGAATGAGTACTGCAGCCGCTGAAGTTGAACACTGGATGTAATTGCCCGCTTAACTCGCTCTGAGTGCAGTGCTCAGCTCACTTCCAGTGAGCTTGTCACACTGTACCTACCGTGCCTTTAAGACGGATTTAATTAGCGCTATTAAAGGGAACAATCCACATGGCCTACCAAATGATTTCGGCGGTTTAGCTTTACATTTCGTGACAACTCATATCATTAGGCGATCTGGATAGCGTAGTTTAATTCCCTGTGCTGTCTGTGATTCGGCCCTGCGGCTGGATCACACATCAGACAGACATGCCGTATGGTTGACTTGAGTCGTCGTGTGAAGCATGTCTTCTTTTCTTTCACTGGGTTCCGATTGTACGCAAGGGTAAGGCTCTCTGTACGGTTCCTTTCGGAAATAGTAGTAACTGTGGATGACAGGACGGTCCTACTCTACTGTACCTGAGTCAATGGGACCTGGTTGTCAACAAAAGTTATAGAACATACTGTTTCTACCGTACCTGTCTATCAATTCCGTTCAAAACTCCGTACCATTCTTCTGTAATGGGATGGGCGATCGGTTGGACTTCAGCTTTTAACTTCCGACTTATTTTTTACTATTTATAAATTTCATTTTTTTTCTGAATATTTGGTTTTTTGTTGAGCTTTTTTGCCGGTTCTTTTTTCCCGTATTTGTTTGTATAATATGTAATGGGCTAATATATTTTTTATTTTTTTAAATTTAATTATGCTAAATAAGCATCCATCACCATGATGTTTTTTTTCATGACTACTGATGCTTTTCAGTCATAAGTCACGAAAAATAAGCCCAAATGATCACCAGATGTGATTTATAGTTTATACTGTAGTTTATAGTTTTTAGTTCTATCATAAGTGTTTATGTAAACGAAACAAATATCAATAAATTGTATTGAAACGGCAACGAGAAAATCATCCTATTTATTTATTTATTGAGAAAAGCTATAAGCGATAAGCTAAAAGAACTTAGCGACTGTTTTCTTGTGGTCAAGCAGATGTGGCACCTTAGGCAATTTGATTCCTACCGACTCATGTTAGGTAGGTTATCTGTAAATCTTTCGAAAGTGTGATTTTGTGAACATGGGATCACCTCGTTTAATTGGGTGATAGGATAAGCCGCGCTAACCTACAATACAATTCTCTTCCAAAAAGAACACACTGCTGCTGTCGATTCAGTGTACCTTGACCCTTGTGAGTCGTGAAGGGTTCAAAGCAGATGCCTCCAAAGAGAAACACCTCTCCAGGTAGCAAGCACACCAGGGAGCAATTCCACGCAGCGATGCAGAGTTGAGAGAATTTTGGACGTTTTTAACACTGTAGTTCCTGAAAAATACCAAAAATGATGCTGAGGATAACAAAATTCCAATTCTAGCACCCTGTTGACCGCACCACTTAACGGGAGTGTGACACGTGTCAATGATGCGGTCGGGGACCGCACCACACCGGAGTGGTGCGCTCCCCGGCCGCACCACATGCACCACTCGATGTGACGTGGTGCGGTCGGGAGCACCACTCGGGTGTGGTGCGCTCCCCGCACCATTGGACAATTAAATGGTGCGGTCGGTGAAATTTAGAGTTGGAATTTCGTTTCCGAAGAGGCTATTTTCGAAATTTCGGGTAGTAATAATGCCAAAAACGTCCAAAATTCGAGTTGAGAGACCAGATCTAGCCATCTCGGCCTAGCCTTTTTCCTTTCCCCCGCGCATATTCCTTCCCGCCCTTTCCTTTCTTTTTCCCCCCTCCGCTCTGCATCCGGCCCGGGAGTAGAGGTCAGGGAATGACGCGGCGGAGGCGTCTCGTGATCGATCCATCTCGCGTGTGACCGCGCATTCACGCGATGGTCGACGCGCCATGTGCGCCTTCGTGCGCGCGTGGGAGCCAGCCGAGCGAAGCCAAGCCAGATCGATCTGTGCTAGCGCAGTGCACAGATTCGACGCGGCCGTGTCCTCTTCCGCCGAGGAAAGTTACGACGCCTCACGGGCCATCCTGTGCAAGCCGTAAGCTCAAATAAAGCACAACCAAAATTTATTGCCTATCATCTATCTATCTATCTATCTATCTATCTTCTGTTACATCTATGAGTAGTGCTTAGATACATCTCTCTCCCAATATAAGTTGTACAAATCTCTCTCAATATAAGGCGTGCCAACCGCGCGCCGAGCCTTGGATATGAGGCGAGTCGTCGTGCGACGCGACAGTGATGTGCGTACGTTAATAGTACGTGCGCTTGCATTGCATGTGCACGGCCGCTACGCTACACGGGCGTGAGCGCGACGCGATGGATACAGGGACGGAATATGGTTGTCGGCTCGGCCCGTGTCGATCAATATGGCTTATTTTAAGTGACTTATAGCTGAAAAATATTGTAGTTAGTGAAAAAAATTAATGTAGCTGAGAGACTTATTTAGCATAATTAAATTTAAAAATTAAAAATATAAAAAAATATGTTAGCCTATTACGTATAATACAAACAAATACGGGAAAAAAAGAACCGGCAAAAAAGCTCAACAAAAAGTCAAAAGTAAAAAAAACGAAATTTATGAATAGTAAAAAATAAACCGAAAGCTAAAAAGCTAAAACCGAGATAATCACCACCTAATTAATAGGCGATGGGTTGATGCAAACCGACCATTGAACGCGCATTTGGCCGCGGGGACGCGCGCAGTTTGCCGGAGAGGGGCAAGCGCTCTGATAGTGTGATTCCCACTGTTTTCTCTCTTTTTTTCATTTTGGGATAAGAGCAAGTCCAATAATAGAGCCAAGTGTTTGGCATATATTAAGTTATAAGATAAATATACAACAATCTGTAACACTTTGTCTACAAAATCTTTTTATTATTATGTGAGACTATGCTCTTGATCAAGAGTTAGCTTTCTCTCTCATCTATTTATTATATGAAATAATATGTTTAGAGCTAGCTTATGAGAGCCAGCTCTACTCTCTCTCCTCTCTTTTCCTCCACATGCGGTTCCCACTGTTTTCTCTTTATAAGACTATTATTGGGATAAGAGTCACACAAGCTTTGCAATGACTACTAGCTAGTGTTTTTTTGAGAGAGGACGGCTGCTAGCTAGTAGCACGGAATTGCTCTGTTGCACTGGTTCTGATTGTACGGCCCAGTTGAAGTAAAAGGCAACAGTTAGTAGTACCATGCTCGAATGTCACCTTCTGACAAAGGACTCACATGGCGCTTTGAGGATACACAAGCACACAGCAGCTCACGGAGTGCACGTATATCAATCGGGGCGCGCGTCAGGCGCATGGACAAAGAGAATGTGTGATGCGTCGACGGCACGGTGAATTGCCTCGCGACCACGGCTACGGACGAGGGCGTCGTCGGTCGCAGCTGATGCTGCGGCTGCGACGGACTCTTCGTGAGCGTGTCGTACCCGGTGATCGATAGCGTCGACGCGTCAAACTAACTAGTGGAGCATTATGTACTCCACGAGACTACGACCGTTCTTAGTTATACCGTACATTTGACTCACGAGAGGAGTTGCACCGTGGCAGAATGTTCAGGCACAAGCAGAAGATCGTCAAAATGACCCCAAAAAAAAGACTCACGCCGAGAACTCGACCAAATTAACTAGAGTTCCACTGAATTAATTTCTCCGAGTTTGATACAGCAGTTTTGGGTATTATTAATCCATGGATCATTCGAATTGTGGTCATGGATTGATGGATATGTGTGCATGCGGCGCATGCAATGCAGGAACGGGATACAGCAGCGGAGGAGCTCGTTCGAGGACGGGGTGGCCGGCACGACGTGCCCGATCCCGCCCGGCGGCAACTTCACCTACATCCTGCAGGTGAAAGACCAGATCGGCACCTACTTCTACTTCCCCTCCCTCGCCTTCCACAAGGCCGCCGGCGGCTTCGGCGGCATCCGCGTCCTCAGCCGCCCCATGATCCCCGTCCCCTTCCCGCCCCCCGCCGCCGACTACACCCTCCTCGTCGGCGACTGGTACAACGCCAACCACACCGTAAGCTTAGCTACCTCAAAATGCCCCGGTTTCTTGCCATACAGGCGTGCATGAATTGTCTGTTACCTGACAGCAGCACTAGAATACGGTTTAGGCCTGTTCAAAGGTACTTTGAATTCTACCTGAAATAATATTGCAGTGAGTGTTACCTTTCTGAGATATTTAATTAAATAAAAATGCATAAAATAGAAAAAATAAAACACCGTTATATCTGTTTAGATAATGCAAAGAAAAAACATAAAAAAAAAAGTCATGTTAAAGAAGACAAATAACTTGGCTTTAGAAGCCAGAACGGGTCTTAGTAGTGCTCTCTTTGGTGATCTGAAGCAACAACAATGTGCAGGATTTGAGGTACATACTCGACAGCGGCAAGGCCCTCGGCTTCCCTGACGGCCTGCTCATCAACGGTCGCGGCTGGAACGGCTACACCTTCACCGTCCAACCTGGTAAGTCCGATCGATCGAGCAGTGCATACATGTCTCTCACCAATCTGCAAGAGAATTCAGATTCTGAATTAAGTGACCGGTTAAGTAGTAGTAGTTGAAACTGATGAAAGTCTGAGAGAAACTTGCCGCACAATGGAAAGATACTTGGTGCCCTCCTGAGCCGCTCGCTCGGGCGACTCAGGAGGTGACTCCACAGCTGCCTAGAGAGCTCCTCCCCACCGTGTCCACCTCTTGCCACCGTCGCTATCGGTGCGGTGGCGGTGGCGGAGCCACCCATAGCAGCCCTCTCTCTTATTCTCTTCCTCTCCTCTTCTCTTAGACCTGGTTAGCCTCTTCCTGGGATCTGGTTTTTTGTTAGAAATAATCCCTTATCGGTTGTGAAAAGGTAAAAACATAATTTATAAGTGTGAGGGGACCTTATCCATTGGACTAGTCTTTTGAGAGAGGAGATCTAATACCATTTGTAAATCTGTTGTTTTAGGGTTTGCATGCAGCAGTCCGTGAGCTTAGTTATATTCAGTTCGTTTGGATCTGGCGCCCAGGGAGTAAACCCGATTAGACCTAGGCATACGGCCATAGTCTGATCTAACAATTGGTATCAAAACCCAATCGTCTAACATCTTCTTGGACTTCATAATTGTCGGGGCAAGAGTACACACCTGATACGTGAGTGGGAGAACAAAATGCACACCCGATGTGTGAAGGGGGGAATGTTGGAAATAGTCACACATCGGTTGTGGGAAGGTAAAAAGCATAATTTATAAGTGTGAGAGGATCTCACCCATTGGATCAGTCTTTTGGAGGGAGGAAGCCCAATACCATTTGTAAGTCTATTGCTTTAGAGTTTGCATGCGGCAGCCCATAGTTTAATTGTGTTCAACCCGTTTGGACTTGGGCCCGAAGAGTAAACCTGGTTGGATCTAGACATACGGCCGGGGCCGATCTAACATTTTTGTTGTAGCCAGGCACCTTGTTGTCGCAGGCAGAGTTCGCACCGGAGCTGGAGGTGATGACCTCCTCTGCAGCTCGTTCTTGTTTGATGTTCGGATCGAACAAGTGGCAACCAGATGGCTGGATGGCTAGATGCGGACGGATAGCTTCAACCTCAGTGGGCGACTGCTGGTCCATGATCTAATCGCATGGCAAAGGGCCATGGATTGGCAAGCCTTAATGTTTGGTGGCCGTTTCTAAAGTATATGCATGTCGTGTTCGAGATTCACCCTCGAATCTCATCATTTTCCATAGATGGTCCTGCCCCCTATCTTGTGAGGAGCATCGACAGAGTGGCAACCAGATGGCTGAGGCTCAAGGTGGCCTGCCGTGTAACATGGGAGAGGGCCATGGGCTAGTGAGTTGTAGTAACATCCGTCGTATCTTCTGCCTTATGCTCTGGTTAGATGAAGACGGGCGAAGAAGACCACAATCATTCAGTTTGAATCGGCAAGCTAAGTCTCATGGCAGGAGGCATGAGTTGGTCACTAGAGTAGTGTGGAGGGGTGGATATGGAGCCAAATTCTTATTTTATCGAGGCTTTTTTTCAAAATTGATATAGTTTAATTTAATATCATTTTACATATAATTTAAAAGTACTTTTAGAAACGAGCATATAATTTAACTAATTAACGAGTATAATTGAATCAATTTTGAACTGAACCAACAAGCTTCACTAACGAACTTTTTTGTCACCAGCGGTGTGTAGTGTCACAAGGCCTAGCATGGAGCGAGATGTTCGAATTTCAAATTTGAACTTGAGAGCTGTGCTTTTGGAATCTTTTGCTTTCCTTGTAATCTTATATGTCTGTAAGCCTTCTTTGGGCGCTATGGTTTCTCTCTACTTTTTATAAGTGCTATAAGCAGACTTATCACTATAGTATTGGTACCAGCCGGTATATGCCATTTTGTCACCTAAAACGGTACAAAAGTAACCATGCGTTCCGTACCGTCGTTCATACCAGCTCGATACCAATCAATACCAGCCATACCAGCCTTGATACTGGACAATACCGGTGAACTGATAATATCGTCTATTGAACTCATTGAATTATATGTTATATTTGATCATACTATTATATATTTAGAGTAATATTACAACTGATATTTGGTGTACATATAAGTAAACATATACATACTTATAACATATATTATAAGTTATAAGTATACACACCCTATTGTTATACTAAAGTCTGAAATTTGGATATCCAATGGTCCGAAATTTGGATGATTGTTGGGAAGAAAACATCCGGGTGATACTTATACACACCCTATTGTTATACTAAAGTACTAAAGTCTGAAATGATATACCGGTATGATCCGGTACCAGAATGTACTATTTTAAGAGTTAAACTGGCATGACCACCGAAATGGCATTGATAAGTATGGCTATAAGCCCTCTTAGCCTATCTCTCCAAAATGGGAGTCAGCCACCTGATCTCGTGAAACTAGTTTGAAGAACCAATTTCCGGATCTCGAAATGTTGAACTCAAAATGTGGAATTGATCTCGAAATGTTGCAGGTAAGACGTACCGTTTCCGGATCTCCAATGTCGGCCTGGCGACGTCCCTGAACATCAGGTTCCAGGGGCACACGATGAAGCTGGTGGAGGTGGAGGGGTCGCACACCATGCAGACCACCTACTCCTCCCTCGACGTGCACCTGGGCCAGTCCTACTCGGTGCTCCTCACCGCCGACCAGCCCGGCTTCGACTACCCCATCGTCGTCTCCACGCGCTTCACCACCAGGATCATATCCACCACGGCCATCCTGCACTACAGCAACTCCGCCGGCAAGGCGCCCGGCCCCCTCCCCGGCGGCCCCACTATCCAGATCGACTGGTCACTCAACCAGGCCCGCTCTATCAGGTAACACTGGTCAGTCTGTCAGATTGTTTCAGTTTCTTCCTGCAAATTCAGACCAAGCTAGTGGTCAGTCACCAGTGACTGACAATGTGGCTCACCTGGTGATGCATATTTGCAACCAGATGGAATCTGACGGCGAGCGGGCCGAGGCCGAACCCGCAGGGCTCGTACCACTACGGCCTGGTGCCGGCCACCAGGACCATCAGGCTGGCCAACTCGGCGGCGACCATCAACGGGAAGCAGAGGTACGCGGTGAACAGCGTGTCGTTCGTCAACGCGGACACGCCGCTCAAGATCGCCGACTACTACAAGATCTCGGGCGTGTTCTCGGTCGGCACCATCTCCGACAACCCGACCTTCGGCAGAGCCTACCTCCAGACGTCCGTCATGGGGGCCAGCTACAGGGATTACATTGAGGTTGTGTTTGAAAACTATGAGAACGAGGTGCAGTCATGGCACATCGACGGCTACGCCTTCTGGGTCGTCGGGTATGCAACATTGGTTTCAAGGATGTAGAATGTCTGTCTACTTCGTTGATTTTACTTTTGGTGACCTGAATGGGTCTAAATTCGCGTGTAGAATGGATGGAGGGAAATGGTCGTCAGCAAGCAGGCAGAGCTACAACTTGAGGGACGCCGTTTCACGGTACACTGTTCAGGTATAGATGCTGTGCTTTCTTCTGAATATGCCACTCATGAATGTTTAATTGTGTTTCAATTTAGTGATGTTGTTTCTAGTTGAATATGAATATCTAAAATTTGTCAAGTCATACACGCTAACTTCAGTTCATGCATCAAAATTCACTGTAAGTTTCAGGCCATCTAAGTTTATGTTGCTTCAGTGTTCACACGTGGTTGCCAAGGTCATCAGGCCAGTTAACTATTGATGATTGGATTTTCTATTAAGACCTGCAAAATAATCCTCAAATAAGATGACATGTTAATTTTAATCTCTGTTACTTAAAAGTCAGGGGTCAGGGTAACTTTTGAGCCACAGTTCACTAATAGCATTGCATTGATCACTCCAACTTGCCCATTCAGCCGCCTTGGTGGATAAGTTCTTGCCTGTGCCCTTTTAGAAACAATGTAGTGATCAATCTCCATCAGGAAAGTCACAATGTCATGTTCAGAAGTTGTGGGCACTCAACGCACCTGCCTAATGCTTTGAAGGGGTTATCACATTTCATTGTCTTGGACCCTTTTTCCCCTTCTTTCTGAAACTTACTATCTTGAACCAGTAATCGTGCAATATTTCTTCGGCAAGTCATACGAAATTGACATATCTGCATATTCTTTCCGTTGTAACATACAAACCAAGGAATGCTTCTATCCTCACCTAAACAGTAAACTTGCATTGCAATGGCCTTATGGGCTGTGACACAATCTGAAATGAATTGGTACCAACAAATATTTGTATACCTCTTTTTTTTGGCAATCATTTCTAGTACTTTTCATCTTGCTGTAGTATCTTCCCTCCAAAAATATTTGAGCCTTGTCAATTCCTTTTCATTGGCCTCTCTCTGAAAGATGTTGAACTGCTATGAAACTGACATCTTTGTGCATTGATCATAATCTCATCCTGTGTCTCCATCAGGTTTACCCCAACTCATGGACTGCAATCTACATGCCCCTTGACAACGTGGGCATGTGGAACGTGAGATCGGAGAACTGGGTCCGGCAGTACCTGGGGCAGCAGTTCTACCTCCGCGTCTGGACGCCGTCGACGTCGTGGCGCGACGAGTACCCGATCCCCAAGAACGCCCTCCTCTGCGGCCGGGCAGCCGGTCGCCGAACTAGACCGCTCTGACTTGAGAGAGGCAGCAAGCCAAAGTTTGTCATGAGAGGATGACACATTGGTCTGGAGTAGGCACACAGATTTACCCTGAAAGAAAGGCTGACCTGAAAGCAGATTGAAGCATGCATTGCCGTTGATAGCTCAGACTAGAAAACGTACCTAATTAGTGTCCGTTTTGTGACTGGATTTGCTTGATTCCTTTCTGCAATTGTTTTGGTGGTGGGTATAATCAATCATGTCTTGCTATGTTGTCCTGATCCTTAATACATTAAAGTATATGTTCTGTCATGTTTACATCGACGGAATTAGTTTCTTCTCCTCTCTTTGCTGCCTCCTTTCCGCTTGATTTCTTGGCTATGTATAGCTAGCAAACTGCATCATTTGAGATGTGTTCATAGGATAGAAGTTACTTCGCTGTCAGATTGGTTAGCCATTGCTCGTCACTCATCAGCTGATTACTGACTACGTCTAGCAACACACGGGTGACGAAGTCATACTGCTACGTGAGCGAGCAGAGAAGAGGACCAAGTGGCTATTCCGAGGAGTGAAGAAACCTTCCTCTACTGACGCAAGTTGGCCTATAGAAAACCCAGAGTTTACAGAAGTGAAGAAATGTTCAACCTCATGCAGCCGGCAAATGATTTGTGATTGCTACGACGCCATTATCTTTGTGTTGAGACAAAAAAAATGATGAATAGCACCGATTTGGATCTCTCTTACCTTTTGTCCGGACAGGAGGCATTAGTAATTTCTTAGTAGTAGACCCTAGCAATGAAAAGAAAAGCTGTGTCCGGACATAAGGGTGTTTTTTAGATCCAAACAAAGGGAAAACTTCCATCTACCTGTCCACGTTCCTGATCGGATCGGTGGAATCTATGGGACTGGTTACAGTTAGTGCTTGGTAGCTTTTGAAAAAAATAGTATTCGACTTTTGCTCTAAAAAGTGTTTTTTTTTTGTGTGTAGATCTCAATTAGCTGAGCACACAAATATATGCCCTCGTTAAGAAAGCAACAAAGTATGTGATGCTGATGCATATAAGCCACATCTGTAACACCGGAATTTTTCACATGAATTATTTTGCAAAATTCCTATCTTCTAAATGGGCTATTAAAATGTTGGTGTAATGCTCTTCAAACGTTTTTTTGGTCTTAAGAGTATATTTTTATGTGTTAGGCACTTTTAAAAAAAAAACTCGACCTGCGGGGGGGAAGAATCCCCCGGGCATTGCTTAAGAAGAAGGTCTTCTCACGCAGACCGAGAAAACCCCCGAACCCCTGCTCCACCCTTACACAGCGGCACCATCGCCCGACCTTGTGAGACTACCGGATCCTTTGGATCAACGCCTTGGCGGCCTTAGACACGTGCTTTGGTGTGGTAGCGGCGAGGGATTTTTTTTCCCCAAGCCTGAAATTCGCTCCCACTGGGGGGTCGAACCCAGGACCTGGGGGTGCTACTCAAGCCTCTAACCATTGGGCTAGAGACCTTTTCGCGTGTTAGGCACTTTGAAAAGTCGTAAAATGCACATATAATAGAACATTCTTGTTTTTTCTAAAAACGAGAAAACCATAAAGTAGAATAGGCAAAATGTGTCCATATTTTCCTCGACAATCATTTACTATCATCGCGATTGAGCCTCACTGTCATTACCTTCAAATATGCCTCAATTACCACACTTTCGCACACTTACCTCACTTTCGCCATCAACAATTCTAAAGCTCCATTCCAAACAGCTTCCAATTTTAGAAGCTAAAAATTACTTGAAACACATTAGTTTCTTAATACGGTTTTTTCTTTCCTTTTTCCCTCTTTTTTCTTGGTTTCTTTTTTCTTTGCATTATTGGTAGAAGTATAACTGTGTTTTTTATTTTTTGTATTTATTTTTTGTTTAATTGAATACTTCATAAAAAGCTAATAATCACTGTAATACTATTCTAACTAAATGCCAAAATACCGAAGACCCTTCCAAAAAAGAACTTCGAAGAAACCACCAACCAAATCCAAAACCCCACATATAAACCACCAACCACATCCAAATCCGTCCATCTCATCTCACCCTAGCACCCAAAACGTCATCACGACCCAACCATCCAACGGCCAAAACCGACCCGATCGAACGGCTCTCTATTTTTTGCCGAAATAACCAAACAACGCCACCACCTCACCTCCGCTATCAAACCCCTTTTTAAAAAATCGAAATGGAAGGCCCCCATCCCATGGTCCCTTCCCTTCCCTTGGCTTGTCCACCTCCTCCTCCCCATGCCGCCTGCTCTTCCCTCTCCTCTCTACCCCCTCCCCCTCGTCACTGCCAAGTAGGCCCCACCATGCAGCAGCTTCCTCCCCCCGCCTCGTCCTCGTCGTCGACGTCGCTCGTGTCGCGCGCGCGCACGGCGATCCACTCCGCCGCCGCCCGCGTGCTCACCGACATCAAGGCCGACCTCCGAGGTACGCACGCCCTCACGCGTCCCCTCCGTTAGGTTCGGTGGGCTCGAATCTGACGAGCTACGGTTGCAATTGGCCGCGGCGCGCGCAGATGCGGACGGATCCGTCGGGCACAGGGCGCCGTCCCCCAGGACGTCGCTGGATCGGCAGGCCGACGCGGGCACGGGCGCCGCCGCCACGGGGCAGACGCCGGACGTGAAGCCGACGCGCGATGAGGTACGCGTTGTTTTATAGGTATTCCCATCGAATTGGCTGTTGCTACGTGTGTGGAGTCGTTGCGCTCGTCGTGGTGAGGTGAGAATGAGAGGTGCGTGGTGCCGGTGCGATGGATGGTGCATGCTGACTGATGAAATGGTTGATTCGTCATGTTAGGATGGTGAATTGATTTATGGGGGTTAGGAGAAGTTCAGAACTTTCGGTTAGTAGCGGTGTTTGATTGGGCTATTAAGTTAAGCTCAGTTTGGTATGCACATTGACTTGTTTGAATCTTTCAGCTCTTTTTATATCTTATGATCTCAATAACTGATCATGGTGGGGTGGAAGTTTATATTCTGGTGAATTGAACTGAAGCTTGAGTTTGTGAGAGCGGTGAGCGACTAATATATGGCTCTTTAATTAGCAGCTGAGTACCCATACGTTTTTTTTTCTAATCCTCCTAAATGGCCTCTTTGTTGAATCCTTACCTGTCCATTTTGTGATGCTTCTCATTATAAAGGCAATTAGATGTTGAAACACCTGCATCATCACGTAAGCTGAAAAAAATCTTCTTGCTTCCAGTTCTCAGAAATAATACCCTCAGCAGATGAGGGTGGCTCGAACATAGAACCAAAGTCAACTTCTTCAACAAAGTTGACCTTTCCTCCAGCTTCAGTGGTGAAACAGTTGGTTGCTGCCATTGAGTAAGTTTGTGTTCCAAGCATAGTTATTGTTGTCCAGGTTTCCAGTTAGATCAGTTTTTAACAATATATACTATTCTAAAGCAAAAGACAGGTCTGCCCAAAATGGCAAAGTCATCTCATAATTCAACAATTTTGAGAATTCCATCTGTCCACCTTATTTCTAGAGTGCAAAAGCTGCCACTAAAGATGCATCATATTGCATTTTACACTTTGAAAAACTCCCTGTTTATGTGAATTGCTTTTTTTAATTAATCGTAGACTATGTGTACGAGAACTGCACTAAGAATATCTTGTGGCTCTTGTAGAAATGGTAAAAATTTCAAGTCAATGAACGATATGAGGTCCAATGGAGATCAATTTCTGAAAGAGAAGGGGGGCTTGAGTTTGTCTGTTGTTAAATCACTTGTTCGCCGTGAAAAAGAGGACAGATCGAGTTCTGAATTTGTTGGTGATGAAGAAACACGATCTTTGATGTACTCACTGTTCAAATTAGGTATGTTTTCACTTGATGTGCTGTGTGTGTGTGTGTGTTTTTGCTATTTTGGCATCTCTTTTTGCACTATGATACATACTTATCTTTTCAGAGGAACAGTTTCCCAATGATGAGAGTCAATGCAATTCAGAATTGCTTCATTCAACATCTTTATCCAAGGATCTCCATGGTGCTCCACCTGGAAGTTTTGTTCATCAAATAGCAGAGATTATTGGCAGCATTAGTTCTGTGCACAAGATGGCGTTCTTTTGGCAATCTGTAGTTCTTGAGGTAAGTGTGTTGCTATTACATTCCCCTTATAGGTAGGACATGCTACCTTGAAATTTATGTATCTTGGCAATACCAAACTGTTAGTAAGACTTAAGATGCAAAAGGTCAATACATGTGATACAAATCAAATTTGATTTGTAAGAGAACAAGACAAGCAGGCATTAATTTATTAAATATGAACAATCAAACTAAATGTAAGCACAGCATTTAATTTTCTGTTGCAGTTGAAGAAACTGTGGTCCGATGGGCAACCGGTGCCTCGAATGCCACTGGATGCTGCCCCAGACTTGAATTGTTGTTTACTACATCAGGAGATACAAGTCATAAATTGCTGCATTGCTAGGAAAAAGCGAAGAAAAGCAGCAAAGGAGTCACTGGATTCCCTGCTAAAATGGGCAAGTATTGATAACTCAAATCTGAGTTATTTAAATGGAGAGTCTCTTTACAGCGCGATGTACGCAAGAAATAGCAGTGGTGGTTATGTTCTTCGGCATGGTGCTGATCGTCCATCCGAGAACTTAACATTGTTGGAAACTGGTGAACCTATATATTCCCCGATTCTACAAGTAAGCTGTTGCTTTGTTTTTCAGTTCATCTTCTATGAATTATGATGCTTCCTTTCATTTTTCTGAACACTTGTCACAAATCTATATTCAGGAAGGCCCCATTATGACAGCAGAGCTTATAAAAGAAACAGAGGAGCTTGTCTTACGGACAGGAAGGTATGCCAACCTTTATTATGTACTACCATACTGCTCGCATGTCACTAATCATATCTAAGGGAATAGTTCAATGCTGATCAAAGTTCATGTGATACCATCCTGTATCTCCACTTCTATTGCTAGGATTTTTGTTATTTAAGTAATAGTTTGTGATGCTGTTTATATTTATATTCTCAGTGTTGGTGCTGGATGCTCTCAACTTTTATCAGATATGCAGGCCTTCAAGGCAAGTTTAAAGCTGTTCTTCTCAGAGGCTGCAAGGCTGTTAGATTAAACTTCCTAAACAAGAAATTTCTTTTTCATAACAGGCTGCAAATCCAGGATGTGTCCTGGAAGACTTCGTAAGATGGCACTCTCCACCTGATTGGTCTGAAGATTGTGCAGCAAGCAGCACTACAGTAGGGGAGGGCTCATCTAGACGTGGTCGGCTAAGTGATAGAATGCAAACAAAAGGTGATAAGTCTCTCTCTCTCTCACACACACACACACACCGCACTACTACCCATATGACCATATTGCTTGGAGATTTGTGAAATTTATTTTTTTAGGAGAGCATAGAAGTACTACTCAATATCTTTTCTATTTGATGTGTTGTGGTTAACCAGAAGGAAACTTGTGGAAGGAATTATGGGAAGCTGCAAAACCTACACCTGCTGTTCAACAGACTCCCATATATGATGAAGATTTAGCTGTGTAAGTAGAAAATACATGGTGATGATTTTTTGTGTTGTATCTTTCATCACTCGTTAATTATAATGGACTAATTGAGCAATCTACTCTTGCAGGGAGAGCATCTTTGATGCCTGGGAAGTTGAACCATCAAAACTGTTTGAGCAGCTACTTGCTTCCGTTGTAAGTTCAACGTGTTTTTTTTTGTGTTGATGATTTTCTAGTTGTCTTGTAAGTTCGGTCTTATTTATCTCAAGACGAATGCTGATGGTTTACTGCTTGCTATTTGTGAATGTCAGCTCTCTGTATGCTTCATAGCAGCAGAATCGATGCTACCAGCAGATAGCAACCTGTCAAAATTATTCTATGACTGTAAAGACTACATTATTGGCATTTACCAAGATGACATGTCAAAAGAGAAGCTAGATGAGATCTGCAAGGTACTCTGCTTTTGTTTATCCATCCTATAAATTATGTTATGCATAGTATGAACATACTGATGCCATGTCAGGTTTATGAGACGATGGAGGCCATAGTAACCCACCCTGAAGAAGCTCTTCACATCATGGAGCAACCTGACGAAAAGTCTGTCGAGAATAGAAATCGCTTCAAGCTCAAGCTCAACTTTATTGGCAAAGATCGCCAACCACTGTGGAAGCGTGCACCAAAGGATGAGAAAAAATCATTGCCAAAGGATGAGGAAAAACCATCAGAGGAAAAGAACAGGAAAATATTCTCAAACCTTCTTGACAAGAAGGTTTCCATATTTTCAAAGAAGAATGTGAAAGCATCAGAGGTGCCGCCGCCACCCCCTTTATCTGCGTTGGGGCCATTTGATGAGAGTGAATGGACCATTTTGTAGTTGAAATTCCTGGGTGTTTCCTTTTTGTACAACTTGTAGAGAAGTGCCCCAAGCTGCCGGGAATAATCTTAAGTGTAAATACTCATCCAATTCATTGAACATTTTGAAATAAACTAAAAAAAGATGGAAGATTTCAATTTAGTAGAAGTGTCTGGACTTCATTCAGTTTTGTCCTGCAACTTGGACTGTTCCCATATCGAACTTTGGTGTAACTTGGACCAGCCGTTGTTTTTGTTCTAGTCATTCACATTTCTGCTGAAACCATTTCACAAATGTCAGGTTTGTTTGAGCATTTCGTAAACAGCAATTAAATCCACAAAGATCACAGACTTCGCCAGCTTGGTAGCACTACCGTTTGCCCCTCCTTTTCTGCAGATCACCTGATGCTGCCTTTGTAAAAAGCGCTTTCTTTCACCAATCGCTTTCTTTCACCAATCACCAGATGCTTCCTTTGTCACAAAAAATAATCCAAATGGGCGCACTGTTTTTATCATAACAAGAATTCAGACCGGCAAGGTGTGCATTAGATCGGTATCCCGCGGACGTCCGCTGCAGACTAGGAAGAAGATGCTTAAATCGATGTGCTGTTCTCCTGCTGAAGATCGATCGATACGAGAATTGAAAAAGGGGAACGGAGGAAAAAGGCAACCAATCTTGTGATGAAATGAGCTTTCCGTCGATTGCAAATCACGACCGATGCAGCTTTCAATGCCGATGCCACTCGATACTCCACACACACGTGACACGTGTGTGTATGGCCCTGTTCTGAATTCTGAAATCTTCCTGCAGGCAGTCGTTACAGCAAGAGAGTTCCGTGTGCTGCGAGTGCCAATCCAATCCGTTGGAAACACGTACGGCCACACGGCCGTCTGCACTCGGGCTCATGGCTTAAGCCTTTGACTATGGTTTTAGTTTATAGTTAAAATTATACTATTATAACAGTTAGTTTTTTCTAAAAAATAATAATAATAGAAATAAAATTTAAAAATGACAACACAAAGAAATAAAGAAAAAAAAGTAAAGACAATAAGCTAAAAAAAACTAAAATAAACTGAAATTAAAAGCCGACGCGTTCAAGTGGTTTCTAGTTTAAATAAACGAAAACCGAAATAAGTCAGAAGTTGACATCAGTTTGCCAACTTTAGGCTCTGGCGTGGCTTTTGGTTTTTGACTGAAATAATAATGCAGTGGTTTGTTAGCTTTTCGGATATATTTAATTTAAAAATAAAAATGGAAAAATAAAAATGATATTATTATAAATAATGTAAAGAAAAAGTAATCAAAAAATTAATGTGTTTTAAAACCCTTTTATTAGATAGAAGCGAGAAGGCATCCCTATTCGCAGCAGAGACTTAAATGTACGTGCCAACCACTTGCGTGAACATGGGATGTATCCACAGGCTCGCTGTACACTCTTATCCTTTGACTTCTGCTCTCACACTCCACTCTCCTCGTTTTCAGACTACCCATGGGCATGGCCATACCTCTCTCGCGAGCGCACACAAACGCCGAGTTGGCCTACGTCTACCTCCTCCACTACCCGCCGACGCGGCAGCTCTTGAATGCACCGTTCGCGCCATCCGCCAACCGACGGCCGCCACGAGAAACCACGACCACCTGTATCTCTATGCTTCTGTATGCACCACGTACGTACACCAATACACCCTCTCCGCTCTCTATAAATACCAACGCCAGTTGCCACCGCAAGAGCCATCCCAACAAGAACAGCGAGTCGCTAAGCTATCTGTAGCTAGCCTGTCATGGCTACTACTAGACACACCGTCCTGCTCCTGCTCCTCCTCGGCATTGCCGCGCAGCTGAGCTCCGTGGCTCTCGCCGGCTTTGGTCGCGGCCCATTCGGTCGTGGCTGCCGGTTCGGCCGCTGCCACGGCGATGGGTTAGGCGGAGGTGGTGGCTTTGGTGGCGGCGGAGGAGGCGGGCTCGGTGGGGACACGGTGGTGGCTTTGGAGCTGGAGGTGGAGGAGGGTTCGGTGGAGGTCATGGTGGTGGGTTCGGTGGTGGGGTTGGAGTTGGAGGTGGAGCCGGTGGTGGGCTCGGAGGTGGAGGTGGCTTTGGAGGAGGCAGCGGAGGCGGACATGGCGGTGGTTTTGGAGGAGGCGGCGGAGTCGGACATGGCGGTGGTGCTGGTCACGGGGGCGGGTTTGGATCTGGTGGTGGTGTAGGTGGTGGTGCGGGTGGTGGAGCCGGTGGTGGAGGTGGCTTCGGTGGCGGCGGCGGCGGAGGTCTCGGTGGTGGGCATGGCGGTGGCGGAGCGGGAGTAGGCGGTGGATCAGGTGGAGGCGTTGGTGGCGGCGGCGGTTTCGGAGGAGGTGGCGGTGGTGGGCTAGGCGGCGGCCATGGTGGAGGGTTCGGTGGCGGTGCTGGTGCAGGCGGTGGAGCCGGTGGTGGCGTCGGTGGAGGTGGGGGCTTTGGCGGTGGCGGTGGAGGAGGCCTCGGCGGTGGGCACGGTGGCGGGTTCGGAGGTGGCGCAGGCGTCGGCGGTGGTGCCGGCGGAGGTGTTGGTGGAGGAGGAGGCTTTGGCGGCGGCGGAGGTGCTGGTGGCGGCCATGGCAGTGGGTTTGGTGCAGGTGCTGGTGTCGGTGGTGGCGCCGGAGGAGGTGGCGGCTTTGGAGGCGGCGGCTTTTGATCGAGCAGCTTGATTATACCAGTGCTTAACTATTTTCTGAAATAAAGCATATTATTGCTAGATTTGAATGGTTTTCCGCTACATTTTTATTTCGTTGTTGTTATCGTTGATGTTGCAATTGCATGAAAGAATAAACGCGTAGTAAAAAAAATCTAGTTACCCTGTCTAATGTGATGATGATTCTGTTGAATAGCAAGGTTAAGGCCTATATAAAAGGTCTTTGACAAGCATCCTCTGTCCGAACAGAAAGCCAATCGATCGTTCTGAAGCCAATATTGATATCCATTTTCTGGTATATATGTGATGTTGATGTGCCGGCGGAGCGTGCTTAATTAGCAAACGGTGCATAAAAGCGAGTTTAGGAGAGTTAATCAAATACCAATTGGGTTAACGGTGCTTATTAACTTCATATTCTAATTGGGTTTGCTGTTCTAATTAAGTAGCTAAGAGGATGTTGCGGCCGTAAAATCTCTTAATCGACCACTCCACGTCTCCATGGTAAGAAGTACCTCGACAGCAATGCGCCGTGACAACTGAAACATTTCCAAGCAACAAAAAATCGACAAAGCATGTATCTATTATGGAGCAGAGCAAAGCCTTATTTTTCTGAGAGGGATGGGTTTTGGACGGAGAGTTTTTGATAGTAGAATTAAATTTGACAATTGATTTATTGAGGACACAATAAACTTGTAATATTTTTAGAGTATTAGAGTTTTTCATCGAACCTATTACTATGCCGTCTACGCATGTTCATTTTAAATTTAGTTGGTCAATTTTAATTTTATCTCCTGTGAGATTTATATGGATGGTATATCAAAAGAAGTGTAACTTCATCCAAACTACTATGATTCAATGGGTTAAAAATATTGGACGATCTGATATCTAGAAGCACTCCAAGGCTCCATCGATATCTAGAAGCACTGCACGACATTCCAACCGGAACATGGAGATCGAAGACGTCATATTGGCTACGTGCGTGCGCGCGTGAGGAACTCAGGGTGACACATTGTAAATTGCATGGCAGGATAATCAACGCTGATCAGAATCAAGATATTACCAGAACACCAGAATCAATAAAAGAGTACGTACGTCTTAATTCAAGGAACTATCAACAACATGACCGGTATACAAACCGAAATCGAACAACACCAACACCCATCGGCAAGCAAGCTAGGCTAGCTCTAGCCAAACTTATTAATCATGGGTTTTGATAATCATCATTTGAATGAAATTAACCCAAAAATCATCTAAATTCCTAATATTTGGATGTGCACAAAGATTTGTGCGCCACCACCTCCACTTTCTTCTTCAGCGACCCCTTCTTCCTCCTCGTCAGCGAGCCTGAGGGGGAGAATCTCATCCCCGCACCTAGGGTTCATTGTTCCCCAAGCATAGAGGGAGGCCGGGAGGTGGTGGCCCGGCAATGAGCAGCGGTGGGGGCGACAGGCGGGGTAGAAGAGTGGTGGGTGGTACCGGAGGGCGGCGGCGGTGGAAGGTACTAGCTATTAGATTGGGCGGGTTGACACGGCGGGACGAGGTAGGGGGCGGTGCAGCGAGGCGGTGGGGGCGGCGCTGGCCATGGGTGGTGGAGGAAAGGGAGGGGGTGGTGGCGGGGGCACCGTCAATGTGGGTGGTGGAGGAGGGAGATGGGGGAGACGCGTGAAGTTACTCTGGTAAGAAAGGAGCCATGGGAGGGGCTCGTCGCTGATGACGAGAAGGGGGCGGCGTGGACGGCGACGACGAAGGGGCGGCGTGGGGTGGGAGGCAGTGGGGTCGGAGTGAAATGCGGCTGTGGGGTGGAGTGAAATGCGACAGAGTTAAAGGGGTTAGAGTTAGGGTTGACGTACGAATCTCCAAGCAATCAAATGATGATAAATTTGGCTAATTTTTAGGAAGAAAATTTTTGGTTGATGGCTCTTGTTTAATTACCATGTCTTTGCTTGATTAGCTTGCAAGCTGGATAGACAGTTGTAGGCCTAGTTAATTACACGACCTTGCACGTCGGTCATGCATCTATGCGAGAGAATATCCGGCGCTTACGGTCCTTCCGTAGTTCTCTCCCTAAAATACGTTGCAAATGGTTATAGAAAAATCCAGAAAAGTTGGTGGCATTGACACAAAAAATCAATTTATCATACATACCACATAATTTTGAATCTAAATTTTGCTAAAAAGAAAATCAGAAAATGAAAGTATAAAAAGATAAAGGTACTGTTCACTGAAATTTGCCCTATATATTTTTGGGAAATCTTTTTATGACCATTTGCTCTATATTGTGAAGAGGGAGCACGGAAACACTGTAGACCGTACCGGATCATCGCATGTGTGCTTCTTCTGTGAAGATGCTGCATGCATGTACAAGTAACTTATCCGTTTTCCTTTTTGCGGTTCTACTATTTTCTTTTGAAATGATTTGGCTTCTGTGCTAATCAAGTTGATGGTAGTGTCAGGCACTTCAAATTGCGGGATAATCAGCGTTTTCGATGGTTCAAAAAACAAACTGTCTTATGTAAAGGTCGGCACGGCGGTCAGCTAGCATTTTTGTTAACTTGTCTCGACCTTCTAGTGCTCGTAGGATTCTTACTGCGTTCAAGTTCCAAAGTGGGACTTAGCTGTCACTTTTGCGCGCCTTTAAGGTACCACTCATTTGGATCGAAAAAGTAGCTTATGATTAAAATTTCACTGTAGTTGATTGAAATTGTACTGTAACTAATGGTGACTTATTTGACGTAATTAAATTTAAAAAATTAAAAATAAAAAACATACTAGCCCATTACGGACAATGCAAACGAATATGAGAAAAAAGAACCGGCAAAAAAACTCAAATAAAGCCAAAAAAATTAGAAAAATATAAAATTTAGAAATAATGAAAAATAAGCCAGAAGCTCAAACCGAAATGAGCGGGTCCTAAATCCCAAACGGAGCTGGTGTGCGTGATCTTACAATGCAATCTATAATTACGTCTGGTGGTCCACAGGGACATAGTATTAAGTTTTGTCATGCACTTCTATACATGCATGCACGGCTCCGGCTATCCTATAGTTTTATTAGTGATATACTCTAGAGATAATTCTGAAGATGATTGTATCACTTCTATGTTTATGATCTTTTGGATAATATGTTATTTTGTCCCTTGAATAAATGTCTTTCATATTGATCAACAAGTATGTGATTTGTTCGTGGAACTCTTTATTCATGTATTGATGTTATTCTAAATTATCTTTGATCTTATATCATTATGTGGGACAATTATGATTTACATATCAGCACATGTATTGATTGATGATCATGTTTCACGGATCATGAATATAGGATATCAAATCAATAATATGGACACATGTTAGAGAACATGATTTTAGATTGACCCACCATGAGACACTGTGGGAATTACTATATTCTTAAGTGTCATCAGTTGGTCTCATACATAGTATATGTAGGGTTCTTAGACCTGAGATCATCATTATTTCCAACATGTGTAATAGTTTACTTAGAGATTATTAAACACTACTTCATGATTGGGTGGTCATAAAGATAGCTTTCGGATTTACTATGAAACATGTGGAGGAATATGAGCGATCAAGATAGATTTTGCCTCTCCTATATAATAGGAGTTATATCTCTAGCCCTTGGGCCCATCGTAGTTGAGGAGTCAATCACAACTGAATAATCCACTATAGGTTCGATTGAAGGATCAAGCTATCATAGGATGGCACGCTTCTCGTCTTGAGTTCGATCTGGTATCATGAGGCAAAGGGATCAGTACATAAGTACTATATAGTTTTGTTCGATATGATCTTTATGTATATTTGAAAGTCATTATGTCCTGCAAGGGACCGCTACCGACTTATGGACCAGAAAGAAGTTTTCGGCCTATGGCCAAATATATATGAACTTATAGGGTCACACGCTTAATGGGCTAGAACGATAAGGGTTCGGGTGATAGTCTCCGAATGAGATACGATCTCTACTCGTATTGAATAAGGATCCGATTGGAGACGATATAAGGAGAGGTGTGGGGGCTAAGGGAGGTATCCTGAAACACACTCGTCGAAACCCTAGATGCCACCTCTCATAACCCTTATCGTGCGTGCTGGTGCTAGCACGCCGATGCACGGTGTTCCATTCCTGGACGTGTAGACCTCGATAGAGGCGCTGCTATGACTGTGATGCTGATCGGTACGATCACGAGGAGGAGACGGTTGGTCGGAGGATGATCGACTACTACCACTACACTGACGTGCTCTTCATTGAATCGGCTGCTTCAACTCTACTTCCATATGCACTGTGCGTCTAGTGGTAACAATCCATAATCTCTTACTCGTATGACTTCCTGTTTTACACGATAGAAAATTTTAATCTACGCTTATCCCAATAAGTTTGGGAATATGCTTGATGATATACTTCTGTAGTAATCAACTGGCTTGCTTGATTAGTGCAACGCATGATGATGCACCTCAAGTTTGCCTTCGCTCTTTCCTCGATTACCGTATACAAATGACGCATACGAATTCAAAAGAGACATGCTGCATATGATGCACCGCAAACCAAAGGAACGTGATTTATTCCTGATATTACAAAAGACCTGCTAAGTTTAGATTAAAGATCTACCAAGTACCATTACACTCACTCTTGTTGTAGGAGTACCATTGCGTTCACTTGTTGCAGGATCGAGAACGGTGACTAGAGAGGGTGAATAGGAGCCAATTCAATTATAAACTTTTCAAAATATTTTCCAAAAGAGAAAGCAAAGATCTTCAGTTGAATAGCTATGAGAAGCTATAAAGATCAGAGACCAATCATCCACAACGAAAAATCCAAGAAAAATTGAGCCAAATGGACCAAAACTTGCCCGACTGGTCTGAAATTAGTGCAATGGGCGGTCTGACCTCTCAAGGGTGGTCAGACCTCTCTTAGGGGCGGTTTGATCTCTCCCTTAGGACAGAACTGAAAATCAACACTATTTCAAATCTAAAAATCGACAAAACTTTTTATCCACAACTCCAATGAATTTAAACTTAAGCCAAGGCTAGATCATAATTTTAGGAACCTATCCCAATCAAAAATTTTGAAAGAATTTAGGAAAATTGGGATCATTTTGCTCTTGAAGCTCTACTGCACCAAAACATGGCTAAAACCACAAATTAAGCTAACTCTCAAACTAAGGTTCTAAATCACTTAAAATTTAGTATGCATCTTCTCTACGATGTCAAAAAATCCATTCCAATCAACGATCAAGAAAATTATTGCCAAAATTCTGACATTTTTTAATTTAAAGTAAGGTTGTACCAAAACTGGATAAAAGAGGAAATTTTTTCATATGCTCTCGCTCGTGAATTCTTGATGATCTAGATGACCTTCAATGGGTTCTTACATATTATAGCAAGTTAGATCATAATACGAACTCAAACCAAAATGCCCACAAGATCAAAACCTTAAAATCACCCTCTCTTGAGCCAAAATTGGGCAAACACAAAAACTTGCAAATAACAAGTGTCTAAATGAATGAGATATAGTCTCCAAGAGACATCTTCATCACTTATACGTCCCTGGTACAAAGAAAGATTAAGAGGGGAAGGAGAAGCATAAAAAACCAAGCCAAATCAAAATTTCATCACTTAAGCAAAGACAAAAAGACTTAGACAAATTTTGATCTCTATTGATATTTAGATGTGAATATTTACACCCACTCCCTAACCACACACAAGGTCTAAGTATGATAAAAAAAGTTTAGGCCACAAGTGAACTGTCCATATTTTCTTATCAGCTTAAGCTTTTGGTTGAATTGACTAGTGCATGCAACTCAATATTGAATTCAACGATGACACACGATACGACCTCGGGGGTTTGGACGTGGCCTGGGTTTCGACCGTGGGCCAAGAGGGTACAGATGAGGCCCTAGCTTTGGGTGTGGGCCATATGTCGTGACTATCGCTTCGGCCAGTGTTGCGGCAGCGGAGGAGGCCTCGAAGGTGGTGGTGGACTTGGGGTGGGGGGAGCCGGTGGCGGTGGTGGGAGGCAATGGTGGGCTTGGTGGAGGTAGTGGGCTCGTTGGTGGAGGAGGTGGAGGCGGTGGCGGGCTCAGGAGGAGGTGGTAAAGGTGGTGGCTTTCACAGAGGAGTCAACGATGGAGGTGGTAAAGGAGGTGGGCTTAGCAGTGATGGTGGTGGTGGCTTGGAGGCAGTGGCGGCGAGAAAGGTAGCGGCTTCGAAGCCAGTGGTGGTGTCGGCGATGGAGCTAGCGGCGGCAAAGGCCTTGGTGGTGGTGGAGGTGACGGAATGGGTGGTAGAGGAGGTGGTGGGCTTGGAGGCGGCGGGGGCAAAGGCGGTGCCTTTGGACCGAGCAATCGCGTGGGAGGTGGAGCCAGCGGAGGAGGTAGCCTCGGTGGTGGTGGCGGTGGTGACATGAGCTGTGGTGGAGACGGTGGGGTGGGCGGTGGCACCGATGGCGGGTTTGGTGGTGGAGGCGGCAAAGGGGTTGGCCATGGCGGTGGTCTCAGCGGTGGTGGTGGCTTGGGAGGTGGAGGCGGCCTCCGTGGTGGCAGGGGCACCAAAGGTAGTCTAGGTGGTGGTGCTGAAGGAGACCTTGGACATGGATGTGGACACGGTGGTGGATTGGGCGAAGGCGGCCTTGGCGACGGCACCGACATCGGCGTTGGTGTCAGCGTAGGAGTCGATTTCGGCGCAAGGGCTGGCGGCCGTGGACGCTAATTCCTCCGCCAGGCATGCATGCTTTGCACAATCATGCATCACGAAGACTTGGTCTCCTAGCCCGTGCGTGCATGTTGGACACGCGTCTGTGGTGCTTAACGAGTGTCATAACGTGCTTGCCTTTTTAGGGATCGATATAATTGGTTATTATCCGTTTACTTTGTGTACCTAGCTTATATAATGTATATAAGCTCATCACATGGAGATCAGACGGGCTAGATTTGTTTAGGTCTTTATTACATATGCCGGCAATGCAAGTGCAATTAACAATCACTGCGTGTTGGGAAGACTACAAGAGATCCTCAGTAATTATGAAGCTTGCTCTGGTCAAAATGATGATGAATCGCGAGAAATCAGTGGTTATGTTCAGCCGAAACATGCTAAGGAGCATGAAGAGGAAAATTCTCAACACGCTGGGTGTACACAGTGAAGCATATTTGGGACTTCCAGTATACTTGGAAAGATCGAAGGTGAAAGTTTATGGACTCAGAATATGGAGTCAGAAACTTATGTATAGTTTTGACCGATATAAATAAAGTTGTTACAATGTGTGCTATAATCAACTTATAGACTCCGCTTTAAAAAGAAACTCTGTTTAAAAGCTAATTACTATAGAAAAACTAAAAAGCAGCTTTTAGAAATTGGAAAGAAGAGGCCCAACGTTTCTTTGGTCATTTTACTAAAAGCTGTCAGCCAAGGGGTGGGTTTTTTTGGGGTTGTTGTAAGATCGAGGAGGCCGACTAGAGGGGGTGAATAGGCGGTTTAAAAATTCTCTACAAATTAATACTAATCAATTCAAGAGCTTTCCTATTTGCCTAAACCAAGTATATAATGCGGAAGCGAAACTCAATTTGGTTTAGCTCAAATAGCGCCTACAACAAATAAATTCGTCTAAGTGCACCAACAATTATATCCTAGGTCAAGGTTTGCAATCCTAGATTTACAAGCAATCAAATTAAGTCTATTAATGTAAATTGCTTGAAAGTAATTTGAGCACAAGAGAGCAAATCACAAATGACACAATCTCTTTTTACTGTGGTGTTCGGAGACTTGCCGGTCTCCCCTAGTCCACGTTGAGGTAAGCCCGAACAAATTGGACCGGCTCCACGAATTAAGCCTTCCACCTCAATTCCACTAGTGGTAGCTCTTTTCCGCTTCGGGTAGGTGAGCTCCAACCTTCACAATTTCGCCGGGTCTTCTCACAACTTTCTTTGAGAAGATCACTGCGCACGACGCCCCCCACGCTGTCTAGGAGTCGACAAACTCCAAGAGTAACAAGTCAAGTCCCTCACTTGACTCTCACCACGTGCAACGAATGCACAAGCTCACTTGGACACAAAGTCCACCTCTAGATGCAACACATGCACTCTAGATCCTCTCTCCCTTCTCACAAAGTGCAACACATGCACAATTGAGTGGAAAGCCTCATTCTAGCTCAAGAACACAAGAATGAATGAATCAACAACTTCTCCAACTGGCAACAAGGGGATATTTATACCCCACACAAGAAAACTAGCCGTTTGAGCCAAATCTCTGAAAAATCAGGAAATCGAATACTGCAGATTATAAACCGAACTTCGATTTCCTCATAACGTCGAAAAACTAGCCGTTGGACCAAAATCGGAACTACCGCAGTACAAATTGCGGAACTTCCGATTTTCCCGAGGCCAAGTCATTCAAAAAGGCGCTCTTTGGAAAAAAAATGTTCCGCTCGAAAATAGAAACTTCCAGAAAATCGGAAGTTCCGACTTTTCCCAGTACTTCCGATTTTTTCGGAACTACCACAGTACAAATTTGCGGTACTTTCGTCTCCAGTTTTTCAGCACAGGCGATACTCGGAAAAACGGTCATAACTTTCGACTCCGATGCCGGAATTGAGTGATCTTGGACTCTCTGGAAAGCTTATTCAGAGGGCTACACAACCCATCTATTTGCATGATCTCAAACATATTAGATTAATGCAGAAATCACAACACATCCAAGAGTCACTACCATGGTCTAAGTCCAAGGAAATAGCACAAACAATTTTAGACCATGCCAAGAGATAATGCATGATCTCTAACTTTTGCAAAACACATTTGCAAACTTAGATCATGCTAGAAGGATTAGATACATGGACTTCAACCTTTTGCAAAACACATTTACAAAGTATAGTCACATGTTATAAGGATTATATGCATGAGCCTCAATTATTTGCAAAACACATTCGCAAATAATGGCATCATGTCAAGATGAGCGAGAGCAAGTGAGGTTTGAGCTATCAACACATGATGAGACTCAAACTACTAGACATGACCTCTCTTAATAGTACGACAACCTACACTAGCAATCCGGTCTTCCAACCAAACACCAAGACCGGTAAAAGACTAGGAACACATCCTTAGCCCTAACTAGTCATACCTTTGCCTTGGGTCATCGTCTTGATAAGCATCAATTCATGATGCATTCTTTTCATCAATTCCATCAACACATGATGGTCTTCACATGTCTTGATGATCAACATATGATCATCTCCATTTGAACATACATCAACTCATGACACATCTTCTTCTCGATGCCTTTCAACACATAAATCCATCTTCTTCTTTGATAACCTTCAACTCATGAAGTTATCTTCTTCTCGATCTTGACTTGATGATTTTCAACACATGAAGTCATCCCAGGTCGTCCTCATTTGTGGAACCTAACCTATTCATCCAACTCATAGAAAATGTTAGTCCACAAAACAATTGTCATCAATTACCAAACTTCACCATTAACACATAGTGGAGGGACTAGATTCAACAATCTTTCCTTTTTGGTAATTCATAATAATCTCAACAAATATTGAGATATAAAATTGATTTGCGAATATACAACTTGTACACAACAAATGTATACTCTAAGATAAGCTTTAAACAAAGCTTACTTATCCGGTTGTCAAAAATCGTTCATCCATTAACACATAATGGGGAAGCTAGATGGCAACCTGATTACTCATGAGTATATATGAACTACACAAGTTATATATATACTCAAGAATGTATTTCAAAGTAAAGATCCCAAATATGCCTATTGAAAGAAGCATGGATCAATACTCATGAAACTCCAAAATATATATAGAGCTCCCCCTAAATGTGTGCATACAAGTGTATATAAAGAAAGACATATGCACATATTCATTTTAGATTAATTAAGGAGTTCAATCTATATTTTGGATTTAAGGAATGCATTTGTAAATGAGAAAATGATTTTGAATGCATACCTATTTGATTTCACATTTCCATCCAAATGAGACTAAGTATAAATAAACTCAAACAAACATATTAATCTTATGTATGCATTTGTCATTATCACCAATACATTATAAAAGTATTTGTCATTAATATCAAGATCTCATAATGGTATTTGTCATTAACACCAAAAACAATTTAATCGGGTCTTGATCTTTCAATCTCCCCTTTAACCAAATTAATCGGAGCTTGATCTTTCAGCTGTGGTTTATGACTTTTGGCTTAAAATTTTGAATTCTGGCTGGTCGAGTGAATACGGAGAGAAATACTCATATACGATTTTGATCGATATATGAAGTCGGGATAATATCTACTATAATCAGCTTATAGACCTCATCTAAAAAACACTCTATTTAAAAATTAGTTAACGTAAAAAGTCAAATCATAAGCCAAAAAAATCACCCCTTACGGATCAAAGGAAGAATATGGATGTTCTTGGTGGCACATGGAATACTGATAGTGGCAAAAGGAAAATTGATGTGATACATCCGTTGCTTGCTGAGTATTGAGAAGAGTTGGCAAAGGTGTACTATTCTAGTTTTTGTGTTGTGTATCTTAAATAATTGACAACACAAATTCTAAACTTTTACAAACAAAATAAGTGGAGTTTTTCTCGTCCATGAGTTGGTTAATCATGAGACTAAATTTTTTTCACTAAAGCAATCATATAATATCCATCGAGCACAATAATTAACTTTAAATTTAAAAATTGCGTAAAAAAATTCCCATCCCACAAGTAAGCCAAATTATACCATGAATCGCATGCACATATAGATGCAGATCTGTCCACAAAAGATTCTTAAGATAAAGGGTGCATTCTTTTTCAACTACGACTGATGGCTACGACTGATATTTTTTTGGGCATAGCATGAGTGCTTGTATAAAAGAACCGAATACCAATAAACCATTTCAAAAATGCTATCCCGATAAACCGCTTCAAAAAAGTGACGAAGAAGCCGTCTTGTTTGTTTGTCCAGAAAAATCATAAGTTATAAACTAAAAAGGACAAACCAAAGTCATTGTCTCACCGATTCAAATATTCTTAGGAGCCAACATTTTAGCATTGGAAATATCTTTATGTGGGTTCTTTTTAACTATGGCTTATGGACTATAATTGTGTCTTATGATTTTTGTCCTAGTATGAGCATTTGTGTTAATGAACCGAATGTTAATAAACTGATAAGATGATTCAGAAAAGCTGTTCCAATAAACCGCTTCAAAAAAAGGATAAAAAATCATCTCATTTATTTATTCAAAAAGCCATAAGCCCATAAGTCATAAACCATGAGCTGAAAAGGACCGGTAACGACTCCGCTTAAAACGGTTTTAGATTTTGGTCTGTGACTTCATAATTTCATTTTTTGTTTATTGTGTTTTTTATTTTTCGTTTTATTTCTTTTTATAGTTTGTGATGATATATTTATTTTTTATTTTTAAAATTTAATAATGTAGAAAAAATTAATAGTAGTTATAGTATATTTTTAGTTGCACTGTATAAAAATAGTCAAAGACTAGTAAATCCTTAGAAGCACTACGTACCGTTGGAGCTAAATGTTCTTTTAAAATTTAATTGCGCAGAAAAAAACGAGAAAACTCTCATTGATCGATTCCGTTCGCATCTGACACGACCGGCGGTCCTTCCGGCGCACACTTCCCCGCTGACCCGGTCAGCCCTTTCCCGAGCAAGTTCCCGCCATTTCGTCGCCTCCCTAGCCCATCCTAATCCCCAATACAACGCCCCCCTAATTCTCCACTATTAAAATCAGAATCTAGCAAACCCTCCCACTTCCGTAGTCCTAACCACCTACCCCTCCCCTCGTCTCCTCTGTCCTCACGCCGCCGCCGCCGCCTTCGCGCCATGGGGAACGGGGAGCCCTCCGGTAAGTGGCCTCCGAACCCTAAACCCCCAGAACCCCCCAAACCCTAACTCCATCCTCCATCGCAGGCTCCGGCAGCCGTCGGCACCGCCGCCGCGACGACGATGTCCCCTCCGACGACACCTCCGACTCCGACTTCGTCGTCGATTCCGAGGACGAGGTCGAAGAGGACGGCGCGGTCGCGCCTGCGCCTCCGGTGCCCGTGGTGGTGCCGCCGCCGCCGCTGCGGCGCAAGGAGAAAGGGAGGAAGAAGAAGAAAGCGAAGGGCGACGAGGACAAGCCGCCTCTGCCGTGGCAGGAGTGGGAGGGGGCTAATAAGAAGTGGCTGGACGAGCGCGTCGGGGAAGGGGAGGTGGGGGAAGCCTCGGCGGCGGTGGTGCCGACGGCGGAGCCGGCCCCGGAGGTGGTGCTCCGGCTACTGCGCTTCCAGAAGGAGTGGCTCGCGTGGGCGCTGGCGCAGGAGGCCTCGGTCTCGCGTGGCGGTATCCTCGCCGACGAGATGGGGATGGGGAAGACCATCCAGGGCATCTCGCTCGTCCTCACCGCGCGCCGGCTCCGTCCCCCGGGACCTCCCCCGCCCTCCGCCGGACCGTCGCTGCTGCTGGGCCCCTCGATGCGGCGGGTGGGGTGCACGCTGGTGATCTGCCCCGTGGTGGCCGTCATCCAGTGGGCGCAGGAGATCGAGCAGCACACGGCCAAAGGCAGCGTGCGCGTGCTGCTGTACCATGGCGCCCGACGAGTCGCACAGAAGTATGATTTCAACAACTACGACTTCGTGATCACCACCTACTCAACCATCGAGGCAGACTACCGGAAGTACATCATGCCACCCAAGATTCGGTGCGAGTACTGTGATAAATTGTTCTACCCCAACAAGTTGCAAGTGCACTTGAAGTATTACTGTGGTCCTGATGCGCAGCGCACGGAAAAGCAAGCGAAGCAGGAGAGCAGGAAGTGGGGTGGCAAGAAGGGAAAGGGGAGAAGTGGTTATAAGAGGAAAAGTGGTGGTGAGGAGGAGGATTATGAGGAATGGGATGAGGAATTGGGCAGCCAATCAAGGGGGCAGTCACCTCTGCACTCAGTGCGGTGGGAGCGGATTATCTTGGATGAGGTGATTTCTGTGCCCATCTTGTGGCATTATAATGTTTCGGAGTGATACATTTCTGGTTATAGTTGCAGTTAGATCATCAAGCTTCTTGATTTAAGATGCGGTAGCCCAATGAGAACAATTAGTAGTTCATACCATCAAGAGCCTTTTTTTTCTGAACTAGGGATGCAACCCCAGTTTCTATTATACAAACTAACATGAGTTCAGATTACATTGACCAAACAGACAAAAGCGTATCCTACAAGGGATCAAAATAGTAAACAAAATTGTGGGACAATGCCACAGTGGTTTCTAACAACTGGCATACAGATTATTTTTCTTTGATTTATTATATAAAAGTACTTGATCAGTTGGGCTGGGGAAACTTAAGTTTCCTTTTTACTATATCTGATTTGAGCAAAAGGCTGAAATGTTAGCCTCCATGTAAACCTGGTATTATAGGTGAGGGCAGAACATGTTATCTCTACTCTGTTTAATTGTATATTCTACTGTTTTAGGTGATACACTAGGAGTTCTGGTAGCTTAATGATGATGATAAAGGGGCTAAGGGATCTTTACCTGGTATAAGAGCCAACAATTTGTCTTTTACATTTTGTTGTCCACTTGTCCTACATTCTAATGTGTGGGGTGATACATGCAATAATAAAAAATTTGTAACTTGATTCCTATTTGATTCAGAAAAATTGAATTAGTGTAATGTAGTTTTTTACAAGGGAGTACAAGTTAGGTTGACTTGCCACATTGTACTATGCAGACTGTCACATTGCAAGCATATGTATTTTCTGCTAATCTAATTTTATATATCAATGGTTGTCATACCATGTAGATAGTGTAAAGCAAGATAACTGAACAAGAAGTTATGCAAACGGCGCAAGGTTCGAGTATTGATTTCCATTTTTTCCTGGCAGCCTTATCTTCTGGTATTATTGAATATTCTTGTTCTGTCAGTGTTTTCCAATACTGAGAATATGTGGACTGGAAGCCTGGTGTCGGGTCTAAGGGAGCTTATCCAACAATACTTGTCCTTTTTTTCATTTTTTCTTTTCTCTTGATATGTTTCCGTAGATAATGTAGATATTAGGTTTTATCAAGTGTTTATATATTTGTAGATTGCTATTGACTTAGTGTCTTTGGTTAATCATGAGATTGTTTGGTGAAATGTGAAGAATTAAGACAATTTGTATATTTTGGGAAACACACTGTTGTTTTGGTTCCATTACTTTTTAACACAGTGATATTTTTGTCTTTTTAGATTTGTATATCGACCTGTCAGTATTTACCTAATGTTCAATGAACAATGATGATCCTAGATCTTTTTTAATTATTCATTCCTTCCATCGTTTTCTGCAGGCTCACTTCATAAAAGATAGGCGATGCAATACTGCAAGGGCTGTTTTTGCATTAGAATCAGAATACAAGTGGGCTCTGAGTGGAACGCCCTTGCAGAATCGTGTCGGAGAACTTTACTCACTGGTCTGCAACTGTAATATGAAGAATCTAACCTATTTCCTTTTTAGCTTATGTGTTCTTAACTGTTGTTTTCTCAGATTCGCTTCTTGCAAATCTTCCCCTACTCAAACTATTTCTGCAAGGACTGTAACTGTGAGATACTAGATACCCGGTAAGATCTGCTACAGTGCTACTACTGTCTATGAAGCTCTTTCCTGTATAAGATTTTTTCTTTTGCGGGTATCTATCTGTGGTGGTATAATTTACATCCAGTCGTGTTACTAAGTTTATGCTCAATGCAATATCAGTATATTACCTTGGAAACAAATCCCTATTCAATGGTTAAATTTAGAAAAGATAGGGATGTTTCATCATAAGATAGCATGATTTGGCAAATGGGTTGCAACCACCAAATGATTTATTAGTTAGAATTTAAAAGCAAGCTACTGTTGCGCCCTTTTAGATTATCACACAGGTTATGACTTATGAGTTGCTACTGTTCCCATTGTTTTTTATTTCCTCATTTAGATTGAGGACCTCACCCTACCACTAATCTCCTGTAGTATGAAGAAACAATGTGACTGTGGTCACTCATCTGTCAGACACTTTTGCTGGTGGAATAAGGTCAGCTACAGGGTTTGGTTATGCCACCTTAGTTTTTCATATTTTTTGTTTATGGCATTAGCATGCTGACAGAAGGCCAATCTTTAATAGTACATATCGAGACCAATACAATTTGGGTCGGCAACTGATGAGGGCCGAAAAGCCATGGTTCTTCTGAAGGAAAAGGTTCTAAAGGGCATAGTGTTAAGGCGCACGAAGAAAGGCCGGGCTGCAGATCTTGCTCTTCCACCAAAAATTGTGAGTCCACGTATTTTTAAGCATTCTATACACATGAAGAATTGTAGTGCCCCCATTTCCATATGTGTAAGTACCAGTTTCAAGCAATTATTTTTTTACATGATAGGTGACATTGAGGCGGGACTCTTTTGATAATAATGAGATGGAATTCTATGAAGCTTTATATACTCAAAGTCGCACGCAATTTGATTCGTGAGTTCTCATTTCCTACTCATGCATACAAACTATCCAGTAGACATCCTGTAGTTATTATGCGGAATGGTCCTTGAAGAGTTGGATACCCAATTTGTTCTGAACAATGAACCCATTCTACTAGTATCTAATTGTGCTCTGATAACACTAATAGCTTGAATTTGTCAACCATCATTGCTAAGAACCAATGTTCAAGCTTCACCCATTTTTTAATTGGTTCTAGATTTAATTCACACCAAACCTGTAGAGTTTTGGTTATAGTAGAGTTATCGTATATAACAACAAAATCTTTTGTCTCAAACAAGTTAGGGTAGGTTGGGAATGAATTCTCCTCAAGGTTAAAGAAACGAGAGTCTTGTAATAAAACCGACAAAACAAAAACCCTAAGTCTGCATCCTTTCATCGAGCAAAGGGTCTAAAACACCGCCCATAAACCTTCTTCTTATGTCATGGTTCCGGTACGTAGATCGCTAACTTCCATGTGCTCCTATCTAAAGCTAATTCTTTGATTACATTCTAATCTCTTAAGTCTCTTTTAACTGATTCCTCTTATGTAAGTCTTGGTTGACCTCTATCTCTTCTTGCGTTTTCGGTATGTCTTAAACTTCCATTATGTATCGGTGCCTCAGGAGGCATCCGTTGGAGATGCTCAAACTATCTGGACAAGTTTCTCTTCAATTGGTGCTACCCATCCTATCATGCATATTATCATTGCGGATTCGATCCCGCTTTGCGTGACCTTAGATCCACCGTAGCATCCTCATCTCTGCTACACTCATCTTCTGTATATGTTGTCTTTTAGTTACCCAGCATGCCGCTCCATATAATATCACAGGTCTGATTGCCGTCCTATAGAACTTACTCTCTAACTTTTAAGGGATTTTTTTATTACACAGGACACCCGATGCTTGGCGCCATTGCACCCACTCCGCTCTTATCCTGTGGCTCACGTCTTCATCAATCTCGCCGTCCCACTGTAGCATCGATCTCAAATATCAAAAAGTGTTCTTCCTAAGCATTGCTTATTCTTCCAGACTAACAACTCCATCATTTGCCCTGGCACCGTTGAAATCACACCATATGCTTAGTTTTAATTCTACCAAGTTTAAAGCTCTTTGATTCTAAAGTCTTCCTTCATAACTGCATATTCCTATTGACACATATCTTACTCTTATCAATTAGCACTATATCATCAGCGAAAAGCATACACTAAGGGATATCTCCTTGTATGTCCCGTGTGACCTCATCTATCACTAGGGCAAAAATGTATGGGCTCAACATTGATCCTTGGTGTAGTCCTATCTTAACAGGGAAGTTATTAGTATCACCACCACATGTTCTGACATTAGTCACAACATCTTCGTACATATCCTTGATTAGGATAACTTTGTTGGGATTTTTTCCTTTGGAGCGTCCACCACATGATATTTCTTCGCATTTTGTCATATGTTTTCTAAGTCGATAAATACCATGTGAAGATCCTTCTTTTATTCCCTATACCTCTCCATCAACTGCCATGTTAAGAAAATCGCCTTCGTGATCGACGCCCCGGGCATAAAACCAAATTGGTTTGTCACGCTAGTCACCTTTCTTAAACGGTGTTCAATCATTCTCTCCTAAAGCTTCATTGTGTGGCTGATGAGCTTAATTCCTCTAAAATTAGTACAACTTTGAATGTCTCCTTTATTTTCGAAAATTGATACTAATGTGCTTTACCACTCGTTAAGCATTTTGTTCGACCTAAAAATGCTATTGAACAAATTAGTTAGCCAAATGATCGTCACTTCTCCAAGGCATTTCCACACCTCGACAAGAATATTATTAGGCCCTAACACCTTACCCCCTTTCATTCTTTTTAAATCCTCTCTTACTTTCGACTCCTGAATTCTTCGAACAAACCGCCTATTAGTGTTGTCAAAACCATCGTCCAATTCAATCATACCATCCTCATTGGCTCGATTGAATAGTTCATTGAAGTAATCTCTCCAACTATCCTTGATCTCATTATCTTTCACCAAAAGTCTATTATTGTCGTCTTCCTTTCTTGATGTTTAGTCATCTTGTGGACATCTTTCTCGTCATCCTTTGTGCTTAGTTTCTAATAAATTTCGTCATAGGCCTTGCCTCGTGCCTCATTCACCACTTTGCATTTTTTGCTACTTTGTACTTCTGTATGTTGTCGTTGCTCCTATCATGATGCATGTGCTTGTAGCATATCTTCTCGATAGCCTTTTGTATTTCTTCGTTCCACGACGAAGTGTCTTTAGGTTCACATCTTGTCCCTTGGGTCACTCCAAGTACTTTCGTAGCCATTTTTCTAATACGAGTTGCCATCTTCGTCCACATACTATTTGCTTTTCCCACATTCCATGTCCTTTCCGTAATCATCCTCTCCTTAAACGCCTGTGAGGTGTCCCCTTTGAGTTTCCACAACTTCGTTCTCGTGTCTTTGGCAACCTTAGCCTGTTGAACCCGTATCTTTAAACGAAAGTTAGAGACTACCAACTTATGTTGCTGGACAACACACTCTTTAGGTATAATCACTGGCTCATTTGTCTTTTCCTGACAAGGACAAACACGATTTGGCTATAATGTTGAACACTGTTAAAGGTAACTAAATGGAACTGTCTCTTTCTAAAAATGGTGTTAGCTATCATGAGATCATAGGGTATGGCAAAGTTCAAAATATCTTCCTATCACCATAACCAAAACCCCCCATGCACCCTCTGAAACCCCCACTAGTTGTACCGACATGACCGTTGAAATCGCCTCCGAAGAAAAGTTTCTCACTATTAGGCATATTTCTAACCATGTCATCTAAATCTTCCCAAAATTGTCTCTTAGCTGCCTCATCTAGATCTACTTGTGGAGCTTATGAGCTAACAACATTCAAAACCAATTCGCCAAAGATTAGCTTGACTAGGATAATCCTATCTCTCCTGCCTCCTCACGTCGACAACTTCGCTCGTGAGACGCTTATCGATTAAGGTGTCCATTCCATTCCTATTTCGTTCTGTTCCAATATATCACAACTTGAAGCCAGTATGCTCCATCTCTTTCGCTTTCTGACCCGTCCATTTAGTCTCTTAAACGTACAAGATATTTACACGTCTTCTAATCGCCGTATCAACAAACTCTCTTAACGTGGCTGTTAAGGAGCCTACGATCCAACTACCCAGACCTATCGTACTCTCCTCGGCTGGTTTCCTTGCCTCTCGCACTCATCGAGTAAGGTGCAAAGACTCTTGCACATTTTTCACTACATCCGGGCGCCAACATAGCTCGTCACAAAAAGAGTGATGTCTTGGCCCTTGCTTATTTATCACCACACCTGGGTTTGAATATGGCGTGTCGCTAAGAAGGTTATGCCCCAACGAATAGTAGAAGTATGGTATACTGTAAAGAAATTATGTTGTTAGTTTCATGGTTCCATGCAATTTTAGGTAGAGCAGGTGTGTGTTTTTTTTTCTCATAAATGGATGGCTTTTGTTAAGTAGCTTATGCAAATGTTCCTTTCCTTTTCTTCTTTCAAAAAATTTAAGGCTTTTTACCATTACACCGTTTTCTCCAGATATGTCGATGCTGGAACGCTGATGAACAACTATGCTCATATCTTTGACCTCCTCACAAGGTTGAGACAGGTGGGTTCTTGTAAGAATGGTTACGGTTGACAAATTTCTTAAGATGGCCTTAGAACGCCTTAGGTGTCTTGTTCATGTAGATGGGGCAACAGAGCATTTAATCATATGCTTATAGTCTGTCTTACTATGCCATTGGTTTCTTATAGAATTGCACCGTTAATTATTCTCTTTGAGAAAGTAACATGTATTGATTGTTCCATCAGGCTGTTGATCATCCATACCTTGTAGCATTTTCTAAGACAAAAGAACTTCGTGAAGGATGCAAAAATGAAGGAAATGAGGCCATGGAAAGCCAATGTGGTATATGTCATAATTTGGCAGAAGATGCGGTGGTTAGTAGATTACCCTAAAAAAATACTTATTTAATCTCATGTGCTATTTTCTTGTTTTCCACTGATTACAAGCTGACTTTCACACATTGATTTTTTTGTCAAGGTTACCTTTTGTGGTCATGCATTCTGCAAGACTTGTTTGATAGACTACTCTGCAACTCTTGGGAATGTTTCATGTCCATCTTGTTCAGAACCCCTTACTGTTGACTTAACAACACAAAATTCAGGAGAAAAGGTCACTGCAAATGTGAAGGGTAGCAAACGCTCCGGAATATTAGGCAGACTTCGAAGCCTTACAGATTTTAAGACAAGTACGAAAATTGATGCCTTGGTAAGTTGATCAGCTTGGTCTACATATGTTGTCGTCTGCACTCAATTGTATATATTGCCATGCTTTGTTTGTATGTCTAAAGGAAGAAACCAAAATATATTCAGGCATAATGGAAGATATATGTCTAGCAGTTTTCTAGGGAATCCTTGCAAGTCAAAATGTCATTTTAGTTTGGATGGAGTAGACACATGAGACCATACATGATTCCATACACTTGTGATAGTAGTTTGATGAAAGGACTTAAGTCCCACGACATGAGGCAGATATCTATTTATTTGGATTTCATGGCTCGTGGGGGGTATACAGCCTCGGACTCAACTAATGACCTGGAAGTCTATAAAGCTCATTTTGGCCTCATGTAATGGAACTTAAAGTGTCCCTTGTATCTACTACCAATTGATTCATGTGATTATTCTATCCATACTCAACATGATTTTTTTTGTAATTTACCCTATTCTAATGTTGAGATACGTAGTAATATCCATGATGAAATGGTTTTGACAACCTCTGGGGAGAAGCCTTTTCTAACTTCCCAGGGGTAATATCCATGATGAATCTGATAACCTGGGAAGAAGCCTATTCTAAGTATGGATCGAGGATTACAAAAGGCTTTTTCGAGTTCATGGTTTGCTGACCACTAACGTACAATAATGTTGTACTGGAGAAACTTTGAGATACCCATTTTCCTTATTGCTGAATTTGTTTTCCTTTATGCAGAGAGAAGAGGTGAGAAACATGATTGAGCATGATGGTTCCGCCAAAGGGATTGTGTTCAGCCAGTTCACATCGTTCTTGGATTTGATTGAATTCTCCCTACAGAGGGTAAAGTATTGGGAAATTTGTTATGTGTGTGGAACATTGCAGCCTTGTTTATTGATGATTGAAATAATTTAAGATGATTTTACAGTCTGGCATCAAGTCTGTGCAACTTAATGGGAAAATGAACATTGCCGAGAAGGGGAGAGCTATAGATACCTTCACCAATGATCCGGACTGCAGGATTTTTCTGATGAGCTTGAAAGCTGGAGGAGTAGCTCTCAATCTCACCGTTGCATCTCATGTGAGTTCGGTGCACCATCTCCCTTTTGTCTACTTTTAGACAGCAAAAGCCCTAACCTTGCTGACCATTCAAAAAGGAAAAAAAAAATGGTGCATACTGGTGATATAATACATGCTGGGCAGGTTTTCTTGATGGACCCTTGGTGGAATCCCGCAGTCGAGAGCCAAGCCCAGGATCGAATCCACCGAATTGGCCAATTCAAGCCAATCAGGTGCAGTAGCAGTGTGGCACTTCCGTTACCTTGCTATTTTGACATGATTGGACACGTTTCTCCTGAATCATATCGGCCCCTTTCCCCGTTTTGCTGACTTGACCTACTTTCTGACACTGATATCACAGAAGCGTGAGGTTTGTGATCAAGGACACGGTTGAAGAGCGTATCCTGCAGCTGCAAGAGAAGAAGCAACTCGTGTTTGAAGGGTAATCACTTCTCACCCAGTATCGCTGATGCATGATCTTTCAGAGCTATATGAGACTGGTGTTCGAAGAGTGTATGCCTGCTGATACTTGTCTTCCCCTGTCTCTTTGCAGCACCGTTGGCGACTCACCAGAGGCCATGTCGAAGCTTTCAGAGGCTGACCTGAAGTTCTTATTCCAGATCTAACCATCCCAGCTAGGAGGTATTACCAGTTCGTCCTAGGAATTCTGACATCTAGGAACCTTGACAGGGCCATCAACTGCCAAGGCGCTCGCGTGGCATATTCGCATGCCTTTTGGGTCCCCAGAATGCTCTCTATTTTTTTTACCCTATATTGTGCTGTTATACTGACACTGTACATGCAAGTGCAACAACATATGTAACCCCACTTTACATGTTTGGGAAAGAAGGGATGCTATTGGGCTGTGTCGGCATGTCAGGAGGCTAGGTAAGGCATGTGATGCAAATCGCACAAGGAAACACCGGCATTTGCCTGTGCTAGTGGGGGGCATGTTTAACTGCCCACACGTGACCGATGCGTTGAATCGCTGCACGCGATCGGAACGGAAGGCTGATTGATCTCTGCCGCAGTCAGGCAGGCCCACAGCACAAGCCGGTTGGTGATGACCTGTATTTGCACTAGCACAAGAGAGTGGAGCTGCCAGTGTCTGGACCATCCATCCATCCACCCAAAAGGCACGGTCAGCCGTTCTCGCCTCATAGTGCAACGATCCTTTCATCCTTGCTCTTTCCTCCGACGAGATTGTACGAGTGGTCATGACTCTTTCTGACTATGAGAGCTAGACGAGGCTTTGAAAGTTCAGTCTGCTCGGTCGATCAGATCGCCTCGATCGAGGACAGGCATGACCCCAGTGGCCAAAATTGGCAGACCTGGACTGAACATTCCATTCCCATTAAGGTGCGCAAGCTGGCGCTCTCAGGTACACAGCCACACAGGCACCTATCTATCTAGCTAGCTAGGAGTATCTACGATGTATCTATCTATGTATCTGATGGCCTGATCGTTCCGGCTTGAGACAGACAGCCCAGCTTCAGCATGGACCAGGATCGTACGCGCGGGCAGGACTAGGACGAGACGACCCGTCTAGATTGGGAAGGGCCACATGTGACTACCCATGTTATTATTATCGGAACGTAACACAAGTCTACAGATTACTATCCTATAAGAATTCTCTGTCTTACCAAATAATAAGTCATACTTAGAGTTAGCAATTGTGCCTATTTACCCATGTACCAGTGGGTAGGGGTGGAAACGGATCGGATACGGTCGAATAGTCTCAAATACGAATACGAATCCATATTTTTAAAACAAATACGAATACGAATTCGAATATTTTCAAATAAGGATACGAATATTCTCGAATACGAATACGGATATTTTCGAATACAGATTTTCTCGGATACGAATATCGGATAAAACGGATTCCTAACGGTTTTGCCGATTTTTCATCGGTTTTTGACCGGTTACCAGTTTTAAACCGCCTAAATTCAAGTTTTAAATCACAAAATTTGTACGGATTTTTCATGGGCTCTAGAAACGGATCGAATACGAATAGAATAGTCTCGAATACGGATACGGATACGAATATTCTCGAATACGAATGCGAATACGAATACTCTCAAATACGGATACGAATATTCTCGAATACGAATACGAATATTTTCGAATACGGATTTTGCTTACTATATTCGGATTTTTCTCGAATACGAATATCGGATAAAACGAATTATCCGTTACCATTTTCCACCCCTACCAGTGGGTAAATATCTTAATAGAACTGAGTATGAGATATTATTTTTGCCCACGGATATGAAAATAGGGGAAACTTGCTACCCATCGGGTAGACGGGTATGGGTAAGGGTAAGCTCTACCTGTACCCGTCTTGCCCGTTTACCCGCAACATATATACTATCAAATAGACCAACACACTCAGTACTACCAAAGTTCGAAACCCTAGTCCCAGTCGGCCAGTCCCCACTCCGCTCTCCCGACCAACTGCCGCCCACCCACCCCCACCCAACTGCCCCTCCCACCGCCTTGCCATCGCACGCCCCCCCCCCGCGCTGCCCCTCCCCCCACCCTGCCGTTGCTCCTCACCGGTAGATCTAGATCCCGGCCGTCGACCATCGCCCCCACCTCCTCCCGGCCGCCGCCCCTCCTCACAGCCACCTGCAGATCCAGATCCCGGCTACCGACCGCCGCCCCCATCCTTCTCTCGTCTGTCGCCCCTCTTCAAGGCCGCCTACAGATCTAGATCCCAGCCGCCGACCATCACCCCCATCCTCCTCCCGCCCGTCGCTCTTCCTCATGGCTGCATGCAGATCCAGATCTCGGCCGCTGCCCCTCCTCACGGCCGCCTGCAGATCCAAATCCGGCGGTAAATCGTCGCCCCATCCTCCTCCAGCCACCGCCTCCCTCACGGCGAGTAAGCCTCCTCACTTTGAAAATTCATATTCGTGCCGCAACCGTTCGAGGCAGCGGGCCACGGTGAGCGCGGGCGTGGATGAAAGCCTGGAGATGGCGGGGACGCCACCGAGGCGGAGGTGACACCGGGCTGGGGAGTAGCACGCGACGCCCATGGGGGTGTTGCCTAGGATCACGCGGCGGGCGAGGCAGAGGTTCAAGAAGGAGATCGAGGTGGAGGAGGATGCTGCGAGGAGGGCGCGTAGGAGGAAGTCCATGAGGGCGGCGCCGAAGGTCGCACCGGTGGACAAGGTGGCGGTGACGGCGAAGAGGGAGGAGGACATGAGCTTGGCTTTGATTCCGGCTCGTACCAATGCTGCTACTCACAGTGAGCGAAACTAATCTCTTGTGGGTTCTTGTTAATTACTGGTTTGAAGAAATCACTACGCTGAATCACTATGTTTGAAGAAATTACTTTATTAAGGATAAGTATATTTGATGTGAATGTGATGCTTATATGTATTTGTGAATTCGAATGGGATGCTATTATATTTCCTAGCAACAACTACTGCTTATATGTATCTATCATTAGTTCAACTCTCATATGGTAACTCTCAATTCACGGGTAAATGGGCATGCCCATGGGTGACGGGTACCCGCGGGCGACAGGTAGGGAGAGGTTCTTCACCCGTTGTCCTTCGCGGGTATACCCGTGGGCGTAAATCAGGGTCGTGGGCATGGGTATGATCAAGTACTATCCATGCGCGTCGCGCTCGATTGCCATCCCTAGTCATACTAGAATAAGCGTAGTAGAACAACAATTAGATACATGATAGTATTATAACAACCAGCCACGTAGGACTCAGACTTCAACATAATACATATTGATTTATGTTATCCAAAGAACGCTACTACTGAAGTTCAACCTTAGGTCCTATTTACATGATTATGAGATAATGGAAGAAGACACATGATTATTTATATACCCGGACTCGCTTAGACGGGGCACTACAGGGCATCTACTCGTCCCAATTATCGAATAGGGCGTCCATCTCCCCTGGTCCTCCATATGATCACCCTCGTCCCACATGACATCCTCTGGGCCTGGAAACCCCATACCTGACCCGAGGTAATCCCCAACCAGACTGGGATCTAACAAAAGAATTTAATAGTAAGGATGAGTACAACATACTCATCAAGCATTATTAACAACAAATGCAATGTTACGACTCATCTCTTCAAAACACATTTTCTATTACACTCCTTCCTTAATAATAAAATATGTTATTAAGTTAAAAAGAGAACTTGCATGTTTTAGTATTCCAAATACTACTAATCACCTTGGTGAAGAGAAAACAACCCAGTCAATCCTGTAGTCTCCAATCTATGAGACATGCATGAATTCATGATTTAATTAGCTCTACACAGGTTTGTGTCACTTTATCCATAACTACTCTAATCTCTTTGCAACCAGATCATCTGCATTTTCTCATATGCAGTGATGAATTAGACTACATATATTTTACGTAGTTCCATTATTATATCTCCACCCGACTGTAAATAGTCATTGGTTGGGGACGATCTCTCCTTTCCCCGACACTCCACTACGCTAATATATGTGCGAGACTCGCCACTTTTGAGCTTCATACCGGTTTTGGATCCGCCTGTTTGGATCCACCACTTCTGGGTCTGCACTCGTTTTGGTATCCTCCAAACCACCTAGTTATACTACATACCCTCGTGGAGAATATAATAACGTTGTAGGGTAGCATTTTCTGCTCATCGAAACGAGGAAATGGTTGACACTAAAAATATGGCTCCCTACCCAAGTGAGAGTTATTTAGTTCTTATATTATAATCATATGTAGAGAGTCCTAAAACCTGCCCCTTTCTCGACTTGACTAGGGCACGCTCTACCCTCCTATTATGCATAACTTACGGTCTAACTGTTCCTTTAGTTGGATCTATTCTCCATTAATTCCATCTTTACTTATCTGCTATTCACCAATTCTTTGGAAATAAATATTTTAATGCAACAGATGATAATATATTGTAAAAAATATTTTTCTTAAGTAACATAAACTATTTAGAGTGATCAAAGATGAGCTTGTCTTGGTACGCATAGTATGATCACATTGAAGAGAATGGAACACAACATACCACTAATATGCTAATCACATCTACGAGTCAAATTCATTTTTTTTAGTCTTCATGTCTTGAAATCATTGGGTAATGGTAACATCAGAAAGTGCTTTAAATAGCTCCTACTCGATGTAGCACACCATCATGTAATTGATCCAATCATTACCAATCTTGTTGTGTAATTTAGACTTGATAATTTTCATTGCTGAAAGGTTCTTTCAGCATATGCCATTGACACATGCAATAGCAAAGCCAACTCCATGAATTTGTAAACCAATGGAAAGACCAAATGTTTTGCAGTGTCAACCATCTTTGTAGCCAAACTTGCAAGATCTTTATAAGTATGAAAGAAAGCATGCTTTCTCATGTGAAGAATGAAAGTTTCAAGTTGGTCTCTTATAATTGCATGATCACCACCAGAAAAATCTGCATCATAGATGTTAGCAAGTTGAGCAAACTTTTTGATGTCAAACTTGGAGAAAGAGTTCTTTGGACCAAGACAGGAGAAGCATACTAGTATCTCTGTAGATGCCTCACCAAACCAATGAAAGAAAATCTCGACATGATAATGAAGAAGATTAGTGACAATATACTCTTGAAGCCTTGAACGACCCCTAACTAGTATTTCATCATATATATTTGGTATCAGAATACCTTTGACAACACAAAATTGTTGGACCTCACAAAAAAAGCCATCCCATCCACTATCTCTTATGGTTGCCAACCGAGTTTTAACATCATCAACTAATTCCATGATATGAACAATATTTATATCCTTTGTTTGCAAGACATGTGAAAGCTCATTTGTGATAACAAGCAACTTTAACATAAGCCTCAAAATGAAAGCAAATTTGAAGAGCTCTATTTTTTCAATCAAACATGTTGCTTGAGATGGTGCATGCCCATCTTCATAGACAATGCCAAGCACCTCTATCACCAAGTTCCACATTTGGGCCAAATGAACCAAAGTTGTATGATGTGAACCCCATCTAGTATCCCCAATCTAGCAAGAATAGTTTCTTGATGCACAACTCTTCCTGTAAATATCTCACTACCCTCAAGCCTTTCTAAAATACTTTTGTGATGGCTTTCCATCAATGCATCCCTCCTCTTGCAAGATGCACTTGTTGTTGTCACAATCAAGGATACCTACTCGAAGAAATCATGAATAGATGAGCAACAACTACTAACAGAAACAACCACCAATTGCGATTGGTGCGCAAAACAATGGACGTAGAAACCGTATGAGTTTTTATTTAGAATCTTTCACTGTAAGCTATTAAATTCACCTCTCATATTTGAAACTCCATCATATCCTTATCCTCGTAGCTTAGAAATGGGTAACTTGTACTTGTCAAGAAGACCAACCAAAGCCCTCTTGAGTGCATCAGATGTAGTATCAGTGACATTGTTTAGAGCAAGAAATCATTCCACAACCTTGCCTTCATTGTTCACATACCTACAACAAAAAAATACTATACGGTTAAATGGAACAATACAGGAATAATGCATAGATGGAATAATGAATCAATCACTAGTCTACTAACCTCAACATTATCGCCATTAGCTCTTTCACTGATATATCACATGACTCATCGATAAGTGTGAAGAATTGTCTATCACCAATCTCTCCCATAATCATCTCGGTGATTTCTTGTGCACAACATCTTGCAAGATCCTTGTGAATTTCAGGGGAAGTCATCTTGCAATCTAAACCACCACAGTCAAAAGCATGTCTCATATTTTCATTCCTATCTTTGTACCAATCTGTCATCTCTAAAAAGTTATCGTTGTTTGTTAGAAGATTCATCATGGCCACAAAAAGCCATGCCTTTATGAGAAATCTTACACACTCTAAAGAAAAAGTCAAATGAATTTTATATAGTTCTTCAGCTACTTGACTTGCATTAGAGAACAAATTTGACGCACTTTATCTTTGATTTTTAAAATCATCACAATGCTTGACACACTTATTGTGGGCATTATTTACACCACCAATTTGCTCAGGCAATGCTTTATACGCATGCTTCCAATCAATAAACCTTGTTTTGTTGAAGACATCATAACCAAAGTATGCCACCCTTCCTTAATTGCTTAAATAGGAAGCAATAGAAACAATATGATGCATCTTGGGACTCGCTATATTCTATCCAATCATACTTCTTATACCATGTTTGTGAAAAGCCTCTTCTATTTTTGCAAGGAAATTTCACATTAGGTTGGGTTAGACCCTTCAATGTGTATGCCCTCCTCAATTGGTCTTGAATTTCGAGCCATAGTCATCAATTTGTTTCCTAATACCAGAATAACTTACGATTACATTCAAATTGAACTCCCTAGCAACATTACCCCTATTTGATTGTGGTTGTGGACCTTGACCTTGTGCTTGTGAAGCTTGCAGTTGTACTAAACTTGTGTTTCCATTAGTTTCATCATTTGCGAGGTTTTTCATATCAACCAAAAACCTCCTCATTTCTAAAAATTAACAATTCAAATATTCATTATTTTAGGAAAATATTCAAATATATATGACTATGACTATGAATCGGTGTATCATAATTCACAAATATCATATCTATCAATGATTCATAGTTCACAATTCAATTCACAAATATCATTCACAAGAAGCAAATCAAATCTCTCCCCAATCCTTAATACACTGATTTGCTGAGGCTATGAGGCATGACAAATTGACAAGATACACATAACACATACACTGACTGAGGCATGATCCTTAGTTCTCTGATTCTCAATTCATAATTCAATTCACAAAAACCATTCAAAAGGAGCATGACAAATTCACACTGACTTGGGCATGATAAATTCACAAATACCATTCATACTTCATTCACAAATTCTCCTATGAGCATACCTTTCTCTGCTGGTGCCCCTGCCCCTGGCCTTGCCACCTGTGGCTTGTTGGCCTGCCTTGCCACTAGCCACCCTACGCCCCTGTTGCCTGCCTCCCCTCCTCTTGGCCCCTTGCCGCCCTACCTCCCCTCTCATTGGCCCCTTGCTGCCCCGTTCGCCCAATGACCTGCCTGCCCTGCTGGCTGCTGTCGTGTCCTCTGTAGCTAGCCAACCCTTGCTGCGGCCTTGCTGAACCACCGATTGCTACCCCTGGCGTCTCCTATGATGGCTTGTCAATGAGATCTGAGAGGGAGGCGAGCTACTGAGGGAAGTAGCCAGCAGGGGGAACGGGGGATCGCCGGATTGGGGAATAGGGAATAAATTTGGGAAGGGGAGTGACTGCTCGGGATGGAGATGGATGGTGTCGGGTTGGGCATGATGGCATGATGCCAAGCCATGATGTATGGGCGCCTCAATGCCATGCTTCATGTGCCCATGACCCATGTCAGCCCAGCCTAGCAGCCAAGGCCCAAGTCAACAATTTGCCATGGTGCCCACCACCGCCTGCTCGAGAACTCACCCCTAGGGCTATGCCAGTGCCAGCTGGAAACCCTAAATCCCCCATTGCTCATCGTCGGTGAGCTCGGGCGGCCGCCCAGGCTCGTCGGATGGTGCCTCAGCCCTGGTAGTGACTGAGTCAAGGTAATTCTTATCTCTCCCAGTGGTGGAGCAAAGAAGGTAGTGTATGGGTCATAGGATGGTGGTGCAACATAGTCAGGTGGAGGTGGAGGGACAAAGCTGGGGTCCTAGAATGGGTCATATGTAGGTGGAGGTGGTGCATAGGTCTGTGGTGGTGGTGGAACCAAACTGTGTACTCCAAGAGTACCTCCTCCTAGGGTGACAGTAGGGTGAGAAGGGTGGTGAGACGTACCCCCAGGTGATAGGAACTAGATAGTCTCCTGCAGTTCCTCTCTCTATCTATCAGCCTCTTGGCATTGCCACTGCCAGAAGGTAGCGCTCTCCTATGCTCTACCTAAAGCTCCCTATATGGTGTTATGTAGTAGGGTATTAGCCATCAGCATCATTCCCGCAATATCTCTCTGGAAGGATGAGATGGCTGGAGAGGAATGCTCAAGGGTGAATCTAGGAATGCTAACACTAGGAACGAATTATGCCCCACAACTACCTAGTGCTATGGGAAGAATCTCACCAAACCTTGAGTCCTTCAATTGATCACTAAAGTGAGCTTAGAGAGTATGGATGGCCTTCCTAGCCACTTCCTGTATGGGTAGGTAATCATCCGTATTGCACCACTCCTCGACATACTCTAAGTAATACACCAAATTAAGGAGAATGTTTGTCACAATCACTCCTATCATCAATGGTGCCCCTCCCATCAAGGTCTCCTCAAAGTACGCTGGGAAGGGTGCCTCCAGGTACTGTAGTAACCTCCCTAATAGTAGCACGTGCTCCCCTTGCATCCGTGTAAGAGGAAGGCTCACACGAGTCATCCTGCAAAAAGGGTTACTTAAGTCTTGCAACAATATCTAGTTATATGCGTGGCCCTCTAACCATTGCTCTGATACCGCCTATGACAACCCATGTCATTTTCATCAGAACATGAGACCGCTCAACGGATTATTATCCCCTAGTAACTTTGTCTTATCGAATAATAAGCCATACCAGAGTATGCATAGCAGAACAATAATTAGATACATAACAGTATTACAACAACCAGTCATGCAGGGGTAAGACTTCAACATAATAAATATTGATTTACATTATTCGAAGAAAGATGTTACTGAAATTCAACCCTAGGTCATATTTACATGATTACAAGATAACAGAAAAAGCTACAAGATTATTTATATACCCTAACTCCCTCAGACAAGGCACTATAGGGTGCCTACTCATCTCAACTGTCGAATATTGCATCCATCTTCCCCTAGTCCTCGATGTGATTACCCTCGTCCCACGCGACATCCTTTGGGCCTATAAACCCCATGCCTAACCCATGGTAATCCCTAGCCAGACTGCAATCTAACAAAGGAATTTGATAGCAATGGTGAGTACAATGTGCTCAGTAAGCATTATTAGCAACAAATGCAATGGTATGACTCATCTCTTCATAAACACATTTCCATTTCTACTCCTTCCTTAATAGTAAAATAGGTTACTAAGTTAAAAAGAGAACTTGTACGTTTTAGTATTTGAAATACTACTAATCACCATGATGAAGAGAAAGAACCCTAGTCGGTCCCATAGTCTCCAATCTAGGATATAGGCATGAATTCATGATTTAATTAGCACTACGTGGGTTTGTATTACTTTACACATAGCTACTCTAAGATCTTTACAACTGGGTCATCCACATTTTCTTAAATGTGGTGCCGAGTTGGAATACAGAATATTTTTCCTAGTTCCATCATTATATCTCCACCCGACTATAAATAGTCATTGGTCAAGAACAGTCTCTCCCTTTCCCAACACTCCACTGCCCTAATATATGCACCAGGTTCACTACTTTTGGGCTCTATACCGGTTCTGGGCCCACCTGTTTGGATCCACTACTTTTGGGTCTGCTCTAGTTTCGGTATCCTCCAAACCACCTAGTTATACTACATAACATCTAGGCGTGGCTCCACCAGATCGGGTGCTTTTCCTTCTTTGCGATGTCATTTCTCTCACTTAGAGTCCTCACAGTTCCCGTGCCTCTCCTCCTCCCCCGACCAGATCAAGTGCCAATGGTCGTGGATCGAAGCTCGGCCCCGATGGATCTGCAACCCCTGTACTCTCGAGCAACTACTTAATCTACCTTTTGTACTTTTACATTATTTTGGTTCATTTTTTACTTACTTTTTCTGGTTTGATTTGGTCTAGGCTTGGAGGCGATGGTTCTATTCATCGGTTGAGCAGGCCGTGATGAGGTTGGAGGTCTTGCATGTGTCGGAGAACATGACATAACCCGCCGGGCGCACATAAGCGGCCATTCGTGGTTCAGCCACCGTTGCCATGAGCTGCGACATTACTCATCACGGCTCTATCTAGCCAAGCTAAAGACTATAGCCCCTTTCCCTTGCTATTTCCCTACTTGATTTGCTGAGGTCACCCATGAGGTGAAGGGATTTGCAATAGGATTAGGGGAAAAGGGACAAAGGATGTGGAGTACTGTAACATCCCAAATATTTGCTAAATAAAAAAGAATTTAATTAAAATAAAATTTGAATTAAAATAAGTATTTTTTGCCTAAATCTTTAAATTTGGTTTTGCCTGGATTTCTGTTTTGAAAAAAAAAAGTTGGATTTGAAAAGCATTTTAAGAAAAACCTAAAAGTATTATTAAATAAAAGGATATTTTGATTTTCCATAAAAATCCTAATTCAAATTAATTATTTGGATTTCATTTGGTTTCTTGGATTTTCTGGAGTTTAAAAAGATCTATTTTTGAAATTAAAAAGTATTTTAAAATATAAAATTTAGAGCCAACATTAGTTGGAAATATTTTTATTAAGTCCAAAATGTCTCCAGGAGGTTCTAGGAATTTTTCTGGAATTTTTGGAGGTCATTTGGTATTTTTCTGAGGCTTATTGTATTTTCTGTGCTCTTCTGAAAATCTGGAAATCAAAATCCAAAACTAAAATTCCCTCCCCTCCCTCTGGCCGCCACGTGGACGGCCGGGATCACTCCACGCCGCCCGCCCGGATCCGCCTCCCCCTCTTCCCGGGCTGCCACCTGGCCGGCCCAGATGGCCCGCCATCCGGCCATCCCACTGTCTGCTTGCCCTCCCCTTTTGGCCGTCGGATCTTCATCCGCCCGCGCTCGAGCCCGCTCCTCTCTCTCCTCCTCCCCGGCCCCATCCGTCAGCCCGCGCCCCTCTCGCCCTCCCTCTCTCTGCCACCGGGGCCCACCCGTCAGCCACCCCGCCTCCGTCTTCCCCGCGCCGCCTTCGTCCTCCTCGCGCCCGCCCTCCCCGGCCGCAACTGCCACCCGCCCTACCCGACCACCACCCCGCTCCCCTCGGCCACGCCGCCCATATTCGTGCGCCGCACGCACCCCGCACCCACCTCCCGCCTACCCCGCGTCAAACCGCCGCCCACTTCCCCCCGAATCGCCCGCAACCGCCGCGCCACTTCCTCCACGCCGGCGAGAAATTGGCACCGCCCCGTTGCCCTCCGCCCCCTATAAAAGCCTCCCCCGGCCTCCCCTCACTCCGCACCACCTTCCCCTCCACTCCCCTCTCTCTCTCCCGGCCACCCCACCGTCGCGCGCGTAGTCCCGCGCGCCGCCGCCTTGCGCTCGCCGCCGGCCGTCTCGCTCGCCGCCGTAAGCCCGCGCCACCGCCGTGCTCCCGCGCCTCCTCTACCTCCTGCGTCCCTCGCCACCGCCGCCGCCGCCGGGCGCCGAGCACACCGTGCCGTCGCCACCCCGCCACCCTTCCACGTCAGCCGCCCGCGTGGCAGTTGCGTGGCACACCACGTCGGCGCCACCTGGCCCCTCCTCTGCCCCGTCGGCGCCACGCCAGCCCGGCCCCTCCCCCGTGCCACCTCACCACCTCCCCGGGTCCGTGGACCCAGTCCATAGACCAAGGGCCCACATGTCAGCCCCTCCCCACTCATTTCCTGTACAAAAATAATTCGGCCGAAATCAAAAATCCCGAGCTGACGCAAGGCTGACATCATAAACTCCTTTTTCAGTAGAAAAATAATTCCAAAAATCCTCTTTTCCCATTTTTCTCTCTTTTCAAACTTCCCGGAGCCCGTTCTTTTTCGTCCTAACTCCGTTTGAGCCCATTCAAATTTCTAAATTCATCAAAAATTCCCCTCTATCCATTTCTAGCCTAAATTCAAATGTTTGAAGTCAATTTGAATTTATTTTGAATTTATTTGAATTTGGTGGGTTATTTTCACGTGTAGACTTCGACGATTCGGGAGAATTCGACGACGAAGGTTTGAACCAATTTGAAGAGCAAGGCAAGGCCCTGTTTGGATACGCTTATCTGAGAATCGATTTTAATTTGATCAAGATTTTCTGATAAGTCGCGATCTGAAGAATCTGCGATCTGAATAATCTGAATAATCCTGATGGGGCTTGCGGTACAGGATTTTGGATTCTCAGTGCAAATGCTGATTTTTCCCACCGCGGCGGTTGAAAGAATCGAAAAATAATCAAAGCGTTTGGGTGGGATTCTCGCTTAATTCTACCCAGAATCGGATTTTAAGCGTATCCAAACAGGGCCCAAGTCACCCTCCTTGATCATGTTGATCCCAGCTTTCAAAATAAAATTATTTTGATTTAAATTATATTGCATGCATACTTTTATTCAACGTATTTCAATTCAGTTTTAAATTTAGTTATTGCCTACTTGTTAATCCCTCCTTTGAATTTGAAATCCTCAATACCTTGTCACCCTAGAATCAAACTCTAGTTAATACATTAGTGTTGGCTAGAGAGTTTATTCAAATGCTTAGCCCTGCGAAGTTATATTATTTGTTTTTGGGATACCTTTTCGCATAAAATGATAACCTTTTTTACATAAAATGTTATGTACTCTTGACTTTGGTGAGTCAAGGAGGTTTATAAAAATTATTTTGAAAACAAATATGAAACTGGTTTAGACTTAGGCAATTGGTTAGAGTGGTGGGTGCAGGCATGCCCTGTTGGTTGGAGCCGCAGTGGTTGATTGTCGTGCACGGGGTATGTGGTTGGGCTGAGTCAATTAAGGACCGGTGCAGTGAGCTCTTGTTGCAAAGCCCTAATCGTACTACCACATGGTGGTATGGGACACCACAGCTAAATAATTTGTGAAGTCCCAATCGAGTCGAGTCGTAGGTTGAAAGTGGCGTGGTTGGTGCCACGTGAAGTCTTACTTGGCGGCGTGGTTAAGCCATGAGAAGTCTCGTCTAGGCTCAAGAGGGGTCCGTGCAGTGGATTCCTTCTTGGGGTGAAATCTTAGAGTTGGCTCGACCAGGTTGAAGGCTTTGCATTGTAAAGGCCTTGTCACGACTCCCACCGCACACCTAAGGAAGTGTGTAATCTAGTGGTACAAAGGGATGATCGTGTCTTGTGGGTAAAGTGTGTACAACCTCTGCAGAGTGTAAAATCTATCCTGGATAGCCATGCCCACGGTCATGGGCATGCTGAGTAAAAGTTTTTCATGGATTAGACTTTGCTTTTCAAAATATTTTTTGAAAACCTTGTGGATGGATGGGATCCACGAGAGATGAAAACCTTGCGGATGGATGGAATCCGTGAGAGATTGAAATCTGGTGAATGGATGGAATTCATCAGAGTTGTGCAATGGAAGCGTGTGGATGGATGGAATCCATACGTGAGCTTTTGAAAAAGATGGTCCAGGTGGGATGCCCGTGGATAGGTTGGTGTTTGGTCGGAGCCTGCACTGACGGTATTATTTTCTATTACAAGTAATGTTTTTACTTACTGTATTAAATTCAGCAGTTTCAATCTATTTACTGTATTTCATTAAATGATGTTTTATGCAAACTAACCCTATAAACCTTCCATTAAAGCCTTTATCATTATGTTGCATTTTCCCGGGTGATTTGCAGAGTACAAGTTTGTACTCACGTTGCTTTCCACTCGAGAGAAGGAAGGCGTCAACTACGGTGAAGATGCGGGCGAATAGGCCACGTCTTCTTCGTCGTTTGCTGTGGCGAGCTCGATGGGCTTCTTCCGCCGGTTTTCTTCCGCCGCTTATTACTTAATTTTGGCTTACGTGCCGTTGATGTAAACTTTGGCATTCATGCCCATATTCAGTTAATAAATGTCATTATGGTTGATATTTATCTTTGTTGTACACTGTGTGCACTAGCTGATCCTGGACTAGTGCGATTTACACAGAGGATTCAGGAGTTGTTGCTCCGGGTTCCGACAAGTACTCTACCTGATTTGGTGGGGTTGAGGTTGAATTGGTGGCTATGGTCCTCCCCCATGTGCTCTCCCAAGTGGCTTGCCTCCTCCTCTTTGGTCTCCTTTGGTCCTGGCCCCATTCGTGCTCTAGGACCAACCGGGGGCATGGCTCGCCTTCCCCTCCTTGGTTCTCCCCAACTTACCTTATGCATTCTCATCCTTCTTTAACTCCACCATGGTGGCTTCAATCCCCTATTGCCCCGCACTCTCGTCTCTATTTGGATTAGATCTGGGAGGAGAGGTGGGTGGGGATTGAGGTGCGGTGAGAGCTCTCTCTGGTGGTTTGGGGAGATAGATGAGAATACATTTCTCTCTCTCTCTCTCTCCTCACCCACTCAGTTGGCTATGCCTTATCCTTCTCCTCCTCACATTCCATTGTACGCGGTGAGAGGGAAGGTTGCTCGCATGGCCTGGGGTTTGTCTGGTAATGTGGCTCGGTTTTTGTCTTTTGGAGGTAAGTTTGGTGAGGTTTAAATGAGTTTTGGTATGCTTCAGCCATATGATAAGGCCTACTACCACGAGAGGTGTCGACTGAGCCCGAACGGTCCTAGTATCTTGATGAGTGCTAATGTTCGATGTTTAAGTCGGCCGGGTTCTGACGACAATATACTATATCTCTTACCTTTTTTGGATGGTTGGTTCCTGAATTTCTAGTTTATTTTCTCAATGCAGGTCCTCGGCGCCGACTCACTCCTTATGGCACCTACTATTTAATTTACCTCTCCAATGTATAATTTATTATATGGTGTACATTGTTTAGAATGTACGACATATTTTGATAAATGTTTTACGCTTGTCATTTTTATTTTTATGATGTGCACAGTACCCTTGTATTACGATTTGGTCTTGTTACTTTGTGTTCTTTTAGTATTCAAATTCTATGAGACTTTCCCCATTGCTTGATCCTTCGTATAATTGAATTAGTTGTAATTGTATCACTTTTTACTCAATTATTTTTTTGTTAAATTTAAATATATTGATTAGGTTCAGTAAAAATAAGGGTCATTTCAATAGGCGTGAGTTGCCAAGCCTAACCATCATCATGGACAAAAATAAAAGAAGACTTAGATAGTTGGAATCGTGACCAACTGATTGGCCAAGTTTTTTTTGCTTATAACTTATAGTTTCTCTTAAATAAATAAACAAGACGGTTTCTCCACTGCTGTTTCAAAGCGGTTTATCGGAGCAACCTTTTGAAGCAACTTATCAGCTTATCAATATTCGATTCATTCACATAAACACTCGTACCAGAGCTAAAAATCATAAACCACAGCCGTAAGCTATAAGTCTAGCAGAATACTGTGCTAGTAGATGTACAATGGAAACAAGTCAAACAACTATGATGCTCCTTCTTGTTTATATATATACATCGGCTAACGAACGCGAGATGTCTCCTGTTCTGCTCGTTGATGCAAACCAAGCGCGACGGACAGCCCGCTCAGCTAGGCTGAAAAAGGTGGCTTATAGCTAAAATTGCACTGTAGCTGGTTGAAATTGTATTGTACTTGATGGTGGCTTATTTGATGTAATTAGATTTAAAAAAATTAAAAATAGAAAAAAACATGTTAGCCTATTATGGACAATGCAAATGAATATAGGAAAAAAAGAACCGGTAAAAAAGCTCAAAAAAGCTAAAAAGATAAAAAAAGATAAAAAAATTTAAAATAATAAAGATAAATCAAAAAGCCAAAAATTCAAATCCAAATGAACGGGCCAAAATCAAGGCACGCAGAAACACATCACGTGGGCGGACAATTTCACGCGCAAATTCCACGGCAGAGACAAGCAACTAGGGCCGATCGATGTACGGAATACTATCTCTCTCTCTCTCTGCACCAAAGACGAGTCCACACTTCCCGCATGGCATGAACGCCGATTAGCTAAACATGCATGCATGCTTATGCAATTAATGCCAAGCACGGGCCCATCGAGGCTAAATTAGTTCTAACTATTATGGACAGTGTTTAGACAGGTAGTGCTTATTTAGGTCCTGCCCAAAACAGTTTAGATTTTTTATTTCTGACTTTTTTTCACTATTCAACAATTTCGTCTTTTTTCTGATTTTTTGGATTTTTTTGAGCTTTTTTATCGGTTTTTCCCGTATTCATTTGTACTATCCGTGATGGGCTAACATGTTTTTCTATTTTTAAAATTTTTTAAAATTTAATTAAGCCAAGTAAGCCACCATCAGCTACAGTACAATTTCAGCCAGTTACAGTGCTTTTCAGTCATAAGTCACTCAAAAAAACTTCTAGCTAAAGTTTTTTTTTACTGTTTTGAGCTTATTTTGATACTATAGCCGTTATGAGTTTGTTCGACGTAATTAAATATAAAAAATATCAACAAAGGATAAAAGCTATGTCATCATAAACAATGCAAAAGAATAAACAAAAAAATACAAAAAAAATTCTAAATCCAAAAGGCTAAAAAAAAGACGAAACTAAGAAGCTGAGCTTAATATCATCTTTTAAGCCTTCTTGTTACAACCAGTTACAAACTGAAAAAGCAAGAATGCCCAATGTACAGATGTCTGTCCAAACAGACACCTCTTCATGCCACCATTCCATCATGTATAAATAATGTACAGATTTCAGAATCAATTAATGAATCAATCTTTCTATCTATCATTTGTCTCAATTTACTTTAACACGTTATCAGACACCATTCTCTCCACATCGAGCAACACATACAGAGAACAAAAGGTAATGACTATTCCTAGATGTTCTTGCTTCGGAGCCCGACGGCGGCGTCGCCCGCGGCCACAAGTCCTCACGGCGAGGTCCAGCGCGGCCCATCCTCAAGAAAAGCGGCAGGCGTGGTGTGGTCGGCGCCGCGGCGGCGCGGACCGCGCGCGGCAGCGGCGAGGCAGCGAGCCGGCGAGCCACGGCACGGCGTCCGTGCGTCGCGCGGCGCAGCGCAGCAGCCAGCGCGCGCGGCCGGCGATCGGCGTCGCGCGTCCTGCGCCTGGCCGGCCCAAGCTTGGCGCGGCCGGCGGCGGCGCATCCGGCCGTGGCCGACGCAGCGCAGCGCGACGGCCAACGCGGCACGGCGTGGCGGCGCCGAGCCAATGGCGGCGCGCCGAGCCCATGGCGGCGGCGCCGACGACCGGCTGAGAGCGGCGCAGTGCGGCTTTGGCGCGGGCGGCGATCGGCGTGGCGGGCGAGACGGCCGCGCGGCGGCCGCCGCAGCCAGCGACGGCGGCGTCTGCGGCATGGCGCGGTGGCGGCGCGGCGCGGAGGCACGCCCGCCCGCGCGCAGTGGCGCGAGCGAGGCGCGCGCGCGGCGGCGGCCGCGGCGCGGTAGCCCCAAGCCGCGACCACAGCGGCACGCGGCCGGGCGGTGCCACCAGAGCGCGGCGACGCGCCACACCCGCGGCGCGCGCGCGGCGCGCGGCGGCGCGCGCACACGGCGGGCGGCTCGGCGAGAGGTGGCGCCGCGGTGAGGCACGGCCAGCGCCGCGGCTCCATGCGGCGCGCGGCGCCACAAAACCAGCGGCGGCTTGCGCCGGGCCGGCGCTCGCGCCGGCCGGCGGCGCGCCGTGGCCATGATGGCGGCGCAAAAGCCGGCGCGGCGCCCACAGGATGGCCGTGGTGGGGTTTGGGGAGTTAGGGTTTCCAACTCCCCCCTCCATTTTATATGGCAGCCCAAATATGGGCTTTTAGCCCATAAAATCCCACCTCCCTCACATGGGCCCAAAGGCCAAACGGGCTTTAGCCCAAGTTTTCGGGATTTTGCATTTTCCCCCTTGTATTTCATAGAAAATGCAGACATTTTCTTTTAAATCAATTAATATTGTAATTTTTGCAGTATAGTCCTTGTGCTAGTTTATAATTGTACTTATTAATCAGTATTTTTATAAATTAGCATTTCAGTCCCTACAGGATCTGAAAATTATGTAATTGTTGAAATAAATGTGCATACACATTTCTATAACTTTTACATATGTAGGATTATTTTATTGCAAATTATTTACAATATGAATTGCGACCATATTTAAATTTGCTATCTTTCGCAAATTTAAAATTTAAAATTCCCATTTAATAAGTACCATTGTACTTAATAAATTGAAATTTTTTGCAAAATTTTATACCTACAATAAATACCATAAAATCACAATTTATGACACTTTGCTACATTTATTTGTACGCTATGCCATACAATAAATTGGTGTTCACCACCAATATTGTGATTATACGGAATTAAAAATATAACCACATGTTATATTTAATTTGGGTATATATTCATTCGGATTACAATACTCATATTGTTTTCCACATATTTTGCATTTTATTACAACATTACCATACACATTAATTTATCTCATGTAAATTAATTCTTTATGGCGTACATCAATTATTGCAATCTATTATATGCAATTTAAATATTCCGTTTTCTAGCTTACCATACAAGCACTTCATTTTTTTATGCAAATGCTTTAGGTTGATTTTCTCTCGTTTTGGAATAATACAAAGTTTCTTAACTTTGATTTTGGCCATACACAAGGTAGTACCATAGTACTACTGCGGGATTTATTCCTCAACGTGCGTACCCAATATCAAGTTTTGAAACAATTTGGTCTACACTTTTGGGGTGACTACCTTTATTTATTTTCAAATTGGCCATACACAAGGTAGTACCATGGTACTACTGTGGGATTTCATCCTCAACGTGCGTACCCAATTTGATTATAAAGTATACAAGGTCTACACCTCAGTGATTACCATGGTTCTTTTTCACATTGGCCATACAAAAAGTAGTATCAGAGTACTACTGTGGGATTATCATCCTCAAAGTGCGTACCCAATGTTGAAAAATGAATTAAATAAAGTTAACACCATTGGTGATTAACTATGTTGTTCCACAATAGGAGAATGTCCCTTTATGTATTTCAAGTTTACCTTGATTACTTGCATTTCGCATTGCTTATTTAACATTGCCAAAGATTTTAACAAATCTGTGGCCCTACAAATGTAGGCACAATGGCTACTAAAGAGTTTGAGGCCCTCGCTCTTGACGGCCACAACTTCCCCACATGGGCGATGGATCTCACAGTGAGTCTATCGTTGCGCGGAATGTACCGAGCAATTGCGGCTCCCAAGAAGGTGTAGCTCCTTTGGTGAGACTCTCAAGTACAATGCCTTATTTATCATAAGGAACCACATCCATCCCGATCTCAAGGTGAGTATCGATGGAAGAAGACCCACGCTCGTGGCTTGCTCTTCAAACACGGTATGAGCAATGACGAGTCATCCTACTGGAGGTGTCAATGAGTGGAACCACCTCCGCATACAAGATTTTAAATCGTGGGAGAGCTCAACCATGCTGTTCATAAAATCGGTTCTAATCTGAAGTTTTCAGAGAGGAACCATCGATGCGGAGAAAATTGAGAAGACATTGTCTACCATGCTTCCTGCACAAATGATTCTTCAGCAACAATACCGTGAAAGAGGTTTCAACGTTTATTCTGAGTTGATTAAAACATTACTTCAGGCAGAAAGACATAATGAGCTCCTACTTTGGAACTCTAATCTGCGCCCTTTGGGCACTAAGCCTTTGTCAGAAGTACATGCTAACACTCATAACAAACCTCAAGGGAATGCTACTAACTCTAGCAATCCTGGAACCTTTAAAGGGAAGAACAAGCTCAAGAGACAGCGGAATTCTCGTGGTGCTAACAAGGGATATGTGGCCACCCAGGCATTGGAATGATGAGGAAAATTATTAGCAATTCAATTGGTCATACATACCTCAAAACAAAATTTCCGGAATCCTCAGATTTTGCGTGCACTTCATGTGCCACCGGAAAATTGATTTTAAGACCCTCTTATCTTAAAATCCGAGCTGAACCACTTACATTCCTTGAACGCATTCAAGGAGATATATGTGGTCCTATACAACCATTGTGTGAACCGTTCAGATATTTCATGGTTCTCATTGACGCAGCTACTAGATGGTCACACGTGTGTCTTTTATCCACACGAAACCATGCATTTGCTAAATTAATTGGTCAAATTATCCAATTACGAGCACATTATCTCGAGTATCGAATTCAATCAATTCGAATGGACAATCTTGCTGAATTTACATCGCATGCCTTCAATGACGATTGTATGGCTCTTGGGATACAAGTTCAACACTTTGTTCCATATGTTCATACACAAAATGGTTTAGCACAATCTCTTATCAAGAGAATCAAGCTCATTGCAAGACCATTATTACAGAATTGCAACTTCCAATATCATGTTGGGGTTATGCGATTTTACACGCCTTGACTTAATACAATTGCGTCCAGCGCTTATCATAGCACTTCCCGCTACAATTAGTACGTGAAATCCACGGATATTTCCCATCTGCGACGATTCGGTTGCGCTACATACGTCATCGATCTCACCACCGCAGCGTACCTCAATGGGACCGCACAGAAACTTGGGATCTATGTTGGGTATAAATCTCCGTCAATCATAAAATACCTCGAGCCCCTCACGGGGACTGTTTTCTGACGATGCGATTGCATATTCAATGAGGAACATTTCCGGCATTAGGGAGACAACAAGTACCAAACTGAATGCCGGAAATTAATTGAAATGTACAAGGCATTCTGCCTCGGACCACGTACGAGAGACCGAACTTGAGTTCAAACTCATTCATTTGCAAAACATTGCAAATAACTCGCGGATGCATTTCACGATTATAAGGGTGTCACAAAATCCTATAATCCTGCGAAATGTACTGAAAGAGTGGAGGTACCGCAAAATACCACTCAACTCCCGGTTCAAAATAAGAGGGAGAAGTATGGTACAAATGGCGGATCTGACTTTTAACAAGCGACAAAGGAAACAAAAGAATGTAAATGCAGATCAACCTCATGTTGATAGACACCAAAGGATCCTTAAACCCGGATCAACGGTGCACTCAATTCGATCACGGGACATCGGAATACCCCGACTCAAATGTTTTGGGAAATAACATTGAGTCACCAGGGTCAAGAAATTTCCACTAACTATACGATTACGGAGAATCATACGATCGTAAGACTACAATTGTCGACATTTATTTCTCCACAACAATTGCAAACAACCTTCAAAATGATCCGATCCCAAGACCATGGCGAGTGCAAGCAGCGCTGGATGGACTCAATGAAAGGATGCAATTCAAGAGGAATTAGCCTCGCTCAAGAAAAGAAATGTATTCACCAATGTGATACATACACCTCCCAAAGTATTCCTGTCGGTTTCAAATGGGTTTTCGTCCGCAAGCGGAATGAAAACAATGAGGTGGTGAGATACAAAGCAAGGCTTGTAGTACAAGGGTTCACGCAGAGACCGGCATTGATTTCAATGAAACTTATTCTCCAAGAATGAGTGGAATAACATTCGATATTTAATCTCATTGGCGATTAAAAATCATCTATCTTTGCGGTTGATGGATGTAGTATTGCATATCTTTATGGGTCACTTGATTCGAAATATACATGAAAGTTCGATGGAATTTCAATTCGAATCAAGCATAAAACACAATATGTATTGTGTAAAATTAAACAAGTCTTTATACGGCTTGAAACAGATCGGGAAGAATTTGGTACAACCGACTAAGTGAGTTCCTAACCAAAAGGGATACTCCAACAATGATGATTGCCCATGCATGTTCATCAAAAGATCCTCAACAGGATTTTGCATTATATCTGTGTATGTTGATGATCTTAATATCATTGGTAACACACAAGATATAGATGAAGCACGTAATCATCTTATGACGGAATTTGAAATGAAGGATTTGGGTAAAACCAAATTTAGCTTAGGTATACAACTTGAGCACCTTCATACATGCATCATAGTGCATCAATTAGCCTATGTCCGAAAAATATTGGAGAAATTCAATATGGACAACGCATATCATCGAAAACCCCATGGTTATTCGATCTCTCGTGAGGACAATGATCCATTTAGACCCGAGATGACAATGAAGAGCTATTGGGACCGAGGTTCCATATCTCGATGCCATCGGAGCGCTTATGTACCTTGCAAATTGCACCGTACGGATATTGCATTTGCGGTAAATCTAGTTGCTAGATATAGCGCTTGCTCCAACCAAAAGACATTGGACCAAGTGAAGCATATCCTTAGATATCTTCAAGGCACTAAAAGATCTCGGTCTATTCTTCCAAAAGAATAACAATGTGGATTTAATAGAATATGCGAGATCTTGGCTATTTATCGATCCCCATAATGCCGGATCGCAAAGCAGGCTTTGTATTTTTACGGTGGAACGACCATCTCTTGGAAGTCTTGAAAGCAGACTCTAGTGGCTACATCCACTAATCATTCGAAATAATTGCATTATATGAAGCATCACGTGAATGTGTATGGCTTGCGAATGATTAACCACATACAACAATCATGTGGTATAGGTGCTATTGCATCATCTACCATTATCTACGAAGATAATGCTGCTTGCGTTGTTCAAATGCAAACGGGTTACATAAAGAGCAATATCACAAAACATATTGCACCTAAATTATTTTACCCACATGAATTGCAAGAGAGTGGGGAAATAAATGTTCTGCAAACTAAGTCTTGTGATAATCTTGCAGACTTATTCACCAAGTCATTACCAACTTTCATATTCCAAAAATGTGTTCATGGAATTGGTATGCGAAGACTACATGATTTGCAGATGTCAGGGGGAGAAATCTCCTAAGACTTAACCCGTTCAATATAAATATTGTACTCTTTTTCCCTTTCTGAGTTTTCCCTCTAAGGTTTCTCATTAAGGTTTTTAATGAGGCAATATGACAACGTAATCATAAATATATATATTATATCTCTATTTTCCCCACAGGGGTTTTAAGGAGATATAATCAAATATATGCCATATCAAATTTTCTCCTTAAATTTTCCCACTGGGTTTTAAAGGAGTTTTTCATGGCATATCTACTCTATCGATTCTCCTCATATTTTTCCCTCTGGGTTTTAGAGGAGTTTTCCCAATATGATGAATCAAGGTGATCATATGAAGACGCATTGGTCAAGGGGGAGTGTTACAACCAGTTACAAACTGAAAAAGCAAGAATGCCCAATGTACAGATGTCTGTCCAAACAGACACCTCTTCATGCCACCATTCCATCATGTATAAATAATGTATAGATTTCAGAATCAATTAATGAATCAATCTTTCTATCTATCATTTGTCTCAATTTACTTTAACACTTCTATCTCATCTAAAGATAGCGCTGAAGACAACATCTCCTAACGGGTCATATCTGAAACTAATTTCTCTAACTATTTTATATTATTTTTATTATATTCCTTCCTCACATTTTATCACCACAATGGAACGATGGTACCTAGCGATCAGCCGGGCATCGCTCGCCCCCACATTATCTCGATCGATGGGCAATAAGTATGAGAGAATCCCGTCCTTTTCTGGTCTGGCATGCTAGCCTCTTCTTAAATGATTGTTCCAGTCTGCAAGGGGCTCCGTCTCGTCCATCCTTTCCTTTCCGAAAGGAGGAGCCGAGGCCTCTTCGGGCTTCTCTTCTCCCATCTCTCTTCCGGATTCACCAAGACAAAGGGCCAGAAAGGGCAAGCCTAGCTATTATGAGCCTAGTCAAACGGAACCGGAGTGCACGCAGTTCTTGCGGAATTGGTACATGGATGAGTGTCCCGAGCAGATACCATTATGTTTGTCCGATCCCTAGATTGAGTTCATTTTTTCTTATATTTGTAGGTTTTGTATTATTTTCACGGTTGTTCTGCCTTTTGTTTTTGACGTTTGATTTATTTAAATCAGAAGTCACTTAAAATGCAATAGCTTCTAATTTTAATTTATTTTAGTTTTTTGTCTTTTCTTTTTCTACATATCTTCTGTATTGTCCGTGACGATATAACAATCTTTTAATTTTTTTTCTGTTTTCCTTTTTTCTCAGAAAAATCTAATAGTCACTACAATACAATTTGATCTATAAATCACACCCATAAATTTAAGCTAAAAACTAGTTAGAGCACCACCCTAACAATTGTAATTTAAGGGCATGTTTGGAACGTATGAATTTCTTAAGAATTTTATAGAAACTTCTCGAAAACATCCCTCATAAATAGGAAAAATTACTGCCATTCCGAATTGCCATAACTCTACGTGCCAAAACAAGGGACTTTTTTATCCCTAGATCCATCCTTGAATAAATCCAATTAGTGGCGAAGCCAAAAAATTGTAGAAGGTAGGACGAGCTTCGAACCTCACACAATCTTTTAGTAGGGATGAGACACTATGGATTCACATTCCGTCCTAACTAACTCGGGTTTAGCACCCATACAGGTAAATATTGTGTTAGTTGAACAAACTATGGTTAAAATCATCATGAAAGCTAAGGCACAATCAATTCAAGAGTTATATAATAAAAATGTTCCTATAGTATTTTTGTCAGTTATATGGTTTAACATCGATCGACTGGAGCTGGAATATCCCAAAATCAATCAACAACAAATTTTAGTCATTAGGGAAATTTCTTCATTTTGCTCAGTCCAAGCTAGTCCTTCAGTTTAATATTTTTTGAACTTCATTAAGTTTATATTTCAGAAGCCACATATGGAGATTTTAGGGAAACCTACCAAGATTCATCGACAGATTTTTTTTGGGAACAAAAATGAAGGCATCTTTTTTTTCTCTCCCCCTCCCCCACACGATACAAAACACACTTAGGCTCTACTCTAAACAGCTTCTACTTCTAATCTTGTCGATTTCTTAATTTCAATTTTTCCCTTATTCTTTTGCATTATTTGTGAAGATATAATGGTTTTTCTTTTTTTCTCAATTTATCACTAACAGCTGTTACAGTGTATTTTCAACCTCTACAGTGCATTTTAACTCAGAAGCTACCTGCTAGAAGATAGTTGGAGCACTCCCTTTGACTATTAAAATCCACCGTAACAGTGACATTTTTTATAAAAATGTTGATACATCTTTCAAATTATTTTTCGGCGAATATGTTTGTACCTCGTGGAAAAAAGGGAATATGCTTGTTTAGTTCTCTTGCTAGGAAAATCTTATAGCGTAGTACATTGAGAACTTGGCGTTGTGTGGGCTGCGGCCTACGCACGCAAGGCAACCACTAATGGCCATCCTGACAGGTGGGACACCGGCCCGGCGGCCCCACCGCTGACATGTCATGACAAGGACCTCCCCACCAGGCGACGACGTTCCGGGGGCCTAGTGATAGGTTTTCACTGGGCATTATTGCGCATAAAACCATGAGTACAAGATCCGTTTCATATTACGATGTCACTCTTGCTCGAAAATTTTTAAGAAATATCTATACAATATTCGATTATTTTTAAAGATAAAAACAGTTAGATTGATCTAGAGCGTTAGATCTCCATCCAACGGATCCACTTATACAAGCCCCCACAAAAAAAATGATCCTCTCAAAAAAAATGATCTAGGGCGTTGGATCTCCATCTGACGGCTCAAAATCTGACTGTTTTTGTCCTAAAAAATAGTCGAATGTTGTATAGACACTCCTAAAATTTTATAGTGTCACGATTATACATCGCTATTTATGTCACATCCAATCAATTATTAACACGTATAAAATAAAAGGGCCCAACAGAGAAGAGTGTCACGAGCAAATAAAAAACACGTGGCACAATAGTACTTACTGTAGATTGTACAAAACATTAATTTGTAATACTTACTATAGCTCTCAGATATATGAAAAATGATTTTTAATAGCTGCTTACTGGTCACAAGTCGTGGTCGTAAGTCGGTATACGACCACGGCTTACAACCACGATCACAAACATGGCTTATACGACCACCCTCACGACCACGGCTTATGACTTACGACCACTCTTACGTCCATGGCTCATAACCACGGCTTGCAACCAGTAAGTAGCTATTAAAAATTATTTTTTCGTACAACTGAGCGCTATACCAGTATTAAAAATTAATTTTTGTTCCGTACAATCTACAGTACTGCTACAGTGTTATTGTGTCACGCATTGCGTTCCGATTCGTTTGTGTCACAAACTGTGTTGTGTCACCGTTATACAATAAAATTTCTCCTATAGCTCCGGCACATCGTACGGATCGTACAGATGGAAAGTACTCTGCATGTGGTACAAGGAAAAAAATGTTCTGTTTGTTATTACGATGTTTCCGTGAAGTGTAGCAAACCAACTGTAAAAGATTATGATGCTATATTTAATTGAAGGTATAGCGTTCTGATTCGTTTGTATCGCAAACTGTATTGTGTCACCGTTATACAATAAAATTTCTCCTGTAGCTCCGGCATATCGTACAGATCGTACAGATGGAAAGTACTCTGCATGTGGTACAAAGAAAAAATTAACTGTTTGTTATTACGATGTTTCCGTGAGGTGTAGCAAACCAACTGTAGAGATTATGATGCTATATTTAATTGAAGGTATCGGACGAAAGAGTGTCAAAAATTTATCTTAGGGCCCGTTTAAAACACGTGAATTTTCTATGGTTTCTATGGAAATTAAACTGTTTTCTGTGAAAAGGAATAAAAGGTAACAAAACGACTTGTATTGTAAAATAACGATACATCTGTGTTTGGAAAAAAAATAACAGTAAATCTAATACAGAGTTATATAGTGCTAACTTAAAATCTTATGCCAGGTTGAAGTTACTCCGTCGTACAGCTAGCAAACCTGATTCCTGTAAAAGGCATGGCCTGCGCTGCAGCTTCAATGTCTTCCGAGTCCAGTCCTTGCATGTTGATTATTGGAACTCAATGAGGGGCAAGTTCCCATGTTGTTCGGCTGTCTCCTTGCCTGTTTTATCGGTTAGAGCAGATGATCTTTTTTTTCTTTCCTAAAGCTTTTGTGTCTTAGATTAAATAGAGTAGAGATAGTCAAAAGAAGTTGAAAAAAGATTTTTGAAAGATGCAGACTGGAGGAGGCGATGGAGGCTAGCTAGCAGGGCTGTTTGGTTTCGTAGATGGAACCATTCTATCTCGAATGATGTTTCGTTTTCTTATTTAGTTCGGTAGATAGAACTATTTTATCCCGGACAAGATAGTTTCACCTAGATAATTTATTGAAAATATTCTGTCTAGACGTCGTATCACTCTTTGGTCAAATGGAGAGAACCATGCAGCCCTAAATGAGATCAACCCACGAATCAAACGCTGTTTTCAGAAACTGAGCGGCCGATCTGAACCACCCCTCGTTGTCAGACAATCGCTTTACCCCCATTGCGACAAATGTAGAGATATTCATTGGTAAGGTCAAATAGTAGTATACACTGATTTGACAACTTGGTTGAGAATAATTTTTCTGAAAGTGAATGTTTCAAACATTTTCACTGTTCACTCTAGGCTAGCTACTGTTACTGTAAAAATATATTCAAAATTTTTTTTCCTGCCATAGTGCTTTTCCTGCAAGCTCAAGCCACAAACTTCCAACAAAGTATAAAAGCACGCTGGCCGGTCGATAGACGTCAACTACTACTATCCTGAGTTCGTGATAGGCTGACAAAATTTGCCATTTTTCCAATAGCAACAAAAGCATTTGATGCCATCATGAGACAGTGATTTCCGTAGTTCACCTGCGATAGCCAAGAATGAGGAGGTCAGCTGAACAAGAATGCATGACTTTGGAATAGTACTCCTACTTTTACTTTATCAACCGCCACTCTCACCATCTGCAGCGACCACATTGCGATGGTATTCAAACCTCTGGATAGGTTCTCGTATACGTATATACACACATAATCTAAACAGGAACAAGAATATTATAAAATATAGAAATGATTTCATCAACAATATAAGGTTAATCCATCGCTTCATAATTTACAAATGAAGTTCAAGAAATCTCACCGGTCACTACACATTGCGTACTGTAAGTTGATGATTTACGTAGCTCTTTTAGTTTTTGGACATTATGCAAACACTAAGGTCATGTTTAGAGCACATATTTTTTTTTTGTCGATTGCTATGAAAACTGAACTATTTCATATAAGATTTCTGCTTTTCAAACAAAGCCTAATATTTATACTCTTGGATTCCTTACAAACATTATTTGGTCCTCATATTTTAAAGCTTTTCCACTTCCTCTGTTGAAGAAGTGTATCGAATATCGTAATGAAATTCTGATATCCTTGTAAGACAACCAACATCACCATCTGCCATTTCCAATTCCCATTTTAGGTAACTTTACTTACCAGATTTTTCTTTTAATGAAGCCCACGAGAATGCTACTATATGGTATCTAGACCTAGCTCCAAACAAATTTGGCTTAGCCTAAGTTGTTAGGGCAAGGCTTGGAATTTATGAGCTCTTAGGTTGCTTAATCTGCCAAAAGCTAGTGTAATCCGATTATGATCCATTGTGTTCTACCAACTTGAAGCAACTCTACCAAAGGGCTAGCTTGACTAGCCCGTTGAGCTTGGGCCAAACCTTGGTAAGGGATACGTTATAGCACAAAATCAGCATTATTTCGACTGTTAGTCTATTAGGTCCCGTCTAGAAAACTAATTTTATTGGGAAAATTCAATCAAATCCTACGATGACATATCAAAATTATTGTATTCCAAATCGGTGGTTTAGGGTGTGTTTGGTTGTTGGGATGAAGTGGGATGGAATAGGATGGTTCCTTTGATCAAGTCTATCCATGTGTTTGGTTTGAGGGATGGGGTGGGATGGAATGGTCCAAAGTGGGATGAGCCTGTGCAAATTTAGAGAATATTCTTCTTAGATGCTGGACCATGTGGTTCCACTTTTTTTGTGGAATCATCTCATCCCATCCCCATCCCATCCCATCCTACTCCATCCCAGCAACCAAACACACCCTTAGTACCTACATATAAGGCCCAATTTAGAATTGTGATTTTCCCCGAATTTTGACAAAAATAAACTATTTCTTTTCAAATTCCTGTAATTTTTGAAACAGCCCCAAATTTTGGAGACTTCTCTCTCAACTGCAAATCAGGGAACTGAAAACCGACAAAATGTGAACCTTAGTCAACAAACAAATTTAAAAAGCATTATAAAATTAGGAGGAAACCATGCAAATTTCCTATTGTAAAGTGAAGCGTGTGCCCGTAGCAGGACATGTGGGAAAGGAAAAAAAAATGGACCCCGGCAAAGACGGGAATGGATTTATATCGAATATAAAAACGGCCAGAACAAAAGATCGAAAGCAAGAGGGAAAAAAACAAGAGAGAGAATGTGAAAGCGACGTGGTCTCGCACCTATGCAGACCACGCCCATGGACCAAAACCCAAGAAACCCCGTTCAGATATGTGAGATTTTTTTATTTGGAGCTTTGATTTTTGTTACCGGTATGTTGTTTCTTTATTTGTAAAAGTAAAACTTTGTAAAATCATACTACCTTGGTAAAATCATCACAAAACAACACTTTTACGTAACAGTTTTTGAAAACACTTGTTTTAATGATATTTTATAAAACCACACTTTGAAACATTATTGGCATATTCAACAGACGGGACACACTTATCAGTCTCACAAATCTATCCATATTAGCAAATAAAAACAGAAGAGACTTGTAAGACCAATGAATGGGCCTAACCTGTTGAATAATTAAAAGTATGGTCCTGTAAAATGTTATATACATGTTATCTAAAATTGTTCCTTAAAATGTGGTTTTATAATGTTTTTACCGAAAGGTAGTGCATTTTTTAAAAAAAATTACTAAAAGTACTAAGATTGTATAGTTGGGGTAGTTTTCTACTCTCAATCATTTGGTCATGGAAAATGATAGACTTCCATTGTTTAAACGGTAACTTTTCTAAGTGCATATTTACTTTATCATGTGGTTGGCTCTGCTCATTTAGGTTTCAGTTTTTAGCTTCTAGCTTTTATTTTTTTAAATTTTTAATTTTGGTTTTTGGGTTTTTTATTCCTTTATATTGTTCGTGATGGGCTAACATACTTTTTCTATTTTTAAAAAATTTAAACTTAATTAAGTCAAATAAAACCACTAGTAGTTACAGTGTAAAATAAGCCAACTATAATATCAAATAGTGAAAATAAGTCATAAGCCAAAAAAAATGCCCAAATGAGTAGGGCTCATCTAATTGGTCCGTTTGGCATTAATTATGCAGGTGATGCCATAGTCGACTTTTAGTTCATTTAACGAAAATAAAAATGAATGCAGTTTAACATTTAGTGCCTCTTAGTTTGTTTAAGATTTCAATTTATATTATCTCAAACTTAAGAAATGAAGTTGAGCAGCGCAACATATGGATTAAACTATATACTAGTATCGTGTAAGTACGTATGAGTGAATAATTTGAGACAAATGTCATAAGATGCTTCTATTGGTCCATTCTTTTCAGTTTCTGATTTATGATACAATAATTAATTTTTAAACAGTGTCTTTTTAAGATGAGATATACAAATCGATTGCAGTTCATATTATACTGACTTCAGTTGTACTAACTAAAATCATACGTAACTATCTTTCTCTGTACTTTCTCTCATAATAATCAGAATTTAAAACCATAAAGCCATAGCAAAAGAGAATAAGCCCTATCTTTCTTACTAGCTTGTTGTTAATGTAACAACTTGGGTTCACGTGGTGTAGATACTAGCGTATCAAGCTTACATTCTTACAAAACTTCACTAGTCAACGCCGAATAATTGTTTCAATGTTTAAGAACCGGCGACTTTCATAACACATCTAAAAAACCTTAACATTTTCCAACTATTAAGTGTTCAACGTTGGGTCTTTTCTTTTCAGCTTCTAAAATTCGTTTTTCGGTTTTTCTACAGTAAACAATTTTTAAACGGAGTATCTTTTCAAGATAAGGTTTACAATTTGATTATAGTACATACTGTAATGACTTTATTTATATCGATCAAAATTACATATGAGTTTCTGTTACTCCGTACTATCTCTCACGAATAGCTTAAAAGTCATAAGCCGCAACCAGAAGTCATAAGCTGAAGCCAAAAAAATAAGTCGTTATCAACTTTTCATGTGTTTGACTACAAGTGTCTATTTGGTAGAAAATCACTAGCAACCCCTTAGCAACGCCAAAGAAAAGAAAAAAAAATCATTATTACATTTTTCTCAGTTGCTTTATATTTGCGAAGTTGTGCATCGGATCTAATGCATAAAATTTAAAACATTTTTGTTAAGATAATGCTCACATCGAAAGTTTAAGAGTAGGTTCTTTTAAGCTGCGGTTTATGATGGTAGCTTATGGCTTATGAATTTCCTTGAACTAATAAACAGAATGACATCTCTGCTGTTGAGTATGTTCTTTTTTGATCGTGTCTTATGGTTTTTATCCTATTACAAGTACTTGTATAAATAAATCGAATATTAAAAAATCAATACAGGGCTGACCGAAAAAGAACTGGGCCTAAGTTAGCTGTAATACTACCTCACATTACGCGGGACACGCTGCGTGGAGGAGCGCCACCTCGGCCGCGAGCATGTCCGTGGCGCGTGGCGAAAAAATTTCGATGCGGTCGGGGCGTTTTTGCGGCGTCCTGCGGTTTTCAAAATTACGTAAAGGCCCTTTTTCCTCGCGAAAAGGTCCCTACCAGTTTTTTTAGCCCCTCCACTTTGCAGGATGGCCCCCCGTGGTTTTTAAAATTGCGCACGAGTCCTCGTTTGTTTACGTACAGGTCCTCGATTTTTTACGAAAAAGCCCTTTAACTTTTTTGAAAATACGCATGTGCCCTCGATTTTTTTTAAAAAAACTCCTCACCAATTATCGCCTCTTTTACTTTGGTACGTACGGTGGCTGGTGCGGCGTGGCGCCGTGCCTATTAGAGCAGGTACAATGAGGCTTAGTCAGCAGGCTATAGCAAATATAATATCAACAAAATCTTATGTGGCAGAGAGAGAGAAAGGAAGAGAGAGAAAGAAGCTGGCTACTAAATTATAGCTAGCTATAGCACGTAAAAATATGCATTTCACTCTCTTACACGTGGGGCTAAATAGTTATTGTAATAACTACCTTATTGTATAAACTATTTTTTTAAGGCTAAAGATGAAGTGAACAAGTATTATAGCTATTAGTTGACTATACTATTGTACTTGCTCTTAGGCTAGTACAATTATCTAGAGTCGGCTACACTGAAAGAGAGGATCACACTGCTAATTCAGTAGGCAATAATTCTGCCGTTCCATGGACCGAGCGCACGCACCCATCGTCTTGTCGGAGGAGGAGAGAGAGAGCGGCTGCAGCAGAAGTTGGACTAATAGCCGTAGTGGTTGGTGAAAGTCGCTAGGAGAGAGAAAAGATAGAGATAGGTGGAGAGAGACTGTGGTGTGTGTGGGAGAGAGAGAGAGAGAGAGAGAGAGAGAGAGAGAGAGAGGAGAGGAGAGAGATGGACGCAGAGACGCAAGCGATAGAAAACAAACAAAAGCAGCCGTAGAAAAAAAAGGCGAGCGAGAAAGAGAGAGAAGCCAAGCCAGACCAAACCCCAAGAGGCCAAGAAGCGGACGGCAGCCATGCCGCGGTCGCCTTCGCCGGAGAGGAACAACCCCGCACGCCGGAGGGGGGGCGCCGCTCCCCAGCTCCTCCCCCGCCGCCACTCGCCGTCGCCGCCGCCCCGCCGCTCGCTCCGCCCGCGCCGCGCCGCCGCCCCATCGTCCCGCCCGCTCGTCGACGACTTCTTCCCCCTCCCCTCCTCGCCCTCCTCGTCGCCGCCCCGCCCCCACCACCGGAGGCCGTCGCCGGAGCCATCCAGCTCCGACTCCGACGGCGGCGGCGGCAGGGTCGGCTCCTCCGCCTCCGACCGCCGCCGGCGCAAACTCAAGCTCGTCGTCAAGCTCTCTCAGCTCCCCCCGGACCAGCACCACCGCCGGGACCCACCTCCCCCCTCGTACTCGGACGACTCTGACGGGGAGGAGGGGGCGGCCGACGACGGCAGCGGCGGCGAGGAGCGGGTCAAGCCGCCCAAGAAGCGCCGGATCGAGTCGCACGACGACAGATCTCGCCATCGCGAGGTGAAACATGCCGCCGGATTAGTCGTCAGCTTTGTCTTTGCTTCACTGTGCAGTTGGCTCTTTAACGCGAGATCTGCTTGTCTCTCAGGTTGGTGGTGGGAGGGGCGACGCCGCGAGCGCACCGCGGACGAAGCGGCTGCCGGTGCCAGGTTGGATTTGTTTGCTGTTTGCTGATCTCTTCCTGTTCGATGATGTGATTATTTGTGCCCTTTTTTAGAGAAAAAAAATCGATTTTTTTGGATTTAGGGATGGCGAGGACGACGCCGCTGCCGGACCGGAAGGCGCTGGAGATGATTCTCGACAAGCTGCAGAAGTGCGCGTTTCGCATCTTTTAAGATTACGCGAAATGGGATTTGGTTCAGGACTTAATGAGCTCCATTTCTTCTGCTACTGTTTGATTCTGCAGGAAGGATACGTACGCAGTATTTGCGGAGCCAGTGGATCTGGAGGAGGTGAGGGCGTTTGTTCGTTTGTCATGCTTGTTGGAGTTGCTAATTTATTAGGGGAAGCTATTGAGTGTTGATGATGCCATGGTTGTTTTGACTGATGCAGTTGCCTGACTACCATGATGTGATTGAGCACCCAATGGACTTTGGCACTGTCAGGAGGAAGCTTGCCAGGAATGCATATCGCTCATTCGAGCAATTCGAGGTTAGACTTTGAGCTTTTGTCGTATGTTTAGCTAGCGAAGTAGAAACCGAGCTGCGAATGGAGTGCTGCCATTTGTTGGTTGGTTGCTTAAATGGATGTTGTAGTCAGGTAGAGTGGGGCATTTCAGTTCATACTATATTTGTCTGGGAGTGAATTTCACCTACGAGGTTCTGTCCAATGCAAAAGGCAACCTTTGATACGTTTCCTTTACCTTAAGAGCATCAAGTTTGTATCGTAGCTCAACAAATGCATCAACATAGCACGAGTTATCCAATTCGTCACATGTTTATAATTGCAATTCTAGAATTCAACTTTCCAGTGGCAATTTCTGCACACGCGGAAAGTGGATGACTTCAGGATTAGGCCGTTGCTCTGTCTGTTCTAACTGTTCCATTATGGATTCATGCTAAAGTTTGAGCAAACTATTGTTTGTTTGTAAATGCTGCCTCATGCAAATGGTTAAAATAGTGATTATATTTTTCTCCCTTGGGAAAAAGATTACATTTTTTATATAATTTGCAGTTAACATTCATTGGTTTGGTTGTAAGGTTTTTGGTGTCTGTCCCAATATCTGTGCACTGTACCAATATTATTGGAACAGTTAGTGATTACTAGTCATACCGGTAAGTGTATGGCCACAGTTGTCTGCTACTGTGAGAGAGACTACAGGATATACTAGTTGTATAGGACCTAAGGCCCAAAGCATGTCTTGTTTGGCACTGCTTGCATGGTACCAGGATGCTATCCTCTTGTCATAGATAGTGAAGGATTTATCAAGCTATAACAATCTGGGCCCAGCTAGTGCAGTTCATTAACCTAGAGGAAGGCTAGCTTGACAAATCACATTCAGACAGCAAGCCTTATGTTGACTGTGGACTTGTGCTGGCCTGTTAGCTTGAAATCCTGGAGGGTATTTTGTTAGTTAGCTTGAGATACTAAAAAGTACTATCCAAGCGCGATACTAGCCTTTTATGGAAATCAGAGTGCTGTTTGTATTGTTAATTAGATTATTCCACTCAGACAATCCAATGAGCTTGACATGGTGCCTATTCTTTTCATCGCATTGAACCCACACCTTCCTTATATGGTGATGGATCTAAAGTAACGGTGTTGATCTCATAAATCTAGGAGCCTAATACATATGATGTCTGATGGATTTGCCTGTTGCTACCATCAACAAGTCTAATAGCATATGAACCTAATAGCCTAAAATGTTTCCAAGCTCAATTTTCTTCGAATGGTTAACAAGTCTAATGTCAGAAATCTACTGCCTGTTGTTTGTATTATTGGTTAATTGAGTGAATGGAACCTGTGCTTTTGTTTACAAATTTGTCTCGGAAAGGAAAACACTCTCTGGGTTAATTTCTTATTCCCTTTCTCTCTTTTGATAAGGTCAAGTGCTTGATATATCTATCAAATGATTAGTACCATTGCACTCAGAAAATTAAGCGTTTTATGTGATATGCTTCTTTAAATTGTAGGATGATGTCTTCTTAATTTGCAGCAACGCAATGCAGTACAATGCACCTGATACAATTTACTTTAGACAGGTATGTAAACAGCCTTTCTAAAGAATAATGCAGTTATGATACCATCATTTGGCAATTGGCATTGAATGTTTCTTGCTATGCTTATTCATGCAGGCCCATTCCATACAAGAGCTGGCAAGAAAAAAGTTCCAGGAACTGAGAGATGAGGGCATACCTACAGAAAACCAAATAAAGAATGAACATAAAGTTAGACCAAACTCTTGCAGTAGAGAAACAGTTAAGAAGCCTGTTTTGAGATATTCGGATGATGATCGAGGCTTCTTGTCCCGCAAAGAGCAAGTTAAGAGACCCAATTCCAAAAATTCGGAAGATGATCTATTCATCAAAGATCAAGTTAAGAAACCCATTTCTAGGAATTCGGAGGACGGTTTAGGTTCCTCGTTCCACAAAGAGCAAGTTAAGAAACCCTTTTTCAGAAATTCAGAGGATGATTTAAGTTCCTCGTTCCACAGAGAGCAAGCTAAGAAACCTATTTCCAGAAATTCAAAGGATGATCTAAGCTCCTCATTCCATAAAGAGCAAGTCTGGAAAGCCATTTCCAGAAATTCAGAAAATGATCGAATGTCCTCTTTCCACAAACAGCAAGTCAAGAAACCCACTTCCCGGAGTTCAAAAGATGACTTGTCATCCCAGAAAAAACACATTAGGAATCCAATTTGCAGAACTGGAGAAGGCCCAGATTTCTCATCCCACAAAGAGCCAGCTGATAATCCCATTGGCACAAGTGGACAAGATGTAGGCTCCTTATCCCCAACAAAGCTGGTTGAGAAGCCCATTTGCAGAAATAGAGATGACCTGGGCCACTCCTGCCAAAAAGAATCAGCTAAGCAGCCTATTTTCAGAGATGGGCAAGATGATCTACGTTACTCCTGCAACAAAGAGACTGTTAAGAAGCTAGTTTGCACGAATAACCAAGATGCCCTGGGTTCAGATGTCTCTGCTGCAACTATTGCTTCTGCAGGCGATGGCTCTAATGGCTTAAGCATGTCACAGGCTAATGCCGCTGAGCCCCCAGGTTGCACTGTAGTCAATGGGTTCTTAGACAAAGATACCAGTTCTCCACTGGATGATATCAGATCTGAGAAGACTGATGATATTTCAGGTATCGCGTAATCAGCTCCTCTACTGAAGTGATCCATTAGTTAAAAGACCTAACTGCCATACTATGCATTACTTTGGTGGTCATGCTTCTCAATTTTCAATTAGAACTTCATAGAATTAAGTCACTAGAATGGATCGATTAGCAACATTATGATATGGATAAACAAAGAATGGCCATCAAAAGGAAACCGGTCATTCAGGAAGGTTATGGTCATTTTTGTATATGCATACATCTGATGTTCATTTCTTCAATGCTGTATGTGGGGTTCCTGCGAACTATTCAGGTAGTGTTATTAGAACTGGTAATTTGGTACTCAAAATGCTTACTGGTTACCAAGATAACTGATAGACTTTATCGAGTTGCATATCTTGCAGTTTCATATGGAGGAATGACATAGCTAAACATTTTTTTTCCCGACTCTTCAATACTTCAGTTAATCACTGTATAACTGAATGCTAATATCAGCCCAGCTTAGTCCAATTTAATGACATTCTTATTCTTTCCTCACTTTTCAGCCAGGGATTATTCAGCAAAGCCTAGCTACAAGTCAATTGTGGTAGATGAGACTAGACGGAAAACTTACGATATGTATGAAGAACAACAAGCTTCATCGGAATCTGACCCAATTTTCAATGCCTTCTCTGCAGAGCCAAAAGAGCTCATTAGCGTATGTCAATGCATCTGACTAAATCCAAGCCTAACTTATCTATACTTCTTGGGGTATTTCGTTTTGCTGGTTAGCTCATATTTTTAAATGCCCTCACAGGTTGGACTTGATGCTGAGCACTCATATGCAAGAAGTCTGGCTCGTTTTGCTGGTTCATTTGGTTCTCAAGGCTGGAGAATCGCATCTGAGCGCATTCAGCAGGCATTACCCGCTGAAGTAAAGTTTGGACGTGGTTGGGTTGGAGAATATGAGCCACTATTACCGACTATTCTTGTCGTGCAAGACCAATCAAGAAGTCTGATTAGCTCTGGGGCGAATGTACAAAGGAATGCCCCTCTGCCTAGACATAATGAAAGGCTCAGACCAACAGAAACTATTAATCCAAAGGATATGAGTTTTGGTCTACTCAATCGGATAACCACTGGCAATAATGTAGTTGGAGTGTCTGGTCCACTTGAGAGTCCAGAATTTAAACCAAAATTACTTGGTGTTACTGCTGAGCACCAACACAGGAACACTGATGCATTATCACTGCACGAGAATAGTAGAGTGGCTGGAAGCGTTAGAAAGACCAAAAGAACAACCAATGAACAAATAAGGAAAGGCAGCTCATCCTCCAGTGCCCGCCCTCTTGAAATGCAACCACAGAGGTCTGAATGTTTGAAAGGAGCTTCTTCTGGTGTGGTTGATATGCCTGCCTTGAACAAAATGGCAGGCCAGCCTAGACCCTTTTTCCAACCACCAGGAGTCAGAACTCAGCAAATGAGAAAAGGTGACTCGTCTAAAAGCACCCACCTACTTGAAATGGCACCACAGAGGCTTGAGGGTGCAAAAGGTGCTTCTGGAGCGCATGATATGCCTTCCCCAAACAATACTATCGGGCAGCCTAAACCCTTCTTCCAGTCACAGGAAGCAGCTGTACCACAGCCCAGAAATGAAGCTACATGGGTGTACCATGGACGACCTGGTGATGGAAAGTTTGGAACTTCCGACAAAACCAGACCAATGAGCAGCATTGGATTTGTCACTAAAAATCAACCAGTAAATGCTACCAGCTTTGCCATGAATGCGAGTGGACAAAATAATATCAATGACCATGCAAAATTAATGGGATCAGCTGCATTGCATGGCCAAGTAAATGTGCCAAACAGAGGGCTTGATGCTCCCCGGAACATTTTCTCTGCATTTCCAGCAGCTGTTAGGGAGAATCAGAGCATTCCATCTGGCCCAGTGACTCAATCTTGGATCTCATTTGGTGCTTCTTCAGAGAGCAAACCAACCATTGTCAGTCCGAATTTTCATGACAATAATTCTGGTTGGAAGATGCCATTTGCAAATGTCTGTCCTGATGATGAACCAAAAATAAGTTCTATTCCTCAGTTCTTTGGACAACCTGTCCAGGTTGTTGGAGAAAATCCAGTTCAAAACAAGGGTTTGGTAATATTCCCCCAGTTGGTCCAGACAGATTTCTCGAGGTCACAGGGCCAACCACAATGGCAAGGGTTGGTTCCCCACATGCAAGAGAAGCCAAACAAGGATGTGCTCCGCCCAGACTTGAACATCGGGTTCCCCTCTCCAGGTTCACCGCCAGCTCGACAGTCTTCGGGCATCAATTTGGAAGCCCAACAGCCAGACCTCGCCTTGCAGTTATAAGCTTGGAATGGACAATGAATACATGTGACTACTAGATTCCATGTCAGACTTAGAAGCATGAAGCATGTAAGGACATGTGGAACCCGGGCACAAAATAAGGCAAAAGCAGAATTGGGACATCCATTGCATGGATTGGCGACAATGTTGGGGATGCACAGGTTACATAGTATCATTTTTTGTGACCGATCCTCCCTGCGCAAAGATATCAGAATATGGATGGATGAACACTGCTTGGAATCGAATCATATCTATTGGGCCATTTTGTTCAGTACTGGAGTTCAGAATGCAGCATTCGGAGAAAATGCTGTGGTGGCATACTTGTCGGTAGCATGCCCATGATCCAAATACTTTGCACACACTTCTGACCACACTATATAGCTTTCCGCGGTGGAAATTTTGGCACCAGAACTTAGGACATATGTTTCACTAGTGTAGACAACATGGTCAACCCTATGGCCCTATGTAATGCCCATGTCACATTGTATGTTTGTTGTAAATGGTTCAGCATTGAATAGATTGTTAGACTAGAGCAGCAGCCTTTACTTTTCTTAATGAAATTGCTTCTCCTTCATGTTCTGTGCCATGAATTGAGTTCCATTATCCATTCAGTACAAATGACATGCTGAATGCAAAATTTTAATAATTGTCAAGATTCACTGTTCTCCAAATTCTAGCTTTTGGTGCAAGTATTATTATACTAACGAGTAGGGTGAGCTTATATGGTATTTCACTAGTTCATGTTTGGAACAGAGGGTTTGCGTGCGGGTCTTTTGAGGAATTGTAATGATTGAAATGTGGATCTTCGAGGAATTGTAATGTTCATGAATTGTGGATCTTTACCTGATGCATTCAGTGCGGTTGTGCAGTGGTAATAATCTGTACATTTCCAAATGATGCACCGTTATGACATGATTTCAAAACCACATGCAACAATCTGACAACTGGAATTAACTTGTGTTTCCTGTAGAAAGCCTTGAGCTTTTTTGCACCAAATGCTAACCCTCCTGTTTTCCTCTGAACCATAGACATGGTATTATTAAAGTTAACCTTGCTATCATTTTTGTGAACATTACTGTTCACCCTAGCGCCAGTGCTACCAATGGTACAGTTGCTCCGGACTTGGGCTCTTCAGGGTGAAGAAACTGAGACAACTTGGTGCAGTTCATAGAGTTGTGCTCATCGGATATCAGCCAAGGGCACGCAATTTTTCCGCAATTTTCTGCACATTTTAAAAATCTCAGGGTTTACTTGAGATTCAAGAGCAATACGAACAGTAGTATGCTAAGAATTTCATTCAAAGATTAGCATAACTATAACATCCCAATTTTCAGGTTTTAAAGTTTTTCAGCCAACCACGCCCGAGATGTGCCTGCGTGCCCCATGAGTCTTCTCTCTCCATCGTCGCTGATAGGTAGGCCACTTGTCAGGGTCTTCGTCTAGTGTCGAGACCAGAGACTGTAGCCCCGCTATGTCCGCTGCAGACTCTTCACTGCACTACCTCTCCCGACTATAAAGGCTCACTGCCCTTCTTGTTTTCCGCACCCCAAGCCACTCTCGTCATTGCAACCCAGCCAAAGCCCCGGAGCCGCCGTTGTCTCATCGGAATCAAAGGACCAAGCATTGCCGCTGCTGCTGTCATCGACGAGAAATTCCGTCGCCGCCGGTGAGTACCGAGTCTCGCCGTCGTTATCCTCGGCATCGCCTCACCACACTCTACCTTGCCAGCCGCACAGATCTAACCGGAGCCCACCGAACCTACGCCTTTGTTGAGACCTGAAACCTTGCCGCTGGTTGTGTCTATTCGCCGCCGACCTCATTGTCATGTTCGTCGTCACATTCTCGTCCTGATGAGCTATTCCAAGTCACCGGAAACCTCACCCTTCACTGTCGCCGCCATTGTTGGAGTTGTATCACCGCTCATCGTCGACCCTTGGTTCCTGTGTGCCACCGCCGAGTCAGTGTCCACATCAGAGCCATCTTCGCCCCCTCCCTCGTCATCAGCTGTGTCAGCACGTCAAACCCTAACCCTAGATCGGTTCACCGTAGACCTAGTCCACCATGCACTGAACCATTGTCATGCAGACCCCACATGTCAGGTTCCTATTCTGTAGAACTAGTTCATCGTGAACCCAAACCACAATCTGTGGATCCGGTCCATAGACCGTGGGTCCCACATGTCGGCTAAATCCTATTTTACAAAAATACAAAAAGAAATATTTTTAGAATATTCCCTAGTACCACGTGTCAGTCTTAGCACTCTCTCCTTTCTTTTATCCTGAATTTCTTAGCCAATCCAACTTCCAAAAACTCGTCTGTCTCATACGATATCTAATTAACCCCCATTCAAGTCTTTAAATTCATCTAAATTCGAGATCTATTTTTAGTAATTTTATTTAATTTTTGGAGTTTGTTTTTTGCTCTGTTTGTATTTATTTACATTTTCTCTCTCGTTTCGTGTAGATGTCTACGCACCGAAAGCTTTCAGAGTAGGAGATGAAGTGTTAATGCAAGACTAGAATCTTTTTGAAGGAAAATTGTGTTACCTTGATCATGTTGCGTCCAATTTTACAAAACTATTTTATGATTTAAAATATTATGCATCGATATAATTTCTTAAATATTATTTATTTGATAAATAGTTATGAACTCTAGTTGTTGTTTATCCACCTTGTTTATTTGTATACCATGATCCTTTAACACCCTATAATGGTTAATATTAGTTGGTCATTATGGTAGAACCAATGCAGATTAGTTTAATCTTGCTTAGCCATGCTGGGTTATTGATATCATTTTGAAAATATCAAATTACACCTAATTAATGGTATATACAATTTCTTTGTGAATAGTTGTGTGCACTATATGTGATCATTAATGGCATATATTGCACTCTAAAATTAACCAGTGGATAAATGATTTAGACTGGGGCGATGGTATGTGTTGTGTGACCATGCTATGTGAACATAGGATATTTATGAAGTAGTAAAGTGGGTAGTATCGCCCTGGTCAGTTAAGGACTTAACTTTATGCACCATTGAACTGAGCCATATCTTATAACCACATGCTCTATGGGAAGGATAAGCTTATTAAGTCATCAAGTTCCGACATTGATACCTTAGGTTATGGGTGAGCTTTATGCTCAAGGTGGAAGGTGTAATTGCTTATGAGGGCTGCATCATGGATGATTTTCTGTTACCAATCCAATGGCGACTCTCTTTATCGCCCCTCCTATGCTATGTATCGAGAGTGATGATGAAGACTAAGATCATCTAGAGGGTCATTGAAAAGGGGAAGTTTCTAAAAGGCTTTGTTATGATCTTCTTAGTCGCTTGCCTAAGGAAGCATGTGTGCAGACATTACAAGTTGATCATATCATATGAGGAAAGCTATACAATATCTGCAGAGTGTTAATAAATTGTTCAAATAGTCGTGTTCATGGCATGGACGTGCTCAGGAATTTCACACAAGGAGTAGATCTTCACAATACCAATCTGGGAAGAAAGGCTATGTGATCCAAGTGGATGGGCTATGTGAAAGAAGTTTATTTATGCTTTATTATTATTGTTTTCAAGTATGCTTGTAATCTTTTTATTGTATTTAAATTCAAGTATCGCTTTATGCCAAATAAGCTAGGGTAGTCATTTCCTTTGTGATAAGCCAATTATCTATAACTGTATTATGTGCACATAATTTGCTGAGTACTCTATACGTTCACCTTTACTATAATCACAACTCAGTTGTTGTAATGTCAAGAAGGCTGACTAGAAGGGGTGAATATGTGCCTTTAAACTTTTTTTTAGCTAAAATCGAGTTTTATATGCGGAAGTGTTAAATCAAAATGGTTTTGCACAATTAAGGCCTAAATCCACAAGTCACACTAAGTGTACCAACATTCTAAGTCTAGATTAAGGTTTGCAATCTTAGAGTGACAACCAAGCAATTCAATTCTAAGTATGTAAATTGCAAGAATGTAAATGAGCACAAGAAAGCAAACTACAATTGACATGATCTATTTTTACCGTGGTGTTCGAAGACTTGCCAGTCTTCTCTAGCCTACGTTGAGGAAAACCTATACGAATTGGATCAGCTCCACGAATTAAGCCAAGTACCTCAATTCCACTAGTCGTAACTCTTTACCACTCTAGGTAGATGAGATACAACCTTCACAGTACGCCGAGCCTTCTCACAAGTTTCTTGAAAATATTACCGGACCACAACGCATCCATGCCATCTAAGAGTCAGTAATATCCAAGAGTAACAAGTTGGAGATGCTCACTTGAACGAATCAAGTGCTAAAACTCAATGGATATGAAATCCACCACCAAGTGCAACACATGCACAAAGATTTTCCTCTCTAAGCTCACTAAGTGCAACACATGAACATTAGAAATGGGGGGTTTGCTCTTAGCTCAAGGATGAAGAATAGGGCAATAACAACTTATGTCCAACTGACTACAAGGGAGTATTTATACCTCACACAAATAAACTAGCCATTTGGACCAAAATTAGCACAATTCAGCTGGGGTCGATCAAATCGCCAACACACGGCCAGTCGGACCAACCTTCTTTGCAATGGTAGAAAATTAGCCGCTATAGACTAGGTCGATTGGACTGCCCACACAGGAGCTGGTCAGACCGCTAGGCCCGGTTAGACCGCTCAAAAAATGCTGGTCTAACCACACGGGTCAACACTCCGAGAAGCACCAAAACATGTTCTCTCAAAAAAGGTACTGGCGCACAGCCCGGTTAGACTACACAGTCAGTTAGACTGCTAGCACTGATCAGACCGCCAATTCATGGCCGATCAAACCGATGTGCTAAGATCAGCGCATGTTAAGATGCATATACTTCAATTAATTTGCAAAATACATTTGTAAATTGTCATATCATGCAAACAAAAGTCAAAGCATGATTTACAACAAGTTGCAAAATATATTCGCATACTTTAGAATCATGCCACAAAGATTAGGGACATAGACTCAAATCGTTTGCAAAACACATTCGCAAACTTATGTCGCAAGTTACAAGGATTATGATTTGCAAGTGTTTGAAGTCCATGTTTTCATTCTTTGAGGTACGAGGCTTATATTTGTAATGTGTTTTGCAAATAATTAAAGTTCATATATATAATCCTTGTGTCATGATTTTAAAGTGTGCAAATGTGTTTTGCAATTTGTTGAGAAATATAGATAATCCTTGTGTGCATGATACTGTAGTTTGCAAATATGTTTTGCAAAATCTATTGAAGTACATGCACTTCTCAGGGAAATCAAAACTACCGCAATGTATTCTACGGTACTACCGCTAGTCGGAACTACCGGCGTTGTAATCACGTAACTACCATGTCTGTTAGTGGTTGGAAGACCTGTATGGTTGAGAACCATTGTGGTCAAAGCAATGTGGTCAAAGAACAATGTAGTCAAGAACCAGTGTGGTCGAGCTAACGTAGTCGAACCAATGAGGTTGAAGATCAACGTGGTCGATGACCTGTGTAGTCGAAGATCAATGTTGTCGAAGATCGAAGTGGTAGAAACCAATGTGGTCGGAACCGACATGGTTGAGATCTATGTGATCGAAACTAATGTGGTCAGAACCAACGAGGTCAGGATCTGTGTGATCAAAGACCAGCGTGGTCAAACCGACGTCGTTAAGATATGTGTGATCGAAACCAGCATAGTCGAAACCGACATGGTTGAGATCTGTGTGATTGAAACCAGCGTGGTCTGAACCGACGTGGTCGAGATCTATGTGATCTGAACTAGCGTGGTCAAACTGATATGGTTGAAACCAGCATGGTTAAGACCTGTGTGATCGTAATCGACGTGGTCAAATTGATGTGATTAATACAATGTGGTTGAAGATCGACGTAGTGGTCAGAGATCAGTGTTATCGAAGACTAGCATGGTCGAAAATCAGCATGGTCGGCATGGTTGGAGACCAGTGTAGTCTGAGACCTGTGTGGTCGAACCAGACAACGTTGTCGAAGCCCAACGTGATTGGAGATCTGTGTGGTCGAACTAGACAACGTGGTCAGAGATCAATGTGATCGAAGACCTGAGTAGTCGAACCATCTGACGTGGTCAGGGGCCAGTGTGGTCAACAATTGGTACATCCAACTAGCTCTGTGTGAGCAGTCCGATCGGCTCTGTGTGAGTGGTCTGATCAGCGAGCGGTACTACTAGCTCTATGTGAGCAGTACTTCCGATTTGTGGAACGTCCAGCTTGTGTACATTACGTTTTATTTTTCCAGAGAGACACCTGTGCGGAGTCTTCTTGTCCCTGAGGAAATCAACAGTTCCGCATGAGTGCTACGGTACATCCAATGATCGATGGTACCGAAGTTTGCATGTCAAAACTACCGAATTTGTCTGCAATGGCTAGTTTTCTGACCATTGCTGAGGGGAGTGAAAGTACTGGTCGTTTGCCTGCAGTACTTCCGAGAATCCTGATTTTCTATCCCAATGGTTAGTTTTGAGGTGTGGGGTATATATATCCCCTTGTGGCCGGTTAGAGAATAACTTTTAGCACTCCATTTTACTCTCTTGAGCTAGTGTGAGATCCTTCTCTCAATTGTGCATGTGTTGCACCTTATGAGCAAGGAGGAAGGCTCTAGATTGCATGTGTTGCATCTAGAGGTGGATTGTGTATCCATTTGAGCGGTGTGCATCCGGTGCACGTGGTGAGAGTTAAGTAAGGAGCTTGACTTGTTACTTTTGGAGTTTGCCGACTCTTAGATGGCGTTGGAGGCATCGTGCATGGTGATCTTCTCAAAGGAGGTTGTGAGAAGACCCCGCAAAGTTGTGAAGGCTAGAGCTCACCTACCTGAAGCGTGAAAGAGCTACCACTAGTGGATTGAGGTGTTTCAACTTAATTCGTAGAGCCGGTCTAATTTGTTTGGGCTAACATCAATGTGGACTAGGGGAGACCGGTAAGTCTCCGAACACCACAGTAAAAAGCAGTTGTGTCAATTATGGTTTATTTTCTTGTACTCAATTTACATTCAAGCAATTTACATTCATAGAATTAAATAGATTGCTTGTCTTTCTCGGATTGCAAACCTTGACATAGACTTATCTTGTTGGTGCACTTAGGTGAACCTGGTTGTTTTAGTCGTTATTTGTCTAAACCTTTTTTATTTAAGCTTCCACATTATTTGCTTGGTTACATTTGACTTCATTCAAACTGACGCTTATGTATCTATCTAAGCGGGCGGGCAGTTAACCAAACTCAGGTTGACACAAACTATACAAAAGTCTTAATTAGAGTGTACAAACATCCCGATCAACCCACAACTGCGAACAGAACCGACCCTGATTAGACCTTTTCCCAAGCAATTCCGAATACTAGAAAATCTAAATGAAATTTGATAAGAGAAATCAGAGCATGTTTCTAAATTAGTGATAACTACTTATTTATGAGTGAAAAATGCTTCATGCGAACACCCTTGGCGGCTTGCTTTTGAGACAGGGAGGCCATGCTCGTATCTATGCTTTTCATCATTGGTCTGGTCTACTCGTACTCCACCCCACAAGGTACATCTTCGACTATCGTGCTTCTTATCTTGACGCTATACATTCAGTTCAGTCGGTCCCCAAGACTTATCCTTCATAAAAAGGTAATCCACCCATATCAGACTTTTCTTCACCTGGCCTTGCAGATTCAATACTGAAAGACTTCTCTTCGCATACCGACCTGCTAATTCTAGGATTTGCTCTTCTCAATGATTGGTGGATGCCTCTTTTCTACCTTTTAAATTGTTGTTTTTTAGCCAAATAGAAAGTGATAATTAATTAGAGAAGAATTTTTTGACCGCCTATTCACCCCCTCTAGTTTGCCTCCTCGATCTAACACATGTGGGCCTGAGACATTTAGGACACTATTTAACAGCCAGTTTAAGTCATTGAGTCACTAACAAGCGGGTCTTTCTTCATGCTAGGGTCCACCTGTCGACCACTCACCTCATTTCCTTAAGGAAAATAATTCAAAAGGAAAATAAAAGCAGAGGGCCCCACCTGTCAATCACTCATATACTTTTCTTCGAAGAAATAAATCCAAAACAAATTAAAATCCATTTGTCCCCACCTATCATTCTTTAAAGCCTTTTTGAATAAGAAAATAAATGAGAAAAGAAATTACCCTGACAACATTTCAAACCTGAAATTGTATTGGGGCAATCATTGGATAGAAGCGACTGATATTTTGAATTGAAAGGATATTTTTCATCCTAAAACTCTAAATTTTCTTAAATATCTGGGCAGATGGTAAAGGTGGTTGGTGCAGATAAAGTACAAGAATGTGACCTATGATGGAACCGCCCAGATAATCTTAACAACTGAATCTTGTGATGACCTTCTAATGTAAAACAATGCAACAACAAATAATAATGGTACAATATGGCTAACTAATTTGTATCGACCTAGTGTGGGTTGTGCCATTTGGTGGCACACGGTCAAGTGAGCTTGACAAAAGCCTTTGACGTGAGGGCACAATAGTGGGCTTCTGGAGAGAGTGAATAGAACCCCACGACAGTAGAAATCATAGCAGGTGTAGCCTCATTGGGAAAATGCATTATAAAGTCCTTGTGGTGGCCTTCTTGATCTGCGTGTCTAAGAAAACATGTAGAATATAACAAGTTGGTTGTCTCTTATGGGTAATGTGTGCAACCTCTGTAGAGTTAAAACTATTCAAACAGTCGTGCCTACGATCACGGGCAGACATAGGAACGGGTGACGACGGTCGACAGCTGTCATCGGGCAGTACCATCAGGTGGTCGAGCTACTCGAGGTAGCTGGTGTTCGACCCGAACAGAGCACGCAGGAGCTCAGGCGATGGACGATGGCCGAGGAGCTCGGGCGGTAGACTGTGGCTAGCGCTGGGCGTCCAGGGTCAGGCAACAACTCCCAGTCTCCCATGCCAACTGCTTGGACAGGTCATGGATCTGTGTGGCTAGCTGTGGAAGCAGATCCAGACAGCAGCTTCTCCTTGAGGCGGCATCGACGGATCGAGGTGGCGCCGACGGATCGAAGCAGCGCACGCCTTGGTCAGGATCTAACTTAAAAGTGAGAGATCCCTCACCTCATAAGCTTGTTTTTGGGAATAAAAAGGCCTTTACGATCCAACAAATGGTATCAGGGCCTGATTCTAATATCCCTAGTCTAATAGACACTAGTGTGTGAAAGCCCTGTGGACCGTGACCCTGATGGACTGTCGGTGTACGATGAAGTAGTCGGTGAACGGGTGAGAAACACCAATGTGTGAAGGAGGAGATTATTGAAATAATCTTATATTGGTTGTGGAAAGGCAAGCGACCTAATTTAAAAGTAGGGGAGTTTTTCACTTCACAAGCTAGCTTTTGGGAATGAGAAGACCCATCATAACTTCACAAGCTAGCTTCAAGTGAAAATTTGAATTTGAAACCAGTAACCGAAAAACCAGCCGGTTACCGCCCAAAAAGCTAGAGAAAACCCGCTAAAAACCGGTTTTTCAAATTTAAAATTGAAAATTCCTAATACATTCATGGCAAAAAGTATGAAGTCAAACACGGGAGGTGCATGCATCTTTCTAATACATTCTATTTGTGTTAAATAATGTAACCATCATTAGAGAAACTAACTTTTACATTTAAAATTAAATTTGAATTAAATAAAAAACTGCAGATTTTTATTCTACTGGTAGAACTAGTTACCAGCGGTAACCGACCGATTACCGCTGGGTTTTTGAACCCTGGTTTCAGGAAATCTTCCTGCATAAGAGACAGGGAGTTATCATCCTTCATGCAGAGACTTGTCACGGAGCACATACAGTATTTACTGAATGAAAAAACTGTTGAGGTAATCGTCATCCGTTGTTCTTGTCTCCGGTTGCATATTGATAACCCCAACAAATAAAGTGTGGAAATTAGCTTGAATGATGCACGCTAGAGCATAAGGTGCCCAGAAAATGCACATCAATAAAAGGGTAAGGCATAATACTACTGAGCTCGCCTGTAACACAACTAGACCTGCCATAGATAACCAGTAATCTTATCATCTCATACATGTAACTGAAAAACCCTTAAACTAGCATTACCAGGATAACACAAAATTAAAACATCTTACGGTACTAAAACTACACACCAGTAATCTTATCATCTGCATCAAGAACGGCACGAAATTTATACGCAAATATAACAAACTGTTAAGCATGGAATAAACTACTGTCACATTCATGTGAGCATTGAGTTTCTCAGTGGCCAGCGCCGCCATCGGCCGGCATGTGAGCATGGCCATAGGGGTAAATAGAGACTTATTAAGGCAACAAAAATGGCGGTTTTTTTAATTTCAGTTCTGCTAGAAGTAGAAATAACTTATATTTAGCTACTATGAATAACAGTTAATTAAAAAGAACAGATTAACTAAAAAGTACATAAAAACAAGCATTTCTACTTAATTTACATATTTGTACTCACAAATATTAGAGACTTAAGGAGATATTGAGAAGGAAAGTATTGAAACAAATAAATTAAGAAACACATTAAGAAACACAGAACTTCATTTTTGTTTGGAAATCATGCTATATTTTATTACATCGCAAACGTGATATAAATTAGTACTGCAATTAAAAGAGAACACTGACTCTATTTCTATATAGCTACCTAATGCTGCCTCTTTTCTAATATAAATATCTTAAATGGCCAATTGTCTGACATTAAGCTAAACTCCAATGATGGGGCCTCTCCTTTTCGACTTCTAAAAGTTGTTTTCCGACTTTTCTACATTAATTAGTTTTCAAACAGAGTGTCTTTTTAAAGCGGAGTTTACAAGTTAATTGTAGTACACACTATAGCGACTTCATTTATATCAGCCAAAACCACACGTGAATTTTTGTTACTCTGTACTGTCTTTCACGAATAGTCTAAAAGTCATAAACCGCAGCTGAAAACCATAAGCTAAAACAAAAGAAAAACAGGAACGTGCAAATAATCTCCCAGAAAAATTTGGATTTGACTTCTCACAGCACAGAACAAATAATGGAAAGGGTGAAATCGAGCTTACCAGCAAAGAAATTGATAGATGTCCACTCCATTAGGGGGAGAGAGAGAGAGAGAGAGAGAGAGAGAGAGAGAGAGAGCAAGCCAGCGAGAGAGAGAGAGAGAGAGAGAGATGGGCAGCCACAGCTTCGGAGGTGGGAGATGATGGCAGGGAGGCGACGAAGAGAGGATGGTCGCTTTACCTCTAAATTCTTTTGCCCTAAGGGGTTAGTGATAAAAAGAAAAGAGCAAATTTTCGACGGCAACGTGAAGAATATGTCGTTCGTTAGTGGCAAGAACATGATATGGGTCCTACAACAATAATTCGGGGCAAACGACGAACTTGTGATTATTCATTACGCTCCTGCTCCTTATTTATCTGTTCCTCTGATCCAGCCTGCTTTTGGACCAATTGTACAGATCTAGAGTAAATGTTCCTTCGTTTATGTATGGCCTATTCCGATCAAGGTATCCATTGGCGACAACAACGGCCGTCACAAAGGTAACGCGATCTACCAGTATTCACCATGGGAACAGCAATGATATGGGAGAGGGTAGAATTCAAGGGGAAGGAGGAGAATTCATGGTCATTGGATCTCTAACCTAATATTCCTAAATCTGGATGATAGTTAGGAAGAAAATATCCGGATGATGTTTAACAAAATCCAAAAAAGAAACCAAAAAATACGTAAATGTCGAGTGAAAGAAAGGCCTTGAGAAAAATGAGGCATCCTCTCATTGCCTCCGCTCCTCTGCTCGAGAACCTGTGGCAACCATACTACCTCCAGGTTCTCTCAACCCGCCGCTGGTCGTTATCACTCACACTGTTGGCTGCCGTAGCTAGGCTTCACATCGCGTTATTGGTTGTTTCCTTTGCCTCTTAAAGTCTAAGCTGCCCCATAGCTTCAAAGCGGAAGGAATAATTTTTTTTCTATTGTCTAGTGTTATCCTACTTCTCTCAGTGTGGATTGCCTAGTGTGAATAAAGCCCGTGTGATGTGGGGTTAACGTGTTTCCACAATATGTGCTAGAGAATAGTATCTATTATGGTTATATGTGGACTAGTTGCCTAATCTATTTAACGAGTTAGGATGGAACCTTGCAAGTGAACCATCTAATCATCTCTCATTTCAATCTTGTATTCTAGGGTTAAGGTTAAAAGAATGAGTGTTATGGTTATTTTCTTGTCCTCTAGGTGGAGTACCTGTAAAAAAATTATATTTAAGAAGCATCATATCAATTTTGTTCATCTCTCGTGGTGTGTCCTTATTTTGGTTGATTTATTCTTGTTCTGATTGGTTTTGATCCCTTCTCTCCCCCTTTTGATCATGTTATGTGCGAAGGATATATTAGGGTCTTGAAGAATTTTGAAGTTGCACGGTTTTGTTTGGTGTTGGCCTCTCGGAGTTTCATGATCTCAAGGTTTTTGCTTTGAATTTTTGGGAGTTTTTACTTGCTGTGGCATGTAAGAATCCATATAGAACTATCTTGGTTATCATCCACCTACAAGAAAGTCATATCACGAGTTTTCGGTTTTTGCTCGGTTTTTATGTAACTTTATTTATTCTTAAGAAATGTGTGAACTTTGATAAGGATTCAAGCGATCCTTAGATGGAATATATTTCTGAGACTCTAAGTAAGGTGTGTACAAAGTTTTAACTCATTTGGTTGTAGACTTTTGGAATTGCGCCAAAAGTGGTTTCAATTCAGACTGATTTTCTATTCTAGGAACAAGGAAGCGGTTATACTGCTCCTTGGCCTGTTGTACCGCTGACTGGCAAGACCGCTATCTTGCCACCGGTCAGACCGCTAGGGTAACGTCAGTCATACCGATGTGCTCTGAAGTTTACTTCTCTTTGGTTTTTGAGGTTGTTGCTTTGAGTTTGGCTTTCAATCTTGATCTTTATAGCTTTGTAATTACTGGAGTGAAGAGTTTGAGAATACTTACATAAATTTTATGAAGCATCATTCACCCTTTTGCTATTGCAGTCATACACTTTCCTAATAGACTAACAGTGTTAATCATTACTATTAACAACACCGACTCCAGAGCTAGCCTTGACGTCGTACGTACCCTTCGCCGTAAGCCTCATGGCGCCGGTCGCCGTGGCGATCAGACGTTGCGAAGGCGCTTCGTTGTCCTCGTCCATCCTCTTCGCGCGGGCGGCGAACGGTGAGGCCTCTGGACGTCACCACCCTCGCCACGGCGGCCGGTTTTGCCTCGCGGTGGCACCCGAAGAAGTGGGCTGCATGGGGGTGGCAAAGATCGAGAGGCATGGGACGCCGGCAGCCATGGATGAGATGTGAGGAGTTGGGCGAGCCGGCGAGGAGAAGCGGCGGCGACACAGCAAGAGAATGGCGCACGCATGCAGTGATCAGTTCTTGGAGAGTTTCAACTTATTACTTATAGCGATCGATCCAGCTTTTGGCGCAAATTATGGAGGCGTTTTAAGACTTTTTTTTTTGGGTCTCCCCTGGGTATATAGGCGTTACAGTGTGAGCTGTTTAGTAAAACTAGTATAGTGCCCGTGCTAACGCCACGGCGGCATTTCAGGAATGCACATGAAAACAACCAAATGACGATATTTTTTTTCATAGTTTAAGTTTCACGCAATTGTATATCACCATGTATATAATCTGGAAAACACTCATGTATATCACCAGCAAGTTCAGGTCATGAAATTACAAGCCTAGGCCAATTATAATGCATAACAAGGCAATAATAAGTCATGTCTGGCCTGAACCATCTAATTTCTGATTTGCTTAATTAGGTCTTGGAGTTCTCCAGGGATACTGTCTTTACATTCATTTTCACTGCTCTTTCAAATGTCCACCAAGAAATTCGTCCTCAGTGAATGTGATCGCTGTGCATGGCAGATAATAAGTTAACTTATTAATTTGCTATGTAGTCTACAAAATATACATAGAGAATATTATATGCTCACAGTGTTGATAACTGGTAATCTTACGCCATTCCACGACCACATGAAACTGTATACAAGGAAGCCTGACAGGTTGCTGGAGAAGAGCACGTGTTTAATTGTTATAGATAAATCAAATGATATTTGATAATAAAGATGAAACATATTATAAGTTATTACCAGTCCGTAGTTTTTGGAACCCATGTTGGGAATTGACGACGCCAGTAAAAAATATCGTCTTTCCACGCAGGATGTGCCAATTCCATGGCGAGTTTGAAATTATTGGCAATGTTATGTAATTTGTGTATATATGGCATGCATGGATCAGAACCCTTAAACATTCCATTTTTAGGATGAGGATCCATAATAGACACAGTTCTGGTACCCATGTCTAGTATGTATAATGTGTAGTGCTCCATTTGACGGTATGGCAGTAGAACCTATAAACAAACACCGAGTCTATAAGTGACAAATGATAAAACACAAGTTTTTAAAGGAGTATATAGAACATATCTTACACTGCTGGAATGTGAAATATCGTACTCCATGTCAGGCCAGCATTCAAGCAATTTTGCGAGTTTTTTGAAGTCTAGCTTGTCACACCGCCGCGGATCTCGTCCAAACTGAGATATGGACTGTTCATTTTGCAAAATTTAGAATTATTTGTTTAATATATATATATATATACACACACACACAACAAGGGAACAATTATATCAACTTACACAGAACTGGAGGTCCATGTAGTGGAATTTGTCATCTAACCACAACAAGGCTTCGTTGCACACAACCGTCCGAACACCCATGTTGAAGCAATCACAATCAATGGGTTTATTTGCATCTAAAATATCTCTAAGTGTTCTGAGACTTAAAGAAATTGGATATAGTGCGGTGCTTGAACCCATTCTTTGCTACAAAAAAACAAGGACCGAGAACAATTAGTTGATCACATCTTAGTATATTAGTATATATGCAATTAATTAGCAAAAATACTTACTCTAAACACTCTTCATCGTCTATCGACCGGATGTATGTGCTCAACCAATACAATAGTTCCTTTACGTCGGTGAATATTTTGGCGGATGGTTGAGGACCAGCGACAATTTCGACAGTTGAGTGACCTCACCGGATTATCGATCATTATGACATCATCCGGATTATCGCTGACCTCTTTATCTTGTTCATCATCCCGGTACCCTCTCGCTGTGTTTAATGTGGAGTTCCACAAGATTGCAGGAGCTTGAACCTAAACTTACTTATATCATCCACGAAAATATGAGCAAGTCTTGATCTATTAACCGATTATATTTGACAAAAAAAAGTGACTATGTTTAGAAATCTCCCTATGAATTACATGGGTCACATGGTCAGATAGAGTAATTCCAGTCCAATACTCCATATAGTTGATCATCCATAAACCACAACTTACCCTGTGCAAAAGTGAAAAAAAACTAACGTGAGTGATATAGATACCGTTGCAAGTCAGGCAATGGCATACACAACAAGTCAGATGATATTTTACCCATCTGTTTGCATTCTCTCAGTGATCTTATCTATAATTGGCCAAGATTCCACTTTAATATCCGCCCATTTATCTCGATGCAATGTGTAGAGTCTCTGCAAGTTTTATTACTCTTTCCAGTCCTCTTAACTGTTGTGACCGAAACACCAATATTTAGAAAGGAATATTAGAATTAAAATACAATATGAAACTATATATTATCATTAGTACCTACCGTAGTTTTGAGATCTCGACGGTCCGATAGTTCTCGTCCGAAAGAATCCAAGACATGTATCTCACATTTTTTGGCATTCACAACCGCTAGGTACCAGTGAAACTTCTCAATATTAATTGGAAGGAACACCTGCACTAACAGAGTTTTATCTAAAATTTTTCTTATCTTTAAATTAACAAAATAAACATCTGCATGATATTATATATATATATATAATAATAATGGCATCGACAAGTTTACCATATCAGCGTGTAAATACTTTTCGACCCTTGTATAATCTACGTCATCTTTATAGTTCAATGCCACCTTAGGATCTCCGTCACGTTTTAGCAAGCTGGAAATAAATGTATTTTCTAAATAAACATCTCCACCTTCTCTATTTGTAGGTGTTCTTCATGCCGGATACAATGAATATAAGCACTTAGGACTGCAAAATTTTAATTTGTGATGATGCATTGAACCAGATATTTGGTATACATCAATCAATGCAAAAGACAGTCTTAAACATACTTACAGCGCCATTCACTTGCTCACCGTCACGGAAAAGACAATCCATGTCATCTCTGTTTACCCAATTATTATCGATGTTGACGAGTACCCTTTTTTCTGGTGTTGCTTTCATGTATTCAATTATATCAGCATCTTCTTTTGTACACTCATAATCTACAGAGAAATTATTTTTATTATTAATTAATTCCCAAAAATAAGTAAAGAAGATACAATTGAAGACCACTCACCTTGAGGCAGGACTTTTGCATTGTTTGACTTCTTAGGTTTATTATGTCGGGATGATGCCTTCATCTGTGTGTTCAATACTATCGACTTCACATCCTCGTTAGCACGCTTCCTGTAGTCATCTTGTTCTAGGTCAACTATTTGTTCGGCATCGTATTCGATCGGCCCTTCTGCTACATCCATGTTGATCTGCAAATCGAAAATACAAAATAAAATCAAATAAAATTCAAATAAACTCCAAAAACTTTCAAACCTGAACCAAAAAATAGAGCTCAATTTTAGATGAATTTAGGAAAAAGAATCGGGTCAATCGGAGCTAGGACGAGGGAGAACGGGCCTAAAGAAAATCGGGGAAAATAGGAAATTGCACTGTGCTGTGGACCGGGTGCACGGGGAGCTGAGTCCACGGTGGACGCGGCGTACGGAACAGTGCGGGCGGCGGGCTGCTGGCGCAAGCGGCTAGATTGACGTGGCTGCTGACGGGGCGACGCGTGGACACCTGGGCTGACGTGGCGGGCTGACATGGCAGATGACGTCTTGATGACGTGGCAGATGACGTGGCACCTGGTGCCTCGAGTGCCGCGTGGTGACACGTCGGCCTAGGGCTGATGTGGTTGCTTGCGTGGCGGTGACTTCGGCTTAGGGTCTACGGCACGGTGACATGCGAGCCCCACGGCGGCCGTGCACGGTGGTCCGGCGCACGGAAGGCGGCGTCGGGCGCGGCCGGGCGTCGGCCGACGTGTGCGTGCACGGCGCGAGGCGTCGGCCCAGCGCGGTGTGCGCGGCGGTGACCGAGCGGCGGGTGAGCGGCGGCGGTCTGGTGGCGAGGCTCACCGGCGGCAGCAGCGGCGCCGACGGAGTTCACCGGCGGTGGCGAAGACCGGCGCGGCGGCGGCGGCGAGTGCTCCGGCGGCGTCAACGGAGGCTCGGCGGCAGCATCTCCGGCGATGGCGGCGGCGAGGCGCGGCTCGGGGCGGCGAGAACCCGGTCGGGCCTTATACCCGGCTCCGAGGAGTCCCAGCGGCGCGCGCGAGTCCGGCGGAAGACGGCGAGGCGGCGGCGTTCGCGCCGGACACGGGAGAGAGTCCCGCCGGCACGGGGCCACGGCAGTGGGCCCCACTGCCGCCAACACGGCAAGCGGCGGTGGGATGGCGCGCGACGAAGCGGCAGCGGCGGGGATGGCGACACGCGTCGACCATCGGGCGAGGGTTGCGGCGCGCGCGGCGCGGATGCGCGACAGCGTGGCACGCGCGCGCGTGCGCTGGTCAAATGGCGGCGGGCCGTGGCGGGTTGGGCGGTGGGTGGGTTTCGCCCACTGGTGGTTTAGGAATTTTAGGTTTTCTTTTCAAAAATTCATTTAATTCCTTTTGAGCTCTAGAAAATAGCGATTCGATGTATCGCATTCGATCAAGCGGCGGTGAAATTTTGTCCTCCTAGCCCAGCGATCGTGCCCATCCGGCAAATTACGGCAAAGTTTATTGAATGTGGATTCTTTTTTGAGAGCAAGCGTCATCGTTATGAACCATTGAGTTCGATTTAATGTGCGAAGTGTAAACCTTCAAGGCTTACATGGCAACACGAAGACAACTCGCCTTCGTTCCAGCTCGCCAACATTATTCGCGTATATAATGTTACCGCCATTAATAATGTATCGGAGGATAAAAGCCCACACCTGCGCACACAAATAACTTTGGAGGCAAGATTTGTATAAACCAAGAGGCGCAAAGGAATTTTCATTTTGCGGGCGTCCAGAAAAGCGATCAACAGACATTTGATACATAAATTCAACTTTCTATGCTTGTATAAGGGATTTTATTGATTCCAACATTAACTCTATTTCAATTCAAGTTATAAATCCTCTTGCAGTGAATCAAAATTCGACACGATACATAACCTCGAATCCGCACTACAAAAAGGATCTAATCTAAATGTTTCACATAATCACATAGCTTCGACATGGCCGAGAGTAAGTTAGAAATCCATCCCGCCCATTGCGGGTTCCGCTTCTCTTCCTTCGAATCTCAACAATGATAGATTCTGTGGTAGTCATCGAGATGACACACTGCAAAGACAACGAAGGAAAAATTGGTGTTATTCTCTCATGGAAGAAAAACAGAGATAATTGCATATCGACTAATCGGTGTAATAAAATCCATAAAGATCATAGCGAAATTTTCAAGTTTAAGCTTGAAGCGCAACTTGAATGTGCATGCAACCCAAAAATTGCTACTATACTTTTCAAGCTTCATTCAACCGAAACATCATTCCAACCTTGTGCGTGGCAATGACAATTTTCGGTCACAGATTTAACAAAACACTTCCACACGAAACAGCGTTGAACAAAGCGTCAGAAAAAGAGCGGCATTCATCTTCTTTCGACAAGGCATTTAAAGCATTCAGATTTCATATTGCCCCTCCCAGGTAAGTTCACAGGGCTGTTTTCGACTATAGTTTTAAGTTTAACGCAATTGTATATCACCATGTATATAATCTGGAAAACACTCATGTATCACCAGCAAGTTCATGTCATGAAATTACAAGGCTAGGCCAATTATAATGCATAACAAGGCAATAATAAGTCATGTCTCGCCTTCAGGGGTTGTTGCGATGAACATTTCTACCTGAGCAACTGCCTCCTCGTTGGTGAAATATTGGTAAAGCCCATCTGAAGACAATATCAAGAATCTATCCCTTGTGCTGAGCTTATGGTGGAAAAGGGACGGATTGCATGTGATGTACAGGGAGGATCCAACGTAATCAATTTTGAACACCTCCAGTAGAGCATCATTCCATTTGGGCTGTAAAAAAAGCGAGGATTGTGAGCACGAAGAGGGAAAAAATTATGAAAAGTTTGAACATGTCTGTCGCCGCTTGCGAATGAACAATTTACGATTTATACAGTTCTATCAAACATGTTTGACTAAGCTAACTATACATTGAAAAATTTATCGACACCTAAATCGGGAGAAGGGCTCTCTCATACACTAAGTTCAATCCTTCACGAGCATCAAATCAAAATACCATTCGTGTTGCTTAACGTTTTGGATTTTTGTTGACAAAAATATTGCGGATCGCTGCGTTCCTTTCATCACATAGCTCAATTCTAGTTCAAGAAAGAGACTTCCTTCTTGGATAGCGAAAGATCGATTTATGCAGTTGATATAGAAAATGGTTCTAGAGAACCGACAATGCTTTCACATGGCGGGAGAAACGTGCCTATGTTCAAAGTCACTCCACTCGCTAGCTTTACGCCACATTTGATCTTGCATGTGCTCATTCTTTGCACTTGGACGAAGCAAAAGAAACCTCATTTTCTCGGGATTGGCTTTTCCTTCAATTTTTCGAATGGCTATACACGTGGTGACCAAGGAATTGAACTAATTAAATTCGTACTTTGAAAATTCTGCCGACCGAAATTAGCATATCGGTTAACATGGCGGTTTCAATGTAGGATGGTCATATTTCCCACTCCAAAGAAGTTAGAACGATAGTGGCTTCATTTTGTTTTTCACTTTGGACCAATTATAACAGAATTATAACAGATCATGTTTTCTGTTTTTGACCTAATCATGACTCTAATTATGTGTCGACCAAGAATAGCAGCAAAATTGACTTTTTTGCACCTGATGTAATCAAATCTTAATTGCAGAAGCATAGCATCATTGAACATAGCAATATCATATATGAATTGTACCAGCTAAACATTATATGATAATCCCATGGTTATTCTGCAACTACAGTTCCCAGAAATTTGTAAAATAAATGATGCATATAAGCACACAAAGACAACTAACCTCCAAAGGTGTCATCAACTCAATGAGTTTCTCCCAACTTGACCGCCTTGTCTTCTTATTGTAATAGTACCTAGATAAAGAAAAATAGCAAACATAGCAAATAAGAAAAAAAAGACTAAAACATGTAATAATTAAATTGTGATTAACAAAGTTGAAACAGTAATACAAAGATGATTTACTTTTTCCATCGGTTGAAGTGTGCTCCTGCTAATCCAAGAGCTAGGTTGATGGAGTGACACAGGCATTTGCAAACCGAATTATTGAAAGGTCAAGGATATCCAATATTTACATAGTAGACAAAATTGAATGATGCAGTGAGAGGTCTTAAATTTTGTATGGTAGACAAAAAGTGATCGACATTACAGAGGTCTTGCGAGACTTCTCAAGGCAATGCGGTGAAGCGCCATGGGTGATGCCCAAGCTGCACCAGTGGTGTCACAAGAGGTACACTCGACCGAGCTGCACCCGTGGTTGAACTACGGAGGAGGAACCGATGTTGGTTGATCTTGAAAGTAACATTTCATATTAATAACTTATCGTGAAAAAAACATTCCATATATATTGATAGCCAAAACTCGACATACACACATCAAAGAAAAAGCAGTGAACTTTGCAAGTGCCAACTGCAAGAAAAATAATAGTACTTATCAGTATAAGATGGAGGCGGCATAGGGGCACCCATGGTGGGCAAAAGGCCACCGGGAACACAGATTTCTTCTTTGCGGTGCATAGGCGTTGATGACATTGGTCTAACCGGTTGATACACCATAGGAACCGCTTGTGATGCAGGTGGAACTTGACCAAAATGAGGCAAATGCTGCCTGTGTTGTGGAAAATGTGGCATCCGCCTGGCATGCCAATATTACCTCTGGCATGGCTCGACCAACAGTCAGAAATCACCACCGGTTGCATGAATCGAGGAGGCTGTTGTGGAGGAACCACTGGCCTAAACTGAAAATGGAACACAATATAGCAATATTAGAAACCTGACATAAGATTACAAAGGTACATTCTGCAGAAGGAAGTAAAAATTCCTAAGTTCCAGTCCACCTATTGTATATTGTATATATTGTCCCTGCATTCTTAATCAGCTCTAACAATCTTGAACCAAGAACGCATATTATCCCTGCATTCTTAACACACAACAATGAGAAAGATTGAGGGTAGGTACATATACAGCATGAGGTAATGCGCAAGTCCTGGGAGCCATTGAGGGTAGGTACATATACAGCAACAATGGCTGCTTTACTACAAAGAAATGCCAGTACATATTTAGATACATATAAAGGAGGTATGGAAGCCCCCATTCCAATTAACATATGAAGATGGAGATACGAAAATATCTTTCTAAGATATATTATAAAAACTAATAGTGTGAGTTTGACAATCGTGACCCCACAAAATGGATCAATGATGCAACAGGCAGCAAGAACAGTAATGTTATTCTCATACACAACAACAGGAAATGATGTACCATTACAAGCTTGTGACATACTCGACATAGTGACATTGTTATCATTGATGGCTACTCAAGATCTACCGATCATAAAGCAACTCAAAATTGGCATGGAAACAAAGTTAAGCAAGTATGTCAAGTGAACCATGGCGCCAAGTTTACAACTGGTGGTTTTATAGTGGTAGAGATTACCCTATAAATAAGTGAAGCAGTGAATGCAATGCAACAATAAAACATTGGCCCAATCCTAGTGATAACAAATGCACTTGACGAATGCTTACCTTCGTAAGTGCCCAGATGCTAAAATGCGCACGATACTCTGCAAAGGTCATGCCACCATTCCCGACTTCCAGCATATCCGGGTCTGCCCAAAAATAAGGCGGTTGAATGATAGTGAAACAGTATTTCTAACAGTCTATAACAGCCTGAAAATTAGTGAAAGCTTGTACTCCAAGCTAACATAATTACCATTCCATCCACCAGGTCCAGCATATGATGCCCACTTGTTATTCTTATCGGCAATGTTAGTCATGCTTATTTTAAACAAAGATAGAGATAAATCAGCTTCAGAGCACATCAACGTATTGATTAGTGTTTTTTTCCAGGAAGGAGCATGAATCACCTTTCCCATGTATCTTGTGTGTCATCTGTTGTACGCCAACTGTTTCCAACTTTGGCAGCCCACAAAGCTGGGTCATCCTGGCCCCTAAGACAGAAGAGCAGATAGCACATGACACACGTCGGAACTTAGCAAGCTTGGAGGTTGTGCGTGATGCCCAACTGCTATTTTTTTCTCCAAAAATAAAGGGGCCTACCATTCACATAGAGAGTAGAATATCTGGCGACCAGTTGAATTTAGAGCATCACGCATCAGAGGATACCTAAGAATATGATATCATGAAACCAATTTTAGCACCGATATGTTAAGGTCAAATAATCGTACTCTAAACTGTGGCTATGACATCATGAAACAAATTTTAGCACTGATATGTTAAGGTCAAATAACTGTGCTCTAAACTGTGGCTGACACAAAGGGAAATCATGTGCTCTTACCTTTCCTTGGGTTTTATTCCCAAATTGTAACAATTATCATACTTCAGGTAGTCAACACCCTGGACAAAAATCAATTTCCGTATTAATGTATTACTAAAATTATCTGCATGGTTAATGACAGTACAGTATAGTTTTAAGGTAGAAATACATCAAAGATGCTCTTAACATGTTCATCCCAATACTGTGTAGCGACTATCTATACATCAATAGTTTAGTGAAAGAATCTAGCTCATACCCATGAAGCAAAGAGTGCAGCATCGTCATCTTCATGATGGAGCGATCCAGGTCGAACTTGACAAGTAAATGCCCTGAAATTTTTGTCTTGTTAAATTTTTAATTATTTGAATTATTCCTGTTCATGCTATATCAACAAGCACAAAAATCAGCAGTTTAAATCATCTATAGTTGGGTCACATTTACCCAAAGATCGAGTAGATGCCAAGTTTTAGACCTTTTCCATGCACATAGTCCGCAAGAGCTTTGATACCGAAGGGAAAGTCTTTGGATCAGGTAGTAATTGATCCTACATGTTACAGAAATGATCTATTAAAAACGATGCAGATGAACTGATGTTGTGTAGGCTTGCCGGGGATCCGAGGGGCCCATCACGTCGCAAGAGTAGAAGCGGAAGCTGAGGATGCACCTGTTGATATTTCTGCTTGCTTTGATTACTTCAATGATACATCCTATCATCCATCTCTTGACTGCTGTAACTCCCAGTGGTTTGTCACTCGCAGCCTCGAGCAAATGCTTCAAGATTATGCTCTAAGGCAGCCTCCCGCCATCAATGCTTTTCAATATCACAATTGACAAGTAATCGAATATCACCGTCTAACTGAATAAATTCTAAAGAGGTGAACAGGAAAAATGTATAAATCACAAAGAAGACAGAACAAAGCTTTTGACATGCTCATAACATTATATTAAAAAATGTCATGGTAACAATTCAATATTATCCAACCGTGACAACTAGCGAAGTTATATGCCCAAACATAGAAATTCCTCTTTTGGGCTCACCATCCTGCTTCTCCATTGTTTTAGCTCACTTGTTTATTCCTATTTTTGTAATACACATTCTTTAGGTCTCCTTAATCAATAGTTGGTCATGCAATGATGTTTATGATATTTGATATTTCACATTAGCTAGTGATATATGAAAAGAAACATTGTCATAAATGGTCAATAGGTGTTATCCTGACAAAATTGATGCATACCTGCCGAATTGCAGCTTCAATTTTCTTCTGAGCTTCAACATCAAAAGGATCAGCATACATTAAAGCCTGAAAAAATCATGTTATTAAGGACTTGGCCTACTATTATTGTGAAGGACCTTTACCAATACAAGTTATAGAATTTCAGTAAATCGTGTAGCGGAAATTACCCTTATAGAGTTATAGTTGCTAATTAGGTAAATGAACTCCCAATCTCTAAGTTACGAAAGTTTAATGACTTAACATTTAATCGCTACTTCGAGTTCCAAGATAATACATATCTTACGTGAGGTTTACAAAAGAAGAATGGATAAACATGAAATTAACAGATTAACTAACTCGACTAATGAATCTAACTGCTGTGTGCATTTATTGAAATGCAATCCGCTTTACGATTCAAAATGATTAAGCCACCTCTGCAAATCGAAGCAAATATGACCTTGTGAGTACATTAAAAATTATATCATAATAACATCGGAATTGGATATCAGAAATTACATACAAGTATGAATGCTTCAACAAGAAATGGCGATTCTAGTTTGAGGAGCCTAAGCTAATATGTATCCATACTTACATTCATTATATTGGGATTTGCACAAAAGCAATAGGTATGCGATATGTTGACAAACATGTGACACATCATGTGCACACGAGAGATGGCATAATATCTCAGTCCCAGAAGCTAATTTTCAATTCAATGTAACTTCACAAGAACAACATCATACAGGGTGATCCAGGATATAGTAAAACTGCACGCAAGTTGGAACAATAGAACAGTGAAAGTTAAAATGCCATACCTCAGCCGTGATCTACCCCATGGTTGCGCATACGCCTTCCAGTACCTCATCAAGATTTCATCCTCCGAGTACTTCACTCCATACTTTTCACCGATTGTCTGTACACCTAAACACACATTTAGAACAAGCCACATCACAAAACATACATATCCCATCATCACTAAAAGGGACCTTTTCTTCGTAACTCATCTTGCATGGAACAAATCCACCCAAAGCCAAACCTGATGAGCACAAAATAAATCTCTCCATGTCCACGCAACCCAAATCTATGTATATACTCGAACAAAACAGCTACAGATCAGATCGACCCCAATCACGCATTGTCTCATCGTGCACACCACATACAAAGACATGGAAACACGCAGCCTCACCATTGGCATCTCATGGAGCAGATGAGAACCTCCGCATCAAACAAAGCGACACAAATATACGAATCGGCGATGGGAGAGGGTGTGAGCCGACTGGGCCATGGGCTCGGTGGGGCGAGGAGGGTGCCGGCGGCGTCGGCGAGGATGGCCTTGTGTGTGATGTCGCCGTAGATGGCCCTCCGAGTCGTAGTACTCCGCGCCCCATCGGCTCCCACCTCGCGACCCGGCCTCGCGACCTCTGCCGTGGCGGGGTGGTGGTGACGTCGCGGGGCGGCGGGTCGACGATGTGGGAGGTGAAGGGCACGGAGGTCTCGATGGTGGCGCGGCCGTGGAGTCGGAGATCGGTTGCGCGCGCGCAAGGTGGGGAGGAGGAGGCGGCGGCGGAGCGGAGGGATGGGGAGGAGGAGGCGTGCGGGGTGGGGAGGAAGGAGGCGGCGGCGGTGCGGGATGGCGAGGCGGGAGGAGGCGTGCGGGGTGGGGAGGGAAGGAGAAGGAGGCGGCGTGGTGTGGGGAGGAGGAGGCGGCGGCGGGGTGGGGAGGAGGAGGAGGCGGCGGCGTCGGGGGTGGGAGGAGGGGAGGAGGCGGCGCGCGCGGGGGGGAGGAGGAGGAGGGCGGCGCGCGGGGGGGGAGGAGGAGGAGGCGGCTGCGACGCAGGTGGGGAGGCGGAGGAGGCGGCGCGGGAGAGGGGAAGGAGGCGGCGTTCCCGAGGCGGAGGAGGCGCGGGCGTGAGAGTGAGGGGAGAGGGGAAGGAGGCGGGCGCGCGAGAGGGGAGGAGGAGGCGGCGGCGCGCGAGAAGGGAGAGGGGCGGCGGCGCGCGGCGTTTCCGAGGTGGAGGAGGCGCACGGCGTGAGAGGCGGCGGGCGCGAGAGGAAGGGCGAGAGAGAGAGGAGATGGGGGCGTGGGAGATGGGGGCGGGGAGTTGCGCCTCGCGCGGGGTGAGGGCGTCGGGGGGAGTCGCGCCTCGCGCGGGGTGCGTGACGAGGTATGATCCAAACAATTTGGGCCATTGGATTTGAGTAAGAGAAAGGAGAGGCTACAGTGGATATCGTCCCTTCGTTTCAAAGGTTCGCTGGTTCTGGGAACATTAGGTTTGGTGCAGCTAGGAGAGGTCTTGACTGCGGGGGACATTTGTTGGGTAGCTATAGAAAAGTTTACAACTGGTGGTTTTATAGTGGTAGAGATGTGTGTGCGCTTTAAGCGGATACTTTTTGTGTACTTTGCATGCATATAGACTCGCATGCTTGACACGATAATTTTCTAAAATTCCACAAATATGCAAAATTCAAAGTATACCCATGACATTTTGACATGTAGGTCCGTCTGACAGGAAAATTTTCCAAAATAGAGTACTCGCTGTTGGTGATCGGTTGGTTATTTAGGCTGCGGCCGATAACTTTTAGTTATGACTGAAAACTTTTGGTTATGTTTTTCGATACGGCAGCGGATGACAAAATATTGACGTGGACAATATATATAATTTTAGACTTGAGAAACTGTTTAAAAATTCACTTTAAAAAACCCGTTCTATTTATTTTAACTTTCAAAAAAATCAAAAATAATTATAAAAAATGGCCATAGTCACCGCCCGCTCATATTTTTCTCGGGGCACCATGTGAAGGAGCTTTAGCAAGTTCAGATGGTAAGCGAGTGGACCATCAATGTGGTTGCCATCCTTTTAAATTGAGCTATAGTGTGATATGGCACCCTTTTAGGCTTTTACCCAACGAGTAGGAGTGTAATAGGAGTGAATATAGAAAGATATCACTTGTCATGTATTTTATTCTGTATTTTTTCTCAGAGTTAGAGTCAGATATGAATAGTACTGAATACCCATTTCTCCATTCAGTATTTGTTCCACAAGTCTTCGAACGGACGGTAGGACAAAAATTATTTACTTCTTTTACACCCCTATATAGGACATTGGACAGTATGGATGTAATCAGTGCAAACACAGAGAGACTAATTATTAAGATTGTCGAAGGAAGGGCACCCAATATTCTTTGCCTATTTAAACGTAGCAATCCAGGTATTTATTATCTTGTCCTAAATGAAGTCCCAAAAAACTTTCTGATATCACTTGACATATGGATATATAAGAGCGGATATCACTTATCCTATATCTTATTCCATATTTTTTTCCTCGGAGTTAGAGTCAGATACGGATAGTGTCAGATACCTATTTATCTCTTCCGTATTCGCTCTACGAGCATTCGGTGGATCGAACGGACAGAAATTATCCGCTCTATTTACACCCCCAACCGATGAGCTCCAATTCCAACAAAAATATTGCCACAGCTATTACCACAAAAGCACGGGGCTGCTCAAATAGCTAAACAAATATGAAATTAAAAGAAAAAGACATGAACGCTACGTACCCTTGCTAAGGTCGAAGAATCTAAACACGAACAAATATAGCATCAGCAAGTGGGAGGCATACCTTTTCCTGTTTTCCACGACGATGGGAGAAGTGCTTCTCGGGAGGAAGCCTATGGACTATGAGCCACACCTTGGGTGCTCGAACTTGCGGTACAACATCTTCCCCTATCTCCGCTTTACCTGCACACATCACAGCAACACCCCAAATATATCAGATCCGTGGGAAAACGGCACCTCAGATCATTCCCCAATCAACAGAATAGATCCACAACCCTAGAATTGTATGAACAAAAATGTTGCTCTAAAATACTCACCTCGTAGTCGGAAGAGATGAAGATGAACAACATCAGTTGCGCCTCTCGACTCCGGAACACTATCGCCCACTACCAATCACAGATCCAAATGCCGGCGCCATTGTTCTGGCCGAGACGCCGCCGCACAGCGCCACCCGTGCCGGAGTCCATATAAGCAGGATAAGTTGGCAGCCAAGCTACCCTCACCGTCGTCGGCGGCAGCGCACAGACCGCCGCCGCCGTGGGCAAACCCGAATAACGCCGAGCTTCCTGATGCTTCAGCGCCCATGGTAACTGCCGCGAGCTAGCATGGTAGCTAGCAAGAACAATGGCGCGTGCGGTACAATTAATCCAAGTACTTGGGGTCGTATATATGGTACGTGCTTTAGGAGAAGAGGAAACGTTCAATTTGGAGTTCTGGACTATGAGTGCATTGCATGGAAGTGGAGAGAAATCACATGGAATAATTAAGGAACAACTAGCTTTGATTAGGTTGGTCGTGGTCAAGAAGCTCATGCAAATGCAATGCAAGTCTTCCTGCTCAGTGCAGTCAGTCTCCCAAATCCCAAATTCCCATGACCTCCATGCTTGAAGCACTCTTTGATCTGCTAGCTAGCTGTAACTGGCCACAATGTCACAAGTCAAAAAAATCCAACGTTCCAAAAAAATCTCACGATATTCCTAAGGATCCAACTCCAATGTACGTTCCCGAGAGACTTTTCTTGATCAGTCGGCCATTTAAAAGCCAAAAATCAAAGAATTAGGACTTTGTGAAAGGTCTAGATTCCAGTTTCCGATCAAAGAAAGGAATTCGATGAAAGATAGAACTGTATAACAGATAGATCTCTCGATAAAAAGTATAAGAATTCATTTCCCTGTAAATTAATCGGCTAAAACTCTAGCTTGGAAAACGACCTAATTATCCTAAGTAAGAATGGGAAATATGACCATGCGAGGAGATCACAGGAAGTCCACACCTGCTAGCATGTAGCCCAGTGCAGACACATGTAGGAGGTTCGTATAATGTGATCGCCAAAATGGCACTGCAGCTATATTTTTTTTTCAAATTTAGCATTTATACATCTGCTTTTCAAATCTAATCTCCTTCTCGAGCTCAACAATCGGTAAATGCTAGCGGGCCACTAGAGCTCAGCAATCGGCAAATACTAGCGGGCCACTAGAGCTCAGCACTACAGTTGCTCAGCAGCAAGAGCTGCCGAGCCCCACGGCGGCAGCAAATACTTTTCATGATAAGCACTAACTAAATACGATTAACACTAAATTAAACATACACATTAATTAATATGCACCCCGCTGACTACCTACCGAGCTAGGAAAACTTATCAGTACCTATGGAGCTAAAGCTAAGAAGTGGTTAGATTTGCAAAAAAGATATTTGGGTCTAACTTTTTTTAAAAAAAATGACTAAAGTACTATTTGTATGACAATTCGGTTTGTATCACTGGGTGTGGACATGGACCCACTGGCTGACAAGCTAATCCCTTTTTTTTACGCCACAGTGGCAAGCCAATTCGCCAAAGAGCTAATTAAATTTCCGTGCTGAATCAACGAAATCTCTGAAACTTCATGGTCAAACCTCAAACGGACAACGAGATGACTTGGATCAGCCAGGTCCATGCACCGACGATACGTGCACTTTGTTCATACGGAATCAACCGATGGGTAGAAACGTCACTTCATGTCCGGCAAGAAGAAAATGCAAATTGCGTAAAGCGAGATTAAAGGACTACATAAAAAAACAGATTTTAGATTAACTTGCTGTGCTTGTACGGCGCCTGCAGGGATATCACATCACCTTGCTCGCATCTTCTTTGCCAGGAAGTCCAAAAAGAAATCGAATCTGACTGTGAGTTCTTGTACTACCCTTTTGTCTAGTTTTGACCGTACCAGTCTAGTCTCTATATATATATATAGTGTAGATGACCGAACATGCAGTATCTGCTTTCGGGTGAGAATGTTTTTCGGGTATGTATGATGATATATATTAGCTGGCTGCAAATATATGTTATATAAGATTTTAAGTGATGTAGAGGAATAAAAAAAGAGAGATTAAATTATCTACTATTTAATAGACGATTTTATAGACGGACAATTATATTTATAACACGTTAATTATATAAGGCTATTATAGATAACTATATAGACAACATATATAGTATATTGTCTTTAATTCTGTCTTTAGATGATATGGAGGTATTTGTCTGATTTATTTTGGAAGGACCATGCGCTGGTGAAATTTCCATATATACCACCAAACATCGGGAAGACGGTATTTGCCTGATTTATTTTGGATTTGCCCCGTAATTCGCATAGATTCCTCGACGTAGAGCATTTTCGCCCGGTTCTTGGGCTGAGGCTACCCCAATCCTTACACAAAAAAAATGGGCAGAAAATTCCATCCATGGCTGGAGAAAATGTAAAACCCATGGTCAGCCGCGGTTCTTGAAAGCTGAGAATTGGGCGCTGGGGTAGAAATTTTGGCAGTGCCATTTTCCACAGGGAATGTTTGTGCCAGCCATGCTCGGGTCAAGCCTGCATGTACGCCAATGATTCTGCCCTGCAAAGAGCGGACACGACACAACACAGAATTGCAAAACATCTTTTGCAGGGGCAGCAGCAGCAGCAGTAGCGCTGCCATCATAAGCCTGCACAAGAAAAGGAACCATCGAATTCATCGATCCACGACATGCAGCCAAATGATACAGTGCCATTCGAGCAATTCAATTTGCTTGCTTTTCCAGGACAATCTCATACTTTCCAGCCAAATCACAAAGGAAATCGATCTCAAGCTCAAATGTATACTTCAGAGTTCAGACGGTTCAGAGTTTATCTTTCAAGCGCCATGCCTTCTTCCATCCAGGAACGTTTTTGCAGAAATCAGAAAGATACACAAGGGATGGCAATATGTAGTAGATATGAAAGAACGTAAGGAATTCTTGTTACACAAAGGCTTGGACAAGAACCAAGAGCGGTTTTTGCAGTTTGGTGTTGCCCAGTTTTGCATCACATTGCTGAACAATCAGTCAAACGAGCAACAGAGGAGAAAGGAAATTAGCAGACCTGGTTTCAAAAACCACTATTCCCTCCCTGGTAGCTGGTAATCATCGCGCTTTTCGTAGTGAGTGGGTAATCATAACGGTCCCATGGCTCGTCCCAGATGCTTGGTAATTACAGGTATGGCGTGTTAGCCAGCTTTCACTAAATTAAGGCCGCTGGATCAACCTCTAGGTCTCCTTGCTTTTGCCCTTCTTGGTCTTGGATGATTTCTTGTCCTGGTTCTTGGATCCAATGTTTACCCAGGTGTAGTCGCTCGGGATCGTGAAGGGGTCGGTGTTGTCCGCGACCTGCGACAGATTCACGGGCTTTGTTCTGGAGTTCTTCGAGCCCCACTTAAGATAGGAGCTCTTGTGGGTGTCTGGCTTAGGCATGATGGATCCTGGGCCTGGGCTCACCAAGAGGCTAGGGCTTGACATTGGCGTGAAGAACTCCTCTGGCTCGACAAGAGGGACAAACTTGGTGAAAGTGACAACCACCCTCACAGTTGGAACAACAGGAATTGCAACCTGCATTAACAATAGAATCATCGATTAGCTGAATTCACATATATCATCTTTTCTCTAAAGCCGCATTACATCAGCAAGTAGTGAAATGAGTATGTGCAGTGAACCAAACCCAAGTTTCCAACAATAATTCTTCAGAAGCAAAATGATGCATGGTCTTCAGAACATGATGAAGAAGCACAAGGATTTTTCAAGGAGTGCTAGTGTGAGCACTTCAATGAGTACTACTTTTGTGAACCATGGAGTAAAGCTTTAAATGTTCCATGCTTTCTTATCTTAAACAAGCTTCTAGCACGGCAAGATAGTTATTACATGCTACTACTATCATTTACAGCAACTCCCCAGCATTGATCAAGCCTGGAGGTTGCCTCTTGCCTTGGCAATGCACTATGCTGATCAGCATGTGCACTGAGTAAACTCCCTTAAATTTTTTGCCCTAAAAGCTGTCTCACATTTACACATGTCGAGCTTAAATAAACAGTGAACAGCCGTTAACATATGGAGCAGCTGTATCACTCTCCACAGGTGACAGCCTATACTGCCTCTACTTACTATTCTTGGTACTAGTATAAACAGCTACACGGTCCCAATTGTAGCAAATGTCAAGGAATCGCTAACCCCTAAAACCACCAGATCAAAAGACAAGAGTTTTAATGCACATAGGGAGTAAATTTTAGATAGTAAGTTAATTTAACTTTGTTTTGTTCAGATGCTTTTCGAGTTCACTTGCATTCATTTGTGCAAGTGACAATGCACTTTGTTAATTACCAAAGCAATCTAAATTCTTGAAGAATTTGCATAACCACTGAAACTAACGAAGTTCGTTGAGCAGAAATAGTACAGGAATTTGTGATTTTGCATGAGCAGGAGAGCAGATTGAACGTTACCTTCACTGGGAATGTCCCCGGCGGGAACTTGGTGGTGAGCAGCTCGCGGAGGCGGCGCACGGCGCGTACGCGGCTCGCCAGGATGTCCAGCAGCGGCAGGAACTCGTCGACGCTCAGCGGGAAGTCCTCGGTGAGCCAGACCGTAGGACGCAGCGTCTTCACCGTCTCCTCCTCCTTCCACTTGGCTTCCCCCGTCGTCGCGTGCCGGCCGAACAGGCCGTCCTCGCCACGGCCCACCGACGCGCAGGTCGGCAGCCGTCGAGGCACGTCAACGCTGTTCCTCCGCCTCTGCGGCGTCCCCATGTGCGATGGCGGCCCTGCCACGCTGCGCCGGCCGGGCACGTAGCAGCTGCGCCGCGGCGGCGGTGGCGGAATGTCAGCGACCAAGAAATCGCCGTCCTCGTCGTCGTCACGGATCTCCAGCGGCAAGAACTCGTCGTCGTCGTCTCCGGCGAGCTCAAAGGCGAAATCTTTGCGAGCGGCGCTTGCTGCCTTGAGGGTGCGGAAGGAGAAGACGACGTTGTGGACGTCGAACACCCGCGCCTTCCACTCCCCGACGCTCTCCGTCTTCTCCTTCCGCAGCCACGTGGTTCTTGGCACGAGCCTCGCGGATGTGATGTTGAGCCCCGGCCGGTAGGCGGCCGCGTCGGAGGTGGCTGCGTCCTCGTCGCCACCGGCAGCGGCCGCAGCGAACGCGTCGTGCACCTCGCGCCGGCCGCGGTGGAGCACGAGGAGCGAGCCCGGCGGGACGCGGCGCCCGCCGGCGTCGGCCTCCTCGCCGAAGAAGAGGAAGGAATGGTCGGCCCGGCGGATGCGGAGGCCGTCGAAGCCGGCGAGCGTGGTGTCCGCGCGCAGGTCCGTGCCGCGCTTCCATATGCGGTAGGTGTCCGAGGGCGCGGCGCGCGAGAGGAGCGGCACGACGGAGCTCTCGAAGTGGAAGTCCACCTCGAGGTAGAAGTCCTGGACCCGGCGGAGCGCGGCGGAGAGCGCGGGTGCTCGGCGCCGGAGCTTGGCCCAGGCCGTCAACCGGTGGGCGCGGAGGAGGCAAGCGGCGATATCCCTGCAGCCCAGGCACAGTGCCTCCTGGAGCGGCGTCCACCCGGCGTGGTTCTGGAGCGTGGGGTCCGAGCCGGCGGCGGCAAGCGCGGAGGCGAGGGAGGGGAGCCTGAGCCGCACGGCGAGGTGGAGCGCGGTGTCCCCCCCGGGGACGTCGCGGCGGTCGAGCACCGCGGAGACGGACGCCGCGAGGCGGGCCTCGCGGCTGGCGTCGGCGGCGGAGAGGATCCGCGACGGGTGGGCGAGCGGCGGGAGGCCGGCGAGGATGGCCGCCAGCCCGCCGGCGTCCCGCAGCGCGACGCAGTGGTGAGCCGGGCTGTGCGCGTAATCGGACGGCCGGATCGGCGCCGACGACGTGCGCTTCGGACGCGCCGCCGCCGGGAGGGGCGCGGGGGAGGGGTCCTGGACCGACATTGCCTGCTCGTGGTGGGAGCTCTTGGGGTTCTCCTCCTCACTCGGCAGGTTGCTTAGCTAGCTACTGGAGAAGCTCGGGTTGTCGCAGTGTCAGCCAGTGTGTGAGCGTGGGGATCGAGTGGAGTGGGAACTGTTGAGAAACCGAGCTGAGGTGGGGTGGTGGACTGGTGGATCGGGAATCCACCGCGTACATAGCGTAGCAACTCTTTTTTTTTAAAAAAAAAATCTGACCTTTGCACACATTAATTTTGTAAATTTAGATTTCTTCAAGCTATATTTGTCATCTGTCACGCTCGTCCATCACGATAGTTGGCAGACACCACAGTAGCCAGTATCGATTTAATAGACGACAGCTAAGTGCGGCAAGTGGTGGAATTGTCAATCCCGTCTATCTCGGTAGGTTACTAATGTGTTGCCCGCTGCTGCTATGATCACGAAAAGGATTAAATTTATAAAATCATGTATGCGAGAACCAGATATAAGAAAAAAGGTGACGGATGGGCTAGATAGGCCGGGCCAGGCTGACCTCGAGTGGTTTAGTAATGATAGAGAATTACTGTATCGTTAATCAGTATGTCTTCATTATTTTTACACAGTTCCTGTAAAATAGTACTTTTAAAAGAATTTACATGGAAGCTTGTTTTTCAATCTTTGCTTAGAGTCTCTTTTACAAAATGAAACTTTAATTAGGGGTTGGCGACGTACGTGGGCGATGGGCATATAAAAGAGTTTTTCCTCGTTCCGTAAAATTGCCTACCTTCTACTTTGGTTTTGTGTATCTATTCTTGTGTGCAAACAGTTGATATGACAAAATATCCTGTGAATTTCATAAAAGCAGTTAATTATGATATTTATAAATTAAAAGTAAAAACCATCGGTAAGCCAATATACACGTACCATACGGCTACCGACCATGCATGTAGTTTACACTTGATTGGTGACATAATTGGAGTAAGCAACACGCTGTCCACTAGTATAACGAACGGATTCGTTACATCATTCAAAGGAAATAAAAAGTAGCAACGTATTGTTGGACTAAAATAAACTAATTTATAGTTAAAATTATACTTTAACTAATTAAAATTATACTATAGCCGATAGTTACTTATTTGATGTAACTAAATTTAAAAATAAAAAAATTAGGCCATCATAAAACAACACAAACAAATATGGAAAAAAGAACTGACAAAAAACTCAAAAAAATAAAACCAAAAGAACAAAATTTAGAAATAATAAAAAATTAGCCAGAAGTGAACCTAAAACCAAAATAAACGAGGTATAAAGAAGTAAAATATGCAAGTGCCAACACGCAAAAGTACTAAGCTGTCTCAAGGCATCGACGTGGGTCCAGAAGTACGACAAATCGAGCTTTATAGTATACAATTGCATTTCTTTTTTTCCCTCTTGGGTTCTGGTCAGCAACTGCTTGTTTACACCTTTTACTTTTTTTTTCTTGCTCCTCTTTGCAGATTTGCAGTAAGGACCTCTTGGGGTTTGCTAATCTCTTCCACCAGCAGTGGCTTCACAGGCTGAACAAAACATCTCAACATTTTTGCATTGAGAAGGAAGATTAAAGTAGAAATTCTGCCAACTTGGTAACTACAAACTGCTTGTGAACATTGTGCCAAAACTCGGAAAATACAAATTGGGTTAAGCAAAAATGAAACCTTCAAAAGCTAGTTATAATTAAAAAAATCTAGCAGGTCAAGTAAAAAAACACACACGAGGAATTCAGTAATCTGTTAGCAAGCATCATTTAACAATGATATGAGCCGAAATTCGAAACCATCGGTTCAGTTAAGAGAGAACCAACGTTGCACTTTCAGGATCACTGCGTATTATAAAACCACCGCAGTTTTCGCCACCAAATTCTCACCGTTTATGTAATGCACACGCATGGACATAGAAACAAAAGAAGGGGCCACCATCCTACAGATGAGAAACCATAGGGGGTGCGTCATGCAAAACCTGTGGAACTCGCTTTAGTCGCCTTTTCCTTTTGCTCTTTTGCTTCTTCTTCTTCTTCCTCCTCCATGAGATCTCCGTCCCATGACCATGAGCCTGGTAGGCCGATGGTAGTACTCTTATCTCACCTGTGACTGTGACTGTGATTTGCCATCTTCTACCTTTGTGCAGTACGCCATGCATGGGATCTCCTTTAATTGGGATGGGAGACGGTTGGATCAGCCCTTTGCTTTAGCTTCGCTTTGCTTTTCTTCTTTGCCTTGGAATCCTCCAACTTAAGTAGCAGCTTTGGGCTTTGCTGCCGTGCGATGCAAACCATGGTTGTTGTGGTCGTTGTTGCAGGGCCCACGTCAATTAGAGAAACGGGTGGAGTCACCTGCAACAGCCAACAGGGACGCTGTTCCGTTTGGACCACGCTATTTGGGGGCGTTAGAATTGCTTCGGCCGATATCGTTCGGCAACGGCTAATAGTTTTTAGCTGAAAATAAATAACAGTAACCGTAAAAAGTGATTTTTAAGGAGGGTATGAGCAATGTGGAAAGTATGAGAGAGAAGTATGAATGAGATGGGAACGAGAGGAGTGTGATACGTGTTGCGTCTGTGGTCCTATACCTTATCTTCAGAGCAAGACAAGAATAAAAGGAGTGGAGAAACCACTTTAAAAAATTGGATGTTCATCTAGAAGTATAAGTTAATATATACATGCCCTTCATGTGTTGTGCCTGTGTTGTACTACCGTCCGGTTTGATCCAGTGTGTGACGCTCCAACACTCTCACGACGAACCTTTGAGGTCTTGACGTGTGAGATTGCTCTGTTCCCATCAAAGTCTAAGGGTGGATTCTTTTTAATATATATAGCTTATAGCCTATGATTTTCTCCAAATAAATAAATAGAATAGTTTCTTCACTGTTTTTTTGAAGCAGTTTATCAGTAAATAGAATAGCCCTGATCAACTCGGCTTCGGCTTCTGGCTTATTTTTCACTATTCATAAGTTTTGTCTTTTTCTGAACTTTTGGCTTTTTGTTGAGCTTTTTTGTCGGTTCTTTTTTTCCCTGTATTTGTTTGTATTATACGTAATAGGCTAACATATTTTTTATATTTTTATATTTTTTTAAATTTAATTATGCTAAATAAGCTTCATTACCATCAGATTTTTTTCACCAACACAGTGTTTTCAGCCATAAGCCATGAGCTTTTCAGCCGAACCGATCACCACCTTATGGGCTTATCTTCATTCATTTCATGTGCACAAGCGCTCACATTAGAGCTAAAAATCATATTCGATTCGATGACATAAATATTTATACCTAAAATGCGTAAGCTACAAACTATAGAAAAAAAACACACTTAGGCTCTCCGTTCGAAGAAGGAATCTTAAAATATTTATAATTACTAATGACACACCTGAGTTTCACGGCGTTCCATGTCTCGTGTATAAACTCTCGTGAAACGGTTTTCAGACAAGTATCTTCCGAGGCAAATTGGCGTTAAAACCGGTTTCGCCTGCTGTTATCCTGCATGACAGGCAAATGAGAGGGATCCTGTGTTGATGCCTTTCACCGAGCGGTAAACAAACTAACAAAGAACCGGTCTTGAGAATGTAGGGTCAGTTTTTTTTAAGCTAGCATTTATGCTTTTTATCTATTATTTAAAATATTTTTAATAGCACCTACTTAACTTTTTCTTAACTATATTAAATAAGTAAAATCTTATATAGATGAGAAAGAAGGTAAAAAAGATAATGTGTTATCTCTTTATGTAAGAAACAACTTGAGCATGCAAAGCAATGTAGATAGTAAGAGAGTGTGAGACAAGAAGTTATGATGAAAAAAATATAAGATATAGAAATAATTTATTATTAGAAAAATTGTCCTTAGTGCTGCCTTTAGGTAAGATGTAAGTCTTAAAGATAACATTAATAGATAAATTATTATATATACCTTTATTAGTTTAATAAATAGTTAGTGCTAAAAAATCAAAGCTAAAAACCAACTAAAAGAATACTATTTACTAGTCTAACAAATAATAATTACTAAAAATTCCAAAATTAAAAACCGACTAAAATCCGAGAATAACGGCCTCCAGCGTTAGCAGTAGTACGCGTAGTTTCATACACAAAGGACTAAGGGCCTGTTTGGTTGGAGGCCTCCCAGGCAAATGCTTGCCAGGCAACACATCCTGACCCCAGGCATCCAAAATCGAACGCCTGGGATGCATGCCTGGCCCAGGCAGCGTTTTCCAGCCTCCAACCAAATAGGCCCTAAAAGGACGTGCCGCCGTACCCGTACACAAAGTGGGCTATACTGTATACTTGCCACGGTTGGAACTAGCTAGGAGGACAGATTGGAGCAGCGAGTAAGGTCTTGTTTGGCACAGCTTCACCAATCACCAATAGCTTCATGAGCTGTTGTGAGCTATTTTTTGCCAAACACCATTTTTGCAAACAGCTTTATGGGTGAAGCTCCTTTTTTCTGCTCTCACAAAGGAATGGGGAGAGGTGAAGCTGAAAAAAGTAGTTTTTCACAGCTCTCTCCCTCAGGCCCGCAGTCCTAGGAACCCACTGCCCCTCTGGTTCACCAAAATTACACGCATTTACCACTAGTCCATCCCGTTCACCTCTCCCGTTCACGAAACATAAACAAGGCACTAACATTGCTTCCTAATGATTTTAATTTTTTATTATCTTTTATTTTAATGTTTTAATTCATACTCATTCAAATAAATTATTTTTTAATTCATTTCACCATATACAAACATACAACTCCAAATGTTAGAACAAGTCAGGTAGACAGGGGTATTTTGGACAATTGCCCTCTCTCAGCCATGCATGAAGCTGTTGGTGGAGCTGTTTTGCCAAACAATTTTCCAAAACAGATTTAGCTTCATCGGTGAAGCTGCTCGGGAAGCTGAAATAAAAAAAACGGTCAAACAGGGCCTAAATATACATACATAAAAAGCCATGAATAGACTGAAGTGAAATAGAATAGAGGAGAGGCATCGGGGCTAGCGTAGACGTCGCACGAGGCCAGGGGCCGCTCTTGTCTGTTTTACTCACTCCTTTGCACCCCCAGGATCTTCTCTCCCATATGTGGCCGTGCCTCCCCTGATGCTTCCGTGTTCATCGTCCTGCTGACCAGTTGGAGAACATTTTGTAATTAAACCACTCTTCGCTTGTCTCTCGACAAGTAGACCTAGATTTTTAAAAACTAACCACCTGCCCTAATGCAGTACGTCCGACAAGTGACTAACCCGGTAGCCTGGTCAGCGCAGTAGCTAACGGTGAATTATTTTAATGTGGTTTTTAAGTTTTGGTCTATAATTTTTAAATTTTACTATTTATTAGAGGTAGTACGCAGAGAAAAATAGTTATATATGATTTATCTAGTAAAATTGAATTCAGTACAATGTTTACTATAATTTATTTAAGGATACTGTCTTGAAAAGACATACCGTTTAAAAACTAGTTACTGTAGCATGAATTGGTGCCAAAGCCAAAAAGAACAGAGCAAAGGTGTGTTCACATAAATGTCATTGTAACCATTTTTTAAACAAAATTAGTCTCCAAATGTCTGTTTTACAAATCTAGTCCTCTTCGTGGGCCAATTGAGCTAGGGGACAGTAGCTCGGTAGACACCTGCCGAACTCCCCTAGCTTACAAGGATCTGCCGAGCCACCTAAACGAGGTAGCAAGCGGCCACCACAAGCATTAGCGTTAATCATGCACTAAATTATATTAACTTGCTTAGCAACGGGCTGCTACCACACTATGGTGGCTTGGTAAGTCTCTATGCTCGCTAGGTGTCTACCGAGCTTCCCTAGTTTGGTAGGTAATTGTCGAGTTCAGTAGGTCTACGGAAGAGACTAAATCTGTAAAAACGAATATTCAAAGACTATTTTTTAAAAAAAATAGATATAATGTAAAAAAAAGGGCTTCGCAACACTTTGGGATCAAATGGTGAGAGCAACATGTACAACCCCCAACACACCTGGAAGCAAATCATATGGGAGAGAGCCTCACTGGATGCCCTCTCCCATATGCTACCACATAGCTCTCTAAAGATGTTCAAGAACCACATAACATTATCTTGAGGGAGAACCTCAAGTCATACAATTTGTAGTGTGGTCCTCCCCCGCATGCTACCACGTGACTCTTCAAAGTTATCCAAGAACCACGTCATACAATTTGTTTCTAACACACCCGTTGCGCGGTAGGTTAGCCATTCTTCATTTTTGCCGGCTGTAGCATTGCTGCAGCGTTCACGCGGCAATGAAGCCCCTAGGCTCCCTCACCGGTGACGTGCTTCATTGCCGCGTGATCTGGAGGAAGGGTTGGGGAAGAGAGTTAGAGTCGGCGTGCACAAGTGTGGAGTGCGTGCTTGAGAGGGATTGAGATATTGAGTTGTGTCTTGAATGTGAGCTGGTGGCCAAAAATACAAAGCAGCCAATTTTTTGGGCTGGTAGGGTTTTTCTCTGTATGAACCGATAAAATCGATTTTTGGTGATCCATGAATTTCGGTTTGAAATTTTGCTCCCTGCCCTACTCGAGGATGATAGCTTGCGACGGTCTAGGTCCACCGTATGTATGTTTTTCTTAGGATTGCCGTGATGGGAGAGGACGTCGTCTTTGCAATTTCGAGCGAAAAGAGGCTATTTTTCTCAGAAACGTGTGTCCGAGGAGGCTTGACTGTCAAATTTACCGCTCTTTTTTCTATCATGGGAAGTGAGTAGCACACAGAGTCGCACAGAGTGGTGTGTTGGGCACAGAAGATCTTGGGCTGAAGCATGGTTAGTAGAACTAGTACTGTACTTGAAAGAGACAAGAGCTAGCATGGGCTGGAGTGTCCATGGCTGCCCCTGCCAAGGTCAGGAGTCAGGACTGAGGAGGCGAGGTCCCCTGCAATTATCCGTCTACATCTACATCTACGTCCAGATTGATTGATTGATGAGCTAGCGCTTCATCTACCATACCGCTAGGCTAGTACGTGGTTAGTCCAAGAAGATTGATTCCTCCTCTTTCTTTTCGGTCTACGACTCGTGTCCTATAACTTATAATTTTTTAATAAATAAGTAGGCTGGTTTTTTTTTAAAAAATAATTTATCGAGATATATTTTAAAAATAATTTATTGTTATTCGATTCGTTATAAATTCCGTTTCTTTGAAGAGACCTTACTGCGGGCGGGCGAGGTTAAGATCAACTTATAAGAGCTAACTCATCCAATGCATAATTCATAATTGCATGCATTGAGGTCCATGATTCCATGGTGAGACCGTATACAAGTATACAACTGGAGCACCAGCACATTCCAACAACCGCATGGTGTTTATTGTGGGAGTACATGCCTCGTATTGTTCCTAGGAGTACACTGACACTGTAGTCGTGTGTGTGTGTGGTACATCGAGTGGTTGTTCTGATAAATGAATGAATTCCTGGTGTTCCAATGGACATCTTAAACGCCAGGGGCCTTGCTCGGTTGTAGTCGCGGCGTCGTCGGAGTGCACGACGCGCCGCCGTCGCACGCTAGCGCGTTTCTCTGACAGAATCTTAGTGCACCAATCTGGTTAAGCCAAGAAAGTATTAAAAAAAATTTAACATGGGTAGATCTCATTCTTTAAGGACCACATGATATTTAGATCTTTAGGTGCGGATAAAGATCAATTCAGATTGAGAATGAAAAATGAAGAAGTTTTAGGACATGAATTTTCATACTTAAGCGTCATAGAAACACTAATGTACCTTGTGAACTGCACTAGTATACCTTGTGAACTGCACCACGCTTAATGTTGTGTTCGAGTCAACTTATTGGCTAGCCATAGTGCAGCTCAACCGAAAGGCATTTTGTTAGCATTAAGACTCTTCCCAGATACCTTCAAGGTACGCACAATCTTGGCTTGTTTTATCGGAAGGACCAAGACTTGATCATGATGAGATATGCGGATGCTGACTTTCTGTTTGATCCCCACAACGCCAAATCTCATACTGGGTTTGCATCTCTCTGTGGTGGTACAACCATTTCTTGGCGGTCACTCAAGTAACCTTGGTAGCTACCTCTACCAACCACTCGTAGATTATCACACTATATGAAGCCTCACGTGAATTTGTTTGGCTCAGATGAGTGATTAGTCATATCCAAAAGTCATGTAGCATTAACACCGTCGATACCCTCACAATTATCAATGAAGATAATGATACTTGTGTTACGCAAATGCAAACATGTTATGTCAGAAGCAATATCACGAAGTATATTACTCCAAAACTATTATATCCTCATGAACTTTAGAAGAATGGTAAGGTGAAGGTCCTGCAAGCAAACTAAGTCTTGTGAAAATCTAGCTGATCTATTATTATGTGTCTACTTGCACCCAACTTTCAAATATGTGTTTGTGGCATCGGAAGAAGGCCGCTTAGAGAGTTACAGGGTTCAGGAGGAACAAACTCGTTAATCATAGCACTTATCAAGATCCGAAAGATTTTACCTTAAATCCTTAATATTGAATCTTAGCTCTTATGGGCTGTTTAGTTTGATTCCAATTATTGCCAATGCTTGCCTTACCAAAATTTGGCAGCATTGATCAAATTTGGCAAGCATTTGGTTTGCTACTAAACTTTGGCAAGATTTCTTTCTCTTGGCCCTCTAGTTCATTTTGATCTTTGCCTAAAACATTAATGTCTAATTTGGTGACCAAACTTTGGCAATAACAAATTTTGGTAGGGTTTGGTTTGGCAAACTTATCATCAAACCAAACAGACCCTAAATGTTGTACTTTCGGCCCTGTAGTGAGTTTTCCCTTAAGGTTTCTCACATGAAAGTTTTTAACGAGACAATAGTGTAATACAATTTATTACACTTTCGAATACAATGTACTCTTTTTCATCCCTTTTTCCACTGAGTTTTTAGGAGAAATTTTTAGTGAGACATGAGTATGACGAAGCATTTGCCTAAAGAAAAGTGTTACGAACCCTCGGGATTAAGGGTTTTATATGCAAATTCTAAAATTATCCCTAAAGAGCGCCTATAAATAAGACTCCACTTCGTACAAAAGAAGCTTAGTCTACAAATAAGACTCCACTTCGTACAAAAGAAGATTGATACTTGCTATAAAAGAAGAGAAAATCAGTCCCAACCTGTTGTGTCCCATTGTCTCCTCTCTGTGTAGAGCAGACGGGTTGCGGTGGGCACACGCACAACACATCATTACGCAGTGTGGCATCATTACGCATAATGGCAGTAGAGATCGAACACAAAGGTATGGTGATAGTAACAACACATAGCTGCCGCATGCTACCAGCAAAAGTGAAATTATGAAAGGGGAAAAGCACTCCATGCCATTTACATTTGTAGAGAAGGATATCATCAAATCACCCAGTCAAAGTTACAGGTTCGTACTTTTCATGCTACAATCAGTTTTAGAAAAAGAAAAGAAAATCCTAGAAAACAAAGACAAAAAAACCCATTACTTGATCATGTTTCCTTTCGGTTTTTTATGGCTTTTGGTTTCGGTAAATTGGGTGGCTTTTGGTCATGTTCGTATCGGTGTCTCCTCTGTCTGCCACCGTATAAAAAAATACAGACAAAAATCATCAACCGTAGCCTAAAAGAACATGATCACTTGTTTTGTGCATAGAACATAGCCTAATAATAATTGAGCGAGGGTTCGTAAATAAAAATAAAATATGATCACGTTGTAACATACAGCTAAGTAACAGAATTACAACTCCATTACATATGCAGATTCTGTAATTGATGGATTGCTTTTACCCTAGAGCCCTCTATCCCGATCTCTAATTGCGCTTGGCGCTTTGATTCACTACTTGAAAAGAAAGAGCCCTCCCTTCCCCTTACAGCACTCCTTTCGCGCCTTATAGCTCTCTTTGGAGAAGGATAAGAAATAGGAGATAGATAAAATCTATATAAATAGAATGAGACGAGTGATTTCTTTAAGAAGAAAAAACCAATTGTTAAAAAAAAAAAGAAAAAGAAGGAACTTTAGTAGCGAAAGTAGGTTATTCTCGTAAAGGAATATCGTAACGGACAGCTAGGTGCATATATAAGGCCGACTCACCTGAATCTCTTGGTGGCCTTTCCCATCACTTCCATCACAGAAGATGTCAGCAATGGTGTAGTAGTAGGCACTTCTAGACGCCTTCCCGGCTACCGGATCACTCCAGTCTTCGGTTTGTCAACTAATCAATCATGCGGTACAACAGCCAACAATACAATGACGGATAATTTTGTCATTCATCATGCGTCCAATGGGAATCTAGCCATCTAAGCCTTCGTATTGATTTTTACTAATAGTCCAATGGAAATCTAGCCATCTAAACCTGTATTGATTTTTCCTGATAGATCTAGCTGTAATTTTATAACTTTTAGTTAAAAATAAATAATAATAATTAAAAAATAACTTTTAAAAGGAGGTGACAAATGATAGAAAAATGAAAAATATGTGCACATAACAAGAGTAAAAAGAGTGAGATACATAATACATCTGTAACACCATGCTTTATCTCTAAAACGAGATAATAGCAAGAGTGAAGAAGCCGTTTCGAGAAACTAAATGTTCGTTTTGGCTTTTAGATTTTTTAAACATAAGCTAATATAAACATCTCCTAGACCAAAAACATTACCTAAGCTCTTCAGCTGCAGCAATTGCAATTAACAACGATCGAAGGGAACACAAATGACGCCACATCACACATCATACGAGAGGCAAATGCATAATAGTGGAAAAGGTAAACGTCAATCAACCCAGAAGGAAATAATATCAGTTTTACGGGTCGTTTTGATTCAGATGACAGAATACCAAGCACTTAAAAGCTAAGGACGCAAAACATGGCAGCAATCCAGCAGCATACTAGAGATGACCTATGTACAGTGGCAGGGGCAGTTGCATTAGGCATAGCCGAACGTGTTCTCGCCACTGTAAGTCATGTAAAGGAAGCCGTCCTCATCCTTGTTCTCTTCGTAGATTGCAGACATCAAAGAAGCTACCAAAGGAGAGTATTGATATAATAAAAATATGATGATCAATATATGACCAACGATAAATCATGAACAATGTATTAAACTATACCAGTTGGTGGCAAGGTGTTCTTCACAAAGACAAAGATGGCCTTTTCTGGGCTCAGCTTAATCCTCTTCCGCACCACATAGACAAATTGCCCAACCGTGAGGTCAGCAGGGACAAGGTACCTACACATAAGAAAAACAATGATAAGCATATCAACAAGACAATAACGCAGATTCCAAGCATCAAGAAATAGAAGACATAGTTAAAAAGATACTCAGGATTCAATTAAATTAACAGTAGAATACTAGGATATATCTGCATATTCTATGTCAATAAGCATGTACATAAGAATGTTAGTTAAACAAATAGAGCACCAACATGTCAGGCACCCAAACATAACAAAGTGTCAGGGAAAAACAAGACACCTAATATCAAAATTGGGCCTGTTCGAGTTGACATCCAATGTGAAAGAAAAGGACCCTATTTCTTTTTCCCTAACTACAGAACTAAAAGTAAACAAAAGGGGAAAAAAGGAGGCAACCTTTCTCATTCAAGTCAAAAAAAGGTTGCTCTAGTTGCACCTGAAAGGAGAGCTCATGCTACGGAAACAACAAAAAAGAGCGGTGAAGAAGATGGCTTACTTCTTCTTATCGATCTCTGGGACATCAGTCTTATCAGCTTTCTCAACAATCACCTGAAATAATTGATCACAGAGCTTATGGAAGTTATGCACACAGGAAAAAAAAAGGAAAGCCAGAGAATATTACAGGAATTCTGTCAGGATACTTCTCACGGGTCCTAGCAGATTCAGCTTGCCTCCTTTCTGTAAAATTATTCAAGATTCAAACAACATAAGATGAGAACAACATATGGGCAGCCAATGTGCATAAATACCCTGACATCTATCAAATGCCATCTATGACCCTAATAAAAAGAACTCACAGTAATTGGATAAATCAAGATACAAACAACTTATGGTTGACATACGCAAAAGCCTGAATAAATATTCACACATGTAGTTTCACTTTTAATGGAATCAGGAGTTGACTGTGCCATCTACAAGAAAAAAACTACTAGCCTATTGTGTGTCTATATAACACATCAAACAATGCAGAGACGGAAAACATTCTATCTTTGGGCTCCGACATTGTATAACATCGACAGATAAATACCATCTCAGCTTCCTCCAAGAGTTAATTTTTGTTAAAATGCTAAATATGTTCTAGGTTTAATCACACAAACACAAAATGCAGCATGTTTCGCCACCCAACAGGATAATTTTACAGCACAGATTGGTGATGCCCAACAGATTGCAAGATTATATGCAGGTTATTCTATCAAGTGAAGAAGCCATGGCTAATCCGTAACTATCAGAACAACATTCTTATTAAAATCAGAAGCACTAAAGCACGAGTCACAATCATAAGTAATGAAGCATATATTATAATTCCACCAGAATCTAATTGAACCTCTGATCAAATTAATCATTGTAGCACAAAAGCATACAAGAAGCATGAACATGTGAAGTGATATCTTTTTATAAGAAGACACTTATGCTCTAATTAAAAACATACATCAACATGAATTAAGAACATGTATATAATATATAGACAATAACAATATTACAATCCATGAAACAGTCTATTTTTATAACAAGAATACAGTTCATCAAACTCAACTATGATCAACTGACTATCAAACCAAATCTACAATATCATGGATTTACTCATTTACCAACAGATCAACAAGAACACACTTCCTTTTCAAATTTGGATGTACAATATAATCTGTTGTGCATAAGAGCAGTGTTCACCAAGACACTAAGCGCTAGTCAAGTGGCAGACCGGGCCTAGGCGATTAGGCACTAGGCGGCCGCCTATGCAGGAAAAATCGGCTAGACGGGCAAGGCGCAAGGGTGGCGCCTAGCGCCTAGGCGGGTTAGACAGCTGCCTATGCAGGCGAAATCGGCTAGGCGGGAGTGTGGCGCCTAGCGCCTAGGTGGGCTAGGTGGCCACCTTGGGGAATAGAGCATAAGAGCACATCAGAATTTATCGAAGCAGTGTGCTAGCCCCCAAAACAACCCTATTGCATTGATCTTTCGCAGCAATGCTCTTAACTCTTAATCAAGTGAACAAACTACAATAATCTACAGTCCTCTTTTGCAACTACACGTCTACACCCAACACCAATCTGCAATGCATACAAAACCATCGAAGCAAGGACCATCTATCCTATTAGTCATATCAATGCGACAACCATGTCAAAACAACAAAGTAATCTCCAGTTATTCTATAATCAGATCATCATATCACACAAAAAACGCGATACTAGTTTCAATAGAACAACCTATCTTCATATTCGCAATCCCTTTACAAGAACAACTCTAACGCGGCCACAAACCAATCTACCATACAATCGAGCAAACCGCAGCCTAGAATCCTAATCGCAAGAAATTAACAGGGCAAGAGGCAAGGGAGGAGAAGCGAACCCAAGGGGTGCTCGAGCTTGAAGGAAGCCTTGGCCATGTCCAACCTGCGATCGATCAAAAACAGTTCAAGATCGATCAAATCCATCCGCCAAGAAACCGAGCGGATGAACGCGAGAAAACTTCCCGAATTTGGGCGGCTCTCTTGGGGGGGAAAGGATCGAGGGGCTCACCGATCGCAGGGCGTCGTGGAAGAAGAGATTGATCGAGGCGATCGGGTCGAGGAGGGGGTTGGCGGAATCGAGGCGAGATTATCAGGTACTTCTTGCTCGGCGGAAGTCAGTCGCGGGGTAGGGTTTGTTTGGTGACTTGGCGGCGTGTCGCTTCTATTTATCAGGGGGTTTCTTGCGGGGATTTTTACCCTAAACCCCCTGAGTTCTAGTTCTATTTACGTAAACAACTCTTTAGCCTTCTTAATAACATACGGACACGGTATGCCAATTCCTTTTACACGAGGAATTTGATAAGATCGAGGAGGAGTATATGGGGCTGTTCTTTTGGCTGCGGTCTGTGGCTTTTAGATTGTTTGTATGAAAGATTATAGAATAACAGAAATTTATGTGCGATTTTTGCTAATATAAATAAAGTTAGTAAAATATATACTACAATTAACTAGTAGATACTATCTTAAAAAAATATTCTGATTAAAATCTAGTTACTGTAGAAAAGCTGAAAAGAACAGGGCCTATGACGCGAACTCGTACTGCGTTCTATTGTGCAAGCTTGCTGATTATGGGCCGTTGGATGGATTTAGATCTAATAGGATGTGAGGTTAGAGAACTGAGCGACGGAGATATCCTGAAGAATTTTTTGTACGGATAATCCATTTTTTATTCGAAAATACATAAATATACCCACGGGAATTTTTTTTTACAAAAATAGGCTCAAGTCGCCCCCCATTGGGCGACTCTCACCTTTCGCTCAACCGGGAGGCGACAAAACTTGTGTCGCTCTACCTTGGAGCGACTGCAATTAGTCGCCTTCCTATTGGGCGACTACATGCAGTCGCCCAATGGATGAGCGACTATATGCAGTCGCCCAATGGATGGGCGACTTATAATGCAGTCGCCCAATGGATAGGCGACTTATAATGCAGTCGCCGAATAGGAGGGCGACTTTACTCTCCCCCCGTGATTTTTGTAGAGTTTTGTAAATTTTGTAGTTTTAAACTGGGAAAAAATTTGGTATAGTTGTAATAAAAGTTTATGTTCACTAGATGTTGTACGTGCATAAAAAATTTTGGAAAATTTTTTTAAGAACGATTGAGTGTAGAACATTTGATACATAAAGCGGTAAGTGATATTTAAATGTTCCTGAGAATTAGTGTACGGATACATACATAGTGTAGAACTTGTAATGTTCAGAACTCAACCATTAGTCCTAACAAGTCTTAGGGAATACAACTTGCTGGGTCTATTACATTTTGTCTACTGGATGTAGCATGGTTGTTTCCCCTTTTTCTCGCGCTCAAGATGGCTCATTGCATCATTCTTCCCGTTACTCTTGGTCTTGAGAGCGCCTCACGAGCTTGAAGCTCTTCCTCCTGACGCTTGATGGTCGCTTCACGCAGACTTAATCGCTCCCGCCTCCTTTGCAGCTCATCCTCCTTGCCCTTCGACGGATTTGGTCCACCCTCACGCGGCGCTCTTGCTCAAGCCGCATCCGCTGCTCCACCTCGCGAGCTCGAGTCATCTTGACAAAGTATTGTCCTTTGTTTTCCACCTCCTTTGGCGGTTACGTGGCCATCTTTGGCGCCCGATCCATCCATTCGATGAACTTGCAAGGCTATGTGTGGCGTGGTAGATGTCATGGATCAAGTTCAAAAATGGTAACGAGAAACAAATGATTTAGTTGTCGTCGTTACCACGAAGTCGTCATCCGTGTCCGACACTTGAAGAACCTACGGCGTAGTTGGCTCGTTATCTCGATCCGTCGGGACGCACAACATCGTCCTAAAGCCGCAATGGCACTTCGGGCGCTCATGCCACTCCGGCACTCCAAATGGGTCGGACCTCCAGGAAGACATTGTTGTGTTGTAGTATTGTGATGGCTAGAGCAGAAGATGTGGTATTGTGATGGAAGACATAGGAAGCCTTTATGTAGGCAGGTTATCTGGTGCAGTGGGCATAGTCCATGGAGAGGAGGACATACGAATCTGTTCGCTTTTTTAGGATTCCAGTGTAGCAATAAATGTCCCTATGTAGGCTTTACAGCCTGTAGTCTCGTAATAAATTCATAGTTCGTAGCATTTTCAGTCGTTTGCAGGAAACAGTATGTTCCACGAAATAAGTTCTACAACATTGCCTTCTCAGAGGCCAATAATCATAATTTCTAAAACAACAAGCTACGGTCATTACAGAAAACGTGTCGGCCTGAAGTCCATAACGTTCAAATAGTCCATACAGCAAATACTAAGCAAATACATGTAGTAACTAAGTAAACAGAGAAATAATAAGCTACCAGCACAACACCAACTACATTACAGAAAACAGATGTAACATACAAGTTTTACAAGTGGTACATGAAATTTAGCTGAAGTCTCCAATAACTCACGATCGGGATATGCATTGCATCGTCTAACTGTGTGCCCTCCCGACCACATCGCCACAACGTGCACGGATGTTCCACTTTGTGATTCATCCATGTCATTTCTAATACGTCGGCTCATCACCGACCCTTCCCACCCTTCAAAGATGCTAATATCCGGAACCCAGGTCCTCGCTGAAATATCCAAAGTGGTGAAGTTTCCCACCACCCTGAACCCCCGGAGCTCCCCACACCAAGCTTGCAGTATTCTCTCCTTAAAGAAGTATTCGGACATGAAGTTGGAAGGATCCATGCCCACGGTCCCGCCTTCTTGGACCACTTGGGTTAGCCTCATCAATTGCTGGCAAGCATTGCGGTTGTGCCGCCCCAGGAGTGACCGGCCTCTTGCTCCTCTCTTCGACGTTCTTCCTGGTATGCTCATCCAATAACCCCCATAAAGCATCAAATTTTCTCTGCTGGTTCTGCCTGGCCAGCCTCTTGAATAGCTTCATCAAAGATTGTTTCGGGAATTGCTTGAAAAAGTTTGCCCCTAAGTGACGACTGCACCACCGGTTCCTTATATCCGGCTAAGGAACGGTCTCCTCAGGATCTTCTTGAAGTTTTCTTATAGCCTTTATAATACCGGCATGACGATCATAGATTACGCACACACCAGGACGGGTGCCTACAACTCCAGCCTTCACATGTCTGAGAAACCATAGCCAGCTCTCATAATTCTCACTCTCCACAAATGCAATGGCCAGCGGCAATATTTGATTGTTACCGTCAATGCCTATGGCCGTCAGGAGCTGCCCTTTGTATTTTCCTGTCAAGAAAGTCCCATCTACTGAGATCACTGGCAGCATGTGCCTGAATGCTTCAATCCTAGCACCAAATGTAAACAATGCTCTCTGCAACACTGCAAATCCCGGTGAACTTATGGACGACTTGTCGTGGACGGCGATGTACGTGCCCGGGTTCCTTTGCTGCAACACCTTCAGCATACGAGGAAGGTTATCGTACGCCGCCTCGAAAGTGCCAAAACGTTTTTCCAACGCTTTTTGCTTGGCACGCCACGCCTTCGCGTAGCTAATCTTATACTTGAATTTTTTCTCGATAGATACCATAATATGCGTAGCCGCAATATCTTTCTTCTGCACTATCTCCCATACATCAAATTGGCTATAATCCGACGTCGAGTTACGATGCCTCGCCAAGACAAGTGTTTAGAATGCAGGAGTGCGGCTCCACCTTGGACACAATCCAGTGAGTCTCATACTTGGGTCTACGTGCGTGCACCCTCCAAGGACAACCATCCTGCTCGCACTTCACAGTGTACTGTTCCTGGCTTGATTTCACGACGCGAAATGTCCGCTGCATTGAAAGGGCCCAACGCTTGATGACATCCTGCAGCGCTTCCTTGTCAGCAAACATAGCATGCAACCGAACCTTTGTGTCATGATACTCCCATGGTGATTCATACTCATTATGTGCGGAAACACCCTCCGCATTAAACCGGTTCCATTCCTGGGGGATAGGAACTTCTTCATCATCGGAACTGTCCTTCTCGTCGTCCTCTACAACTTGCTCTTCATCCCATGCCCTCTGGTCATCAGATTCCATCTGATGCACGATATACTCATTATGCTCTCCTTCATCAGCTTGCCCAGTTCCCTCTCTATAGCTTGACGGCTGTAACTCTCCTCCATGTACCGCATCGGCTTGCCTAGTTCCCCCTCTATAGCTTGACGGCTGTAACTCTCCTCCATGTACCGTATTGCCTTCTTCACGAGCAACTTCATCAGCTTCGCCATCGTGCTGCCCGCCCGAGCTGCTAGCACCTCCCGAAGCATAGGCGGACGCACGAGCTTGCGTAGCTGCTTGTAGTGAGCACGGTTGCACAAGTAGTACACACTCGTATCCACGACGCCGGCACCCTTGCACAAAGCCCTTCCACGAAGCTGAGCGCACCAATGTCTTCAACTCCCATTTGATGTCCGTGGGAGACCGGCTCCAAAGCCCTTGCACAACGACGCTGCACATCTCGGGGTCCAATGAAAAACTCTGGGTCAGCTAATGCTGCACATCTGTCATTCGAGCATTCTCGTCATCCGGAAGTACGAGAGTGACTTGCGGAAAATCGCTCAAATCCACACCATTCGGACCTTCACGAATAATTCCATCACCATAATACACTCTCAATGTAGTGGTGGCCATTGATGATGTAGGCCTGCGTGTATGATTGAAATTTACGGCATGTCAAATAACATCGTACAACACTAAACTAAATTTTCTATACTAAAAAGGGTGCTAAAATTAATATACTACAAAATGTTCCATACTACAGAATGTATACTACAACTTTTTGACACTAATATTTTCATACTAAATTTGTACTACATTTTGTACATCTACAATTTTTACTAACACCGATATTTCATCTAAATAATAGTGCAAATACAACATAATCAACAAAAATATCTGGATCCAAATGGATGGAATAGTTTCTACTCCTCCTTCCTCCCTCACCTCCTCCTCCGTCCTCTCTTCTCTTCCTCCTTTTCTTCCCCCTTCCTCCTTTCCTCTTTTTCCTCTCCTCTTCTTCTCTCGTTTCTTCTCTGTGCGCCACTTCTCTTCTTCTCTCGTTTCTTCTGCGCAGTGAGGGGAAAGTGGAGTGGTAGTGGGCGACCGACTATGGAGAAATAAATTAAACCCCCCCTGTCGCCCTACCGTTGGGCGACTGAGATTCCAGTCGCCCAACCGTACAACGACTGTAATAAGTCGCCCAACGCTCAGGCGATAGTATTGATTCGCTCAACGGTTCCCACATTTCCTAAATGTCGCCTCCCGGTTGGGCGAAAGGTGAGAGTCGCCCAATGGGGGGCGACTTGAGCCTATTTTTGTAAAAAAATTTCTCGCGGATATATTTATGTATTTTTGAATAAAAAAAATGAATTATCCGTACAAAAAATTCATATCCTGAATAACCTCGTTACATATTGGGAAACTATGTATCAGAAATCCACACCTCAAATCCATCAAAGTGCCTGTTAACATGACAAATTTTCATGGTTTGCAGTGTACTTTGTTTTAGGTTTTATTAGTTTTTTTATTACAAGGAAGTTGTACACGGACGCACAGCACACACGAGAGCATTCACACACTTATAAAATTCCTACCGAAGAGTAAGCCAAACGAGTTTTACGCTATTATTTGGTTGAGATGGCATTTATATACTTTTTCACACGTGATATGTTTTGCTTATTTTATTCATTGTGTGCTGATTTCACATGAAATGAGTTTTAGGGGTACAGTTCAAGATCTTGCTAAAGTAACCAAACGAAAGCATGTAGACCTTTGACTCTCAACAACTTATCATTGTACTTACTCCATAAATCTCTCTTGAAGCCCTCTTAACTCCTATCCATAAAAGCATGATTACTCCAAAAAAACAACTATGAATATTCTGGAGATAAAAGGTTGGATTCGTAACCAAACTCATATCTGCCAGGCATGTGAATCGTGCGCGGCAGGATAGCTAGGCCGAATGCGGTCGCCCATTTGGCCAAGCCGAATTCCTATACGGAAGGATTTCGGGTTCCTTCTTTGTTTCCTCTTTTTTCTTTTTAATCGTGAAACTTTCGTACATTATACTACCTCGTTCTCTTTACTCGTTTTTGGACATCGACGCAATCTCTAATGCTCCCTTTTGGCCATTACTTTTTCTGTGTACATGTTAGAAAGTTATTAAACATGTAATGATGTAAATTTACCTTTTGATGACAGATGTACTGATATAATTTTCATATGATAAATTTAATTATCTTTATGTATATTTCAAGTTAAAGTTTTAAAAGATTGACGGCCCACATTCTAAAATGAGAAGTTGTGGAGGGCAGTGGCGAAGCCAGAAACAAAATCGAGGGTGGGTTGAATTATTTGTCGGACTAAACTAAATTGGCACAAATATAGTTTTATACTCTTATAATCTTCAATTGGTATGCCAGCACCGGATCGGCAATTACTAAATTGATAAGAAAACATCCAACCGGAGAAAAATTACTTACTGTGCAGACTGCAGACACGGTCACACGGCCGACCCTATTTCTGTTGATATCTCGCCTCTCGCTGCTCGCCTCAGACTCCTCGTCTCACTCTCAGACTCACTCATCGCTCGCTTCACTTGCTCGGTTGCTCCGTCCCGTCGCTCCTCGCTCAGACTCCGCCGCCTGCCCGCCTCCGCCTCTCCGCCACTCCGGTCCGTCGCTCCTTGCTCGGTGCTCCTCGCGCGCCCGCCGCTGGTGCGCCTCATGGCGCCGCGCCCCGACTTCGCCGCGGCGCTCGCCTCGCAGCCCGGTCCGCTCCCTTGCCCCGGCTTGGCCCGACGACTTCACTCGCCGCGCTCCGACTCCCGTCGGCCGGCCCGACCCGACCCGGATGGCTAGATCTCGGGCATCGGCGAACACGTCCTCGGCCGGCGGCTCGGCCAGCTCGTCGCCAGATCTGGCTCCGGCGGCACCTCGTTCTGCGCACGCGGCGCGCCCTCGCCCGGTTGCCCCAGCTCCAGCCCCCTCTGGCCTCTGCGTTGTGGCGGCGCCGACACTTCTCTCTGGTTCTGCCGTTGGTCTGGTAAGTGGATTAGTGAAAGTGGAACCAATTGCAATAGCTAGGTTTGTGAGTTGAAGTAGTTGTTTTGGTGGGGCCAATGAGATGAATTTGTTGGGCTTCTGGGCTGCCACAGTGCCACTTGACTATGCTTTTGTTTGTTGGACCTCTGTGTGTCACTGTGATTGTCGACGGCCGTCGCAGGGGGCTACCGCCATCGGGGCGGGGCGCGCCGGGAGGTGAGGCTGGAGCCTCACTAAGCCCCCCCGCTGGCTTCGCCCCTGGTGGAGGGAGTACAACCTGAACATGTTTTTTTCCGATGAAATCCTGTACAAGAAAATTCAAGGCATGCTTGGAATGTAGGGAAAAAAGTGCTAAAAGATCGATGGCACACATTCTAAAATGAAAGGTTAAAAAAGAGTGGGGCCTTAATGTTTAGCAAAGATGGGAACAAGCAAAGAGGAAACCACACATGCGTTCATCTGAGTATTCTTACACATTGTAACAACACAGTAAGCATCGAAGCCTCTAATTCGATAGCTTTAAGTGCTTTGGTGATTAATAAATAATTGAGACTAACTGTTTTTCAAGTTTTGATAAGGTTAGCTAGGTCTTCATGATATAATTGGGTTGTTCTTGATTATTCATGAATCCCTATATTGATAAATTATGGCAAAACATGGTTTTCATGAAGATTAAGTGTCTTGTGCTAGAAATAATTCAAGTAGTTGAGTATAAATCATTTTAGTTGATAGGTTTTATTTTTGCTTTGATCATACTATCAAAGAGGGTCAAGCTAGTAGCTTGAATTTGGTTAGGTTGGGTAGCTAGGAGTGGTGCACGCTAGGTCTTTCAAGCTTAGTTCAACTCAATGGAAGCCAAAATCCTAGTTTGGCCGCGATCATCTTGAAGAATTCTTGAAATCAGTCCAAGTTAAAAAAATCTTATATGAGTCGGATGATCCGGATCAGTCAGATCAAATTATACAGAGGAGATGTTTTTTGATATTACATATAAGTTGGATGATCCGAGTCACCCATAACATAGAAATTGTATCAAAATTTCTGTAGAAATTTATGTGAAATTTCATCAGCAAGGAGAATAATACTCCACTTAGACGCATCGAATCACAAACTTGCTCGGGGAAGTTTCGTATGGTGTGCGAGAGTGTATAACATGGTACTAGCTTCTACCAGCAAGCAAAGTGGAGACAAAGCTAGATTTAGTACTGTTTCATACCGTATTTATAAAATTAGTCATATGCCGAACGTATTTGTAAAAATATCACTTTTTCCGTCCGGCGACTGGATAGCAGCGCCTGCGACACGACAGGTGACGTGGACGCCAGCGGCAGGTGCCTGTCGCCCTGCCATCACACGGCATGCAGCCTATATAGTGAGGGGGCGGCAGTGATTAAGCCAGCTAATTAATCAGCTTAATTATCTGCTCTATTTTTTTCATTTAGTTTTTGTTTGAATTTTTAAATATATCAAATGAGCTTCAAAAATTACAAAAATTTACGTATAATCTTCGACACAACGTACTTTATAGTGTAATTTTTGGGTAATTTTATCCATTGTGAATCTTGGTCAAAAATTCATACAATTTTGATATTTGTACAAGTTTTTATATATAGTAAACAAGCTTCAAAAATTACGAAATTTTATTTGAAGTCTCTCGACATACTCATAGTTATTGTGTAATTGTTTGAGAATTTTATGTGCTCTGAATTTACCATATTAATTCATGTTAATTTTTATTGTAATTAGTGATATGCGATGCTCAGGTATCTTTTGAAGTGTGTGACCTTTACCCTTTACACATATGTCGGTTCGTTGTTGCTATCTTTTTTTGCACTGCATGCTTCACACAGTTGTCACTCTGCCCGTGTCATCCCGCCACCATGCCGTCCCCCCTCGCCCAAAGTGTTGTGTATTGACAAGGAGTCCTGAATTTGCGGGGTGAGTGCACTGGGTTCTTTTTGCGCTCAACCATAAATACGATTCTCTCGTAGTTGGTCATCGGTCACTCCTACTGCTTGGACATGAACTATAGGGATCTTTGGCCGGACATGCTGCAATGAGCCCCCAACAAGGAGTTGAAGATAACTACGAAGGGACATCGGCAGACACGACACTTTCAGAATGATATGGATGTGAGCCAATGTACTAGCATTACCCGCACAGTGAAATGCAGAATATGTAAGACCTTCGGGCACTCACTGAAGGATTGCCCCAATAGACCGAGCTCGTCTGGTCGCCACTCAGTGTTATAATCTTATGTATCTTTTAGTGTATCGCATTAATTCATATTTGTACCCATTTGAGATGTACTTGACAATGTTTGTTCAATGCATATCGACCCCTCTAGCTTAATGCACACGACACAGCATTTGAACAGTCAACTCAAAAAACAGCAACCGCAACGATGCGTACACTATTCAGTTACATACTTTACGAGATTGAACATAACCATGAGCTACAAGCTTCTCTGTGAGTGCCTACTGGTAGAAAGTGCCTCGTGGTACCCACATGGAGTGTTGCAGTAGGGGGCGCCTCGGACGTGTTTGGCCGTCGTTGTAGTGGCACACACATATGTAGTTAGGGTTCGTGCAACAGCATGTGGGATCATACGAACATCCTATATTGATGACCTCCTCGTTGCCCCTCTCGCGCTGAATCTGTTGCCAGATGTCACCGTTCTCCTTATTGAGATTGTCAATCTGCGCCTCCATATCTAAGATTTGCTCCAACAGTGTATCCACGTATCTCGCAACATAGTGTTTATGAAGAGGATCGATCTAGCGGACGAAGTCGCATTTCGCCATCTGCTGCAAAGGAGGGTTAACATGAAAGCTCTTTTAGTAGTAACAGAAAATAAACTATTGGCTAATTATACCCTAGAGTGTGGGTATCGGAAGAAATGTCGTCCGCCATCGAAATGGCCTTCGACGACCTGCACGACCGCATCCTCCTTGTATTTGCATTTCGACCAATCGGTTGAGCCCTCCTGTTTAGCATTAAGTGGTAGTTACAGCTGAAATTCTTCCTCCTTTCCAGGGGAAAGTCTTCCTTTGGCGACCCCGCTCCGACTGGACCCTCGATGTCTGCTATACTATGTTACTGTATGACGTAGAAGGTTCCTCTTCCTACAAGAAGTGAAATATAGTTTAGATGAACCATGCACGATTGCGAGAGCTCTGTATTTGAACCGAGCGAAAAAAGAATCCGGTGCGTTACCACCGAAAATTACAGACGCGTTGTCGACATGCACCACCACGGACGGCAGGGGATAGCATGGCAAAAGTGACATATGTGTGCACGATGGAGTGGGCGAGGCGGGGCGATATGGCTAGACTAATATTTGTGCGGATGAGGGAGCGGGCGAGGGGGCCGGTATGTCAAGCCAATACATGTCCGAAAAAGGGAGCGTGCAACGACATACAATATGGATAGACTGGCAACTCGAAGTATATAAAATTCTCAAAAAAATTACACAATAACTACGAGTGTGTCGGGAGACTTCATATAAAATTTCGTAATTTGTGGAGCTTGTTTGTTATATGTAAAAACTCGTACAAATATCGAAATTGTATGATTTTTTGACCAAGATTCACAATGGATAAAATTACCAAAAAATTACACTATAAAGTACGTTGTGTTGAGAAACTGTATATAACGTTTTGTAATTTTTGGAACTTATTTGATATATTTAAAAATTCAATCAAAAACTAAATAAAAAAATTAGTATAGATAATTAAGCCGGCTAATAAGCTAGCGTAATCACTTGCCATCCCCTCACTGGACGGTAGGCAGGCCTGCCGTCCCCCACCGGGCAGCAGACTGCCTGCCGTCTGCTGGCGGGGCGGCAGGCGCTTGCCACCTGTCGTCTCACGAGCGTTGCCGTCCGGTCACCAGACGGTAAAAATGACATTTCTATAAATACGTTTGACATATCGCTAATTTTATAAATACAGTGTGAAACAATGTTAAATATGGCTTACTCAGCAAAGTGAACTGCGGATATACGCACAGTGTATATGTGGATGGATGGAAAATGTGAAAAGACGGGGAGAGGTGGAGGGCCGTGATTGGCTGGGAGGATGCTCGAGGGGGAAGTACAGGCTCGCGTGGGAGTTTGGGACAATTGTCTGCAGGAAGCCAGCATGAATGCAGGTGGACTGTCAAAGCCCGGCCGGCCAGCCGGAATTTATTCTTTTGAGAGCGGGAAGCCGCGGTATGCGCTGTGACTTCAGATTTCGACTTAGAGATTTTTGAATTCTTATTATTGGTAAAAGATAGTACGATGAAAGAAAAAAATTATATGTTAGTTGGTACAGTTAAATTCGGTATAATATATATTATAATTTATCTGTAGATCTTAATATCCTTTAAAAACTAGTTATTGTAGCAACGAAAACCAAAACCAAAGCTAAATTAGAAAAGAACCCAATGGATGTGAGCTAGTAGGTAAAGGGAGCAGCACATTTTTTATGTGAGGGCTTTGTTTTTATGAATTTTAAAATAAATTAATTTTAATTTACTTTGCGCAAATAAACCATCTATTTCTTACCGGAATAACCCTTGGTCGTAGGCCCACCAAATGACTTAGGCTAAGTTACGCGATGGGCCTACGGATCAGACCGAGTCACGCGCTGGCCACACAACTGAGGTCTAGTCGTGCGTTGGTCAAACGAGAGGGTCATTGATCGGTTCGTCCACTAGCCCATGACTAGGGTTCAACTCTAACCAGCGCTTGGCTCCGACCAACGCTTGCCTACAACCAGTGGTCGATTTCGATCAGACCTTTACTTCGACCAGGTCGAAGTCACTTCCAACCAAGATGTAACCTCTTGCAATCAGATCGTAGCTACTCCCAACCACTGCGTAACTTCTTACGACTAGCACTCGGTTACGACTAGTGCTTAGCTCCGACCAGCGCTCGGCTACGACTAATGGTCGATTTCGACCACACCGTTTGTCAGATGGGGTAAAGTGTATACCAGGCGCAGTCCACAAGGGGCGATAGCTATTGCCAGCAATTCGGCACGCTGAGCTGTTGCTGATTTGGTCAGGAAGAGGTGTGTTTGAGTCCACTTCGGACTAGGAGTTATATTACGTAATAAGAGATTGAGTTAGATACTATTGTTAGGAATGCGGTCTATTCAAAGGACAGGGAGTCTTTGCTAATAGACCAAGTTGAGGATTACCTTCTTTATCCTTCTCTGCCCCATTCCCTCCACTTTGTCCTGCACAGGCCCTCCTCCTTGCGTCTTCTCTGTTCTTTTCCCCCTGCAGGTTTGATTAACACGACTCCAGCTAGGAGCCACCATCCAAAGCCGCCAGTCCACCACTCCTACCACTTGCAATTAGGCACGGGACGTGACACCGTCACTCTCAACTAGGTCGAAGTCATTTTCGATTAGGATGTAAATTCCAGTCGGAGCCGAGCCCTGGTCATGGGCTAGTCAATAAACCAGTCGATGACCCTCTCATTTGACTGATGCGCGACTAGGCCTAAGTCGTAGGCCCACCACGTGGCTTGGCCTTAGTCGCGCAGCCAACGTGCGACTGGCCCAGTTGCTCGGTGGGTCTGCGACTGAGGGTTATTGCTATAAAAAAACAGATGGTTTATTTACACAAATTAAATTAAAATATGATTTATTTTAAAAAAGATGTGTTTTTACTGAGTGTGTAGGCTGTAGAGTAGCAGTACTTCCACGTACAAATTTAGCTCAAACTTTTGACTGTTTTGTTAATTTGTTACTACATAGAGCAGAGCTGGGAAATGATAATATCCCCAGCCTTGTCTAGTTTTAATGAAACGTACAGCTACGGTATATATGGTTAGATGTAACATATCTGGACACACTTCGTTTGTGACAAAAATAGACTAGCTTACGAGGCCATCTCCAAAATGTGTGGTGTCATGGTTTTGGTTTTGACAGTATCAATCGCCACTGGTTGTACCTTTCATAGATTAGGAGGCGGCAGCTTATCAAACAGGCATTCGCTGATGTTTTTCAGAGCTACCATGTTTTAAGGGTTGGACGAGTCGCGGTGCCGTCCTTTGTACCTCTCATGGCTCGTCTGCGCAAAATTCAGGGGGGATTTCGGTAATAGTACATATGTTACTCACAAAAGAGCAGTTAATGCCAGTAGTTTGCTTCTACTTGATCGTAGAAAGTATTAACCACAAGAGAGTAAGAAATTTTTCTGTAATTCACCAGCATTGTTACTTTGTACAAACTACTGGGTCAAAGTAAGGAAAATTCAGGCAGCAGAACATATGGGTATGCAGTAATTTCTTCCTTGGAAGTCTTGCTTGAGAAATTCCGACATGACGCAAAAGAGTGAGAAGTCATTGATTGTACATATGTGTACCTGGTTCTTGCCTACGAGGAAGGCGTGGAAGGGTAGAAGGCATGCGAGGAATCAGATAGCCATGAAGCTGAACGCTGCAAGAGCAAACATTTCAGGCATTGTTCTCAGCAAACTGAAAATCCCTGAACCGGTAGCATCCAGCTTCACTCCAATTCTTGTCACAGAGAATGTGAATGTGTGTATATGTGGAACGCCAATGCCAAGCTAATTAACAGTAAGTACAATCTGTAGTTTCTCTGCAGAAGCAAATGACTTGAGGCATCGCTTTCTTCCTGTGTATCATCCTGAAAATGCAAAAGCAGTAAGTAGTAGTTCATATGCACTTCATACCAGTCCTATGCACTGGCCTATCCAGGGGCAGTGGTGATCGAACTTGTCGACGCAGTTGTTGCAGACGGCGCAGTGAGAACTTCTCGGAGGACGGAAGATCTTGCAGATCCTGCGGTACTTCTGTCTTGTTTCGACGCCGTCGATAGTGATGCGCCGACTGCTATTTCTTCTGACAGCGCTTGTGCCGGCTTCTTCTTATGGTGAAGTCCGGTTTCTTGGTATGATTCCAGGGTCCTTTGTTGCAGTCAATAGCAAAGTGAAAATCACCTATATACAAAACACGGCATTGTAAATCTTCTTTATGACAAACTTGTGCTTTACTCAAAATGATTTGCACAACTTTTCAAGCAGAACTGAATAGCGGATAGTGATTACTTACTCTTTTGTGTGCTTTAAAATTAGTACCATTCTTGTTAGAGTGGAAAGTATAGAAGCATTTCTAATCCCAATCATGGTAACAGAGAATGCAATGCATCCTTGATAAGCTATGGTAACACTAACAGTTGATGCTAGTGCCATGGAGAATGCAGCTATCAGAATCGGATGCTTCGACGACGGATCGACGATGTCGGCCAAGAAAAATCCACTCTGAAAGAAGAACTGAAATGGCTGTCAGGGTGAGACCTCGCGGATCAGGTCCACATATCACACGGCCATCGAAGAAAAACACCTGCATGACATGGCGAAACAAGGGGATGGGGAGAATTAGTTCTGCAGGAGAAGGCATTGCCATTGCCCCAATTACTGAAACTACAACCGCAGATACGTATGACTGTTCTTCCTACGTGTAACACGCTTCATTTCATCAATCAAATGCATGAATCTTCATGAAAGAGGGGCATCTTTTCTACTAAAGCGATCATTCTTACGTTTTTCCCAGGCCAAACTTGATATACCATGTTCGGCGGCGACGAAAGCGGCAGGCCTGATGGGCTCCTGAAGCAAGACGGGATCAGAAATCTCGCACCAAAGTTGGCAACTGCACTCTTCAGATCGCACGTTGCAGAGGAGGGAGAATCGTCATGCTGTTCAGTGCCCTCCTGGCGGCCTTGTTGACGCCGTTCTTGAACCTGTCGTTCTTGATCAATGCAGTCCATGGTGCAGTCCTTGATACGAGTTTCTTGGTTCGTCTTTTTGGAGGTAGAAGGAAACTGCACGCGGAGTGTTGGAAGTTATTACCAGGGGAACCGAATAGAAAAGGAAACTGTCGGAACTCCAGTATTTTTTTTGAAATCTAAGTTAAAATTTTGATACGATATGAAGCAACTACAGTAGAAAATCTGCACGTAATTAATGAAAGTTCTTAGGGCCGGAAAGGAATGCAAGTGAAGTGAGACCCCTCGTTTTCTCGTCACAGTATGTATATGGCATGAGTTAATGTGTACTCTATTTTGATAATTAGCACATCATTGTTGTGGTTATATCAAGAAAATAAGCAGCGTTCTTGTACTGGAATATCTGTGGCTGTAGTGCCTGTATGTGAAGATGCTGTTTGTAACTTGTGATAAAGAGATGTTGCTGATGACCTGATGCTAGCTAATTACCAGTGTCCTGTGTAACAAATTATCCTACCAGGCTTGTATAGCTTTTGGGTTTAGTTGTGTTTTTGATCACTCATCTAGTCATTTACTCTGTCAATTTGGCTGTCTCTGTTCTTGCTCTCCGGTAAGTTGCGAGCAGCGTGGTACTACATACGGAGGAGTGCGTCAGCGGAAGAACAGGATTGTTCACTCACCAAGACTCAAGACACAGGAGTGTGATTGTGATCTAAACTCTTGATTCAACAAAATTAAGAACTAGCAACGTGCATTCTCGATCATGAGAAAACAAATGCATTCACAATTTCACATACACTCAATGATAAATGCATTCCATAGATTAGGCATTCTTCTTCTTATGCCAAGAATTCGGTACACCGGATACAAGAAACAAGGGAAAACACCTATAATTAATCTACAAGAATTTTCCCAGCTACATCACAGTGCGCCTTCCATGCATGTCCAAAAAAAAAAAAAGGAAGACGTAATCCCTATTACATGGAACTACCAAGCTGCCAAGATCGCTTCTGATCTGCCCCGCATCTCCATCTCCAGCCTCTTCGGCACCGGCAGAGACTTCCCGGCGACCGTCGGCCGCGGGGCCACCTTGCCACTCGAGGGACGCGACGTGGCTGAGGTGGTGACGGCGGCCGCGGCGGACAGCATGTTCTTGACCTGGTCCCTGGAGACTCGCATGGTCCGGAAGGGGTCGTCGCGCGGGAAGTTGCCGTTGTAGACGACCTCCAGGTAGCCCTCCTCTGCGGCGGTGACGACGACCACGCTGAGCCAGAGCACGAGGCGCTGCCCCGTGGGTAAAATTCCCGTCGGCGTGCGGACGCGCACCTTCGCACCCTTCCTGATGGACCCGGACCCAATCCAAACTCCTCCCTTTCCCTCCCATCCATTCCGCCTCCGCCGCCGCCGGTGACCTCCACTAGCGACCAGCCATGTCGTGCTCCCACCTCTCCACGGCCTGGTCGTCCTCCGCCCTCGCCAGCATCTCCACCCGCCTCCACTCCTCCACTGCCGCCACCCCCCGCGGCGGAGGCCTCGTGGTGCGGTGCTCCCTCCGCCAGCTCCGCAGCCGCATCGACTCGGTCCGCAACACGCAGAAGATCACCGAGGCCATGAAGCTGGTCGCCGCCGCAAAGGTCCGGCGCGCGCAGGAGGCGGTCGTCTCCTCCCGCCCCTTCTCGGAGGCGCTGGTGGAGGTGCTCTATAACATGAACCAGGAGATTCAGACGGAGGACATCGACCTGCCCCTCACCCGCGTGCGCTCCGTCAAGCGCGTCGCCCTCGTCGTCCTCACCGGCGAGCGCGGCCTCTGCGGCAGCTTCAACAACAACGTGCTCAAGAAGGCGGACACCCGCATCGAGGAGCTCAAGCAGGCCCAGCGGCGAATCTAGACTGAAGAATAAGGGTGAACTAGAAAAATATGCACCTTTCTACTAGATCATAAGTTTTTCCCTGAATTGTTGGTCCTACAAGTAAACTAATTTGTAAGAAACATATTTTTATATTTTTGTGCAATCAAATTCATAGCTTCATACATAAATAAAAGCAAAGAAATAAATACAATAGAGGTACCTCACTAATGGCAAGTGAATCCCTAAAACATGTAAATATGGTCCCGGTAGGTAACAATCTGTACATCATCAAAATTAAAAAAATTAGTGATACAATAGCAAATTATACTTAATTACTTAAATGATCATGAACATTTAAAATAAAAGAACCATACCACTAGCTTCAATCATGATTTTCATGAGGCAAATTCATTCCACGATTTTTCATGTCTTGGAAGGATGTTTTGATAAATATGTCTCGCTCGGTGTAGCATACCATCAAATCATTCAGCCACTCATCGGACACTTTGTTGTGCAAATCTGCTTTGGTAGTATTCATTGCTGAAAATATTCTCTCAACAGGTGTCGTTGCCACTGAAAGGATCAATATTAGCTCGATAAGGTGATATACCAATGGAAAAGTTCTATCCTTTCTTGTTTCAATCATCAATTGAACAAGTTTTAAAATATCAGGACATCCGTGAAATTTCTCACTTTTTCTAATGTTTAGAATGAAGGTTTGAAGCTGATTTCTTAACAAGAATCGATCAGCCACCGTGAAATCATCAGCATAAATCTCAGCAAGTCGAATAAGGTTTTGAACATTAAATTTAGAGAATGAGTCACTTGGATCAAGACAAGATAAGACATGCATACCAACAACTCCGAGGAAACTTCATTGAAGCGATGATCCATCTCATTCATAGTTGCATCAAGAGCAACATTGAAAATATCAACTTTGTAATAATGATATTGAGTCACTGTATACTTGCAACGTACAAATTTACTTATAACTCCAATGACGTCATTCATATTTGGTTCATCAATCCTGCAAGTCTCACAAAAACTTTTGACTTGGTCTAACAATGGTTCCCACCCATTGTCCCTCATATTTTGCAAATGTTCTTTCACATCCTGTATCCAGCTTATAGTATCAAGCTTATAGCTTCAACGAGGTCTTGATACTTCCTTTGTAAAGCAAGTGATGGCTCATTTGTTATGCTCAACAATGTTATCAAAAAATGCATGATGAACACAATTTGAAAGGATCCATATTTTTTATCAAACCTGTTGCTCCACCATGACTTGTGTTTTGACAAGCATCTTCACTTATAAGTTCTAGCACATCCACAACTACCTCCCACTGTCCCATATTTGGTATATGCGAAGCAAGGTTTTGAGATGTGAGCCCCACCGAGTATCTCCAGGCCTTGCTATGCCAGATTACTGATGCAGCCCTGTCCCAGCAGATATCAAACCATTCTCCAACTTCTCCAACAGGATATCATGATGTTTTTCAATCAATGCATATTTTCTCTTGCAAGATGCACTAACAGCCGTAACTATCAGGGGAACATAGTTAAAGAAATTAGCAATAGCTCTGCTACAACTTGCAACCTTGACAACCACCAATTGTAATTGGTGGGCGAAACAATGGACATAGAAAATATTTGGATTCTCATCCCAAATAAGTTTTGCAAACCATTAAATTCTCCTCTCATATTTAAAGCTGCATCATAGCCCTGCCCACGAAGTCTAGAAATAGGTAAATCATGATAATCAAGCAAACCAACCAAAGCATCCTTCAATGCTATAGATGTACAATTTACAATATGCTTAATAGTAAGAAATCTTTCCATGACCTTTTCTTGATTGTTCACAAATCTGTATGCCACAAATTTTGCAAAGTTAAAATAATATTACAATACAACAATGTAAAAATTGTATGACTAAAACAAAGATGTACAACATACCTCACAATCACCGCCATTTGCTCTTTTATTGATACATCTCGAGACTCATCAATAAGCATTGCGAAATTCCTATATCCAATCTCACCCTTAATCACTTTGGTGACCTCTTGTGCGCAAGCTTTGGAAAGTTCTTTTTGAATATTTGCACAATTCATAACTGTATGCCCGGGACCTGTATCAAATGCTTACTTCACTTCCTCCTTATCCTTGTACCAATCCAATAGCTCTTTGAAATTACCTTTGTTGATAGAAGTAGAGGATTCATCATGTCCACGAAAAGCTTCATCTTGCGCTATGAGATATCTTATACAATCTAAAGATGCAGTCAAATAAATTTTGTAGTAAGTGCTCATTTTATTAGATACACTTGACCGTTGATTCTGAAAGTTGTCACACTCACCCCTTGCGATGTTGTGGAAACTATTTGGATCACCAACATATTTATTAAAAGCATCTATAGCCGTCTTCCAACGAGAGAACTCAACTTTTGTAAGTACATCATTACCAAATGTGTTGGGTTGTGGTGGTTTCTTAAAAAGAAAACAATAGAAACAAAAAGCGGCATTCTTTTCGACACTATAGTCTAACCAATCAAACTTCTTAAACCATGATTCTTGAAAGGATATCCACACTGTGCCATCCATTGTCTTTGGAAAGGAATGCCCAATTACTCGAGTTGGACCATTCAACAAATATGTCCTCCTTACTTCATCTCTAATTTCATTGGCAAAATTTTCTATTGGTATACGGTGGGCTGGATCGGCAATAATTTCATCTGGATTAAATTCTAGTCGAGGCTTCTTTGGTAGAGTTGCTCTCTCATCAGTTGGGGAGTACTACTTGAATTGCTTGTGAAATAATTATGCAAAGTTCATTACTCCATTATTGCAAACCTACAAATTAATTGCTAATTGAATATACACAACAATACAAAACTATATTATAATAAATTGCTAATCAACTAATTGAGAAATGAGACAATGAGTTTGATTTGCAAACCTACCAAATGTTCGGCTGTTCATAGTTAATTTGTGCGAATCGGTTCGGCGTCTCCCCGGGAATGGTATCAGTACTTGCCAATAGTAGTAGCCAGGCAGCCAGCACCAGCTTCACAGCCTTCACTTTGCGTAGGTGCGCCGCGCGTAGCCATAGACCATCCGCCCTCGGGCCTCCAATCTCCAGCCTCCCGCCCCTCCCTGCTTCTAGCCTCCCAGCACCCCGGCGCGACCCCGCCTCTAGCCTTCCCGGCCCTGGCTCAGCCGCTCAGGCCTAGGCACTTAGCGCCTCGACGTTCAGCCGTCAGTGCCTCCCCGCAGCCCTGCCTCCCCGGCCCAGGTTCATTGCTCAGGGCCTCAGGCCTCCCCACCTCGGCGCCTCCCTGACCCGCCTCCGGCTCCGGCCTCCCCGCCTCCAGATCTCATCGTTGTCGGCACCTCCCAGCCTCCAGATGACCAGATCTCATCGTCGTGAGCTCAGGGCCTCAGGCCTCCCCGCTTCCAGATCTCGTCATCATTGGCACCTCCTCGCCTCCAGATGACCACATCTCGTCTTCGTCGGCACCTCCCCGCCTCGACTTGAGCACGATTGCACGGGCAGCGTCGCGGGCTTCAAACGTTGAGCACGGGTGAGCAACCTTGGGCTGAGTTTATGGCTTATGAATGTGGCTTATGGCTTAAGCTGTAGTGTTTTTTGGGCTGATGGTTTATGGCTGAAACTGTTACGTTCTATTGGGCTGATGGCTTATGGCTAATTGCTGATTTTGAGATGTGAAGCGTATGTTTTGTGACATACAAAGGACTACAATAAATCTGCAATGTATGACCAAAGTTAACAAAGTGTTAAGAAAGGTTCATGAACACGTATGTTAGTAACATACGAGTTAACAATGACAGACATATGTACATGACCCATTTATTGCGGCTTCAAAATGGAACTATATTACCCTACAACAAGGTTGTACGAGAGGGGAGGTGGGGCAAGGGGTATCGACAGGGGAGAGCTCGGCAAGGGGGATATCAGCAGGGAGGGAGCTCGGCGAGGGGATATCGGCGCGGGGGGGGGGGGGGTATCGACAGGAGGAGCTCGCAGGGGTGGGGATTCGGCGTGGCCATGCGAGGAGCTCCGCGATGGCTACCTGAGGAGACCGGGATAGAGACGGGTTGACAAGGAAATAAATGTAACTTCGTAAGCGCTATGTTCGAACGGCTTATGGCTCCACCGATAGAAGCGTAAGCCAAAACCGTAAGCCTCAACGCATTTTAACCCACCCTCAGTAACATCACTATACTGCACACTTCAGAGATGCACCGAGTATTTATCTTGCAATCTTGCCTTCTCCTTTCTTGCAGTTTCTTCAATTGTGGGCAGAAATGATGACATGGCGGCATTCACCGTTTGTGCCATCAGAAATCGCAGGTCCTGTGCCAACAAGGCGAAGGCGAGATGGACAACATCTTTGAGGAGTCAGGCGGTCAGCTCCTCAGCTTACCCTGTCTTCCTACTCAGTCAATCCCCTTGCAGTTTGTACATTGCAATTTCTATCAGCTTCGATCGACATGATCGATATTTTATATATATATATATATATATATATATATATATATATATATATATATATATATATATATATATATATATATATATATATATATATATATATGTGTGTGTGTGTGTGTGTGTGTGTGTGTGTGTGTGTGTAAAACTCTGTTCTGTAGTCAACTCTCTCCTCTTGCTACAACATGCATTTCAATTTGCTTCCTGATGTTTTGTGTATCATCTGGTATTTTGACACCTTTTTTAAAGAAAAATAAGATTGTTACTATTTTCTATGCCATTAATCTGGGAATCCACTCTAAGTATGCATGCAGTAGTGAAGGAGGACCGGGTATCAGATTAATGTAATCCCGAATTCTTTTTTCATACAACAAAAATTAAGAACAGAGAGCATCTCCAGCTTATAAAAACATCTTATCATTCTCATATGCTATAAATACATTTCGTAGATTAGGCATTCTTCTTATGCCAAGAATGGTGAACTACACCTAGAATGCAAGAATTGACCTAGCTACATCACAGTGCCTTGACTGCCTTCCATGACCGAAAAAATACAGGAGGGCATCATCTCATCCCTACGCTACGACAATCATCCCGACTACATCGAACTACCACGCGGCCAAGATGGACTCCGAGTGGCTCCGCATCTCCTTCTCCAGTCTCTTGAGCACCGGCAGCGACTTCCCGGCGATGGTGGGTCGCGGGGCAGCCTTAGCACTGGAGAGACGCGGCACGGCGGCGGTGGCGGCGCTGACGGCGGGCGCGGCGGAGGAGTCGGCGGGCGGCATGTTCTTGACCTGGTCCCTGGCGACTCGCATGGTCCGGAAGGGGTCGTCGCGCGGGAAGTTGCCGTTGTAGACGACCTCCAGGTAGCCCTCCTCTGCGGCGGAGACGACGACCGCGCTGAGCCAGAGCACGAGGCGCTGCCCCGTGGGTAGAATTCCCGTCGGCGTGCGGACGCGCACCTGCGCACCCCTCCTGATGGACCCGGAGGCGGCCGACGATGGGAGTGGCGGCGCCAGCGGCGGCAGGACGCGCTCACGCCGGGGCGATCGCGAAATCGAAGCAGAGCGCGGCGGCGGCAGCGGCGCGGACGACTTCTTGATGGCCGCTCCGGCTGGCGCGGGCGGCATCGGAGCGGATCTCCACGGCGGCAGCGGTGCGGACGACTTCTTGATGGCCGCTCCGGCTGGCGCGGGCGGCATCGGAGCGGATCTCCGCGGCGGCGGGGGCGCAGAGGACTTCTTGGAGACTCCCCCCTTCGCCACGACGGCGAGCTTCCTTCCGCGCTCGAAGTCGCGGTGCAGCTTGCGCATGGCGGCGGAGCAGTAGGTGGAGCGCTGCGCATTGGACGGGGGCATGGTGATGGATGGGGAGGAAGGACTGAAGGAGAGGAGGAGGAGGAGGCGAGAAGGATGGGCTGTGAATGCGGCGGCACTGGCTGTGCGACGCTAGGGTTATAGCGAGGCGAGGCGAGGCGGTGGGGGAGGACGCCGAGTTGGAGTCGGAGTCGGAAGCGTAAGTGCCAAGCAGAGTGGACTCGCTGGAGCGTAGCGAGCACCTTCCTAATTTGTGGCGGGGATCGTTGTTTGGATTGGACGGCGTGGATCGTTCGTTGGTCCGATTAACTCTGCGATTAACGCATTCAACGCTTCGGGATTCGGAATCCGCCTTCGGCTCCTCCCTCCATCGCTTCGAACCCACGCTACCGAATCCGACGGCAACTCGTGCTCGGATACCTCCGCCTCTAACCCTCGCGAAGCCACCATGCATGGCGTAATGTTGGGATCGAATTCTAGAATCGGAACTCTCTCTGTGTATTATCGTCCTAATTTCGGATCAAAATTAGTGATATCATCCAATAAGGATGATTATATAACCAACAATACCTTATTTCAATAATAAAGAGTACCGATCTTATGATCTTTATTGTAAATAAGGTTACAAGATTCTCAAATTTACAAAACCCAGCAGAAGCAAACAAATAAACTCCGAAGATAACCCATCAATACGCCACATATAATTGACTATGGAAGCGTGACCTAGAACTTCGGGGATTATTCTTCGAAACCACATGCGAAGTAATCGTGTGTCTTCATATTCCTTTGAGATGTTTTTGTAGATTGCAAGGTGAGTACATAGAGTACTCAGTAAGTCTCCAGAAAAATACAATTATATACAAGACTTCAAAAGGAAGAGTAATATAATTCTTTTGCACAAAATATCATTTTTAGTTCAATTACTATTATAGATTCCAATGCATTACTTTAACAAAGTAAAGTGTAATCACTAAAACTAGATAATTTCTAGTGAAGGTTCTAGCTGCCAACACTAGTATTAAGGCTCTATCCGTCAAGGTTAAATACATCTGGTTCTGTCTACTTGACTGACATTTTTGCCAGAGCACACATGAGAGCTCTAACCTCTTCTAGATTTTCAAAAGCTTATTTCAAAATAAAACCGTAAATTTATCATATGAAAGCGCATATTGCCCGCCCTTGACCATGGGTACGGCTATTCAAATAGTTTTACACTCTGCAGAGATTGCATAACCTTATCCACAAGATATGATCACTCATATTGTCACTAGATTAACACACTTTCTTTGTGTGTGGCAGAGAGACCATGACAAGGTTTTTACAATACGCCAGCATAACTAGAATCCACCTGCTAAGGTTTCACTGCTGAATGGGTTCAATCTGCCCAAGTCAGAAGCCCCCTCTTGCGCCGTGTGGCAATGTCACTGTCTGACACCCCACATGCAGCCATCTAGCAGAATCTAAACTAAGTCCAGATTTTCTTAAGCTTTTTTATTTTCTCATTCTCCCCTTTTCTCTGTCTTACATGTGGGTCCGACACCCTCACCCTTTCCTCTTTTCCCCGTTCTTACTTTTTCTCCTTCTTTCTTCTTCACTGTCCTCCTTCCTCTGTACCTCTGTCGCGCCTGCGTCATCTGGCCGGTCCTTGCGCCACTTGCTCCCATCGCCATCAGCGCGAGCTGCGGCACCTGCTACTGCACGTCGCCCCCACCTGCCCCGAGTCGCCTCCCATGCTCTGCTCTGTCATCAGCCGTCCCAACACCATGCCCTGCGCGCCTACGGCAGCTGACTTCGGCCATCCCCTCACCGTCCCTCGCGGCCATGCCAGAGTACACCCCAGCCCATGCCACCGCACCCTCCCCCTTCGGTGGCTATAAGAGGCCTCGGCTCCTTCGTTCCCTCCCCGCTTCTCTTTCCCCCTCCTCAGGCCGAGCCCCCCATGCCCGTGAGACCACCGCGGCCGCCTCCTCGTTGTTCCGGTGCCCCAGCACATCCCCCTCTAATTCACTGGCGTCACTCCATGCTCCCGAACCTCTCCTCCTCCCATGCCAAGTTAATTGGAAGCCCGCGCCCCGAACACACCGGAACACCCCTTTCCCCATCGCCGGCCGACAGCCACCGCCACCACCCCATTTTCTGGCTCCCTGCTTCTCGACTCGATTCCTCTCGTTTGGAGCACCCTCAAGACATCGCCAACCCTCCACAATCGCCGCCAAGCCTTCCCACTGGCCCCAGCTCGCCGGCGCCGCAAGACCGCCAGCGCCGACATGGGCCTCCGCCGCCGGCACACCTCGGCTCTTTTCCCGCTCAATCGACGCCGTGTTAAGCCTCCTCTATACTCCCTGCTGCTCGCGCGCACTTCAAACTTTCTTCTCCTCCACGGCGGCGCCGTCACCCCATAACCACCTCGCCGCCGGCATCTCCGGCTGCCGCCCGCCCGCCTCACTGCCGCTCCAGCTAATATGCCGCCACCCCTAGCCTTCCTATCCACCCGGACGTCCATTTTATTGGTCGCCGCCTTTCCCCGGCAGCCCCCACGCCGGCGATGCTACCACCCGCCCGGTGCCGCCGCCCTCCCCTGTTCGGCCACTGCTTCTGTTCTGATCCCCTGCACGCCCTTGCTTCATCTAATTAGCTATTTCCACCCAATGAGAAGTGAGGGTGTGCTCGGTTGGCCAGTGGAGTCAAGTGCACACCATAGGTCACAGGTTCGATCCCCACTTGGTGCTTTTTTTTTGTTGTTTTTGTTTTGTTTTGATAACCCGTTTTAATTAGGAAATAGATTAAGGAAAAATTAAGAAATAATCTAGGAAATGTAATAAATTTAATTAGTATATAAATGAGAGTATTTGGAGATCTAAATTTAGGATATTTCATATATAAGTAATATGGTTTGAATAATTCTCTAAAGGACTAATGGTTCATTAAAGGCCTTGGTAGAGAAAAACAATTTTGGTTAAATGTCCAAATTTATTATAAACTACCCTTAAGTGTAATTATAACATATGCCAAATAATTAATATGACGCTTGAAATAAATCCTAGTGGTAGGTTTTGCTACACAACAAATGTTGAAACATGACCCGGTAAAACAAGCCTTGCCCAAATAAATAAATTTAAATAACAATAATAAAAAGTATATGCAGAATATCTACGACACCTAATCCAAAGAGCCTCTTTAATTAAAAGGCAAAGCTAAGCAGCGTTATAAAATTTGCAATACCATATGCCAAAACCATTTAACAAGAAATACATATTCAAGATAGAAGGTCCTGATTTATAATATAATTCCCATCCTTAGTAAATCACTGCTAAATAAACCTCAACGCTATATGTAGTTAATAATGACAGTTGGTGCAAAGGTTAGTGTCTCACATAAAATGACCGTAGAGTATATTGTATAAACTATTTGCGCAACAAAAGCAGTATATAATTAAGTGGTGCACGATTAGCCATCTAAAGTATGACGATCGTTATCATATCTTTAAAAAGGTCATGAAAATACTTTCACGACAAACCTTAAATAAAATTGAAATGTTAGGTTGTTTCAAACTAAGTTATAGGTATGTGACTCGTGTAAAAGACTGTAATAAATACAACAATTGGGCACTTAATGCTGAAAACTATTAACAAAACAACTAACCCTTAGCTCAGAATGCAAATTATATTAAAGGCAATATATGAACCCCTAGGTCGGGGTTAATGCTCTTACGATGTACAAGCTAAGTGCCATGCAAGAAATAACAAGCTAATATTATAAAGCAGCACATAAGCCTACCCTAGCTCATGGAACTTCCTTGATAAATATAAAAATAATAAAAAGAAGTTATTAAATAAAATAGAGTAAGCCATGGTATTCAATGGCCGGCTCCACCTAGTCCTCCCCAAATCTAAAGAAAGGTAATCTCATTAATATTTCTGTGTCATAAACCCTCCTTCATTGAATACCTGCTGCCAATCATCGCTAGTTCGGCTCCGACAATACTCCGCGTCTAATTAACCTTGTCTCAAATCACCTATTTAATCATAATAAAAATTAATCAAGTTCAATTGGGTTTATTTGGATTTATTTGGATCTTTTGAGTTATTTGTTTTTATTTGAATTCAGTTGCTTAGCACGTAAATAGAAATTGGAGTCCGGAAGAATCAAGAAGCAAGCGAGGCCGAGATCGAAGTAAAGATAAAGACCCGAACCTCAAGATCGACAAATGGGATAGCTTTGAGTGAGCTCAAGACCGCGGTAAACCGCGCAAGGCGAGTCAATACTTTGATCATGTTGAACCTACATTTTATGCAAATTACTTTTGTTTAAAATATCAAATTGCATGCTGTTATTTTATGTGCAAGTATATGTTGATTTGAAAACTTTAGTTATATGCCCATTGTTCAATTGATTAGTATTACACCTCTCTTTGGAATAGTGTACATGTGAGCCTTGTCACCCTAGTGGAAAAATTATAATGGTTAGCTTTCGAAAATAATTCCATATCTATATGCCATGCTTAGTACCGCTTAGATAAACGGGGGCATCAAAATACCCCAAAGCATCACTTTGAATCATGAGAAGTTGGTTTGGGCAGTCATGGTTGAAATGACTGGTATATTTGGTTATGGATATTTTATGCTCCCAAAAACCTCAATTTGCTTAATTATCTGGGCGGATGGTTCGAGGGTGTGAGAGTGTGGTGCAGTGGAAGCACAAAGGGGATAGTGATAGAACCGCCCAGATAGCCCTAAGGACCGAATCTTGTGATGACCTCCCAATGTACAACAAGTACAACCACAAGCTGGCAAAGTGTAGGCTAGGTCGCGAACCTCCAGCTGGCTGCCTGTGGGCATGTCCTGAAGGTCCCACCTGTGTGCTTCATTTCCGCTGCTGCAATTTAATGATTTCGGCCTAATCAGCCCATGTGTAAGTTTACTATTATATTTACGCTTCCGCTTGATATGTATTTTGATGTTCATTTCTGTATCTGTGAGCAGTATCTACTGATATAGGGAATAGTGCGGTGGAATCACAGAGGATTTTGGATTGTAAAATCTGGGTCCGACACTCGAGCAATTCAAGGCAGAGATGAAGGAGACGTTCCAGATGAGCGACCTCGGCCTACTGCGCTACTACCTTGGCTTAAAGGTGAATCAGACCAGCGATGGCATCACTGTAAGCCAGAGCGCATACGTCCAGAAGATACTGGAGGCGGCAGGCATGGTTGGGAGCAATCCCAGTCTCACCCCCATGGAATCGCGACTCAAACTCAGTAAGTCGAGCACTGCCCCTGCTGTCGATGCCACTGAGTACAGAAGGATCGTGGGTTCGCTGCGCTATCTGGTGAATACAAGGCCAGACTTGGCGTTCTCGGTGGGCTACATTAGTAGGTTCATGGAGAAGCCTACCACCGAGCATCTGGCAGCCGTGAAGCGAGTGCTGCGCTATGTTGCCGGCACCATGAACTACGGCTGCAGCTACAAAAGGAAGACAGAAGCTGTGCAGTTGGTTGGTTACAGCGATAGCGATCTTGCGGGCGACATTGACACTCGCAAGAGCACCTCTGGCGTCTTCTTCTTCCTCGGCGACAACTTGATCACCTGGCAATCGCAGAAACAAAAGGTCGTGGCCCTGTCATCATGCGAGGCCCACGATCGCAAGAGCACCTTTGGCGTCTTCTTCTTCCTCAGCGACAACAAGAGTCATGTGCATGGCCAGCCATTTTGGTTGTGCACAAGTTAAATCTGCATCATGCGCTGCCCACGATCACAGTGTTTTAGTAGGGCGTTATGCAATGGTTATGGCAGAGCGTGAGTTAGGAGGGCCATTAAGGCCACGTCTGTAAGAAAGACCTTTATATTCAGCAATCAACAGCAAGGAAAGCTGCCGAGTCTTGCAGCACAAACGTTGTCATCAGAGATTCATTTTACCATTCCATTTTTTTTGTGTGCGTGTGAGTTCTGAGTTCCATACCGGAGCTTACCTATGCAATATGAAATTTTATATATTGTAAAACTAGGTAACAATTCAAACAAAAATTTCAATGCCTAGTTGCTGATCTCAAGATATAAGCGAAGAATAAAGCAACTCACATGTAAAAATGATGAAACTTAGTACAATCAAAAGAATAAGCTCAACAAGATATAAGTGAACAACACAAATAGCTCATATTGTATAAGTTATGGAAAGATGCTAGCTGATTGATCAAGATACAAAATAAGGCACAAGATTGCTCAAAACAATACAATTGCACAATCTAAAATTAAAGGATAATTAGGGTATATCTCACAATATATAGTTGGCCAAAGCACTCCTTTTCTTTTTCTTCTCTATCTCCTTTTGTGTTGTTTCTTTTTCTTTTCTCTGTTTTCTCTTTCTCTCTTTTTGTACCCAGCCAACTAGATGTAACAATGAGCACAAGAACACCCTTTTGGTTCACCAAGAAATAACACCACAGATTGATCACAAAGATGATAATTGAGCAACCCTAAGCAATATGAATAGCTAGTCCCAAATATGGCCAAAGTTTTCACAAAGGAAGATATGGTTATCAAATGATATAAGTGAAGCACATATGGTAACTTGCTACAACTCTGTTCTGTAGTCAACCCTCGTGTCTTGCTACAAATTTTTCTTTTCTTTTCTTTTTTTTGTGACGGAATGTCTTGCTACAACTAGTTCATGCCAACATTTGCCATGATGTTTTTGTGTGCATGTTTCTGGTATTTGAAGCTGCTAGTGTGCAGGGGCTGAGCCAGGAATTGGATATAGGGGGCAACATGGACAACAAATAGAGTAGAACCAATGAACTATGCCGGATTTACCGATCCAATAGTCACATATCAGAGTAATATGTTTCGCAAATTACAATGCAAAGAAAATTACATCTCTATTAACTTAAACTTAGCACTACGACTACCAGCAAGATCATAGGCCTTAATAATATCATCATTACTAATCTTTGTGGCCAATTCCTTTTCAATATAAATTACAAAACAATCTCGTAGAAATCCATCTCCCATTGTACTTCGAAGTCGTGTCTTCGCAAGTTTCATAGCTGAAAAACATCTCTCGGTGGTTGCAGTTGAAACCGGAAGAGTTAAGACTAATCTTAACAACCTGTCCACCATAGGATAAGATGAATCTTTACTAGTCTTAACTAGTCCACTTGTTAGATCAGCAAGTGATGGTAATGCACTTAGGTCTGGATGGTTGCATACATCTAGTTGAAAATGTGGCAATTGGCACTCCAATTGAGCTCTTTCTTTACTTGAGAAATCAGCAGGATAATATTTCTCCACTAGAGTGCATATATTTGCTATGTCGAAGGTGTTTAATTAGTGGTTTGGCCCCTCCCAATTTAGCCCAAATGTAAAGTATGTTTAAAGCCCAGTTATATGCAGCCCAATTAGACCTAGTAGTTGAGGACTGACGCTTCATATTTGAGCCTTTGGCTCTTTGCCGGCTTGCCGCATGCTCTGTTTGTTCGTCTTCTTGCCACATGCTCTGTCTATTCGTCTCCGTGAAGGTCGGCCTGACCCTCTTCCGGTGCACCGAGAAGGCCAGAAGGGCGCGTGTGAGTCCTCACTTCGATCCCCTTCCGTTCTCAATACTGTGGGATTCGGTCACTACTTACTACTATCTGAATCAATTAGTACAGGAGTACAATTCGTGTGAAATTGGAATTCTCAGGATTCGAGTGTGTTTCTGTTGTGAATGCGATTTGCAGTGTGCTTGGATGGGAGCGCGCCATCTGCAGAGAGGGTCTGGGAGTGGATCTCAGAGCTGGTTCATAGTTTCCTTTTACAAATTTAGATGATATGAAGAAGAGAAAGACAATTCATAGTTTTTTAAGCCTGTTGGTTCAAGTGCTAATTATATTGAAGCCATTAGAAGCCGAGGCTGCCAGAGTAACGTGGAAATGGAAACTCCTAACGTGGAAGGGGAAACTCCTAATGAACATGATGTGGAAAATCCTAATAATCAGAGTAGTGTTGCTGCTGCATCATTAGAAGCCGAGGCTACCGAGCATAAACCAATTGTAGCTACTAGATTTGAGAGAGACCCTGGTAAACGTGTTCAAATCTTAGAATTGCCAGCTGATCAACAAGATGAAGCTCGAAGATTTTATATTTCAGAGGGCCCATATCAACCTATGTTAGCAGAGTACCCACTCAGTAAATTATCTAATCGTCGCCGATTTCAAAGCAGTTGGTTCAAGCAATTTACTTGGCTAGAATATTCACCTCACACAAATCGTGCTTATTGTCTACCATGTTTTATTTTTCCAAGAAGCCAAATGGAAAATCTAGATCAGATGCATTCACAGTCAACGGGTTTCAGAACTGGAAGAAAGTTAATGATGGAAATGAATGTTCTCTTCTAAAACACATGGGGGATGCCAGCTCAGCTCACAATTATTCAGTTCAGTGTTTTAATAATCTTAAAAACACAATGGCTCAAATTGACACTATGATGGTTAAACAAAAAGAAATAATGGTTGCAGCAGGAAGACTAAGGCTTGTGACTACAATTGATTGCATTAGGTAATAATAAGAAGGACTTCTCACAATCTCACTTTTCTTTTTTGTTTTTGCAACCAGAGTTATATGTGATGCACTATCTAATCTGAACTTGTTTTATTTCTATATTTAGGTGGTTGACATTCCAAGGCTATCCCTTTAGAGGCCATGATGAATCTCCTAGTTCCTTAAATAGGGGTAGTTTTCTTGAAATGCTCAAGATTTTGGCTTCGTATAACAAGGAGGTTAAAGAGGTTGTGTTAGGAAATGCTCCAAAAAATGCAAAGTACACTTCACCTGATGCCCAAAAGGAAATTCTAAGCGTAGTTGCTCGAAAAGTGCAGAAATCAATTAGAGAAGAAATTGGTAGTAGCAAGTTTTGCATAATGGTTGATGAAGCTCGAGATGAGTCTAAAAAAGAGCAAATGGCGATAGTCCTCCGATTCGTTAGCAAGGAAGGACTTATACAGGAGCGTTTCCTTGACCTAATCCATGTTCATGATACTGCTGCTTTGACACTTAAAGAGTCAATTGGTGCTGTCCTCGCAGGTAATGACTTGAGTATACAAGATATAAGAGGTCAAGGTTGTGATGAGGCTAGTAACATGCGAGGGGAGTGGAATGGATTGAAAGCTCTAATTCTCAATGAGTGCCCTTATGCATATTATATTCATTGCATGGCTCATCAGCTTCAATTGGCCCTTGTAGCAGCAACAAGGGAGGTACATGAGGTACACAACTTTTTTCAGCACGCAAATTTCATCATAAATGTTGTTAGTGCTTCTCCTAAGCGCAATGATGAGTTGCTAGCGAATCAAGCGGAGGAAATTGCTCGTGAAATTGAATTGGGAGAGCTTGACATAGGGCGAGGGGCAAATCAGATGTCCTCTCTACAGAGGCCAGGGGACACAAGATGGAGTCCCCATTACAAGTCAATCCAAAGCTTAAAGAAGATGTTTGGTGCCACAGTTTCAATCCTACGCAGCATTGCTAATGATTGTTCAGTTTCGAAGTATTCTCGGGGAGATGCTAGTGGTGCCTTACGAATCATTGTCACATTTGATCTTGTGTTTATTTTGCACTTGATGGAAAAGATTATGAAGATCACTGATGTGTTGTGCCAAACACTCCAAAAGAAAAGCATTGATATCTTAAATGCGATGGATTTTGTTTCTACAACAAAAGTGTTGCTTGGTGAGTTGTGAAATAATGGCTGGGAACCTCTTCTTGAGGAGGTCAAATTGTTTTGCGAGAAGCACGAGATTGATATCCCAGATCTGAGTAAGAAGAATATTCTTTTGCCCAAATTATTTCAGATTTTCAGTATGAATGTTACATCATTTCTTCCAATTTGCAGGTACGTTGATGTGACTAAATCCCGAAACAAGAATGATAACACCACAGCCTTTCACCATTACAAAGTAGATGTGTTTAATGTTGCAATTGATCAATAATTGATTGAGCTAGAAGATCGATTCAGTTCTCAAGCGACAGAGCTTTTGTCCCTTTGTGCCTCTTTAGTAGGGCTGGAAACAAGCCGAGTCGAGCCGGCTCGAGCCAGGCTCGGCCGAGCTCGCTCAAAGCTGCGGCTCGGCTCGTTTCCAAAGTGACCTACGCGAGAGGCTCGGCTCGACTGGCGGCTCGAGCTGGCTCGTGAGCCCGAACGAGCCAAAACGGCTCGCCGCTGCCGGACCGAGCCAAAACGGCTCGTAGATGCCCACCGAGCCAAAACAGCTCGCAGATGCCCGAACGAGCCAAAACGGCTCGCCGCTCGCAGATAACACATAACAGAGAGCAGCGCAACAGAAATAGCATAGCATACAGAGAGCATTTAGTGCAGAAATTCACAGACAGAGAGTTAAAAAGTTCACAGACAGAGATTCACAGAAATTCACAGAAATAGCATAGCATACAGAGAGCATTCAGCATAGCATACAGACAGAAAGCAGTTCAGTAACTTCAGTTCACAGACAGAGAGTTAAAACGTTCACAGAGAGAGAGAGAGCAGTTCACATTCACAACCTTCCCACTGAAAACTGACAGCTAATTAACAATCACAACCTTCCCATCCCATTGAGCAGTTCACAGAATCAGTAGCACAAGCATGTAGTCATATTGACATACTGATAATTATGTCAATTATCAGTATAGCATGTAGTCATATTTAACAGATTCCACATGCAAAACAATCTGTCTGCATACAAGTCCTGGATACATCATACATGGGCAGGTTCCAAAGGGCTCTCGCACCCCGGCCTGTGGGATTACTAATAGACATCACTAATTATAACCACTCCTCATATTGGTCCTTTTACTTATTCCATATCTGTGCTAACTAGGGCTGAGGCCAAATAGGTAATCCTCCTTACAATTTACCCAGATAGCAAAAAAATTAGAACCTAAGACAGTATATTTTTTCATGTTCATCCTGACTTCTAGCATCCATATCTGTGCAATTGACATTTAAAAAAAGGTGGCAAGTCATAAAGGTCATCTGGAAATGAGATAGATTCACTAACTAGAGAAAGTGCAAATAAAATAGAAGGTAGTGGTGAAAACCCAACAAGCTAATTTGATAAGCAATAGCTTGCATAAAAGTGAAATAATACGATTATGCCCATCTTCCTGGGTAGGCAGAAAGAAGATCTCTGATGAAAGCAGGCCATCCACAGGTAAATGGCTCAAAGGATAAGGCAACAGATTCCATCATTTTTGAATGAATGTATTGGCTTGACCAAGGCTAGTATGTTTACACTCAAAACTTAACACCATGGTATGAAAACTTAGGCCAGACAACAAACACCACATGCGTTGTGGTTATATCTCATTGTTTGAAATTTACCATGAATAAGTGTCACTCACCGAGGCTGCTGCTGGTTCGGCGATGTCACGAAGTGGTGCTGCCGTGTAGGCTGGCCCCCTATTGCCGACGGGGAGCCCCGACGTCGACCGCCTTCTTCCCTCGAGCACGCGATTCCATGCTCCGTTCGCGGCCCATGCGCGTCGGTTGGAGCCTTGGAGGAGGCCGCGTTGTGGATCGGGAACGAAGGCCAAAGGGGGTCGGACTAGGGGAGGATGGGGATTGGGGAAGCCGCCCGCGCGCGTGGGGAAGAAGGGGTTCGGGGATGGACGGTGGCCGAGCGCGTGGGGAAGGAAGGGAATCAAGGAACGGGGGAAGGACGGCGAGCGGCGGCCGAGCGCGTGGCGTAGGGAAGGACGGCGGGCGGCGGCCGAGCGCGTGGCGTGGCGGTGATCGCCGATCGGGGACGGGAAGGGTTAGGGTTAGTGCGTGCCGACTCGCATCGCATCGGTCGATCGATGCATCGCATCGACTATCGACCACATCGATCGGATTGGGCTGGGCTGACTGCGGCATCACTGATTCACTGGGCTGATTGGGAGCCGACCGAGCTCGCATGAGCCAACGAGCGGCTCGAGCTCGGCTCGTTTTTCTCACGAGCTGGACGCTGGGCTTGGCTTGCCTTGAATCAATTACGAGCCTGAGCCGATCCGGCTCGAGCTCGTTACGAGCCGAGCTGGCTCGCAAGCCTCAAGCCAAATGTCCACCCCTACTCTTTGGATCCAAGGTTGGACACCTTCAACATAGCAAATATATGCACTCTAGTGGAGAAATATTATCCTGCTGATTTCTCAAGTCAAGAAAGAGCTCATGGCAAATGTTGGCATGAACTAGTTGTAGCAAGACATTCCGTCGCAAAAAAAAAGAAAAATTTGTAGCAAGACACGAGGGTTGACTACAGAACAGAGTTGTAGAAAGTTACCATATGTGCTTCACTTATATCATTTGATAACCATATCTTCCTTTGTGAAAACTTTGGCCATATTTGAGACTAGCTATTCATATTGCTTAGGGTTGCTCAATTATCATCTTTGTGATCGATCTGTGGTGTTATTTCTTGGTGAACCAAAAGGGTGTTCTTGTGCTCATTGTTACATCTAGTTGGCTGGGTACCAGAGAGAGAGAGAGAGAGAGAAAACAAAGAAAAGAAAAAAAAAACAACACAAAAGGAGATAGAGAAGAAAAAGAAAAAGAGTGCTTTGGCCAACTATATATTGTGAGATATACCCTAATTATCCTTTAATTTTAGATTGTGCAATTGTATTGTTTTGAGCAATCTTGTGCCTTATTTTATATCTTGATCAATCAGCTAGCATATCTCCATAACTTATACAATATGAGCTATTTGTGTTGTTCACTTATATCTTGTTGAGCTTATTCTTTTGATTGTACTAAGTTTCATCATTTTTACATGTAAGTTGCTTTATTCTTTGCTTATATCTTGAGATCAGCAACTAGGCATTGAAATTTTTGTTTGAATTGTTACCTAGTTTTACAATATATAAAATTTCATATTGCATAGGTAAACACTTATCCTTCCAAGCTCTACATATAAGCCATTGTTTCCTACACCACTTGTATTTTGAATTTACTCAATCTAATCACATTTGATTGTCTACTATCACCAAAGTATGTGTGTCTTCGCAATTTGAGAAGGCATAAGAACTTCGGTTGGTAAGTGAGAGGGTGAGTTTGAGTGACTCCATATAAATTCCACATATTCTTTACTATTTATGTGTTCCATTAATCATGACAGAACAGATAAGAATTGAGCTACACTATGGTGGTGATTTTTCAGAGGGGGAGGTTACACATAGCACCACGCCATTTCACTCTTGTCGTGCTGTTAGCATTGGCGTTTGTGCCCTGACCATTGACGACATGAGCACAACAAACATAGCAAGCATTGAACTGGTGGATAAGATTAATCTACCTAGATATCCACACCGGAGCTGTATTTGTTATGATGGATGAATCGTAGTATCTAGATCACAAATAAAATAAAGATACCATTACTCTGTGAAGATATACTGACAACGCTGAATGTGATGTGGTATCAGTGCCTATGTCTTTATATCATCTTTTTGTTTGGAGAATGTTGGATGAGGGGTCATCAAGTCTGATGTGATCCTAGCACCAACCATTATTATTTCATATGGAAGAGTAAGGGGATTGGATTGCTTCCAATGCCTACACAATTGTTCCATACTGATCAAGAGATAAGAAAAGATAGGACAAAAGAGTATGTGCAATCAAAGAAGCAAGAGAAGACGGTTGAGTATGGGATTTTCCTTTCGGCCAAGGAATCATGTATGCTATCCTATTGCTACATGCAGCACATGATGAGATCTTGGTTGATGGTAATTGCACCATTGCTAGCCATAGTCATTGGAGGGTGAGATGCATCAAAACCCATGTGAGGATAAGAGACACATAGCCAAATTGAGTGAGAGTGCTAAAACTAGTGAGCTATGTGATTTCACCATATGTGAGATTGAGTACATCCACATTGAGATGAAGAGAGATACACCAAGAAAAATAAGAGAAGTAGATGACAGACCAAGTAATGTTATTTCTGAAACTAACAATTTAATCTCTAGTTCTAGTTGTGTTGCTCATATTGTGCATGTTGATGGCTAAGATCAAGAGATGAATGTTAAACAACCCACACCACTTGAAAATAAAGATGAGGAGATATCCATGATTAGAGATAGAACACTTGTCACGTGGTTACATTATGAAGAAATGCTACCTAGAGCACCTATATCAATTGAGGAGGATGGTAGTTCATCGTGAAAAGGTGAGTAATTGTGAGAACTCTTGTGCTCAATTGGGAATTTCACGTTATGATATGCGTAATTTATAAAATATGGAGTTGATTACGCGTAAGGAAGTTTGTTGTGGCTACGGGCCAAACAGAGAGAGAGATGGTAGTGGAGAGTGATGAAGATGAGTATAATGGCCTCTCTCCTCCCCATGGCCTGTATTCACATATATATACACATGAGGAGTGCTTTTACAGTTATACCCTTACATCTGGTTATCCCCTCTGGGGCAGTTATGTCATTACACATGGCCTATTCTGGCCTTATAATCTCCTACCAGCTCTTTGGGTTTAGGTGGGGCCACCCCTACGACAGAGCCTCTCATGGTAAAGGGCTTCACGGGGCCGAAGCCATGCTGCCGAGTCCTTTGGCCCCCTCCGTCCCCGCGGCCTGTGAACTTTTCCAAACTTGACCCGGGGCTGCGCTGTAGCCGAAGCAGACGCGCGCGCTCCGTCCCTCACCCTTCGAACGGGCGGCGGCGGAGGTGGCCTAGCCGGGGTAGACGCAGCGGGGCGTTGCCGCAGTCGGCGTGGCGGGCCTGAGCCGCCGCATGAGCCTTAAGTGATAAGGGACGTATTGCGACGCTCGGACTTCCGGCCGTCCACGTGGTGCAGCGTGCTTGGCGCGGTGCGGGCGTTGAGGCGTCGTGACCATTAATATGGCGGCGGACTCCCAGCAGTTGGACTTCTGCCGATTGGCCTTCCACCGGTTGGCTCCCCTACTGATGGAGTATATATATGGCGCTGGTGCGGCGTTGCTCCTGCGTATATTGTGATAGAAGCTGCTCCCCGAAAATGGGCCCCTGCTGTGCATCAACATTCTGGTGACGCCGCGGCAGGGGAATGTTGATGCACGTAGGAGGTCCATTTTTCTTGGGAGCTTGATCGCGCCGGTTATCGACGAACCGCCGCGCTTCTTGCCCTGCGCGCCGCGCGGCGGCGGCAAGAGGTTCGCCCTGTTTTCTTAACGAGCCTACCTACGATCGGTGTTCACGGCGAAGCCGCGGCATTACCTTTTATGTTCATGCACTGTAGGTGGCCTGTTAAGGAAAACAAGGCAGATTTTGCGGGACAAGACCCCCGCCTTTGCGGCGCCCACCGAAGTACGCGCGCTCCGTCCCCTACCCTCGAGCGGGTGGCGCGAGCGGGCGCCCGGCCGGCGAGACGCGCGCGCGCGTCCACGACCCTTCGAGCGGGTGGCGGCGAGCTGGCGCCCGGCCGGCGTAGACGCGCGCGCTCCGTCCCCTACCCTCGAGCGGGTGGCGGCGGAGCCGCGCCACTCAGCTCGCGTCGCGCGCTCCGTTCCTACCCTCCGAGCGGGTGGCGCAGAGCCGCGCCTGCCGGCGACGCGCGCGCTCTGCCCCCTACCCTTGAGCGGGTGGCGCGAGCCGGGCGCCCGGCCAGACGACGCGCGCGCTCCGTCCCCTACCCTCGAGCGGTGGCGGCGGCCGGCGCCCGGCCGGTAGACGCGCGCTCCGTCCCCTACCCTCCGAGCGGGTGGCGGCGAGCTGGCGCCACCGGCCAGTAGACGCGCGCTCCGTCCCCTACCCTCGAGCGGGTGGCGGCGAGCTGGCGCCTAGCCGGCAGACGCGCGCGCGCGCTCCGTCCCCTACCCTCCGAGCGGGTGGCGTGAGCCGCGCCCGGCCGGTAGACGCGCGCGCTCCGTCCCCTACCCTCCGAGCGGGTGGTAGCGGGCCGGCGCCAGGCCGGTAGACGCGCGCGCTCGTCCCCTACCCTTCGAGCGGGTGGCGGCGAGCTGGCGCCAGCCGGCGAGACGCGCGCTCGTCCCCTACCCTCGAGCGGGTGGCGCGGGCCGGCGCCCGGCCGGCAGACGCGCATGCTCCGCCCCTACCCTCCGAGCGGGTGGCGGAGGTGGCGCCTGGCCGAAATAGACGCGCGCGCGCTCCGTCCCCTACCGCCGAGCGGTGGCGGCGAGCTGGCGCCCGGCTGGTAGACGCGCGCGCTCCGTTCCCTACCTTCGAGCGGGTGGCGCGAGCTGGCGCCTAGCCGAGTAGTAGCGCGCGCTCCGTCCCCTACCCTCGAGCGGGTGGCGGCGAGCCGGCGCCTAGCTGAAATAGACGCGCGTGCGCTCCGTCCCCTACCCTTGAGCGGGTGGCGGTGGGTGGCGCCTGGCGGCAGATGCGCGCGCTCCGTCCCCTACCCTCCGAACGGGTGGCAGCGGAGCTGGCGACCTTGCGTCGCGAACATCGCCACGCGTGCGGTGACTTGAGATCTCGCGATGCGGTCTTGCGCTGTAAAGGTTCCTGTACTGTGCGGCCCGCCTTGGCGCGCACGGGGCATGCAGCGGCTTAGGACTGGTGGGCGGCGGGATGTGGACGGTTGCGTGCTCGCGGCCGCTCGCCCCTTCCCTAGGCAAGGGGGACACGGGGCAGGCGATGAATGGTGCAGCGCCGATGCTGTTGTGATCCCCTGGCCCTTTAATGCGCCTTTAATAGCGGCTAGGGAGCGTCGTGCTGTGACGGCCCTTGGCGCTTGTGGTCGTGGCCCTTCATCTTTGGGTATGGGGAACAGCGCTGGACGGGCGTTTGTACGACTGCGGTTGCGTCCCGTACGCGGGCCATTGCGACGCTTCGGTACTGGGGCGAGGTAGCTTAAAGTAGCCCTCGCGACCGCGCCCCCGCAGTTGTACGCCCCCTTCTTGCTTGCGCCACCTTCCATACTCGCGTAGTATTTTTTGCCGCTGGCCTCCTTCCCGGAGAAGCAATGGCGTTTGATGGCAAGCGTGGTCAGGCGGGTGGTGTCTGCGGCATTTGCCGGCGGTCTTCGCGGTTGGAGGTGAAATACGCGCTCCAAGAGCGCGACCCGGCGGCGGCGGACAAGGAGTGGTTAGTGGCGGAGGAGCAAGGCACGTTCTCCGGCAAGCTAGGCCCCTCGCTCATGACCGAGAAGACGATCCAAGGGCTTCTGCGCGTGGGGAAGTTGTCCGAGCACCAGGAGGTACGATTGCCCGCCGCCGACAAGACGGAACCGCATCCCGAGAGGTCGGAGGCGGTCGTGTTCGTTGCCTTTTTGGACGCGGGGCTCCGCATCCCAGCGGTGGCTATCGTGGGCAACGTGCTGCGGACCTTCGGGCTGGAGTTGGCGCAACTGACTCCAAACACCGTGGCCTGGCTCGCGGTGTACAGCTGGGCCTTGCGCTCGGGCGTGTTGGCCTAGCGCCTCGTTGTTCGCCTACCTTCACGAGGCACGGTGCCAGCGCAAGGACCGGAAGGACGGGACGCTGTCGAGCTTCGGTAGTGTCACCTTTATTCTTCGTCCATCGTGCAAGAAGCTCTTCCCTGCGAACTCAACTCGCGGGAAGTGGGAGTCTTACTGGATGAAGCGGTGGTTCTACCACCGTGTGGAGAGCGGAGCGGCCTTGAGTGCACAGCCGGCCGATCGCGTTCAAGCCCTCGCCCGGCGGGCGCTCGATGATGAGGACAGCGAAGGGCCCGGGGCTCGTGGCGTGGCGCCCACCTCAACATCGCGACCTCGCCAAGAGTACGTGATGTGCGGCGTGGCATCGCTTGCCCGCGGCCCGGTGTCTTGCCGCCGAGAAGCGTCGAGACGACAATGTTTCGCCATCGATCTGCCTGCTGCCGGTGCCCTCCAGTCTTCGTAAGCCTCGACCGCGTCTCCCCTTTGTTCACGCGAAATGCGTTATCGGCTGATGCTATCTCCTTTGCTTCAGGGATTTGCTTGGAGGAGGCGGAGCAGGCCGTGCGCGTATTCCTAGGGCCGTACACCGGCAGGGAGCACGAGCAGCGCGACGTCTGCTGTCGCCGAGGCGGGGCTGGGGCGAATAAACCGCGTGTGCGAGGCCCTGGGCCTTGCCGTGCCGGACCGTGCCGCTCCAGAGGACGGTGCGGCGAAGAAGAAGAAGGCGCCGTCTCGGAAGAGGGGCGGCGGCGCGCTGCCGCGCGCTTAGCGCGGCGGCTATCTCTTCTTTGCTAGCGCTCCAGGGCGCGGCGGCCGACGCGAGTCGGACTTCGGCGAGGTATGCCGATCAGGCTTAGGTGGCGCAGACGCCAAGGCGAGTATCTTCAGCGAGCGCCCGGACGGTGGGTTTGCCACGAGCGGCCGGAGGGGAAGTCTCGCCGCCACCGGTCGCCGAGGCGGAACCCGTGTGGACGGGATGCTTGAGGTGGATCCTTTGGCGTGGCGTGGTGCCGGAGGCGCGAGGAGCCATCTTGCCTTACCGACAGCGCGAAACCGAGGTGCCCCTGCGACAATTGCCACCGCGAACCTTCGCCCGGGCGCTACAACCGAGGGCTTCCCACCGCGATCGCGGGGCGGTATCGCTGCTGCTGCCCGGCTAAGCGGCCGTGTGTGCGGCGGAGCTCCACCGACACCGCGGGATTAAATCGTGGCCACAGGCGTCGAGCTTGTGGGACTCCAGTGCAAGTGCCGGAGACCCTGCGGCATATGCGCCTTCCGCCCCCTGGCCACGCCGCCCGCCGTGCAAGGACAGCCATCGCCTGCCCCGAACGCAGAGGCTTCTGCCCGCGGTGGGACCATTGCTTCTACGGGGGCTTACGCCACCGCCGCCCCGCCCGGGGATGAGGGGGCGAGTCCCCGAGGCCCTCCTTCTGCTACCGAAGGTAGGGTGGCTTAGCTTACTCTGGTGTATTCTTTCATGCCCTGCGGTGCTCACCTGCAGCCTTGTTTGCTGTGTTGCTCATTCGGAGGGAGCACTCGGCGGAACACGGGACCTCCGCGCGTAAGCCCGCGGACTTCGTGCCGCCCGGAGACGCCGAGGGCGTGGCGCGGGATTGTGAATGACGCGCCACCAGCGTCGACCGCAAGTCTTTGTAGGCCTACGGGCGGGGCACCTCGAAGACGCCGAGGTGTCTCGTGTGAGTAAGTATTCATGCGACAACGCTTTGTCTTTGGTTGAGCTTGCTAAGTCTTTCCTTCTGCGAACACTTGTCTTTGGGCAGGCTTTGCAAACGGCCTATACTCGTGGCCGAAAGGCGCTCGAGGATAGGCTGCGGGCCGCCGAGGAGGAGCTACGCGAAGCCTCTGGAGCCCGCTCTGCCCAGGACGCCCGCATCCGCCAGCTAGAAGCGGAATGCGCCGAAGCGAGGGCACACGCCGAGGGACTTGTTGCGTCGGCGCGGGAGTCGGCCGCGGAGGCTGCGCATGGTTTTGCGGCGGAGCGGGACGGGCTCCTGGAACAGGTCGCCTCGCTACAGAAGGAAAAAGGCGAGCTTGCCTTGACTCTAGCGGAGCGTAACCAGACGCTTGGCGACGCCTCGGTGATTGCGTAGGACGCCCTACAGATGCTGGAAGTCCACCTCGAAAGGCTTGTGGCTGGCGTGCCGGACCACGCCTTCGGCCCAGAGGAGTTGCTGCGGGCCCTTCGCTGGATCCATGATACCGCCGACGTTGCGCGCGGGGCTGCGACGAACTTTGGCGACCACTGTGCCTATGTGGTGTCGTGCCTGGTGTGCGCCCTCCTTCGGCACCGTGGTTGCACGCACATCGTCGAGCTGGAGAACCCTCAGCTGGAGATGCCCGGCGGGGCCGGAGTGATGTCCGAAGAAGTCCGTGCCGTTCGCGGCCCCGTCAAATTCTTCTACGAGCGAATCTGGGACTACACCGGGATAGCCGCCACGGAGGTCGAGCTTCGGAAGTCCCTTCGTGGTGGGGGGAGCCTCGGCCAATTTCTGGACGAAGTCCCGCGGCGTGACGAGGGCGTCGCCGAGGCCTCGAAGATGCCGAAGGCTCACAGTCGGCGCCAGCGTGGCTAGGTGTGGCGTGCGTTATAACGTCGCCTTTAATTGAATGAATAAAGTGCGTGTTTGCTTCACGAACCGATTGCCCTTCATCCTGTGACTTCCTTGCTGGGCGATTGCCGCGTCGCCTTGCGACCGCGGCGCCGCCGACGCCGGCAAAGGGCCGAGGAGTCGTTGAACTTTGGGCCACCGCCTTCTTGGCGAGGCCCGGCTTTAGCGCTGTTATGACGAGCCCGGGATAGCGGCTTAGAACGGCAAGGATGCTTTGCGGACCTTTGTACTTGTGTGATTTTTCCGATATGCAGATTTTCGTCCTCTTAAGATATGCGCCGTGTGTTGGCGTCGCCGGGTTCACCGTGCGCCACATGCTGCGCGGGGCGGATCTCCACGCTCGGCGCGCTGCGGCGGCGTAGTCGCGCAAGGTTCCTTAGAACGGCGCTTGCGGGGGCAGTCCTTGGCGCCTCACCTTTTTACAGTCCATAGACGGGCGGGTGCGGAGGCGGACCTCGACACTTCGCCTTTCTATAGGCCGTAGACTGGCGGGTGCGGAGGCGGACCTCGACGCTTCGCCTTTTTATAGTCCGTAGACTGGCGTGTGCGGAGGCGGACCTCGACGCTTCGCCTTTTTATAGTCCGTAGACTGGCGGGTGCGGAGGCGGACCTCGACGCTTCGCCTTTTTATAGTCCGTAGACTGGCGCGAGCGAGGGTGGAAGTGCGCGCATATTCCGTTCCTCTTGCTCCTCATGGCGGGGGTAGCCTCTGGCGCGCTGTGTCTTTGGCAACGCGCGCTGCGCTCACCTCCCGCAGTACGCGAGGGTGAGCCTCGCTCCGCTACGATTAATACTCGTGTCCTCCGCCCGCGTTGCGAAACGCGTGGGGGGCCTCCGTAGTTTTGTGTATACTCCGCAGAGTGCGTGGGGTCTACTTCCACGTCGTATTTATGCTCCGTAGAGTATGCACAGGGACGAGGTCCCTGGCATGCGCGGAGTTCGCGTCTTGTTTAGACTCCGTGGAGTGCGTGCGAAGGCGGACCTCGACGCTACGACTGTCTTTATAGTCCGTAGACTCGCGCGTGCGGAGGCGGACCTCGACGCTACAACTTTCTTTATAGTCCGGAGACTCGCGCGTGCGGAGGCGGACCTCGACGCTACGTCTTATTTAGAGTCCGTGGACTGGCGCGTGCGGAGGCGGACCTCGACGCTATGACTTTCTTTATAGTCCGGAGACTTCGCGCGCGCGAGGCGGACCTCGACGCCTACGTCTTATTTAGAGTCCGTGGGCGAGTGCGTGCGGAGGTGGACCTCGACGCTCGACTTTCTTTATAGTCCGGAGACTCGCGCGTGCGGAGGCGGACCTCGACGCTACGTCTTATTTAGAGTCCGTGGACTGGTGCGTGCGGAGGCGGGCCTCGACGCTACGACTTTCTTTATAGTCCGGACACTTGCGCGTGTGGAGGCGGATCTCGACGCTACGTCTTATTTAGAGTCCGTGGACTGGTGCGTGCGGAGGCGAACCTCAACGCTACGACTTCCTTTATAGTCCGGAGACTCCCATTGCGTCTTTTGTTTATACTCAGGCCCGTCACCCTTGGCTACGGCGAGTGCACACGCGGACGTGCGACTTCGATTTATACTCGATCCGTACCCACAGCTACGGCGAGTGCACACGCGAACGTGCATCTTTGTTTATACTCGGGCCCGTCACCTTTGGCTCTGGCGGTGCACACGCGAACGTCGTCTTTGTTTATACTCAGGCCCGTCACCTTTGGCTACGGCGAGTGCACACGCGAACGTCGTCTTGATTTATACTCGATCCGTACCCACAGCTCGGCGAGTGCACACGCGAACGTGCGTCTTTGTTTATACTCGGGCCCGTCACCTTTGGCTATGGCGAGTGCACACGCGAGCGTGCCGCCGATTTACACTCGATCCGTACCCTCGCTACGGCGAGTGCACATGCGAACGTCGTCTTTGTTTATACTCGGGCCGTCACCTTTGTCTGGCGAGTGCACACGCGACGTCGACCCGATTTGTACTCGATCCGTACCCTTGGCTACGGCGAGTGCACACGCGAACGTGCGTCTTTGTTTATACTGCGGGAACGCGCGCGCTGGCCAAGCCTGCGCGCGCCTCCGCCGCGTACTTGCGTGTGATGAAGAAAGATTGGTGACAAACGGCGATCTTCATTACATCCCTGTTTGCGCGGGTAAGCAATTACAGGGTGGGATATACTAACCGTTTGTCCTTGGTGCGGCTGAAACCTCTAGTCGCCAGACATTTGCAGGGCCCGCCAAGGCGCCTCTGACTGGCCCCGCGGACCCCCGCGCTGTGACGCCAGCTCTAAGAGCGCCGTTGGGCTTCGTGACGCGGGTACTTGGTGCCTGGCTCGATGCGCCGGGCCATATCCTGGTCGCCTTGGACGGTGATGATGGTCCGGGGACCCGGGATCTTCATGCATAGATAGCCGTGATGTGGTACCGCGCCGAAGGAATTGAGGATTGGGCGCCTAATATGGCATTGTAGGGTGCGGAAGGTCGACCACGTCGAAGGTGGCATCTTCGGCCCGCATTTGTCATCTTGGCGAAGGAGACTTGAAGACCTATTTGGCCCAGCCGCGCCGCAGGGCCGTCCCAAAGCCTGCGGCGGGATTCACGAGGCCCTAGGCGGCCGAGGATCCCCATTTGGTCGAAGGCGCGCAAACAATACATTCGCGGAGCTACCGCCGCCCACCAAGGCACGCCCCACGTCGCATCCCACGATAGTGACCGGATGACCGGGGTCCCGATGAGAAGTCCACGCCTTGGCGTCGTCGGGTGTGAATGTAACCGTCTGCGCCCGATCGGGGTGTTTGCGCTGGTATGCCGCCACGTAATGTAGTCTTGGCGCATAGGCCTTCGCTGCCGTCTTGGCGAATTCAGCGCAGAGCCTCCGGATATGGCGTTAATGACCTGCGGTGGGTTGCCTCGGGGCTGCAGCGGCGTGAGGCCCTCCCGAGGCTGCAGTGCGTGAGCTTGGATCCGTAAGGGTCTTCACGGGTTGCATCCCTTGCGCTTTACCGCATGGGGGCCTCGTGCGGGAATGGGCGTGGGCCACCGCGGCGGGCGTGTCTCGGGTTCTGTCCCTAGCGGCGCTTCTCGCGAGCGCCGCGATGGAGGTGCGGCGCGCGGTATCGTGGTTGCCGCGGCCGTGGACTACGCACTGAGTCCCCAGTGCTGGTTGTCGTAATCTCCACAGCTTTTATCGTCGCGGCCCGGCCACGGCGCCCGACCGCCTCGGCCGTGGGAGCGCCGTCGGAACCGCCCTCAATGTCGAGGCGTCTGGCCTCGCCTCGACTCGTGGCGGCGCTTGGGCGATCGGACGACTCCTTGTGCGGCGTCCTGCGGTCGGCGCATCCACGGGCGACTCTTGCTACGTTTTCCCTTCAAGAACCATCCTTCGCGGATCTTGGCTTTGCCGAGGCTCGGCTTTGGTTGGTGTCGGAGTCGCCACCTTGCCTTCGCCGCGCTTCTTCCGCCATACTGGCGTATTCCTCCATTTTGTCGAAGAGCCGCCACCGTCTTGATTGGCTTTCGCGCATTGTACTCGGCCATCGGGCGGACGAAGGCCCCGTATGGCTGCGTGCGATAGTGGTTTCGTGCGTCTTTCACTTGGCATCGAATCTTGGCGGCGCTTGAAGTAGTCCCGAGCTTCTCAGGGTTTTTGCTTCACAAATAAGAGTTGGTCCGCGTCGACTCGCTCGACATAGTTTCCTTGGAAGTTGTTGTGAAGGCGATCGCGGAGCTGCTCCCACGCGTAGATGGAACCCGGCTCTATGGTAAAGAACCAAGAGAGCGCCACGCCTTGCAGCGCGAGGGGGAGTCCCTTCGCCTTTGTGGTGTCGTCTCCGCCCGCGGCTTCGATCGCGGTTTCGTACACGCGCATGAACTCGCGGGGGTCCGTGTCGCCTTTGTACGGGTCGATGGCGCTAGGAAACTTGAAGTCTTGGGCCATGCCGCTGCTGCGGCCCCGCCGAGGCGGGGACTCGGATCACGCGCCACGGCGCGCGGCTAGACGTGGGGGCCGCGATTGTCCGCCCTCTCGGCGTGGGCTCGGGCGCGATCGCGGCGCGCTCGCCGCTCGAGCCTCTTGCATATCTCGGACGGCTCGCGAAGGTCCCCTAGCTCCGCTGGAACGCGTTGAGGCTGCTAGTATGGCGCTTTCCACCGCAGTCTTTGCCGGGCCGGCTGGAACACCCAGCGGGCGGGTCGGTGCAGGACCATCACCTCACGATCTCGGATCCGTCGGATGCCGTTGCGGCTACCCGGCCGCTGATTCGCCTACCGCCGGCGAGGTGGCGAAGGCTGTTGCGATGCGGCCGACGGGGTTGGATGTCGTTATGGCGGCGCGGCGAGGTCGATCATTTAGCGCGAAAGGTCGGCGTTGAGCGTCGTTATGCGGCGCGGCGGCGTCGATCGCCGTAGCGCGGCGTCGGGTTGGATGTCGTTATAGCGGCGCCGGCGGTTCGGTTGTTGTAGCGCGGCGTCGCGCGCGACCACGGCACTGCGCGCGCGCCGGCTCTTCGGCGGCCGATGCCGAAGCTCTAGTATTCACGTGCCGCTCCGGCCCAGCCGTCTTCTTTCCCTTCACCGCCGCTGATGAAGCTTTTTTCGGTGCCATCCTTCTTCTTCGGTCTTCGGGCTTGTCCTTGTCCTCCCCACGGACGGCGCCAACTGTTGTGGCTACGGGCCAAACAGAGAGAGAGATGGTAGTGGAGAGTGATGAAGATGAGTATAATGGCCTCTCTCCTCCCCATGGCCTGTATTCACATATATACACACATGAGGAGTGCTTTTACAGTTATACCCTTACATCTGGTTATCCCCTCTGGGGGCAGTTATGTCATTACACATGGCCTATTCTGGGCCTTATAATCTCCTACCAGGCCTGCTGGGTTTAGGTGGGGGTCACCCCTACGACAAAGTTCTTACTAGAATATTCTCCGATGATTCTTTATGTTATATCATGTTCAATAAACCTATAGAACTATCTTGCATGACTGACAAAGTTTCAAAAATTTAATGTCTAAAATCACTAGTTAGTACCTACACCTACACCTATAAATTCAATTTGATAGGAGATTATGGTGTAAACAATAAATTTCATGTTTATCAATTATGCATTACCTATGATAAGTTTGCTAATTTAAAATTGCATGCTATGGGCATACCATCTTTTGAGCAATGTCATGATCACTTTGAGATGAGTTTAAATAATAGTGTCTACTGTTTAGAACAAAATGTGATGCCCACTTGTTCGTCTCTTACATGCATAAGTAATCAAAGTAGTGTAGTTGAAGAATGGAAGGCAATAAGATTTTTTCACCCTCATTAGAATAATTTGATATGATATTGCCCATTATTAACTTGTATGCAAGCTTACAAAGTCAAGGATGACTTTTCTTGAAGCGAGGTGAATGATGTGAATATTATGATCAAAGCTTGCAGGCATCTTTTAGATCAAACGCCATGGCTAGGGCTGTAAACGAGCCGAGCTCGAGCGAGCTTGGCCTTTCAGGCTCGAGCTCTGTGAAGCTCGAGCCGAGCTCAGCCGAGCTCGAGTTGAGGTCCGAGTCTAGACTGGCTCGAGTCGGCCTAAGCTCGAGTAGGCTCGAGCTCGCATGAAGCTCGGTAACAATTAAAATAATTTATTATGCATTATTTTCAATAATAAAAAATTTTAAGCTCGAGCTCGCTCTAGTAAGCTCGATAACAGTCAAAATAATTCAAATATACACTAATTTTTAACAATAAGAAAAGCTCGAGCTCGAGTTCGCTCGAGTAAGCTCGGTAAGAATTAATATGTATTACTATTTGAGCTCGAATCGCTCGCGAACTATTCGAGCTCGGCTCGTGAAGCTCGCGAGCTCGAGATCAAGCTCGAGTTCGCTCGTTTAAAGCTCGAACCGAGCTCGAACCGAAGTCCGAACGAGCGAACTCGAGTAGCTCGCGAGCTTGAGCTTTTACAGCCCTAGCCATGGCTGCCTTATCAACGTCGAATTGTTTCATGTTGCATTCGCATTGGATAAAATGAATGGTGTTTCAAACTCGTCGTGGGATCCCAATTCTTTCTTCCTCACTACAGAATCCATTGCCGGTTTTCGTGTAGTACATATATATGCTGTTACGCACACGCACTAACATTTCGTCATCAGAAAAGGGCGATCAGATGAACGTGTTGAACAAAACTTCATTTCTTTCTTGTTCATGCTTGATACTAGTGGGTACATTGTAATAGATTAATTCGATACAAGTGCGTGCAAGAAGAGCACTGCAAAGAAGAATCAACAAGGCAATAATTATACGTAGAAACATCACTGCCCTCCATGAAAGAAAAGCACAGGAAGACGTTAGACATGCATGCACTCCTGGTGACTAGTGCCAATCCCTACTTCCAAGTTCCAAGAGGCCATGATGGCCTCGGAGTTGCTCTGCATCTCCTTCTCCAGCATCTTCAGCGCTGGCAGCGATTTCCCGGCGACGGTTGGCCGCGGGGGCCGCCTTATCCCTTGAGGGACGAGGCGCGGTGGCCATGGTGACGGTGGAAGAGCTGGTGGAGTCGGCGGACGCAGTGGAGGCATCGGCGGGCGGCATCTTCTTGACCTGGTCCCTGGCGACGCGCACGGTGCGCGAACTTGCCTTTGTAGACGACGTGGAGGAAGCCCTCCTCGGCGGCGGAGACCACCACGGCGTTGAGCCAGAGCACGAGGCGTTGCCCCGTGGGGAGCTGAACCGCCGGCGTGCGCACGCGCCCCTGCTGATGGACTCGGAGGCTACAGCCTACAGACGAGGGGCGAGGCGGCGTCGGCGTAGCTTGGACGCGCTCCCGCGGGGTCGACGAGGCAGAGCGCGCCGGCGCTGATGACTTCTTGAGGATCGCTCCAGCTGGTGCTGCATCGCGGCGCGAGCGGGAGGCAGATGACGCTCCCGACGGGAACGGCGGCTGCACGCGCTTCTGGCGGGCCTCATCTGCGGGGCGACGAGGCGCGGACGAGGGCGGCGGAGAGGACTTCTTGGCGATCCCTCCTAACGGCGCGACGACGAGCCTGCTCCGACTCTCGAACTTGCGGCGGAGCCTACGCATGGTGGCTGATTGCACCATCATGGAAGGCATGGTGGCTTCGCTATGGAGGAGAAGAGCTAATGGTTTGGGCATGGCTCGAGGGTTATAGGCCGTGGTCTCCGAGCTCTAGGCGGATTCGCAAGCTGAAGGCGGTGGCGCACTGGTGGATTTAGCTAATCAGACCAACGTACGATCCACGCCGTCCAATCCAAATTCCATCCGCTAATCTCCCAGTCATTAATAACGATCCCCGCCACAAATTAGGAAGGTGCATAGGAATTGTTGTTAATCATATGCCTTAATCATTTCATTCTATTAACTTTATGGTAATAGGAATTGCTGTTGTTTTTAAAGTAAAATAAAATGATAAAAATGATTTTGATTTGGACGGATGATAAGTTTGGATTGGTGTAGATTGAGCACGAGAACTTGTATCATGAATATGCCGCTTAGTCAATTAAGGATCGTCGATTGTAATTATCCAAACTAAGCATTACCGTACAACCACAATTCTAAATAGGTACGATCTGGCTAATTAATTTGCAATGACTTAGTTTAGATTCTGCTAGATGGCTGCATGTGGGGTGTCAGACAGTGACATTGCCACACGGCGCAAGAGGGGGCTTCTGACTTGGACAGATTGAACCCATTCAGATGAAACACGAGCAGTGGATTCTAGTTATGCTGGCATATTGTAAAAACCTTGTCATGGTCTCTCTGCCACACACAAAGAAAGTGTGTTAATCTAGTGACAATATGAGTGATCATATCTTGTGGATAAAATTGTGCAATCTCTGCAGAGTGTAAAACTATTTGAATAGCCGTACCCATGGTCAAGGGCGGGCAATATGCGCTTTCATATGATAAATTTACGGTTTTATTTTGAAATAAGCTTTTGAAAATCTAGAAGAGGTTAGAGCTCTCATGTGTGCTCTGGCAAAAATGTCAGTCAAGTAGACAGAACCAAATGTATTTAACCTTGACGGATAGAGCCTTAATACTAGTGTTGGCAGCTAGAACCTTCACTAGAAATTATCTAGTTTTAGTGATTACACTTTACTTTGTTAAAGTAGTGCATTGGAATCTATAATAGTAATTGAACTAAAAATGATATTTTGTGCAAAAGAATTATATTACTCTTCCTTTTGAAGTCTTGTATATAATTGTATTTTTCTGGAGACTTACTGAGTACTCTATGTACTCACCTTGCAATCTACAAAAACATCTCAAAGGAATATGAGGACACACGATTACTTCGCGTGTGGTTTCGAAGAATAATCCCCGAAGTTCTAGGTCACGCTTCTATAGTCAATTATATGTGGCGTATTGATGGGTTATCTTCGGAGTTTATTTGTTTGCTTCTGCTGGGTTTTGTAAATTTGAGAATCTTGTAACCTTATTTACAATAAAGATCATAAGATCGGTACTCTTTATTATTGAAATAAGGTATTGTTGGTTATATAATCATCCTTATTGGATGATATCACTAATTTTGATCCGAAATTAGGACGATAATACACAGAGAGAGTTCCGATTCTAGAATTCGATCCCAACATTACGCCATGCATGGTGGCTTCGCGAGGTTAGAGGCGGAGGTATCCGAGCACGAGTTGCCGTCGGATTCGGTAGCGTGGGTTCGAAGCGATGGAGGAGGAGCCGAAGGCGGATTCCGAATCCCGAAGCGTTGAATGCGTTAATCGCAGAGTTAATCGGACCAACGAACGATCCACGCCGTCCAATCAAACAACGATCCCCGCCACAAATTAGGAAGGTGCTCGCTACGCTCCAGCGAGTCCACTCTGCTTGGCACTTACGCTTCCGACTCCGACTCAACTCGGCGTCCTCCCCACCGCCTCGCCTCGCCTCGCTATAACCCTAGCGTCGCACAGCCAGTGCCGCCGCATTCACAGCCCATCCTTCTCGCCTCCTCCTCCTCCTCTCCTTCAGTCCTTCCTCCCCATCCATCACCATGCCCCCGTCCAATGCGCAGCGCTCCACCTACTGCTCCGCCGCCATGCGCAAGCTGCACCGCGACTTCGAGCGCGGAAGGAAGCTCGCCGTCGTGGCGAAGGGGGGAGTCTCCAAGAAGTCCTCTGCGCCCCCGCCGCCGCGGAGATCCGCTCCGATGCCGCCCGCGCCAGCCGGAGCGGCCATCAAGAAGTCGTCCGCACCGCTGCCGCCGTGGAGATCCGCTCCGATGCCGCCCGCGCCAGCCGGAGCGGCCATCAAGAAGTCGTCCGCGCCGCTGCCGCCGCCGCGCTCTGCTTCGATTTCGCGATCGCCCCGGCGTGAGCGCGTCCTGCCGCCGCTGGCGCCGCCACTCCCATCGTCGGCCGCCTCCGGGTCCATCAGGAGGGGTGCGCAGGTGCGCGTCCGCACGCCGACGGGAATTCTACCCACGGGGCAGCGCCTCGTGCTCTGGCTCAGCGCGGTCGTCGTCTCCGCCGCAGAGGAGGGCTACCTGGAGGTCGTCTACAACGGCAACTTCCCGCGCGACGACCCCTTCCGGACCATGCGAGTCGCCAGGGACCAGGTCAAGAACATGCCGCCCGCCGACTCCTCCGCCGCGCCCGCCGTCAGCGCCGCCACCGCCGCCGTGCCGCGTCTCTCAAGTGCTAAGGCGGCCCCGCGACCCACCATCGCCGGGAAGTCGCTGCCGGTGCTCAAGAGACTGGAGAAGGAGATGCGGAGCCACTCGGAGTCCATCTTGGCCGCGTGGTAGTTCGATGTAGTCGGGATGATTGTCGTAGCGTAGGGATGAGATGATGCCCTCCTGTATTTTTTCGGTCATGGAAGGCAGTCAAGGCACTGTGATGTAGCTAGGTCAATTCTTGCATTCTAGGTGTAGTTCACCATTCTTGGCATAAGAAGAATGCCTAATCTATGAAATGTATTTATCATTTAGCATATGAGAATGATAAGATGTTTTTATAAGCTGGAGATGCTCTCTGTTCTTAATTTTTGTTGTATGAAAAAAGAATTCGGGATTACATTAATCTGATACCCGGTCCTCCTTCACTACTGCATGCATACTTAGAGTGGATTCCCAGATTAATGGCATAGAAAATAGTAACAATCTTATTTTTCTTGAAAAAAGGTGTCAAAATACCAGATGATACACAAAACATCAGGAAGCAAATTGAAATGCATGTTGTAGCAAGAAGAGAGGGTTGACTACATAACAGAGTTTTACATATATATCGATCATGTCGATTGAAGCTGATAGAAATTGCAATGTACAAACTGCAAGGGGATTGACTGGGTAGGAAGACAGGGTAAGCTGAGGAGCTGACTGCCTGACTCCTCAAAGATGTTGTCCATCTCGCCTTCGCCTTGTTGGCGCAGGACCTGCGATTTCTGATGGCACAAACGGTGAATGCCGCCATGTCATCATTTCTGCCCACAATTGAAGAAACAGGACAAGTGTATTTCATGTCGGTAGTATGTCGTCGTTTCTGCGAAGAAATTGGATATGGGAGGAGGCAAGATTGCAAGATAGGTACTCTGCTTTTTCATTTGGCATCTCTGAATTGAAATATCGTGTATCTCGCGAGGAGCGGCATTACATCGATCGATCGAACATACACATCCCTTTTGAGCTATGACAAATTACAGACACAGACCAACCGACAGCAAGATTAGAAGAGAAAAAAGGAAAAGAATTATATATAACAGCACCGGCACCGCACCAACACCACCACCGGCAGCAGCTCAGCTCATGAGGAGGAGCAAGCAAGTTTCAAAGAAGCCTTAGGTGAGGGCATCGGCGCCGGCGACGATCTCGAGGATCTCCCCGGTGATCTTGGCCTGGCGCTGGCGGTTGTAGATGATGGAGAGGTTTTTCCGGAGCTCGATGGCGTTGTCGGTGGCGCTGCTCATGGCGCTCATCCTGGCGGCGAGCTCGCTGGCGAGCGACTCCTGCAGCGCGCGCAGAATCTGGCTGTTGAGGTAGAGCGGCAGCAGCGCGTCGAGGATCTGGACGGGGTCCTGCTCGAACTGCACGACAGGGGAGAAGGGCTGCGTCTCGATCTTGACCTTCTCGCGCTCGACGGTGAGCTTGCCTTCCTTGGTGGTGAGCCTGAAGAGCTCGTCCTCGGTGGCGTCGACGCAGACGCCGTTGACGTCGCAAATCTCGCCCTTGGGCGACATGGGCAGCAGCGTCTGGATGATGGGGTCGGAGCGGACGAGGGAGATGAACTTGGAGTAGAGCAGCTCCACCTTGTCGACCTCCTCGGCGACGAAGAGGGAGTAGACGAGGTCGCAGATGGCCTGCGAGTCCTTGACGGTGGGGATGCCGTTGACCTCGAGGAGGCGCTCGGCGGGGATGTAGGGGCGGCGCTGGTAGTAGGCGTTGCCCTTCTTGCCGACGCTGATGACGGTGTAGTCGAGGCCCAGCTGCTTGAGCTCCTCGATTCGGGTGTCCGCCTTCTTGAGCACGTTGTTGTTGAAGCTGCCGCAGAGGCCGCGCTCGCCGGTGAGGACGACGAGGGCGACGCGCTTGACGGAGCGCACGCGGGTGAGGGGCAGGTCGATGTCCTCCGTCTGAATCTCCTGGTTCATGTTATAGAGCACCTCCACCAGCGCCTCCGAGAAGGGGCGGGAGGAGACGACCGCCTCCTGCGCGCGCCGGACCTTTGCGGCGGCGACCAGCTTCATGGCCTCGGTGATCTTCTGCGTGTTGCGGACCGAGTCGATGCGGCTGCGGAGCTCGCGGAGGGAGCACCGCACCACGAGGCCTCCGCCGCGGGGGGTGGCGGCAGTGGAGGACCGGCGGCGGGTGGAGCTGCTGGCGAGGGCGGAGGAGGACCAGGCCGTAGAGAGGTGGGAGCACGACATGGCTGGTCGCTGGTGGAGGTCACCGGCGGCGGCGGAGGCGGAATGGATGGGAGGGAAAGGGAGGAGTTTGGATTGGGTTTGGGTGGAGAGGTGAGCAGGTGGGGTTTTCAAGCCGGGTTGAGTGGTGGAGGGGCAATGGCTGGATCATGTGGCTCGCCCGGGCTTGGCCCATCTCTCACTTCTTTTTGCCTTGTTAAAGAACAAACCTCTTAGATGGAACGTAGCATTTTTACAAGAACCGCGCTGATTTATGCAAAATTTGTATGAAATTAAGCAAGAAAGTATTTTTATTTCTGCAATTCTGCATACACAGAGAAGCGGTGGGGCAAAGTTCATGGCACAGAACGAAACATATAGACAAGGTACATGCATATTAAGAGGTACAAGGGTCAGGCATTCAGGCTCGATGAAATGCAAAGAAACTTCGAAATATTGATTGAACCTCAGGGTACAACGGCAGCAAAGGCCAGAAGGTCAGTCTGTAACTGACTGAGGATCTTTCTTCGATGGCTTGTATACGCTGAAGTCACCAAAATCTCGTCGTCCGCTACACACAAGAGGACATGCAGGTAACGGTAACTATCAGAGGGTCAAAGATAATTGTGGAGGAAAGATGCATCACGATTCACAGAAAAAAATCTTCCAAGGCCACCGTACAAGGTTAACGGATAATTGGGGCAAGTCCAAGCGCCACAAAGTTCAAGCATTACGCAATTAATCAGTGTATGCAAACAAAACAAGTAGCAAAAAAAAAGTAAATTTACCTGTGCTTTATATTCCAGCCGGAAGGCAAATAACGGGGATGAACGGCTTCTACGAAAACCTGCCTCCATCTTTGGCAAAACTGATGAATAGTCTCCTCCCCACCGTTGGCAAGCAAAAGCTCCACAACTTGTTTACCGTGATGCCCATGGCCCAACAGAGAGATCTTCTTGTCAGCATTCTGGGGGGTGGCTTGATTAGAATTGTCACTGCTGCATAGATTCCTGTCGAGATAGCCATTTGCAGGAGTACCACCTGTACTTGCTTGCTGCACGGTATCTGTCTCAAGTCTCTCCATATTGGAATCATAAATGGGATCATCCATACTGACTGGCAAGCTTGTGCTTCCTTGGCTCGGAGTTGGATCCTCTAGCTGATTATTATTCTCACTGTCTTGCTGACTATTACTCTCATCAACGTCTAGCTGACTATTACGCCCATAAATGTCTAGCTGACTATTACTCTCTGCTGCATCTTTGGCAGCTTGCTCAGGTAAGGCATAGTCATTTTCTGAATCATGTCCATTGTTCTCGACGATGGTGTTGCCGCTGCTCCTTTTTATAATATTTTGAGCCTGAGCTCTATAAGAAAACCCTTTCTTCTTTACAAGCCGCCTTCGCTCATGGGCACTCATACCAACAAGTAATGCCATCTCCAGTTATTCAGGAGTCACATCCCTACCACCGTAGTATGACTTTACAATCTGCAAGTAACAGAGATCTAAAGCTAAGAACAGGTACATATTTAATCAGGAAAAATTTGACAACTAGCATAAAACAGGTATGTTTAATAAGGACAATGTCCTAAACTGTAAGTAGTGCTTATAAAACCAGAAATACTAGAAGAATGTTGTCACCTGCATTAGCTCTTCACATCTCTTCAAAGGCATATTGGACCCATGCCGTAGAAGAGCCATTGCAGCAGTCCTCAGTTGCAAAGGAGAAACGCCTGTTCCATTCAATTTATCTTCAGATACCAATGCATCAGTTATTAAACTTACATTACCCGAGTTCACTATCTTTTGCACAAAAAGGGGTATCCCAAATTCTTCTGCTATTCGCCTCTTGTACTTCTCAGCTGCTGAATGAGCAATTTCATGGCAATCCACACATAGAAGTACAATATCATGTGAACGATGACTCTTCAGATGCTCTGGAAAATGCATCCTGTAGCATGATGGTATTATTCTATATCTGATATAGTGACTCTTTTCTCCACATCCAACACAAATATTTTTCTTGCTCTGAATATAGAATTCATTATCTTCATCCTCTGGACGACCCTTAGGTTCAAACAGAAGCATGATTGCTGGAGGATTATCTTCTATTAACTTTGCCAAATTACGTTGAATATACCTGGGGTAGAAGACTTGATCAGTTTGACAAAATAACTATGATGTCGATGTTACATACTTATTATAACCAATTAATAGCGCATCTAAGAGACAAACCATTCCAACATTTTGCGGTCACAGTAGCAAAGCAGTCTTCCATCAGTAGCATAGATCCTGCAATTGTGATATACTGGGGACTTGCATGAGAACTTTTTAATGAATAATTCCCGGGAAGCCTTTTTATTAGGTTGTGCTGTAAACAGCTTTTCTCCACTTGATGAAAAAGGGAACATATTTGTTTGTTTCAAACTTAGCTGTGAAACAAGGTTATAATTATAAACTGATAGTCGACATAATCCACTTGGTTCTTTATACTTCTCAAGCAAACTTTTAAAGATGTCGTCCATGCTCACAGTGGTGTCCTCAATCAGATAGCAAAGTTCTTCAACATGAGCGACAACAATAGGGGATGGTGAGAACTGATGAATAAGTCTCTGTACTGTGGTCTTTGTGGGGTGGACACATGGTCCTTGTACAGCAGCTTTAGACTAGCATCTTGGACTAGCTTTAGGACAGCTTTAGACTAGCTTTAGGACAGCTTTTGACTAGCATCTAGGACTAGCATCTTAGCATATGCTTGGTTGGTTAGCAGCCTATAAATTTCTATCCCCAACCCCTCAGGTTGGCATGGCATTGTGTGAGAAATAAACCCAGAAAATTGCCCCATCTCCAAGTGTCATCCTCTCAATGAGAGTAAGGATCTTGTTATCACCAAGAGCAAGAATCCAACGACTAACAAGTGGTATCAGAGCTATACTATCCTGTGCTGAGCATCTCTGCTCATCTCCTTCTCGGCCTCGCGGCAGCCCGGCCGTGCGGCGGCTCCGGTGTCCCGCTCACTCTCTCGGAGGCGGGCAGCAACTCGTCGGCAGCGACCCTCTCCCACGCAATGCCCCGATGCGCGCGCCATGTCGCGAGGCGATCTCGGCCTTCGGTCGCCTCGAGCACGCGGCGTCGTGACGGCGAGCTTCGCCGCGCAGGCAGCAGCGAAGGCAGCGGCGAGAACGCGGCGGAAAGAAGCGTCAAAGGCGGGCGCGGCCGGCGCGGCGGCGGCGAGCGAGAGTGGAAGCGGCGGCGGCGGCATGCGGCGCGTGCGGCGGCGGCGGAGGTCAGGTTACTGCGGCGGCAACGGCGGCTCCATCTCTGCGATAGCAGCGCGACGCGGATCTTGAGCGGCCCAGAGGGCGGCGGCGTGAGCGGCAGCGCGATGAAGCGGCCGCGCCGCGCCACGCAGCGCGGCGGCCCGGACGAGCGCGGCGCGCGCGGTGGCGCTCTGGAGGAGCGCGCGGCGGCGGCGTGACGGGTCGGCGGAGCGCGACCTTCACGGCGACGGCTCTCTCCGGTTGATGCACCGTGGTCACCACGAGTACCGGTATCGTCGAGGGCGTCGGCCGGCGGCGAGTGGCCTACCCTCACCAAGACCAACTATGTCGAGTGGGCTGCGGTGATGAGGTAAAGCTCAGTGCGGCATATGTGCGATGCGATCCGATCGGCGGCGTCGACTACGACCGGGATCGGCGGCGCTGGATGCTCTCATCATTGCGATCCGCCCGAGATGCGATTCGCTTACCAACAAGCGGATGCCAAAGAGGCTTGGGCGCCATCGTTGCGGCACGCATCGGCGGCGGCCGCGCGCGCAAGTCTACATTGCGGTACTACGCGCGGAGTGGAGAACACGGCCTTCAAGCGGTGAGGGCGTTGATGACTTTGCTCTCGTCTCAACACTCATTGCGAGTTGGTGCGATTCGGTGGCGACACCTACGGCGAAGAGAGAGGTGGAGAAGCTCTTCCACTGCGTCCCAGAAGTACAAGCGGATGGCTCGCTCGATCGAGTCTCTGCTGGACCTCTCCACAATGACGATCGAGAGGCGTTGGGTCGCCTCAAGGTCGTTGGCGCGATGAGCCACGGCGCCTCTTGGGACCCGTCACCATTGGCGAAAGCTCCTCCTCGCTCGGGAGCGGTGGGCTGCCGGCCAAGGTGACGAGAAGAAGGAGCCTTCTTCCACGACAGCGCGACGCAAGCGCGGCAAGCACGGCAAGCCACGCAAAGACGCCCGAGCGGCGCGAGGGCGTCTTGAGGTGATGACCGTGGGCGCCGAGGCGGCGCGCACCGGCAAACAAAAGCGGCGCGAGACGACTCTTGCTACAAGCTGCGGCAAGCTTGGTCATTGGGCGAGGATTGTCGGCGGCCACGGCGGCGAGGCCCACGTCGCGCGGCGAGGAGGAGGAGCGGCCGGCTCATTCATTGCTCATGCGAGCATCGAACTACCTCCGGCACCGCCGGCGCGGTGGCTCTCTCCACCTTGGCGAGCAAAGCACATGCCCTCCTCGGCTACGGCTCGAACAACGACAAGGCCCGACGGGTGGTGCGTCGACACCGCGCCACCCATCACATGACCGGTCGACGGAGCTCTTCGCGAGTTTGACTCTAGCGTCAGAGGCTCCGTCAAGTTTGGGGCGCCTCGGCGTGGAAATCAAGGCGTCGGCTCCGTCATCTTCGCGCCGTGTCACGGTGAGCCAGTTGCTCACCGGTGTCTACATCCCGATCTGCGGAACTCCATCATCGGCTTGGGACGGTGGATGAGAACGGCTCGCGTGTCGAGATCGAGCACGAGTCTTTGCGGTTTGGGATCTTCGCGCCGCCTTCTTGCCAAGGTAACGAGGCGCAAATCGACTCTACATTCTTCACGTGCGGTGGCACAACCCCTCTGTCTCGGCGCTCGTCGGGGCGGCGGCGTGGCGATCATGGTTATTAAGGCGTCGCAGGCGGCGCTTAAGCGTCGCTAGCGGTAAGCGGTAGATGGGTGGCAAGGCGTGCGCCTCGCCTTACGTTCGTGCCTCCATCTCCCCCCCAGCGGCAACCCGGCCTCCCCCCCTCCTCCCGGCCTTGGAGGCAGAGTGAGACAGCGCCGAGACCCGAGCCAAGTAGGCCTATGGCTTAGAAAGGCGGGCGGCGGGGCGAGGTTGGCCAGAAGAGCTGAAGCTGGGCGCCTCCTCGGAAGCTCCATTATTCAGTGGTGGAGTGAGCAAGAAAGGAAGCAAAATGAAGAAAGCATGCACGATAGAGAGAGAGAGAACCAGAGAGCAAGAAGAAGGGATAAAGAAGAGCCGGTGAGTGGCTCTGGTCGCTCAATAGAATGGGAAAGTAGAGGAGAGAGAAAGAAAAGGAGAGAGAGGAGAATGGAGAGAAGAAAAAATGAGTGGCTGCAGAGCTGCGATGTTCATTGCACAGAGTAAAGGAGAGAGAGATTAGGTGGAGACAGGAAAAGCAGTGGTGCGGAAGGAAGCCAAGGAGGAGAGAGATTAAGTGAGAAACATTAATTGCGAGCAAATAAATTAGTATAATATTGTTAAATCGTTTTATTTGCTACATAGGTTTAAGAATTAGTAACAATAAGTATATATATCTTTGCTAAAATACTCATTTATTTCCTACCCTTTAACGCCTTAGGATATATAAGGCGTCGCCTGCCTCGCCTTACAGCTTAAAAGGTGTGAGGGGGTGGGTGCAGCTTACCTCGCCTACCGCCTTAATAACCTTGGTGGCGGCACGCGGCGCTTTGGACACCTTCACCGAGGCCACAGGCGGCTCGATGCCACGGAAATGGTGCAAGGCTGCGCCGTGCCTTGACCATGTGGAGCGATTCTGCGGCGTCTGCGTGTTGGCGAGCGGCGACTCCCTTTCCCAATGGCGAGTTTCGAGCCAAGGAGAGCTTCGAGCTCGTGCACGAGGACTTGTGGCCCGGTGACACCGGCCACACCGGAGGATGACGCTACTTCCTGCCGCCGTCGGCGACCTCTCCGCTACATGTGGTGATGGTCCTCGGCGGCAAGGAGAGGCTGCGAACGCCATCGAGCGCCGCAGTTACGCTGCGGAGGCGGAGTCGGCGCAAGCTGCGCGTGCTACGCCTGAACGGGCGGCGGCCAATTCCGCGGTGAATCGGCGTCGTCTGCTGCGATGATGAAGGCATTGGCGCCACTACTCGCGCCGTATAGCCCGCGGCGAGCGGCGTCGTCGGCAGCGCAACCCAGACGGTTGTGGGGATGGCTCGAGCTCTCCTCAGCGAGAGGATCTGCGTGCTTACGAGAGAAGCGGTGGTGGCGGCCGTCTACATCCTCAACTTCGCCTACCAAGGCGCTCGGCGGCGGGGCGCCGTGCGAGGCTTGGCATGGCGCAAGCGGCGGTCTCCAGCTGGGTCTTGGCTCCTCGCGTTCGCCACGGGCTTGGCCACATCGGTAGCTCGGCGGCGAGGAGCACTCGGGAGTGTTCGCCGGCTACGCGGAGGGCTCGAAGGCCTCGCATCCTCGACCTATCACCGGTAAGGCGTCCGCATCTCGCGTGGCGTTGTGGTCGGCGAAGCGGCGGGCGTGGGACAAGCGATGAAGCGGCGGTTGACTTCGACTCGGGGACTTTGTTGTCGACTCGTCCGCCGAGAGGCGGGAGCTAGCGGCTCGTCTTCGCCGAGCTCGTCCACCTCGACACCTTGCTCGCCACGGCTCGGCGAGTGCTCCACCACGCCACGCCGCTCGCCCACTCTTCACCACCGGCCACTCCGCTCTCCCGCACCGGCTCGCCACTCTCCCTGCCGGCCGCGGCACCACCGGGATCGGCCCCAACGGCCGGTCCACGACGAGCGGCTCATGGTGGAGTTCGCTACTCCGCTTGTCTCACGGCGAGACCGCGTCGGCGCCTACCACGACGCAGCGAGCCTCTGCGCTATCGTACCATGGACAACATCCTCGGCGGCGCCGTCCCTGGACTAGCGCGCCGACGACTTCGGCGGGCTGCACTTGGCGTGCGACGGCGGCGAGCCCGCCTTCGCCCGAGGCGGAGGAGACACGGCGTGGCGTGTCGCGATGAAGCGAGAGATGGGCGCGTCGTGCGAACCGAACGTGGGGCGGCGGATCTTCTGCCGGTCACCGCGCGATCACCCTTAAGTGGGTGTTCAGGCGAGCGGGATGGCCGGCGCCATCGTCAAGCACAAGGCTCGCTTGGTGGCACGAGGCTTCGTGCGGCGGAGAGGTCGACCGATGGCGCCGCGCACCGTCGCGCGCGCATGGAGTCCGTTCGTCTTCTCCTCGCACTTGCGGCCCGGGAGGATTGGCGCGTCCATCACATGGGCGTCAAGTCCGCCTTCCTCAACGGCGACTTGAAGGAGGAGGCCTACGTCCGTCGGCCGCCGGGATTCGTCATCCCCAAGGGAGGGCAGGTTCTCCGCTGCGCAAAGGCCCTCTACGGCTGCGGCGAGCACCACGAGCACGAGCGCTAAGCTGGACTCCACCTCAAGCAAATGGGGTTCAGCAGAGCGCGCGAGGCTGCGGTCTACGGCGGGGCAAAGCGGCAACGCCTGGCGCGGCGTCGTCGGCGACACAGTGATCACCGCTCCAAGGCCGAGAGTCGGCGTTCAAGGCGGAGATGAAGACCGCCTTCGGATGAGCGACTTGGGCTCCTCTCCTTCTACACGGGATCGAGGTCCACCGGACAGCTCCGTATCTCCCCGTCGACCGCCACGCCAAGCGCACCGTCGGTGGCGGGCTCACCGATCGCAACCCACCCACACTCCTATGGAGGAGAGGTCGAGGCGAGTCGTGAGAGCACGCGGCGGAGGTGGGCGCGACGCGATGCGGCGCATTGTGGGCGACCTTCGCTACCTCGTCCACACGCGTCCCGGTTGGCGTTCGCGTCGGCTCGTTAGTCGGTTCATGCGGCGGCCGAGCGGCGAGCATCGGCCAGGCCGTGAAGAGGATCCTCCGCTACGTTGCGGGCACCTCGACTACGGCTTGCACTACCCGAGGTGTCGTGCCGCGCGCTTCGCCGGTCAGGCGGCAGCGACCACGCGGCGACATCGACACGGCAAGAAGAGCACAAGCGGGATTCTCTTCTTCCTCGGCAAGTGCCTCGTTAGGTGGCGATCGATCAAGCGGCGGTGGTGGCCTGTCACCGTGTGAGGCGAGTACATAGCGGCTTCCACCGCTTCGACTCTCGGCTCGCTCGGCGATCGCAGGTGATCTCCTTGGCGAGACACCGGCGGTGGCGCTCGGGTGGGCGACAAATCCGCTCTGCTCGCAAAGAACCCGTTTTCCACGAACGGAACAAGCACATCCGGTGAAGTACCACTTCATCCGAAATTGTTTGGATGAAGGCGACATCAAGGCGAGCTACATCAACACCACGGATCAGCTTGCGGACACCTTTCACCAAGCCTCTTGGGAGGTCAAATTCCTCGAGCTCTGCTCTAGGATCGGGATGGTTCAACTTTCCCACAAGGCGACGCACAAGACTTAGGGAGAATGATGAATAAGTCTACATCTTGTGGTCTTTGTGGGGTGGGCACATGGTCCTTGCACAGCAGTTTTAGACTAGCATCTTGGACTAGCTTTAGGACAGTTTTAGACTAGCATCTTAGACTAGCTTTAGGACAGCTTTTGACTAGCATCTAGGACTAGCATCTTAGCATATGCTTGGCTGGTTAGCAGCCTATAAATTTGTATCCCCAACCGCTCAGGTTGGCATGGCATTGTGTGAGAAATAAACCCAAAAAATTACCCCATCTCCAAGTGTCATTCTCTCGATGAGAGTAAGGATCTTGCTATCACCAAGAGCAAGAATCCAGCGACTAACAAGAACAAGGAAGGATACGTAGTTGAAGTACTCAGGTCAGTTTCTGTTATGACAGCACACACCTCTGTTGGACATTTTGGAACATTAACAGCAAGGGCAGCTATAGCTTGGTCTGATAGGACATACCGTAAGCTTTCATCATGCATGCGAGCCTGGAATGAGGTCCCCAAGACATTTCACGAAATCAGAAAGGAGAACAGACCAGAACCACAAGAATGCAGATATGCAGGGTAATTAAGATAGCATATCTTGAATAGGGGGGAAGGAACTCAAAATAACATATGGAGTGACCACAGAAATATGTTGTTATAATGTATGGATGACTATTCTAATATTGCTAACAGGTTGAACGAAAGGAAAGAGCATACTGAAATGTGAAAAACAATCATAAAGGAAAATAAGAGTATGCTGGGTGACCATTAAATCCCTCCATGTGCAAAATTTCCAAACAAGATCCTACATAAGATTAAAACAATTCAAGAATTAATTGAAATCACTGGCGAGCAGGCTGACCAGATGCAATCAAACATATACAGAAAACACACACCTTCACTTCGCTAGACTTCTTGGAGTCAAGTCCATGAGTTTGCAAACTTCGTGAGAGAATAGATGCTGCAGTGGAAGCTCCTGGAGGACATTCGATTTCTTTTGCATATAGTTGCATGCAGACCGTATTTGAGCGATGACTAGCCTCGAAGAACAACTTGATTTTATCATTGGGAGAATCTGAAGCATTTGATTAGATATTACAGACCATCAAAAACTGAGACGTGTAACAGGGGATACTACTATGTGATTTGATTTCAAGAAGCAAAGAGAAACTTGCATTATTCAAATGCCATGAGGGCGAAAAACATAAATTTCTGCAGTTCAGCAATAGAACATCATCAGTTCATCACCACCGAATCTCCTTTTCTCAGTCCCCTTAATGTTAGTTCCATACTTCCATTTCTTAAGTACAAATCAGGAATGTGTAGAATACATATTTAAGGTCACCAAATCTCCTTTTCTTGGTCCCCTTAATGTTAGTTCCATTTCTTAACAACATATGAGGAATGTGTAGAATACATATTTAAGACGATATATTTTGCTTACAAGGCCAAAGTTTCTGTTGATATCATCAAAGAAGCTTTAAATACTTTATAAAAATAATAAGCCTCCTGTTTTTGCACAGGTAGATAGAGACATAGAGTTGTAGTACCATAAGAAAATATTTCTTGCTTATATAGGTTGAAAGCATACCATTTCAAAAGCTTTGTTGGTAGAGAGCACAATAGATGGTGCATAACTTTATTTAATTCAATCTACATATGGTTTCCAGGAATAATTGATTCAAATTTCAGGACCCCGCTATCAGCTATAAGCATATCAGAGCTACATCAAGTAACTTCCATTTGCAGACAATAACAAAAAACCTTAATCCAACTGATGGGTGAACAGTCCAAAAATACTGATGCACATCAGTTCATGCGAAAGTAGTTCAAACGTAAAGAGAATCCTGACTTCTTTAGTTCGGGATATCAAAATTAGCTATATTCCTTGACTCTAAGTGTGATGAACAGCAAAATAATACAATATCTATTCTATTAATCAACTAAAAGGCAGTAGAAACTATCACAAGGGAAGCGTTGACATAGCACTTAAACCATACCACGGGCTTTTGCATGGAGCTCTGATGCCAAACAATTTGCAACGTACAACAGATAGTGAGCATCAGAACGGGCATACTCAATCATTTCTGGTGTCAACGGACGCAATCTCCAATCTTCACGCTGAAATCTCAAAATCGCCATAGCATGAAAAGGAGGAGCAAATATGAGAGCAACTGCAATATTTGAAACTGGCACGTCTAACAAACTGAAATTTTGCAGGCAAAGGTCGCTGAGAACAAGTAGGCAGAAGGCACTTGTTCATCATTTTCTTTTGCATGACACATATTCAATACCAAACTGAATGCATAAGCAAATAGACTTGTGAAAATATTAGCTGGGTTGATTAATGAAACAGAATTTCGAAAGTGCTGATCAAGAATTAACTGGTGGTTTCTTCAAATGGAATTTGACTAAAAGGACTAGGGAAGCATGCATTCATTGATTGTGACAACCATTTTAGTGCCAGGTTGTGAAGGATGTAAAGGCCAGTGATCAGGAGATCCATCAGAGTTGACTAGGTCAATGATCAGTTCTTTCAGTAAAGGCAGTTAATATTTGTAACAATAGATATAACATCAAGAAATTGGAAAGCAACTTACCACGCTGGATTCTGGTATCATGAATAATAACACATAATGCAGAATCCAACATGCAATTAATGTTTCTAGGGCTTATAAGCTTAAACTAAAGCCAAACTTATAGCGTGCTGTTGAGCTCATGATAAGCCCAACAGAAATATTCTAAAAGCATTGCATTGGTGAAGATTCTCTATAATCAATTCTAGTTGCATGTTTTGTACACCTTGTCTTTCACAGCATTTTGAATCCTCTCAAGAAAGTATCAAGTTTTATGGTTCAATATAAAGCACCACTAATAGTTCATTACTTCATTTGTTTGCTCAGGTACTGAAAGGAGGTAAGCATGTAGAAGTTAAGGAGGCACATGAGAGCTAACCAGCTACTAACCAAACCAGTACATAAGCTAAATTGTCACTGAACACTCGAGTAGCTTTAGCAAGCTTGCTATTTAACTACATAAGCCAACCTTGAACAATTACCTACCTGCATTGTCTTGTTGGTGGTCACTCCACAATATAATTCTAGCAAATATGCTAATGATTTTTGTGGTTTTGATAGAATCTCACATGCCTGAAATTAAATTAGGCAATTCAGAAAAGTTACATATATGCATGGTATAACAAGGAACAAAGTGAGGGTGCAAAATTAAGAAATAAAAAAGACATCTCAGACAGCCTCGGAGAACATGAACGGCAAAGGTGCCAAGAAACAAACACCGCTCAAGAACCACAATATTTATCGGTAGGTGATGCAGATTGTAATTATAAGGGAACTGGTGTTATAAACTAAAAGTTCTGGTTCTGAACTGCAGTAGCATTCTACCACATTGCAAATCTATAGAGCTTTTCATATTGCATTTAATCAGTTGTGAATTTGAATTTTCCATGCTTCAACAATAGAATACATTTTCTGACTGAAACCAAAACCCAAAACCAACACAATTGAAACAGAAGCAATTAACTATAATAAGTACTCATATGTAAAATATTTGAAACTATCACAGATCACAGTATTAGATGATGATGCTCATGTTATGAATAGTGCACGTATTCATTATGAGGCCAATAGGCCAATATATATACATGTACAGGTGTGGCATATATGCAGGAAACACCTCATATAATAGGGTAAATACACAGCTATGTATACATATCTAACATCCCCCTCAAACTTATAGTGGATCAACAACATGAAGTTTGGAGAGGTGAAAAATGTGTTGGGCCCTGATTTGTGTCTTTGTGAAAAAGTCTGCCAACTGAAGCTCGTAAGGCATATACTGAAGAGCAACAACCTGGTTCTGCACCTGTGTCCACATGTAGGAAGCATCAACACCAATATGCTTTGTAAGCTCATACTTCACCGGATCTTTAGCAATGCTAATAGCACCTGTACTGTCAGATAAAAGAGGAGTCGGTGCAGAAACAGAAACACCAAAGTCCTCAAGTAACCACCATAGCCAAGTAACCTCATGATCAACAAAGCCATAGCTCATAACTCGGCCTCGGCCTCGAATGAGAAATCTGCACATGCTTTTAGTCTTCCAAGCAATGAGAGAACCACCAAGAAAAACACAATAAGTAGAGAGAGACCGGCGATTAGAGGGATCACTAGCCCAAGTGGCATCAGAATATGCCTGGAGCTATAAAGAGGTAGAGCGAGGGAAAAAGAGACGACAAGAGATAATTCTACGAAGATATCGTAGAACACGAAGAAGATGACTATAGTGGAGCTGAGTGGTAGCAGAAACAAACTGACTCAAGATATGCACAGAGTACGAAATGTCATGACGAGTGACACCAAGATAAACAAGGCTCCCAACAAGATGACGATTGCGAGTAGAATCAGCAAGAGGCTCACCATCAGTAGGACGAAGATGAACATTAAGCTTCATGGGAGTCTCAGCTGTGCACTGATCAGTAAGAGAGGCACGATCAAGAAGATCCTGGATATACTTTTCTTGGGACAGATGGAAACTCTCAGGAGTAGAAATAACCTCAATCCCAAGAAAGTAGCGAAGAGGACCCAGATCAGACATAAGAAACTACTCATGAAGACGCTCCTTGACAAAAGTGATATACTAAGAATCATCTCCAGTAATGATCATATCATCAACATACAAAAGGAGAAGCATCCGACTGCGAGATGAAGTGTGGATGAAAAGAGCAGGATCATGAGCACTGGTCGAGAAACCAGCTGCAGTGACCACAGAGGAGAAACGATCAAACCAGGCACGAGGAGATTACTTGAGGCCATAGAGAGATCAGCGAAGACGACAAACCATACCCTTAGGAACAAAATACCCAGGGGGTGGCTGCATGTAGACCTCACGCAACTCGCCATTGAGAAAGGCATTCTTGACGTCCAACTGAGAGATAGACCACTGTCGAACAAAAACCACAGCAAGAAGAGTGCGAACGGTGGTCATGTGAGCGACAGGAGCAAAAGTCTCATCATAGTCACGACCATGCTCCTGTTGAAAACCACGCGCTACAAGACGAGCCTTGTAACGCTCAAGAGAACCATCAGAGCGAGTCTTAACCTTATAGACCCACTTGCACGTGATAGGAGTAACACGCGCAGGAAGAGGAACAAGATCCCACGTGCCAGTACGCTCAAGAGTAGCGATCTCCTCCGCCATCGCAAGCTGCCACTCCTGATGAACAACAGCATCACGATAAGAAGTTGGTTCGACAAGAGCAGCGGTAGCAAAACCAAAACGCTCAGGAGGCCGAATAGACTGGCGATCGCGAAGAGCATAACGAGGAGTGGGCGAAGGGGATGAACCGTCAAAAGGGGAGGGCATATCAGAAGGATCCTCAACTCGCAGACGACGAGTATAGTAGAGAGGATAAGGAACAAGATCAGGAGCAACCTCGGGAGAGGATGCCGGTAGTGAAGAAGGTGCTAACTGAGAAGGAGGCATCAGAGAGACCAAAGGCTGTGGTGGAGTGGTGACTATAGGGCTGGAAGGAAAAGTCAGAAATGAAAGCTGCTCAACAACAGATGCTGTGGTGGAGGAAGGAGAAGGACGAGGATAGAAAGGACGAGACTCATCAAAAGTAACATCCCGAGAAATCCGCATCTGTCAGCCAACAGGATCCCAACAACGATATCCCTTGTACTCGGCACTGTAGCCCAGAAAAACACACTCAACTTACCGAGCGGTCAGTTTGGTGCGCTCACGAGGTGCAAGAAGAACATAGCACACACACCCAAAGAGACGAAGACTGGAATAATCAGGAGTTTGGCCACAGAGACGCTCAACTGGAATCCCACCCTTAAGAGCAGAGGAGGGATGAATGTTGATCAAGAAATTGGCAGTAGAAACAGCCTCAGCCCAGAAATGTGGTGGAACAGCAGAAGCAAACATGAGAGCACGAGCTATCTCAAGAAGATGACGATACTTGCGTTTAGCCACACCATTCTGAGCATGAGCACCTGGACAAGAAAACTAAGAGAGAGTGTCCTGCTCAGCAAGAAAACCACGAAGGACTCCCGACAAATACTCTCCAGCGGAATTAGCGCGAAAAACACAAATAGGATAGTCAAACTTGCGAACCATGGTGGCAAACGTCTTGTAGATAGATAAAACCTCACTACGAGATGACATAAAGTATATCTATGTATGTCGAGAAAAATCATCAATAAAAATGATATAATATCGATGACCTCCTTTCGAAACAAAAGTAGCTGGTCCCCATACATCAGAATGAACAAGATCAAAAGGACGCTTAGACACTGACTCACTAGAAGGATAAGGGAGTTGAAGCTTTTTGCCAAGCTTACAACCCTGACAATTTAGAGAAGCATCACCAGACACAAATCCTAAAAGACCTCGACGAAGTAAGGAAGACATACGAGAACCACAAAGATATCCTAAGCGATGATGCCACTGAGCAAACGATGCGGTGGAGGCTCCAGCAACTGCAGAGGCAGTGGTGGAGGCGAGAAGACTGACTGGGGCAGCGGAAGGAAGGTGAAGCCAGTCAAGCTCCTAGAGCCGTTGTGAGTCACGGCGGCGAGCGATACCAACCAAAGATCCTCGTGCGGCGATCTCGAACACAACAAGAATCGAATCGAAAATAACACGACAACCATGATCGGTGGTGGCGACAAATATGAGCCGCATGGTTAGTTTTGGAACATGAGAAACAAAGGGAACATGAAAAGAGGAATTTGAAAGAGTGCCTCGTCTGTGATGAAAGAGAGGTACCATCTGTGTGTGGATAGTGATAGGAGCAGCTAAAGGACTAATGGAAGTAAGACAGGTGAAATCAGATGTCATATGAAAAGAAGCACCAGAATAAGAATCCAAGGTGATGTACCTGAGGAAGGAGAAATAGAAGGTGGTCTCTTACCGGAAAACTGAGCAACAGAACCAGCAGAACCAGACGATGCAGAAGCAACCATGCGTCCTGGCAATGTGAGAAACTGCTGAGTGTCAGAGGCACCAGGACTCTGCTGAGAGGAGGAACCTCCAGTGCCCCTCGAAGGACGAGCGCCACGACGAAAATCCTTCTTCTTGCAATAGGTGCAGTGGAGTCCCTTACCAACAGCAGCTGTCACTGGTGGAGGCACAACTGAGGAAGGAGTAACCAAAGGCACAGCGGGTGTAGAAGCTGGAGAAGCCGCCAAAAACCGAAGGAAGTGATGATGATGATGATAGTAGACCCGCTCCACGAAGTCGAATCTCCTCGGTCGCGAGCAGTGCAGGGCCTCCAACAAAGTCACACGAGGTGACAAGCGACAAATCGAGCACGAGTAGTGCGCTCAAACTCGGGCCGAGGCGTGTCAAAAGTCGTAGATGCGCGAAACTCCATGTGAGATCTGGCGACGCGACAACACCGAGTGCGGCAAACATCTGGGCCCAAAGAGTCGATCTGACGCCATACCGCAAACAACTAAGCATAAAACTCATCCACAATGGCATCTCCCAGCTGCAACGTCTGCTCCTGTCGCACAACAGCAAGGTATAAGGAATCACCAGATGGCTCGTAGCGGCTGCGCAGATGCGTCCACATCACCTATGCGGAAGCCAATCCAACAACATCACCAGTGAGATGCACCTCCATGCTAGCAACCAAAATAGCAGAAGCACAAGCATCTTCATCAATCCATGTCTTGTATGCAGCATACTAAGTCTGGAAAGTCTCCATGACATTCTCAAAAGCCTAAGAAAGCCTTTGTACGAGCGTCTTTGGAAGCATCCTTCGGGAGTACAGGCTCAACAGGTGGAATAGGACGAGACGGGCAAGGCAACTCGCCAGTAAGAAAATCCCAAAGGCGCTGACCACGCATGTGGAGGCGCATGTGCTGAAACCAGTCCCGGTAATTGAGACTATCGAAGATCATCGGGCAACGAGGAACAGAAATGATGCCTGCAAGAGAAGACATTTTTTCTTTTTTTTCTCTCTTTTTTCTTTTTTCTTTTTTTGGTTACAAAGCTACTAAAGAGGCCAAAACAAACGTAGCCTCATTCACTTCCACCAGCCGAAACAGGCGTAGTGGGCGGCGGAGCAGCGGCTAACGAGGCGGCGAGCGGCGGAGCAGCAACCTGGCGGCCCGACGGCGACGATGAAGCAGGCGCTGGGCCCGAGAAGCACCGATCCGATGAAGCAGGTGCTGGGCCCGGGATGTCGACGGCCGGATCTCGGGCGACGGTGACTATCTGATCTGGCCGGATCTCGGTCGACGGCGGCGGCTCGGGCAGAGATGACTCGGACGGCGATGATAGATCCGTGCGACAGCGCGGTAAAGATGAAACTCCGGGCAACGGTGGCAGAGGCTGGAGAAAACGAACTAGCGACACGAAACCCTAGTTATGGCTCTGATACCATGTTATGAATAGCACACATATTCATTATGAGGCCAATAGGCCAATATATATACATGTACAGGTGTGACATATATGCAGAAAACCCTTCATACAATAGGGTAAATACACAGCTATGTATACATATCTAACAGCTCAGAGGCTCATCTTCTTTTCCCCCACAGAAAAACTGAACTCCGAATCCAAAATGAAGGGAAAACACATAAAAGCAGACAACTTAAATAGGTATAATTTAGCAGTTGATTACTGCTGTTGATCTTCTTTCATTTCATTAGAGAAAGTACAACATGCTTACATGTAATGTGATATCCAAGAAGTTTGAAAATGGTTGAAATAATAAACCATGTGATAAAATTACACAGCTACTTAAATGAAAATGGTGTCCAGCGGCGGTCTTCTCCACGTGACCGGCCAACACTGTGTCTCCGCAAGTGTGGAGCACAACGATTGCCATGTGGGGGTCAGCGACATCGTTGCATCTCTCCCACAACCGTTGCATCTCAAGGCAAGAAGGATGCCGCTGTTGTCCTGCATCGATTGTCCTTGATGTTGGCAACTCCTATGACATCAACCGTCGCTGGAGGGTTGCTATCCTCATTTTGTTCACGGGATTTCACGGATCTTCTTCCATACGACACATCGTCATCATCATACCCTCTCATCGACATAGGGTTACGAAGGATTTCAACCATAGTCGCCACCTGACAACTCGAGGACGAGCTTTCTCACAGCGAGAAGTGTAATGTTATGGCTTAGAATCCCGGTGATGCACACAGTAGCCTCGTGAATAGTACTCACACTGGGTATTGTAGCAGCCGTGAGCAGTACCCGCGCGGGTCATTGTAGCGCGCTACATATTTGGATAGTTTGGCAGCATATCGCGGATTAGGAATATAGTAATTAGTTTTCTTAGTATTTAGGCTTTTTTTTCTTTTAGATTTATTCTATATATTAAAGATAAGTTTTCTATTATTATAATTAGTTTCCTTAATATAGAGATAAGTTTCTTATGGTCAAGTTTAGCCATCCCTATAAAAGAGATAGCACAGTACCTATTATCGTTAAGCAAAAAAATAAACACAGTTCTCTAGTCTTCCTCTCTTTTTCAACAGGCCTTAGAGTCTTGGTGACGGCATAGCCGGTCGATTAAGAGCGAGTGTCCTACCCTCGATCGTTAGACCCGTATCACAACAAAAAGTCTCTGGAGTATCATATTAAATGTTTCAACCAAGATATATTATAGAGGGACTTACCTTGACAGTATCAAACATATTCACGACATAAATATGAAAATCTCTCTGAAGCCAAAGAACATCATTGTCAGCTCCATGAAAGATCTGAGGCATAAGAAGATAGAGATAAATGATTGTGCATTTTTTAGAAAAGAAAGCAAAGTCAATCTTCTGTTGAGGCAAGCATACAGCAATGAATTTTTGTGATAAGTGAGAAACTTATTAGTGTTTGACATAAGTGCCTACAAAAACCTTCAGCCACTACATGGTGAGATGTGCCGAACGAAACATCGAAGGAATTCAAGAGACCATTAAGTACAAGAGGGAATCCCAGAGATGCCATTGGCACAAAGGGAAAAACAGGAGTAAGTGTGATGAGAAACCAAATCGAAACTGGGTGTCTAGAAGTTAACAACCAACATCAGTTTGTACGGATAGCGATATCCATCTGGCTTTGTAAAATATTTTGTTTCACTATAGTCATAATATCAAACAAACATATGGATAATCATAACTTTACCCAGGTCCAGATGTGCGCATATTGAAGTGAGTTCATCAGCTTAATTGCGAGTAATGAAGGAGAAGAGTGAGAGAAAAAAGAGCTGAGAATGAACAGTCAATAAGAGAACATGGTAAAATGTCTGTTAGATTTATGCGCTGAGATCTTATTGGAGTGGTCCCAGCATCAGATCATCCAGGCTGTTAGGTGCCCAGAGTCTCCAGGCATTAGGATCTGGAAGAATATTTGAAGGGCTGAGGTTTGTTGGAGTTATTCGATTGACCAAACACCAAACCCAGAATTTGTCCGTTTGGGCTGTTAGGGGTCCAGAGATTCTAGACATTCCACCAAGGGGTCCAACTTGGGGACTAATGATCATCATATTTTGAGGAAGACTAATTACAAGTGTTCCAAAGGATTAAATACATTCAAGAGGGAGCTACTAGGAACCCACATGAGAGTTATTATGAGAAGGTGGATAAGCGAGAGTTAGGATCACATGTGTGCACATCCATCTTTTCTTAGTTTTGACTGAAAACTGTTAAGCATGGAACTGTGTAACTTATTGTCTTTCAAGATCCGCCCACCTTAAGGACATCTTTTATTAGAGTTTGTTGTGCTTAAGCTTCTTGATACAAATAGGAAAAGTTTATCTAAGAAGCTCTGTGTGCGAGGGCTTAAACTACGGCAGCTTTAAACTTAAGTTTAGGCCCCCACTGTCCCACGTATAGACCCTAGAGATCCTTCAACCTTTAGACATTGCGAATAGTGAGCTATGGTGAAAACAATCATTCAAAGAAATTGATGTATCTCTATTTATGGACCATGGCTCAGGTTGATAACCAGAAAGAATCAAACAGGGACTTCTCTAGATATCTTTTGTTCTAAGCTTAGTACTTAGAGTGGCTCATAAATGTGAAGCAGGAGGAAACAACTTGTTTCCACTAGGATATACAGTCTATCCCTGTAATATCTGTCCCAAATGTAAACTCAATTCATTTGAATGATGTGTAAATACAATTCACAACATCATCTGGACTTGTACTGTTGTATAGCCTCCACCGTTATGTAGCAAATGCAATGATGAAAATGAAAATAAATTGTAGCCTAATGATATCAGATATAAAAGATGCACTACCTTGCAGATTGAAGGGTTGGCAAAAACTGGTCGTAGAATGCCCATCGCATCATGTAGCGCAATTGTATCTATCAAATAATCTTCATTATGGGTAGAGATCTACAATAGGACATTTATATGTTATAATCTTAACAAACTGATAAGCAACAGAGTGTCCACCGGCAATTACCTGCATTAGTGCAGTATATCCTAGGAATGACCGAAGGCTATGTTGCTCTGTGTCAACAGCAAAAGCTTTTTCCTCACCCAACAATCTTGCCAGATGCTCCAATTGAGCTTCTGTATTGACCCAATTGTATGAGGTGCTCGTTTCTGGGCATTGGCCACTCAGTGTAAAGTTATGAAAACCAGGGGGGTTGTTCAGCAAGGAAGTGATTTCCTCCTCAAACGGGTGCACCTTTTGACATGACTCTGTAACAATAAAAAAAAACGAGTATAGGAAGTATTAAAATTGCTACATCCATTTGAGTTATGTTCCAAGATGCAATCCGTTAGCTTGCAGTGCATATTTAAAGCTTATACAAAAGATTATGCAATCAGCCTGTGAACTTGGCAGTAGCCCTATCTTCATGTTAATAACAGCTTAACTGCTTAAGCTCCTGGAGTAAATAAGAGAGCACAGAAGATTCAAGTTAATTGCCTAGCCAGGATCCATGAGAGGCATTAACTGTTTCAAATGTTATGACTTACGAGTAAGGCTGTACAATCTTATGTTTACAGTGTGCAACTAGCCAACTACAATTCCTGGAGCTCTGATACAACACCACGTCACTAGCTTCATTAGCGATGATGAACAAATGGAAGCATGCAGTGGACCAGAATTGCGCTGCATTGTATACATTCAGTGCACCATGCAGCGACTGGACAAGGTTCCAACACGAACGAAATTGGCCACCCTACACGACAAGTAAAGTTTGCACTTCTGCAAGCCAAGGCTAGCAGAACATCAATAAGCTCGGTAATTCCGGAATGAAAAAAAAAAGACAGGTCCAAAACCCAGTAGCAATAGCCAAACTCGGTGCGACCTTGCGATCAAGTGTTCGTCAGCCATCGCGTGGCGTCGAGAGCTATCATACCGAGGCGATCTTACACACCAGGTGTTCGACAGAATTCCCGAGCAAACGAGCGCAATGCGGAGATCAAAAGGAGCAGCAGGATCAGGAGGGACGCACCTTGCGGCTGCGTCTGGGCCTCGCCGCAGTGGCCGGCGCCAACAGAGTTGTCTCCCTGGCGGCGCAGGTGCTTGAAAGGGGAGTAGGAGTTGTCCGCGAGCACGCGCTTGAACCGGCCCTGCGGCTTCTCCTCCTCCTCGCAGGCGCGGCGCGCGCGGCGGGGGCGCCGGGCCACAAGGCGGCGAGGCGAGGTGGGCGCCCGATGGCGCCTGCGGTGGAGTAGCGCCGCCGCCGCGAGGACCGCGAGGCACGCGGCGGCCGCCGCCGCCGCGGCGCGCGACTTGAGGTTGGCTGTGGGCATGTCGCGGTGGGGACGGACGGGTCTGCTCTAGTCTACGGGAACTGCCTGAACGGCAAGAGGTGGTTCGATTTGACCGTTTTGAGGACGCGAAGGGTCGGTCCTGTCCGGCCGGACGTGATTGCTTGGCAAACCGCTCGATCTAGTCACCGAAGTGGACCTCCTCGCTGTCTCCAAAATGTAAACTTAACTTATGATTTTTATTATAATTACTTTAAACATCTAATAAAATCATGATATTATAACGTTCTTTTCAACACAAATACATATATATCGTTTTAATATGTTGAATTTAAATATTAAAAATACTAATAGCTAAAGTTTAAAAATTTTGATTGCACATACTCCAAAAATATGTTTGTGACCAGAGAGAGTGCTACGTCAACTAATAACATGGTCAGGAGAATTATTTCTGATCAGAGAACTTGAGCTAGGGGTGAAAACGGATCGGATAGTTTTCGACCGATCCGGATGAAAATGGATACGGATTGTGTCGGATCGGATACGAATACGGATTTGTTTTGTCGGATACAGATATAAATACAATAGGCCTGATATCCGGCGAATGCGGATACAAATACGGATTATCCGAATAATACAAAAACGGATATCCGGGATTTCAGCCCAATATTATCTAGCCCAAGTCAGCCTCTCTTATCTCCCCTGCCACTAGCCCAACCTAGCCATAAGCCTCCATTACCATTAGGCATTAGGTTCCTTAGTCATATTAAATTACAAACACCACTAGCAAATATTTATGTTTATTAAAAAATAAATTTAATATTGTCGGTGGATTAAAATTTGTACCGATTAAATTGATGTACTCCCGTTTAAATCATTTGATGCAAATTTAAATACTTAATTAATTTATTAGTCACATGTAAATGGTAGAAATCCATTAAAAATTATTTAGGACTTTAGAAAAAATTAACTGTCACTTGAAGATTTAAAATCTGTACAACGGTATAACTATTGTGGATAAAAATACTTATGTTTGTTTAGATTTCATGAATGTTTTGACAAGATAAACTATTTATGAGTTTTTATTTATTTTGGATGTATAGTTTAAGGGGTTTTTCATGTTCCGATAAATATTCATGACCATATTCATTTCGATTCGTATTCGCCCCATATCTGTATTTGATATTATTCGTATTTGTATTCGTATCCGAGGTATCCGTATTCGTATCCGCATCAGAAAAAATATGAAAACAAATATGATAAAGATATTATCCATCCGTATTCGATCCGTTTGCATCCCTAACTTGAGCATTGTTAACATGTCAAAATCCCTCGGAGAAAACATGTCATATACTACACAATAACACAATGGGTATCCTGCCGTACCGATCCTACGGGATATATTGATATACTTTAATTGCGCATAATTAAAGCATTTCATTCATCCGGTGGGTCTTTTTTTTCTTGACTTTTAGCTTTTAGTTATAGCTTACGAATTTTAGGTTGTTCATGAGATAGAATAAAGATTAACAAAAACTCGCGTGTGGTTTTTGGCCATATAAATAAAGTCGCTACAGTGTGTGCAATTAACTTGTAGTTCCCACTTTGAAAAGATACTCTGTTTAAAAGCTAGTTGCTGTAGAAAAACTAAAAATCAGCTTTTAGAAGCTAAAAAGAACAGGCCTGAAAGAATTTGCTTCGCTTCGCTTTGCTACTCTCTCTTGAGGGTAAAAATACTAATATGTTAATCTGTGCTGATTTGTCCAAATGCACAAATGCAATTTGTAACCTAAAACGATTGGTTAACTTGGTTGCAAATTTATAAAATTCTTTATCTTTTTTGAAATGAACTCAATTCTATTTTTTTTAGGAAACGAGAAAAGAAAAGGAAACTTGAGGGCCCAATTAAATTCTCTGACACAACCTCGAATCTTTTCGAACAAAAACCTCTTCAACGCAGTAGCCTTAAATAAACCTCACAAAAGCCCAACCCAAACCCTAAAACCTCCTCGTCAAACACTACCCGCATGGACTTCACTCGTCGGAAGGTGGCGACGCTTGCCGCTGTTAGAACTGAAAAGAATCCGTATCTGAACTGTGAAAATTGAATACGATTGGAGTATGAGATGAGAAAATAAATAGAAAAGGTAACAAGAACAGGAAGAACACGAGATGAGAAGCAGCTAGGGTTTAGTTCATTCCATAGAGATGATTCCACCTGATACAATCACCAGCTTATATAGCTTGGTCTCTTTTTACCCTAATTCAGAATTACAGTGAGTAAGAATAAAATCAACATTATAGCCACAATGTTTAGCGCGGCCAGTAACAGTAATTACTAGGTTAAATATCCGTCGGATCTTCATAACTTTCCAACTTAACTCGATTTGAGCCCTTCATCCAACATAATGCTTCATAGTTTAGAACTTGCCCCTTAGCTGAATGGTTCTTCAGTTACTCTAAATACTTGAGGTTCCTGACAATATCCCTTCCTTCATATCATACTTGTCCTCAAGTATGGAAGCTTGGGAACACCCGTGTGTTAAAGTCTGCATCCTCCCATATTGCTGCCTCCGGAGGAAGTTTGAGCCATTGAATTAGCCACTGTACCACTGGTTCATTGTTCCTCGGTATCATCTTCCTTTCTAAGATTGCCATAGGAAATACTTTGATATTGCCATTCTTATCTACCAATGATAAATCTAGACTTGGGATAACCTTAGCTCCAATATGTTTCTTTAATTGGCTGACATGGAAAACATGGTGTAACCAGCAACCCTCAGGTAGCAACAACTTATATGCTACCGCTCCAATTCTTTCTAGCACTCTGAAAGGTCCATGGAATTTTGAGTGTAGGTTCAGTGACCTATGCAGACTTAATGAAGTATGCATGTAAGGTTGTATCTTGAGATATATCATGTCCCTCTCTCTCCTTCCTTCTTTTATCAGCATACTTTTTAATCCTCTCTTGAGCTTTAATGAGATTATCCTTTAATGATTTGTGTTGCTAGTTGCCTTCTCTGTAAGATTCCCTTAACGTCTTCATTTTGCGATTCAGGTAATATCCCTTCTTTGACTAGAGGAGGTGGAAACACATACAAGGCTTGAAAAGGTGTCATAGTCAAAGAGGTGTGATAGCTGGTGTTATACCACCAGTCAGCAAGTGACAGCAAACTACTCCATCTTCTAGGACTTGCACATGTCATGCATCTTAGATAATTTTCAAGACATTGATTTACTCTTTCAGTTTGTCTATCTGTTTGCAGATGGTAAGCTATACTAAGCCTTAGTTTGACACCCAAAGACTTAAAAAGTTCTTGCCATAGATTGCTAGTAAAAATTCTATCACTGTCTGTTACTACGATAGCAAACAGACCATGTTATTTCTACACATTGTCAATGAATAGCTTTGTTATTTGTTGTACTGTATTTGGATGGCTCATGGGTACGAAATGTGAATACTTGGTGAATCTATCAACAGCAACTATTATTACCTCCTTATTATCTGAAGATGGAAGGCCTTTAATGAAATCCATAGATATATGTGTTCATGTTGCTTCTGGTACAGGTAAGGTTTGTAGCAAACCTGGATAGGGGATGTGCTCAGCTTTGTTTTTCTGGCAAGTAGCACACTCTTTAACGTAAGCCATCACTGCCTTCTTCATGCCAGACCAATGAAATAGCAATTTGAGCCTTTGATATGTTGCCCTTTCCCCTACATGTCCCCCTAAAGCTGAATCATGAAATGAGGTAATAAGTTGATTTTTGAGTTCAGTGTTTTTTCCTACAACAATCTTTCTCTTATACCTTAGAATACCTCCTTTCAACGAATAGTTAGGCTCGGCATGACGATCCACACTAATTTTGCTTAGCAATTCCTTGCGGTAATCATGATTTTCATAGCTACTGAGAATTTCATTCACCCACATAGGAATAGCAGTGGTGATTGCCACCACTTGGGAAGTGGAAGTAACCTTGGAGAGTGCATCTGTTGCCTTGTTCTTCCTTCCTTTCTTATATTCCACTTTATAGTCATACCCTAGAAGCTTCACTAGCAACTTGTGTTGAATACCTTCAGCCAGTTTCTGCTCTTGAATATACCTCAAGCTTTGCTGATCTGTTCTAATTATCAAAGTGGACCCTGCAAAATAGTGCCTCCATTTCTTGAGAGTGTTATGGACGTATATTGGGGAAGGCATTACAGCAGAAGACGCAAGAGGCCAACCAACTCCGTCCAGGATTAGCAGCCTTCTGAGAATAAGAGTCCAGTTCCTTCACGGAACGGGCTGAGATGAAGTCCTTACAAGTTGATTAGAGATAAGTTGGTTTAGGATTCGGTTTAGGGAAGGGAAGCACCTGTAACTTATAAATAGACCTCCTGCGATTAGACGGGAGGCCAGGAAAGAAATAAAGATTTGCTTCTTCTCCAAAACCCTAATCCTCCCAAAGAGATACCAGCCACGGCAGAACCAGAGGGTTCTCACCGGATTGAGGCGGGTAATCTTCCCTATACTCATCCCTACAATCTGAGGTCTAGAACCAAGGACCATAACAGATTGGTATCAGATTCCATGGCATCGGAAGCACTCACCGCGGAGCTGCGCGACTTGAAGGCGATCCTAAATACGATACTTAAGCGACAGGAAGAACAGGCGAAGCGACAGGAAGAACAGGCGACTGCCCATGCAAACCTGGAGACTGCTGTCTTGGCGATCGAAGGGCGTGTGTCGTCACCAACTCCGGATACCAACTCGGCGAATTCATCCATCCAACGTCCGGCCGTTGATCCTCCTCCGAATCCTAATCCAGGTCGGTTTTACAAAGTGGATTTCCCTTTGTTTGATGGCAATTCAGATCCTTTGGAGTGGTTGGCTCGTTGTGAGCAATTCTTTCGTGGTAATCGCACTCTTGAGGAGGAAAAGGTTTGGCTGGCTACATACCATATGACCGGCATTGCAGCGCAGTGGTATTACAAATTGGAGCGATCGGAAGGGATCCCTACTTGGGCCAGATTCCAGAGCTCTTGCCGTCTGAGGTTTGGACCTCCTTTTCGATCAAACCCAGTGTCAGAACTCGCACTCTTGCGGCAGACAGGATCGGTGGAAGAATATGCACAGAATTTCTATAGAGTGCTTTGTCGCGCTGATAATCTCTCCCCAGAGCATGAAGTTGGATTATTCTTGGCTGGGTTGGGCGACCTTATCAAATCCGATGTGGAATTGCAGAGTCCTTCTTCTTTGGATACTGCAGTCAGTTTAGCCAAAGCTGCGGAGAGACACTACAAGCTATTATACAGCTCTGGATTTCTTCATCGTCAGCCACATTCCAGTTCTCTGCCTTCGGCCACAAAGTTTTCCCCAGCGCAGCGAACGGTCCCGCTCCTGTCCAAGCCACCTGATGTTCCTCTGCTTCCAGCGCCACCATCAGGGACGGCAATACCACCTCAAAGGGCTTTTCGGCGTCTCACACCAGCAGAGATGGCGGATCGTCGACAAAAAGGCCTCTGTTTTAATTGTGATGAGCAATTCTCAAGAGGACATCGTTGCAAACGACTGTATTGGATCGAGATACTGGATGAAGATGATGTTCAGGAGGATGGTATTGGGGATTCCAATCCTCAAATTTCTCTTCACGCACTGACTGGGATTTCTTCAGGGAATACTATGCAAGTAACAGTCCTCCTTAATCATCACAAGTTTTGCGCATTGGTGGATTCAGGATCTACTCATAACTTCATCAGTATGGAAGCTGCTCAACTGGCCGCTATTCCCTTGCAGAATCGCACGGGTATTCAGGTGGCGGTTGCCAATGGGGACAGAATTCCCTGTCCAGGCCTTTGTCCATCTCTGCCGATCACCATTGACCAGGAGGAATTCTCCATCAATTGCTATGCCTTACCACTCCAAGGTTTTGATTTAATCCTAGGTGTTCACTGGCTTCGCACCTTGGGTCCAATTCTGTGGGACTTTTCAAAGCTATCAATGTCCTTCTGGCATCAAGGACACCAAGTCAAGCTGCTGGGTATACCGCAACGGCCATCGTCACGCTTGTTTGCACTCACTGAGTCGACTAAGGAGCTATTGCCGGCCCTCTTGTTGGACTTTCAAGACATATTTCATCACCCTTCTGGATTACCTCCTCAAAGGTTGTTCGACCACCATATTCACCTTCATCCAGGCTCCAAACCGGTAGCAGTTCGTCCCTACCGGTACCCCCATCATCATAAGGATGAGATTGAGAAACAATGCGAAGAGATGTTGTCACAGGGCATCATACGCCCCAGTACCTCCCCTTTCAGTTCACCTGTGATTTTGGTCAAAAAGAAGGATAATTCATGGCGGATGTGCGTGGACTACCGTGCTCTTAATGCCCAGACTATCAAGGATAAATTTCCTATTCCGGTTGTTGTGAGTTGCTGGACGAACTGAAGCATGCTAGATACTTTACAAAATTGGATTTGCGCTCAGGCTATCACCAGGTCAGAATGTATCCGGATGATATCCATATGACAGCCTTCAGGACGCATAATGGCCACTTTGAATATCTGGTGTTGCCCTTCGGTCTCTCTAATGCTCCAGCAACTTTCCAGGCTATTATGAATGCTATTCTTCAACCGTACCTTCGCAAGTTTGTGTTGGTCTTCTTTGACGATATCCTCATATTCAGTCCATCTTGGGCGGAACATTTGTGCCACATCAGAACAGTTTTCGGCCTTCTGCGACATCATCAACTCTTCCTCAAGCAATCCAAATGTTCTTTTGGCACAACCTCAGTTTCATACCTAGGGCATGTGGTCTCAGCAGAGGGGGTTTCCATGGATCCATCCAAAGTACATGACATTCAGCAATGGCCGATTCCTACCTCACCTCGCCAATTGAGGGGTTTTCTGGGATTAGCAGGATATTACCGTAAGTTTATAGGAAACTTTGGATCTATTGCTGCACCTCTGACACAGTTGCTCACCAAGGAGGGTTTCTCTTGGTCCCGAGACGCAAGTGAGGCATTCACTGCCCTAAAGGACGCTCTCTGTCAGCCATCCTTCTTGACCCTCCCAGACTTCACAACACCCTTTATAGTTGAATGTGACGCTTCAGGCAGCGGATTTGGGGCTGTACTCCATCAGGGCGCTAAACCTATTGCTTTCTTCAGCCGGGCAATTCCTCCACACCATGCCAAGTTAGCTGCGTATGAACGTGAACTCATTGGTTGGTCAAAGCTGTTCATCACTGGCGTCACTATCTCTGGGGCAAGGCATTCGTGGTGCGAACTGACCATTATAGCCTGAAATTCCTGCTGGATCAGAGACTAAACACCATCCCACAACACCACTGGGTCAGCAAACTATTCGGATTCGATTTTCAAATTGAATTCAAGCCTGGGCGCACCAATATAGTCGCTGATGCATTGTCTCGCCGCGATGAACACATGACCTTATCGGCCATCTCAATGCCGAATTTTCAGTTGCTGACTCAACTCAAAGAAGAACTCTGTTCATTGCCGGAAATTCAAACGCTTCAATCCCAGTGGGCATCTCAAGACCTTCCGCCACATTGGTCCTATGTTGACGGGTTCTTTCTGTACAATGGGCGGATTTTCATCCCCACTTCGTCAGCCTATGTACAGCAGGTTATATCAGCGTACCACGCCATCGGGCATGAAGGAATCCAGAAGTCATTGCACCGCATCCGAAAGGACTTCTATATACCTCAACTCAAAAAGCTGGTTCGGGATCATGTGACCTGCTGTGTTACTTGTCAACGCAACAAAGGGGATCACCTTCATCCTGCAGGTCTGCTACAACCTTTGCCCATTCCACATCAGATTTGGTCGCACATCTCCATGGATTTCATTGAGGGGTTCCCTCGCGTACACGGGAAATCTGTCGTCTTGACGGTGGTAGACAGATTCTCTAAATACGCTCATTTTGTTCCATTGGCACACCCTTATACGGCGCAGTCGGTGGCCAATGCATTCTTTGATGCCATAGTTCGCCTCCATGGTTTTCCCGAGTCAATTGTCAGTGACAGGGATACCATCTTTACTAGTAACTTTTGGAAAGAGCTATTCAAACTGGCCGGTGTGTCTCTAGACATGACATCCGCTTTCCATCCGCAAGCGGACGGCCAGAGCGAAGTTGTCAATCGCACCATTGAGATGTATCTTCGTTGTCTCAGTGGTGACCATCCTCGTCATTGGGTTCGATGGCTTCCGTGGGCGGAATTTTGCTACAATACTTCGTATCATTCAGCCCTCCGCTGTACGCCATTCCAGGTTGTTTATGGACGGTCTCCACCAGCGGTGATTCCTTACAAAGAGGGTACCACTCAAAATTCTGCGGTGGAGGCAAATCTACGCTCTCGGGATGAATTTCTCCTGGAAATCAGAGATCGGTTATCACTAGCTCAACAGCGCATGAAGGACTTTTACGACAAGCACCATCGGGAGGTTGAATTTGCAGCGGGCCAATGGGTTTTACTCAAACTGCATCATCGGCAAGCCGTGGGTATCACAGCAAAGCTCTCCAAATTGTCGCCCAAGTTTTATGGCCCTTATCAAATCATCGAACGAGTGGGTTCAGTGGCATATAAACTTCAACTGCCTCCCTCGGCTAGACTTCACAATGTGTTCCATGTAGCTTTTACGAAGAACTTGCGGTGATCCACCTTCCACACCGCCAAGATTGCGGACATCCTACGGTCGGTGTGCAGGCGCCCTCCACGATTGTCCGCTCCGTCTTCATAAAGATCGTTGGAAGTTCTTGTTCAATGGGTGACCAACCGTCCGGCTTCTTGGGTTCCAGTTCAAGACTTCAAGAGGCACTACCCCACTTCCGGCTCGAGGACGAGCTGTTTCCGCGAGGGAAATGTTATGGGCGTATATTGGGAAGGCATTACAGCGAGAAGGCGCAAGAGCCAACCAACTCCGTCGAGATTAGCGACCTTCTCGAGAATAAGAGTCGGTTCCTTCACGGAATGGGCTGAGATGAAGTCCTTACAAGTTGATTAGAGATAAGTTGGTTTAGGATTCGGTTTAGGAAGGAAGCACTGTAACTTATAAATAGACCTCCTGCGATTAGGCGGGAGGCCGGAAAGAAATAAAGATTTGCTTCTTCTTCAAAACCCTAATCCTCCCAAAGAGATACCACCACAGCGAGAACAGGAGGGTTCTCACCGGATTGAGGCGGGTAATCTTCCCTATACTCATCCCTACAATCTGAGGTCTAGAACCAAGGACCATAACAGAGAGCTTCTAATATTGCAAGAGCTTCCTTGTCATATGTGGAATAGGCAATTGCTCTTGGACTTAGAGCCATACTTAGATAAGCAATAGGCCTTCCTTCTTGCATCAATACTGCACCTAGTTCATATCCACTTCCATTAGCCTCAAAAATGAAAGGTTGAGAGTAGTTAGGTAGTCTTAGAACTGGTGCCATTGTCATTACTTTCTTTAGTTTGTTAAATGCTATTTTCTGTTCTTCTAACCAAACAAATGAATTCTTTTTTAGAGCATTGAAAAGAGGATTATAGATAACTCCATAACATTGGATGAACCTCTTATAGTATCTTGTCAAACCTAAGAACCCCCTAAGTTGAGTCACATTGCTGGGTTGGGTCACTGCACAATAGCTTCAATTTTTGTTGGATCTGTAGCTTATTCTAGTACTAGCCAAGAACCCGCACGTTGTTACAGGAACAATAAAGGCCCAACAGAAACAAGTACATAGAAGAACCAATTCACATCAATTTCAACTCATATGAGACTCAGAACATATCATTAAAGAAGCATATCACTTGTTCTCTGTTAAATTTCAATAGGGCAAGTGAACATATTAATTCAATGAATCTCAGTAAGTCGACGTGCTATATTGTACAATTTGATCTTCTCTTAGAATAATAAAATAATCGCTCCCATTGTGTTTGGAACAAGAATGAAGATGAAAGCTGAAACCACTTGAAAAAAGAGACCAAGAGATAGATTTTGACCAAGAGTAGGATTACTGAGCTAAGTCTCCTCCACCATTGTTCTCATCAATTTCTTCTACATCATGCTTGGCGGTCCTCAGCCACAATTTCTTTCATTAACTGCTATCTCACCGATGGCACTTACACTACTTAAAAGTCGATTTCCAGACAATCACAGTGCAATTAATCACACGGTCAGTTTTCTGTCTATCCACATCCAAAGTTAACATTTCAGCCAAGTCAAAATTAGATATCTTTGGGTTCATATCATACTATTAACAGCAAATGGTATCTTACAATTCAAGATCACTTCCACTTTTTTAGAACACCTATATATTATCAACTTGTACAAGGGACCGCAGGCACACTGTTTTAAGCCTCAAAGTGAATAGAGATTTCATAGATCGTGGTATCTAGTTATTACCTGTGTGTGTGAAGATTGACCTCTCCTCTGTTCAAATGTCGCACCCAGGTACGGGTGGTGTCTACTACATAACCCAGGTTAACAAATCCTTGTAGAAATGTTCTTGAATTGATTTGAGTCCATTTTTCCCGCTAATGATCTCTAGCACTATGACACCAAAGCTATACACATCTGTCTTGATCGAGAAGACACCTTCGCGCATATATTCTGGAGCGACAAATCCACTGAAAGATCAATGACAAAACAATTAAACTCAAAATCAGTTATTCTGTAGACAAGCTAGAAAGGAGCATAAAGGAGTTTATGGATTTTTTTGGTAGTACATGGCACCAAGCCGCCAATACAACATCTTACATTGAGCCTATCACACGGTTAGTTTTCTGTCTATCCACACCTGAAGTTATCATTTCAGCCAAGTCAAAATTAGATATCTTTGGGTTCATATCCGAATCCAAGAGAATGTTGCTTAGTTTCAGATCTCTGTGGATAATGCGTATCCTAGGGTGGTTGTGAAGATAATCTGCACCGTGTGTTATCCCTTCAATTATTCGGAAGCGTGACGGCCAGTCAAGTGCCAACCCTGCTCTCGTGCGCCCTACAAATTAGATCATCACTTCATCAGTGACACATATAGAGAGCAAGTTTAATTTGTGATCAATTAGAACCTGTCCAGGATTAAATGGACTTGGAATATGCAAGACTTCAGAGTGAAGACATGCCAAAATGACATCCTCCAGGCTCCCGTTTTGCATGTATTCGTAGACCGAAACCCTCTCACTTCGTTCAACGCAATATCCCATGAGTTTGACTATGTTTGCAAGCTGAATCTCCGAAAGGATCTTGATTTCATTCTTAAATAGCTCATATTCATTCACATATTCAGGTAGTTGTTGCCTTGAAACTAAAAGCCTTTTGGTAGTAAGGTCACTCCCATGTAGTCGACCCTGAAAATTAAGGTGTAAACATACAACAGTAATTTCAGAATTCAGAATCTGAATTTCAAATCATTATAAACCATGATGTATAGCAATTCCCCTTAAATATATATTTGCACAAGAGCATCCGGGGGCAGGTGAGTGTTCCGCTGGCGACAGCATCCAGGAGGAATAGAAGACAATCGGTGCTGGGCTGAGTTGGGAGGGATAGGGGTGGCTTATGGCAGCGCTAAGGAGAGGTCGGTTTTCCTCAAGGAAAGGTGAGGACGGGGGAAGGCAAACTGAGAGGTGGCAAAATCCTCCTCGATCCAACCCAAATTAGCCTCCTCCCAGTACTGGCTGGGGGTGGAGAAGGGCGCGCCGACCTGGAATGCAGCTAGGGAGAAGAAGTGCTCCATTAGAGTAGTCCCCCTCCTAGTACTGACCAAGCAACTCAAGAGTATTAACCAGAAGAGTGGCAAAAAAGGCAAGGAAGCCAAGAACAAAGGTAAAATCCGTGCTGACAAGAAAACATTACAATCGAACAACATGAGCTTGCTTGCAACCTGTGTTAACAAATTAAATCCTCCCTAAAAATCCAATGGATACACATTTTGGGATCAAGAAACACCAAGCTAGGAGAGGAGATGAGAATAAAAGAGAGAACCAAATCAATCCAAGTGATGAAACAATGTTGCACACCCTCTTACGCCGAGCCTACGGCGCCACATGCAACTATGCGAGCAATAAGCTTCCAAGAAACGTGCCCAAATAGTGCGGCTTGGCTTGGAGTGGCCAGCGAAGAGGGCCAAAGAAATGAGTGAGAAGTTGAGTTCTTTGACTTCATGCACACCTTGCAAGGAGGCCATGGCGCTGATCTCCAACGGGATGGGCCCAGAGAAGTTGTTGACGTCGAGGTAGATGTCGGTGAGCTGGGTGAGGTTGGCGAGCTCCCGGGGCACGCCACCGCGGAGTGCGTTGTAGTGTACATAGAGGCCGGTGACCGACAGGCGCCTTGCCACAACCAGGGAGAGCATCCCCACCACGGCCAGGGAAAGCATCCCTGCTAGGCCCTTCCCCTGCAGTGAGATGTTGGTGACCTTGCCGCGGCCATCGCAGGCCACGCCCTCGAACCTGCCTATGCCGCAGGGTCCCACCCTGGCACCGTCGGCTCAACGTGAGACGTGGCGGTGGTGTGAGGTGCCCTCGGCTGGGGATGGAGAAGGGCGTGTCAGTCTGGAGTGCGGCGGCGGTGATGTGAGGTGTGCGGCATGTGAGGATCTACCACGGAGGGGAGGTGGTTTGCGGGTGATGAGAGGGCGTCGTGGGTAGCGGTTGAGAGAAGCCTACGCGTGTGGTGATCGTGAGATTGGACGGGAAGAGTTAAAAGAGAAAGGACGGCTGAGGAGAACTAAGGAAGAACGTATCAACCATTAACTCGTATTTTTAAGGAGTAGAGAAAGGGTGGGAGAGGCCGTACCAACCACCAACTCCTTCTTTTTAAGGAGTAAAGATGAATATATTGGACACAGAAAGGATGCAGTTGAATGTGATTTCTGCTACCGACATGGTTGTCACGGCGACCTTGGTGACCACGACGCCTAAGGGATGCCAGGACGCCTAGTCGTCCAGGCAGGCGCCTAGTCATCCTCTAGGCGATGTTAGGCGAGCTAAGGTGGTTCACTTGATGAGTAACTAACTACTTAACTAAAACTGCAAATTAGAGATAGGTCAATAGCAATTGCATACCTAATACCTTGATGAGCCTGCCATTCTTTTGCTCTTTTTGCAGGTAGCCAAGCACCCCTCATCCAAGATGAAGTTGTAGAGAGAAACAATAGAGAGTGGCTTCAGAAGAATAAGATCAAAGCCATTGAAACCATATGTTCCTGCCATTGAGAAAGATAGCAAATATTAGAATATAAAGTTGTAAAATAGTTACCCAGTATTGAGCAATTGAGTATTGACTGTTGTAATTTCATATTTGTAAACTTGAAATGATGAAATCAAATAAGCTTTTGAGTTGAAACTGAAAGCAAAAACTAGCTTAACATTGCCAGGATAGACTCATCGCATAGTACTACTACTGCATAGTGCACCACAAAGTTAAAGAGTCAAAGCCTCAAAGGCAAACAAAGTTACAAAACAACTACAACTCTAGTCGGTAGCGTACACACTTGAGCATACCGCAAGCTTCCGATAGTGAAGCATATGGAACGCTTTCATTTGATCGATCTCATATTGGTTCTGGGGCATTGAAATTCCCCATACACTGTCGCCCTTGACTATAGGAGCGGTGAAGGCTTACAATTTTGCATACTATATTTCTTTAGAATCTTTTCTAAGTATGCCTTTTGTGATAAACCTAAAACCCCTTAGTTCTATCTCGGTGAATCTCTATTCCCGTCTGACAAGCTTCACCAAGATCCTTCATATCAAAATTCGAGGACAAGAACTTCTTTGTCTCCGATAATAGGCTAACATCACTACTAGCAAGTAAGATGTCATCCACATACGGGATTAGGAAAATGTATTTCCCATTCTTAAACTTTGCATAAACGCAATTGTCCTCTACATTTTCCTTGAACCCAAAACTTCTTATTGTACAATCAAACTTCAAGTACCACTTGCCTTGATGCTTGTTTCAATCAGTAAATGGATTTCTTGGTAGGCATCCCATCGTTCTTTTCCTTCCACAACAAAACCTTTCGGTTGTGCCATGTAAACATTTTCCTCCAAATCCCCATTTAGGAACGCCGTCTTTACATCCATCGATGCAATTCTAAATCATAATGAGCTACAAGCGCCATTATTATTCTAAAAGAATCTTTACGAGGTGGAGAAAATGTCTCATTGTAATCTATGCCTTCTCTTTGCGTAAAGCCCTTTGCCACAAGTCGCACTTTAAATCTTTCTATATTCCTCTAGAGTCATGTTTTGTTTTGTAGACCCATTTCTGACCTCACTGTCTTGGCTCCTTTAGGAATAGTTTCTAAGTCCCAAACACCGTTGGTGCTCATTGACTTTATTTCATCTGCATAGCTTCAAGCCACTTGGATGAATGGCGCTTCTCATGGCTTCTTCAAAAGAGGTGGGATCACCCTCCATTTGAAAATCCTCGATTTCATAGACTTCGTAATCATTAGGGATAGCTGATCTCCATCAAGGCATCAACAATTATAATCTGAAGTTGCATCATCTTCCCCATGGCCTGCACCACCACTTTGTGCATTGTCATGAATAAGAGTAGGAGGAGATTTGCCATAGTCATCTTCAATCTCTTCATCATCCATCTCAAAATCTTCATTAAGCTTGTCACCTCTCCTGCCTCCTTCCTCTTCAACCAGCCTTGTGCTTGAACCTAAAGCATCACCACGGCATCATATGGCCTCCTTCCTCTTCAACCAGCCTTGTGCTTGAACCTGTAGCATCACCACGGCATCACATGTTAGCAAGTAGCAACACTAGCAGTCTAGCACACACATCAGTACAAGACCACAATAGTACATTCTACAACTAGCAACACTATCAAACAGTAGTGAATGAAGCACATAGCAGTAGTAGTGAATGAAGCATAGTAGCAGACTGGTAGCAGCACAAGACACAGGTAGCACCGTAGCAGTTCAAAGATCTTGGTAGCAGTGGGGGAAGTAGAGGAGAAGCAGATGGAGGGAGGTGGCATTGCAGCCTGCAGGAGCATGAGAGGGAGGCGGCACGGCGGGAGCACGGGAGGGAGGTAGGGAGTGGCGGCAGGCGCTGCCAGAGTGCGGGAGGGAGGGAGACAACACGGCCGGAGCACGGGATGGAGGGAGTAGCCGAGGAGGGAGTGAAGGTCAGAGAGGAGAGGGCGTACCTGGCGGTTAGGAGCTGGCGCGATGATGCAGAGGGGCGGCGACGGCTAGTTGATTGCTAGGGTTCGAGGCATTCGGCAGTCGGCACTTCAGCTCTGGCTTCAGGCCTTTCCCAATCGAGCAACCCAAGTAAACCCTTTGACTTCGGGCCTTATGCTCAAGCAGACTCGATAAGGCGCCTGCCTAGACCAACGCCATGGACGCCTCGTCGACGTCGGGATGCCTCAGCCACCAGGGTGCCCGCCTAGCTAGCTAGCCAAGGTGAGGTGCTCCTCCCTGGCATCTCCACTGTTGCGCCTGGACGCCAAGGTGACGCCGTGACAACAGTGGCTGCCGGCGAATGGCCGTGTGCTTGCCATTCACATTCTTTGGTGTCTTATGGTTCAAATCTGTTCATGTTTGGGGGTCATGATGGTCAACGGGCACTGAATGATTTCTATAGTTTTGATATAACAACACGTAGGTGAAACAAAGAACACACTAGTGGGAGAACTCCATCCCCTAGATTTTCACATTGCATGTTCATCTACAAACACTATCTTGGGGTACTTGGTGGTAGCCCTGTCAGGAAACAATCAAGAAGTTGCATTGCTAAACTTAAAGCAGAGAGTCTGGTTCCATGTCTCCATTCCATCACTAGGTCAATGCCTCTGTATCCATAGCTCATCGGTTGTCACTGTCTCACTAATGATGATGGTTGTCACTGTCTCACTGATGATGATCTTCTTGTTATAGGTGGCGGTGCATCTTGCTATGCATTTGGAACCAAATTCAATCAGCCAGTAAAAATTGGTCTTCATTTGCTGGAGTCAGTATTTGAACTTGCTTACAAGGAAATGACATGGTTGTACAAAATTGTGATGCAATATCTACCATGGATTTACACTGACATGAACAAAATGACACCTTTCTTACTAATGTGAATTCAATGGTTGACACTGCTGCTAATGGTTTTGTTGATTCAGATCCTCTAGTTCTTCAACTGAAAAAGAAGTATGCCAAATTAGCGAAAGACATTCTGAGAAAGTTTGGATGGTTGGACCTTACAAGAAAAGTTCGAGTGACCCAGGATAACATCCATGTTCTTTTTCCTGTTAGTAAAACTTTTCATACCCTAATCACTGGTGAGAATTCCAAGATGCTATATGATGATTCATGTATCTCTGAAGAACTATTGGCATGTCCTGAAAAGAAGCTTGTTGGAGCTAGCATTTCTCTTCATAAAGCATTGGAAATTTTGCTGTTGTGTCATGGATCCTTTTTGAAAGATGAACTAGCCCTCAGCCGAAAAGCTTCTAAATCTCCTCAAACCATCATGAAAGAACTTGTATCTTCTCTATTGGAAAGAAAAGGAATGTCCTCTCAGTTGTTGGAGCAGCTGCCAGCTAGGTTTGTTCTCATTGACCTGTTATCATTATGAAAAGTATAGAAGCCTACTTTAAAAAATAATAAAATATGTCTTATCTGGGCCTGTTGATTGCTGAAATTTCATTTTTGATGTCTAGGTGGGGAAACACTCGGTGATATCACTGTGCGTCCAAAGACATGTTTTAAGGACCCATTGTGGGAATCGGTTAGAGAGGAACTTTGGCCACTAGTTGCCAAGTCACTCGGGACGCAACGTCCTGCACGCCAAGTAAGTTAAGTATGAACTCTCAACTGCTAAGTGACAGGAAAATGATTGGGATCTGAAGCTAGAATAATTGCATGCCATATATTAAAGGAATTGATTATTTGTGTTGACTGAATGAATAGGGTTATATGCTTTTGTTACTATTAGAGAATATCATACCCTGTCATGTACATATGGTCTGTCCCATGCTTTAAACACATCCTGATGTAAGCTACTGCTTATCTAATAACTTGTAACATCCATGTAGTTACCCTACCAGTTTGAAAGCAATTCCTTCTTTTGAGGATGCTCCTTTTGTCTCCTCTTTTTTGCAGGGCAAATCATGCCAAATGGCACAAGAGATAGCACGCTAGATCTTCTCGTGGGCGATAACGGGTGGGTAACTCGTTATGAAAATGGCATCCGTTATTCGCTTGATGCAACACAATGCATGTTTTCTTCTGGTAATCGCTCTGAGAAGCTTCGTATGGGACAGCTTGATTGTAGAGATGAAGTGGTTGTGGACTTATTTGCTGGAATTGGATACTCCGTACTCCCATTTCTTGTGAAGTATGTGTGAGACCATGTGGAGGTCACCCTATGGTTGTGATGAGTAATTAACTCTTGATCTAGAAAGATTGAATTTGGTTTTTGAGGTTTGAGAGGAGAATGGCTCTCTCTGTTGGGATTTAAGCCCTTGCGACCTGCTCGGCAGTTAGGCTTACGACCATATGGTCGAAAGGGGCATTTACGACTTGGTAGACGTAATCGGGCTTACAACTTGGTGTTCAGCAGAGTCTCTACGACTTGGTAGTCATAGGCGATCGACTTGGTAGTCATAGGAGGCATTTGATTAGTGGTCGGAAGCTTTTATGACCACATTGTGCTGATTCTGCAATGTCTCAAGCCTTTTCAAGTGGTCGGTCTCTACATTGGTCATGGTCGGAAGTTAGCAGAAGATTCTACGACCACGTTGATACCGGCTGGAAGTTTTACGACCACATTGTCAGCGGTCAGAAGCCGGAAATCAAGTTTACGACCTCTGTGTTGCCATTCGAAAGCCATTTACTATCACATCGTCCTTGGTCGGAACCTGGTAGATGCGTTTTCGAGTGGTCGGAAGGCTTTACGACCACTCTGGCCGAGGTCGAAGGCCACCAGGACTGTTTACGACCACGTTGTGGTGTTTTCGACCACTCTAGCCGTGGTCGAAGGCCACCAGGATCGTTTACGACCACGTTGTGGTGTTTACGACCACTCTGGCCGTGGTCGAAGGCCACCAGGATCGTTTACGACCACTCTGGCCGTGGTCGAAGGCCAAAAGGACCGTTTACGACCACACTGTGGCGTCTACGACCACTCTGGCCGTGGTTGGAGGTCACCCGGGAAGTTTACGACCAATTTGGCCATGGTCATAGGTCACCAGGAGGGTTTACGACCATGTAGTGTCGTTTACGACCACTCTGGCCGTGTTCGAACGCAGCTACGACCACGTTGGCAGTGGTCGGAAGTCGTAAATCGAAGCCACGACCTCTGCGGTCGGAAGTCGGCGTTGTAGCTTACGACCACGTTAAGAAGTCGACAGGTTACGACCATGTTATCGAGTACTGTGGTCAGTAGTCGGCGCTGTGGTTTACGACTATGTTGAGTAGTCGGTGGCTTACAACCACGTTATCGCGAGAAGTGGTTGGAAGTCGAGGCTTCGACCGCTGCGATCGATAGTCGGCAGACTTCGACCACGATCACGTGGGAAGTCGGCAGACTTTGACCACGTTGTGAGGCGGTCGAACGTGGTCGTAGCTCAGTCGGCTATGGTCGGACCTGGTCAAATGCGGTCGAACGTGGTCGTAGCGCTATTGGACGTGGTCGAAAGTGGTCGATATCGGTCGGTTATAGTCGTAGCACTGCCAGACGCGGTCGGACGTGGTCGGAAGCCCTCGGTAGCGGTCTTAACGCAGTTGGGCGCGGTCAGTTGCGGTCGTAAGCGGTCGGACTGACTTGGGACTTGGTCGGTTGTGGTCGGAAGGGCATGTAAGCAGTCGGACATGCTCGGGACGAGGTCGGTAGTAGTCGGAAGTGCCCCGAAGTAGACGTAACACTTGGAAACCGGTCGTATGGCTTCTTGGGGCGGTCGTAACCACCGGTAATCGGTCGTATGGACTGCTGGCATGGTCGTAACGACTTGGGTTGAGGTCGTAGGCTTTGAGTGTTGCTTGTTGTGTGATCTCAACCGGTCGTAAGTTGGTACGACCTGGTTGGGTGAGTTGGAGCCAAAGCTAGCGATGGTCGTAGCGGTGTTGTGTGTGGTCGTAGGCTGCAGGAAGGCTCTTGTGAGCTCGAGGGTTTTTCTGTTCTGTGCAATAGAGTGGTCGTATGAGGTCTAGACTTTGTGCGATAAAGTCATAGCAGCTAGCATTGGTCGTGGCTTGTGTTTGCATGGTCGTAGCGAGCTTTGGAGAGGTCGTGATGACATGCTGTGTGGTCGAAGGCTACTGGGATGTCTTCTAGGGCATCGACCACTTCATATGTTGAGCATTCGGGTGGTCATAGGGGGTTTACGACCAGGTGTTGTGCTGTGATACTTGTGCTGATTGATGGTCTGCTTGTTTTGTGCAGTGCTATGTGACGGTTTGCTTGTCTATGTGGATGCAGGACTTAGAGACTAGTCGTGGCAAGGCATGAGAGGACCGGACTAGGCACGGGAGGTGCTGAGGTCGAGAGCGGTCGGGAGATGCCAAAGACGATGAGGCAGGCAAAGTGGTTGTAAGCCGGGAGATGAGGAACCAGAGCAGGAGCTACTGGAGGTGGACACGACGGGCAACAACGAGGTGGACCGGGACTAGGCTCAGGGAGGAGCTGAGGTCCAGACGGTCAGGAGGCCGGGTGCGGTCGTGCGCAGTGGAACAGACCGGGACTAGGCTCAGGAGGAGTTGGAGGTCCGATCGGTCAGAGGCAGGCGCGGTCGTGCGCCACGGAACGGACCGAGACTAGGCTTTAGAGGAGTCAGAGGTCTGATCGGTTGGAGGCAGGCGTGGACATGCAGAGAGCAGGGACAACTTCTCCAATGGCTCGACCTCGATCCACTGGGAGAAGCACTTGATGTTCCACAAGCTCCTCCTCCTCGGACCAGCAAGGTCAGGCTCAACCAGTGGTGTGAGGCATTCGGGTTGTGCCGCCCCAAGCATGGTCGGTCCCTTGTTCCTCTCATCGACGTGCTTCCTAGTGTGCTCATCAAACAACACCCATAAAACGTCAAATTTATGCTACTGGTCTGCATAGCCAAATTCTTGAACAACTTCATCAATGGTTGCTTCGGGAACTACTTGAAGAAGTTGGCCCCCAGGTGGCGAATGCACCATCTGTTCCTCATATCCAACCAAGGAAACGACTCCTCAGTGTCTTGCTAAAGTTTTCTTATGGCCTTCACCATTCCGGCATGGCAATCATGAATTACGCACACACTAGGATGAGCTCCGATAACTCCCACCCTCGAATGTCGAAGGAATCACAACTAGCTACCATAATTCTCACTTTCAATGAATGCAATGGCCAAAGGCAGAATTTGATTGTTGCCATCAATGCCAATGGCCGTAAGGATCTGGCTTTTGTATTTGCATGTTCTTCTCCACTATCTCTCCATACATCAAATTGGCTATGAAGGCGAACATTAGGTTACAATGTCTCGGCAAAACACTACTGAGAATGCATGAATGTGGCTCCACCTTCGAGACAATCTAGTGAGTCTCATACTTCAGTCTACGTCCATGCACTCACCAAAGACAACTAGCTTGCTTGCACATCACGGTGTATTGCTCCTGGCTAGATTTGATGACCCAAATCATTCGGTGCATGGACAGGGCCCACAGCTTAATGGCATCCTGCAATGATATCTTATCAGCAAACATTGAGTACAACCGAACCTCTGTGCCATGGTACTCCCACGGTGATTTGTGCTCGTTATGCGTAGTAACACCCTCAGCGTCAAACATATTCCATTCCTAGGGGATGGGAGCTTCATTCTCATCGAAACTATCTTCATCGTCCTCCTGTACAGCTTCCTCTTTAGTCTAGGCCATCCGGTCATGCTCTCCATTTGATACAATATGTGCTCCATATGCTCCCCTTCATCAGGCTGTCATGTAGGTTCAACATGCGGTGACCGATCTTTCTCTCCTACATCTATCACATCGGCCTCGTCACGAGCAACATCCTCCGCAACCTCGTAACACTGACCTCCGGGTCCTCCTCTTGACCAACATGCTGGGTGCCCGAGCTGCTCCCACCACCCGGATGATAGCCGTCAGTAGAGCCTTGTACAATTTCTTTTGGGTATGCTTGCACAAATAGCACGCACTCATATCCACGGTGCCGGCAGCCTTCGACAAAACCCTTCCATACAACAGTATGCATCAATCTTCTCAACTCCCATCTAATGTGCGTGGAAAACTGGCTCCAAAGCCCTTCTATGACGACGCTGCACACCTCAAAATCCAAGAAGAAGCTGCATGTGAGCCAGTGCATCACATCTGCGATTCGAGCATTCTCGCCGTCCGGGAGTACGAGAGTGGCTTGCGCAAAACTGCTTAAGTCAACACCATTCGGACTTTCACGAATGACGTCGACACCATAATGCACTTTCAGTGTAGTGGATATCAGCATTGTTGATGTCTGTCTACAAATTTTTTTAATATTGCAACTAGTCAAATCGCATCGCACATTATGTAACTACTGTTGTACTATAATTTACATTACGGTCATTCGCCTATCGTGAACAACTACACTACAGCATGGTTAAGGCGTCATTCATTCCCTAAGTCAGAGGCCACGATTAACGTGCGGACATCTTCATATCGGTTAATTTTCTCTCATGGCTTAACCCCCTCCTCATTCTCACCAATACCGCTCCCTTTCCCCTGCCCTAGTACGCATTAACTCCCTATATGCTTCAACGCACACCGCCGCCGCTCTTCTCTCTCTACTCGAACTCTCGCCTACTATACATAATTCCTAATACTAATAGGTTGCGAGGATTTACATGACGTTGAAAAAATTAATTAAATAATTAAGTATGCGACATACTAATTTAAATGCTAATATACCAGTTTTAAGGATAAGCATGAATCTTGAATGTACTTACGATATTAAATTCATTCCTAATTAATCATAAATGTTGTCTAATAATATTTTGCATTTTCACATGACTAACCAATTTTTTCCCACTACTCTAACATACCACGGGATCCTCCCAATTAAATATTCACAACAAAACACCAACCGAATTTATACTATGCTTTTCAACAATTATAATTTTCTACGGATGCTAATTTTACACTAAGCAAACTATTTACGTAATACAAAAAAAAATTGACTAAAATATAGCAAAATTTTTATCTTGTAGAAGTAGCGGAACCTCCTCTCTACCTTATCCCTCTCCTCTCCTCTGTCTTTTTCTTCCCTCTCATCTCTTCTTCTTTCTTCCCCTTCTCTTCTTTCTCTTCTTTTTCGCTCGGCGTCAGCGGATGGAGGTTGCGCTCAGCCGAGCGGCCGATTATATATTGCAACCAATCGCTGTACCCTTAGACGACAAAAGGTCCAGTCGCTTGACCATTGAACAACAGGGTCCAGTCTCCTGACCGTTGGGCTACTGCATTCATGTCGCCCAACGGATCACCTACTATCTGCGTGTCGCTCGACTAGGGATGGCAATCGGGCGCGGTGGGTACGGGTAGTGGTCGCCCATACCCGTACCTGCGACCCCGATTTACGCCCACAGGCATACCTGTGAAAGACAATGGGTGAAGAACCTCGCCCATACTCGTCGCCCCTGAGCATGCCCGTTTACCTACGAACTGAGAATCACTATCTGAGAGTTGAACTAATGATAGATACATATAAGTAACAGCTGTTGCTAGGAAATATAATAGCTATCAAAAAAGTTTATAATAATCAATAGCAATTAGAGATATGCAAAAGTTTATAACAATCAATAGCAATTAGAGATATTGCTATGGCTACGCCACCTATCAATCTATATCGTGGGTAAACGGGTGGGACGGGTACAGTGAAGCTTACCCATATCCGTGCCAGTTTACCCAACGGGTAGAGTGTCCCCCCCTAAATTTCTATACCCGTGGGTAAAGAAAATATCTTATACCCGGCTCCATTAGGGTATTTACCTACGAATATACGGATAAATAGGCACAATTGCCATCCTTATGCTCGACGGTTGAACGACTGGAGGCTATTTCTGTAAAAAAAATTAAAACGTGGTTATATTTCTGTATTTTTAAATAAAAATGGATTATTTATAAAAAAGCAAAATTGTGACGCAAAAAATGCTCTTTTATTAGATGTACTTGCATAAGCGAACTTACAAAACGAAGGACGTTGAAAACACACGAGAAACACAATACACCGGCAAAGCCAGAAGATATACACAATCATCTCAACAATGCAAATGCAACGTCCAGAGTAAACTTTTATCCGTGGACTACCAATCATGAAAAAAGAACGAAGAAAAATTACTAATGTAATGGTACATGATTTCTACAAGCAAACTGACTACTTGAGCCTCATAGGCTGCTGCATCCCTCCTCTCATCATAGCGCAAAATTCCTCGTAGTTAATCCTCCCATCCTGTAATACCCAAAAGAACACCATCAAGAAGATGGAAGGAACAAACAGTGTAGCTGAAAAAAATGGATAATTTGTGAACTTACATTATCTGTGTCAACTTCTGATATAATGTCCTTTATGGTACTTGCATCGCCCATTTCATGCTCGATCAAAGCAGATTCCAGTTCATCTCTCGTGATGAAGCTGCATAAAATCAAGGTAACACTCTATGTCAAAACTGTACAACTATCTTTTGTTTAAAATCATGGTATTAGACTAGTGAGCAGCTACTGTTAATAAAATGTGAAACTGTGAGAACTGATACATCATCATGTATCAAAGACAAGATTTGATGATCATGTATCAGACAAGATTTGACAAAAGACAAACACTGTAACTTGTGACAGTCAATTTTTGTGAAGTGACAGTTTAGAATACTCACCCACTGTTGTCTTTGTCAAAATACTGGAATGCCTTAAACAAATGCTCATCTTTTTCGAGCTTGTGTCTATGCATTGTGGCTGTGATGAATTCAACATAGTCAATGGATCCATTGCCGTCCACATCAGCCTGGAATGGGTCAGAAGGTAAGCACACAAACTCAAGAAAGTCAAGGTTCGAAAACATACTGTAATAGTTCAGGATTGGTGCATACAGCATCCATCAACTGCTTTACTTCGGTCTCTGACAGCTTTGATCCAAGTTTGGCTAACCCTGCTTTGAGTTCTTCATATGTGATAGTCCCACTGTTGTCTGTGTCCATGTTCATGAACATTTGCTTTAGTCCCTTGATCTCTTCCTCATTAAGGTTTGAAGCAATAACCTGCATACGCATTTGCTTATAAGCACCAGAGAAAAGAAAAGGCAGCCAATTAAGCATCACTGCGAGGATAATAACCTTCAGTGCCATTTTTTTCAGCTTATTCATTGCTCTGAATTGCTTCATCCTAGAAAGAACAGCGCTGTCAATAGGTTTGTCAGATGCTTCTCCTTCTCTGAGCCATGGATGTTCTGGTCGGGCATTTAATATACAAAACATTATTTTTTGCCAAAGGAACTAAAATTCGGAGGTTAATGTATGGTCAAGAAGCATACGAAGAACTTGGGCTGAAGTAATTCTTTTCTTTGGATCTTGTGTCAACATCTTTCTAACCAGGTCTTTAGCACTCTCAGAAATTGATGGCCACGGCTGACTTTCAAAGTCAATCTCCCCATGCAGAATAGCATTAAATATTCCCTTTTCAGTTTCTACAAAGCAAAAAAGAAGATGAATAGCAGCATAACGGCAATATTACTGCATAATTGTATACATGAATTCAAAAGTGGATGTAAACAGGCAAATGTACCAGCCCAGAATGGAGGCACACCACTGAGAAGAATGTACAGAATAACGCCCGCACTCCAAACATCTATCTCTTTCCCATAATTTCGCCTAAGGACCTCAGGAGCAACATAATAAGCACTTCCAACGATGTCCCTGTACATTTTTCCTGACGTATTTCAAAGGCAGTTAGTAACTTAGTATACATCAACAAAAGGTTATATTGAATGAGATAATTTCCAAATAATAACCACAGAAAAGTTGGAAACTCACGCTCTTGTAATATTAATCGCCTAAGTTCTCTTTTGATTGATTAAGAATTAGACAAACTAGCTTATCAAATGAAAGAAGGTAGTTAACTAGCGGTTATGTTTTCAGAACCATACGATGAACTCTCGAGAAAAGAGATCATGGAAGCATGTCGTATTCAGTATAGGAGATGACAATGATGAAAATATAAAAAGGAATAAGAAAACAGAGGAGATGTCTTCCTCCACCATCACACCCAACCACACCAACATCACTATTATACTTGAGAAGTGCACAACAGTTATATATCACGCCAATAGTAACGAGCACTGACAGCAAATTTACTATCACCAGCATCTGGCCTTGTAGATTTCATAATGGTAACTAGCAGCTGATGTATTGGAAAAATGAGTAATAATACCACGTTCATGCCGATTTCTGTCTCAGAAGATCCAACTTTTATCGAATTTGAAAGTACTGCTTACTTATATCGGTACCTCCATGACACACAATCTTAGGAAAGATACATCCCAGCTTCCATATGGTAAATTCAGATTATTGTTACAAAACATAACAGACCAGGTGGGCAGCTTGCAAATGACAGCTACAGTACGTGTGGCCAAAATTTTGTAAGTAGAAGCCCTATTAGCATCTCGCACATTCCCCTTCCACTGTTCAGGTCAACCAGAACAGTGGCCTAGCGGGATGTTCGAACCTTGTATTTGCGGTCCTGCACTACTAGGGGTCAATAAAAAATCAATGGTTAAGCAGTCTTACCCTCAGTATCCAGGTAGGACTTTCCAATAGTTTGAAGTGCTTCAACAATGGGGTGGTGGTTGCAATGTCATTCCTCCATTGAAGTATGAACAATTTAACACATTGGTAAGGCAGTTGTAGTGCTCCTAGAATATTCCTTTGACATGATGAATTCTATCATGCATCGATATTGAATAGTGATTGGCCATTTTTTGCCTGCTAAAGTGCTAATAGGTGCATTTTATCTTTAAATTTTTGTAGAAATTGCTACTACAGTTCTAAAAAAAGAGTTAGCTCATATCATACAAAGATGCAGGCAGTAGACTGAAAGATATAAGGATCAATATTGATGCTAAATTGTTACAGATTTCCCCTAAATTCAATTAATTGGTATACAATTTCATATTTTAATCCAAGCAATAGTGATTGGGGTTCTCAAAACCAGTCTAAAATCGAAAGGTGCTAAGCTGGCAGTAGTACACTAGTACCCCACTATTAATTAACTGTCATAGAAGATATAACCAGCTGCTTCTCTTTTTTTTCAATTCTAAGTTATAACCCCTCAAACTGAACATGGCTGAAAATCACCAGTTTTGGCTGGTTCTTTGTGAAGCCTAGGTGATCGACAGTATAGAGAACTACCTTTGTCTAGTTATTGGAACTTTGGAAGTATTATGGCATGATATGTTTACAGTCACAAAAAGGTTGCACATAACATGTCCACAATGGCATGAACCGCCCATAATAACTCCCAATAAACAACAACATGACCTCCAAACCATCCAAATCAGACCATTTATGAAATTCCAGCCGTAGCTAGGTGGTCCAGCAATACGAAAATCAGCATGAGTCTATGAAATTCAGCAGATCAAAGTTAAGAAAAAAAAATAGGTGTCCAATTGCTATTATACCCAACAAGAGGCGCAATTCTCAAGCATATGCAGGTGATATATTATACACATTACCTTCTTCAATGAAGAATGAGAGCCCAAAATCAGTCGCCTTGAGCATTGCATTCTCTTCCTTGGTCGCAAGCAAGAAGTTCTCCGGCTTCAGATCACGATGCATCACTCCCATGAAATGACAAATGTTCACAACATTCACAATTGCTCTGCACATTATAGCAGCCGCACGCTCTGAGTAGTGCCCCTTGGCAATAATCCGATCAAACAGCTCCCCGCCTGCACAGAGCTCCATCACTACATGCACATTGCTCTTGTCCTCATATGCTCCCCGGAACTCGACTACGTTTGGTTGCCCAGATAGGTGCTGCATGATCTGGATCTCCCGGCGAATGTCCTCCTTGTCGGCCTTACTCACAAGCTTTCGCTTGGAGATGGACTTGCAAGCATACTGCCTACCAGTAGCAATCTCAGTGCAAAGGTATGTCACCCCGAACTGCCCCCGGCCAAGTTCCTTTCCAAGGGAGTAGACCGAGCGCACATCCTCGTACTGCTTGCCAAGAATCGTGTCTGGTGCTGGCTTCGGCAGGGCAACCACCGGTGGGACTACCGGAGGGTTCATCGCCGGCGGTGTGTACCTCACCTCGGCTGGTGGTGGCGGATGAGGATGGTTGTAACTAGGAGGTGTTTGCGCTGGTTTTGGCTGGTGAGAATAACCATAACCATTGGTTCCTCCCCGGCCAGAATCCGGGGACGTAGCTCTGCTGCAACACTGCCCCATTTCTAGTCAAGTTCTTCGTTCAGATGAAACCAATCAAAAACTGAACCTGCAAGCAAAACCCAAGAAGAGCACTTGTATCAAAACCAAGCAAAACAATCAACAAAGATTTATACCGAATCAAATAGAAACTTATCCACTACTCATCCAGGAATTCACAAACTCATAATCATTCAGGAAAAGGAAATGAAATCACAACTGAATTTACAAGCAAACCAAACAATAGATGAATAGAAACTCAACAAAGAACAGCGGAAGGGGGCAAAAAAAAAAAAGAAGCAATGCAAAAAAAAAATTAAAAGAAAATTTTCCTTTGACACAAAGTTGACCTCTTTCTACTCCCAATCCAATCCAGATGCAAGAATTGCAGGACAAGGTAGATGGCCGGTCCCTTTGGTGACACTGGAAGCAGTGAGAGGAGACTCTTGATGCAAGCAAACCGGGTAAAAAAGAGACAAAGGACCATTCAAAAGCAACAGGACCACTAGCGCCCGGGGAAAAAGAAAAGGAAGCTACAGCACCCAGGATTTGGTATCGTCACAATGGATCCTCTCCACCGATTTAGACAAAAGGAAGCGATAAACAAGAACAGCAAATTCTAAACTCCAATAATTGTTTTCTGAAAAAAAATCAGTGCAGAAATCTGCTGAATCCAAGAACACGAGCAGATTGCTACAATCAGAAGTGCAGAAGTAGAGCACTCGTGAGAAATGAGCTCCCCATAGCTTACATCAAGCACTGTTGCGCCACTTTCAGATCCAAACGGGCAAGATTTTCACTATAAGATCAAATTCTTAATCTCTTACCAAAAAAGAATCCAGAAACAAGAGACGATCCCTAATCTTTCACAAAAGCAACGACGATTTAATCCACGAAAGGTCACATGAGCAAGCCTCCCAACCCCAACACAACGAACCAAGAACCAAGGCGGAGAGGCTTACCGAACAAGATCCTAAAGCTCTGAACCCGCAAAGCTCCAAACTTTTCCACCGATGCAGAGCATAAGAACTGCAGAAGCCGAGGTTTCTTCTTGGGTAGAAGTATTTGCGGCACAGCCGCACAGGAATCCGCGTCTAAAGAATCAAATCTCGGAGGAGGGGGACAGAGCAAGAACAGCTCGACGCAGCGACCGCGGGAGTGGATTAGAGGTGGTGGTCACCGCAATTGGCGCGCCCCCTCGATCGTGACAGCGACTAATACACACACGGAGGCACGAATTTAAAAATCTCGCGGAGGAAAAAAATGAGAAAAAAAATAAGTACGAAGAGAAGAAAAAGGAAGTGAAATGGGGTATCGTGTTTTGAGAAAGCGTGGAGCTTTGAAAGTGGGCCGCTCCAACCGGCTTGAAAGTCTCGATTTTTAGTCTGAGCTGTTAGTTTTTAATTACAAATACACTATAAAAGTGGACTGTTCTAACCAGCTTAAAAGTCTCCGTTTTTAGTTTGAGCTATTAGTTTTTAACAACAAATACACTATAAGGATTGTTAGTTTTTTAAAGTCAAAAAATAAGAAAAAAAAAGTTATATCATCATGCAGAGCTGTTCATTCGGATATTTTGGGAAATACGGTTCGGTAAATACGATAATATCATATTTACAAAAGTTGACGCAAATTATAAACGATATAACGACTAGCGAGACAAGTAAGCGATAATATATACTAGTAGCGATAGAATTAGAACTTAGTACTCTATTATATTGTGAGTATGTAGAACTGTCATATTTTCAACAATGATTGACATTGCTATGTAGAACTATCATATTTTCTCCAATTGACATTGATCCCTATTAAGTATCAACTGGTCTGTAGAATTGACATTGCTGACTATCAATCGGTCTGTTACCGACCGTCTGTAGGAGTAGGAACAACCGACCAAGCATAAAGCATATGCATACATATATAACATTCAATGAAATATATAGCATTCAATGACAACCAACACTCCTAGCTTAGTTGGTATAGCCGCTCGTCTCAAACCCCATGGATGTGGATTCGAATCCCGTTGGGCGCCGCTACAATAGCTATTTTCGAGTTTTTGGTTTCTTTAGTTTTCAACTAATTTTTACCAGAAAAATCGAACTAAAAAACAAAAAACTAAATCTCAAACCAAATACCGAAAACCTATCAAACCGAGTTAACCGGTTCAGTTTAAATGTTTTACTGGAAAAAACGAACTAAAAAACCAAAAAACTAAATCCCGAACCAATCGAAAACCGGTCAAACCGAGTTGACCGGTTCGATTCTGTTTAAATTTGCACAGATCTATTGTCATGAACGATGCAAAGGAATAAAGAAAAAAAGAGAAAGCCAAAAACCAAAAGGCCAAATTTAATAAGCCGATACGTTCCAAATAGCTTCTGATTTCTAAGCTAAAAGTTGAAGTCGTTTGAAGTAGAGCTTTAATTGTTTGTTTGGACTTTGGATGGGTCTATGCTTACTCTAAAAAGTAATATTTCTGTAGCTGCCACCATAAAGATGTGGGTCATATCTCAGTTAGACATAAGTGACAAATTCTAAAATGGCGTATAATCGATTACCCTGCTGAGAAATGAATTAGCAGTTTTCTGTATTTTGCAAGGAAAATTATTAGAGTAGATTTGTACTATACTTCAGTACTCCATTTTTCATTTCCACAATTGTTTAGAAATGGAATTCGAAGTGGGGCAGAGGTCGGTTCCATAACAATTTATATAACATTCGTTTTCCTTTTTTTTAGACTAACAATAGAACATTCTTGGACAAGATACACGTCTTTATATTCCAAAATGGAAAAGAGGCCTACAGCTGAAATTATTATTTTTAATTCTCACCTTGTTTGCTCTGCTCTACGCGCTTTCGATGTTTGCAGCAAATAAATTCTCTGATTCCATAACAACCAGTGAGTTTTAAGCAAAAAGAATTAATTAGGTGGCATCTTTGATGCGCACTGTGTGCGAATAAGCTTTGATAATTAACTACCCCGTTAGTTGACTTAGATGCTTAGCGAAGATATGGTTCATATGACAGTTCATCTGAAGATTCGAGGCTAGAAAAGATATGGGAATGTTTTGGAGATATGGGAATGTTTTGGTTCCATGTAGTAGACGTGAAATATATCTAGGTGTTTTTCTTTCCCCCAAGAAGATCCAGGTAATGTAAGACAAGATATCCCGCTCATTTCGGCTTGAATTTATATCTTCTGGTTTATTTTTTACCATTCCTAAATTTCATCTTTTCCTAATTTTTTGGCTTTTGAGCTTTTTTGCAGGTTCCTTTTCCTATATTCGTTTGCATTGTCTATAATGAGCTAACTTATTTTTTCTATTTTTAATTTTTTAAATTTAATTACGCCAAATAAGCCACCATCAGTTACAGTGTAATTTTAGCCAGTTACAGTGCAATTTCAACTATAAGCTAGCTTATTTCAGCCTAACCGAACGGCAACTTATTTGTTTTACTTTCTTATGGCCAGTTTAACGTCAATATGTGTTGCACTGAGCTATGTAGTCTACTTTTAGACAAAACAATCTTTACTAACTAGTAGAAATTTCTTTTTTAATTTCTTTTTTAACTTTGAAAATATGGATTTTTCATTAAATAAGCTATTTCATGATTTATTTTTAAATAAAACCCTAGAGCAACTTTTATTTAAAAATTATGCCTGCGACACCATGAACATGGGTATTGCAAATGAACAGTGCAACGCCACGTTGTCATGGGTGCGTTCAAGTTTTTTCTTTTGAAAATAAATGCAACGTTAGGATGCAAGGTTCTTTTTGGTAATAAGTCGCGTAGACATTTATTTTTAAATAGTGTCGCATGCAATTTTTTTAGGCAAGGTGCTGTTTGGTAAGAAGTCGCGTAGACATTTATTTTAAAATATTTTAAACAGGGGATTAAATGACAAGGGATTTGAAAATATGCTGTAATTAGTTAATATACTAAAAATAAAACAAAATAAAAAAGTATTTCAAAAAAGCTACCATAACATCAAACGCAGCTTACTCGAATTAAATAGAGGTAAATACATCTCTTAATTGTATTAGATAAAACACCCCATTTGGACATGGTGGTCACTCTTTTTTTTTTAAAAAAAAAAGGCCATGGTAATCAGTCTTATAACTACACTCTAAGCCTAAGCCTATTTGGTAAATCACATAAATAGTACCATAGTTACTCTTTTCTTCAAAGTTAGCTCTCAGACATCTGTTTTTGTACCTATCGAGTTCCTCTAACATGATGGGACACTGATCGGGCATGTAATTAATTAGTTCTTGCACTTAATTAGTGCTAATTATATTTAAATAGTGCTAAGTGTATTTAGTTAGTGTTAATCATAGGGCCTACTTACCTGCCTCCTGCTGCCGAGCAACTGTGGTTCGGCAGTTGCTGCCGAGCTCTTGTAGCACGGTAAATGATATGTGTCGTCTATTATGACTGTTGAGCTTAGAAAAAATTAGATTTATAAAAATAGGTATCGATAGTTAAATTTGAAAGAAATATAGTTACAGTGCTAAACATTTCTGCAAAGTGAGCTGGAAAAAAATTGTTTCGGTGGAGGGGTTAGGCCGGTCGGGTGAGGAGCGGAAGGCGACAAAAGCCATGATTTGGACGGTGGTCAAGCGCACATGGCGCACGTTGTTCACTTGTGGCACGCTGTGATTATTGGGCCGACGAGATTACCCATCTGTTTCGAGGCACGCCACATTAGTATACGTGATAAGATGGCTTCCTAACCCCATGGAACACAGCTTAATTTATTAGGGTGTAATTACTCCTTCCTGTCCAATCTAATGTGTCATTTTTAATGCTCAATAATACCTAAGAGTAAGATTTTAAAAACTTTAAACCGCTGGTATACGCTAACGTGCGACAACGGATTTATCGTCCGCAATCTCACATGATTTTACTGCCCTAAATCAGTATATATCTTACAAAAACATAAGTAATACAATAATAGATTTACGCACGTGCTGATTACGCCAAAACTTTTAAAGAAATAGTAACGAAAATGAAAACATCACACAGGTAGAACTCTTAAGATATACCCATTGGCAATCAATTGGGGCTCGCGACCTAATTCTTGGCCTCACCATCTTTTAGTCTAGCCCATGTCTTTATATGACCATAGGGTTTTTCTTTTTCATTCTTAATTAAACAACAATGAGTACAAATGTACTTATCAAGCTACCATACATACTGCGATAATAACAGAATAAGTAGAAAAACCTGAGACTTAATATTTTAACTAAACCATGTTTTAAATAGTGTAAGAATATGTAATAATAGTAGTAGTGTAGGTTTCATCCATTTGTTATAGAGTATGGTTTTTATCCACTATATGCTATATTTATTTCTTGGGTTCCAACCATCCTTTATATTCATTGGGTTCTTACCACTCAGGGAAAATCAAAATCAAGGTTCCAATCACATTTTCTATTTTTCAACCCAACCATAAAGATTCTTTTGTAAATAGACACTAACTCGGGTAAATTTCCATACCCGTCCATGATCATGAGCACGGTTGTTTGAACAATTTTCACTCTGCAAAAGACGCACACTTTACCCACAAGAGATATTTAACTTGTCATATTTCACATATTTCCTTGGACATCATGCAGATCAAGAAGACAATCACATGACCTTTACAATGCATCTTCCCAATGAGATTACACCCGCTGAGGTTTCTACCACGTGAGGTTACACTACCCGCTCCAAAGGCCCCCTCTTGCACCGCACGACGGCTTGCATTACTGACACGACCTATATTTCACCGAATGGTGCAATCCACGCTCGGTCCATGTAAATTAATTAGGTAGATTGTACACATTATAGACTTGTTATTGCACTGTTTTACCTTAGCTTATGCTAGTTTAATATTTGCTTTACACATCTTCTTGAAGCTTGATGACGAATATCTTCACTTCAAATCTAGGCTCTTGTTTTGATGTGCATCAGCACATGGTGCATCCTCTTGACTTGATGACTTTCAACATATGAACCTATCCACCACTTCAAGATCTCGACTTGATGACCATCAATACATGATGGCATCCTCATTCTGAACCTTGACTTGATGACAACTAACTCATGACGTCTTCCCAAGTCGTCGTTATCATGGGACCTAACTTATTTCATCAATTCATGAAAAATATTAGTCTAACAAATCAATTATTATTAATTACACAAATTCACCATTAACTCATAATAGTAACTAGATTCTTCACCGACCCCTCTTTGTGTTGTGCCTATGTCGAAGGGCAGGCACGCGAGCTGATACAGCATGACACTATAACTTATTGGGCTACTATGCTGGGCCTAATCAGGCTATGCCCTATCCGGACCCGTGCTATGCCGAGCAGCTCATTTGGCCAGGTCTACCTAAAACTCTTAAATTTTTCACTTGAAAATGGTATTAATGGATGGAAAATATAAACAGCTTCCATACCATACCTCTTCAATAATTTTGTTAACATATTAGAAAAATAATGGCCAATATTGTACATTGGAGTTTGGAGACCATATTTAAATTAGGGAATGGAGGGACATCACGCCCTAAAATAGAGCCTAGACATAACAGTCGCACACGTTTTATGAACAATTTCATAAAAGTGTAAGACTTAAAAATACACATATTCATCAAGAGATGGCTGAAAATAAGATAACGTTATTCATTACATTTGTGATACAAAAAGCCTACTGTAAGTAGAATGAGCAAATAAGCTTTCTTGTGTCTTTTATTTAAGATTTTTTTAAGTACATTATACTGGTAGTAGAAATATAATTGTCGATCATTAGGAGAGTCTGAGATCCACCTTGTCGTCCATCTCCTTATCCTTCCCCTTCAGATCGACTACACCTCAAACTCTCTGGGCGCTTATGTTCACCATCATCTTCATTGCCCATACCGGATAATTGTCAATCGTCAGGAGAGAGTTTTGGAGGGAGATTAACCCACCATAGGCCTTTGCCTTATCATCCATGATCTTCAGAAATCACCGAAATCAACATGCTCTGATACCACTTGTTGCAGTTTACAACCACTCAACAATCATTACGACCACACTCAAAGTCGTTATGACCACTTCTTATTTGCTCCGACCACATTCGTACTCCGACCACATACTCATAACTTCAGTTGATGATAATTACGACCACGTTCACGCTATGCTGTGCATTCTCGTAACCACTCCTTCAACCACTCGATCACCATAGTCATAACTCGATTACGATCACGTTGAAGGCTCGATCGTCATGATCGTAAAGCTTACGACCACGTCTTCTGCTCCTGCAGACACCTCCGCTCGCCGTGGTCGTAACTTGTTTCATGTCTGTGAAAACAACAAACTCGATATTTCCAGGAGCCAAAGCACTCCGCTTTCTTTATTTCTCTCCCTCTCGTTTCGATTACCCCGACCGCTTCCTGTCATTCTCTCTTACATAGCTCTGCCTTTTATACCCAACACAACGACTACCACACGGAGACAACTACGACATGGACTTGAAAACTGACTCGTACGCTGAAACAAATTCGTACATAGCTACGACCACGATAAATTGACTCGAATACAACTAAACAAGATTACTAACTCTAATATATTTCATTTACAATTTTACCTCTTTGCAGATTCTACTGCTAGTAATATAGGTGGTAGTATAACTAAATCCTAACTAATTTAAACCATTAGATATAAAGATTGAATGGCTCATATTTGTTTTAAACTACCATAAACGAGCTCTTTATTTATCGTCACGCTTCGACATGGATTCGGCAGCATGATCGGTAATATTGGATGCTGCAAAAAAGAAAAGAAAAGAAGCTAGGGTGAGTGTGAAATCACATTTAGCAAACAGACGCACAAAAAATTTAAATTTCTCATGAAAAATAAAAGCAAAAAATTGTAATTATCCATTTTTATCTTAACTAAAAAAATATGGCATTACACATGACCGCAATGTTCCCAACACGGGAGTCACAGTGGTGAAATTTCATACTTTTAAACTCTTAATAGGGGAACTCTAATATCGACAGTCTCTATTAGAACACCATGTCCTAGAAGAGCAGAGTTCTTAGGTTCCCCTAGAAACGGCACCCTTGACCTACTAGTATCGATCACTCCTACGGACAGGGGCAGAGCTACTAGGTGGTCCCTGTGGACCGCGGACCACCCTGCTAAGTCTAGGCAGTCCAGTTTTTCAGGATGTGTTTTTGCGTAAGACTTGGTACAGGTAAGGTAAACGAGTCCTTTTTCAGTTATTTGAGTAGCCCGAACTCAGTTTGTTAGTTCAGTTGAATAAATCGAGTCTTTAGGATCTTAAGCATCAGTTTAGATGCATGCTTGTAATCTGTTTTTCATGTATTATAATTTATAAAAGGGGAAGAAGACCTAGAATAAAGATTGGCTCATTCCCAGTTATATCATCGCATTCACAGTTCCAATACACTTCCGTGTTTTCTCTGAAGATCCTTGCATTCTTCAGTTACTGTTCATTTCCCGAAATTACGCAGAGTTGAGTGCAGAGCGAGTTTTGTTTCGGTGTGTGCATCAGGAAGGTTTTCCGGCTGACACATGCATCAACGAGTTTTATGAAGTTTGTATGTCCTTTTTATCTTAATTGCATTTCGCAATTCATATACTTGTGTACCGACATGTTAAATTTATAGCGGTTAAATAAATTTTAGACAATGGACCACCATAGCTACAAATCCTGGCTACGCCACTGCCTACGGATCGTTGCTATATGCTCTGTTATGTATAAGGGTCGTCCCTAGTGGAGGAGAGTCAGGCTCTGTTCTTTTCCTCCGAAGCTGACGGCTTTTAGCTTTTGTTACAGTACCTAACTTTCAAACGGAGTATTTTCTCAAGACGGGGTCTACAAGTTAAACGATGTACACGTTAAAAGCCCAACATCTGTACCATTCAAAATCGCAAGTGAGTATCTCTCTGTAATCTATACTGTAAACAGCTAAAATTCAAAAATTTCAGCCAAAAACCATAAACCGCAGTCGTTGCCAAACAAACCCTCAACCGGTTCAAGCGGACAGTCAGCCCAATGCCTGAACCGTGACCGGGACAACATTTTTGCCGTCATAGTGCTACTTATTTATAAAACAATGTGCACAAAATAATAACTAGTTGCACTAGCAAGCTGCTTACACACAAAGTGAAAAAGAATAACAACATCAGGTAAAATACGAGAGTAAAAGAAAGAGCAAATAAAGCAGTGATAACATAGGAACTTGGAGTTACGGTGCTCAGCCTTCGGAACTGCTCGCCCTTGCTCCGGACAGCACCCTGGGCCTGACCCCAGACCCAGGCCAACCACAGTGGTGCTTCGAGCATATGCCTTACACGTCCACTAGATATAGTCGGATATGGAGGTGAGAGATATTTTATATCGGTACATGCTCCTCTCTTATGTTCTTGGACTACGTGAAATAGATCGTGGTAGTGACTTGTCTAGCTAACTAAATAGAGTGTCCACTAGATTCGGATATCATGGTACACATGAGACGTGGTTTGTAGAGTGTCAAAGAGCTTCTGTAAGGTGTAGGTGTTTGGTAGAGAAAAAAGTGGTCTAAATATCAATCCATAGCACGAATATCAATCGAACCATCTTATTTTCAAATTTAGCTTTAAATATTTTTTGTAAATATAGCTTTCTCGTAAACCTATCATGCACAGCAGCACTGTAATAGACCTACCATATGTGACAGCACACCTACCGAGCTATAGCAGCTCATCACTAGTACCATAGCTGTTGTAGCTCGACAGGTGTATTGTAATGTGTGGTAAGTCTGATGTAGTGTTGTCGTGCGCAGTAGGTTCACGAGAGAGTTAGCAAAATACGTTCAAAGTTTAATTTAAAAGTAAATAACTAGATTAATATTTTTCAAATTTACTTCCCTTTCCTTGTACCAACGGCAGTTGTCTTGTTGCAGGTGGGCTGTTGTACTTTTCTTGCTTGTTGAGAGGACACGTACAAAAGTTAGTATAGGGTCTTAAATAGATCGGCTAGCCACTTGTTCGTACAATTATCTAATACTAAATTTCGCAAAACTATCCTATCTTTAACAAAACATCGTAAAATCGTATGTTTAAAACCAGTTTTTATAAAACTATATTTACTTCTATATATTATTTTACAAAACCGTACTTTTAAGTAATATCATTGTCTGACATACTCTAATCGTCAAAATAGCAAGACTATCTCATTCCGTGCTACTTTTGCTTGTCATATCCTATCTCATTCTACTTCTATGGACCCAGCCTCCCGCCTCTATCCTTGCGCATCTTCCAGACTTAATCGATGGTTTCTAGGAGAAGCCTAAACCCTTTGATCAGCCCTACCACAGCACACAATTATGTTAAAGAGTCAACTGTTATCCGCTATGTCAGTTACTTCCATGTCAACAAATGGAAATAGGAATGACCTTATTAGTTCGATAAGTGGGCCTATGTTATATGTGATAGCATTGTTTAAAAGTGTGGTTTTATGAAACTTTATATAAAAATAAGTGTGGTTATGTGAAACTGATTCTTAAAAGTATGGTTTCGTAAAACTAAGATTATGTGAAACTAAAGTTTAAAATACGGTTTTATAATAATTTTATCAAAGACATCGTGGTTTTATGAAACTTACTTATTTTTACTCGTTCTCTAACATTCTCTCTCATTCTTGCACACATGCACACACGACATGGTACTTCAAGTTCCTTCCACCAAAAGACCAAAGGATTAATCTCTTCTAGTACTAATTGTTCTAAGTTATGGCTTTTTTACTGTATTTAATGGTGGTTTTTTGGTATAATTAATTTTTTTAAAAAAATAGGTTAGCCCATCACGGATAATACGAAGAAATATGAAAAAAAGAAAAGATAAAAAAAGCTCTTAAAATCAGAAAAAGATGAAATTAAGTATTTACCAGGTTACTTCCTTGGTATTGGTCTAGAACTCTAGGCTACATTGGCCCATTGATCCATGCACATCAGCCCATGTATGCACCTGGGAGGCTGGGAGTGTATGAAGGCATCTACTCATCCCACTTTATTTTAGTACTTATGTGAGACAAACGATTAGCACATATGATATATTTGAAATATTTTTAATCTTTCCTACGTAAGATATATACACAAGCATGTTAGCAAGCATATTGTTCCTTTTTTATATGTGTATTATTAAGCTTTTTTCTCACTTTTTTTAAAGTGTCACGGGTGTTACAGATTAAGACCTTATTTTTTTTTTACGCTCTCCTATTTATTGTGCATCGATCTCTCTAATTGTGCTATCAAGTAGCAATGACTAGCGGTACTTGAAGGAAAAGGTTATATAAAAAGCCAAAATAAGGATTGATTTGCACGCTAATATCACGTTGCTGCGTCTACTTTGAACCGAGTGGGTCAGAAAACATTAGTTAATCGTTGTTCGAGTTCTTCGAGCCTTTTGTCCTGTTCGTATTTAAAAAATATCTCTAGCTGGGGCAGTTGTTTACTGGCGCGCGCGACGTGCGAAGCATCAAAGTTTCGTGGCGCAATTTGGTGCGAAGATTTGGAGGTTTGCGAGCGTAGCGGCAGCGTCGGAGTACGCGAACCCGAATCTAATCGTCTCGTCTACGGGGTGTGGACGAACAAAAACAATGCGTAATCCGATGGTTTGCATACACGTTCATCGTGAAAACTCAAAAGTCAGATTAGGGACCGCTCTAAAGAGTTAAACTTATGATTTTGATGATTAGTTTTTAACTGAAATTGTATTGTAACGTCTGTTACGTTGCGTGGAATACAAAGGAATGAGAAGAAAAATGGAAAGATAGAAAAGCCAAAAACAACCAAAATAAATTAAAATTAGAAGTTAACATGTTTTAAGTGATTTTTAACTTAAATAAATTAAAAATAAAAGCTAAAACTGTTTAGATTGAGCCTACGAGGCCGCTTTGGATTAGAACAACATCGAATTCAACGTCCGGATACATGGGGAACGAATCAATCACATACAAGCACTACGTACAAACAAACAAGTGATGCCCATTTCCTCACCGATAGTGATTTTTCTGTACTCGTTCTCGTTTAGAACGTAAGAAATTTCCATGATTTTTATAGAAATTAAACTTTTATGTGAAATTTATACTTCCAAATGAGGCCTCAGCCTGAACAGTCGTCTACACACCCACGTAAAGAATCTTACGTCAAAGTGGTAAAGAAAACTTTGGGAAAAATGAAGTGAGTACTAGCATTGGTCAAAAACATATTTCAGGAATGATACCATCCCATTTGACTAAGGATCGCTGAATATTTGGTCCTTCACGATCATGTTGTCATCGCTCCATGACAAAAGAAAGAGAGAATAACTTCATATAACACTTTTAAATTTTATTTGAATGTCTATCTAGCATCTTGAACTACAAATCTTTACAATCTGATTCAAATAACACCATAACCCAATTTTATATGGTAATATTAGTGCGATAAGTAGACGATTTTACCACGTAGAATAATATGTGGCCAAGTTGAATTGATGACATATGGAGCCATAAGGGTTTCTCCCCCATAGAGCTGTCGGCCGTGCTTCCATGGCCATCACCCCCTGTCCCTGTAGCTTCCTCTATCATCATTTCGATTTGTGAGAGACCATGTGGAGGTCATCCCATATGTGTGATGAGTAATTGACATCGGTTTAGGAAAGTCGAGTTTGATTTGGTTGGTTCGGACCTTGACGTTGCGTGGTGCAATCGGGCTCGGTCGGACTTGGTCAAACTTGGTCAAAGTGGTTAGGATGCATATTATGTTGACTTGTCAGGTTTGGGCTATCTCATGCTTAATGTGGTTTCATTAATGCATTTATGTATCGAGCGGTGCTATTTGACGTGTTTCTTGTTTGTGATGGCTGCAGGACGTCGAGGCGGAGTCGTGGCGAGAGGTGACCGGACTAGACGCAGGTGACGTTGAGGTCAAAACGGTCGGATGTGTCGAAGAAAGAGAGAATAACTTTGACTTATTTCAGGAAAAATGAAGCCTACGTTGAGCTCTCGGCCGTGCTTCCATGGCCATCACCCCTGGCCCCTGTCCCCTGTAGCTTCCTCTATCATCATTTCAATTTGTGAGAGATCATGTGAAGATCATCCCATGTGTGTGATGAGTAATTGACATCGGTTTAGGAAAGTCGAGTTTGATTTGGTTGGTTCGGACCTTGACGTTGCGTGGTGCAATCGGGTTCGGTCGGACTTGGTCAAACCTGGTCAAAATGGTTAGGATGCATATTATGTTGACTTGTCAGGTTTGGGCTATCTCATGCTTAATGTGGTTTCATTAATGCATTTATGTATCGAGCGGTGCTATTTGACGTGTTTCTTGTTTGTGATGGCTGCAGGACGTCGAGGCGGAGTCGTGGCGATACACGAGGTGACCGGACTAGACGCAGGTGGCGTTGAGGTCAGAACGGTCGGATGTGTCGAAGACGGCGTGAACTCGAGGTGGTTGCGAGTCGTGGACGACAAGGAACGCGGAAGCTTCCCGAAAGGTGCAGGAGGGGCGTTTCGGTAAAAACGCAAAGCTGCACGAGTGGAGGCCGGTTCCGTTCGGATTTAACGGGCGTAACGGGGTGGAGACCCGTTAGCCAAAGGCTATAAATAGGTGGGAGTGGCTGCATGCACTCCATGGCTTTGGGAGAGAGTTAGGGTTTGCTAGAGTCAAAAGAAACTTTGAGAGTTTGTTTTGGCTTTAGGCTTTAGTTGGTAGGAGAGGCAGAGGGTTGTTGGAGGTGTGTCTCCCGTAGCTCTGTGCATCCCCTCTCAAGCATGTAGAGTTCTTGGTATTCTTGGGCTTGTGAGAGGGTGAGGAGAGGGATTGAGTAGAGACTCCATGTAATCATTCTTTGTTCTAATGTCCATGCGTATGAGGACTCATCTGTAATCCTCTTTTGATTTGGAATGAAGTTCTGAAATTTTTCTCTCGTGCTCCTGTGTTCTTCGTTGCCTTTCTGTTGATTTCTTAGTTTTCTCGATTTCTTGTTGTTTCTTGTTGAGAAGGGCCAAAATGGGTTGCTCTATGTTGGGATGATACCTCAAGATCATTTAATCGATTTTTCCAAGAGCAAATCACATTTAATCTCAGTTTTAGCTTTTTGGACTCCTCTGTTCTTGTTTTTTCCTTCTAGGGTTTTGGTGCTATTTGTGATTCCTTTCATGAGATGGCGTGAAACTTGGTATCTAGAATCCTGAGGCTATTATTTAGCTTTCCTCAAAGTTTCATGGGAAAAGATTCAAGGATTGAAGAGGAATTTGATTTTTTGTGCTGCACTCTGTATCTTTTCAGATATTTGCCCAAATCTGAAATTCTTGGTCCTTAGTTGGGTTTCCTTGTTTCTCTAGGCCCCTCTGGCTATTTAGGGTGTATTCTTGTGTTTCTGGGTAGAGAAATCTAGAGGAACTTACGCATTTTTGTTGTTGTGTGGAGTTCCAAATTTTCTTTGTCTCAAATTCGCATTCCAGTTGTTGCTCGAAGCGGCGGTCGATCGCGGCACGAACCGATCGATCGGCCGCGATTAGCGGTCCGACCGCCGCCCCCACCGGCCCGACCGGTCCTAGCAGCATCAGAGCGATCCTGCGGTTTCGTTTAAGTTTTTGCAGCTGCTTTTCCTCGTTTGTTTCTTTTGTCTTGCCTCTTCTGTGTTTTGCTGTGGTTACCAGTGAGGTTGATTGCTTCTTCATAACTTTGTAGCTATTGGAGAAAGGTACTTTTTGGGGGTTGATTTTTAAAGTCGACATTCACCCCCCCTCTGTCGCCATTTTGGTCCTACAATTTGGGAGAGAAATCCGAGGGACCTCATCTATCATTCACCTAAATTTAATTAGCGTGTCATCTTACGTAGTAAAATCATTCACTCAGCATGCCACGCAAGCAATTTCACCATCTGAAACCAGGTCAAAGTGTTTTTTAAACTAGGATAAAATGTCCGATTTTATATTTTGGAATATTAGAGAGACTTTTGAGCAAATTCAAGGTGTTATATAGACTTTTTCAAAAAAAAATGTTATCATCGCCGGAAAAAAAGCATCTTTGGTCGATTAACCAGCCTGCTGATGCTAACAAACTAGATCAAAATCACAAGGCGACATGAATATTTGGCGTCTACTATCACTAGATGTTGGCATTTGGCAGTGCCAAACAGACAAACGCGCATCAAAGCTCAAAAGATCGTGCATAGATAATTCTGAATTCAAGAGTACAGGCACGAAGCCAGGACAACAGAAATGCAAGTTGGCCGATAAAAATGGTCTGAATGAGACGGCTATATCCAACATCGAGTATCTACAATCCAAAACACAAACTACAGACAGACAGATGTTTAAAACCTAGATATAAATTATTGAACTAACTTAATGGTTGAATATCAAAGCCTCACAACTCACGAGTCTGAATTTCACCCATGCATCCCTTTGAGCTGTCAGCGAACCACATGGTCAACTAGTGCCGATGAGGAAGAGGATGAACAACTCATGAATATCAGACAAAGCATCACACTGTGTGTAGAGGTTGCAGATATTAAAAGGTACCATTAGTTTCCTCTTATCAGCAGCTGGGCCCTGAAACAAGCTAATGTGTGACTTAACAACTTATTCTTTGAAATTGTCAGCAAGGTAGCAATAGGAAGTGCATTATTACTCCTACTACAGCATCAAGAGCAGGGTTCAAGTGAACTTGCCATATGTAATGATCATTTATGTTATATTGTCAACAGGAAATTTTTGGTACGTTAAAAGCTGTGCAAACTGAAGCAATGCTGTCCCCCTTTGAGCATGGTATGCCGAGCACCATGGTGTAAATTCACCATGAAGGCGCCTTTGACTTCTCCACAAGAATGATCCTACCATTCCACTCAGTCTCATCGCAAGCACGGATTGCAGCATCAGCATCCTCATCCCTCTCCAAGGATAAGAATCCAAAGCCTCGAGAATCTCCAGATCTATAAAGAACATAAACCAAGTTAAGAAAAACTTATCTTGCAAACTGATTTAACAGAGTACAAATGTAACATGAGCAGTTCTTCGGAAGGTATTATTGCATGCTGGGAGCTTAACTGGCTCTTTCAAGGTAGGAAAAAGTACTTGGGCTATATCATATATCACATGTTGCGAATATTTCAATAGTAAGTGTTAGACATTGTAATTCCGGCTGGCTCTTTGGGCTGCACGGCTGCACCCTTTGGGCCTCTCGGATTGGGTCATGTGATTGAGTCCTAATAGGCAAGGATCTCCTTTGATTGGTTGTTATCTATAAGCCATAACCCTAGGTCATCCTTGCCTATATATATGTAAACATATCTCTCATAATGATCAATCCATTCATTGCCGCATACCTTTCTACATGGTATCAGTTCGGTCGTTCCACGACTTCCCGCTTCCACTCCAACCCTAAATCCCCCGCTCGGTCCTCATGCCGGGCGAGATCCCGCCGCCTTCCTCTTCTTCTGCTTTGCCGCCGCGCTGCCGACCCCACGGCGGCCGCCGCCATGGTTGAAGACGGCGCGCGCGCGCCGCCCACGACGCCGCCTTGCCGCCGCCGACCCGCGCCACGCTCTCGCGCGCGGCCGAGGCTCTTGGCCGCGCGAGGCCGCTGCCGCCGCTCAAGACCGCGCGGCTGCTGCAGATTGCGAGCGCGCTGCCCTAGCGCGCGCAGCTCGCGAACGCGCCACCGCCACCGTGGATGCTGATGCTGACGCCGACGCCGCGTTCGTCCGCGAAGCTTCTCTCCCCATCCACGACGCCCTTCTTCACGAAGCTGCCGCCGTCGCCACCCTCCACGCTCAGGCCGTCGGTGTGTAGAACATCCGCTCGCTGGTGCCGCTCGTCCTCGACCTCACCTCCGGCCACTACACCCGGTGGCGTGAACTCTTTCTGCTTGCCCTCGGGAAGTACTCCCTCGAGGACCACGTTCTCGCCGATGCTTCCAACCCAGCCCTCCCCGACTGGGTACGCATGGACTGCATCGTCAAATCCTGGCTCCTCGGCACTCTCTCCATCGAGCTCGTCGAAACAGTGCTGGAGCGTCGGGCCACCGCGCGCGTCACCTGGCTCGCCGTCGAAACCCAGTTCCTCGGCAACCGAGTGCCGCGCGCCCTCTACCTCGACGCCGAATTCCGAAGCTTTGTTCAGGGAGACCTTCCGATTGCCGATTACTGCCGACGGTTCAAAAGCATGGCGAATGCTCTTGCAGATCTCGGGGAGTTCATCGCCGACCGGACTCTCGTCCTCAACGTCATCCGCGGCCTCAACGACAAATTCACCGCCATCGGCTTACACCTCCAACGGAGCCGGCCTTTCCCCTCTTTCCTTGAAGCGCGCGCCGACTTACTCCTGGAGGAACTTAATCTGGCTAACCGGAAGATCTCTCCCGCCACCGCCTTGCTCACTCTCGTGGCCGGCCGCCTCGACGCCCGCCTGTCTTCGCCGGCTCACGCTGCTGGGGCACGCGGCGGGCGGCGGCTCCTCGATCCGTGGCCGCGCGGCAGCGCGGCGGCTCGATCCGTGGCGAGCGGCGCGACCGACGACCACTCCCGGCGTCAGCAGCACCAAATCCGACGGTTGGCCCAGCTTTTTCAATCCCTGGACCGATACCATCCAGATGTGGCCCGGCTCGCCCTCGCTTGCGCCCGCTTCGCCGCCGGGCGCTTCACCGTCTTGGCCTCGTCTCCGCCACAGTCCACCGCCGCCCCATGCGCTCTCGGCTGCTCCGAACCAATGGGCGCTGGGATTTCCCAACCAAGTCGCAGGGCAGAACCAGTGGACTGCGGCGGGTTTTCCCGGCCAAGTCGCAGGACTGAATGACACCCCTGTTAGCCTACCGTCTTGGGACCAGCAGAGCCTTGCCGGTGCGTTCTCCACAATGACTTTGACGCCGCCGCAGCAATCTGAGTGGTACTTCGACTCGGGGGCTACCTCCCATATGGCCTCCGACCCTGGTATCCTCTCTTCCTCCTCTACTCCCCGGTATCTCACTCCCTCTTCCATTGTTGTCGGTAACGGTTCCTTACTTCCCGTTACTTCCACTGGCACAGCCAATCTTCCCGGCTCTTTCCGTCTTAATAATGTTCTTGTTTCCCCTTCGCTTATTAAGAATCTCATTTCTGTTCGCCAATTTACTTCTGACAACAACTGTTCTGTTGAATTTGATCCCACTGGCTGTTCTGTGAAGAATCTTCGGTCTCGGAACGTGATCGTCAGGTGCAATAGCTCCGGGCCGCTATACCCTCTACACCTCCTGCCGCCGGATCATTCCTCACCGAGTCCTCCACTTCACTTTGGCATCGCCACCTCGGTCATCCAGGCCATGCAGTTTTGTCTACTTTAGCGAGTGCTTCCGTTATACCCTCATGTAATAAACACACAGGCCAACCCATTTGCCATGCATGCCAACTGGGTCGTCATGTGCGTCTTCCTTTTCCTGTGTCATCATCTCGTGCTACAAATAAATTTGATCTTATACACTGTGACCTTTGGACTTCTACTGTTGACAATGCCTCTGGCTACAAATATTACTTGCTTATTCTTGATGACTGTTCACACCACCTTTGGACGTTCCCTCTTAGGCTTAAGTCCGACACTTTTCCCACACTCGCTAATTTTTCTCTCATGTTTCCACTCAGTTCGGCACCACTATCAAGGCAGTCCAGTGCGACAATGGCCGCGAGTTTGACAACTCTAGCTCCCGCACGTTCTTCCTCACTCGTGGTGTCCACCTTCGCATGTCTTGCCCCTACACCTCCCAACAAAACGGTAAAGCTGAGCGTACCATTCGATCCATCAACAATGTCATTCGCTCACTTTTGTTTCAGGCGTCTATGCCCCCGTCATATTGGGTCGAAGCATTGGCCACTGCCACGTCTCTCCTCAACATCCTACCTACCAAGACACTGAACTTCTCCACGCCACACCGCGCCCTCTTTGGGAAGTCTCCATCCTATGATCATCTTCGTGTTTTTGGGTGCAAATGCTACCCGAATCTTGCCTCCACTGCATCCCACAAACTCGCTCCTCGCTCCGTTTTATGCACCTTTCTTGGCTACTCCACTCACCATAAGGGATACCGGTGTCTCGACATGATTTCCGATCGGGTCTACCTCTCCCGCCATGTCGTCTTCGATGAATCATCCTTTCCATTTGCTGATCTTCCGTCCACCCCGTCCACGGAGGATTTTGAGTTTTTTGATGACTGTACTAATCCAGTGCCGACCCCTATCGGTCCGTCACGCACCTCTTTGCCTGCAGGATTGCCTCCCACGCACGCGCCACGCACGGCACCGGCCTCGCCTATGCCACGCGCGGCCCCGGAAGAGGCCATGTCCGGCCCAGCGCCAGCAGCTCCGGAGCATTTACCTCGCACGGCAACGGAGGCCGCTCCGTCACCACCCGCCCCAGGACCCGCACTGCCACGTGTGGCACCCGCCCTCCCCGCATTGCCACGTGCGGCCCCAGCTGATCGCGTGCTTCGTCACGTCTACACACGCCGCGGGTCGGTCTCGCCCGCGCCCCCTCTGCGCCTCGGCGGCGACCGGCTTCCACGCGCGCCTTCCCTCGGTGCTATCCGGTGCCTCTCGTCTTTGAATCAAGCGCTCGATGACGACGCGCGGCAAGTCTGGGTTCCGACTACCCGCTCTCTACCACGCCACGCCGTTGTCTCCCGTTCTGCACACTTACCGAAGCGCCCTCGCCGACCCCAATTGGCGAGCTGCTATGGACGAAGAATACGCCGCCCTCTTGCAGAACCACACTTGGGAATTGGTCCCTCGTCTGCCGTCCGCTAACATCGTCTCCGGCAAGTGGATTTTCAAGCACAACTTCCAAGCCGACGGTTCCCTAGAGCGCTACAAAGCGCGCTGGGTTCTTCGGGGCTTCACTCAGCGGCCCGGCGTGGATTTCGACGAGACATTCAGTCCAGTGGTTAAACCGGCGACCGTACGCACGGTTCTGTCGCTGGCTTTGTCTCACCGCTGACCACTTCATCAGCTCGACGTCAAGAATGCCTTTCTGCATGGGACCCTCTCCGAGACTGTCTACTGCTCCCAGCCTTCTGGATTCGAAGACTCAGCTCATCCGGATTTTGTGTGTCGCCTCAACAGGTCTCTCTATGGACTCAAGCAGGCACCCCGGGCCTGGTACAGCCGCTTTGCAGCCTACCTGCTCACCCTTGGTTTTGTTGAAGCCAAGTCCGACACATCACTCTTTGTCTACCGTCGTGGCTCCGAGACAGTCTATCTCTTACCCTATGTTGACGATATCATCCTCACCGCCTCGTCCGATGACTTACTACGGCGCACTGTTTCCGCTCTGCAGCGGGAATTCTCTATGAAGGACCTTGGCCCACTACACCACTTTCTCGGAATGCATGTCCAGCGACGCGGCGATGGTCTTTTCCTCTCTCAGCGACAATACATGTTGGACATCCTTGCTCGTGCCGGCCTGGCTGACTGCAAGCCATGTTCCACTCCGGTTGATACCAAGCCGAAGATACCGCTACTGCGCCGCGATTCGGACCGTCGATTTTCGCGATCTTCTTTGGTGCCCTACAATGCCTCACATTCACGGACGGACATCTCCTATGCCGCTCAAAGAGTCCGCCTTCACATGCACGACCCGAGGGAGCCTCATCTTGCAGCTTTGAAGCGTATTCTCCGATACATCCGAGGTACTCTTGACTTTGGACTCATTCTTCGGCCGTCTACTCCATCCAACCTAATAGTCTACTCGGACGCTGATTGGGCTGGTTGTCCGGATACCCGCAAGTCCACATCAGGCTACGCCGTCTTTCTTGGAGACAACCTCATCTCTTGGTCTTCTAAGCGCCAAACCACGGTGTCTCGCTCCAGCGCTGAAGCAGAATACCGGGCTGTGGCCAACGCGGTCGCCGAAGCTACATGGCTGCGCCAACTTCTTCTCGAGCTTCACTGCCCTCTCCAGCGCACCACTTTGGTCTACTGTGACAACATCAGCAGTGTCTACATGTCCACCAACCCCGTCCAGCATCAACGCACCAAACACATTGAGATTGATCTTCACTTCGTTCGTGAACGGGTCGCCCTCGACGATATTCGGGTCCTGCACGTCCCCACTACGTCGCAGTATGCCGACATTTTCACCAAAGAGCTGCCATCCTCCATCTTCACCGAGTTCAGGTCCAGTCTCAACGTCCGGAGTGCCGACGCTTCGACTGCGGGGGCGTGTTGGACATTGTAATTCCGGCTGGCTCTTTGGGCTGCACGGCTGCACCCTTTGGGCCTCTCGGATTGGGTCATGTGATTGAGTCCTAATAGGCAAGGATCTCCTTTGATTGGTTGTTATCTATAAGCCATAACCCTAGGTCATCCTTGCCTATATATGTGTAAACATATCTCTCATAATGATCAATCCATTCATTGCCGCATACCTTTCTACAGTAAGTACTGACAGAAGCTCTTATCACAGTAGATATTATAATATATGTCAGCCTCATCAATGCAATAGAAGTTTTCTCATGGTTAATCAGTAAAAGGGCAAACCCGCTCAAACCCAATGATTGACTGCTTTTAGTTCAATCATAGTAAAGTTGGCAGGATAAAATTTACCAATTATGCTCTTGCAGGCCGAAATCAGCAAAGAGCGAGCTTGAGAAGGCATGGGTCTCTTCTCTCATATAAGTTGATCATTTCCAGTGTATTTCAATTACAGATATACCACTTCAATACTATATACCAAGCTATTCCATTACAGATACCTCGATTTGCTCTACTGTATTACCCAGCTCAAATATTTTATACCATTAGAACAAATATGAAATGCGAAACTACGGTTGTGTGTTAAGTTATATATTCAGCAAAATAAATTCAATCCCATAAAACTTCATGTTTAAATGTCAACAAGCTAAATATTAATCTTATCAGTCTAGACTCCTTTGAATCGAATCATATAGAGAACCCACACCAGAGGAATGCAATTTAATTAACAAAACAGTATTTTTTTTTTAATTTGGCCACAGCTCCACAAATCACACAGTACTCTTCCCATGTACGAGTAATCTGTAATATAATTAAACAAGGTGCACCTTGTCCATGATTGCAAAAGACAAATAATAAAATAACATGCAAACTTGAGTGGCAATGGACAAAGGACCGTATCATCCAATTATGGCATGGCACTATGGAACATAAAATGGGTGTTGATACAATTGCTGAAAAGAATCGATGAGGTGCTACAAATAACTGCAGATGGAAGTAATTACCGTTTATCTCGAACAACACGTGCACTTGTTACACGTCCGAACCTAGAGAATTTCTTCTCCAAATCTCGCTCGGTGGTGGCATAGCTAAATCCTGCAACAAACAGATTCTTTCCAGGTTTACCCAATCCAGTCTTCCTGTTGGCAGGTGGTGACCAAGGTCTTCTAGGCGAATGATGACGATGACTTGATGGAGGTGATCTGCGCCTTGGTGAATGCCTTCTTCTACAACATCAAGATAAACAGAAGTATAAAGCCATAAACTAGCAGCAAAGACATAAAAAGGTGAATGAAAAAAAAATACTTCTATGATCAGACTGTCCATCAAAGGAAAATAAGTCAATTCAAAGTTGCATGAACAGACAAATCATGGGCTATAAATATCATTGGCTTGGAAGCATGCTCATTCAAAAGAACTCAAGACTTTTAGAAGCCTGCAAGATACACATGGAAAAAAAAAAGATCACCTTGGAGATCGTCTATGGTGATCCCTTGAGTGGGGAGACCTAGACCGAGATCTACCATGTTCCCTTCTATGTCTAGAGGTATCAGTTTTCCTTGAAGGTGACCTTGATTTTGACCTGTTCCTCCTTCGTGGGGAATCCCTCCTTCCTGGTGGGGAATCCCTCCTTCTTGGTGGGCTCCTCCTCTTGGGTGAGGCTCTTCTTCTAGGGGATGCAGATCTTCGTCGTGATAACCCATCTCCATGTCGAGACTCCCTTCGGGCTTTCTTTTCTGGAGGAGAGTTCTGTCGTGCATGTGGAGTCAACTCACGTGAAGAAGCTCTTCTGCGGTTGGTGTCATGCTTTTCAGGAGATCGGGACCGACGTCTTGCTGGTGGGCTTCGAGAATCAGCTAATTTACCAACCTCTTTTGCAGGACGTTGTGACTCAAATTTCCCACGTGAATGCGCATGAGGGGACCTTTCAACTGGAAGTGAGACTCTCCTGTCTGGTGATGGTGTACCCTTTTCCAGCCTTGGAGACCTTTCGGAAGGAGAATTCCATTGATTGCCTGGGGTTGATATGCCATTTTTGGTACCAAGATTTTCCTGCTCCATCCCTTCCAAATAGGAAGGTGCAATTGCAGAGTTGACGTTCTCATTGTCCCGCTCATCACGAGGACTAGAATTCCCACTATTCATTTGATTCTCCTCTATCCCATCCTTTTCACTATGGGAAGTCTCATGTAATTTTTTGGTGTCCTCATTTTCCAACTGAAGCGCAGAAGAGTTTGGAATTTCATGATCATCAGCACCACTATTGTTAAGTTGGTAATCCCTACTGCTATTTTCAGTTAACATAGAGTCACCAAGATAGGCATCAGAATGTGTAGTTTCTTGTTGAAAGTTTGACGTATCATTACCACTGCTTTCATGAAGCTCTGGAGGCAACACGGCAACAACCACTTCTGTTTTCTGATGTACATCATAACCCACAAGAGTGATCTGTGCTTCAGAGTCACTATTGTGAACATTCTGTTCAGCTGCATCGCTTTGCATGTCAGATTCTATATGCACATGATGTTCTTGAGCTTGCTTCAGGGGAGATGCTGGACTAGTTGAAGCAGATTTCATTGCATTGCATGGGATTTGATCATTCATAAAGGGTAGAGAATCTGCAGCCAAATATGAGATTTGATCGGCTTGATCAACTAAGCGTCCTTCATTCAGTGGTGGAGATTCATGTTGTGAAACTCCTTCCCCATGATAATTCATGGGCTCCAACAAGCTACCATCTTGATCTACAAATGAAGGACCAGGATCTCCACAAGTCCCCTCCAGGCTTCTCTCAGGGGATAAGTAATCCATCTGAACATCAAGTAAAGAGCAAAAATGGAATAGAATAAGAGTGCATCATAAGGTAAAGAGTTAATAACATATAGATTGAATAAAGAATAATATATAATTAGCCCAGTTATATAGCTGAGCTACTAATTAAAACCCAATATTAGCAAGTCAAGACAATGGACAGAAAAAGATAAGTGGAAGCAGCAACACTATCAATTTCCTTGATGAGTTGTGTGCAGGATAGCCTGATATCCACTAAGATAAACCAACTATGGTTTTCTTCGTGTTGCAACGTTTACAAAGTAACACATATAACAATGACAGCATTAACAGCAATAATAAATGAGAGTATTCAGATCGCAGAACCATTAGAATGCACTATTTAAGGGATATCAACAGAATGCTGGTTTGTTGTTGCTGCCAATTTACGCAGATATCCCCGAGCACTTGCTACCTCTAGAGGAAGCATCTTTTTTCTAGTTCCAGAGATACAGACTTGCATTAAATTCTAGCAAAGAGCAGGCCCTAAATGAAATCCCACAGAGGATAATAGCCAGACCATAAGGCCATCTCCAATGTTTCTCCTAAGCCGGTTCGATAGCCTAATTTGGCATGAAAAAAACCAATTCAATACGTTGATCTGCCGATTCAAAGCGAGAAACTAGGGAGCCGGTGCATACTTTGTATCCAGATGCAACTGAATACAGTAATGATTTTTACCGGGAGGTTAGCTAGTGCATTAATTTGCTGTTTGCAAATTTGCATTAAACAACTACGTAGGAGATAGTACGGTTAAGAGAGAGGATACTAGTATCTTGTGGTTTTTTAATGTAACGTGGGTCCCAGTTATTAGTAAGAATTGGTTTAATACATTGGAGAAAAACAAGTTTAGTTCCTAGAATGCTTATGTTGCATGACTTTGAATCAAGATCAGTTCAATACACTGGAGATGCTCTAAGGGTGCATCATGAAGCCTAAAAGGAAACACTGCTACAGCAAAGTAATAAGGGGGAAGGCCGCCAAAATATGCAAGTGAGTTAACTATATTTTCAGCAAATTTGGCAAACTCAGTAGCATAGCAATGACCATCACCCGTTCTTAGCACAGTGTTTCTTAAAGGATAAGGCATGGTAATATTTTTGAACTAAAGCAGTCTCAATCTATGTTCTGATCAGAACCAAACAAACCCAACCATGAACAATGGCATTCAAACTGCTCTTCAGAGCAATCCCAATACAGTTTCTACATGCCAAAGGGTTTATCGCACGTTGAAAAAAACAATTCTCAACAATTTCCACCCCAGGGCAGCTATCTTTCCATATTTAAGAGACAGGAGTGCCAGTTCTACTTCGTCAAATTGTTCTTAATATACATGCGAAAGGACCAGTCATAAAAAAATAATCATTTGGGACGATTCAGAGCAACATCGTGCCTACTCGTTAATAGATATTTTTGTGTGGCAACTCCAAATATCTTTTTTAAGAAAACCTAAAACATCTACTATAACAATTGCAACATATTAATACCATTCTTGACTTCAAGACAAACAATGTCATGCACCTAGCCCCTAGTAGCTTCCCTAGAACACTAGCTGAAGTGAGAAACTGTGAAGAAGAACCGGATGATAGACACATTACCAAATCGACAAGTTCTAACCTGATATCTCATCCAAATCCCCCACTCCACTTTCACATCAATCAAGCAAAAAAAGAAAAGAAACCTAACCGCAGCAATTTACATGGCGGAACGGAATACAACTAGCAACCAGATTAATCGCGGCACCTAATACAAACAAGTCACATTGAAGCCGCCGCCGCATCTAGGCTCTCGGATCCCGATTCCGTGCGAGCCCAGCTGCACACCGTAATCCGCATCGAGGCGCGCATCAGCCGATCAGCCGCGAAACACGCCTCTGGGACTAGGGTTACACGCGCACAAATCCGAAATCTCACGGGCGCCGGAATCACACCAGGGAAGAAGAAACCTCCACAAATCCTAGCAAAATGCAGCGCCCGACCGCAAATCCGGGGGGAAATCGGGAGAACCACCCGGCACAGAGCCCTCACCTACGAATCCACGGAGACGGCCACCTCTCCGATCGCAATCCTACAAACGCCGTGGGGGGCGTAGGCAGCACCGGCGTGGGTGGGGTGCGCTCCTCGCGGCGTCGCGAAGGCGGGGGAACCGAGGCCGCGGGGGCCGGCTAGTAGGCGGGGCGGTAGCCCATCAGGCGGTGACTGGATCCGTCGTCGCGTGGGACTCACGGCGTCGTATTGGGCCGGTGACGCGAGCGCTTACTGGGCCCCGACCAATGCCTTGCGGGTCGGGCATTGTACGTGTCCTCAGCTGATTTACGCCCTCGAAGACTCAGCGCATTTACGCCCTCGAATACGCACCAAATAAAAATCGCCTTTAGGCACCAAAACCTCCCCAAGGCAGGCCATGATTATCCCACGAAACCCAGAGACAGGGCGCAACTCACCGTGCGGCTCTTCCCGGTCTGCGCGGAGGAGGAGGAAGCCTGCGTCGTCGCTGTGGGAGAGGGGCGGCCGCCGGAATTGAGAGAGAGACGCCCTAGCCGGTGTTGCTGCCGTGGCCGCCTGCCTCCTCCGTCGACGGTAGGCCACGGAGGGGCGAGGTAGAAGAGCGAGCCGGGTGGGTGCGTGTGCGGTGAAATGGAGCGAGCCAGGTGCGGCCGGACCACGCGAGCGCGAGCCAAGCATTGTGGATGGCAGGGTATTCTCGTCATTTCGCGTGGCGGGAGAGGGAAAGGAGAGAGAAATGCATTTAAATGCACTGTTGATGGCGATTTTTTTTGGCCTACGTGTCCCCTGTGGGCAATTTTATTTTGCAAATATGGTCTCGGCAAGCGTGGATACACCAGTAAGTGAGTATATCATACGATCTCAAAGCGTGGTTTATAGGTTTCACCTATGCGCTAATATAGACATTGATCAACTCGGTTTCGGCTTTTAGCTTCTGATTTATTTTTCACTATTCATAAGTTTCGTCTTTTTCTAAACTTTTGACTTTTTGTTGAGCTTTTTTTCCGGTTCTTTTTTCCCGTATTTGTTTGTATTATACGTAATGAGCTAACATATTTTTTATATTTTAAAATTTTTAAATTTAATTATGCTAAATAAGCCTCTGTCATTCTGATGCTTTTTTCACCAAACTCTGATGTTTTGACCATAAGCCATGAGCTTTTCAGCCGAACCGATCACCACCATAGTCCATCCTCTGGCAGTTGGGTCCGTGGGCGGGCCCACCCATTTTCCGCATTCCCTGAACGCGGAGGCAGGCGCTCGTACTTTACATTGTTCGAGCATGGCCATTCTATTCACTCCTCACTCATATCTTACTTTAGGATAGAAGAGAAATTTTTTTTTGCTCTCCGTTCTTTTTGCTTGTTTTAATTTTTATCTTTGATTTCTCTAAAAACCTAAACAAACATAAACAAATGGGTCATTTCTTTAAGCAGCTTTCTAAACTTAAAATCATGTGTGTCGTTCACGTCGTTGGTTCAACCGTTCGCTAATGTTTCGAAAAACATAATCAAAAGCTAATACAGGGTATCCGATCTTAACGACGTAAGATCTTTCTTGAAGGGTAAATATGTGGCTAACCTAAAATCCCGTGAATTCTGATGAACGGAAGCACACAATTGCCAGTCTCGATTACAAACTCCTATATACTGGAATTCAACTAACAATACACTCTGGATCTCTGTCTTCTCGCTACACCAAGAAAAAAACAACGTTGCTAGTGTGTGAGGAAAAACAAGAACACTGGTAACCAATAATTTGGTATAACGCTAACTAGTTGGTTTCCCAACTCTCATGGTAGTGCGCAGCATAAACCAAGGAGTAAGAAATTGTTTTGACTCAAAATTAACATTCAAGTATTATAAGGGATGGTGGCAAAGACTTGTATACCCTCGTACTAGTCTGGCCGGACTCACAAAAGGAAAATAATTTGAATCTGATTATAATTCTATCTTTCTAATTTAAATAGCTCTTGCCTAACTTAAACCGACAACAATAAAAAGTGGCTAGCTGGTTACCTTGGTATGTGTGCCCATGAGGTGGGCCTCATGTGGTGGCTAGCCCATGAGGGTAGCTCACAACTCCCTTGACAATACTCCACATCCCTTACGATTTAAGTATTTGTTTTCAGCCCATTTGAAACTTCGGCATCGCTATCAACTCAAAATTGAATCAAAACGAATATAAGGCCCAAAATACCCTTAATATGTTTTATTATAGATACAAACCAACCCATAACACATAAAACTTGGCCAAAAACTTAAACGAACTCAGAATTAAAGACTTGACACAATCAAGCTTCCGAAGCGTAGTTTTCTCTAATCTTTAATTCAAAGCTTGTAAAGTTGATTCCAACATCTTGGTGGTCTTTCCCACTGATATAAGTGAAATATCATCATCTCCTTCTTTTGGACCTTCTCTTGGTGTGTCGGTCTCCCTCTCCTCCTGCTAGCAATAAGTTCTTGCTCACCTAATAATATGAGAATACACAAAGTAAAAGCATTAGGTAGCAAGCTATTCTTAGAAGTGAAATCAAAGGAACTTAGGATTAGATTCACCTGTTTAGTAATTTTCTTTGCTTTAACTCGAGTGATTGATCCCTTGTACAATTGTTGCAAAGCTTCAGCTTAGGACTAACACTAATCTTGTCATTGTTGCTTGAATCTCGATGATGGAGGTGATGATGATATAGATAAAGCCTACTTAATAGTGATGTCCTTGTAAAAAGCCTAACCGTTCATCACTGTTTCAAAAACACATAAAAAACCATTAGTCATAGCTAAAATTTATCAGCCACAGCCTAAGAGAACCAGACATTTTTTTAGCTTTGGACTTTAACTTCTTCAAATGCCAAAACAAACGAGACAACTTCTCGAAGCCTTTTCTCCAAACAGTTTCTCAAAATGTGTGCGCCATTCAAGTTGACGTCTCCGCTATCTGTCACCGTCTAAAAAGACACAAATAAAAATCACCCACCATAACAAAAATTATCAAACCGCAACATAAAAGAGCACATCCTAACGGTACCAGAGATCCACAGTCGCTGATGGCAAGCCCGTTCAATCTGGCTTTTTTAACTACTTCCAGTTTTTGGCTGTTGACTTTGGACTAAAATTATACTGTAACGACTGTTAGCTTTTTTGAGTCATTCAGTTAAATAAAATAAGAAAAAACACATTTAAATTTTCACAGACAATACAAAAGAAAAAGAAGGGAAAAACAAAAAAACTCATAATTAAAAAGGCCAACATGTACGTTCCGCCGAAAAATAAAGAAGCTGAAGCCGGAATAAACATGATATAATAGATGTGTTTTGAGACAAAAGAGAGAGAACAAGTGAATAATATGGTCGTGGCTATGTCAAAATCCATAGCTTGTTGCAACAAGTTGGTCCGAGCCGAACATTGATGTGTTTTAATTAGGGGTAGCATGATGTTTTTGTCTACAATCTCTTCTCTTATATTTTTAAAGTTAATCTCCTAGTCAAATACTTTTTAGAGATAGCTTAGCTTCAGATTATTAGAGAAACAGATTCTCAAAGAATTCAAAACAAAAATTGAAAAATAAGGATTTGAAGTTGTACCGAATAGGCGCACGGTGGAGACCAGCTCCACTTTCCCTGGCTTCCCCGCTGGCAGGTGGGCCCACGCCCTCCTGAGAGGCGAGAGCCCGAGACCAACAACTACCCGTCTCTATCCATCCGCAATTCCTTCTTACGGGCGCAGTCCGCCTGTCCCCGCCTGTCTCACTCTCCACCGCTGAAGCTCCTCGCTGCCCACGTCGACGCACGCACGTCGCGCAGGTCAGTGAGTCCTCGCCTTAGATGCTTCTTCGCCATGTCTCTGTTCTTGATCTCGGCTGTTCTTGGCCAAGGAACACCCGCGGTTCACTTGTTCGTTCCCCGCTTGATCCTTCTTCTTTTCTTGGCAATGCGGTGGTCCGGTGAGTCAGCAAGCAGTCAGTTGGGGCCTCTCGGTGGAGAAGTTTCTTTCTCCTCTTTTCCCCTTTTTTTAGTGAGGGAAAAAAACACTCCCTCTGGTTGAGGTGAAAAAGAGGAGAAAAAAAAAACACTCGTCCAAGAATTATGCAGATTCTAGTGAGGTGCTGGGATGCTGTGCTTCTTTTCTACCACATGAAATTGTTCTGTTGATTTGATGTGGTGACTGGTGAGTTCTTCTTAGCTGCGAGTGAGTGTAGTAGTATTAGCTTTCAGCCAGAGGGAGTATTTTTTTTCCTCTTCTCCCTAGAAGAACAAAAGCCACCTTTTGGGAATTTGGCATTACGAACACACCTTGTTTCAACTTTGACGGACAAGAGGGAGTTTTTTTTTCTTGACCATAGAAGAAAACAAAGCCCACTTTTTGGGAATTTTGCATTACAAACACAATTTGTTGAAACTTTGAGGAAGAAGAGGTCTGTTTCTGTGAAAGGATTTTTTGTTGACCATGGAGTGGTAAAGAAGAGTGATCGTGCGAGCAAGAAAGTAATCAAATGAGCTTGATTGCTTGTGAAGTAGTTTTAAGGGCCTGATTGCTTGTGAAGTAGTTTTAAGGGCCTGATTGATATGGCTGCGGCTTATAGTTTTTGGCTGAAAATTTTGAATTTTGCCTATTTACGACAAAGATTACGAAGAAAGAGATACTCGCTTGTGATTTTAGTTGATACAGACATTGGGCTTTTAACATGTACTACAATTAACTTGTAAATCATGTCTTGAGAAAATACTCCATTTAAAAGTTAGATATTGTAGCAAAAGTTAATAGCCGCTTTAGAAGTCGTATGCCAACAGACCAGGACGTACATTCCATTCTTTTTCCTACTTGGATATATCTGAATGTCTTAAGGAAAAAACTGGTACTGTGCCTTTTTGAAAATTTGACTAGTTGATATGTTTGTAACTTTGTTTTGTGCAGCTATCTTGATTTTTTAAATTCTCTTTGATACGGGGTCGTCCGATCTTCTCGACGTAGAATTGGATACTCACGTGCAGCCTCTCGAATCGTAGCGATCCTCCGTTGCCAATCCAAGAACGAACACTCTTTAATTCGCAAGATCACACATGTCGGACTTCACGACCACCAAGCGATAGCCCTATCGCGTTCCTAATTCCCAGCGGAAAGGTTGAACGATCCCAATTTGCAAGAATTCACAAGTCTTCTATTGGATTTTTGATGGCTCTCAAAAGATCAGAAAGGTGTACAAAGCAAACTCCATCTCAATCTCAATTATCTAGTCTACTGTTTCCCCATAACTTCTCGTCACGTAGTGGTGTTTTTCCATCTAGTTTCTAGTCTACCTGTTCTGATGGATCACATGAGTATATATATGGCGGCTGGTCAAGGTCACCACACGCGTACATGTACATGGGCCTTGGGCCAATCGTGGGTTTCTCTACATGTGAAGTTGAGCCTTCTTCTCTTGCTTTGGCTGCATGCATGCATCTCACACATGCACGCATTGATTTTCTTTGGTCGGCAGCAAATCCCTCCGTTAAACGTGATAGTAAGTTGATCTTCTCTGCATCTCACGCACCAGCAAGTATGTTGTTGCTTGGCTTGATCTTTTGTGTGACCTTCTAAACGCATCTTCGCTTTAGGCTTATATGGACCGAGTAAAGGCCTACATATAATTAAATAAAATAGTAGTAGCTCTGTATCTTCAAGTATAATAATTAGAGACCTAATAAAATTAGGGTTCACCTGATAATATTTAGTGCAACTCAATAATTCTTTCCAGTTAAATAATATATTTAACTGAAAAGCGCTGCACATGTCTGTATCCGCATCATCCTCTCCTTCTTCAAGAAAAGCCATCCTCGGCTTTTGATAGCCTGAAATTATACTAAACAAAGAATACAATGTGTATGCATAGTATATATATTTGTCAATTACTTTTCTTTTGTTTAGCATATCATGTACATCTGAAGGTGTAGTATACAAAAAGAACAACACAAATACATGATATATGTATGAATCAATTTTTGTGTCATTCTCATTGTTTTACACAAAGCATTTAGTACAACATGAGCTATAAAATGTTTGCATTGCAATACTGTCATTCACATCATTCTCCCTCCCATGAGAAAAATCGTCCTCGACTTTGCTAAGTATATGGACAAGTCATTAATGGGCCAAACCAAATTAAGTTGTTCAAATATGGGGGAGAAAATTTTTAGTGTCTTCCATGCTTCAACTACGCTATTTTGATTATTTATACATGATTGTATATTAAAGGCTGAACAAGTAGGCTTAAGAAACCTTTTAAAACATGAAGCACTATTGTTGAAACTCTTCTCATTGTGATTATGATATGACACAAAAGATTATTTATCCAAAATATGCAATTTCAATTTAGCAAGCTTATCACAGGTAATGCATATTCGGTAAACATAAAATTTGCCATCTATACCATAATCTCTGATCAAATTAAACTTATTGGTGTAGGCATAGATACTAACTAGTGATTTGAAACATGAAATTTCAGCAACATTCTCAATCACACTAGATAGCTCTCTAGGATCATCGAACATAATATAGTACAAAGAATCATCAGGAGATATTCTCATAAGAACTTCCTTATGAGTAATCAATTCCATATTATGTAAATTGAGCAAAGAAATTTCAGAACATGGAATATTCATTCGCATATATGAGTTCTCACAATTACACACCATTTCACAATTAATTTTAGCACCAATATGGTTACCTTTATCGTCCTCTTCAGTTGATGTAGGTGCTATGGGTATTAAATCATCATGATGTAACAACGAGGCAGCAAGTACTTCATCTTCAACCGTGGTTATCTTCTCATCAGTTTTCTCCAGTAGTGCCAGTTGTGGAACATTCGACTCCTCTTCTTTAATGTCAACCTACACAATGTGAGAAACAACACTAGAAGTAGACATTAATGTGTTAGTTTCAGAAGCAACCTCACTTTGTTTAATATCTACCTCTCTCTTTTCTTTTGGTGTATCTCTTACACACTCAATTTGGATACTTGCAAACTCACATATAGTGGGTTCACCTCTCATCTCTCTCAAATCAGATTTGGTGGCTAGCATGACTAACTTTTTCTCTCCCTCATCCTTTCTTTTTCCACTCAGTTTTAGCTTGTGGCTCTCACTCACATTTTGTGGAATCATACTCTTTTACTCCTTCCCTTTCTCATCTCTACTTTCACCTTAACTTTTTGCGTGTTATCATGTATGATTTGAGAAGGAGTCAATGGTAGTAGCACTATTTCCTTATTGTTCCACATGAATTTGTATTGATTAGTTCTTCCATCATGAATAACAGAGCGATCATATTGCCATGGCCTTCCTAATAACAAGTGACATACTTCCATGGATACAACTTCACATTCTACAGTATCACGATAAGAACCAATCTGAAAGCTAACATTAACAGTGTACCTAACATTCATGGATCCATTATTATTCAACCACTGAATTTGATATGGATGTTGGTGTTTCTTGTATTTCAATCCAAGTTTAGTGCAAAGTTCTTTGCTAGCTAGGTTATGACAACTACCTCCATCAATAATAACTTTGCAACACTTACTATCTTTACTTACCTGAGCTCTTGTTTGGAAAAGGTTACAGCGCTGTTCATGGTTGGATTTTGCTTGAACGCTCAACACAGAAGGGGTGCACACTAGGATAGGACCGGACTCGGGATTACAATACCCATCTCTATGTGTTTCTTCTTCTGTTTCTTCCTCATGGCCATCCTCAAACGCCTCAAAATCAGCAAGGTGCTCTCCATCTTCATCACTAGTAGAATCATATCCTCCATTCTTATTTATCAACATTACCTTACTATTTGGGCAATCCTTTTGCATATGTCTGCGACCAAGACACTTGAAGCATTGGATGGAGATACTTTTGGCCGTAGAACCAACAGAAGATGATGAAGAAGGAGCTGGTCCTTTCTTTGGAAAGCAAGGAGTGTCATTCTTGGCACTCGAGGTAGCACGTGCACTAGGAACAAAACTTCCACTAGATGTGTTAGCTTTAAAAGAATTGAAATGAGATGCGGTTTTACCTCCTGTAGGTGCTGCACGGGGCATGTAGGATGATGTTCTTGTTGCTTTCATGTCGTGTTGTACTTGTCTTTCGACCTTGGTTGCTTGATGTACCAATTCCACCGTGTTGTTGTAAGGCTGAAATTCAGTTATGCGCTTGATGGAAGGGTGCAAACCCGCAAGAAATCGAGCCATTGTTTGTTCTTCTTGTTCATATACATTAGCTCGAATCATGGCCATTTCTATCCCCTTATAGTACTCCTCCACCGTGAGAGTTCCTTACTTCATTTGCTGCAATTTATCAAATAAATCACGTTTATAATGTTTGGGAACAAACCTTGCTCTCATGTGGTACTTCATCTCTTCCCATGTAGTGATGGGAGGCTCGTCGTACTCTCTCCTTTGATTTTGAACTTGTTCCCACCATATGAGTGCATAATCAGTGAATTCAAGTCCCGCCATATGAATTTTCTTCTCTTCGGAGTAATTGTGTAGGCGGAACACCTTGTCCACCTTGAGCTCCCAAGTGAGGTAGTCCTCAGGGTCATGTGTACCTGAAAATGTTGGCATAGTAAATTTAAACTTACCAAACTTCTCCTCATTTGGTCGACCATCGCCGTAGTGGTTACGGCGGCGGTAGCCATCGTCGTAGTGAAGAAAGTCGTCATCGTCGAAGCGATGTGCTCCTCCACCACGGCCTCCATGTCCATAGCCCCTCCCCGGACCATGGAAGCCGCCCCCTTCACCTCTCCCAGGTAGGGGTGGACGAATGACATTTGCCATCATTCGGTCTCGCCTTTGTTGAGCATCTTGGCCACCTCGGACAGCAGCCACTCCCTCACCACGTGGAGGAAGGGCAGCCCCAAGATGAACGTTTCCTTCCTCTTGTTGTGGTTGAAGTGCTCGCACAACGTCATTCACAATGTTCCCACGTAGCACGTTCATCTGTTGATTGAGCTCAATGCGGAGATCCTGCATATCCGCTTTGAGTTCAGTACGGAGGTTCTGCATATCTGACTTAAGTTGTTCCTCCATTGCAGTGGTGCCAGCTACAAATTCTTGTTGCAATGTACTTCTCAATGCCTGATATTGAAAGCGAGTCACCGGGACATTAAGATTAACTTCATGCTCCTCATCATAGTTATCTTCTCCACCTGACATGGTTAGATTGTGCAAAGAAAACACGAAGCAATAACAAAGTATATAGGAATTAGTGTAAATCACTCAATCTCACTCTCTTTCTTGTATAACTAAAGTTCTCATCTTTCCGAAGTGAATTAGGATCAATGAGAAATTACACTTGGTAGAAGCTTCAATGGCAACGTGATGATCAAGCGAATATAAGAGTGTTCACAATTGCACAACAACGGTTATTTAGTGGAGCTTGGTATGGAAGTGTATATCCTAGTAATCTGAAATTCTTGATATTGTAAAGTTAAGTAATAATGCAAGCTAGAATATTTCGTTTAAGTGCTGATCCAAAAGATTTAAGTGAAGTATATGAATGTACACACAAAGATCAATGTGACTTAATGCAAACAAAGGAGTGAGCTAAATAAAGGTGATCCAAAATTAATGATTAATTAGCTCGCTTTGCATCAAGTACTAGGAGAGACGCTAGCCAATTGCAATGATATGAATGTAAGGGCATAAGATTGCTCAAGAAATTAAATTACACAATCTGAATTTATGGACTAAGAGTTTTTCCAAATTCGGCCAATGTTTTTTTTCTTTTTGTTTTGCTCAAGCCGTGGCTTCTTCTTTTTTTAACTACCTTTTTTTATAATAGCCAACCTTTTTTTACGCAAGTCCAAAAACGATTCATCAATGTGTAAAATAATTCTAGAACAGCCCTAAATGCAATATTCAACAACTAGTCTCATTTGATGAAAAAAAATATAAGTGAAGCTCTCAACTAAACAAGTGCTTGGCTGATATTGCGAGTCGAGATCAACGGCTAAGCGCAACAGTGAGCAGGATGCACTGCAACAATTACCGACTTAGGTTTTTTGTCGATCTTGTATTTGGACTCCTACTCGGCTAACTTGATTGACCAGTTCGGATGGAAACCCAAAAGAACCAATGGAAGTTCGGATGGTTAAAGGAATTGGTTTCGGCTAACAACTGCACTCGGTTTTTTTTCACAGAGTGGTTTCCGTCAGAGCACCAACAAATCAACTAGCAAAGAGTTAAACTCTGACGCCACTATTTGGATTCCGGCCAGAAATCATGGGGAAAAAATTTGGTGCGGCCAATCATCAGATCAATGACAGCAGAAGATTTCCAGATTGAATTGTTCCCTGATTGAATTGTTTTGGTAGGACAGCAAAGAGTTTAGGTGTTTTTTTTGGAACTCACTAACGAGATAAGGCTGGACAACAGAGGTTGATTTTTTTTATGTGGACACAACGATAAAGCGACGCAAAAGAACTCGACGATCAGCACCTAAACAAAAATTCTAATGGATTAAAACTTAACAAAACTCACAAAAATAACATATGCAAAAACTAGAGTTTGGATTTTTTTTTGTGTTTTTGGTTTATGGACTATAGGACAGAAATTAATCAATCTAAAAACAAGGGTAAGAATCCTACCGAGAAAACCGTGCTCTGATACCAAGATGATACGTGGTCGCCCGATCTTCTCGACGTAGGATTGGATACTCACGTGCAGCCTCTCGAATCGTAGCGATCCTCCGTTGCCAATGCAAGAACGAACGCTCTTTAATTCGCAAGATCACACACGCCGGACTTCACGACCACCAAGCGATAGTCCTATCGCGCTCCCAATACCCAGCGGAAAGGTTGAACGATCTCAATTTGCAAGAATTCACAAGTCTTCTATTGGATTTTTGATGGCTCTCAAAAGATCAGAAAGGTGTACAAAGCAAACTCCATCTCAATCTCAATTATCTAGTCTCTGTTTCCCATAACTTCTCATCACGTAGTGGTGTTTTTCCATCTAGTTTCTAGTCTACATTCGATGGATCACATGAGTATATATATGGCGGTGGTCAAGGTCACCACACGCGTACATGTACATGGGCCTTGGGCCAATCGTGGGTTTCTCTACATGTGAAGTTGAGCCTTCTTCTCTTGCTTTGGCTGCATGCATGCATCTCACACATGCACGCATTGATTTTCTTTGGTCGGCACAAATCCCTCCGTTAAACGTGATAGTAAGTTGATCTTCTCTGCATCTCACGCACCAGCAAGTATGTTGTTGCTTGGCTTGATCTTTTGTGTGACCTTCTAAACGCATCTTCGCTTTAGGCTTATATGGACCAGTAAAGGCCTACATATAATTAAATAAAATAGTAGTAGCTCTGTATCTTCAAGTATAATAATTAGAGACCTAATAAAATTAGGGTTCACCTGATAATATTTAGTGCAACTCAATAATTCTTTCCATTAAATAATATATTTAATCGAAAAGCTAACATTTCTGTATCCGCATCATCCTCTCCTTCTTCAAGAAAAGCCATCCTCGGCTTTTGATAGCCTGAAATTATACTAAACAAAGAATACAATGTGCATGCATAGTATATATATTTGTTAATTACTTTTCTTCTGTTTAGCATATCATGTACATCTGAAGGTGTAGTACACAAAAAGAACAACATAAATGCATGATATATGTATGAATCAATTTTTGTGTCATTCTCATTGTTTTGCACAAAGCATTTAGTACAACATGAGCTATAAAATGTATGTATTGCAATACTGTCATTCACATCACTCTTTGTGCACGATTACCCTTTCCCCTCTACCTCTTCTTGCTCCATTTTGTAGATTTGAATTGACTGTAATTGAATCAGATGTGGGTGAATGACTTTTTGAAACTTGGTACAGACCCTCCCTAAGATGTCAGTAACTTATTCCAATCATTAATCGTGAAGATCATAGCCAAAGTTCCGACTTTTATCCAAAATGAGAAGCTTGCACCAAAATTGGACAAAATAGGAAAACGTTGATCTGCGCTTGCTTGTGAGTCCTTGATGATCTAGATGACCTTGGATGGATCCTCACGTGTCATAGCAAGTTACAAAATAGAGAAGAACTAAGAGAAACCAACAACTCCTCAAGACACCTCAAGAAGGCAAGGAAATCAAATAAGAACACAAGAGGGATAAGATAAACAAGTTTGATCTTCTATTACCACGAAGGGTGGAGGATTACAACCATTCTATATCTTGGAGGGTAGAGCTCTCACCAGAGCATACGCACAAAGTTTCCAACACAAGGAAACCTAACCCTAACTCCCTCTCATCTAGCACAAGAGATGTTTTCTCTCAACACATACAAGGGCTTATATAGTGGAGGTTCTTCACCTCACGCATCACCCTAACAATCAGCCCACATTTGGTAGATACAACCACTTACAAATAGGGAAACTCGATAACTCACACACAAATAGGTTTTACATCTACACACTTGCATATTTTTCAAAGCACGACTTCCTCATGGCTCTAATAGCCCGAGATGACGCTCAATCCTCCATGAGGTGACCTAATCCACCTTAGGCCACCACGGCGGTTTTGAAAACCACCTCTCCACCTAGTATTGGGCAATTTACGCAATTGCCATCCACCGGCCTCCACGATGCTTCTTCTCGAAACAAACTCCAATATGAAGTATGTACTGCCTAAACGCCTCCAACCTCCTTTCAGATCGTCTCTACTTGTAACGGCCCATGTCCAATGGCACATCACATGCATGCATTTGCCCCATCACGATCTTTGTATTGCCCTCCGTGCTTCTCCACTTGAGAAGTAGTCTCACCCGGACTTACGCGACCCTCCATAGCCTCGATCTTGTCGTTGACCGCTAACAATCACCAAGCATTCTACACATAAAAGAACAAGCAATTGTCCCAAGCATAAGTAACATGCACTTGACTCTTGTTAGCAAACACCACATAGCACTCCCGGCCATGACTAACATAATAAATGGACTCCTGTCATGACTAACACTTGCATAGACTCCTGCCATGACTAACACTTGCATGGACTCCTACCATAACTAACACTTTGCATGGACTCCCAAAAAGCTCATAGAGCCACAACACAACTGAGACAAAACTCAGCTCACTCATTCAACAAAGGCCGGTCTAACTACCAACCGATGGTTGGTCCGATTATCGATCAATCCCGATCAAACCCGATAGCGAGGGCCGGTCGACCACAACAACTATCTTTGGTCGGACCAAGCAACAACACAACGCTTCGGTCGGATCGCCATCATACAGTCGATCGCACCGCTTTCAAATCCTTCGCGCAACAAAATGAATATCTCTCTAGAATAAACGTATCGCTAATTACGAGCCAATACAAAGACTACTATCTAGCAGATTTCTAATTGCTTATGTTTAAATAGGATTCACAATTCATCCTTGGAAGTTGTCACTAACCTGAATGACAGTAAAGTGGAAATTATACAGCAGATGGAAGGCAGCACTCATAATATTATCAACACGACTGCGAATATGACCTCTGGGTGGAGCATTGTGAAGGAGGAATTCACATTTCCAGCTGGAAGTGCCCCTTTCAAAAGTTGTCATTCTTCCACTATTGTAGAGGTATATGGCTTTTGTATGCAACAGAGTTTCTGAAATGAAATGTTATAATTACTAATAAGTGCATTTTGTCTTGTCAGATTGAGAAAGACAATTTTTTGGTGGCCTATTTTGGTGGATCCATGGAAGGTGCTCTAGATGTCAAAATCTGGTTGCAGAGATACATTGTGGGTTCAATCCATCCTTGATATTTTCTTCACTTCTTTACCTAGGAGAGTGTTGGAACGGCAATACTGGACGTCCCTATTCTCCAGGCGGACTCACGTCCAGCACACGCACGTAGCGCAACCAACGAATACATGCACAAAACACTTTGTAATTCTGTTAGCGTCATTCTCTTTCTCTCTCCAGAGTAACTCTCGGTTGTACGTGTATATATACACATCCATTGATTAATATACAAAGAGAGCGAGAGAATTCCCTAAACTATCTTGGTATCAGAGCACATTCTTCTTCTGCATCCACTACTCCTCACAGCCCCACCCCAAAGCCGATGGCTAGCACCACTACTCCTGCGTCCGGCACTCTACCGGCATCTCTCTCTGGGACTATGCCCGCCGCATTCTCTGACACTACACCAGCGTTCGTGATCTCCACGCTGGGCACCTTCTCCAACTCCGTGCCTGTGCTCTCCTCCAGCCACAATGTCACCTCCAAGTCGGCGTCCATGAACATGGTCAATGTTATTAATATTGTGCATATACTGAAGAGGCCCAATGGGCAATATATATAGGGAGTACAAAGGGATATTACAGGAGAATATGCCGATTCCTATTCTATCTCTAATACCCTTAACACCCCCCTCAAATGTAAGGCGTATGCAATAGCATTGCATTTGAAAAAGGGTTAATACTAAAACAAGAAATATCCGATGTCCGAGTCTTGATAATGTCGTCGTTGCATGCAGTTTTTGAATAAACTGTCAAATCAAGCCGAAGAGGAATAGATAGAAGCATGACGGCGCAGATTGAAGCCCAAGAGGCGGCGGCGCAGTGCACAAGGTGCAGAAGGCGCGCGGCCTTAGAAGCTCGGGGCGGCGGCTAGAGAAGCGGCGGCATCATGACGACTTCTACAATCTGCACGCGGCTCAGAGAGTAGAGCGGCGGCTGCTGCCATGCAAAAGAAAAAATTCCTACACTTCTATGACTGACAATAAATTTGTGGACTCGCACAGCTTGAACGAACTAAAAAATAGAAACTACAGACTTAGATGGACGCAACGGAAGGCTCACAAAAAAAACATAAAGACTCAACGGCGACAAAAATAAAAAACGAAGCATAAAAGAAAAGCACTCCTGCCATTTCACTTCCTTCTCCTCCTCATCCATCCCCGCGCTGCTCCTCTTTCTCCTCGCACCCGTCGCGCTCCCGCCGCCGCCTCGCGCCTTGCTCCCCCTCCCGCTTTTCTCCATCTCCCTCTCTCCCGTCTCTCTCGGAGGCACGGGAGGCGGCGGCGCGGGCGCGGAGGTGCGGGAGGCAGCGGTGTAGTGCGTGGAGGCCACTCACAAGCGATGGCGATGGAAGCGGCGGATCCGGCGAGCGGCGGATCAGTAGCGGTGCGGCGGCGGCGGCTCGGCGGCGGCGTTGCGGCCTAGGCGCAACGCGCGACCTCGGCGTCGAGGCCGCGCCGGATCTGGCCGAGAAGGCGGAGCGAGCGGTGGATTCGTGTGGCCGTTTGGAGGTGGCCACCGTGGGAAGCCCGGATCCGACGGCGCCGCATGGAAAGCGAGGAGCCAGTGCCGTCGTGAGATCCCGCGCCCGAGCCGCAGTGGGAAGCGGCGATGTGAGGGCGTCGGTGGCTCGGATCTGGCGCAAGGAGGCGGATCGTCGGATCTGCGCGCGGATGGCGGGATCTGGCGAAGCGGCGCGCGCCAGCGCGCGGCGGCCAAGATCGGTGGGGCCGAGCGGCGAAGAGGCGGCGCCGGGCGGATCTCGCCGAATCCTGTTTGGACGGCGGTGGATCCAAGCGGAGCGCGGCGCAGAGTTGGGGAGATTGGGCTGGCCAAGGCAGCAGGGGCGGCAGAGGGCGGCCAAGAGCAGCCGGCAACGTGGCCGCCCCTGGGAGCGGAGATTGCTTCTCCCGGGGGCAGCAGATGCGGAAGAGGTGCCCGCCGGCGGCTAGAGCGAAAGTAGATCGAGGTTAGGGTTTTAACCTAAGCTCTGATACCATGTTATGAATATTGTGCATATATTGAAGAGGCCCAATGGGCAATATATATAGGGAGTACAAAGGGATATTACAGGGGAATATGCCGATTCCTATTCTATCTCTAATACCCTTAATAGTCAATATCAAGAGCCTAATCCCGTTCACTCTTGATCTCGCTAAGAACAACTATGGCAAGTGGAAGAACTTTATGTATATGGTTCTTAGCCGCTTCGAGGTCACCGGCCATGTCGATGACGACATCAATCCCAACCACGAAGATGAAGAGTGGCGTTGCCAAGACATCACCATCATCATGTGGATGTACGCCACCATCAGTGATGAGCTCCTAGACACCATCATGACGCGCAACCATACCGCCTATGGTGCCTAGTCTGCCATCTCCCAGTTCTTCATCGCCAACAAACGATAGTGTGCGATCCATCTCAAATCCGAGTTCCACTCCACCATGCAAGGCGACATGACCATTATCCAATACTGTCGACGACTCAAGGCTGAAGGCCCTCATTGACACTCTAACCGATGTGAACCAAATCATCACCGACGATATGTTGACTTTATAGATGATCCGCAGACTTAGCATAAAGTTCAATGTCATCGCCTCCATTCTCCCCAACCAGGAGCCTTTCCCGACATTTGTGCAGGCACGCTTGCGTCTGATGTTGGAGGAGCTCGACATCAATGTTCGTGATCGTGCCAAGTCCTCCTTTTGAGAGACCATGTGGTCATGATCCCATGAGAGTGATGAGTAATTGACAAGGGTTTAGGTTAGTCGAGTTTGGTTTGGGTGGTTTGGACCATGTCGTTGCGTGGTGCAACGGGCTCGGTCGGTTTGGTCAAGCTTGGTCGTTTGGGCATTTTCATGCTTAAGTGAGGTTTGTTGATGCTAATGGTGATTACATGCTTTGAGCGGTGCTATGTAATGTGTTTCTTATGCGTGATGGCTGCGGGGCGTCGAGTGGAGTCATGGCGAGACACGGAGAACCGGACTAGGTGCGGTGGCGGCGAGGTCGAAACAGTCGGGATGTGTCGAAGACGGCGTGGACTCGAGGTGGTTGCGGCGTGCGAGGCAAGGAACGCGAAGCTTCCGAAATTGCAGCGGGGCGTTTGGTAAAAGCGCAAGACTGCAAAAGGAAGCGGGTTAGCGGGCAAAGCATGGAGGGTAAAACGGGCAAAGCAAAATGTAAACCCATCAAGGAATGCTATAAATAGGAATGTGTTTCCTGGTTGTTGTGCTTTAGTGGTTGAGAGAGTGGGTGTGTCTCCTATGCATGTATGCTATGAGTTCTTGATTCTCAAGCATGTATGGGGACTAGTTTAGTGAGAGATTGAGAGAGATGAGCTGAACAACTATATGTAATCTTTCCTCTATTTTAATCATGTATGTCTCCGTGTCATTTTTATTGAGAGCTGTCTTGCTTGTATTCTCCTCAATTTCGCTTTCCTTTTGATTGCTAGTTCTTCATCTCTCTCTAATTGCTAGAGCTTATGTTTTTGTTTGACTTGCTCTCAGCTGTAGCTTCTCATGGCAGCAAGATCTATTTACCTTGAGACCTTACAGCCACAAGTCTTTTTGTTTGGCTAGTATAGCTTTTATTGTTGCTTCTCGGTTCCTCTTCTTGTGTTTGTTTCAATGCAGTCTTGCTGTTTGGGCAGCTAGCAGTGACCATAGATTTCTATTGTCTTTTGCAACACAATGTGCCATTAGTAGTTATTGCTGCTTTCGGTTTTTTCAGTGCTTTCTTTGAGGATTAACGCCTGCCTATTTTGGTTAGTCTTCCGTGTGCTTTTTGCTGGCAGCATATCAAGTCTAGGCCAACAAGAATACTAGTGCTTCTTCTTTTTAGTCTTCAGCTAGAAAGGAACTTCAATCTGCAGTATTTGATCTCTCTTTGCTGCTTGCTGTTCGGTTTAAAAAAAACTGATTGGTTGATGCTTTCAAGTTGAGGCAGTAGATCTCTTCTCTTTGCTAGAAGTTGGTTTCGGGTAGCAAAGTATCCAATCTTTTTTCTTGCATTTATTGTTGCCAACCAAGTCAATCTATTGCTGCCAACAGCACACAATGATTAGCTTTAATTAATCTAGCAAATGAGATTAGCTTTCAGCAATTAGCTCTTCTCTTTATTTCCTTTGCTTCCCTGCCGTCAAAGCATTTATTAGCCTTCATTGTTTCTTTCGGCCGCAGTAGCAAATCATTCCTTCGGCTGCAGTATTTTGTGTGTGTTTGGTCTCGGGTAAAAGTTTTTTTTGCTACTTTCAGTTGGTTGTCTGCCCCTTTCGGTTCACTGCAGTGGATTACTTTTCCTCTTTTGCTTTCGGCCAGAACAAAGAAATCTATTCTCCTTTTTCCGGTTGAGACTGCAGTAGTGGGTGTCAAGAGTTTATGGTCTGTTCATGCATTCGTGAGTATTTTTGGGGGTCATTTTTAGAAGTCGACATTCACCCCCCTCTGTCGCCATTTTCGATCCTTCACCTTTGCACTCGCCATCCAAGGCAGCAGTACCGGCAGCAATTATGGCAGCGGTTCCTCTTCCATGCCTGCCGACCTCGGTGACCACGGCGACCATGCACAGGGCGGACAACACTTCGGCACCAAGGCGGCCAAGGTGGTCACGGCCATGGCAAGGGAGGCCGTGGCCACGATGGTGGGCGTGGTAGCAATGGCGGCGGACATGGAGGTCCTCCGTCAAACCAGCAACCTTGGATGGGCTTCTTCACACCCTAGGGCGCACCCTGGGAATCCCACTGGCGTGGCATGTGGAATGCGCCCACTGCCCCTGGCGTGCTCGGCCCTTGACCTGGTGCGTCCAACCAGGCGTACCCCGTCATGTTCTCTCTACAGCAAAGCATGATGCCGCCTATGAAGCCTCCTACGCCACACTCTTGGGAGCAGCAAGCAATGCTCAGTGTCGCCACGAGCAACGTCGGCATCTAGCAGAATGAATGGTACATGGATACCGGCGCATCTTCACATGTCACCAACGATGGGGGTACACTTTCTCAGTCTCATTCTACTCCAAAGCTTAATTCTTTACAATGCATTGTTGTAGGCAATGGGTCAGCCTTGCCTATTAGTGGTTTTGGTTCTATTGCTCTTCCTTCATCTACTACTACTTTCACTGTGACAATGTCTCGACAATGTACCTGGCTAGCAATCCTGTGCAGCACCAGCGCACAAAGTATGTAGAGATTGATCTCCACTTTGTATGGGACCGCGTCGCACTAGGCGAGGTGCGCGTGCTTCATGTTCTGTCTACCTTCTAGTTTGCGAATGCCTTCACCAAGGGTCTACCATCTTCCATGTTCCATGAGTTCAGGCACAGCCTCAATGTTTGAGAGGAGCACGTTCAGGCTATGGGGGCTGTTGGAACGGCAATACTGGACGTCCCTATTCTCCAGGCGGACTCACGTCCAGCGCACGCATGTAGCGCAACCAACACATACATGCACACAACACTTTGTAATTCTGTTAGCGTCATTCTCTCTCTCCACTGTAACTCTCGGTTGTACGTGTATATATACACACCCATTGATTATGTTAACTCTCTTCCAGGAGAAAGCACACATCACAAATAAACTGAGAGAACACGGAAGAATTTCTAAATTTATTTATTCTCTTATTTGCTCCTCCTTTTTCTTGCTTTTCTTTTCTTTACAAAACTGGCTACAAGCCTCCTCAATATATAGGCTAATAATCTCTTATTAGCATACGTATTCAGATTTCAAGTTGGACACAACTTCAACTTGAGTTACACACGGAAAACAGACTCTATTACGTCTTGAACTCTAAGTTAAGATTATTTCGAACAATCTCCCCCTTAATCTTGACTTGACATACTCTAGTTTTAGTCTCAATGCATTATGAACTACCAACCACACCTCCACATGAAGCGTTCACATGCAACCTATATGTAGGAACTCAACTTAACTGGTATGGGTCCATCTAGATGTAAAAATTCTAAAATATTGAGGCAATCAGTCTCAACTACGACTTACTAAACTCATACTTGACACAGAACGGTGACACATCTCTTCCGTTCCAATTCCTTTTCACCTTGCTTGAGTTTAGACAACGACACATCTTCTCAACGTCCCTGACTCAACTCACCGTTAGAGCACTATTGATTCATCATCGCTGAGCGCTTCAGCAACAAACGCTTTCTTCATCTTGGCAGGGCATTCTGAAGCAAAGTGTCCATAATCGTTACAATTATAACACCTTACTTTTGCCTTATCAAACTTTCGATTATAATGGCCTTGGCCACCACCGTTGGAAGTGTTCTTGCCTTCACGCTTCGATGATCGGATCTTCCACTCAGTATGGGTCAACAAAAGCTGTCCGTCACCGTTGTTGCTATTGTCGCGGATGCGTTCCTCATACGCCTTAAGACGACCTATGACCTCCTCCATTGTCATTGTTTTTATGTCTCCAAATTGCTCTATGACTGAAACTGTGAGGGAACAGTATGAAGGAATTTCTTCATTACGTGCAACTCTTCCACCTTCTCGCCAAGGGCCCGAATCTTGTTGATGATGACCATCAACCGGACGACGAAGTCATTGATCGACTCCGTTTCCTTCATATGCAACACCTCGAACTCAGTTTTGAGAGTTTGTACCTTTGCTTCCTTCATATGATCGACGCCAAGATGGATCGTCTTCAACGCCTCCCATGCGGCTATGGCTGTCTCCTTTTCAGTCAGTAGGAAGAGCGTCTCCTCTGGGATGCCCTAATAGGTGGTTGTCAACGCCATCTGATCCTTGCGCATATCGACGTTGCCATTCTCGATCGTGTCCCACACTCCTTGTGCCTTCATGTATACCTTCATTTTGATTGTTCAGGCTGCATAATTGCTCGTCGTGAGCATCGGATAATGCAGCGAGACAGCGGAACTCTCCTTAGCCATCATATTGGATGATGCCTCGTCACCGGTGACACCACTTCCTGGAGAACACGACATGATCTTGAGCACAGATCAAGATCTCAGGCTACTTTGAAGTGGCTCTTGGACCGATGGAACGGAGAAAAAAAAACTATGTTGTTTTTTCCTTTTCGCTTGGACTTGCTCTCTGTTAAATTTCTCTGCTTCTACAGTACTCGCTCGGGACTCTTTTTTTCCTGACGTGATTGCCGCTTTTGTTACTGTGTGCCGTTTTAGAGATGGACACCACGCGGACTCCGTTACGGAGATAGCTCCGCTCAGCCGACTCCATCACAGACTCGTGCTAGATCGAAAGCAAAAGATGAGCACTCTGTCTTCTCTTTCCCACTCCCTTGAATTCTTGTTGTCCTTCCGCACTGCTGGTACGTGCTATCCAAATACATGCATGACATTAACTGATCAATACATTAATGAAAAAACGGCAGTGTAATCACAGCACCTAGCTAGTACTCCTGTGCCATGATAGCCGGTTGCGTGAGGATTACTGGGCTCGAGGCGATTTTTCCCGACTACTCGTTTCTCGTCTAGGTTCTAATACCACTTATTGATTTTGTTCCAGGAGAAAACGCACACATCGTAAATAAACTGAGAGAACACGGGAGAATTTCTGAATTTCTCTATTCTCTTATTTGCTCCCCTTTTTCTTGCTTTTCTTTTCTTTACAAAATTGGCTACAAGCCTTCTCAATATATAGACTAATAATCTTCTACTAGCATACGTATTCGGACTTCAAGTTGGACACAACTTCAACTTGAGTTACACACGAAACAGACTCTATTACGTCTTGAACTCTCTAAGTCAAGATTTTTCAAACAGATTAATATACAGAGAGAGATAATTCCCTAAACTATCTGAGAGCAGTTCTTCCTAAGAACCTTACATTTGTAGGATGGTTGTTGGCATCCTCTAAAAGTGGCTGATGAACAAGATGAGTTGCCCATGTGGAATCCTGTTCTATTTCAGCTCCCCTCTCGCGAGCTGCTTCTCTTCTACAAGATTGGTCAAGAAGTCCAGAAGTAAGAACTTAATTTATGTTCTTGGGCCTCTATGTCTTTATCTGTTATCTCTGATTCATGACAAGAGAACTGCAAGATAGAGCAGGTAGATGCCACAAAATGGAAATTATGAATGCGACTATATGTGATAATCTGATGCTAAACATAACTTCTTCAGGTGGAGTGGTGCTATGAAAAGATCATTGGATGGTGGCATAACGTGGTCCGAGAGAGAGCAGCTACCACCTGGTATCCTTGGTCCTATTAAGAACAAGGCATGTCTAAATTTGTGGTCTTTTGCTTTGCCTCACATCTTATCACAGCATTTTCTTTACCTTGAAATAAGAAGTGAACACATTTGACAGAACAACCATTACTGATCGTTAACAAGTCATTAGTATCTTAGTGGCCTTTCCAGCATGGTGCTATGTGCCTGTGTTTTCAGCACAAATTGATTAAATTGGTTTCTAATGCTATCTTCTCCACTTCAGCCTTTTTTGCTTGAAGATGGTCTCCTACTATGTGGGTCATCAGTTGAAAGCTGGAACTCTTGGGGTGCATGGCTTGAGGTATCCATATCTTCCAATTTTTGAGAAATAATGTAAAACTGGGATCAAGTATTTTTCACATCCTGCATTGTGGTTCTAACAAGTCCTCTTAACAATATAGGTCACAAAAGATGCTGGCCAGACATGGCGGAAATATGGCCCTATATATATAGAAGGTGAAACACTTGGGGGTGATTCAGCCAGTTCCCTACCGGACTGCCAATGGGACTATTCGAGTGTTGCTGCGATCTTTTGAGACAATTGGTCATGTCTGCATGGCCGATTCCATTGATGGAGGTGTGACATGGAATTATGCACATGTGACTGAGCTTCCTAACCCAAATTCTGGTTTGTGATTTACCCTTCTAGCGAAATTAGCTTTCTCTTTGTTTTGGTGCCCATTTATAGTCTTGAAATGTCCGAATGCTCTTTAGAGAGCAGATATGGTGGGGACACATCAATAAATAGTTTGAAGTTCCAAAAACTTAATGTTATGAACCTTAGTTCATAACGGGTAAACACCACCAAGAAGATGGCCGGATGGAGTCGGCGTAGGGAGAGAGAGAAGACTATAGACGAGGAAGACTTTGTTATTACTCTGCTTGATTACAATAGCATGCGGTAGCCCTCTTATATAGACGGCTTCCCCTAACAGATGGAATCTAATCCCAATCATATCTCTAACAGATATAGTAACTAATATCATATCTCTAATTATATCTCAAACACAAGGAAACTAATCTCTAACTCGAATAGAAACCAATCTCTAATTCCTAATAATAACCCGGCTGAGCCCAAGGCCCACGCGGCCACGCCTATAACACTACACCCCTCCCGGACATGCATCTCGTCCTCGAGCTGCTAGACGGCGGCCAATGGAAATCCTTCGACGCCGATGTAGAAGACGAACGGTGGCAGGGTGCTGTAGCGGATGGAGACGGGCGGCTAGATCCAGGCGGGACAAGGCTAGATGAAGTGTAGTGCCTTCGATTATATAACGCCTGCAAAATATTTTTTTTGAATTTTTTTGGAAAGTTTTTATTTTATTTTACTTTACTTTACTTTACTTTACTTTATTTTATTTTTATTTTTTTTCTTTTTTTCCAATCGGTCAGCCGTTTACAAAAGCCACCACGGGCCGACTGAACAACGAAACCCCACCAAAACCAACAGGCGGCAGGCGGGCGATGGCGAACGAAGCAGGCGCGGCCGGAGAGCAACGACGGCCGGCCGGCGAGCGCGTAGCGGCTAGGGCGGAGTGGACCGGCCGGCGGCAGCTCACGGCGAGCGGAGGTGTGCCAGCGGCGCGGCAGGCGCAGCGGAGAGGCTGGAGGCGGCGGCGCGGCGGCGAGCAGGCGCAACGACGGAGGAGCGGTTGCGCGGCGGCGGGCGAGGCGGACCGGCGGCGGCGGCGAGCGGCGACGAGCGGCGACGGTTCGGGCGGCGCTCCGGCGTGGATCTCGCGTGACGGCGACGGCGACCGGCGGCGGCGGCGGCAGATCCAGTGGCTCGGCGGCGTAGGGCCGGATCCCGGTCGGCATCGGCGGCGGCGGCGCGACGAACGCAGTGCGGCGGCGGCCGCGCCAAGGGCCTCGCGGCGGCGGTCGGGCGTCTCGGCGGAGGCGGCCCACGGCGGCGGCGGCACGGCTAGAGGGCGGCGGCGAGACGGACGGAGGGCTGCCGGCGGCGACAGAAGACGTCTCGACGACTGCTTCTTGGCTTTCTTAACGTCCTCTTTTGGCGGGGGCACGGTCGTGGCCATCGGTGCTGCCTTCTGCTCTTCTTCTTGGGGCAGCGACGGGGCTGGGTCTGGTGGGGCGTAGCCGGCAGTGAATGGATCCACCGGTGGAGCAAACGAGGCGTTGATGATGGATGGGATAGCCCTGGGTGGAATCGGCAAGAGCCCTGGCTCAGAGACAGGTAACACTCCCCTGGATTCAAGGGCTGCAATCTTGGCGTTGGTTGCGGTGCTCTGCCGCGTCAAATCTGCAATCTGGGACTTCATCTCGGCATGCTGCTGCACGATCCCAGCCATCTGCTCCTGGATTGCTTTAAACATTGCTCTCACAGAACTGGCCTCCTTGTTGGAAACCATAGTAGCAGAAGTCATGGGAAAGGATCGACTGCTCTGATACTAAGTTGTTATGAACCTTAGTTCATAACGGGTAAACACCACCAAGAAGATAGCCGGATGGAGTCGGCGTAGGGAGAGAGAGAAGAGTATAGACGAGGAAGACTTTGTTATTACTTTGCTTGATTACAATAGCACGCGGTAGCCCTCTTATATAGACGGCTTCCCCTAACAGATGGAATCTAATCCCAATCATATCTCTAACAGATATAGTAACTAATATCATATCTCTAATTATATCTCAAATACAAGGAAACTAATCTCTAACTCGAATAGAAACAAATCTCTAATTCCTAATAATAACCCGGCTGGGCCCAAGGCCCACGCCTATAACACTTAAGACATGAATTTCCGAACAGTACTTGATGATGCACCACTGAACTTTGCACCTGAAGGGATTGATGGGGTTAAGATGAAGGATGGAAGAGTACTTCTTGCCTACAACACCTTCTCCAGGGGCACGCTCAAGATTGCAGTCTCCTTGGACGACGGTGATTCATGGAACGAAGTAATGACATTGGAGGATACCAAAGGTATGGAGTTTTCATATCCTGCAGTGATCCAGACCATGGATGAGCTCATACATATTACATACACATACAACCGGACACAGATTAAGGTAAGCTCACTGATGCATACAAAAGAAAACACTAATCTTGTTTTCCAGCGACAATACTTTTCTGTCAGTTAGCACATTTTTTAAAAGTGTATTCGTTAATGCTTTGCAGCATGTTGTTCTTCAACCTAGTGGGATGGTGACATTGTAAGGGTGCAACTATTGTGTGACTTATATCTGGCAATTGCAAGGCACTTAAATTTATCTCCACATACTTGGTGTGACCATTTACATCATACTGGCTAGACTCTGTTGTACTTTCCTGCTCAGTTGATGCTCAATGCAGCTTTGCATTGTTGCTAGCCCTAATGAATAATTGTCGAAGCTCCTGTTAATACAGATATAATTTGAACAATTTTATGTATGCACCACAGTTTAGCATAAGGTGTTCCTTATATGGTAGTTCTTTTCCCTTTCTCTTTTGTTGTGCTAATCAAATATATTATTCCTTTGGTTGCTATGTGCCTTTCACTCTGATGCAACTTCCAGCAAATAAATTATGTTATCGCTTCTCTGTAGAAGCCGTCTTGATATAATAGTAAATTTTGTGGCATTTGTATTGTTTAACAAGGACTTCACTGTTGAGTGGAGGTGCCCAGAATATGATTGAATCATAAAGGGCTACAAAGCAGATAAAACTTCTTACAATAGCATCTAAGTACTATAATTGTGGCTTTCGATTTTCTCACTTGTAGAATGTGAAATTATTCTGTCTTGACTCTTGATTCAGGGTTGCCAGCAGTTTTCTGGTGACCATCAAGCAACTGGTATTTTCCTTGGAAAAGAGAAGCAAAATAAATTTTAATATTTTATTGCCCAAAACCATAACCAGTATTTCGACACCAACACAACAAAAGGACAGCAGAAGAAAAGACAAAACACAGACTTTTTTTACACGTTTTATATGAGTATAGGAGTCCCTAGTCCCCACTAACAGCAACCAATAGGACATAACAACTTTTGTTTGAGGTAGTCACCATCTTGTGACGGGATCACGAGAATATGTTTATAGTAAGCATCCATGTGATCAGACACTAAGCAGAGGAGTTCAACTTGTTATATTGGGCATTTGTCAAGGTAGTCTTTGTCTTGTTACTCTCTTGTGAAGGAAACTTTGGAAGTTACACGGGAATCTATGATCTTGCGCACTCTTTATGAAACAGGCTTGCAAGTTGCAAGTCAGTGGCCACTCTGACCTCTGGCTACTTAATCTCGCAATCGAGTCCCCTATTTCTCTCTTGCTCAAGTGGACTTGCAGTTTGACCTGCCTACTCTCAGGTATGCCTTAGTTCTTCTAAGTTGCCAACTTACCATCTGCATTCTTGCATCTATCTTTTGTATAATTTGCCAATCTGTTCTGTTAAAAAAATTCTAATCCCAAATAGTGGCAATAAATGATTTCTAGTGAATTATGTGGCATGCAAAGATACAAGAATCCGAAAGTGAAGCTCGTTGATTGGTATTCTCAGAATCTCTCTACAATACTGGGATGAAATCATTCATCTCAAATTGCATTTATGCTCTGATTTCACTTTCCATAAGGAAATTGGGAAAATGAAAGGAAAAGACGTACTCAACTTCCATAAAGCAAAACAGTGTATTTGAAGAATGAAGAGCTTTTCTTGAAGAATAAGATGAAAATGTATGCAACATGAACAGATCATTAGAAAATATGATACATTGTGGACTGTGCACGGTTTTTAAATGACAATAATATTGCCTTTAAACATTTTAAGTCAACGCTTCTACTAATTTGTGTGGAAACCAAAATCTGATAAGTAATTCTGGTTAAGTGGTTGCTCCTTGGGTTAGATACAAAACAGAAATGACCAACAGGTGGAGCATATTGAAGGAAGAGTTCACATTTCCAGCAGGCAATGCACCTTTTGAAAGCTGCCATGCTTCCACAATTGTTGAGGTCAGATTAAGTTCCTACCTTTGTGCTCCTATTTCAAAATTTTTGGATGGTTTATCTTTATCTTCTCATGCTAAACTATGCATGCATTGTGGGCTAGGTTGAGGAGAAAATGTTTTTGGTGGCCTATTTTGGGGGAACACAGGAAGGCGCTCACGATGTCAAAATTTGGTTGCAGAGATATTATGTATGATAAGAAGCTCCTGATCCATCCATTTTATTCTGAAATTGGTTAACGAGCCTGCAGCATACATGTTCATTATTTTTTTCTTGATATTCAATACATTTATGATATCCATTTTTTAATGATACAGAATGGCTCATGGCATGCTCCAGAAGTAGCTGATGAAGTGCTCAATGTGCCTATGTGGAACCCTGTTCTTTTCCAGCTTCCTTCTGGTGATATCCTCCTCTTCTACAAGGTTGGCAGGACCATTGAAGGGTGAGGGATTAATCTCCCAATCTGAAATCTTAACATGCCAGGAAATTGTTTATGCACATACTGGAGTACACTATTGTTCAGCTGAACATAATTTTTGTTTAGGTGGAGCGGATGCATGAAACGCTCATCGGATGGTGGGGTTACCTGGTCTAAGAGAGAGCAACTTCCACCCGGTATCCTTGGCCCAAGCAAGAACAAGGTACACCATACACACAATGTTGCATGATTGCTCGGTATTCTGATGCTGATGCCTTTACTACCAATATGCCATGAAGCCATATCTCAAGCAATAAACCTTCTTATAACTGTGTTTGACAATGCAGCCTCTCCTGCTTGAGGATGGTCACCTGCTCTGTGGAACATCAGTTGAAAGCTGGAACTCATGGGGTGCTTGGCTTGAGGTGACATTACAATCCAATCAACCAACAGCAGCAACTCTTCGTCAGGGCCTTTAAGATATCTCTTACACATCTCAACATTTTATCTCACCTAGGTCACCAAGGACCACGGGCATACGTGGAAGAAGTACGGGCCGATTTACGTCAAAGGCGAACCCATGGGTGTCATTCAGCCAGCCCTCTACCATGCTAGCAGTGGCACTATCCGCATGCTGCTGCGGCCGTCCCATGAAGTAGGCCACATCTGCGTTGCAGAATCCAAGGATCTCGGTGTCAACTGGAGCTACGCGCAACCAACCGAGCTGCGAAATCCTAATTCCGGTTCGCCTGAATGATCATACAGTCTGTTCTGCTGCCTACACTGTACCTCTTCGTCCACTGCAGCTTGTCTAATGCTCTCATTGTGGTGGAATGGAAGGCATTGATGGAGTCAAGCTGAGGGATGGGAGGCTGGTGGTGGTGTACAACACTACCTCGAGAAGTGTGCTCAAGGTCGCCATCTCCTTGGACGACGGCGACACGTGGGAGGATGTTCTGACACTGGAGGATACCCATGGTATGGAGTTCTCGTACCCCGCTGTGATCCAGACCTCTGATGGGCTCGTTCATGTCACATATACATACAAAAGGACTCAAATCAAGGTAGTCTTTATCTTGTTCTTGTTTTGCAATGATAATTGTCAATTTTATCATCATAATGATGAGTTGTTGTTCTTTCACTTTGCAGCATGTCATTCTGGAACCGAGCAAGGTGATGCAGCCAGTGACCAGAGGTGAATTCGACACTAGAGAGAAGTTTGCGAACTGAAGGATGGAAATGTTGCAACAAGTGCAGGACCGATTCTTGTTTCTTTTGAAATGTGCGTATTCAGAATTCACCGTCATCACTAAATAATGGTTGTTGTTAATCTCTTCCCGGCAGCCTTGAGTCTCTTTACTCTTGTGCTGTGTTCTCTGGGAAGTGATAAACTGATGACGCTGTGCGATCTTGCAATCGGGAGCAGTTTATTCCTCGCTATGTTAACTTCAGGCCACGAGTTTGGTCACGTTGTGTTCTGATTCTAGCCTGTTTCAGTTAGCCCCTTGGATAGTTGCATACCTTTTGCCCGAACAGGATTTCTGCCGTGCCGTGATTTTCAGAAATTATCCGATTGTTACGTACTCTCATCTTCGCTACTAGGTACCACGAGACTCACACAAGGATGGTATTTATTAGACAGTGAGGGAAATTTTTCGCGTAATTGCATGGCAAAAATATTACAACATATTGTATTTATTATATAACTCTATTGCTTGTCAAAAATATAGTTCTATTTATTATATAATTGTAATAGGTTTAATATTTATATATGGTTTATCTGCATCATTATAATATGACCTCATCAAAAATAGGTATAGTAGATATTCTCTTTCTCTCCCGACTAACGAGAGAATTACCGTAAATTTTGTTTCTTTTTCTGATTTAGATTATTATGAGATTTTGCCAAAGCGAATAAGGCACTTTAATTAAATATCACATATTGTGATGCCTTTGAGCTGTATATCACGTTAATCTGTACTGTTAAATGCTCGCGAGCCGCAAGCCGTTGAAAGTTGGACATACGTGGAGTCAACATGTCGCCCAGCTGGTGGTGGCACTACTGTGTACATGAGGTTATACTGGATGGCTACATCGCAATGGTTCATAGAGAATCATCTATACTGTAATTATCACAGATAATTTTACAAGCGTGATCATATACCATATGTGATACGCAACTATGATAGATGATTCATGCGAATAACCGTATGTGATATTTTCACAGACGGGGATTAATACGAGCCGTCTTTGATAATGCAAAACATCACAGATTGTTTGTATCAATAACCGTCTGTGATAATTCACATACGATTATTGATATAAACCGTTTGTGATAATGGCATACATCACCGATAGTTTATAATACAAACCGTTTGTGATAGTTTCATATCACAGATGGTTTGTGGTTGGAATCGTTTGGGATACGCCACGTTATTAAATGGCTAGCGTGCGTAGTCTTGACAGATCTGTCTTCATTGCACTGCATTGAAAGAGGTGGCTGGCTTTGGAGAGTTTGGTGAAAACATACCACTTGTTGATCTAGCTTGTAGATCAATTTGTTCTTAGTGATTAGAGATTAGTATTTACTTCTAATAACTTATATGCCTTGTAATAGAGAAAGATGATAGCTAGATTTAGAGAGAGATGGTAGTTTTCTCCAATTTAAGAATAGGTCAGTACTGCTAGTTTACTTTAATATATTCTTACTTGATATATATACATACATGCATATTGCTTCATGAATACGTGGCTAGCTACTTAATTTAGATGTGGACAATTTATTATTAGGTGAATGATAATTATGTGTGTAAGTAGCTAGGCTGGTTAATTAACTATAGTATCATTAATAATATAATTTGACACTAATTTGTTATATGCATAGTGTAAATGGATCGAAGTTGGGTGTACGTTGAGAACCATGTGAGTGAAGAGCACATTAATGGCGTATCTGCTTTTAGAAGAGTGGCCGAGCAGGATATATTGAAGAAGAGGGTGGAATATATATACTGTCCATGCATTGATTGCGACAATCTGAAGATGTTTACCAACTCAGCACAGATCAAAACTCACTTAATTCGAAGGGGCTTCAAAAAGGGTATACATGTTGGGTCAGTCACTATGAAGAGAAGATTATACAGAAATGTATTTATAACATAGTCGAGGGAGACAATGATATGCTAGCTGTGGACTGTGCTTTCGATGAGGGTAGGTCATATGACGGTAATCTAGATTAGATGTTACGTGATGCAAAAGGAAACTATAATGAGAGAGTTTGGTAAATTCGAGGGCTTGCTGGAGGACCTAGAGAAACCTTTGTTCCTGGCTGCAAGTCACAATACACAAGGTTGTCATCTGTTCTCGAACTGTTGAAATTGAAGGCAAACAATGGTTGGTCCGACAAGAGTTTCACGTCGTTAATAGATCTCCAATGAACATCCTTCTAGAGGGAAATATGTTGTCGAGAACCACCTACCAAGCCAAGAAGATTCTTTGTCCATTGGAAATAGAAATAGAAAGAATGCATGCATATTCGAATGATTGTATCATCTACCGTAAAGAGTATGCAAAATTACATATTTGTCCGATGTACAATGTATCCTGATACAAGCGTAAGAACGGCTCTGATGACGACAAGGGTATTGAGATCAAGCAAGGATCTCGTACTAAAATATTGTGGTATCTGCCTATAATTTCCTGTTTGAAGCATTTATTTACAAACTGAAAGGATGCAAGATTTCTACGTTGTCACTCGAAGAAGCGTAAAAAGATGGAATGATAAGACACGTTGCTGATTCTATCCACTGGCGGAACATCAATAGGATATTTGTAGACTTTGTTGCAGAACCGATGATTATAAGGTTTTGGTTGAGACAAATGGAATTAATCCTTTCGGCAACATGAGCAGCTGACATAGCACTTGGCCCATGAATGTATGCATGTACAACCTTCCTCCTTGGCTGTGTATGAAGTAGAAGTACATTTTGATGTCACTACTTATCCAAGGGCTGAAGCAACCTAGGAACGATATTTATGTGTACCTAACAACATTGATGAAAGATCTTGTAATACTTTGGAATGAAGGGGTACAGGTATGAGATGCGGACAAACGAGAGAACTTCACTCTGGGCGTCATGTTTTGCACCATCAATAATTTTTTTGCCCTTGGTAACCTGTCGGGGTTGAGTACGAAAGGAGCCAAAGCCTGTCCGCACTGCTTAGATTATACCGAGAGTGTGTGGTTTAACAACTCCTGCAAAACTGTGTACATGTGTCACCGTAGGTTTCTTCCACGGTATCATCCATACCGTAAAATGAAGAAACAATTTGATAGAAAAGAGAGAATGACTCAGCACTAAGGTCTTTTAGTAGGAAAGAAGTCTACGATATGGTCAAGGATATCGATATTGTGTTTGGAAAGGGACGTAAGTTGAAGATCTGCCAGAAGAACATGTAGAAGAAGAGGCAGTATTTTGGGATTTACCTTACTGGGAGCACTTAGAAGTTCGCAATTGCATCAATGTCATGCATGTAGAGAAGAATGTATGTGATAGCTTGATTGGTCTCTTACTGAACATTCGTGACAAAACAAAGAATGGTGTCAACGCATGGTGTGACTTGGTCGCTATGAACATCAAGGCCAGATGTACCTTCCCCCAGCTTGCTACACCCTATCTAAGTCCGAGAGAATTAAATTGTGTCAGTGCTTGCATGGTGTGAAAGTTCCGTCCGATTACTCAACCAGCATGAAGAAACTTGTTTCCATGGAAGATTTAAAATTAATTGGCATGAAATCTCATGATTGTCATATGCTAATAACACAATTATTTCCTGTTGCAATTAGAAGTATTTTGCCGAACAATGTTCGATTGACAATCATAAAGCTGTGTTATTTCTTTAACGCAACTGATCAGAAGGTCATCGATCTCGATAGACTAGATACTCTACAGACCGAGGTGGTGATGACTCTATGTTATCTTGAGATGTATTTCAATTTGTCATTTTTCGATATCATGATCCATCTTATTGTCCATCTTGTGAAAGAGATAAAGATATGCAACCCCGTGTTTCTACGTCATATGTACCCGTTCGAGAGGTAAATGGGAATTCTCAAGTCCTATGTACACAATTGATCTTAGCCGAGGGCATCATCATCGAAGGTTATGCAACCGAAGAGGTCATTGAGTCTTGTATCGATTACATGGCTCAGGTCGAACCGACAGGTGCACCTGTATCTCATCATGAGGGGAGCCTAGAGGGTATCGGAACTATCGGAAGGAAAGCAATAACTCTCAATCTGGATATGTACACTCAAGCCCATTTCATAGTCTTGCAATACATGACTGAAGCATCCCCATATATTAAAGACCACAAGGACATGCTACGCCAAGAAAATCCAGACCAATCAGAGGTTTGGATCATGAAATAGCACAACCGTCGGTTCAACGAATGGTTGAGGGTGAGATTCACTGGGAGGTTGTCAAGTGAAATGCTGCAATGGCTGCCAAAAGGGCCAAAATTTATAATTGTGACATGGCAAGGATATGGCATTAATGAGTACGCGTTTTATACAACAGATCAGGACATAAAGAGTACAATCCAGAACTCACGTGTCCACATATATGCATTTCATGATGAGCAGTTCAGTACAGGTGGCCCAAACTCCTACTACGGGCTGGTAGAGGAGATTTGGGAGCTCGACTACATGATTTTCAAGATCTCTCTATTTCGGTGCCGTTGTGTCCAACTCCCACAGGGTGTAAAGGTCGACAAGTATGGCGTTACTACTGTGGACCTTGAACACGTAGAATACAAAGATGAACCATTCGTACTTGCGAGGCAAGTTGTTCAACTTTTTTATGTAATTGGCCCGTAAATAAGAAGCGCCACATAGTTCTTAATGGAAAAAGAATTGTCGAATTGAGAATGTTGTGGATGAGGAAGAATATAATTAATTTAACAAGTTGCCTCCATTCGGAGACCTCATCAGGCTCGAGGAAGAACCAAGCAATGAAGCAAGCTATATGCGTATCTACCATCGTGAAGGGCTTTATTTAAAAGGAAATAGCCACGTGTAATGATCCTACACGGTGAACACCTATTTCAAAATTATTCCAATGTAATTATAAGAAACTCAGCATGTAATGAAGGAATTATTCCATTGTAATTGATTTAGTAATTAAGAAATAATTACATTTGTGATTGTATATGATGTTGGAACTAATCTTGACTATGCTAATTGTGTTGAGGTATGGTCGAAGCTGCAGTCGAAGGCATAGTCGAAGCTTTAGTCGAAGGCGTGATCGAAACAGCAGTCATGACCACGGTTGAAGTTATCGTGGTCGTAGAAGTTAATTTGTAAGTGGTTGAAGCTTGTTTTTTCATAGGGCATGTATAACACTTCCTAACAAAATAAGGACTATCATAGACAGTTCCATAATATAACTGTCTGTGATACTACAACATCACAAATAGTTCTATTATGGAACCATCTGTGATGTGGTTTGTATCATAGACTATTTTATAAGAGAACCATCTGTGATAATTCCTTCTATAAGTAGTGTCCCATTAGGGTTTACACCCTCATTCACTTACTCGGCCACACATCCTTTCGCCTCCTTACCTCTCCTCCCTATCGCCTTAGCTCGCCATTGTCCCCAGCCAGATCAACAACCACATAGTCGCCCCACCCGGATCCGTCATCGCCCTGCCGGATCCATCGTTGCTCTAGCCGGTTTTGCCGTTTCCCTAGCCAGATTCGCCATCGCCCCCACCTGGTTCGATCGACGCCTCTCCTCCCTATCGCCTTTTCTGTCGCACTAGCAATCCTTGTAGAAATAATTTGAGAAAGTATTTTTTTCTATTAAGTAGAACATATTTTTGTTAGATCTATCTAGACAGTGTTTTTTTGTTAAGTAAAACATATTTTTGTTAGAAATACATGACGAGAGATGAAATAGTTAGGGAATGAATTTAGAGATAAATTATTGGAGCTATTATTTCTGTTGTCTTGTAGCAATAGTATACATCGCCAAATGTTCTTACATGCCCCCTTCTTCGAATCGGAGTAGTAGTTGTAACTATGGAATAGTTAGAGATAAAATAGTTAGGGAATGAATTTAGAGATAAATTGTTGGAGCTATTGTTTCTAAATGAGTTGGAGGGTCATGTTATTGCTACAAAATCTATTTAGCATGGCATGTTAATGTGTTCCAAAGAGATCTTATAGTAATAATATATGACAAAGAAATCTTGTAGCAATAATATATGCCAAAGAGACATTCGAAGGGTATGAAGCATATCACACACTCTAGTATCCTATGTAATTCACTTTGTTATTGCCATAAGATCTATTTGGAATGGCAAATCACATATTTAGTGTGTCAGATTCTACAGAGTAAGTTATAGCTGTTGTTTCTTCCTTCTCATCATGCTGTGTGCTAGACTTAGTTGTTATCTTAGGTATTTACAAATGAAGGGCATGACAGCCCAAAGGTTCTCTTACGCCTAAGACAACAAATAAGCTTAACACGCAGAATGATAAGGAGTAAGAGACTCCAGCCATAACTTACTCTGTAGAACCTGAGGCATTGGGCTTTGTTATTTGGGATGTTAGCATTGCAAAGAGACCTTGTAGCAATAATATATGTCACCAGATGTTCTTATTTCTTGTAAGATCAACCATGTGCTAATGTTTACGCTCAAAGCTCACTGTAATTAGTTTTTTCTTGTAAGAAAGATGTCGTCGTCGTTGATGTCATTGAATGGGTCTGACGCTCTAAAAGCTGGGGTAACTAAGGATGACATAGGAGTATCTAAAAGGCCAGCGAACCGAATGACTATCACGGATGTCTCTCCGGATGGGGTCCCTCTACAACCACAAAAGGTAGCTACAATATTTTGGACTACCTGCAGGATAATCGAAGGCAATGGATCCCCATCACCATAGCAAACTGGAAAGGTTTGACAAAATATGAGAGAAAAGTGTTGTGGACGAAATTTCAAATGTTCGAAATCCTAGCAGAAGCCCAGGAACTCGTGCAATGGTATGCGCTCCTCGTGATGGGAAAAACGTAAAAGACCTTCAAGAGTACGCTTGTCATGCAGTACATGACCAAAGATCGCATGCTCTTCATGTGGTATCCTTTCATGTCGCCGAAAACATGAGAGGCTTTGTGCGGATGAAGACAATAACCGAATTTCAATAGGAAAGTGCAGCGCACAAGGCTCTCCAGGCATGAACCACTCACCCCCACGGACTTGGCACCACTGGGTACGTGGGTAGAATCTCGCAATGGAGAATAGAGGATAAGGTCGTAATCCGATCATAGGCCTCCGCACCATTTGCCGAGATCACAAATGAGCACGCCTAAAACTAGTTAAGAGCGAGGTCATCAACCATGTCGGGCGTCGCCTCTTTCAGAAACCCCATAGACAAGGAAGTGTCCCAACGCCTGGTACGATATGTTAAACTAGCTAGATGTTAATAGATCCATAACTTCATGGGGTCTAAAATAACATGATTGCCTCTTGTAGCAAACATTAACTACCGAATCCAAAGACACCTTCCAAGCAGTTAGGGAGAAAGATATACTGTGCACCGCCCTGGGAAACAAGGAGCACCCGATCGCACGTGAGGCCTAGGAGTTTACATATCTTAGAGTGCGGATTTCCAAATGACTTTAAGGCGTATAGGGGTAGGAAGAGATCCAAGGCCGAGCATGAGGAATGTATGAAACGGGACTTTGATGCAAAACTTAGGGACATAACCGCCTCACTTCAAGAAGAGATAGATGCATTGAGGAACGAACTAAGAGAACTCCATAACTAGTCGCAAGCCACCCCCATTATTACGGTACCTAGTCTCCCTCAACATCGGAGTAGCGCGCGCTGCGCCACTTTCTGAACATAGCGATGCCCACTTACCTATCGATACATCCAGGTAATATACATCTGTAGAATGCTACATATATAGACCTAATGGATACCTTACCTCATCGTGTATCATTGTGTAGGAGGCCACACCGTGCATCCTTAGAATCAGGGTTGTTGGCTCCATTCTCATTAATGCTAGGCGAGAGTTGCTATCCATGCTTGCTAGGGACGTTGGTGCACGGTGCCCAAATAGGCACCGGTTTCATGAAGGTTCAGTGGACTGGATTAATGACGTTTTCAAGACCGTCTCGCTGGAGAGGCCCCTAATAGAGAAATCACAATACTACGGATGCCATCTACACATTCCTCCAGTGGCCCAAGAGGACATCACCCTGAACTCTTCCATATCGCGATCTTCACGCGACCATGCCTATCAAACAAAAGCTCTATAACTCAATCTCAAGCTCCTCTTCAGAAGGCCAGTGCATCGGCTCCCATGAAGGTGATATCAAAAATGTTTCGCAAGCGAGGCGTCAAGGCCGAATCGAAGAAGATTAAGGCGCCTCCTAGGGAATGAAAGTTCGTGCTCGTAGTGTCGTTGGTCCCCGAGTCACAATTACCCAGTCTTGGACTAATTTGCGGAACTTTGCATACCTGGTACATGCAAAGGTCCAACATGAAGCCAAACCGCACAAGTGGATTCACTGTGAGATACACGGAGGCACATTTTCTCCATGACTCGGGCTATTTCATCATGACTTTTGAAGACTTATTTTTGCTATTCAACCTCGATGAGTTTGATGCCTCACTTCTACGATGCTGGATACTGCAAGTGTACTGTACAATCAAGTTTTATATTCACGTAACACCGATAAATGTCATAATCCATTGCTTATGTATAGATTCATGATCTAACAAGTCCGGCCACAGCGAGAACCAGTGGGTTTTCTCGACCCACACTTGGTCTCTAAGCAATCCATCAACGATAACGATCCTTCGTCCAAGATTATATAATGAGAGGATTGCTTGCTCACAGTGACAAAGACTACATCATGGTATCATTCAATTAGGGATAAGTGCTTCACTAGTTGCTAAATAAGTTTTATTTGTACTTTATACGCAATATGAACTTAGAATTAATTTAATACAATTATAATCACTTAATTGTGCTTAATCAAATAATTCGGTCAAATATACATCATTTACTTGAGATTTGTGTAATGATTATCGTGTGCTATATATGTGATCTATTTGCTTGTTTTCAGAGGGTATGCTAGCATTTCCTGAGGCTAGTCAAAAAATAAAAAATAATATAGGTATTTAAATAGCTATCACAGACAATTTTTAGTATTAGCCGTCTGTGATATCTAAGATATCACAAATGGTTATGTTCGAGAACCGTTTGTGATATATGACATATCACAGATGGCTTTTTGTATTAGTTATCTGTGATACTTAATATATCATAAATGGTTTTTTTTCTAAAAACCGTCTGTAATACTTGATATATCACAGATGACTATATTAAAGAACCGTCTGTGATACTTGATATATCACAGACGGGTTTTTTTTTCGAAAAATCATCTGTGTTGTAATTATCACAGATGGTTTGAGAGTTGTCTGTAATAACTACCTATTATCATAGACACATAAATTCAGATGGTTCAAAAATTGTTTGTGATGACGGTTTTGAAATACCTATAATAAATCTTACTGTAGTAGTGTGGGCTACCGGCTAGCCAACAAGTGCTCCGGTCACGACCGCGCCGGACTGCGCGCATTCCCTGAACGGCCCGAATACCCAACAACTTTCGCCGCTTGGCGAGAAACTCAAAAGAACGGCGGCTAGGAGATACTAAGTATAAATGATACCGCGAGATAAAAAAAAAATGTTGCTCAATTAAGAACTCGAGTTCTTGCGAAGAACTCGAGCTCGATCTCTTCTCAGCAACAAGGTCGGCCTGGAGGACTCGAACTCGAGTTACGGCATGGAGGACTGCCACTTTGCCAAGTTCCAGCGGCTGGAGGACGGCAACAAGGTCGGCCTCTTCGCCGTGTTCGACGGCCACTCCGGCGCCGACGTCGCCACCTACCTCCGCGAGCACCTCTTCGACAACATCCTCAGCGAAATAAGTCACACACTAACACTGCTTAACTAGTGTACGTGTGATTCTTGAATGGTCTGACGTGCTCGGTACTACTCAATGGCAGCCGGACTTCTGGACGGACACGATGGAGGCGATACGGTGGGCGTACCACCGGACGGACCGGAAGGTGCTGAAGACGAAGAAGGAAGCGCGCGATGACGACGTCGACGGGAGCTCCACGTGGCGCTGTGGCGGGTCGATGGCAGTGATGGCGATCCTGGTGAATGGCGAGATGCTAGTGGTGGTGAACGTGGGGGACACCCGCACCGTGGCGTGCGAGCGTGGCAAGGCGAGGCAGCTGTCCGTGGACCACGAGCCGCTCCGGGAGCACCGCGCCATCGAGAGCAGGGGCAGCTTCATCACCGAGATACACGGTACTTATCGCATAAAACATCTTGAGCTCGTGCACGAGTCATCACCAAACTGAAACTTGAGCTGATGTTACATGCATAAATCAGGAGATGTGCCTCGCGTGGACGCGCAGCTGTCGATGTCGCGGGCGTTCAGGGACCGGCCAATCAAGGAGCACATTAGCTCGGACCCAGACGTGGCGATTGAGGACGTCGGCGGTGATGGCACCGAGCTCGTCGTGTTGGCCAGCGACGGGCTCTGGGAGGTGATGTCGAACCAGGAGGCAGCGGACGAGATCAGGGCACGACGGAAGCCCGGGAGGCGGTGGTGAGGCTCATCGACGAGGCGCTCCACCAAGGACGACGTCGCCTACGTCGTCGTGTGACTCCATTGATGGCCGGCGACCCCATTGGAGTAGACTAGTTCAAAGCCTACAATTTCCTCGGTTTGTCGTAAAAGTCAAACTAATTGTTAGCGTGGAAAGTTCTGCTATCTTTGATTGAATGAAATCAGAGTCCATGAGTTACATATATCTAGATTCAGCTATCATGTGAACACGTTACAGCTATCATGTGAGCGCGTTAACATTGAGAAGATAACGCGTCATGCATGTAGGAAGCCAATGTGAACGCGTTACAGCTATCATGTGAACGCGTTAACATTGGGAAGATAAAGCGTCATACATGCAGGAAGCCAAGGAGTTTTCTGTCTAACACGCCCCCGCAGTCAGAGCGTTGCTGGAGCGAACATTCAGACTGGACCTGAACTCAATGAATACCGACGTCGAAGCCCCTTGGTGAAGATGTCGACATACTGGGACGAAGTCGAGACGTGAAGAACACGAACGTCACCGAGGGTGACACTCTCCGAACAAAGTATAGATCAATGTCTACGTGTTTGGTGCGTTGATGTTGCACCGGGTTCGTGGAGAGGTAGACTGCACTGATGTTATCACAGTAGACAAGAGTCGCACGAAGAAGTGGACTATGAAGCTCCTGAAGTAACTGCCCTAACCAACAGGCCTCAGCAACGGCATTGGCCACAGCCCGATACTCCACCTCCGCACTATAGCGGGACACTGTGTTTTGACGCTTGGTGGACCAAGAAATAACATTCTCACCCAAGAATATTGCATAGCCAGAAGTGGACTTGCGAGTATCCGGGCAACCAGCCCAATCAGCATTAGGGTAAACAACCAGGTCCGTCGAACGTGACTCGGTGGAGAAATAAGCCGTGATCTAGAGTGCCATGGATGTACCGGAGGATGCGCTTCAGTGCAGTATAGTGAGGTTCCCGGGAATCATGCATGTGAAGACAGACTTGCTAGACTACATAAGTAATATCTGGCCGAGTGAATGTGAGGTATTGAAGAGCACCAACAAGACTGCGGTAGTGGGTAGGATCGCTCACAGGAGGACCAGCAGATGAGAGCTTCGAGTGAGTGTCCACAGGTGTACTACAGGTCTTGCAGTCTATCATGCTCGCACAGTCCAGAATGTCCAACATATATTGGCGCTGAGAGAGAGACATGCCGCCATTGTGTCGTTCCACTGAGACGGCAAGAAAATAATGGAGAAGGCCTAGATCCTTCATAGAAAACTCTTGCTAAAGCGCAGAAATAATTCGGCGAAGAAGAGCATCCAAGGAGGCAGTCAACACAATGTCATCCACATAAAGTAGCAAATAGGCCATGTCGTCACCACGATGGTAAATAAACACGGAAGTGTCTGACTTGGCCTCAACAAACCCAGAGATAAAATGTGAGAGGCAACGGTTGTACCATGCACGAGACGCCTGTTTGAGGCCATAAAGGGACTTGTTTAGATGACAGACATAATTCGGATGCAAGGAATCCACGAAGCCAGTGGGTTGAGAGCAGTATACCGTCTCAGTCAAGGTACCCTGCAAGAACACGTTCTTCACATCCAACTGATAAACAGGCCAATTCCGGGACAAGGCCAAAGACAGAACAGTGCAGACGGTGGTAGGCTTGACGACAGGGCTGAAGACTCATCAAAATCAACACCAGGCCGCTGCGTAAAGCCACGAAGAACCCACCGTGCTTTGTATCGGTCAAGAGAGCCATTAGACTTGAACTTGTGACAAAAAAATCCACTTGCCGGTAACGATGTTGCCATGGGACAGTCATGGCACAAGGACCCAAGTATTGTTAGCCAGCAAAGCTATGGCCCTATTTGGCAGAGCTCTAGCTCTAGAAAATCTAAAGATTTCCTAGAGCTGGTCATCTGTAGCTCTAGGAAATCCTGGATCTAGAGTTGCAGGCATGTTAAGTGCATTTACATGACTCATTTCATTTATATTATATATTAAATAAAAATATTTAAATCACTTTAATTTAGTCAACAAACTACAGACCTAGCATAGATCTCGGAGCTAGAGCTGTGCCAAATGGGGCCTATGTACTCTTCCTCATGGCATGGCGCCACTGCGGATCGGCTAAGGCAGATCGATATCTCTTGGGAATCGGTGACAGGGCGCTCACGTTCAAGTTGACGTGCTGAACAGGCTGGCGGAAACCGTTTTTGCCTCGCGTCACCATTGAGTGCTCGTTGATGATGGGTGCAAGTGGCATGGCACCGGCTGGAAGCTGTGAGGTAGAGGCCACGGTAGGCGTTACCGCGACAGGCACAGCAGCCGAAGCTGCGACAGTGCGGGAGAAGAGGGTGCCTCAACCAGAGGCACGAGGTTGGAGTCCCTAGCTGTGAGACTGAGGTCACGGGTGATGCACCTGGAGGTACGCCGAACAAAAGTGAACGGCTGCAGGCGCGTACCGAGCCGGGGGTGGGCGATGCGCCCGAGGCATGCCGAACCCAAGTGGAGGGCTGCCGACGGGCACCGAGCCGGGGGTGCGACCGGGGGGTCGAGCCGCGGAGTTGTGCTGACCGAAACGCGCAAGGGGCTGGGGGTCAATGCATGGCCAGGGGCAGCTGGACCACTAGGAGATCTGTAGTGAGAGAGGACTGTAACGGACCAACGGGCGTCGGCACGGTCGTGTTAGGAGATAAAAAATCAAATACACCATGAGGTAGCTCGCTATTCAACTCGGCGAAAGGGAACGAGTTCTCATGAATGTCACATGTCGGGATATGATAACTCGATTGGACGAGAGATCAAGATACTGGTAACCTTTATGATCAGAGGAATAGCCAAGAAACACACACATGGTGGAACGTGGAGATAACTTGTTGGGCGCAGTGGCGGACAGGTTGGGATAGAACTTTGAGCCAAAGACCCACTAACTCATAATAAAACAAAAGTTGAAGTTATTCGAATTTATTTGGATTTTCTGAGTTATTTGCTTTTATTTGAATTCAGTCGTTTATCGCGTAATTAGAAAGTGGAGCATGAAGATTCTACGTAACAAGCAGGAACGAGATCAATGAAGACCAGAAATTAAGGACCATCGCATAAGGCAACTTTTTGTGGGCTCAAGACCGCGGTAAACCGCGCCAGGCGAGTCAATACTTTGATCATGTTGAACCTACATTTCTGCAAATTACTTTGTTTTAAATTAACAAATTGCATTGCTATTATTTTTATGCAAATGCATGCTAAATTTGATATTCTAGTTATATGCCATTGTTTACCTTGAATAATATTACCCTCTCCTTTGAGTATTTGAATGTGTGAACCTTGTCGCCCTAGCAAAAATATAATAGTAACATTTCGAAAATAAGTCCGTAACCGTATGCCATGCTTAGCATTGATTAGGAACTCGGGGCAAGAAATTGTCCCACGCATCACTTTTATTCATGAGAAACTGATTTGGGCAGTCATGGTGGAAATGACTGGTATATTTGGTTATGGATAATTTATGTTCCCAAAAACCCCAACATGCTTAAAATATCTGGGCGGATTGGTTCGAGGGTGTGTATGTGTGGTGCAATAGAAGCACAAAGTGGGGTAGTGATAGACCGCCCAGATAGCCCTAAGGACCGAATCTTGTGATGACCTCCCAGTGTACAACAAGTACAACCACAAGCTGGCAAAGTGTAGGCAGGGCTAACTAATTTACATCGACTTAGTAAGAGTTGCGCCGGTGTGACCACGGCGGTAGAGGATGGCCACATCCTCCGACGTGACGGCGCAAGAGGGCTTCGGAAGGGTGGTCGTACCACAGGAAGTGGAAACCTTAGCGGACGTAACTCGCTAAGAAAAATGTATTGTAAAGGTCCGTGATAGTCTACTCAATCGCATGGCTAAGGAATCATGTGGGGCAACGAGTGGATCTATCTCTTGTGGGTAAAGTGTACAAACTCTGCAGAGTCTAAAACTATTCGAATAGCCGTGCCCACGGTCAAGGGCAGACATGGGAACTTAACCAGATATAGTTCTATTTCAAAACGTTTTATGAATGGGAATGGAAAAGTGAAGGGCGATGGACTGCCCTGATTTGGAATTGTCCTGGGGTCGTCCCAGTGGTAAGTTAAGCGGCTATAACGCTGAAAGATGTTATACGGTGTAATGTCGTATGTATGGAGAAATTATGGTGATATTAGGCATATGGTGTGATGCCATATGTATGGAAAATCATGTTAATATTCCTTGAACATTATGTTTTGTTCCAAAGCTGCTAGGTCTGAGGAAATTTTATACTGTATTTCAAATAGTGGCATTTCTATTCTTACAAAATAAAATATGGGAAGAATAAATAGAGTCGTAAGAAAAGAAGATGGCTGTTTATGGTAATTGCATAAAGAATTTGGTGGATTTATGTTGATCATAATAGGGATAATGATAGTGTGAATTCTGAGAAAAAAAATAAAGAAATTGGTGGAGTCAAAAATGAATATATAGGCTAGATAGATGATTTAAATGATCTTTGGAGAATTAGGGAGTATAAAAGTAATTGTTGGATTACAACACTAATACTTAGTGTAAATTCTTGGAAGATGTTGACAATGATGGGATTAATATGATTTGATCAAATATTAGATGGATAAGTTGAACCTTGGGAATTGGAGGTATGAAAATAACTATGGGAGATTAATCTTGATCAATGATAATCTTGGTGGATATATATTAGTGAATCATAGACCTGATCAAGGATATTCTTGGTGGATATTTATTAGAGAATTCTAGATCTGATCAATGACATTTTTGGTGGATGTATACTAGCGATTCGTAGACTTGATCAATGATAGTCTTGGTGGAGGTACAATAGTGAAGTAGTTAGAGATGGATTATAAGGTGATAAGTGGAATAGCAAATTATGGTTGTGGATCAGTAACAAAAAGGATTGGACTGTTAGGGATTAGAATACAAAAGATATTGGTGGATTAAATAAGTGATATTAGATAAATAATGTCACTAGCTGCTTAGAGTTTTGAGCAGTGCTTGCTCGGTGGATTATATAGATTATGATACTCGCTGTTCGAGGATTAGGCATAGTTTGGTTGGTGGATTGAACAATTGATGAAATTCGCTGTTTAGAGTTGTAGACAGCAAACCATATAGAGAGTGTAATTTCGGTGGATTAAGTCAATGATGTCATTTGCGGTGAGGAGTCTTTATGTCACAAAAATAACCATATGATATAATAATAGAAATGCTACTAAACGCGTTTTATGGCAAATAAAATAACCCGAGCCTCTCCTTTGTTTAGCTATGCATACTATTTATTTGCATTCTGTATATTGGCTCGGCCCGAGCACGGGTCGGAGTGCTCACGCCGCTTTGCGACAAATTCGAAGCGGGAATCGATCAACTGCGCTTCAACAATACTTTTGATCATGATGGCAAAGAAGATGAAGATGTCGAGAACTAGGCGCGAACCTCCGGTTGCTTTTGTGGGCATGTCTGAAGGTCCCACCAGTGCTTCGTTCTTCCATTGCGCAAGTTATTGATTTCGCCTAATCGGCCCATGAGTAAGTCTACTATTATATTTACATTTCGCATGATATGTACTTTGATATTCAGAATCAGAATCGTGTGCACTATCTACTGATCCAGGGAATAGTGCAGTTAAACACAGTAGATTCCGGATTATAAAATCTGGGTCTGACACAAAGACACGGAGATGGGAGTATGTGGGTGGCACGTTGTAAAGCATGAAGTGCGGAGTGGAGAAGGAGAGGGTTTTTGTGGGGTGGCAATTGAGAAGATATGTGGAGGCATGAAGGGCCTCAACCCAATAGGAAGGCGGAAGACTTGCTTGGAAAAGGAGAGAACGCACTATGTTGTTGGTGGAAGGAATAATGCGTTCGACTTTGCCATTTTGTTGTGAAGTATAGGGGCAAGACATGCGAAGAGCTACACCATTGGTGAGAAAGAAGGTGCGGGCAATGGAGTTGTTAAACTCGCGATCATTATCGCATTGGACACTCTTAATCTTGTGGCCAAACTGCATAGCCACAAGGAGAAAAAATTAGAGAGAGCGAAAAAGTGTCGAATTTAAGACATAAAGGAAATGTCCAAAGAAAATGAGAGCAATCATCAAGAATGACTAAGTAGTACTTGTAACCGGAGACACTGGCAATGGGAGAGGTCCAAAGGTCACAATGTACTAAGTCGAAATTATTAAGAGCTCTAGAGTTTGATGTGGCAAACAGAAGGCGAACATGACGGCCAAGTTGACAAGCATGATATAGAGTATCACTAGCACCCTTATTACATGAAATAGCAGAAGAACTAACAAGCCGTGAAAGAGCATCGCCACTGGGGTGACCAAGACGACGGTGCCAAAGCGAAGCGGGGGCGGCGGCGAGGAGGGCATAAGATGAAGAGGGTGGTGCCTACATATGGTAGAGGGGACCGGAGCTATTGTAACTGGCGATCACGTCCCTGGAACGAAGATCCTTCACAGAAAGGCCGATAGGGTCAAACTCAACAGAACAGTTATTGTCAATGGTGAACTGACAAACAAATATGAGATTCTTAATAATGTTTGGAGCGACTAGGACATTATTAAGACGAAGATGACCATGAAGATTAGTGAAGCCAGTGGAGGTAACGGGCAACAATGATCCATTACCAACAACGATTGATGGAGTAAAAGACTTAGGCGGGAAGGAGGATGACAAGTTACCGGCGTTAGAAGTCATGTGTGCGGAAGCCCCGGAGTCCGTGTTCGGCGGTGGCGTTAGTGTCATAGTGTTGAACGCATTTGCCAGAGACGTCTGGTCCCAGGTCACAGGCCTAGATATGGGAGTCCAGGCGGGAGGAGCGGGCGCCGACAGAGGAACTTGCGGTGGCAGTGAGTAGCAGGCAGGCGCCATCATTGGCAATGGTGGGTATGCCACCATGGCGTGGGGCATGGGTGCACCGCCACAAGACTGGGGCGTGCTGGCTCCCGAGGGGCGGGCACCGGTGCTCTGTTGTGTTCCGGGCCACATTTAGATGGTGCCCGTCCACCGGCTGTAGAAGGAAGGCCACCTAGACGGAGCGCGAGTGGTGCTAGATTAGTTGCCCCATTGCCGTTGCTATCCCTGTAGTTGCGGCATCATCGACGGTTGGCGCTGCGTGACCCATCGGAGCAGCTAGTGGCACCATGTGTCATGGCAGGAGGGGATGTGGAGCGGCCGCCCGAGGCGGTAGCCTGGCCACTAGCGTGCTAGGCGCCCCCTTTGCGCAAGATGGGGCAGTGGCGAGGAGGACAGTCGTCATCTACTGGGAAGGGCGCGATGCCATCTCGAGTTCCTCGAGAAGAAGGTCGAACGAACCTCGAGGAATGTTGGAAACAGCCGCTGCCGCTTGAGGAGAGCCGACATGTGCCTGAACTTCTTGTTCAATCCGCGCAAGACAGTGAGGACAAGAGTGTGGTCAAGGACAGGCTCATCGAGGGCACCTAGAGCGTCGGCCATGCTCTTTAGGTGGCGACAGTAGTCTGAGATGGTGAGGTCACCCTGGACGAAGGCGCGGAACTTGGCGTCAAGGTGCAGCGCGCGTGTCTCCCAGTTGCCGATGAATTGCCCCTCGAGTGCTTGCCAGACAGCGCACGTGGTGACGCCGTTCTCCATGACGATCTCACAGAGGTCAAGGGTGATTGTGCCATATAGCCACTCGAGGATGACGCAATCCATGCGACTCCAGTCGGCGGAGTCACGTCGGACGATGTCGGAGAGGACGCGGGAAGTTAGCGAGTACTTGCCCAACGTGATGAGGAACCGACCGCACCATTTGTGGTAGTTAGGCGAGCCGAGGTCAAGGACGACGGGCACCAGCGTGCGAATATTCTGGACAGCAACCGCCTGGGCTTGAAGATTGGCGATAGCAGCGGCTTCGTGGAGAACCAGCGCCCGGGCGACTTCATCATCATGGGCGGCAACCTCTTTGCGGTCGCAGGCATCGGCCTCATCATGGTCGCGGGCGGCGGCCTCCTCACGGTCGCAGGCTGCGGCGGCCTCGCGTTGGCAGGTGATGGCAGCCTCGCGTTTGCGGGCGGCGGCGGCCTCATGCTCTCATTGGGCAACGGCGGCCGCAACCTCGACGCGTCGGCAAGCGTCGTCAACCATGACGGCGGTAGGTGGCGTGAGTTAAGGTAGGCGAAAGCGTGTGGTCGCAGGGAACGGACACAGCTCTGATACCATGTTAGCGAGGAAAATTACGCTATCTTTGATTGAATGAAATCAGAGCTCATGAGTTATATATAGCTCTGATACCATGTGAACGTGTTAACATTGAGAAGATAAAGCGTCATGCATGTAGGAGACCAATGTGAACGCGTTATAGCTATCATGTGAATACGTTAACATTAGAAAGATAAAGCGTCATGCATGCAGAAAGCCAAGGAGTTTTCTGTCTAACGCTAATTTTCATGTAAAATTCCTGCATTCCTTTAGAACAGCAAATTTCCGCGTTCCAAACAGGCTGTGCAGTGCCTTATTCGTCGTTTACTTTGTTCTTTTCTTCTTCTTTTTAGAGAGAGAGTTCTTTGTTCTTTGGGCGTCCTCGGTTTGAGTCACGGGCTCACAGCCCAGCACAGCCATTTGTAGGGGTGGAAACGGATCGGATACGGTCGAATAGTCTCAAATACGAATACGAATCCATATTTTTCAAACGAATACGGATACGAATTCGAATATTCTCAAATACGGATACAGATATTCTCGAATACGAATACGGATATTTTCGAATACGGATTTTCTCGGATACGAATATCGGATAAAACGGATTCCTAGCGGTTTCTGGATTTTTCACCGGTTTTGACCTGGTTACGATTTAAATCACCTAAATTCAAATTTTGAATCACAAAAATTGTACGAATTTTTCATATGTTCTAGAAACGGATCGAATACGAATCGAATAGTCTCGAATACGAATATGGATACGAATATTCTCGAATACGAATGCGAATACGAATACTCTCAAATACGATACGAATATTCTCGAATACGAATACGAATATTTTCGAATACGGATTTTTGCTTACCACATTTATGTTTTCTCGGATACGAATACCGGATAAAACGAATTATCCGTTACCGTTTTCCACCCCTAGCCATTTGCAGCTAGGCCTGGTTGCAATCGCGTATTTCCGTAACTGTCCTCGGGAGACGGAAGAACACTGCGCCACCAAGCAAACAAACGGGTCTCGAAAGCGTAAACTGATTTAATCCTCTCCTCGTCTCCCGTCACTAATCACTAGGGTTTGGACCCCATTTCACGTCACTAATCCAAGACGAAAACAGCAGAATCGTTCCCAAATCCCAACCCGTGCCCTCCCGTGCTCGTCGTTGGTGGAGTAGGGTTTTAGCCATGGCGTGGAGCGCCGCCGCCGTCTCCAGGTTCGCCGCCTCGCCGGCCGCGGAGATCCGCCTGCCTCTCTCCACCGCCGCCGCCGTATCCTTCGCCGGGCGCCGCCGCTTCGGCCCCGCCGCCGCGTCCCTCTCCACCTCCGCCGCCGGTACGCCTCTCATCTCCCTGCCTCCCGCCCCCAGGCCCCTTCTGGGCCGCCTCTTGCGAATCAGTCCATCGCGTCAAGAAACGCGCACGCTAATTGGGGTTCTCTCGCTTATTAGCTTAAGGCTTCCCCCCCATTATCTTGCAAACCGTGCGCTCTTCGTTTGCATATTCCTAATTACTTGTTGTCTCGTAGAGAAGATTGTAGTGTAATTGTAGAACCATTTTTATTTGGAGGGAGATTGAAATGCAGCCATGAGAGATGATTCAGATAAGAAGCGGCTAGATATGTATGCAATGCGGTTTGTTTCTCTCTTCTCATGAAAAGTGATAACGATTGACGGATGCAGTGAAAGTGCAAACGTAGTCATGGTTCACCATAAAAAAGGCTATAGGATCTTGGATTGCCGATTGGGCTGGGTTGGCAGTGCGTCTGATAGCAGCAATAGCCAACAAGTATAAACAAGTCCTGCTTTTCAAAAGAAAAAACAGGGAGGTTCTACTGTCAAGATGACTGTTGTCTGCTGATGAAGAGTATGTGCAAAGCTTACAAAAAAGTGTGATGAAAACCAGAGTATATATATATGAAGGACAACAGTTCTTTTCTTAAAAGAAGGGGAATAGGGGCTTGAATCCATGACATCAACCACCACAATCTTGTGCTCTAACACTAGGCTACGTGGGTGCCCCACAACAAAAAAGTTAGCTGAATTGATATCGGTTGGGGCATATGGTCCTAGATTGCAAAGTACTCCTAGAAATGCTGAATGCTGTGTAATATATACCTGTTAGCTGTGGGGGTGTCCAATGATTGTCAAATGTAACAAAGCTGAACAAACTGCAGCTCACATGACATGATTAAAAATTAAAAGTGAGGTATAAGTACAAAAAGCAGCCTAAGAATCAACAAACAGAGGAGTCTCCTGGGGTCTACTAGCTAGTAGCAGGGTTGGTGTGCTAGGCAGCCCGGGTTCAAATTCAAACCCTTCTTACATCGTTTGGAGGAATAACCGAATAAGTCTTATACCCTTAGCACCACGTTTTTAGAATCAACAAACAGTATCCAATGTAAATAACTTGGTTCATCAGTTGAATACTTGATGGGCCAATAAGCAGAACTGGAGAAGTGTTGTTTGCCCTACTATATTACAACTTTGCATAAGCTGGCTTTTTGCAAGATTTGTTCAAAGGTTCAAACTTGTTAAATTTAAACCATGCTGTTATACACTAATGATGATTTCAAATATTCTAATTAGTTAACAAGGAAGCTGTTCAAACGGAGAAGGCGCCGGCAGCATTAGGCCCCTATTCTCAGGCCATCAAAGCAAACAATCTTGTGTTTGTCTCTGGGGTTCTTGGCCTAAATCCTGAGGTTTGCTGCTCAAGTTTTGTTCTTTCATCTTTGTTCTTATTTCTCTTCATCATGAATTCAGTCTGCCGCTTTACTAGTTTCAGGTGCCAGTATAACTTATGTGGAGTAACTTTTGTTTTCAGACAGGGAAGTTTGTCTCTGAAAGCGTGGAGGAGCAAACTGAGCAGGTGAAAAGTTTGATGTTCCTGAATGTTGCTTACAATTTTGAGCTCCCATAAAGCTCTTTCAGAATTTTGAATGGAACAGTGTGTGCCAAATGTGAACATATACGCAGCTTAGTTTCTGAGTTACTCCCAGGGCTCACCATTTCCTTGTTATTAGTTCTGTATGTTTTTAAGGCTTGTCCATAGACTACTACTATATTGAATTTGCACTTGAATTTCTTCAGTGGTAATGGAACATATTGTTCTGCAGTTCTGCCTTTTTGGATATCTCTGTGGAAAGACTTAACAAATTTGCTTAGTGCTATATGAAAATATATGCAACAATGTAGAATGGTGATACTGAATCTGTTTCGGGCAAGTACAAAACCCTTTCATTTGCTGTATGACTTTCTGTAGCTGCCTTTGCATTCAGTAAATAACTGCCTACTGTATCTGCTGCAACTTGCAAGGTGCTCTTTTCTGACATTGTATGTGTTTCTCCGATTCTGTCACAGGTTATGAAGAACATGGGCGAGATATTGAAAGCTAGCGGTGCTAGCTACTCTTCAGTTGTCAAGACAACAATCATGTATGTACATATTCTTTACATGAAACTTTGTTTTGCTCCAAGATATTATGATCTCTGGGAGTAATTCTATTCTTCTACCTGCAGGTTGGCTGATCTACAGGATTTTAAGAAAGTGAATGAGATTTATGCCAAATGTAAGTTTGAAATTTATACTTCCTTCGTAGTGTCGTATTTTGTGCTTCTTAGTGTGGGAACTTATGCTTGAACAATATCTGCACATCAGTGCGAGGATTGTAAGCTCTGATTGCCTGTGGAATCAGAATTCTTGCTGTAATTATTTTGCTCTAATTTGTTTCTGAAGATATTTTACATTCTTCCTGCAGATTTTCCGGCTCCTGCACCAGCACGCTCGACTTACCAAGTAGCAGCTCTGCCACTGAACGCCAGAATCGAGATTGAGTGCATTGCTGCTCTCTAGTTAACTTGCGACTACCCATCAAAATATCAATAAGCATTCCGAGGCCATTGTAGCTGGTCCCTGTCCTAGAATGCACTCTTGCCTTTTCGGAACTCACGGTGCAACCGTACAAGAACTTAAATATCAATCTGATCGTGTACCAATTAAGGTCTTGAACTGCCTGTAATAAACCTTGGTTGTCCAGGAGAAGTGTCATGACATGAACAGCGAATCAGCTAAAAGTACTTTGTAAGTTTCAGCGGGGCACCGTTGGGTGGCTGTTAATTGTTACTTTGGATTTTGCATGGGTTTTGTTAAACATCATCTGGATGTTTTTTTCCTAATTATCATCCAGATTTATGACCATTGGATTAGAGATCCAATGGCTATGGATTTTCCCCCTCCCTTTGAATTCTACCCTCCTTTTGAAAAAATCTCTCCCCTTTAAAAATAAAGGGTCTTTTGATCTCTAATCCAAATGTCACAAATTTAGACGATGATTAGTAAGAAAACATCTAAATGATGTCTAGACACTCCCTTTTGCATTTAGAGAGCACCACGACATCGTAGCATTAGTAGCTTATAGATCATCACTAGTCATTGAAATTTTTGGCCGTCAGAAAACCACCCAAATACTGGTAGTGCATGCAGCAAGGCCAGGTTCTATTTGGAACGCATGATTTTCATAGGAACCAAGGTCTCGAGCTTAATAAATAATCGCTTTTGGGTAGAACAGTGGGTGCCTTTCTTTATCCCTACAACGCAAAATTTTCTTGGTCTTTTCTATCCGGATTAGGTTGTTTACCATTGTGATCTTACACTCCCACATGTAGACACCCGCATTTCTTATTCCAACACAAAGAAAAGTTGGACAAGGGGTGGTTAAAGCATTCCGTGCCGGTCCCATTCACCACCCAGGATAAGCACCACGGTAATCTACGAATGATCAAACGAGTCAATGAAATAATATGTATATATTATACTGGCTTCATCCTTATCATATGCCACAAATGATGTTGATGAGCGTTCGTGCTGTATAAATTATTATCTTAGACAGATAATTGTACTTAAAGTACTAAGCTTTGTCAACTTTTGTACTACACCGGTCAATTCGCCCCCCGCGTGTACCACAGCTCAGGTGAAGCTTCCTACATGTACCACGAGGACGCCTGCTCTGCAGTGACAGAACAGTGACGCTCTGATGGGAGGATAATGTCGACATCCTAATGGCATTTGCTAATTACTGCTCCCTCCGTTATTTTTCTTTCACGATTGTTTTAAATACGTGCAATTAACTTTTTAAAACTGACTAGAAATAGATGTAAAAGTTTTATATTTATCGTATGAAAATTATATTGCTTGATTTGTCATTTAAGTACTATATATCATTATTTTTATTTTCCTAATACATAATTAGAAAGGTAATGGTTGTATAAGTGTTAGAGACCATGCCCATATCAAAAACATACATGACGAGAGTACGAGGCAGTGGAAGCAATTCTATCTTACTGACCTTTAACCACATGACAACTTTAAGGAGGTGTTCAAATTAGTTTTAGCTTTTAGTTTCTGTTTGAAAAAGTTAAAAGCTGATTTGAACACATCGATTTCTAAAAACGGCTTCTCTAACTCACTTGTAAAAGCAGCTGGCTGGCCTCCATCATCTCATTTGCATCCGTGTCTTCCAAAAACTGTTTTTGAAATGGGAGGTGCTTTCATGCTTTTCTTAATAATAATTTGCACAATTTTAAAGTGCTAACTTAGTAATCTTCTTTAGTTGTATTCGAGTCGGTTTTGCCGTATAATACGTGTATGGGTTAGTTTTCGCATACGAGTCAGTTTTTTGAGTTCGTCTTGGACAGTAGGCCAGAGAGGCGAGAGAGCGGCGCCTGGCCCCCAAAATCGAGGCCCCATATACTATGTAGAGTATATACATGCAACAAATAGAAGGCATGGTTAAATACTTTAATACTTATAGAAATGAAGGGTTTGCTTTGAGTATGATCATTGCCAAAGATATTGTAGCTCAAATGAATGTAGAGCCATCATTTCCAATTAAGCGGCGTGTTCTTAAGAAGAAACAGTTTGATGAAATTGATTGTGATGAAGCAGTTTTGCAAGCTGAGAAAGAATTTGAAGTTAATTATTTTTTTGGTTATGGTTGATATGGCGATCAATTCATTGAAAAGTAGATTTCAAGAACTCCAAACATTCGGAAGTATATTTGGATTTTTAATGAGTTCAACAATATTGAAGTCATTGGATCGAATCAATTAAAAGAATGTTGTACAAAATTTGCGAAACTTTCTCTCTAGATGGTTCCTCGATGTTGAGTTAAATGATCTAATTTCGAGTTAAGTGTTATGCAATTGACTTTATCGATAAACCAATGTCTGCTATGGAGATCTTTGAGTTTGTCAGAGAAGCGGATTGTTATCCTAATATTTCTATTGCTTATCGGATTTTATTTACTATGCCTGTGACCGTGGCATCAGCTGAAAGAAGCTTTTCAAAGTTGAAATTGTTGAAGAATCATTTAAGGTCAACAATGTCTCAAGAGAGGTTAAACGGTTTAGCAACTTTATGTATTGAGAAGAAATTATTGGATGAGATTGATATCAATACCATCATCAATGACTTCGCATCTAGAAATGTTAGAAGAAATTTTAAGGTAATATCTATGAACTCTTTGATGTGAATTTTTCTTTAATTAAGTGTTTGTTGGTAAAATTAGATATAGATTTATATTTAGATATTTATACTAAGGCCCTTATTTCTAGTTTCGCCCTGGGCCCCTAAAATCCTAGGACCGGCCCTGGTCTTGGAGTCTTAGTTGCCTCCGTGTCATAGTCGTCGTGTTGAGTATAAAAGACAGAGCAATGTAATGAGAGAGAGTATGAAGCGATCGGTGTGATCGATAGTGAAGGCTAGGGAGTCTTCAGGTGTAAGAGCGAGAACATGGGGACGATCGGTTGTGATCAGGTGTAGCGAGAGAGAGGGAATAAAGAAAAGCGGAGTGTTTTGATTCCCAGTAAGTATCGAGTACTCACGAAGCATTCGAAGTTTACGAGCGGAAGTGTTCGTGGAGCTAGAAGACGTGGTCATAAACCACAACATGGTCATAACCGAGTTACGACTATTATGATCGAGTCTACTACGTGGTCGTATTCTTCATCGCGAAGTCTTATAAGGTGGTCGTGGCATTCATCCATCAAATTGGTCGTAAATCGACTTTGTGTGGTCGTAACGACTCCTGAGTAGCCGAAACATAACAAGTGGTATCAGAGCCTGTTGATCTTGGTGATTTCGAGATCATGGGTGATAAAGAGAAGGCCTAGGATGGGCTAATCTTTCTCTAGTACCCTCTCCTAACGACCAACAATTACCCCGTGTGGGCAATGAAAATGAAGGTGAACATGCGCGCCCAGAGAGTGCGGTGCAGTCGATCTGAAGGGGAAGGACAAGGAGGTGGATGAGAAGATAGATCAGGCGATGCTTGCTATGATCTATCATGCGGTGGCAGATTCGATGATGCATCACCTCATCAGGAAGGAGATGGCACGGGAAGCGTGGAAGACGCTTCAGACGATGCATGAGGGAGTTGATCGTGTCAAGGAGGTGTGACTCTAGAATTTACGGAGCAAGTTCGAGAATCTCCAGATGGGAGAAACCCAGTCGATGGATGAGTTCGCCGGCAAGCTAACTTCACTGTACAATCATATTAACTCTCTTGGCGACTGCGCGTGCTTCCAGAGAAGTACATACATGTCATCACCACACTTATGTACTCCTCTGATCTAGACAAGAGAAAGATAGATGAGATCACCGGCTCCCTCAAGGCGCATGAGGAGTTACTGAAGGGGTTTCACTCACGTAACAAGCAAGGATCCCAAACTCATAACGAGCAAGCGTTGTTGATAAAGGGAGATATAAGGAGTGATGGCTCATCGAGCAACCGTGGGAGATGGCACGGTCAAGGTGACCAAAGTGGCCGAGACAGCAGAGGTGGCCATGGAGACAAGGCGGTGGTGACAGATCCCGTGATAAGTCACATGCCAAGTATTTTGAATATGGCGAATACGGCACTAGCGTCAAGGTGTTGCAGCCACATAAAGTGTTTTAACTATAATGAATACGAGCACTATGCTTGGATTGCGAAGCAAGAAGAATAGGAGATGAACCTTGCCCAAGACGAAGAAGAAGATGACGAATCGGTACTATTTCTCTCCTCATATGTTGAAAAAGCACTAGTTATGGTGGTGTTGAATGAGGAGAACATAATTTCAAAACTATACACAAAAGAAGGTAGCCACGATCACACAAATCTGTGGTACTTGGACAATGGAACAAGCAATCCCATGATGGGAGATCGCTCCATGTTTCATGAGCTCGATGAGAAGATTTGGGGCAAGGTAAAGTTTAGCGACGACTCCACGGTGGAGATAATAAGCAAAAGGACGATGATGTTGCAATATAAGAATGAAGATAAGAAGTTATTGACAGGGATTTACTATATACCAAGTATGTGCAACAACATACTTAGTCTCGGACAGATGATAGAAAAAGGGTGCAAGGTGGTGCTGCAGGATGGGTTCTTGCATGTGTGCGATGAGAACAAAGATCTATTAATGAAGGTGAAAAGATCTTCAAATCGGTTGTACAAGATTTATTTAAAAACTTATAAATCTTTTTGTCTAAAGAGCAGCCTGTAGGAGCTGGACAACGGCATGGAATGTGATGGCTCAAGTCAAGGCGGTGTGCCTCATGATGCAAGCATGCATGCAATTGTGGGCGGCACCTTTGGAGGCGCATGCGGCACACATGCAGGTGCAGCTAACACAGGAAGTCAAGATGATGGGCCTCCAAGTGGAAAAAGTGCACAAGGTTCAAGAGAAGGACTTGGAGTACATGTTGGTGCAGTTTTCTATGGTTTTGCAGAGGAAATGCAGAAAGTGTTAGAGATAAGAGTTAGGGGTAGTGTAACCTCAGCTGAAGTGTACGTAGAAAAGTGGACAGACTTGGTCCAAGAGAGAGGAGTGGGAGGCTCAGGTAACGGCGAAGCCAAGGCAACTGTGGGATCAGGTGCACCAGCCCAAGCAAACATGCAAGGAAGGGTTCAGTCCAAGTGCGAGACGCGGCAAGCATCGGATTGTGCGAGGCTCAGGATAAAGCAAGCGTAGGTGGTAGAGCGATGATGGCTCAGGAAGGAATGGCGCATGGGAGTGTAGATAAAAGGAAGAACCGGAAGCAAGAGAGAAGATCGTCATGATCAAGATGGAGAAACAAGACTAAGGAGATAATTGTTAAGTTAGTAATCTTGTTTAGTCGTATTCGAGTCAGTTTTTCCATATAATACGTGTACGACTCGTGTATGAGTCTATTTCTGCGTATGTGTTAGTTTTTCGAGTCCGTCTTGGAGTCTTAGTTGCCTTCGTGTCATAGTCGTCGTGTTGAGTATAAAAGGTAGAGCAATGTAACGAGAGAGTGTATGAAGTGATCGGTGTGATCGATAGCAAAGTCTAGTGAGTCTTTAGGTGTAAGAGTGAGAAGTTAGAGACGATCGGTTGTAATCGTAAGGGTGGTCGGTTGTGATCAGGTGTAATGAGAGGGAGTGAAATAAAGAAAAGCGAGTGTTTTGGTTCCCGAAAAGTATCGAGTATCGAGCACTCGTGAAGCGTTCGAAGTTTATGAGCGGAGGTGTTTGTGGAGCTGGAAGACGTGGTCGTAAACCACAATGTGGTCGTAACCGAGTTACGACTATTGTGATCGAGTCTACTATGTGGTCGTATTTTTCATCATGAAGTCTTATCGGTGGTCGTGGCCTTCATCTATCAAAGTGGTCGTAGCCACCTTTGAAGTGGTCATAAATCGACTTTGTGTGGTCGTAACGACTCCTGAATAGCCTAAACACAACATAAAGCATGATGAATGATAGATAGATGTAACTTATCTCTTCATTTGTTTTGAGATTAGTGCTACTTTGGTTAGAGAGAAAAGCATAGAAGCATTGCTCTTTCGAAATTTTGTTTGAAAAGCTAGTTCTTTCTACTGTTACTATTCCATTTCAACAAAGAACCAAGAAATCCAACCAAAAACCATTACCTCCAGTCTTTTAAAACACCCCCCTAAGCCATTGCACGCTGTCTTCTTTCCCCTTTATTTCAACTAAAATACATGGTATGCATCGTCAAGTTGGAATTGCACTCACTTCCGCTCATTTCGGTTTAAACTTCTTACTTCTAGCTTATTTTTCACTATTCATAAATTTCATCTTTTCTGACTTTTTAGCTTTTTTTTGTTCTTTTCCCATATTCGTTTGCATTGTCCGTGATGGGCTAATTTTTTTCTATTTTAAAATTTTTAAATTTAGTTACACCAAATAAGCCACCATCAGGTATAGTATAATTTCAAATAATTACAGTATAATTTTAACTATAAATCAACTTATTTCAGCCCAATCAATAGCGCTTAAAATACTCATCTCCCTTTGATCAACTTTGGATGATCCTTAAGAAAAAGAAACCTCGAGTAGTGTGAATTACTCACCCCTTTCGCGAGTACTAGTTAGTATTGACCACTGCAACGAAAATGCCCTTGTTAACTAATCTTTAACTTCTCGTTATTAGCGTAAAACAAGAGCAAATTAGATTAAATAATTTGTATGTGCCCAACATATGGGGGCAACCGGGCAAGAATAGAAAACTATAAATTGTGAAACGTAAAGTCGCCAATATTTACGAATAAATAAATCTTTACTATTTAATAAGTTTGAGTTGATGGTTGATATATTCTCCTTCCTCCTTTCTCAACCGTCCGATCTATATACTAAAATCTTGACCATCTATCTAACATCCCTCTCTCTCATATCTAACTACTCCTCTCCACTTCCAACAACAGTTACCATCTCCCACCTTCTCTTCTACCCGGCCTCTCTCGTCTCCCTCCCCTCCTGCTTGAACTGTATAATTTTTTATATGTTCTATCTTTCTTGGTGATGCAAATATGTGAAATTTATATAGTTAGAAACTGATAAAAATTAACTCATCATCATTTGAATTATGCCCCTGATTCCTCTTGCCTTTTGACAATTGACCTGCACTAGCTGAATGCCCGTGTATTGTTACGGATTTAAAAACTTTTAGAACATGTTTGTGTGTATATTCTAAAATTTTTTATCATCCGTGAGTTTCTTTTAAAAATCTGTAGCAACGCATGAGCATTTAGCTAGGTGATCAAAATGAGTGAGTATCTGCGAACGGAGGAGCATATCACTAGAAAGTGGAAGTGCCGTCTCAAAGAAAGACGAAGGGCATAAAATTACTATGGATTAATCCAAGGTTTTTAAAAGAAGTGCCGGTGGCTTTCAGTGTTTGATTTAGCCTTCTAGATTCAATCCAATAGTTGAGGCTGCCAGTTCTTATATTGTAACTAGTTCCCATTTAATACATCTCCATTGATACTTTTCTAGCTTGCTAATTCACTCATTTTTTTGTCTTATTGACCGGTTGTAATGTGTAGGTTTGTTCTTTCTTTTAAGAAAAGTAAAGATAGTGTGTGGGACAATGGATGGATGTATAACTTCTTTGCTGTGAAGGTCAAGGTTGTTAATTCTATCTGCAAGTCGTTTCTAGGGAAACCATGTGCCCAGGTCCGTGTAGGGCCCTTCAGGAAAAACCAAGAGCATGTGGTGATCAATGTGGATCCTGCTTTTCGTGACAGATTAACAGTTGACCTTTAATAGTTATAGTTTCAGCAGCCTCTGTTGTTATTTGTGGCTGAATTCACTTACCGACTACTGGGCCGCTTATTTAAGCTGAAAAATATAGGCTTAGAGCTAAAATTGCAGTGTATCTAAAGGTGGTTTTTTAGCATAATTAAATTTAAAATAGAAAAAACAAGTTAGCTCATCACAGACAATGTAAATGAATACGGAAAAAAGAACCGGGCAAAAAAGATGAAAGAAAAGCCAAAATGCCAGAAAAAGATAGAATTTATGAATAGTAACAAATAAGTCAGAAGCTAAAAGCTCAAACCGAAATAAATGGGATCTAAATAATCACGTGAAGATATCAAATCCCATATATAGTTTATGATCAAGCTACCTCTTGTACAAGTTAATCTATTGCCTCTACAATATAGAAAGGGAATTCCGTATAGAAACGCCTATTGTCTTGTAGATAACAAGTAGCATTAGGTCTTCTTTGGGAAGCTAGAGCTTCAGGTTAAAGGTATCGGAAGCTTTGGTGGTGCTCAATTTGATAATACTTATAGTTTTTACTGTAGTTATCTTATTTTTTATTACAGCTAATAATAGCTTATTTGACGTAATTAAATTTAAAAAATTAAAAATAAAAAAATGTTAGTCCATCACAGACAATGTAAAGGAATACGAAAAAAAGAAAAGGTAAAAAATCAAAAAATTAGAAAAAGATGGAATAAAGGAATAGTGAATTAAAAGGCAGAAGTTGAAACTGAAACGAGCGAAGAAACTCCCCAAATGTATGTTGCTTCTCATGTTTTCACGGGAATATTTGAAGTCATTTTATATTAAAAACCTAAAACCCCTCTCCACGAACTTCTCGAAGAAGACACAATCTATAGGAAGCCAAGCCACTGAAACCGGGCCTCGGTCAGTGTTTGCATGACCGCGATATTGCTCGTACAAAGTGAAGCAAACCTGTTTCCTATCCCAAGGATTCAGATATCACCATATCCTGCTTTACAGATCCGGCGAGATCCTCCTCTACACATCGAACCTTCAATTTCCAGAGCACACTTCCAATCAGACACATCTTTTCTTACTCCCAAAAGAATGACAGGCATCTTGACTACATGCAGAACATCAAATCCTGAATCCACAAACCAAAGAACAAACGGGACACACATATATATATGCCTCTTTGGAAAAAGGGCCTGCAAAAGCTACAACAAATTGACATCCATATCATAGCTTTCCATGTTATGTGCTAGTGAATATTCCTCCTGTGTTTTGTCAGGAAAGGGAGGCCTCACGTGGGATATGCCCCAAGGTGACACAGATGACTCGACACACTCGTAGTGGGCAGTCCAATTAACATGAGGAGATGGCTATCATGGTGCCTCCACTACGCTTTGCTCCGCTGGTTTCGACAGCTTCTGACCTATAGTTTACTATTTCTAAATTTTATCTTTTTAATATACTTTTTATTTTTAAAATTTTTAAATTTAATTACGTTAATAAATCACCTATAGCTGTAGTGTAAAATAAGTCATAACCTAATTTATTTCCGTCGAACTGAGCGGGGTAGAAAAGAAAGACGGAAAAAGAGGAGGCGTCTATGACACTAGTGTTGCAATCAGCTGGAATCTTCCATCCATATGCTCAAAGGAAAACCATGAGATCATCCAGCATCACTTATATCAATACTAGTTAAGCAAGTCATGAGGGTCCAAACAAAACAAATGCTTAATACACTAATCAATTAGTTCTAAATCTAGTTATGTGAAGGACGGATCAGTGGCCTGGCGATGGGAGAGAGTACCCTCTCTAAAAATATATGGTTATTAGGCGAACTACAAGGTTCAAGCCCCACCAGCCAACTCTTTTCAGCTGCAACTGCAAATTAAAGCAGTATATTTAGGTCACTGGGACATGCATGTAGCATCGTGGAACATACCTACTTGAGAAATCTTTTCCACTGTCACCATCACGCAAATCACATCACCTCTAGTGACAAAAAGAATAACTCATATTCTTTTAGGTTACAGGTGATAGTTTTTATTTGCATTTTTTTGATATAGCAATTGGTAAAGACACCGACGAGGATGATGCAGACGGTTTTAGGCTCACGAAGTCATTTGAATAATTCACTTACGAAACCTCTCCGTTTATTTTGACTTTCAAAGAAGTCAAAAACCAAAAATCCAAAAGAACATGATCATACCAAAAGCTAAAAACCCAAAAGAACAGAACTATAGTCTCATATGTCATGGCGCACACCGATATTATAATGCATGTAATATATATACATACGTAACCATATAGAGGTGGCAATGGGCCCAGGGGAGGCCCTTGCAACCCCGCCCCGATCCTTGCTAGCCCGGTCCTACCCTAGCTCTGTTAGCCTTACCAGGAGGATTGCCCCCGACCCTCACGGGGATCTCTACGGGAATTAAAAAGTAGGGTAATTTATTTTAAAAAATAATAATGTGCTTTGCTTATAAATTTATGATTATTTAGGCATAATTTTTTAAAATATAGCTTCAACATATATATTTTAACATAAGATTCAAGTTTTAGTTTAAATATACAAAAAAATACAATCTCCCATCTTAAAAATATATAATCTATTATTTATAAATAAATTTTTTTATTTTTATTGAATTCCCATGAGCCGTATAGGGAAGGATGGAATTTTTTGTACGAATAACCTATTTTTTATTCGAAATTACAGAAATATACCCGCGAATTTTTTTACAAAAATAGACTCCAGTTGCCCAATGGGGGGCGACTAGAGCCTTTCGCCCAACCAGGAGCCGACACAATACCTATCGCCGTACCCTAGAGCGACTGCATCCAGTCACCCTCCCATTGGGCGACTTTCATGCAGTCGCCCTCCCATTGGGCGACTTTCATGCAGTCGCCTCCCCATTGGACCACTGTCATGCAGTCGCCCCCCATTAGGCAACTGCACTCACTCCCCCGTGATTGTTTTAAATTTTGTGAATTTTGTAGTTTTAAACTGGTAAAAAATGTGCTGGAGTTGTAATAAAAGTTTATATTCATTGTATGTTGTAGGTGCGTAAAAAATTTTAGAAAATTTTTTACGAAAGATTCACTGTAGAACGATCGATACATACGCTGGTAAATGACATACGCTAAGAATTCGTGTGCGAAGAAAACCGGTATGTTAACATTTGAATTTATAAACTTCATAATACAGTTGGGAGTAACATGCCACGTACTTTTTTATTACATGCATAACATATAGCATCAGTACCACCCCTCAATCGCCACCCTGGCCTGCCCCGTCACCGCGCCCGCGTCCTCCCATACGGCCCCGCTTGGCCGTCCTCCAGTGCAACGGGTGACGACGCTCCGAGAACGTAAAACGATCAGGAGTGTGTCGCACCCGCCTCTGAGCTGGTGGAGTCAGCTGCATCTCTTGCTGTGTGCCCTTCGGCGCACCGGGAGGGCACTGCCGGAAAGAACCTCCGGTGGGTGCCCCGAAAAGCTGCGTCGGAGGACGGCCCCAGCCAGTCCGAAAAAACTGGTCTACTTCGTCCTGACCCGAGGAGACGCCATGTGCGTGCTGGTGGGCGTGAAGACCTGCAATAGTGATATCGTTAGTTCGTTACATATCGCCTTGGGATAAAAACGAGATCTGACGATGCGTACCTACAGTTGGCACCAACGAGCTAGGATGAGGGGCATACAGCTCAGAGTACACCCCCTGCGTGTGGAAGCCAGGGATGTGCGGAGGAGACGTGAAGAGCTGCTAATATGGTGTAGGAGGCCGTCCCCAGGCAGAGCCTCCTAGCTGGTCCGGGTGAGGTGGTGTAGGACCTGTCCACGTACTACCTCCGGAGTAGTGCCACGCTGGTCGGGGTGGCACTGGTGGACGACCTGTCTGTGCGATGGGCGTGGCCGCATGGGTGTGGAGACCGCCGGTAGCCTCATGCAGGACAGTAGGCTAACGACACATCTACACCCGGCCTCCACGCAACGCACAAAGCTAACGTTCTCCTCGTGGGTCAACTACGCACCTGTAGCGATCCTATTCAGTATAGTGACGGACTCGATCCACAGCACAGAACCGTCGTTAGCCTGGACAAAAAGACATAAAATGGTCCATCATCAAAACGACATTGCCATTTGGGAATCTTTGAAATTACATGTAACGTACCGCGATATGAGCGTCGCGCGCGAGGTGCGCGGGGTACGTGTCTGTCGGAGCGGCGGCATGTGTGGTGGGTGGGTCTACGACTTGTACGAGCCTGGTACATGTCCGCGCCTGGTACCAGCGTAGGTACTTCGCGTAGTCCCTGCTGTCGTATGGGCGCTCCTCCTCCACATGGTCCTCGAGCGCACCCTCCCACTGCGCAATCCAGGGCTGCATCTTCATCATCCAGTCCGTGCCTCGTTTAACTCCCTTTCTGGAGTGCCTGCTTATATGACCATTACGTAATGTAAGTATTTGCGAACACAGTAGTAAGTACGTACATATTTATGAGAAGCGATCATTCACGCGTGCATGTTCCGCAGAAGCAATGGTCCGACTAGTACAGGAAGCGTCTGATGTAGACCAAACTGCCGCATGACTCGCTGGGGTGCGTAGTCCTCCACGAAGATATCGTACACGAGCTTCCGGTGCGTGAGCTAGAAAGCCTGGTCACGCCAGCATAGTGTGGATAGCCCGTCAGGCGCTCGGACCTGTAGTGCTGTATCTGCGTAAGACTCTCGGCAAGACGTTGTCTACCGTGAGGCGGTCGAATCGCTCCACAAAGGCGCGTGCGCGCGCGTGACTCGCGTCGCGCGAATCGCTACTGCAAGAAAGACAAGTTGTTAAGTCGACGACACCAAAGAGAACCCATCGTCAGCCGGTCAACATCTCCCCCAGATACATCTCGGGCCCGTACGAACCCATGTCATCTAGCACAGGTCGTCCGAGGCTGAAGCGCTAGAACGACCACAACTGCAGCAGTAGGGGACAGCCCGCGAGGACCGATTTCACCTTGGTCCTCGAGCACGCATCGCACAGGCCGCGGTACGTTGCGGCAAGTGCGGCCGATCCCCAGTTGACCTGGGGGGCCTCGCCGTCCGCGATCGCCCTCGCATGAGCGATAAGGCGCGCATCCACGGAGTTGCCATGGCTGGTGGTGAAGATCACCCAACCAAACAGCCACAGCACGTACGCCTCCAAGTGGTGCGAGACCTGGTAATCGTCTGCCTGTGGATCCATGTGCTCCACCTGAATGCAAACAAGTTGTTATTAGTATGTAATAGCGCAAATAAGAGCTTCGAAAGCACGATCGATGGTAAAGACCACGTACATGGTACTGTGCGAGCCACCTCGGCGACGGTCCGTGGGTCTGACTCTCTTCGAAGATGTGGTGGTCATCGGCGGCACTCGGTGGAAGGACCCCCTCGAATCTGCCAAGCAGGTCAGCGCGCTACTCGGCCGAGACTTCCAATAGGAAGGTAGCGCCTCCCGCGATTGGAAGGCCAAGAAGCAGGGATACATCCTGCAGGGTCGGCGTCATCTCCCCGAAGGGGAGGTGGAAAGTGTGCGTCTCGGGCCGCCAATGGTCCACCAAAGCCGTCAGCATGGAACAGTCGAACGGAAGCGTCGTGATTGCTCCACGGTCGCCTCGTCCCCGCCCGCGGCCAAGGCGGCTCCATCCTCCTCCGTGGCCTGCACCATCCAGGCAAGAGAGAGTAGCCCAGCATCCCGCAGCCTGCAAACAAAGTGAAGGTCAGCACGGAACGTTCTTATGGCAACACTAAAACGTTGGCGTAGTGCAAACCTAGCAGTCCAACGAGGGTCGAGTCCACATGCCACGCGAGGTGTGCGTGTCCGGGCCACTCCCAGCTCAGCCGACTCGTCCATGCTCCCCAGTGGCGGCACACGACAGGAAGTGCGGTGCACGCGGTCTACGTGCTTGTCCAACAGTGCGTACTGCCAGTTGGAGTCACGACCATCACGAGCCATACCTGCAAAAAGAGTTCAAGTTAGCACTTATAAGGAACTAAAATAAACGCGTCGTAACCCACTACAATAAACGTGCACGATTAATTTGTACCCACAATATTTACTGATTTTTCTAATACGTATAAATTTCACCGCACGATTAATTTGTACATTACGGTCTATACTAAATTTTCTACAATAATACATCAAAAATACTATACAAAATTTCTACACTAAATTTTCTATATCTATAGTTTTTCTACAAAATTTCTACACTAAATTTTCTACAATAATACATCAAAAATACTATACAAAATTTCTACACTAAATTTTCTATATCTATAGTTTTTCTACAAAATTTCTACACTAAATTTTCTACAATAATACATCAAAAATACTATACAAAATTTATACACTAAATTTTCTACATTTAAATTTCCACACTAAATTTTCTACAATAATACATCAAAAATACTATACAAAATTTCTACACTAAATTTTCTACAACAATACATCAAAAATACTATACAAAATTTTGACACTAAATTTTCTATATCTATAGTTTTTCTACAAATCTCTACACTAAATTTTCTACAATAATGCATAAAAATACTATACAAAATTTCTATACTAAATTTTCTACATCTAAATTTCTACAATAATACATCAAAAATACTATACAAAATTGCTACACTAAATTTTCTATATCTATAGTTTTTCTACAAAATTTCTACACTAAATTTTCTACAATAATACATCAAAAATACTATGCAAAATTTCTACACTAAATTTTCTACATCTAAATTTATACACTAAATTTTCTACTATAATGCATCAAAAATACTATACAGAATTTCTACACTAAAATTTTTACATCTATAGATTTTACTAACACTAACAAAAATAATATACCAAAAAAATTACCTGGATCCCTCTTCTCTTCTCCTCCTCTCCCTCTCCTCTTCTCCCTCTCCTCTTCTTCCCCTTCTTCCTCTCTTCTTCTCTCTCTCTCGCGCTCGCTGGATCGATCGGTTTCGCAATGGAAACAGTGCTCGGCGGCGGCCGAGCGCGGCGTGGTTATAATGCTCCCCCCAGTCGCCACACGATTGGGCGATTGGAGTCTAGTCGCCTAACGGTGGGGCGACTGCAATTAATCGCCCAACGGTTGCCAGATTTGCCAAGTATCACCGCTGGGTTGGGCGATAGGCTCCAGTCGCCCAATCATTGGGCGACTGGAGCCTATTTTGTAAAAAAACAATTCGCGGGTATATTTCTGTAATTTCGATTAAAAAAATAGATTATTCGTACAAAAATTCAGGAAGGATGACCCTTCCCGTCCCTACTCACATAACCAGGCCGTCCCTATTCCCTCACAGAGGAGATGGCCCCCCTCTCCCACCACCAATGGAGAAATTCCCTGGGGGCCAGAAATTACCACCCCTATAATCGCATGCAATGACAGAGTCAGGATTTGGTTACATCTCGGACTTAGTGGTGAAATGATCTAGGCTATCTGACCTGGATCATGAAAATGCTACCTAGACTAAACTGAATTTATCGAGTTATACACTGATATTTTTCCACATTAATCTATTCTATCTGGGTGTGACTTTGCCTGATGCATGCATGCATGGGACAGAACGGCCTTGTGTTTGCATCACGAGCACAGTGTGTGCCGAAGAATTTGGTTGGAACCTAGAGAGTTAATTAGGAAACAAACCCGTCGCCATGCATGCATCGTTGGAACATAATCGGAACTCGGAAAGTTAAGGTTGCACCACGTCGCAAATGCAGGAAAACACCTACGAAAGGACGGCAGAAAGCTCCGAGCAATGCAAGCAGCCTCTCTCTAGCGGTCGTGCCCCGTCTCTTTCGGGGTCGAATCGCTTGCGCCTCCGTACGTGTGTGGCCTAAGCTGTGCCGGTAGAAAGAATTAAATCCTATGTACGGACAGAGGGTTCTCGGCTTTTCCACTGGCTTATCACTAATGCTTCAATAAATAACCTTTCAACAATGTTTTTTTAAGATGAGTTTTACATATTACGGTAGATACTGTATCAAATTCAACTATATCAGTTAAAATTATATGCTACTATTTTTCTCTGCGTATTATCCTTTGTGAACAAACAAAATTCAAAATCTATAAACTAAAAGAACCAACCTAAAAACTTTGCTTCACTATTGAGAAGAAATGGATAGGACGTAATATCTGCGGCAGAAAGAAATGACGCACGTTAAATATCTCAATTCGGGAAAAAGGACACTTTGAACCTGGTAAGTATCGCGAATGTCTATCAAATGCTTGCAAATACTTGAACTTTTTTTCCAATCAACCGTATGAAATCCTACCACCACACACCATTTTACCCCCCGACCCGAGGCTAGTTTTGAGAGCAGTTTTGCCACCGTAACCTACGCATAACCTGACTTTATCCAACGTAGCATCACACATGGATACATAGGCTACGCCATCTTCTACGTATCCTCCGCTCGCCTTATCTCAAAGCGCGCGCAGCTATTGGCCCTGTTCTTTACGGTTTTTTATTTTTACTACAGTACCTAATTTTCAAATGGAGTAGTTTTTTAAGATAGAGTTTACAAGTTAATTATAGTACACATTAAAAACATAACATCTGTATTAACTAAAATCATAAGCGAGTATCTCTCTTCATAATCTCTATCATAAACAGTTAAAATTTAAAAATTTTACATAAAAATTATAAATCGCAGCTATATCAAAAAGACACATTGTTAACCAGCTAGCCGAATGCAACGCTACGAGACACATGGGTGCGTGCATCCACGGCGGTACCACCGGAATCGGCCGCGCCAAAAGGCTAAACCACAATATTCCGATCGAGTACGCACACGCGTCGCAGGGCAGCTGGGCGCGAGCGACCCGCACCCAGGCCGTGCCACGCACGTCCTTGTCCTCCAAAAAGCGGCAGAGGCCAGCAGGTGTAATTATAATAGCCCTGTTTTTTCCCGTGGCTCGTAGTCTTTTAGCTAGGGACAACTGGCGCTCCATGCTGGCTTCGGGTTTAGGCTTCTGGTTTAAATTATAGTACGGTGGTTGATAGTTTTCTTAAAAATAAAAATTAAATAAATAAATTAAAATCATTATATCATCATGAATAATTCAAAAAATAAAGAGCAAAAAGCCGAACAAGCCAAAAAAAGCAAAAATAAGCAGAAATTAGAAGTCGATACGTTTTAAATGACTTCTGGTTTAAATAAGCTGAAAGCTAAAAAGACAAAAGTTGAAGTCGTTTAGAACGGTGACCAAGGGTTTTTGTGTGTTTTTTTACGCTAGCGGACTATAAAAGCTTCGATATAGGCTCAAAAATCATTTTAAAAATTTGATTTAAGAAATCATATCATTTATTTTGATTTTCAAGTAAACTAAAATCCAAAATCCCAAAAGAAGAGAGCCGATGATAAGCGTAGGTGGTGGGCCCTGAAGGCCGGGCACCACGCCAAGAAAGTTAACACACCGAGTTCAAAATGTTCTCCTTAAAAGAACAGCTAAAAATGTAACTCTCCAACAAAAAAAAGTACATTTCTTTGTAGTTTCTAGTTTGTACTGTTGTGGAAAAAGAAAATTCCTTTTCTTTTTGCGAAGAACACATCAAAATCCGTTGGAGCGAGATAATTCAGTACGTGATTTATGTATTCTTCCGTACAACAAATTCCATCTCTACTGATCTTTATATATTCTTACGCTTAAACTGAATGGCCGAGCGGTTTAAGGCGTAGCAGTGGAACTGCTATGTACACTTTTGTTTAGGGTTCGAATCCCTCTCTTTTATTTCTCTTAACCTTAATTCATCAACATTAACGATCAGAATATATTAAATCAAATAACAATTTATTCCGCAAATAATACTTTTATTTAATAGAAGTTCTCTATAGTAAATTACTGTGGCATGTAATATACACATAGAGGAGGGAACAAAAAAAAAAAAAGAATCCTAGTGTTAATCCATTTCTACTAGTTGAACGGGAAAATATGAATTAAGAGCCTTAGGTCGATTTTGTTCTGGAAAGGAAAAGGTGAAGAAAATTCTATGAACATTTCCTTTTTCACTAGGCTCAGGTCTTACAAAAGGAATATTCCATAACTAACAACTTTCACTAGGTTTAGGTCTTACAAAAGGAATATTCCATAACTAACAACTTATCTATTTAGATCCTGACCCACTTCCTATCTAGGATTTTTTTAAACCAGTCCTTTATATTGCAATGTGTCAATCGTCAAATGTTTTGGCGAGCAATAGAATTTTGAACCAGACGCCTTGATCTTTGGCTATCCTTACATGTCCAGTGGACGAAGCAAAATAAAAGTAGCATCCCCTGGAGCACATACTGGGTAGCAATGCATGCATCCATGCGGACGAAGGAATGTTCCTCCTAGCTAGCTAGAAGCTTGCCACGCTTTAGGCCCGTTTGGCACAGCTCCACCACCAGCTCCTGAAGCTATTTGGAGTTGTTTTGTGCCAAACAGGGTACAACAAAATAGCTCCACCCAAGGAGTCCCTTAAAACCTGCTGAGACAAAAGTAGCTCCTTAGGTGGAGCTGAAAAAAGTAGTTTCACCCAACTCCACTTGTGAAGTCGAGCCGTGCCAAACGGGGCCTTAGTTTACCCTTACTTCTATGCCTATGACCACCATATAAAATTGCTCCAATCACACATGCGCAAATTGCTAATATTATTATATTTTATTCTGCTTTGGATAACCAGCGATGGAGGCAAACGCGCTTTCGTGGCATCCGGGGCAACGGTTTGATTTATGCGTTTCTTTTTTCTTCTTTAGTGCACATTGTGATCCACTGAAGTCGAGAACAAAACACACAGGCTTCGAGTTGAAGCTGAAAAGCTCCAAGAAATCCCTCTATGTTCTTACGAACCCGTCCCATTTGATTCGTTTTCTTCTCATGCATATGAGATAGACCAAAGTAATTTTGACAACATCCTAAAAGAACTATATGATCTGAAAGCAGAAGCAGGGAGAAAATGCATGGCGTTTCAATTGCTGTCATCACAAGATGCATGCGTGGCCAGTTTCTCACTTTTTAGGCCATAACAAACTAACGAAAGAACAATCGGACTCCAGCCATCTTTGGTTGAAGCTACCCAACTACCCAATCAACAAGAGGAAGATTATTCAACCAATGTGCTACGCTACACACCGCACATTTTTTTTTCCTTCTCCTCCTCGCAAACCTTTGTTTCTCATTGACCCCGCAAAACAAAAATCAAACCATATTACAAAATTTTGTCACAAAACAAGAAGAAGAGAGGAGAGGGAGAGCAAAGATCAACCAAATATCTAATAAACTCGCGCGGTCCGGTCCGGCTCGGTTCAGCCGTCGAACCCGGTTCGGCTCCAGACGGCGTCGCGGACCCGGGACGCGTCCCGGCCCTTGAGCGTCCGGCCGGCGCCCTCCACCACCGACGCCCTCGCCTGCCGCCGAGCCAGGTACAAGTGCGGCGGGACCCACCCGTCGGCGTCGGCGTCGTCCTTCTCCTCCGCGTACGGCTCCGGCTCCGGCTCGGCGTACCGGCTGGGCCAGGCGGACACCTCGACCGGCGCCGACGCCGCCACCTGCCGCCCGTCCGCGAAAGCGCGGCTCAGCCCGCCCACCCGCCGCAGCTCGTCCGACGACCTAGCCGGCCGCCCCCCCAGCTCCCAGCCTCCTCCCTGCCGATCCCCGGCGGCGGTGGTGGCGGGCCCCTCCGCCGCCAAGTACCACACGTCCGACTCGGCCAGGTCCGGCAGGTCGTCGCCGTCGGAGGATGGGGCGACGGAGCCCGGGCGGGGATGGAAACCGAGGAAGCGCTCGGCGGCGGCGAACGGCGGCGGCTTGCGCGCTCTGGCCATCTACGGCGTCGGCGTCGGCGCCTCCTTCCGGTTGGTTCGGGCGTCGAGAGGGAAGGGGAGGGAAGAAGGATGCGCACGAGACTTGAGGGGGGACTGGTTAAGGTTTCGTGCCTCGGGCAACCTGGTGACAATTTATAGGCCACGGCGGCGGTGGGGCCACCGGCGGCGGTGGGCGGTCGGCCCCACCGCCAGCAGCCCGAGCTATTTGTCGTGACGGGCTCCCCCGTAACCACTTCACGTTACTAGTTTACGTGTCCACACCGTACTTCCGAGTTCTCGTGTGATTTTTTTTCTTTTATTTTTTTAGTCATGCTAGCGTTAGAAAGGATATAGACAAGTTTTGTCGAATTTCATTTAAATTTCATGAGTTTTATAAGATTTCAGAGAATTTTAAACATGCTTCATAAAACTTAGCCAACTTAGACATAAAACTTTCTAAAACTTTATGAAACCTCATGAAACACCATAAGACTTGGCTATAAAATCTTATTAAACTCAATCAACTTAGATATGAAATATCCTAAAACTTTACGAAACACCATAAACTTAATAATAAAATCTTATGAAACTTCATAAAACATAATTGTTGTAACATAAGCACAACAGGAGGTATAGGGTACCTCTTTCTCCATAAGATGAGGCAAAGTTAGAGAGAGCTAATGATAGGAGAAAATGCTCATGTGTAAAATGAGTGAATCTGGCCCCTCATACACCTCTTGGGGGGCTTCTATATATGAATAGGGTAAGATAGGAAATTCTCATCTTATCCCTTAATAATTACAAAAGGTATGGGTGCATGGGTATATTCCTTTATACTATTGAGCTTGCTGCAAGGCCGAGTCGTTTGGGGCTAAGCCACTCCCACAACAGTACTCACTTGACAGCAAGCATAAAGGTCCCGAGGGGGCGAGTTGATGTGACCAATTGGCCCATCTTGGCCCAGTCCCCCATCCCCCAGCAGCAAACACGCAGATGTCGATCGACGAGCTGATACAACTGGTAGCTCCCAACCCCTGAGAGTGTGGATGCTGTAAATCTCCTGGAGCATGGTTGTTTCACTAATCTTGGCATGGTCGTGGAATCTCTCGGCAGTGGCTAAGCCGGTGCGCCTAGGTTGTGTCCCAAGCCTCGGCGGCTTGTAGGCGCAAATGACGAAATCCCACACCAAAGGCTCGGGTGCCTTGTTAGGTTGGTGCCTCCGACGTAGTCGGCGTGTGGATGCGAACGTCGGTGGTCAGATGACCACGAGTTGGTCACGAGGTGCTTGGAGAAGGCCTGACGATTATGTCGCTCGTGATATGGTCGCCGAAGTTGCGACCACAAGGTGGTCGTAGGTGTCGACGAAGTCTCGACCCTAAAGCGGTCGTACGAAGTGTCGACGAAGTCGAAGCCGACGGTGGGACAAAGACGTGCGCGTGGTCCGTAACCGACCCATCGGAGTCGGGTTACGAAGGCGACGGCATGCCAAAGTTCTAGCTCGCAGTCCATCCCGTACTCTTCGAACTCGGTGTCGACGATGAAGTCCCATCCACGAGTGGTCAGACGAAGTTCTCACGACTACATCTACAACCACGAGGTGGTCGGACAGAGTCTGCAACTGCGAGGACGTCAGATGGAGTGTACGATCACGAGGTAGTCGTACGCTGATAAAGGTGTCGACGAAGTCTAGACCACCAAGTGGTCATACAATTGTCTAATGACGATGTCGATGAAGACGTGGTCGTGGGTGTTGACAAAGTCAGCAGCGAGATGCAGTCGTGTGCGTGCGATCTGTCCCGCACCCTTCAGACTCAGCATCGACGATGAAGTTCTAACCATGAGTGGTCAGACGAAGTCCTCACAACTACATCTATAATCATGAGGTGGTCAGATGGAGCTGCGACCGCGATGTGGTCGAACAGAGTCTTCAACCGTGAGCAGGTTGGACGGAGTGTACAATCACGAGATAGTCATACACCGACGAGGTGTTGACGAAGTCTCGACCCTAAAGCGGTCGAACGAAGTCTCGACCCCGAAGCAGTTAGACGATTGCCGAAGTTTGGACCACCAGGTGGTCATACAATTGCCTAACGATGACGTCGATGAAGACATGGTCATGAGTGTCGACGAAGTTGGCAGCAGGACGGAGTCGTGTTCGCGTACTCTATCCACCACCCTTCGGATTCGGGGTCGACGAAGGCGGTGGTAAGATGATGTTCTGACATGCGCGGTCTGTCCCACACCCTTTAGACTCGGCGTCGACGAAGGCAGATGGTGAGATGAAGCTTTGACGCACACAGTCTGTCCCGCGCCCTTTGGACTCGGCATTGACGAAGGTGACGACGAGGCAAAACTCTAATTCACGCGGTCTGTCTCGCACCATTAGGACTTGGTATTGATGAAGTCGACGGTGGCGAGACAAAGCTCTGACGCAAGCGCGTAGTTCGTCCCCCACTCTTCAAACTCGGGGTCGACGAAGGTGGTGGCGAGAAGAAATCTTGAAGCGCGCGGTCCGTCCCCCACCTTTTGGACTCGGGGTCGACGAGACGAACCTCTGATACGCGCAGTCTGTCCCCATACCCTTCGGACATGGTGTTGACAATGTCGGCGGTAGCGACACAAAGCCCTGAAGCGTGCGGTCTGTCACTACCTTTTGGATTCGGGGTCGACGAAGGCGGCGGTGAGACGAAACCATGAAGAGTGCGGTCCATCCTTCACCCTTCGGACTTGGGATCGATGAAGACGGTGGAGAGGGAGAGGAGAGAGAGAAGAAACTAATGGGATGGAGACTCAAGATGCTTCTTGGGATCAGCTCGAGAGGCTTCCATGGGAATGGACTGGATAACGGTTCTCATCTATCCCTTAGAAAATAGATCCAACGGTACGCCATAGGATAGTTTTTCTTTTTTTCTCCTTTTAATCCGGTATAACGGAACGTGCTTAGTACTCTATGGATGTGTTTGGTTCGTGGATGGAGGTTGTATCGTATATCCTGACTGAGTGGATGCAGGCTGAGTGGAATCGTATTTCAGAAAAAGAAGATGTTTGGTGAGGTTGCATGAGTGGATGCAAAAAAGCGAGATCTTTGTTTGGTTACTGTATGAGCGGATGCGATCTACCAAACTCGAGAGGTCGACACGTGGGACCGCATAAGATACATCGCATCAACCCATCCAGATGGCGGTGAAGCTCATTTTGAGCGTATCCACCCATCCAGATGAGGCGTATTTTGCATCCGCTCATGCAGTGCATCCACTCATCAGGCAACCAAACAGACTCTTTATCATATTATACGAATCCACCCAGTCAAGACGAAGAAGATTCAGACAACCAAACACACCCTATAATTCAGGTATATCCGAGGATCTCCGGCTCAAAGACGACGGAACACGACTTGTGACAATCAAATCCAGAATCATGGTAAATATACAACTGGGTGATATGATCGGCCTGCTCAGCTGCCGTCGTGGGAAGTTTCCAGCCTCATTCCCGTTCTCCATAGATTTCTATAAGGAGAGGATGCATGCATGCATACCATATGACGACCGCATTAGAATATTCAGATGACACGACCGCATTAGCATATTCAGTTCTCGGATGCGGCCGGGGTATCGATCGTCTAGCCGTGGTCTAGGAAGACCGGGTCCACGACGGCCAACGGGATAGGGGTCAGGCGACCGCCGCGCCTGCGTGCACGCACGGACGGAGCCAGCCAATTCAGGTGGGCCAGCCGCCCACGTGGCGGGAGTTTCGATAGCAAGAGCGGATTGGAAGCCTAGCTACGCGCGGACACCTGGGCGTTGGGCTGGGCTGGGTTCTGCCTCTCCTACCGCACCGCTGCCATCCGCCGTCCCATCTCTCCACGGTCTGCTTCCTCCACTAAGAGCAAGTACAGTAGTATAGCTAACTAGGTCTTACAATAACTATTTGGCTTCATATTTTTACGTGCTATAGCTCCACTTTGGTTGATATTATATCTACTATAGTCTCTTTATTGACCAATGTCTACAAATCCATGACAAATTTAAAAGAGGTCATGATTTGGGCGTTGGGATTCGATCGACACGACGGATCTAGTATTTGGGGCAATGGCCAGGGCGCGGCTGGAAACGACACGCAGTGGCCTCATACCCTCAGTGCCATATGGGATGGCGCACGCGATGGCCTCGTTGATATGAGTGGTGTTAGGGGTGGATATCAAACCGACTCGGCTCGGTAAAGTTCGTTAGCGAGGAGGTTCGGTTTGGCTCGACTCGTTAAGCTAACGAGCTGGAAGGTAGCTTGTCTCGGTTCGGTAGCAGACTTGTTAGGCTCAGTACGAATACTAATTCTCTCAATTAAACAATAGAAAAAACCAAATTACACAATGACTAACAAGCAAAAGGCAATGACTAATGAGTTGATTAATCAATGATGGTTTCATTTTATACATAATAGAAAAGGCTACTAAAAGCCGGTGAATCCCATTGCTGTTTACTATGTCCAGGTAGTTACTACCGGTCCAATAATCTAGCAACACAATAAATCTAGTTGGTTGATCATTACTTCCTAGTTTTGCATTTGTTACAAATAAGAATAAGGTGGTCATTATCTTGCAATACTATGAGAAATAGCATAGCAAGTAAAATTTCAAGGACAAGTTTTATCAAGCACCTACCACCCTTAGCTTTGTATATCTCACATGCATATGCACCAGGCGACCAAGCCTAACGAGCCAGTGAGCGGCTTGCGGGCCGGCTTGGGCTCGACTCGTTAGGCGGCCGAGCTAAAATCCTGGCTTGGCTCGGCTCGTTTATGCTATGAGCTGAGCCGGCTCGTGAGCCTTGAGCTTTCTTGCCACCCCTAGGTTGTGTCAACGATCGAGCCGCCGACCTTACAAAATAATATGAGAAAATAGCTAAGAATCCTTCAGAGAGTACAGTGATGCTCTTTATTGCAATGAACTGATTACATGAGGTGCCTTTAAGAAGGCAAAAGACTAACTCTATTTACACTAAATTGAATAGGAATGAATTTGTCTTGAGTGAATTGGTTCTATCTATCGAATGTCGTCATCTAGCCTTAAATATCAACGAAGGGACGCCAATTATCCGATGGAGAAAACACATTATGAAAGTAGCGTGTTTAATCAAGGAGGCAGATATTGCCAGAGAGAGAACACCTGATCGTCGGTTGTTTTCAGCAAGAGACGAACGAGGGCAACAGCCACATAATAGTTGGTGTCAATGACTTAGGACCGAAGCGTCGTGCTGTTTAAAGTGAATAAGGCACGTGTTCCATACATTGCATGGAAGGAATATCCCAAAATTGGGTCCAGGGACTATCCAAAGAATCTTCGAGCGATCATCTGATCAGGCAATACATGAAAGTGTTTCTCCGATCAGAATACTCAGGTAGCAACCTTTGGAGGTCTCTCGACCACAGGGGTATACGAGGGTCACATGGATTTAATTAAATATGAAAGTCATATTTAGGAATTTATTTAATCCTTATCAGGCGACGGGTGTAGATGCAAGGCACCAGGGCTCGACGCAGACAACGAGCGTGGAGGCAAGGGTGGTGGGGGAGAGGGGCGACAGTGAGATGGGGTTGTGGCTGGTGACATCGCGACCATAGATGATGAGCGAAGGTTGGTGGCGGATTGGGCGTGGGTGCAATGACGGAGGTGGCGCCATACGTGGGCTTGCGGCCTATAGGTGTCGTGCGCATGGCATCGGTCAGTGGCACGGTTGGCTACGGTGGCCTCATTGCGGCATGGAACGGTGACGCACACTGCCACAGGTACTCTCTCCATAAGGACTACATTGGCGCCGATCATGAGGAGAAAATTGCTATAATGGGACTCCAAACAACGTGTTTCGCTATAATAGGACTTCTAACGTTGACATCGCTAAAATGACACCCGAAACATTGGCTTCTCGTAATACATGACATTTGGCTAATGTTTCGAAATATCCGAACATTGGAATTAAAAGAGCCAAATGTCATGTATTACGAGAAGCCAATGTTTCGGGTGTCATTTTAGCGATGTCAACGTTAGAAGTCCCATTATAGCGAAACATGTTGTTTGGAGTCCTATTATAGCAATTTTCTCGATCATGAGGGAACGCACAACACGCTGCACTACCACGACAAGGCACACTATCGCATATTGCCCGTGCAGTGCTTGGTTTGGGCCGAAGGGCTTGTTTCATACCGTACCAGCCTAAACATGGCTTAAGTAGGCGTGCCGTGCTGTGTCACCCATCGTGCCTGCTCGATAGGCCTAGCACAATCCTACCAAGCATGTCATGCTGACCTGACTTGCACACGTCCATATCGTGCCATGCATTGGGTCGTGCTAGACCGATCGGGCCACGTGCCAGCCCAAAAAGGGGCGTCCTAGTATCCAGATGTACGCGGAGGGACGTAAGCTTGTGCCACTTGCTCTGGCTGCGGCGTGGACCCACCGGGCAGCATGTCCGCATGTGTGCCGCGCTGGCGAGCGGCGTCGTAGGCAGTGACGTCCCCCCTGCGGGCTCGCTAGCTTAGTAGCGGCTTCGTGCTCGATCTTCCTGCGCGGCTCCACGAATTCGCATCAGAAACGAGGGTTAAGATAAAAGAGCACCGTGATTATATTAGATTAGGCATAGTACTAAACGCATGAAGGGAAAAGGAAAAGTACTTCTTCTACCGTATCGGTTCGTTGTATCTGGACTAGTTCTTTTGTGCAGAGGTAGCTATCTGCACGTGCATGTTGGTACATGCATGGCTCTCTTTTTTTAGCGGAGAAACTCCTATCAGTCCTAAGAGCAAGTACAACAATGGTCTTATAAAATTAGTCAAGATTTTTATGTGCCAGAAGAGAGAGAGAGAGGAGAGCTTGGCTCTCATGCAAGCAATAAGTTTGCACACTGAGGCTTGCTTGGTGGGTCCAGATAATAAATGTATGTGAGGAGAGAAAGAGAATGTGAGACATGATACCACAGTAGACAAATAGAAGAGATTATTGTATAACTTGGCTTATAACTTGACTTATAGCCAACATTTGGCTCTATTATTGGACTTGCTCTAAAGAGCAAGTACAATAATGGCTTTATAATGCTAAGATGGTGATCAGGAGAGAAGAGAGGAGAGAGAGGAGAGCTTGCTCTCATGCAAGCAATAAATGTATGTGATACAGAGGGTCCAGATAATAAATGTATGAGGAGGTGAAAGAGAATGTGAGATATGGTACCATATAATAATAAGAAAATCTTTTGTACACAAATAGAAGACAGATTATTGTATAATTTGGCTCTTATAACTTGACTTATAGTCAAGCACTTGGCTCTATTATTGGACTTGCTCTAATAGGAGATATCGGTAAAGGCATTTTTTAGGGGAAGACAGGTTCATCAACGACTCGATGAATTTATTCGCTTATTCAGGGTAGGTTGGGAGTTATAAAAACGGCCCAGGTTCAATGACACCCATGAACTAATTGTGAGCTGGTTGTACAAGGGCGTGCGAAACCACCGAATTAATGCGGAACGTGAGCACAAACTAAACTTGGGTGCCAAGTTTTTGTTACAGCTGAAATATAAATGCAGCCAGAAAAAGGGGAAGAAAAGTGAGTCGGGGTCCGTGAGAGGTGCCAATAATCCAATGGAATTGCGAGATATGTCCCTCCCGTCTGACTTGGAATACGCGACATTCAAATTAATGTGTCGCTCCAAGCTGCTTCAGTTTTTGCTTTCTTATTTACGTCTTTTTTTTAGTTTTTTATTTTTGCCTTTTCTTTTATTTCTTTGTATTGTTTGTGGTGATATATTTTTTAATTTTTTAAAATTTAACTACATTAAAAAAACTAATGACAGAGTGCACTTCAGTAAAAAAAAACTGTACTTATCACTTTATCAGTTTGAGCACCACCTTAGACTTTCCTTACCTCCGTTGGTACAGTAGCCACGTGCCTGCGAGAGAGAACTTCTAGTGCAGTACTTCTGGTGGGATCGGGTGTCGCTCATTTCACTGAAAAAAACGTAGATTATAACTAAAATTTTATTATAGCTGGTTGAAATTGTATTGTAGATGATGATGATTTATTTAACATAATTAAATTTAAAAAATTAAAAATAAAAAATATGTTAGCATATTACGGATAATACAAACAAATATAGGTAAAAAGAACCAGCAAAAAGCTTGAAAAAGTTAAAAAACTAGAAAAACACGAAATCTAAAAATAGTAAAAAATAAGTTAGAAACAAGAAGTTTAAACCGAAATGAACGAGGCCTTAAGTCATGGTCATGACTGTAAGTTCGATCAAATCCCTCTGCTTAGCCGTATTATTAGCTACTCCATTTAACGCGTGCATTTGTATGATCAGGGCATGTCCTTGCGTAAAAGAGGCTGTGAGTTCGATTTCAAACTCCGCGGTGTGCCTAGCCGTAAATGGCACGTACGCACGCGTGAGTTGTGTGTGACAAGACTTACGCTTCACTTATTTTAGTTTAAACTTTTAATTTTTGATTTATTTTTTTTACTATTTTCTAGCCTCTTAGCTTTTTTGAGATTTTTCGGTTCTTTTTTCGTATTCGTTTGCGTTGTCCGCGTGGGCTAACTTGTTTTTTATTTTTAATTTTTTTAAAAATTTAGGGCATGTTTGATATGGCTGCGGCTTTTGGCTTTTTGCTGAAATTTTTGAATTTTAGCTATTTGCGACAGAGATTACGGAGAGAGATACTCGCTTGCTGGTTGATACATATGTTAGACTTTTAATGTATACTGCAATTAACTTGTAGGCTCCGTCTTGAGAAAATACTCCGTTTAAAAGTTAGATACTATAGCAAAAGTCAAAAGCTGTTGTTAGAAGCCGTAAAGAACAGAGCCTAGTTACGCCAAATAAGCCATCATCAATTATAGTGTAATTTCAGTTATAAATCAACTTATTTTAATATAACCGAGCGGTATTTTAGGTACATTAGAAAAAAAAAGAAATAAAAAAGAATTAGACAGGCAATTAGCCGTAAGCCCAAAACCAACTGGCCGGACAGTAATTGGGCCGTCGCCTCGCCTGTCCCCTTAATCGATTTTACTCCCTTAACCTCCTCTTCCAAGAAGCTGAGGAAGCAACAGTCGCGATTTGCTACATAAGTTGGGCTCTCAGTGCGCCGGCACGGTAGTAGCCCAATCTCAACCACTACTCCGAATGGCTCAATTCGCTTCTTACGGGCAAGTCCCAAGGCCTCCTCGAGGACCTCAGAGCCCACTCGTAGTCTGGTCATTTATTTCAGCACTTGTTTTTAAGCTTGGGCCTGGCTTAATGGTCGGAGGGATTAAGTCAGGCTATAGTCTACTTTTCCCTGGGAGATAGTTAAGGATCTCAGAAGATAGAGAGAGCGTTTGACGCAGACTTCTGGAATACTACTTCGAAGAGGACTCACACGAGATTTTAGGCCTTGCGGTGTCTACCATTTCAACATCACGGCTTCTTGAAAGTGAATCAGATCCATGAATATGATATCTATCTAATGCTATATATTCTATATATAACAAAGGTGAACTTTGGAGTATTCGGATCGATTGGTCATATAGGCCTGACTTAGACATTAAATATCTTTGATTTGTGTTACCCGTAGAATACCTTATATGTATCAAAATAAAAAAGGTGTACAATCCAATTTCTCAATTCAATAGAAGCCCAAAGAGATCCATATGATACCCAAATAAGGATATGATATATAGGTCAAAAGCAGTCTAATTACGCCTATTTTTAATCCTGAATAGAATGTAAGGAGTTCTATATAAACAAAGTATCTTATTTCCATATGATCTAATGACCCCTTCTCATAATAAGAATGTGTATAGCCTGATCTAGTACCGAATGAACTTACAATCTAATGATCGAGTCAATTTTATGATTATAAGTTCATAACCCTAGCACCCATTCCCATTTTGGATGGAAACAGATCTACTAATTCTTTTATTCTAGCTAGTAAGAGGGATCTTAAACTAATAAATAGACCCAACAACTAAAAGAGGGTATCACGAGCAATTGCAAAAATGGGGGTTCATTGATATTCATGGCATAGTAGATGCTATCACATAGCCATACTCTTTTCTTGGTTTCATCCAGTCATTAATACACGCTTGTTTGAGTAATAGCAAGGAGATTCCACAATATCATGCTAAAAATGGCTAGGATTTCTAGAAGAAGATGCCATTCGTTTAATGAGAAATAAAAATAAAATATCGAGAATTCACGTGGCTAAAGCTAAAGCATCTACTTTCGAAGTAACAGAAAGAAAAGGCAACGACTAGAGTGTGTGTGGGTTGGAGGGAGAGGGGGTGAGAGTTGAAAAGAGGATTCCTCGCTTCTTTCTCTCATACAAAATCGTGCATGAGACTTTTATCTCGCACGGCTTAAGTGATAGATGAAAGAAAAACTCGTCTTCTTTCTTTTTTTGATTACTTTCCTCTCATATGTATAAGACCTGATCAATTCTTTTTCGAAATTGATTTTGAAAAAGAACTACTAATCCTTAACTTTTCAAGGAATCCTTCATCAGTGGTCAAGAATGACTAACCTTTTCAGTTCTTTCGACATAGAAAGGTTGAGAAATATAACCATCTGATTTGATTCATTTCCAATAGCCATGAGATGATTATCTTCGGGTGATCCTTTTGTCAACGGATGCTCCTATTACACTCGTAGTTTCTTGTTAGATCATGTGGATAGGTTGGGAATACATTGATGATGAATAATTGATATTTGGGCTGTATTAAAATTTGCGTTTGTAAAAGTTTCGGTCGGTGCACTATGGTAAATATGGAATTGCTGGAATACTTAGATTGAGCGGTTTGACCGTCTTGTATTGGGCGGTCTAATCAGCAGGTCGACCACGGTAGAACAACCACAGTGGAACATCCACAGCATGTCGAGTACACCACGACCATGGTTGGTCGGAGCTACAGTGAACCAGCTGATAGTCGTAGCCTTGTGTTGGGTGGTTTGATCGGCAAACGGTTGGTAGTCAGAGGCGCCGACCACGATCGGTGATCGATAGTCATAGCCTTATGTTGGGTGGTTTGATCAGCAGACTTCGACCATGGTTGGTAGTCGGAGGCGTCGACCGTGATCGGTGATCGATAGTGTGAGCTACAGCAACTAGTCGATGGTTATAGCTACAGTGCTTTGTCGATGGTTGTAGCTACAGTACCTGGTCGGTGGTCATAGCGACAGTATCTGGTCGATGGTTGTAGTTGCAGTATCTTGTCGATGGTCGTAGCTGCAGTGTTTTATCAGTAGTCATAGCTACAGTACCCTATCGATGGTCGTAGCTACAATACCCTATCGATAGTTGTAGCTACAGTGATTGGTCGATAGCCGGCTACAGTACCTGATCGGTGATCAGTAGTTATACACTTCGAGTACTTCAATTCTTGTAACCTTCGAGTACTTCGAGTATTCGTGTCTGATTGGACAGCGGTCCGATCGATCTATGCATGGTGGTCTGACCGGCTTTTCTGGGTGGTTTGAGGTTAATTTTTTGAGAACATGGAAATTAAGATCGTGGATGGTTTGGTTAGTGTTTATTATTGGTTAAGGGTATGATTTGCGTGTGTGGACTAATATTGATCAAGTTGGGAAGAACTTGTGCCATAGAAAATGTTCTTTGGTCTTTGTATGTGCAGGTTGAGCGTGAAGACGGTCATGGTCGGTGACGAGGAGGACCGGGACTAGGAGGAGAAAATCTGAGGTCTAGATGGTCGAACATGTCACAAGGTAGTCGGGCTCACGCTGGAGTATGTGGAGACCAAAGGTGGATGATGCGTGAAGAAGCTACGAGAGGTGCAGTTCTGGAAGCTTCGACACGTGATGAGTTGGAAGGAGTTATGGAAGGTTTAGAGATTTTAGAAAAACCTATGTTTGAAAGGGTTTCGGGTCACTTGATTTTCAAAATCGGATAGGATTTCGTGTCCGTATTGATGAAAACATGGTTTGGGATTCTAGCGTATAAAAGCAGGAAGAGGTTAAGGGTTAACCTAGGACTTCCAATGGCTTTTGTAGGGCTTTGTGGTTTTTGTAGCGCTTTTGAGGAGAAAGCTTTGAGAGTTTTTTGCTAGGGTTTGAGAGGTGCCGTGAGAGCACTTTGTAGCCACAGAACATGTTTTAGGAATAAAAGATTAGATCTATTCTGGAAAAGTTAGTCGGCGCTGGCGGCATGTTTTCTGGACGTTGTCTTTGACTCGTTCTCGTTACGAGTACGCACATCAGTGTCAAAGCATTTGAGCGGAAGAAGATTATGATTATGTACAGAGCGGTCAAGCGAGCGGTTGAACACCGAGCTGTTAAAGTTTTCATCGAGCACTAAGAGATTCCAAAAAGTGGGTACAATCATTCACCTTTTCTTATTATGGTATTCGATCCTACATTTCTGAAGAATGAGAACCTCTACATCGATAATTCAAGTATTGTATATGTCATTAGTCCGATTCTCTATAGAAACTACCTATAATAACAGGCTTGTAAAATAGATTCGTTGTTTCTCGTCTTGCTTCACCTTAATTGTTATTTGAGCAAAAAGATCATAATAAACTTTTGGTAAAAATTCCGTCTTGTCAAGAGTGAGGATAGCATTTCTAGGATGGTTCAGGCTATATTTATTGTGACTGAAGAAGAACGAAGAAGAATGATCTGTTTGGGCTGTACATCAGTACATGCTTTTTCAACGAAGGTCCCTCCTTCCTCTCGAAAGAAGAAAAAAAATACTTGAGTCATGTGCACTTCTAACTCTGTTAGAGAGGCTCAGTTTAGCATGACGATGGTTTCTCAAAAGCACTTATTCTTTTCTAGTTTTTTCAATAATAATGAGCCCGGAGTATCTTTTTTGAACCATTAGTGTTCCCATGACTAACTAAACTCCCCAGCATAGCATGACAACCGCAAACTGGCCCTGACATGGATATTACTAATTACGTTGTCTTTGTTCTTAAGGAAACTCTCAGCAGCAAGTTACATAAACGTAAACAAATACCGCGAGTAATCGCTTCAGCTCCATTTCGGCTCCAATGTCAGTGTCACCTTCCCCATTTTTACAACAGCAGCAGAAAAAAAATGAAGAGCGCGCATCATAAAACTAAGCTAACTAGGTGCACATTGAGCTGGAGTTTTGGTGATCGATGGGCCAATTCACACCATACAAACACTTGTATCCTAGGCTTAAGAGTCAAATTGATGCAATGCAATTAATACTAGCTACGTAATGATATATAGATGCTAGTCAAATGGGCTTAGTTGGTTGTCTCCGCCTCCACGGGAAGCCAGCCGGCCAGCCCGGCGGCGACGGCGACCGGTCAACGTCCGTCCGGTGGCGGCGATGTGGGGCCCACACCAATCAGGTGATATATTCCCAACCAACCGATCTTGTTGACCTAGACAGATTTTTAGCTGTCGGTGTTGGATACGGTGCTGCTATAAGCAGCGCAATGTTAGTTTGATCGATCGAGTTCCAAAATAGAGCACTTAAGTATGCATTGATACGTACCTTTTCACATTTGTTATTGAACACCAACATACTTTTTATATTAGAAAAAAAACGGCCTACAACATTACCACTGTAAGTATTATACGAAGTTAGATTGGAAGTTGCAACTGAGTGTTGGACCAGTCTAAAAGTCGCAATATTTAGGATATGAGTTATTTCTTGTAAAACTTCTCTACGTTCTAAACAAGCCAATACACATCTTACTGTGTACTATAATCTTGACTAGAAATATTCAGGCATGAAATTAGTGGTGCAGTTAGTAGATATATGCATGTAACAGAAGCATTAGTGGATGCATTTAGTATTTTGCATTAAGTGGTCGTAACGTTGACTTTTACTTGTCGTAACGTATCATTAAAGTCTTATAAACCGTTTATTATATTCGGTAGTATATAAAGGGGAGAAAACCAGAAAAGACGCTGAGAAGTTTACGCGTCGCAAAAACTCCAGTGTTGTGCTTGTGTGTGCTTTCTCCAAAGTTGCGGGGGGGGGGGGGGTCGGAGTACTTGATTAGTGTGAGTGATCGAGCACTGCTATAGTCAGAAGCTACAAGTACTCAGTAGCAGTTGTGTATTCCGAGTATTGCAGGGAATTTCGAGTACTCAGTACTAGTCAGAGAATCCATATAGTACTGTAGCAGTCCAAGTATCGTTCACTCTGATTACTATAGCAGGCTGAGTACTGTAGCAGTTGTAGTACTATAGTAGTCGAAGGAATACTGTAGCAGTCGAAGGAGTGTGTTCGACTACAGAAGACTCGATCACGACCACGTGCTTGAGGAAACTTATGACCATGGCAAAATTCAACCTTCGACTACGGAAGACTCGATCACAACCACGTGCTCAAGGAAACTTACGACCACAGCAAAATCTAACAATTGGTATCAAAGTTTAAAGATCCAGGAGCGTGGTGCGAGGAGAACCTGCCTAACGATAACTGGCTGACCGGTGTGATGGCGTGCGCAATGGCTCGCGTCAGGTGGAGGTGGACACGTGCTGGTGAAGAGTCGGTTGCAGCACCGGGCGCTCAGGAGGTGAGCCAAGTGCGAAAGAAGTATGAGTGCATCAAGGTTTGCGAGGCCTCTGCGATGCAGCTATACGAGACATTCGGCAACTGTGTCTTCCTAAAGCGGATCAAAGCGGTGTCTGCGTAGCACTTGCCGAGGCAGCGCGCAAGGTGCGAGCATGGGTGCAGAGGCACTAAGCCCATTTTCATGGCCATGTCCTATGTAAATGCATGTAAGTTGAGTCCGTGTATGAGTATGAGTGCATGATTGCATCTTGAGTCATTTGAGTGTATGATATAGTAGGAGTGTTGCATGTGTCATTTATCTGTTTGAGCACGTAGAAGGTGTGTTACATACGTGCGCATATTTGTATCATGGTCATGCACATAGGTGAGTCAGTACATGATGCATGTGAATGAGTGTGAGTTCTTGTAGTTGTGTCCAAGTTCTCATGTGTGTAAACTCTGATGTGAGTTTCTGTCATCGTCAAGATATATATCACTGGCGAAAGACAATTGGAGCTGAGGAAGTGGTCGAAGTTGTCGATGAGAGTCATAGTAGTGGGCTAAGTTTGGTGGAGTGGTTATTTAGTTTTGCAAAGATTGCACTTTATTTGGATTGTCTTCTGAATTTTTAAGGGAAAGCGATCATACCACCATTGTGTCAACGGTCATACCGCAATGCGGTAGTACCACAGTGAGACCTCGGTCATACTGCAAAATGGTAGTTCCGATTTCTAGTTGGTGGTAGCTAATTTTTAGAAAGGTCTAGTGCGAGGTGCGAAGGTGCGGTAATACCAGCCTATGGAAGCGTTAGTACCGTTGTGCGGTACTACCAGATTTCGCAGAAATTGAGGATTTTGAGAATTTGAGTCATGGGATGAGTTGGGTTGACATATGTTGATTTATTATTGTTGCATGAAGCATGTTTGACTAACGTGGGTCAAATTGTGAAGAGCTTATGCCCAAAAATAGTTTATTTGTCTTTGGATGTGCAGGGTTGTTTAGAGTCAACCATGGTCAATGGCAAAGATTAGGGTTAAGCTCATGGAGGAGCTGAGGCCCAGAACGATCAAGGATGTTGGATGAGATGGTGATTTCAAGCATGGCATGAGAAAGACGAGAAATGTGGAAGGCGAGTTTGAACGACGGAATCGCACCATGCGGTTTAGACAGGCCAAGTGAGCCATGGTTCAATGGAACTAGGATGAAAGACACTTGGCAACATGTGACAAGCTAGTGATGTACCTACACGTGATAAGCATGGTGATTGCTTGCAACGGATGGTGATAACCGGTCAACGAAGGGTATTTTGGTAGTTTGGTCATAATATCGATAACTATCTTATATCAATACTGCGACGCATGAGTAGTACTTAGGAGAGTGGTTTAGGTCAAAGTGGGGCTGATTTGATCAAAATGGATCAATGTTAAGGTTTTAGCGGAATCGGGTTTATGCGTTTTAAAAAAGCGTATATAAGTGAACATGTATGAGTAAAACCTATGCGTGTGGGTTTACAACATTTTCTCCCATTGTTCTAAATGCATAGTTTCCACTAAGGGATGGATATGGAAATGGATGTGGCTAGCTAACCCATATATAAACGGGGGTTAGGATGGAGACATGTGGTTAACCATCTAATCCCTCTCTCTTGTGCTCTTTTGTTTAAGGTTAGAGTTTGAGAGTGGAGTATTTGGTGTGCTCTCTGTCCTTCAAGGTGAAGTGGCTATAAAACTTACCTTCTCAAGTAAGCAATACATCAATCTTTGATCATCTACATGGATCCTTTATGCTTTGATTGATTTGCTCTTGATTTGGTTGATTTTGATATCTCCTCTTTCCTCTTCTTAATCTTGTTGTGCGAAGGACGCGAATGAAATGGAGATTGTTAAGGATACTAGTGGTATTTCCTATTGTACTAGGGTTTAGTCTTGTGTCCCCTTTGTACCCTATATATATTGCCCGTTAGGTCTTTTGAATACATACACAATATTCAAAATATAGTATCAGAGCAAATATTAGGATTAGGGTTTACTGTAGCCATCGCCACTATCTCCTAGCCTCCGCTCGTCTTCCGCGTCTGCTGCCCCTAGGAGGAGCGATTTTCGCTCCCGGGAGCGGCCACTATCGCTCACGCCGTCATCAGACGCTCTTCACGGCATATCCAGCCGTCTTCGCTTGCAGGGGACGCAGCGTCGATCTCTTCCCATCGGCTCTCTTCAGTGGCTTCTGGGTCGCCACCTCACAGATCCAGCCACCGGTGCCTCTCCTGGATCCATCTTCATCGGCGTCTCTTCGGGACCTGGTTGTTGTAGCCGTCCTCAAGATCCGTCGTCGCCTCCTTGGGTTTTTTTCCCTGCGCCAGAACTGGCTTCCACTGTAGCTGTCACCGTCGGCTCATCATGTCTCTTAGAGGCTCCCCCAGCTCTGATCCAGCTCACCGCCGCCTGGGGGCTCTCCCAACGCGGATATGGCCCCCGTCAGGCCGTAGTCGCTAGGCTGTCAGATCTTACCACTGTTGCTGCCAAGCCGATGCCGCCTTTACCATCATCGTCGAGCTCTCCCCCGCTTCTTCCCCACTGTCGCGGCATTCCCGACCACCACCACCATCTCCTTCGCGTTGCCACCTCTCACATCTCCGATGCACGGAGTTCGGATCTCTCATCGTCGTGGTCACGGTGGAGGAGAGGGGAGAGCAAATGAAGGGCTTTCCTGTGGAGGCTTTATGGTGCTGAGAGCTTCCTATTTCTTTTGCTGAGAGCTTCCGGCTACTATGTTGGTGGGTTGCAGATAGTTTCTAGTGTTTTTTGAATCAGTCTTTGAGTATTTTTCTTTTGAGTCTTCTGCTGCGTCCATCCAAATCTGTAGTATCTAATTTTCAGTTCGTCGAAGCCGTGCAAATCCACAAATTTTATTGTCAGTCATAGAAGTATAGAAATTTTCTTTTGCATGGCACCAGTCGCCGCTCTTCTTTCTGAGCCGCGTGCAGATTGTAGAAGTCGTTATGATGTCGCTGCCCTAAGCTTCTAAGGTTGCTGTGCTTCTGTTACGCTTCTTGTGCACTGCACCGCCATCGTCTTGGGCTTTGATCTGCGCAGCCATGCTTCGATATATTTCTCTTCGGTTTGATTTGACAGTTTTTTCTATCCAAGAGCTATACGCTACGATGACATTACCTAGACTCAGATTTCAGATTTTTTTCTATTTTAGTGCCGTCTCTTTTCAAATGCAATGCTATTGCATACGCCTTGCATTTGAGGGAGTGTTAAGGGTACTAGTGGTTTTTTCTATTGCACTACCGCTTTTGCTGATTTTTTTGGGTTTTGTGTAAGCTTCGTATCCTAATCTTCATAGTCTTGTAGATATTGGAGCAAAGGATTGGTGAATACTATAGAAAAATTTTAAAGCACCATTCACTCTCTTTGTTGCCATCTTTGATCCTACATATAAGTTTACTTACCAATAAAAATCCTTCAATATCGCATAAGAAAGCTGCAGATTAATTGAAATCACCGCAAGTTGAAGTTGCTCTAGTCGTGGTCCGTTTAAGCATATGGATCTTGTAGAAATTAGTGTTTGGATGATTTATGAATAATACATACTTGGCCACAGTTGGTTAGTTGTAGCATACTAGCCTCTGAAGTCTAAACACATTTGTTTGCTTGATCTTAGAGGAGAATGAGCCAATGAGGCCTCATAAGCTCATCGATTGATTGGTCAGTTGGACTTGATGGTTTCTTTTGTGATCGGATTAACTTCGGGTGAAGAAAGGTGAGAACTGACTTGGCATGAGCTGATATTTCTTCTGTCATCTGATCAAGTTATATATGTTTGCACAAGCAATCTGCAGACTCAAGCTAGCCAACAGAATTATTCAATACACATGCAATTTTTTTTCTTGTGAGAGTACCATCCGCCTTGTGGTTAGCTTCCCTCATTAAATAACAGAAGTGGGTCTATAACCTGATTAACATAAGAAATTCAAGTTGCAGAAGAGCACTTCACAGCTGTACAGACTGTCTGATGAACTAACCTGCAGAGATATCCAATTTGTTCCAAAAGGAGGTCCCATGCAGTGATGCAAGACTCCACCATGAGCTCAAAATAAAAGTTCCTGGTCCATCATTTGGGCCAGATTAATTAACATCCCTTTTCAATCCAGTAAGATTAGCAATAATACAGCACTAATGCACTAGCATTAGCGTTTTACCGATGTAAATTTCAGGAGTAAAAATCTCCGGACTCGCCAACAGGAGCCACGTCAACACGTTACACAGCCCGCCGGGTCCCACCCGGCTATTAAACACGACTATCTATTTCACCCCGTTCACACCGTGTGCCACCGCCCAGAACGCATCCAGTCCGTCCAAACCCCAAAGCACGCATCTTAACGCACCGGCGTGACTGACCATGTTTGATCAGGGCCATCCACGTGTCCCAGACACTCGGCTCGGCCCCGCCTACATAAATACACCAACACGGTCGCCGTCGCAAAGGATCCGCCATTTCCATTCCTTCTTCCAAACACCGGATCAAACCCCAGAATCACGCCGATTTTTGCCAGTTTCCGATCGAATCTTGGTGTTCCAGTTGATCTGCAGAGATGGGAAACTGTCTCAGGAAGTCCCATCGCGAGTGCGGCGGCGGAGACGTCGGCGACGCCGTGCATTGCACCGCCAAGAAGAGTGCGGTGATGGTGGAGGAGGAGCTGCACGGCAAGAGCGAGAAAGCGCCGGCGCCGGTGACGGAGGTGAAGATCAGGATCACGAGGAAGCAGCTGGAGGAGCTGCTGCGGCGCCTCGAGGGAAAGGACGGTAGCGGCGGCGGCGTCGCAGAGCTCCTGTGCATGACGAGCAGCTCCAACTTTCGGCACAGGGGGCAGGCCGGGCAATGGAGGCCGTCGCTGCAGATCATACCGGAGTGAGAATCGATGGTACATCACGCTGTAATTGCTAGCTATATAGTATAATTTCCTATGGTTGTACTATTGCATTAGGCCTGTTTGGAAGAATTTTGTAGAAAGGAAACATCTGCTCTCACGAGATGTGAGGATTTCTACGAAATCCCCACAAGAATCATGCAAAGGACTTTGTGTGTAGGGAGTACATTTGGTAGGTTTTGAGAAGAGATGAGCTTGAGATAGGCTATGTAGAGTAAATAAAATAGGTGTGTCTAGGTATTACCCGGATGTTTTCTTCTTATATATCTTTCAAATTTAGGATTGTTGGATTAGAGATCCAGTGGCCTCTATTTTTAGAGGGGGAGAATTCGTGACCATTGGATCTCTAATCCAACAGTTACAAATTTGGATGATAGTTAGAAAGAAAATATCCGGATAATATTTATCAATATCCAAATAAAATTGGTGTACATTTAGTTGAGTGAGCTCTAGGGATAAGACATATGTTGTATGTACACGACAGCAAGGAGGGCTTCTTCCATTGCTTGTATTTGATTTCAGACATTGGTCTTGTACAATTGTGTATTGAGTATTGGAGTAGCAGTACAGATTAATCCAGCTCCTTAATTTTGTCTTAATTCCTTCTGATATTTTTCTGGCCTTGAATTGAGCTTTGACCCATGCATCTTAGGAGATGTTGTGTTGGTGTGTACCTTTGTCTATAAAGGTCTAGATGCAGTGACCAATCAATTGACCATGCATGAAGATGAAGCAGGAGTAACATGTCATATATGCTTGTCACTATTATATAATGTCTCAGGCATTCGGCACTTTGTAAAGCAAGTGGGGACGTGGCTGCTCTGCAATTGCGCCATTGCGATTGTAGAGACTGGAGAGTGGTTGAGATGGTGAACCTCCACTCCTTATGGATCTAATTTGATTAGTCTCAAGTCTCATGATCATGATTTCCAGGGATGTTTTGCATTTTTTTCTTTTGACTTCTATTTTTTTTCTTGAGAAATTTTCTGTTGAGTCCTTGCCACCACGTTCACTTGCTTCCCCATATATATTTTCTTTTTGTTTTTAAAATAGGTTAATTTGTTTTGATCATCTAGGAAAGTTTTTCTAGTTAAGTTGCCATGCGTTGTTTTCGCATTCTCTCTTTTTTTTCGTCAACAGATTTAGGGAGTAGACTTTTGGTTGGCCAACTAATATCTTATGTATTCCCTGAACAATACTGATTGAACTCAAACGGTGTTGATTGTTTCTGGTTTTTCCCCTCTAATGTTGTAGCATCGAGTATGACGACTAGAGGGAGGTGAATAGAAGCCTAAATTCAATCTGAGACATTTCAAAATCTTTTCCTTTAAGCAAAAACAAAACTCTTTACTTTAGTAGCTATGAAAGCTATAAAGATCAGAGGCAAATAATCACACGGAAAGATCCGATCGAAATCAAACAAAATGCGCTTTGAAAACCCCCGGCTATCTGACCTCTACATATATGATGGTCTGACCTCCATAAAAGAGGCAACCTGACCTCCAGACTAGCGAGACCTCTATTTCAATAGCGGTCATACCACTATGAACAGTAAAATCAGGCAAAGATACAATAACCTCGGTCAGACCGCTGCTACAGGACTTTTAGGAATGAGCAGCAATTTCAGCGCCATTTCAAATCCAAAAATATATGTAACTTTTGATCGGTTGACCCAAATAATTTGAAAGTTTGCATGCACCTTCTCTAGGATGTTAGAAACATATTTCAATCAACGATTAAGAAAATTGTTGCCAAAATTTTGACCTTTTCTGTTCGAAGGAATGGCGTACCAAAACTGATCAAAAGAGAGAAATCTCGATCTGCTGTTGCTCGTGAGTTCTTGATGACCTTAGATGGGTTTTCATATGTCATAGCAAAAGTTAGATCATAGCACGAACTCAAGTCAAAATGTCCACAACACCAAAACTCCAAAATCACCCTGTCTTGAGCCAAAACCAGGCAAATACAAGTACCTAGATGGATGAGATCTGGTCTTCAAGATACATCTTCATCACTTACATATTCTTGGCACACAGCAAGATCAAGGAGAGGAGAAAACACCAAAACGCAAGCTAAATCAAGATTTCATCACTTGAGCACAAGAGGAAAATATTTGAACGAATTTTTATCTCTATTGATACTTGGAGATGACTGTTTACAATCACTCCCTAGCCACACATAAAATATAAGGATGACAAAACACTCAGCCACAAGAGTCTCTCACATCTCTTACAAAGTTCTCTCTAAGAATCCTAACTCACGTCACCACTTAGCATAGATGGCTTAACCCTAAACCACCCTCTCCACCCTTTTATAGTAGAGGTATATGAGAAACCCTAACCAGCCCCTCTAGTTGGTTTCATTCACTTACATGGGCTAACTCGTTAACCCAACATAATTTCGGATTTTACACTTACACAAGCACGTTTCTCAAAGCGCACACACCCATTAACCCATTAGTGAATCAACACTTGATCCACTTCACATTTTTAGCACAACCAAGACTTAAACCACTTAGGCCACACCGCGGTTTTGCACATCACCACTTTTTGGTATTGAGTAATTTACCAAAATATCTCTCTACCGTCTTCCACGAAGTTTTTTGCTTCCTTTGCCACGAAGCATCACCTATACTTCATCATCTACCATGTGTGGCTCCAATAACTTACCGGCAAGCCTCTCACACGTTCGGATCCTACTGAATCGTTTTTGCTTGTAAATAACCTAAGTCACTTGGCGCACCACATGCTTCTTCTCACGCATAACAACACCCGGCTTTCTTGACCGCACAGGATCTCGACTCCTCCCTAAGCCTAGTCCCAGTTCATCTTGCTGTTGCTCGTCATGTCGACCACCGGTAACTCCCTCTCCGGTTCCTCATCATTCCGGCTTGTAACCACCCCGCAAGTCTCGATCATCTTTGACACTTCCTTGATCGTCTAGACCTTGGCTCCTCCTGAGCGTAGTCCTGATCCCTTAACTGCTTTGGACCTAAGCTCTCCTACCTTAGTCCCGGTCCCATCCGCCTCACCATGACATAGCTCCAGAGTCCTACAACGAATAACAACAAGCAAACCGTCATGTAGAACTGCACAATACACAAAGTCATCAATTGACACAATTAATCTATACAATGCACCATGCAAAATGTATGCAATCAAATCACCGATCTTAAACCTGGGACCAAACAATGAACTCATGTGCACATAAGCAACAACCCAAGTCAAACCAAATTCATCTCACAACTCAAAAATCCCAAAGCTCAAAACCTGGCCGAAGATCCCTATCAAACTAGTCTGACCGCGTAACCTCGAGCGGTTGAACTACTACCATATACTTGACTCCAACAGTAAACCATATATATGGACACACGTTGTGATTTACATATACATGGAATCCCCCATAACTAACCTTTGCACAACACCCGCCGTGACTAACACCTAAATTAGACTCAAACAACACAGACTTTACTAGGGCCGGTCTGAACTTGGTCTGCTGCAACTCCTTTGATTTGATCAATCCCTGATCAGATTAATTGTTCGGTGCCATTGACTGCAGGAAGTCATTTTTTGGATAGATTTTGGTCCACATTTCCATGGACTGGAGTTGGCAGCCCTAATTCAACTGAACCTAGCATAATCTTAGAAACGTTCTTGGATCAGATAATGTTACGCAGGCAAAGTTGACAAGTTCACGCGCTGATGTATATACGAGCATGACATACGTGTAGTTGTTGTTTCTTGCTGATACCTAGCTAGTGATCTTCTTGCTCTGCTTCTTCTTCATGCTTAAAATCATTGGGATCAGCTTATCTTTGAGTTACCTTAGCCTTAAAAAGTCATTGATCTCTGCATACAGCTGCAAATTTCAATCTATTTTGCATTACGAAGTTCTAATATATCGTTTCTTTTTTTGACATCAAGTAGTAATCTTTTATGGGAAAGTGCAATGACAAGGTGTATCATTGCTTGACCCAATCCACATTAAGGGAAGAACTTCTCCCGTGGACAGGCTTATCTTGCCTACGTACCAGTAAGTTGAAGAACCGGCCAATGAAACTAGCATAGAAGATTGCATTTGCTTAGGTAAATAGTGGAATCAACTTGAGGCAATGGCCAACCAACCATATATAAATCACTCAAAAGGTGATGTTACTGGTGCTGAAAGTCAGCTCCGTTTTTCGTAACATTTGACAAGATCAATGGGACGACTCGGCAACGAGAGACAAGGGATATCAAGTCAGGATGAACTAAATAGACACAGGCATGAGCATGGGGACTGTACAAGACATGTTTTTCAGGGATGACTATGTGGCGTATAAATTAATTGAGATCTTTAATTTCTTCAGGTTGCAGTAGTCGGTTTCAGTTCTTACTCGGACCCTGCATTTTGCAGAGGCCATGCATGCATCTTGCTGAAACTGAAGCCACTGTCGTAGATAGATCATTGCATTACATTCGTTAATCCCGTTGTCAGGTGAGCGCAACTGGGGATGCCTCCGTAGGGGGCAAAAAAAAAGGCCCACAACTTGATAGGGGCATAAGATTTTTCTTCTTTCCTGATGAAAAGAACCACCAACTCCACAGCAAGATCCCTGCCAAGATCAATACGGCCCACAAAAGCACAGAGCCCGATTGTACAAGACCTACAGGCCCAACCTCTCTATTCTTGAGCTATATTTTTTTTAACTGTGATTTATATAATTTTTAAAGTACGATAAATAATAAAGAGACTTTACTTATCTCTTTATATATTTTAAAATTAGTATTACTTTGAGTAGAGAAAAAAAGCATAGAAGCATTTCTTCTATTCTCATTATCGGTGGTGGTCGTGAGCCGTGGCGGTAGTGCTGGCCACCGCGGTGCTCTGCCTCCGTGACCGCGTGAGCTACTTCTTCACCGACGGCGAGGCCGTGGTGCGCGTGGTGTCGGACCTCTGCCCCTGCCCCCTCCTCTCCGGTGAGCACGCATGTTCTCCAGCATCAGAACCGACTGGAACAAGCAGGTACGTACGTAGTGACTGTTAGAATAAAACTTATGTGCCCAGTCTTGTTTGTTACATCTTTCTGATTTGGTCATCATGCATGAGCTCACCGGTTTATGTGGTAGCCGTGCATTGTGAGTTCAGTTGAGGGAATCCGAGGATAGCTCGTGGTTGCCCGCGTCACTCGCCATGAACGGGAGAAGCACATGCGCTGTGATTTGGACGCAGAGGAACGCATGGCGCAAGAATCGGTCATGGTGGTTAATGTTTCCGTTGTAATCTTAAGCATATAAATAACAGCGAGATAAACTGAAAATGCTGCAAGTTTTGGTAGCGCAAAATCCCTCTGAGTGTTCACTCTGTTGCCATGCCGTATCGTCTACAGAGTTCGCGTGTGTTGTGTTTGTCTGATCCATTGCAGGCGATCTTTGGGATTCCTGACAATTGGTATCAGAGCGAAGGCTCAAGCAGTGGACTGGTGATCACGCGCTGGAGGGAGTAGTGATGCTGCGCCGTCGCTCGTCATCTCCGGTCGAGCGCAGGGCCGGTCCTGGGATTTCAGGGGCCTGGGGTGAAACTAGAAATAGGGGTCCTAATATAAATATCTAAATATAAATTTACATACACACACACACACACACACACACACACACACACACACACACACACACACACACACACACACACACACATATATATATATATATATATATATATATATATATATATATATATATATATATATATATATATATATATATATATATATATATATAATTTACCAACAAACACTTAAAATACGTTATGTATTAAAGAAAATTCATATCAAAGAGTTTATAGATATTACCTTAAAAATTTCTTCTAACATTTCTAAATGCGAAGTCATTGATGATGGTATTGATATCAATCTCATCCAATAATTTCTTCTCAATACATAAAGTTGCCAAACCGTTTAACCTCTCTTGAGACATATAGTGATATTCTATCCCATATAGTGAAGTAAAACACCCGAACTAATTTTTCAATTCGATTATATCATTACTACATGCCTGCAAAAGAAAAAGAATAAAAGGGATATATAAGAAGGCAGTACACACACTAATTCTTGTCCCAGAATTAATACTCCATGCATGCATGTATAATTAAGCTAGCTCGGCATCGATCATTAGAATGGACGCTGCTAGATACACGAGTGGCTGTTGAGGGCCAAACTTTTGAGATGGCAACAACTACTGTTGTATCTAATTGTTAGCCTTACATCTCGATTGACTAAACTAATTTCTAAGAAACATAGTTTTGTCTTATTGTGCAATCAAATTCATAGTTTCATACATGAATAAAAGCAAAGAAAAAAGAGAGATACAATGGAGGTACCTCGCTAATGGCAAGTGAATCCCTAAAACATTAAATATGGTTCCGGTATGTAACAATCTGTACATCAAAATTAAAAAAAATAGTGATATAATAGCAAATTGTATTTAATTACTTAAATGATCATGAACATTTAAAATAAAAGAATCATACTTGATATAAGCTCGCGATATAACAATTGCTAAATGCATACTTGATTCGGTAAATGCGGGTACCAAGCGAGCAAGCAGCGATCAGTAGTCTAGTACCAAGCGGCAAGCGTTAGGGCCAAGCCTCCAAGCTAAAATGCCAAATAACAGCAGCGAGCAAGCACGCCCGGCACGATTGCGGTCCAACACTCCAACTGTCCAAGCCTCCAAGGGCCAAGGCTCCAAAGCCTCCAAGCCAAATCACAGACTCACAGACGTCACAAAACAAGCAAGAAGCCAAGACGCAATTACTTCACGACCTTGAGGCCTTCAGCCTTCACGCGACCGGCGACGGCGACGAAAACAAGCAAGAAGCCAAGACGCAATCGCCGCACTCGCCCCTCTGCCTGCGCGCCGGCGGCGCGTCCGCCTCCCGGCTCGGCGCGCGCGCCTCCTCCTCCGCCTCCCGGCTCCAGCGTCGGCGCCTCGGCTCCGCCTCCCGGCAACCCCGCCGGATCCGGCGGCGGCGTCGTGCGCACGCAGCGGTGGGGCGGTGAGCAATTGATTGCGATTTGGCGATTTAGGGATTTGGGAGCAGGATGGATTTTGGTACGTGAAAATTGGAAGACGGATAGTATACTAGTATATATACTATGTTATGTACATAGGTGGGGCCCCTGAATTTTGGGGGCCCGGTGCGACCGCCCCGCTCGCCCCCCTCAGGGCCGGGCCTGGTCGAGCGCACTCCTAATGGCTCTGGCGGCCACGCCTCGGGCAGCGGCGGGGGCGACCGCGGGCTGGTGATTCACCGCGTGGTCAAGGAGGGTGGAGGTCCGGCGAACTACCCTCTGCTGTCCAAGACGAACTACAATGACTGGGCTTTACTCATGAAGATAAAGCTTGAAGCTCATTGCTTGTGGGCGGCGATTGAACCCGGCGGCGTTGCTGTTGAACTGCACGAAGACTGGATGGCTCTCGATGCAATCTGCAGCGCAGTTCCACCCGAAATGATCGGGACCCTGGCAACCAAAGCGTCGGCCCGGTAGGCATGGGAGTGCATCAGGACGATGCGTGTCGGCAATGACCGCATCCGGAAGGCCAGCGCACAGAAGGTGCGCGCGGAGTACGAATCGCTTGCATTCCGCAGCGACGAGACCGTGGAGGACTTCGCTCTGCGCCTCACCACCATTGTAAACCAGCTCGCCGTTCTCGGCGACCCGGAGCCTGCCAATAAGGTCGTTGAGAAGTATCTCTGCGTCGCGCGCCCCAGGTTCAATCAACTTGTTCTTTCAATTGAAACCTTGCTCGACATCTCCACCTTGTCGCTGGAAGAGGTCACCGGGAGACTCAAGGCGGTGGAGGATTCAGACCAATCCTTGTCTTCCCTGAGTACCGGCGGCACCCTGTACCTGACGGATGCGGAGTGGCTGGAACGCCAGAAGAAGAAGGAACAAGAGTCGAAACGCGGTGGCGGGGGCAGTCCAGGCAGTCGCGAAACGCCGCGGCGGCAAGGGGAGCAACGGCGGTGGCGGGACTGGGAGCTCGGAGACTTCTCACTCCGGGGCGGTCCGCAAGGATGACAAGTGTCGAAACTACGGCAAATTTGGACACTGGGCCAGAGACTGCAGGAGTAAGTCCAAGCGCGAAGATCAAGCCCATGCGGCCGAAGATGACGAGCCCACGCTGCTGCTTCTCACTGGGGGGAGCGTTGACTCCCTCGACGTGGCTCAGCTGGCGGGACGGGCCGCACACGCTCAAGCTGTGGTCCAACCCCTTGTGTACGCGCCAAGGGGTTTTAAATCCATGGCTCGCACGATTGTGCCAGAGCACGAGCTGACAGCATCGTCAACACCAAAATTGCTGCGCGCCCCCGTTGAGCTGGTAGAGAAGGAGTTGTTCGCAGCGGTTGATGACGCCGTGGACCGCGACCCACGGAGCTGGATCATCGACTCCGGCGCCTCGAACCACATGACTGGCTGTCGAGCGGCGTTCTCTAACCTTGACACTGGCATCACCGGCAACGTGCGCCTCGGAGATGGCTCGGTTGTCCGGATAGAGGGATGCGGCACGGTGCTGTTCGGCTGCAAAAATGGTGAGCATCGCACCCTGTCCAATTGCTATTATCTTCCGCGGCTTGCCGCAAATATAATTAGCGTCGGGCAGCTCGATGAGGTGGGCTTCGACGTATGGGTGAAGAACGGGTTCATGCGAATCCGGGACGAGGAGATGCGACTCCTTGCCAAAATACGACGCAGTCCAGGCCAGCTTTATGTGCTCGACATCACGCTCGCACGACCGGTGTGCCTAACAGCCCGCGTCGGCGATGATGCCTGGCGATGGCACACGTGGTTCGGACATGCCAACTTCACCGCGCTGCGCAAGATGGGCCGAGAGCAGCCGGTGCGGGGACTGCCACTTGTCAAGCAGGTGGAGCAGGTCTGCGAGGCTTGTCTGGCGGGGAAGCACCGCCGAAGTCCGTTCCCGCAGAGCACGGAATATCGCCACACCGAGCCGCTCGGGCTGCTGCACGGCGACCTCTGCGGCCCCATCACGCCACCAACTCCGAGCGGGAACCGATACTTCCTTCTGCTCGTCGACGACTACAACCGATTTATGTGGGTGGCGTTGCTCCCCACCAAGGACCAGGCACCGGCGGCGATCCGCCGCATCCAGGCAGCGGCGGAGAGCAAGAGTGGGCATAAGCTTCGCGCTCTCCGCACAGATCGGGGGGGGGAGAATTCACTGTCAGCCATTTCCAGGAGTATTGCGCCGAGCTGGGCGTGAGGCGCGAACTCACGGCACCGTATTCCCCTCAACAAAATGGCGTCATCGAGCGGCGCAACCAATCCGTGGTGGGGACGGCGAGGAGCATGCTCAAGGCCAAGCATCTGCCAGGAATGTTTTGGGGGGAGGCAATCACCACAGCAGTCTACATTCTGAACAACCCCCTACGAGCTGTGGAATGGATGCACGCCGGCAGTACATCACCTCCGGACGTTCGGCTGCGTCGCGCACGTTAAGATCACCACCCCAAAAGCCAAAAAGCTGGACGATCGTAGCCGGCCGATGATCTTCGTTGGCTATGAACCAGGCTCAAAGGCATACAGGGCCTATGACCCAATGACACGGCGAGTTCATGTCTCGCGCGACATTGTGTTCGACGAAGCGGCAGAATGGAATTGGGGCGACGAGCAAGACGCCACGCGCGACACGAACCGTCATTGAGTACACCGGTGTGCCACCACAGTGTGGCGGCGTGGCGCTCGGTTCGAGAGCTCGCTTCACGCCCACGAGCTCTTCACCGCCGCCTGCCCCAAGTTCAATGTCACCATACCAGACGCCTTCGGCACGCGGTGTTACACAGGCGGCAGATTTTGTGTCACCACCAGCAGGAGCTGCGGACAACCTTGACGCAAACCACGATGACGCGCCACTTCGTTTCCGCAGCATCGACAATGTGCTGGGCCTGGCCACGCCGCCGGGTTTTGCGAATCGGGAGGTGCAGGAGGAGCTGATGATGGTGAGCGGCGAAGAACCAGTGTCATTCGCACAGGCCGAGCAGGAGGAGGCATGGCGACATGCTATGCTCGAGGAAATCGCTTCGATTGAAGAAAACAAGACCTCGCGGCTCGTTGATCTGCCGGCTGGACACCGGCCGATCGGCCTTAAATGGGTATACAAGCTGAAGAAGGATGCTCAGGGCGTCGTCGTCAAGCACAAAGCGCGCCTGGTAGCAAAGGGGTATGTGCAGCGAGCCGGAGTGGATTTTGACGAAGTGTTTGCACCGGTCGCTCGGCTCGACTCGGTTCAGCTGCTGCTTGCTCTCGCCGCACAGGAAGGATGGATGGCGCACCACATGGATGTAAAGTCAGCTTTTCTCAATGGAGAGCTCGTCGAGGAAGTGTACGTCATCCAGTCGCCCGGGTTCGAGGTTGTCGGAGAGGAGAACAAGGTTTACAGGCTAGACAAAGCGCTGTACGGGCTTCGCCAAGCGCCAAGGGCTTGGAACACAAAGCTCGACGCCACCCTGAAGAAGATCGGCTTCAGGCAGAGCCCGCTGGAACATGGGTTGTGTGCGCGCGGTGACGGTGGCCGGAGGCTGCTGGTGGGTGTGTATGTCGATGACTTGGTGATTGTCGGCGGCGACGGCATCATGATCGACAAGTTCAAGCGGCAGATGTTGGATGAATTCAAGATGAGCGACCTCGGCTCCCTAAGTTTCTATTTGGGGATCGAGGTGCATCAAGAAGCCGGCGTCATCACGTTGAACCAGGCGGCGTACGCGTCGCGGATCGTGGAGAAAGCAGGGCTTGCGGGCTGTAATCTCTGTACCACGCCCATGGAGCCCCGGCTAAGACTCAGCAAGGAGAGCACGGCATCACCGGTCAATGCCACCGAGTATAGAAGTTTGGTGGGCAGTCTGCGCTATCTGGTGAACACCAGGCCCGACCTCGTGTACGCCGTTGGCTACGTGAGTCGCTTTATGGAGAAGCCCACAGACGAACACCTGGCAGCGGTGAAGCGTATTGTCAGGTATGTGGCAGGCACAATCCACCATGGATGCCGCTACACAAATGAAGGGGAGAAGAAGCTACAAGGCTACAGCGACAGTGATATGGCCGGAGATATAGACACTCACAGGAGCACCACAGGTGTGCTGTTCTTCCTCGGCAAAAACCTGGTCAGTTGGCAATCTCAAAAACAGAGAGTTGTGGCGCTTTCCTCTTGTGAATCGGAGTATATCGCAGCTGCAACAGCTGCTTGCCAGGGCATTTGGCTTACCCGGCTTCTCGGCGATCTCAGGAATGCTGCACCTGAAGTCGTCGATCTTAGGGTGGATAACCAATCCGCTCTGGCTCTCATGAAGAACCCTGTTTTCCACGACAGGAGTAAGCACATTCAGACGAAATTCCATTTCATCCGTGAAGCCGTGGAGAATGGGGAAATCACGCCGGAGTACATCAACACCGGAGGGCAACTCGCTGACATCCTGACAAAGGCGCTACCACGGACAAGATTTCAGGAGCTACGAAACAAAATTGGTATGGTTTCAATTAGATAGGCACATCAATTTTAGGGGGAGATTTGTTAGAATAAAACTTATGTGCCCAGTCTTGTTTGTTACATCTTTCTGATTTGGTCATCATGCATGAGCTCACCGGTTTATGTGGTAGCCGTGCATTGTGAGTTCAATTGAGGGAATCCGAGGATAGCTCGTGGTTGCCCGCGTCACTCGCCATGAACGGAGAAGCACATGCGCTGTGATTTGGACGCAGAGGAACGCATGGCGCAAGAATCGGTCATGGTGGTTAATGTTTCCGTTGTAATCTTAAGCATATAAATAACAGCGAGATAAACTGAAAATGCTGCAAGTTTTGGCAGCGCAAAATCCCTTTGAGTGTTCACTCTGTTGCCGTGCCATATCGTCTACAGAGTTCGCGTGTGTTGTGTTTGTCTGATCCATTGCAGGCGATCTTCGGGATTCCTGACAGTGACCTGAGCCAACGCAATGCCATTAATCAGCATGAACAAACACTACTTTTCAGTTAGTTTCAATGGCCGAAGCATCCGAATCAGCCACACTGATAATTAACTCGGAATGTCTTTGTTCTGCTTCGGTGTTGATTTGCAGGTGGACAAGGCGAGAACGAGACTGCCGACGTGGGAAGACAAGAACGCCTTTGTTTCACTTACACCTTTTTTCAGAGAAATAAGTGGGTGATTTCTGCGTTGCTTTTTCGAAGCGATTTATCAAGATAACTTTTTTAAAAACAACTTATCAATATTTGATTCATTCACACCAATCGATCCCTCCTGCTACTATACAAGGCTGATGCACCGGTGAAATCACTATCCTGGAACTTAATCCAGCCTTCTCCTAATTAATTGAACTACGTGGGCCTTCTTTGAATTCGGGCCTTAATTTGCACTCCGGCACGTCAGCGGCTACCGAATCACAAGTTCGTTTGGTTGGTGTTCACGCAGGGTGTCCTGGGTCGTGCAACCATTTACTCTCTGAGCATATTTTATTTTTGAAGGAATATGTGAAAAGATTCTAAATACTGTTATGATGAATTATTGTTAATTTAGAAAATTATAAATTTGATTTATCATTTCGTGAGAAATTTGACTATTGCTTTTAGTCATTGGCAGCTAGCAGAGCTTGTCTTCTATTGGTCACTATTATTGTTTGGATCCCTTCATCTAAAGTTTAGTCAGTAAAGTTTAGATCTAAAGTCTCCAAACAGATGGTCTAAAGTTAGATCTAAACTTTAGCTAACCCTAAAAAACACTTTAGACCATTAGACCACAAAGCGAGCTAAAGTGGTCTAAAGTTTTGGTTTCTCCGGCTCCATACGCAAAGACGTGTTTGCCCTGTGAAATATCTGTTCCTCCCGGCTCCCGCACGAAAAAACTTGCGAAATCCATCGGCGGCATCTTCCCGCCGGACTCCGACGCCCGCCGAACCAACCATCCCACTGCCGCGGCCTTGCGCCGCCCGCCCGCCGCGACCCAGCCATCCCACCGCGCCGCCGCCGCGCCGCCCTCGCCGCGCATTCCACCACCGCCGACCATCCCACCGCCGCCCCCGTCGCGCATCCCACCACCATCGACGATTGAAGAAGCAGCGCCGCCGTGTCGAGGATTGAAGAAGCCGCGCCGCGCCGAGGATTGAAGAAGTAGCTCCGCCGTGACCTTCCCCGCCTTCCTCTCATGGATCCCGTCGACGATGCGTCCATGCGCCCCCAAGATCCCCCTCCCCTATGATTTCTTCTCCCAAACCGATCCCGTGCCCTCCAGTCAAGACGGCATGTTCGGTGTTGACCTCAACTCATTGGCAGCTCTTGATTTCCCGCACATGGGGTCGTACCAAGAGATTCTTGAATCGACGCCGGTTGAAGATGGAAGCAGTGGTGGCCGTGGCACTCGTGGCGCCCGTGGCGTCAGAGGCAGCCGTGGCGGGTCAGGCGGGCGTGGAGGAACTGGAGCTGCTGCTGGCACAGGCGGCCGTGGTGGCCGTGGCAGCGTTGGTGGATCTACCGCTAGCAGAGGCGGTCTTGGTGGCCGTGGCGGCATTGCTGGGCATGGCGGGCGTGCTGGAGCTGTGCCGCGGGCTTCTTCTGGCAAAGCCCCAGTGAGTGTTGATGGAGGTAGCAATGGCCCAATGCCGTTCCGCACTCCTCGCACGGCTCGAACGCCTAACAATGGTGGGCATGGAGGCTCTCGGTCCGAAGTCACCACTACGCTACCATCCAGTGCAGCAGCCGCGGGTGGTAGCTCGTCAAGCCACCAAGGCCCTCCACAATTTGAAGATCCTGTGGGTATGACCGAAGAAATTGACGCAATAGGCGGTGGCTTTGGAGGTGTAGGTATTGAAGAAGAGGATGAAACTCTTGGAAATAATTTTTCGGTGAGCACACCTTACTTGATCCAACTTCAGACATGATGATACATTAACATAAAGACCGACTTCAGACATGTTTGTGATCTCATATTCTCATTCCTGGTATGAGGCAATGTAGCACCCAAATCTTTCTGTGATTATGGTAATTGTATGAGCAAATCTACTTAATTCATTAATTATGTTAATGATCTCCTTTTTCCTTCATATAATTATAATCAAGAGTACAATCTTATAGTTGTTGACTCACCTTGGAAGAATGGATGTGTTCATCAGAAAATAGCATATGTTCATTGGGATTTTAGTTTGATTTGTCTGTGTAATGAAGGATTATTGGATAACAATTACAAATTTACAGTAGCTCTACCATTGAGCTGTGTATTGTTGAAGTATGAGTATATCCTGAATATTGCATTCATAATTCCCATGATATATATAGCATGCCTTAGTTCTTGAAGCCTTTTTCTTAGTTCACTGACCATGAAGCATATATGCTGATATTATGTCCTCCTATAGTAAACCCTGAGCTGGGTCAATATGCTGATATTTTTTCTGCCTACATGTTGCAAAATTACATCTTGTTGACATTTTATTTTTTATTTGAAACAACCTAGATGGGTAATCGCTTTGACAAGGCAAATTGGTCTGCTGAAAATACTTCTATTTTCTGCGACATTTGTCTTGAGGAAAAGAGGGCAGGCAATCATAGCAATGGATTCATTACTAACAAGGGTTATGTGAATATGGATGAGAAATACTACATTAGTACCCACCTAAAACACAGTAGGAAACAACTGAGAAATAGATGGGATCAATTGAAGGGGCTCTATCAGTTTTGGCTATATCTCAACGAACACACTGGTTTGGAACGCAATGCTAATGGCTCAGTGATGGCTGATGATGATTTTTGGGATAGACACACAAAGGTAATGATAACACCGCTTTTATGTCAATTAGATGGATGATCCATTTGACCGGAGTAGGGACATCCGGTGCAATTTTCTCTTGTTCCACAAGGTGTTGTCCTAATTAATGTTGACACTGGTTTACTTTATTTCAGAACAAACCCGATTGGCGGAGGCTGAGAACTGGACCTCCAGACAATCTTGCACACCTGGAGGAAATATTTGAATATGCCGCTATTGATGGGTCTTCAGCATGTATTCCTGGTGAAATAATTGGAGATGGAAATGATGAGAGTGAGGAAGACCAAGAGGAAGATGGGATGGAAGATAGCCCAATGAGTGTTAGTACTAGGAAGAGAGGTAGCAGCACTACTACTGTCATGAGTCCTACAAAAAAAACAAAGAGTCCTATGGTGAAGGTGCTGAAAGGAATACTTGACAACTTCAAGGAAGAAAGTTCAGGCGAGAAAATGGCCAAATCAATGAAGAAAGCTCTCCAATTGGCAGTGGAAAGTGGGGTAGCAGAAGATAGTATTGAGTATTTCATGGCTACCACTTTGTTTGTGAAGGCTGAAAACTGCAAGGCATTCTTCAACTTCACCACAAAAGAAGCTAGGCTTATATGGTTGAAGAGGTGGTGCACCATGAAGAAGTTGTACTAGATGAACTAGGATCGTGGGACAGCAGTAGTGCCTATCTTTATTTGCATGAACTTACTTTGAATGTTTGCATGAACTTACTATTAATGTTTGCTTGAACTCTGTTTATTGTCAGCGTGGTGTAATGTTGAAATAGTTTTTTAATTGTGGCACTTGTGAATTACTTTAATCATGATCTAACATGTGGGGGTGCCCTATTTGTAGACGAATTTTTCATCAAGTGATGATGAAGACAATGCACTTGAGGCGGCACAAGAACATCGTAGGAGGAAACGACAATTTGCTGCCATTGCTTGCATTATTGGTACGTACTATTTTGAAACTTACATGAACAAATCCAAGCAGAGGACTGTGGAACTATCAGGCATTGATTGGGTTATGAGGACATTGAACAATTCTAGATCTTGTTACGACATGTTTAGGATGAGTAGGGAAATATTTTACAGACTGCATGATTTGCTAGTTACATCATACGGCTTGAAGTCATCATGTAAGATGTCGTCGATAGAAGGTTTGGCCATGTTTTTATGGATGGTTGGTGCCCCTCAATCGGTTAGACAAGCGGACAATCGTTTTGAGAGGTCAATCGAGACGGTCAGTAGGAAATTTGATGAAGTATTGCAGAGTGTTTACAGGCTCTCAGCAGATGTTATCAAACCAAATGATCCAGAATTTAGAACGGTTCACCCTAGGTTGGAAGGACCTCGATTTCATCCTTTTTTTATAATTGTATTGGAGCCATAGATGGGACACATATACCAGTTGTTGTGCGATGTCAAAGGTCGATTCGAGATACGGTCGACATGGTTACACGTCCCAAAATGTGTTAGCCATTTGTGACTTCGATATGAGGTTCACCTTTGTTCTCGCGGGATGGCCGGGGTCAGTCCATGATATGAGAGTGTTCAATGATGCTACAAATAAATATGGTCACAAATTCCCACATCCTCCACTAGGTACAATCAATTATTCATATTGAATGTCATTTGGTATCTCATCTAATATTTATAGTTTTAAAATATTTGTGCTTGATTATTTTAGGTAAATTTTACCTCGTTGACTCGGGCTACCCTAACCGACCGGTTATCTTGCACCATACAAGGGTAAAATACCATCCGCGAGTTTAGACAAGGACCAAGACCTAGTGGACGAAATGAGGTATTCAATTTTCATCACTCATCTCTTCGCAATGTCATAGAGCGTTCTTTCGGCGTTTTGAAGATGAAATGGAGGATCTTGTTGGGCTTACGGTCATATCCGATGCCAAAGCAAAGCCAAATAATACTGTCATGCATGGCTCTCCATAATTTTATTCGTGAAAGTGCAATAGCAGACGCGGACTTTGATAGATGTGATCGAGATGAAAACTATATGCCAATGACTGAGGAACCTTCATCTGAGCCAAGGGGTGGCAATCGACATGGCGGTGGCGAGGATCATAACATGAATACCTTCCGTGATAACATCGCTAACGCGTTGTTTGCTAGGCGAAAGTGATGTAGATAAAAAAAGTAGCACGGAATCATGTCTCCAAAATTTTATGTATTGTTTCAACTATATTTTCTTTGGATTACAGTCGGTCCGCATTGTGTCTATGTTTGAGTAGTTCACAAGAAACGGTAACGCTCCATCTCCTTTTTCAGATTTTTGTCAGTGAAAACTGTAGATTGTAGTACAAGTGCACAAGAACATGCATGTACCATCGCATGGGTTGCTGGGCAGGTTGCAAATGTTGGGGATCTTGGCCTGGGCTTGTCCGAGGAAGAAGCCGAGCGGGCTCGGCGCGAGCTTGAACACGCAGCGCAGGCGAGGCCCCGGGGCTGAAGAAGGCTTGGCTGGGAGCAGCGGGAGGGCGGCGTCGCCGAGCCCACGCCAAGACGTGGCCGATGCACGGGACAAAGCTGTCGGCGCCGGCGGCGATTGGGCATCGCTAGCGGCGTCGGCGGCGTCGCGAAAGCACGGTGCGCCTGCGTCGCCGCCACGGCGGCGAGCGAGACCCACTACCTCGAACCCGCCGCGAGCCATCGACAGTTACTGGTGGACAGTTCAACGGCTCAAATATCCCAGGGGTACAAAAGTCCGTTTATTGAACCAGAACTAAACTTTAGTCCATGATCCAAACAGTCCTGTGGTATAAAGTTTAGTGGCTAAAGTTTAGTCCTGAACTTTAGCCAACTAAACTTTAGACCTGAGAATCCAAACAGGGCCTAAGTCAAAGAAGTTGATTCAACATCTTGAATTGTTTATTAGGGCATGCATGCATGCTAGCATTAATGGGCCACTGTTAGTAGAATTAACAAATCAGCCAAGTAAAGAGTGTTTGCATACTTGTGATAGCAGTGTTCTCCGGTTGAACCGGCTCTTTGCATCGGCTTGACCGCTTATTGTCAGCGGTTCGACCGCTCGAAGGGCAAGCGGTCAAACCGGCTAGACAGATGATTTTTAGATAGATTTTTGAGCTTGTGATTTTGAGTTGCGCAATAGAGTTTGGTCATTTATTCAGTGGTTTTATGGGTGCATGATTCATGTTTTGATTAACGTCGGTTAAATTGTGAATAACTTGTACCTGGAAACGATTTCTCTGTCTTTAGATGTGTAGAGTCGCTTGGAGTCAACTGTGGTCAACGGCAAGGATCCGGACTAGGCTCATGGAGGAGCTAAGACCCAGAACAATCAAGAATATCGGGTGAGATTATGAGCTTAAGTATGGCACAAGAAAGGCGGAAATATTGAAGACAAGTTCGAACGACGGGATAGCACCATGTAGTTTGCATAGGTCAAGTGAACTGTGGTTGGTGGAACTGGGATGGGAGAGACTTGGTGGTGTGTGGCAAGCTAGTGGTGCACCTACACGTAGCAAGCATAGCGATTGCTTGCAATGGGAGATGAAGACCGGGTCAACGGAGGGTATTTTGCATGGGTTAAATGAGCAGTGGTTTGGTGGAATTGGAATGGGAGAGATTTGGTGGCGCGTGGCAAACTAGTGGTGCACCTTCACATGGCAAGCATAACGATTGCTTGCAATGGGAGATGAAGACCGGGTCAACGGATGTATTTTGGTAGTTTGATCAAAATACTAAAACCATTTGGATCAAAACCGCGGCGCATGGGTGATGCATTGGAGAGCGTTTTAGATCAAGGTGGAGTTGGTTTGATCAAGACAGATCAAGACTAAGGATCTAATGGATGCACACTTATACGCTTTGAAAAGCGTGCATAAATGAACATGTGTGTAAAACCTGTGTGTGGTGTTAACATGTTTCTTCCATTGTAATAGTGGGTAGAATCCACTAAGGGCGGCTGGTTGCCCACCTATAAAAAAGGTTAGGATAGAGATATGTGGTTAACCATTCAACCCGTCTCTTATGTTTTCTTTTCTAGGTTTACGGTTAGGGTTTGAGAGTGAGTATCTTAGATGCTTTTTGTCCTCCAAGGTAGAGCACGTGTAAAACCTACCTTCTCAAGTAACCAATACATTAATTTTTATGCAACTCTTGAATCCCTCTTGTTTTTTTATTAATGTGCTTGACTTTTGGTTTGGTTTTGATATCTCTTCTTTCCTTCTTATGATCTTGCTGTGTCAAGAACGTGTAAGAGATGGAGATAATCCTTGGGAATACATCTCCACCTATCTAGCCACTTTGATAGCAAGATTCATGAGAAAACTCAGTTTTGCTTGACTTTAGCCTCTTTGGTTCATCTCTTGATCCGAGAGTTAATACATCTAGACGCTTCTTCGTCGTCGTCATCCTACGAGTAAGTTGCATTCACCAATTTTGGTTTTAACTTGATTTCGATGCACCTTTTCTTTAAACTGAAAAAGGTTTCAATTTTGGCCATAATTTTCATGATCGTTTGTTGGAATAGATTCTTGATAACCTAAAGGAGATCCATACAAAATTTCATGTCATTTGGATCTACGGATCAAAAGTTCTATCAATTTTTTGATTTAAAAATACTATTCATTTGCCTAACTTTACTGTAGCAGCAGTCAAATCACCTTATACTAGTGGTCAGACCGCCTGACCGGTTAGACCGCTGAGAAGGGTTAGATTTCAAGTTTTGTTGACTTGAGCTAGTTGATTTGGGTTTTCAGCTAAGGATTTTATGTTCTACATCTGTATAGGCATTTAAGGATAGAATCTTGAATATTGGGGAAAATTTTAAATGGCACTATTTACCCTCTGTTGCCATATTCGGTCTTTCAATTCTTCGTGTGAAAACATATCTGGATATCTTGCTTGGAGTATTTACTAGCAATAAGTTTGAGAAAAACTATGGGACGATGTACCACTCCTTTATCTTTCCAATTACACAACTACTTACCATTCGATCCAGCGCATTCAACGCATCCATTGTGGCCAGAGGAGGAGTTGAGGCGATGCGGTCGTGACTCGCCTGAGGAGCTGAGGCATCTCCGCCACCAACGGGTTCGTCGTGCCCCTTGGAGCAGAGGAGAGGGGGGAGGAAGAACCGGGGGTACCATCTCATAGCAGCATTCAATAAGTTTTTTGGTTGCGCTTTTTTTATGTATGTTAGATCACATGACACGACGACGTTCTATCTAACTAGGCAGATCGATTGTAAGCAGATTACAGGATCGAGATCCAGGTAATCTGGATTGCAATCACATTGTCACTAGCATGCAGGGCGACTAATCAAGAAAGTGCATAACGAACAAGAAACGAATCCATATAAAACTGTAGGGTGTAGCAGGAAAAGGCCAGATTATGCTTGCGTGAATTGGGCGACCTAGTGCCAGTGATGTTGATGGTTCCCTCACTCAGCTCACGCTTAAGCCAAATACACAATTGTCTGGTCAAAAGGTAATAAAAATTACGCCCAGTTTATATTAACTTATAAAATCTATTTTTCTACGATATCTAATTTTCAAACGATATATCTTTTTTTACTAGTTGATTGTAATATACACTATAGTGATTTTATTTGTATTAGCCAAAATCGCACGCGAGTTTCTCTCTCGATATGGCTCTCTACAAACTATTATTATTTATAAGCTAAAACCAAAAGCTATCAGTAAAAGTTAATATAAACATACCTTTGCAACTGGCTAGACTTTCAAAGTGTGTCAATAGTCTAGTTCCAGTACAGAGCAGTAGAGACATTTTGGCCTGATGTTTTCGGCTGATTTTAGGCATTAACTTCTATTAGTCGGTACTATTTATCAAATCTATTAATCACAGTTAAAAATTATCAACCACAATTTAAAAGAATGAGACCTTTAACTAACATTGTAAATACAAGTATGTTTCTACGTGACTCCTGTAGAATTTTATTTATAAGACTTTAAGAACCCAGTTGGAACCTAGAAATTGCACAGAAACTGCACGAAAAAAACACAACTATTGTGGAAATTTCTAGGTTTGGTTTTAAACATAGGCTCGTCCGGTCACAACACTACCGTATATATTGAGGACCGCGCTTAATTGGAATGTGAAAATTTTTCTGGAAAAAATGAGTTGTTTTGTGTGAAATTCCGTGTTCCCTACGGGCCACGAAAGGAGAGCAAAGCGCCCATACCAGATAATGGAAAGGACGAAAGGAAATAAGCATGTTAGTATTGATTTCTACTTCTAATTACTGTTTCTAGAAATAGAAGTTAATACAAAAGTTTCAGCTTCTATCAGCCATTATAAACTCGACCTGCGGGGGGGGGGAAGAATCCCCCCGGGCATTGCTTAAGAAGAAGGTCTTCTCACGCAGACCGAGAAAACCCCCGAACCCCTGCTCCACCCTTACACAGCGGCACCATCGCCCGACCTTGTGAGACTACCGGCGGATCCTTTGGATCAACGCTTGGCGGGACCTTAGACACGTGCTTTGGTGTGGTAGCGGCGAGGATTTTTTTCCCCAAGCTGAAATTCGCTCCCATCGGGAGTCGAACCCAGACACAGGGGTGCTACTCAAGCCTCTAACCATTGGGCTAGAGACCTTTTCGCTCTATCAGCCATTATCATGTATCAGTCACTATTTTTCGGTTTTACATATTATAATTATTTATATTTTATTATATTACAATTTCGTAAGTCACATAATGGTTGAAATATTTTATTTTTTTTATGACATCATCTTTCTTATATAATATATTATTATTTATCAATTATTACGATTTATTAACCATATCAATCGGCAGTGTATCGTTCTCCGATATTTGTCAAACGGTGAATAGTGGCGACAACCGGGGCTTGGCACAAGTGGATTGAGGAGGGGCAGGAGCAGTGAGGGAAGGCGCTAAGGAGTGAAGAAAATGAGAAATTAGGTTAGAATTTGCGTGAAATCAAAGATTCGATGAAATTTAAATTGTTTTCAAAATTCAGGTCGTTTCATGGACCATTTTGTTCAACCTTGGTTGGATTGCCATCTAACAACTAAATCTTCTTTTTTTTTACTACTAATTACACATGATAATTAGTTTTCTTAACAAAAGACCTAATTACCAGATTTTGCAACTTAAAGTACTCTTCGCCAGTTCAGGAATTCCTTTTTCTGAACTCTCATTTGAAGAAGTTTGATCAATGTCACCTACAGTGTGAGGGTAGGGAATGAACTGGGCGCCGGCAACCCCAGGTCTGCCGCGTTCTATGCATGGATCGTCACTGTGCTGTCTGCACTCATAGCAGCCATAGCTGGTGTTGTGGTCTTCCTGCTCAGGGACAAACTCAGCTACATCTTCACCGAAGGCGGGACCGTCTCACGTGCAGTTTCCGATCTGTGCCCCTTGCTCGTTGGGACCATTGTACTCTGCGGGATCCAGCCTATGTTATCAGGTCAGGTTTGATTAAGTTTGCTTCATCAAATTGATTACTGATGCCCTGTTATTTCTGGGTAGTGTATTAGTACTTGTTTTAGGTGGTTGTACTTGCAGTTCATAAGAAATTTAGCATGTTTAATATGTTTCAGCACGATGCATGCGAATTCAATGGAAATTCAGTAGGTTAAATCCTGAAGTCAATTTAGGGAATTGAAAGATCAATGCAAGCTGAATTGAGCCTGGTTCTACTTTCTATTCACTGCTTATAAGAATTGCCTGTCAATGATGCTTCAATCGACAGTTAGTCCATTACTGTTTTTTCTAGGAAGGTTCTTCAGTTAGTCCCCTTGCATTCGGTTCTTCAGTTATTTAACTTCTAGGAATAAATTATATGGAAGATCTCAGTAATATTTCCGTCTATCCCTTGATGCCAAAATTGTTGACTGACTAATGAAGGTGTGGCTGTTGCCTGTTGGCTGCGGGTGGCAAGTATTGGTAGCATACATTAACATTGGATGCTTTTACTTCATCGGCGTGGTGTGCTTCTGGGGTTCAAATTTGATTTTGGAATTAAGGTACGGTTAATTCTCAACCTACTACAAGTTAACACTGCTTCGATTCATCGAAGATAGTAGAATCACCGTCCATATTGACTTGACTTTCGGCTGTGGAGTCAAACTGAAAAGGGTTAAGAGTTTTTATCAGTAAACTTCTGCAAGTGTGACAATGGAGATTGCATGCAGGGATTGTGGGGAGGCCTGATTGGAGGCACACTCATTCAAACACTTATTCTAATGTGGATCACGCTCAGAACTGATTGGAACAAGGAGGTAAGCCGCCTCTGATCATGTTCCTCGATAACCGCATCGTTTCACTGACAAATGATTCTCAAATCTCGCCTAGTCGCATCTAAATTATGCACCAGCGCGTTATTTCAGGCCAACTATTCCACCCAAGTGCATGCTTCTAGCATCATCTAGGTTGTTTCGTTGGTCTTCTCCGAAGTTTGCATAATAAACAAGTATACGTTTTGTTAATTTTGCGTCTAAATGTAGGTCGAGGAAGCGAGGAGAAGATTAGATAGGTGGGACGACGCAAAGCAGCCTCTTCTCGCTAACAAGCAGTGACGGTGTCAGGAGAAGATGAAGAATTAATATGCTGCTCCTAGTTAGGCAGATTGATCCAGTCACCAGTGTGTTTCAGTGTCATCTCATCTGCCACCGCTAACTGAATCAGTATTCAGTAATATTAGTTCAGTCAACTTCATATGAGATCATGCCATTTCAGAATTCACATCCTTTGAGGCACCTACGCTATTGCTTTGCTATTTCTTGGTGCAATAATTAAGTAGAAATACAAGCAAGTGGCCTTAGTGAACAGAATGAAGTGACTAGTTACTCATCGTTTAGCCCAGGAACCTAGCACACCTGCAGACCTTATTAGAAAAGAAATTATTCAGAGGGCAGGAGGCAAAAAAACGAAAAGACAAGTGAGCAGTAATCCTTGTCCCATCTTTTGGTTCTCGAGGAGGCCGCAAGATCGAATCAACTCGGCAGAAATACTCAGACACATCAATATAAGAATACTAGTAAGATGCTTGTGTATTGCAACGGTATTCTAAAACAAGGTGATATATATCATCAAATATGACTTAAATCATACAATAGACATTAAAAAAGAGAAAGACAGTACGAAAACATGTGAAGGAAGCTCTCGATAAGCAGGTGGATTAATTTTGATCCATAACAACCTTTTTAAAATGCAAGTCTAAATGCATTATATTGTAAAACTCTGAAAAAGAAATCATCTCTAGCATTTCAGTTAAAATATATGTTTCTATAAAATGTTGTGCGGCCGTCAAAATGAGCAAGGGAGAGTGACGTTGGTGAGAGAATGAGAGGATGAGAGAAATCAGAGGTGGGTAAGGATAAGTACAGGATATGTGTCTCACATGTACTTACTGCAATCTTTTCTCTCTCTCCATTAGGGCATTCCGAAAATGAAAAAGAAAACAAAAATTAGCATGGATCTCAGTAGAGCTGCTGAATGGTGAAGATAGTTGGTTCAACTACACTTAAGTTCATAATTTTGATCCATACACTGAAGTAGGTATCTCGGAAGTTGCAACGGATTTAAAATAAAACGATATCACAAGTGCTTAACTGTGTCAATGTTGAGGTGTCACGAACGAGGAAGAGATCGCCATAAAGAAGGAGACCTATGCAAAGAGATTAGAGCGAGGGATGGCGAATGAGAATGCATTGCCACTAGCTTGTATTTTTAAGTAGTAGTAATATGGGAGTCCATACGCATACCTGATGCAACATAATCCAATGGCCATTGCAGATTACAATTCACATAAAAATAAGGTGGTGGTGTCAATATCACAGTAGTGCCTACAGTGGGAGGAGGATAATAATAGATAACTCAGAGAAAGACATATTTGCTATTGTTTTCATTTGGTAAGATAGACTGATTTAGCCACATCCTCTAGTACAAACGATATCCAATATCTGAAATGGAGATACTTACACGACAGTTCAGAAAAATCCCACGGAAGAGATGAGCGAAGAAACAATTCTCCTATTTTATTTTAGTATTATCGTATTACATAGCTTGATTACCGATCTAGGCCTCTTTCCAGCCTACACCTCGAAAGCTAGTCCACATATATGGTATAGAGAGAAGCTAATAAGCATGAAGAGATTAAATGCCTGGAATTTTGACAAAGCAAGTTAACCATTATCATTGTCGTCGTTAGGACAGGTTTTCAGAGAATCAATCTGAACTCCACCTAGATCTAAATTATTATCATATCAAAATCCCTCACGCAATTTTTCAGACCTACAACAATTAATGGAGATAATTCAGATGACATAAAACACAATACGTTGCCCAACCGTACAACCCCTGTCGCCCTGGTGTTGGGCGACTGCAATTACAGTCGTCCAACCGTACAGCGACTGCAATAGGCTCCAGTCCTACGTGTCGCCTCTCGGTTGGGTGATAGGCTCCAGTCGCTTCCCTATTGGGCGACTGAAGCCTATTTTTGTAAAAAAATTCCCGCGGATATATTTCTGTAATTTCGAATAAAATATAGATTATTCGTACAAAAATTTCCCACTTACTAACTTCTTCTAGATGGTATTACGGATAATTATCTCTAACTTAAGGGATATTTTTTTATAGAGAGAACACGTGAATCACGAAGTCCTATTTTTATAATTGAAAAGATAAAAAGTGAGAAGTGGTGTCTCAACACCTGGACAAATGGCATCCAGGCAGTATGAGCATCCGAGAAGTTTTATTTGTTGACCTGATCAAACGGTCACCGCTATGCTCCTTGGCGCAGCTCTGCAAGGCTGGCTATTCCCATGCACTTCAGAATCAGAGAGATGGGAGCTCTCTTTTTGAGAAACTGAAATTGCAAAAATATTTCAGGCCTGGGACGGAAGAGTTAAGCTGGCAATTGCATTTCCATAACAGTTTTCGGCCGATTCAATTGGGAGTTACTGGTCCATCCCATCCCAAAAGGCTAGCGCAAGAGGGGAAGCATCGATTGCGTCTGACAATTATTGTTTATGCCTTCTACTTTTCCCTGCTACACGCATACACATCTACATCTCTCTTCATCAGCTGACTTGCATGAGATCACAGTCTTGACGTGTTGATTAAAAGAATGGGCATCTTTCAGAAGACGAGCTTGGTTGAGATTCTGATGAGAAGAGGAAGAAAAAGAAAGTATTTTGGCGAGGCAACTGTGAAGTTTTAGCCAATCCGGAGAGGAAGCTTAAAATTTGCTACTACAACGTCTCAATGGCGTCCCAACCAAAACCTGGCACGAATCTTACGATCATAATTAATGATTAGACAAGGGGTTGGACATGAATTGCACCGGTTTCACCTATCCTTAGTGCGACCTGGTTATTTTGCTTTACAATTCGTTCCACTTGTGATTCAGATTTTCAGTCTGTCAGATAACACGGAAGCGCAAGATTCTTGCAGCACTCGAAATCGCGCTAGCAGCTCATAATTTGGCCTTCATGTATGAACATCTGGAAATTTGGAACCCATGAATTTGCAGTACTCTCCCTCTCCTTAAAGGGAAAAAAAGGTCATGGCATTCATTCTTTCTGATCACATGGAAGCGTAGAATTCTCGCGGTGCTAGAAATTGCACTAGCAGCTCATAATTTGGCCTTCATGTGTACAACCTGTAAATTCAGAACCAACGAATTCGCAGTAGTCTCATTATCTTTACAGGAAATTAACGGGAAAAAAAAGGCAAGATGCAACTTGCATTTGCTCGAATAATGATGTCATGTCATCCAAGACCTGCATTTTTTTGGGCTCTTTCATGAGCTTGGAAATACACATCATGAATGAATAAGTAAAAAGAAAAATAATTATAAACATTGACACGACCTGTCCCACTAATGCTCTCATGATCTCATCAATAATGCCATAAAAATATAAGCTAGAACCAGCCTGCCTGAGGCCTACATTGTCCAGCGCCTGCCTATATAACAGGCGCGCACGTCCCAGCAGGCAGACAGCTGCAAGAAGCTCACGCCAGCAAGCCTCTCCTCCTCCTCTTCTTCCTCCTGATTGCTAGTACTACACCATCGCAAGATGCTGCTGCTACGAGCAGCGACGCCGTTCGCCTACGCGAAGGTCGACAAGGTCGACGCCGACGAGGCGCGGCACCGGAAGGCGCAGTTCCTGATTCACAAGGTGCTGGAGGAGTCGAGCAGTGTGACGGCGAGGAGGAGGCCGGCATTGGCGAGGGGGGCGTGCAGGGTGAAGGCGAGGATCGGCTTCCGACTGAAGAGGTTCAGGCTCGCCGTCCGGAGCATCAGGCTGCGCGTCTACCGGAGCGTGCAGAAGCATCTCAGGAACCTGAGGAGGCTCATGCATGGGGGGGAGGAGCCCGAGTCTCCTTGAATCTTCATTTTCTTCTGAAAAGAATCCTCGTGTTTCGAGCTGCCTTTTTTTTAATTGAAACAGTGGGAGAGGATCCTACTTTCGAGCTGCCTTCGATCGATCTTTGGTGTTGTGTGAAACTGTGAATAAAAGCAATGGCTAATAACATCTGCGCTTTGCTGAAAAGTATGTGAATGGAGCAGAAGCAATACTCCTGTTCACAGTGTTCAGGCTTATGTTTATGCCTTCTTTTCTCTGAAATCCCCCCGCCTTGTTAGTTCTGGCACTAACAGTTGATGAATCTTCAGTTATGTGTGTGCAGTATGGTTTGTTCATCCATGTTGATTGAGACTAGGATTGGCATGATCTGTGGATACTCTCATTGGCTTGCTAGTTAGTATTCCTTTTGTGCAATTCTGACTCTTTACTTCAGTGATAACTTCTGAATCTTATGTTTCAAAAGTAAATTCTGAATCTTTACTTATTGCTTCTTTTTTTGGAAGTTCTCTGAACTAAACAATTCACGATTAGCTTACCTACTACCTAGTGGATAGGACATGTGTGCTGTGCAAAACAAAAGAGTGTGATCAAGAAACAAAAGGTGTCCCATTGTTTATGGTGGATGAGAAAGTAGATTTGGGGTCTAACTCATGCTGCCGTTTTGTCCTTAGATAGCTGACCATACATTTAGAAAATTGAAACTAAGCAACCCGTGCCTCGATCACGGACAACTACTAATAATGATCTGATCGCATCAGCTACAGAAGGAAAATAGAGAATGTACGAAAAGCCATCGAAAAGTTTGAAGTCCGAATTGTTTTCAAAAAACACGTTTGAAGGCTGAATAAAAAGTTTTACTTGAACATCTTTCTATTTTAAAGAACAAATGAATTGAATATCTATAGGATCGAATACTGCAATCAGAGTTGGGGAGTGAATGATTATTGCCGCTTTCTGGAGTCTCTTAGCGGTCGGTGATGATTTCAACCGCTGGTGCTCAACCTTCCGATCGATCGCTCAGTGCACGATCGCTTGATCGATTGTTCTATTCAACTGCTCGCTCAGCTTTGCCCGTCGTCATAAGATCCAATCCACCTGCGATCACCGATACTCTTCAAGCAAACCATGAATCAGATTGATTCAAGACAATCTTTATTGCTGGTTTTCCTTAGATTTACAAAGTATCCTCACAAGCACTCCTAAAAATCCTAGCCAGAAATTAAAACCTCCTCAATCTCTGCCAAAACTTTCTAAAGCCTTGTATTAACCCTTAGTCTCTTCCTGCTTTTATAAGCTAACGCCCCAAACGTATCCTCATCAAACACGAACACGAAATCCTATCTCTTCCGAAAATCAAAGGACTCGAAACCCTTTCTAACACGGGTTTTCAGTATCTCTAAAAATTCCAAGTTACGGACTCCTTCCATAACTTCTCCAATCTCATCACGTGATGAAACCTCTAGGACAGTACCTTCTGTATATTCATCATACATCATCAACCTCACATGTCGAAGCCTCCAGGGCCGCATCTCCCGTAGGTTCTTCACGTATCACTACTTTTGATCTCCACATGCTCCAGCGTGAACCCGATTACCTCGTGAGATCCTCGACTGCCTGAACCTCAGATTTCTCCATTCTAGTGCCGGCCCTCCTCGTCATCGGCCATAATCATCTCTACACCAACCTGCATATGCAAAGACCAAAGAATGTTTTTCCCGGTACAAGTTCTTCACAACTTGACTGATATTAGTCCACACACATAAACCCAACTAGGTCATCCACGACCACACTTTCCATGCCCTCTAGAAAAATCAAGTTCTGACCACTTAGTATGACCGGTATGACGGCCAAGCACAGACCGGTCAGATCGCTATCTCAACGAGTACTCAAAAATCACAAGTACTCAGGAATTATTACCACTTAGAATACTCGCAAATTACAAGCATTGTAGCGATCCCAGTCTACGACTACCGACCATCAATCAGTCATTGTACCATCGATTACCGAGTACCGACCAGATACTGTAGCACAAACTACCATCAACAAGTACTATAGCACCGACCACCAAGTACCGACAGGTACTGTAGCAACGACCACCGATCGGTTACTATCACTTTTGACCGGTTCACAGAAGCTCATGACCCCAACCATCCTAGTCAAAGCCTGCTGACTACCGACCATAGTTCATTGTATCTTGCGACCAGTTCACTATGTCATTACCAGTTTCTCTTAGCTTACAACCGGGTTGTCCGAAATCTTTGGCTTCTCTAAAAACTCCAAACCAAGGTCGCTGCACCGTAGTCGTTCATCTATAGTTGTTCTGTCGTGATCGAAATTCTGTGGTCAACCTATTATGGTCATCTGCTGTGGTCAACTTACCGTAGTCAATTGCCGTGATTGATGCCTGCCGACCAAACCTGCTATCCTGAAAACTCCAACAACAATAACACATCGATCAGAACTTTCACAAACGCAAATTCCAAAGAAACCTAAATGTCAATTATTTATCATCACTCATTGCACGATAATCACATGGTCTAATAACATCCTTTGGAGACTGTAACCTGACCGCATCAACTACAGAAGGAAAATAGACTAGTAGAGACAGCACTAAAAGCCATCATCGAAAAGTTTGAAGGCTGAATGAGAACATCTTTAAAAACGAGCGTTTGAACAGAGCAATTCAAAGAAACAAATGCTTGAATTGAAATCATAAGCTTGAGTTGAAGTTGACCACATTGTTGACAAATGGCATCAGGATGTCAAATTTACTCACAGACTTGTCATTCTCATGCAGAATTGGTTAAGCCAAGTGACATCAGAGGCGTCTTCCAGCATTAAACAAAAGTGATCACCTACTCACAAACCGCCATCAAAGGTCAACATTACCAAGAAAAGATTGGTAATTGCTTGTCAAATCAAAGAACTTTCTTTCTTTCATTCATTATTATTTTTTTTTGTGTGGAGAAAGCAGCCAGGTTTCCATAAACAAAACAATCCTAACTTGGACCACATTTCTCATGGCGCAGCACGTTCTCATGCTGCAAAACCATATGATACATCTCTAGTAGTTTGATCAGATGACATCAAGGATCGGCAGCCTTGAGGGCGTGCATTGTGGCATAGATAATTGTTGGCGATCATTTTGACCTCCACGCTACGCCGTCTTCGGTCTTCATCACGCACGCTCTTGTGAGCGGGTCTTCCGGTTGCCAAGTCTTCTGGCTGCCCGCACTTGTAGTTAGATCGTGTACCAGTCGCTGGTTTATCTATAGCGTATGTTGTAATTCTCCTGGCCTATATAAGGCATGTACGTACAGCAATACGGATTGATTGCTTTCTCCCAAATTGCATCCGTTTTTTACGCCCACCCTTCCTCTGTTTCTTCTTCTTCTTTGCCATGAGCGACACAACTCAAGCTGTGCACAACGCCACCGTTGCAGCCATGACCAGCAGCTCCATCAGCCACGACACCTCTACCTCTTCCTCCTCCTCGACGGCTCCGCCGGCACCGCTCACCCAGGCGATCTACAGCGTCAACATCAAATCGCTCATCCCCTACACCTTATCTATGGAATCCACCAACTACCGTAAGTGGAAGAATATTTTTCTTCTCATCCTCGGGTGATTCAATCTGCGCTCGCATATTGAAGACGGCAATCCCCATCACGATGACCCCGAGTGGGTCAAGGAGAACCTGCAGGTCCTCATGTGGCTCTATGCCACGATCAGCGAAGACCTCACCGACATGGTGATGGCAGACAATCCCACAGCCTTCTGCGTGTGGGACAAACTTCGTGCTTTCTTCAGCGACAACAAGCCATCACGCGCCGTCCATCTTGAAGCTGAGTTCCACAGCATCAGTCAAGGTGATCTCTCCATCGCGCCCTCGCCACAAGTCAAGACACCGCGACGCATTGGTGATCGTGATCAACCTGTCGGCGATCGTGCACTGGTACATCAGTTAATTCGTGGCCTTAACCCCAAGTTTCATGTTCTTAAGAGTCTTCGGCCAGTGCTTCCGACGTTCCCCACGTTTCTACAAGCACGGAACTATCTGCTAGTTGAGGAGCGGTCCAAGGCCACCGAGAGCTCCTCTAGCTCGACACGCTCTCGCCGCTCCACGATCGCCGCCTTCCAACGACACTCCAACATCGCGCCGACAACACGGATCACGGCTCCTCGGCAACAATTATAGCGGCGGCGGTGGTGGCGTGGCGGGCGCGCGCCGCGCCGCGCGCGGTGGCCGCAATGGTGGTGGACGAGGTCGTCAACAGCAGCAACAGCAGATGTCGCCCCCTCCATGGATGGCGTCATGTCCGCCATGGGCGGCCCCTTGGGCCAGCAACTGGCGCTCTCCTTGGACCGGCGCCGCAGGACCTGGCGTCCTTGGCCGCCCTCCGGCTCCGGCCGGCCAGGCCTACCCCATGTTGCAGCACTCTACTACACCGGCGCCGCTGCAAACTTCATCGTGGGATACCAATGGACTAATTCAGGCCCTCCACGCCATGTCTCTCCAACAGCAATCCAATGGTGGTGATTGGTACATGGACACCGGCGCATCCTCTCACATGACGGGCGATTCTGGTAACATTCCCTTGTATTGTCCTTCATTATTGCATAACTCCTCTCATGTTATTGTTGGCAATGGGGCATCTTTACCAATCCATGGCACAGGCACTGCTACTCTACACACACCCACTGCTTCTTTTCTTTTATCCAATGTTTTGCATACTCCTCGCCTTGTCAAAAATTTAATTTCTGTGCGCAAATTTACTCGTGACAATGCCTGTTCTATTGAGTTTGATCCGCATGGTTTTTCTGTGAAGGATCTTCGCAGCAGGACCGAACTCATGAGGTCCAATAGTGGCGGGGATCTCTATCCCTTTCACAACATATCACAGGCCTCCTCCCACATGAGTCTTCTGGCATCCACAACATCAGCCCTGCTATGGCATCGGCGCCTTGGACATCTCGGCAATGCTTCCTTAGATCATTTGCTTTCTACTTTTCCTTTCAAATGTACCAATAAAAAGAGTGACGCCTCTCTTTGTGATGCTTGTCAGAAGGGGAAGCATGTGCGGCTCCCCTTCTCCACCTCTTCTTCTGTCACTTATTTCCCCTTTCAAATAATCCACTGTGACCTCTGGACGTCACCCATTGTAAGCTTTACCGGTTATAAATATTATCTCATCATTGTGGATGATTTTAGTCACTACATGTGGACTTATCCCTTACGCGCCAAAGCTGATGCATACACTGTTCTTCCCAATTTTTACCGCATGATTCTCAACCAATTTCATATCTCTATACAGGCCATCCAATGTGACAATGGGAGAGAGTTTGCTAATACACCTTTGCGTACCTTCTGTGCTGATCACGGCATTGTTTTTCGTTTTTCCTGCCCTCATTCTTCTCCTCAAAATGGAAAAGCTGAACGAGCCATTAGAACTACGAATGATGTCCTTCGCACTCTCCTCTTCCAAGCCGAGATGCCTTCTAGCTATTGGGTGGAGGCCCTGCACACAGCCACATATCTCCTTAACCGCCGTCCATGTAAGCCTCTTCGATTTAACACGCCATATGCCACTCTTTTTCGACAACAACCAGCCTATGGCCACCTTCGAACTTTTGGTTGCTTATGTTATCCTAATTTAGCTGCCACCACCCCGCACAAGTTGTCTCCTCGATCTACACCATGTTTATTTCTTTGGTATCCTTCTGAACACAAGGGTTACAGGTGCATGGATCTCGCCACTAAGAAAATCATAATCTCTCGGCATGTGCAATTTGATGAATCCTGTTTTCCCATGGCCAAGCTGCAGACTTCTTCTCACCATGATAGCACAGTTCACCACTCACCTGCTCCCGATGCATCAGCATGCGATCTGGAACCGATCCTTCTCCGCTCTTGTGCGCACGAACCTCGCCCATCTCCACCCACTGCTGATTCCACGACACAGCCCCTGCACATGGCCTCACCCTCGCATCCTGCTGCTACACATTCTCCGACTGTGCCCGTTCCTCCAGAACATCCCCCAACACCTACACGCCACACCATGATGACCAGGTCTAAGCATGGAATTTTTCAACCCAAGAAAATTTTCAACCTTTCCTCTACCACCACTGTCGTTTCTCCTATTCCCTCTAATTACCGTTCTGCACTCAAGGACCCCAATTGGTACAATGCCATGTTAGAGGAGTATAATGCTTTAATGAAGAACAATACTTGGTGTCTTGTTTCTCGTCCCGCAGGTGTCAACGTGGTTACCGGGAAGTGGATCTTTCGGCACAAGTATAATTCGGATGGCTCCTTTGCCCGCTACAAAGCACGCTGGGTGGTGCGAGGATTCACACAACAGCATGGTGTTGATTTTGGTGACACTTTTAGTCCAGTTATCAAGCCAACCACTATTCGAGCTGTTCTGAGTATTGCCACTTCCTTCTTCTGGCCAATACATCAAATGGATGTCAAAAATGCGTTTTGCATGGTCACCTAGTGAAACAAATATACTCCCAACAGCCTACGGATTTCTTGATGCGTCTCGGCCGATTTTGTGTGCAAGCTGAACAAATCCTTATATGGTTTAAAGCAAGCTCCACGAACTTGGTTTCGAGGTTCAAGCAATTCTGCTCGACTTGGTTTTCATGCTTCTAAGTCGGACAACTCCTCTTCATTCTTCGCGATGGGAAGCACATAGCATATCTTCTCCTTTATGTCGATGACATTATTTTGATTGCTAGTTCAGCGGCACTTTGCAAACACATTATGGACAGACTTCATGGTGAGTTTGCTATGTCCGATCTTGGCCCATCGCAACATTTCCTTGGCATTTCATTACGTGAATGCATCCGCCTCTTCTTGTCCCAAGCTCAATATGCTCTTGACATTCTAGACCGGGCAAACATGCTGAATTGCAACCCCTGTCACACCCCAATAGACACAAAAGCAAAGTTATCAGGCCAAGTTGGTCAGCCAGTCTCCAATCCAACTGAATACAAGAGCTTAGCAGGTGCTCTCCAATATCTGACACTCACACGTCCAGATTTGAGCTATGCTGTCCAACAACTTTGCTTATTCATGCATGATCCCAGAGAACCTCACCTGCAACTGCTCAAACGTGTTCTGCGTTATGTCCGTGGCACTATCGACTATGGTCTTCAGCTCTACAAAAGCTCCCATAGGGATATTGTTGCTTATAGCGATTCCGATTGGGCCGGATGTCCCGACACCCGGCGCTCTACTTCTGGGTTTTGTGTATTCCTTGGAGATAATCTCATTTCATGGTCGTCCAAACGACAAACAACTGTTTCTCGATCAAGTTCAGAAGCTGAATATCGTGGAGTTGCCAATGCAGTTGCAGAAGCTTGTTGGGTGCGCCAGCTTCTTCAAGAATTACATCAGCCGCCAAGTCGGACATCAATTGTGTACTGCGACAACATAAGTGCTGTATATCTCTCATCCAATCCAGTGCAACATCAACGGACAAAACACATTGAAATCGATCTTCACTTTGTGCGTGACAAGGTATCTCTCGGTGAGATCAAGGTGCTTCATGTTCCATCTGCACTTCAGTTTGCTGATATATTCACCAAGGGTCTACCGGCACCGATTTTTGGAGAATTTCGTCACAGCCTGCACATCGTTCCGAGTCCAGACTGAGGGGGGCTGTTGGCGATCATTTTGGCCTCCACGCTGCGCCATCTTCGGTCTTCATCACGCACGCTCTTGTGAGCGGGTCTTCCGGTTGCCAAGTCTTTTGGCTGTCCGCACTTGTAGTTAGATCGTGTACCAGTCGCTGGTTTATCTGTAGCGTATGTTGTAATTCTCTTGGCCTATATAAGGCATGTACGTACAGCAATACAGATTGATTGCTTTCTCCCAAATTGCAATAATCAATCAAGTAAAGAAGGCAAGCGGCATTGGCATCGCATCAAGCATGGAACGCATGCCAGCCACAATCAGTCAACCGTCAAACCTATGGACACCCAATAAAGGTACATTAACGTCTTTGTTTAATCTCTAGTTGGTTCACCTATTGTAGGTATGAGTAGCTAATTGCTGCAAATACAACATGTAACTTTATACAAAATAAAGATAAGTTCTAATCATATAAATATGAAACATAATCCAGAACTTTTTAGAATGTGTCCCACTCCCACATAAGTGATTACATGATATGTATTGTCAATATAGTAGAACATCAAGCAAAAAATAGAACATCCGCGCTCTGTTTTTCCTTCTTTTTTTCTTTTTGAGAGGAAGCCGAAAGCTTTCATTACTTTGGAATTGTGTGGAAGTACAATCTAATCGAATGCTAGACGACAGGAAACTCGGACTCATACTGTATTGTGTATGTGTTTAGGTGGATATAGTATGTAATGGAGTAGAAGCGGTGCTCCCGTTCAGGCTTACATTTCTGCCTTCTGGAATCCTGCTCTAGTGCTCTGTTAGTTCTGTCAAGAAGATCCAAAAAGCAACTGATGAATGTTTCCTCGTCAGCATCATGGATTGCCTCACCTATGTTGATCTGGGGTAGGACTGAGGGCCTATTCTTTTCCGCTGCGGCTTATGGCTTTTGGCTGACATTTTTGAATTTTGGCTATTTACGGTACAGATTACGGAGAGACAGATACTCACTTGCGATTTTGGTTGGTACAGATATTGGGCTTTTAACGTGTAGATCGTTTAACTTGTAGACCCCGTCTTGAGAAAATACTCCGTTTGAAAGTTAGATACTGTAACAAAAATCAAAAGCCGCCAGCTTTTAAGATAAAGAACATGCCCTGAGACTTGCAGAATCTATGGAAACTCCCATTGTCTTGCTTATTGTTTCTTGTGTGCAACTCTAAATCTTACTCCACTGATAAGTTCAGAGTCTTTGAGTGTTCCAAAATAAGCACCGAATCTTTCCTTTCTATTTTCTTCCGAAATGTAGGATAGAATACTGCAATCATAGGGGGTGAAGGATTGCCTCCGCCTTTTGGAATCTCCTAGTGGTTGGTGAAGGTTTCGACCGCTCGGTGCTCGATTGCTCAATCGATCGCTCAGTGTTTATCCACTCGATTGACCACTCAGCGTTCAACTGCTCGCTTAACTTTGATCTTCGACCGGTTTATACGTACTCGAAATCTTCAATACCAAAAGTTGAACCTCTCGAATACCTTTGCATGTCGTTTGAAGCGTCAATCCAAATGCAATCACCAGCAACTTTTTGAGCAAATCAAGAACTAAATTAATTCAAGATTATGTTTATTACTGGATTTTCATGGATTTACAAAATACTCTCACAAGCACCCCCTAAAAGCTCTAACCAGAAACTAAAGCCTCTTCTCAAGTCTCTCTACCAAAAATCTTCTCAAAAGTCTTGCGTTAATCCTTAGTTTCTCCTTACTTTTATAGGCTAACGCCTCAAACATGTCCTCATCAAACATGAATACGAAATTATATTTTTTTCCGAAAATTAAGAGACCCAAAACCCTTCCAAATACGAAATTTTCATAATCTCTAAATCTTCCAAGTTATAGACTCTATTCGTTCCGAAAATCAAAGGATCTGAAATCCTTTCAAACACGGATTTTACACAATCTCTAAATCTTCCCTGTTATGGACTTCTTCCACAACTCCTAACTCATGATGTATCAAAAACTTCAGGACCACACCTCCTGTAGCTTCTCCACGTATCATCCACCTCGTGTCGAAGCATTCAGGACAGCATCACCCGTAGCTTCTCCACGTATTATCAATCTTTGATCTCCACATGCTCCAGTGTGAGCCCAACTACCTTGTGACATCCTCGACCATCTAGACCAAGGATTTTCCAATACTAGTCACGGTCCTCCTCATCACCAACTATAACTGTCTCCACGCCCAACCTGCACATGCAAAGACTAAAGAACATTTCCCCAGAACAAGTTCTCCTAACTTGACCGACATGAGTCCACACACGCAAACCACACTCTTAACCACCAGTAACTACAAACCAAATCATCTACACACCACCAATTCCACGCTCTGCAAGAATCAACTTCAGACCACTCAATACGACCGGTATGACCGCCATGCATAGGTTGGTCAGACCGTTGGCTCAACAAGTACTCGAAAATCACAAGTATTGTAACACTCAAAGCCTACAAGCTTACGGCAACCGATTGCAAAAGTCTACGACTACTGACCATCAAAGTTTATGACTACCAACCGCAAAGTCTACGATTACCGACCGCAAAGTCTACAACTACCGATCACAAAGTCTTCAGGTACCGATCACCGACCAGGTACTGTATCACCGACTACTGAGTACCGATCAGGTATTGTAGCTTACGACTACCTACCGGTACTGTAGCTTTCAAGTATCAACCAGTTACTATTCTACGACTATTGGCAAAGCACTGTAGCTTACAACTACCTACCGGTACTGTAGCTTCCAAGTATCGACCAGTTACTGTTCTGCAACTATTGGCAAAGCACTGTAGCTACGATTATCGACAAGGTACTGTAGCTATGACTGGTTCACTGTTGTTTATGACCGGTTCATTGTTGCATATGACTGGTTCGCTGTTGCTTACGACCAGTTCACTGATTGAGGTCGAAGCCTACTGACTGCTGACCGTAGTGCACATCTCTAACTACCGATCGTGGTCGTTGTGCCATGCTCAACCTGCTGTAGTCATTCTGCCACTGTCGAAATGTCGTGATCATTCTGTTGTGGTCGAAATGCCGTGATCGTTCTGCCATGATCGAAATACCGTGGTCGAAGCCTGCCGTGATCAAAATACCATGGTTGAAGCTTGCCGTGGTCGAAATCTGCCGATCGCCAACCATGATCGACTGAAATTTTTACAAACGTAAATTTCAATACAACCTAAAAATTAATTATTCATCCTCACTGTATTCACGACCTCCACATAGCCTAACACAGAAGATCCCTAAACAAAGCAAGCAGCAAATAATCACAACCAGCTTAGCAATTACCTACTACCTAGTGGATGGTACATGCGCCCTGTGCAGCATCAACTACAGATTGAAAATAAAGAGACGGTGTAATTAGCAAAAATATCAAATCGGCCGTTAAGATTCATTTAGAAGAAAAAATGTCAACATGCTTACGAAAGACGAAAAGTTTGAAAGCTGAGGTGAACACTGAACTTGAAAGAACAACAGTTGGAGTTGAACACTGTTGACAAATGGCATCAAGATGTCAAAAGTTTATTCACAGACTAGTCATTCTCACGCAGAACCGGTTCGAGTCAGATCAGATGACATCAGAGGCGTCTTCCAGCAACAAACAAAATGACCACCGAATCCCAAATTTCCATATGTCTCACAAGTCGGCATTTTTCGAGGGGAAAAAAATTGGCGAATGCTTTGCTTGTCAAAGCAGAGAGCTTCCTTAAAACAAAACAACCCAAGCTTGAGAAATTTTCCATGGTGCATGATTGCACGGTTGAGAAGCTTCCATTGTGAAAAAGGAAAACACATGTTGACCATTTGGGCCTTTTTTTTAGTAGTGTATGACTGAAAAGCACTGTAGTTAGCTGAAAAACACTGTAGCTGACAGATGTTTATTTAGCATAATTAAATTTAAAAAAATATATAATATAAAAAAATATGTTAGCCCATTACGTATAATACAAACAAATACAGGGAAAAAGAACCGGCAAAAAAGCTCAATAAAAAGATAAATGTTCAAAAAAAACAAAATTTATGAATAATAAAAAATAAACTAAAAACTAGAAGCTAAAACTCTTTTGATCAATCTTATGCATGCATGTATGCCTAGCGCTGGCAGTTGGGTGATCGGGTGACACAGGGCGTGCAGCCTGACGCTGGTTTGGCATGCGCTTGACGTGAATGGAGATGCATGGAAGGCGCATGAAGCATGGGAGGGCGTGCGTCGACATCGAAGTTGGATGATGACTCATGCGAATTAAACTGATTTCTATGAAACTCTTGTTGATTTTCTATTAATTTCATAGGGAACTGAATAAGGACATGCTTGGAACAAATAAATCTTGCAGAAATTTCAATTGAAACAATTTATTTTTTCACATGAGCCCGAAAGTTGCGAACGTCATCTGTTCTTTTCTGCCGTGATTTATAATTTTTTGTTATAGTACAAACACTCGCATAAACGAAACGAAAACCGATAAATCACTACTAAAAATCTATCCCAATAGAAATAACGATATACAAATAATTATATTTATTTATTTAAAAAAATCATAAACCATAGAACCTATGCTGAACAGCGTAGGCCTGACTAACCGGAATCCAAAAGGAACTTCCAAACGTGGCGGAAACCGACACAACGCCCGGGGCCCAACCCGGCCCATAAAACACCCGTCCCACGCTTTTCGCCGCCGCCTCCCTCTCTCCACGCATCGAAACCCCAAACCCTCTCCTCTCTCCTTGGTTTTTAGGGTTTCGCCTCCGCATCCCCCGCCGCCGCAACCGCAACCGCGTTACCGGGAACGCGAAGCGATGCAACCGCCGATGAACGGGCAGCACGCTCCCCCGCCGCAGGTCCCCGGGGCGCCGCCTCAGCAGCAGCAGGCCCCACCGCCGCAGTTCTACCAGGCGCCGCCGCAGTACTACCAGCCGGGGCCCCCGCACGCGCCGCCGCCAGCGATGTGGGGCCAGCCGCAGCAGCAGCTGCCTCCGCAGTACGCGCCCCAACCACCGCAGCAGTACGCGCCTCCGCCCCCTCACCAGTACGCGCCTCCGCCGCCGCAGTACGGGGCGCAGATGGCGGGCGGGCCCGCGCCCGGAGGAGACGAGATCAGGTCCCTGTGGATCGGAGATCTCCCATACTGGATGGATGAGACCCACCTCTTCAACGCCTTTGCGCCCATGGGGCAGCAGGTCTCGCTCTCTCTCTCTCTCTCTCTCGATCTCGATCTCGATCTCGATCTCGATCTTGATCTCTATCTCGATCTCGGGTTATGGCGTTACAAATTTACAATTCCGAGTGTCGTGATATTCTTATCTAATCTTTCTGCTCTAGCTTCGGATGCTATAGATGCTTGCTATCCTTTTTTGACATGTTATCCACTTTAGGAAGTGAGCTTTGAGGGGCTAGCGAAGGCTAGCAGTAGTTATTGTGCTATTTTAATCAGTATGTTAGGGCTAGAAGCAAGGTTATCGTTAGAAGCAACAGATACTGCTGCTAGGTTGATGTAGTTTACCTCTTTAACTATTACCGATTGATGTCACCTGATACAATCAACAGGTTCGTTGCCAGTAGGGCCATGATGTGTTATCAGATAAATGTGCTGTATGAAGACATGTTTAAGGTGGAGTTTTAAATGTGATAGCATGCCCTGAATGTGAAATCAATGCTTCTTTCTATTGATTTTGTTTCCATGCTATAAATGGGGGATTGATAGTATAGTGTTGGACAGGTCGTTGTGAGAGTTAAATTCAATGACATAAGCTGGTGATATTGGTAGCTTCATTTATGTTTTGGCCTTTTTCTGCATTCCTAATCATTGATTTTTGCAACCCTCGAGGTGCGATCTCTGGATTAAATTCTGCATGTTTTTCTAATTATTTCAGTTGATTTTTTGTGCTTGTTGTCTTGCTGGAAAACATAATAATTGAATGCCCTGCCTGTTATACAAGTATTTTGTGTATGGGTGTTAATACTTTCAAGAAATTGCAGGTGGCCTCAGTGAAAATTATCCGCAACAAGCAGAGTGGGCAATCTGAGGGCTATGGTTTCATTGAATTTCACTCTCGAGCTGCTGCAGAATATGCTCTGATGAACTTTAATGGGCAGACGATGCCTAATGTTGCCCTAGCTTTTAAGCTAAACTGGGCTTCTTGTAGCGCTGGTGATAGGCGTGGAGATGATGGATCTGATCACACAATATTTGTTGGTGATTTGGCTGCTGATGTTACTGACTCCATGTTGCAAGAGATATTCAAAGCCAACTATCCTTCAGTTAGAGGAGCCAAAGTTGTTACCGACAAGGTCACTGGACGCCCCAAAGGATATGGTTTTGTACGTTTTGGAGATGTAAATGAGCAGACACGTGCTATGACTGAGATGAATGGAGTGATGTTGTCTACAAGGCAAATGAGGATTGGGCCTGCAGCTAACAAGAAGAATATGGGCACTCAGCAGACATATTCGACTAATGGTACACCACTTGGGAAATATTGCCCTGTAAATTATTAATTCCTTTTCTGTTGTTTCACCACTTGCTTATATAGAATCTTGCAGGAGATGCTGATTGTTAGAACCTCTATGGGTGCATCATGTTGAATACCAAGTCAACTTACTTAAATATGCTGATTGTTCCCTGTTTGCTTGCTTGGATGAGTGTGTTTTGTTATCACATGTTTTCTTTCTAGTCAATTTACTTCAGGGTAGCTGGCATTGCTTCTGTTGCTGTAAACAGACATTTCCTTCCTGCTCTTTCCTTTCTAAGATTGGGACAAATAAACACAACTAAGTAATGATAAAGCTAAACAAAATTCCTGTTTCTCAAAGCAGGATGCCATGCCATCTTCATTTAGGGCCTGGAAATGTCTTCAGCTGAGATGCATGTCTCCTGTAATCCGTGGCCTCGGTTAGGTCAGTGTTTTAATTTTGCGAGAATTTGGTTCTCAAGTGCTTTAGGGAGCAATTATGCTACCTATCTGTTCTCACTTTCTGCCACTACATCGTTGAGATAGCTACATTCTTTGAAGCTTTCTAGCTGTCATTTTCTAGTACTTTCAGTTCTAGCTTTAATGATCTTTTTCAGGTTTAGTCCTCTATCTAGACTTCCCACATAGTCTGCATCATATCTTAAATGTTCTTTTGTCCCCTTCAACCTTTCATTCCTTATATCTGCACTTAGTGTCACCTGTAGCTCATTTGTTTACTCCAAATTATTCCATGGTGCAGATTCCATTTGTTTTTATCTTTCATTAGTCCGCCTTGAATATGCTTTCACATTTGTGCATATTTGTTATCTGTTTCATATTTTTGCTTTCTAGATTCTATTTAAATAATCTTGCAGACCAAGTGGTAGCCATCCTCTTAAACATTTTCGAGATGGACAAGGTTTAGGTTTGGGACAGATGGGCACGAAATAGGGTAAAATTTATTTTTGGTAGATTAAAAAAATATAGTGTTTGCTGAACTAGCTTCGACATGATGTGAATATTATATTTTATGCCTGTTACAAGTTGCAATGCAAGGGGTAATTCCAGTTCATAAGTAATATGCACATTTGCTGCAAAATAGGTGGGGTGATCTAGAGTTCCAGGTTATATCATATTGATAATGCTAATTTGTCATGCTGACAACCATGCTCCTACACTTCAGTTTCTCCCGTTGCAGAGCCAGGCTGATGCGTGCAGTGATCCTATTACATCTGAAGCAAGGATGCTTGTATTCTTTCACCAGCCTCTCTTAATGGACAACCTTTGCATTGTTTGATGATTGATTCATTGTTATCAGATAACAGCATTTGCATGTATTTTACTATCAAGGTTACTTAGGATATACTTTTATCGGTTTATTGCTAACAGTGTATAGGTTTTCAGTGGCCTGTGCTCTTTTGGGTGTGAATACCCAACCAAGTTTGCCAGCTTTGGTTCTGGCATCCTGGTTTTGCATGTTGTTACTATGGTGATTCTTTCTGTAAGTTAATGTTGTCTGTGTGTTATTTTATTGCAGCAGTGTACCAGAGCTCTCAAGGAAATGATTCGGAGAATGATCCCAATAATACAACAGTGAGTAACTTGTTAATTGTTCAAATTCCAAGAGTTGCTGTAGTCTTATTTTTCATGCTTGTGCAATAGGTCTTTGTGGGTGGGTTAGATTCCAATGTAGATGAGGACTATCTAAGGCAAGTTTTTACTCAATACGGTGAAATTGGTTATGTGAAGATACCTGTAGGCAAGCATTGTGGATTTGTCCAATTTACCAGCAGGTTAAGAAAATCTTCAGGCTCGTTTGCTAATTATTTTTACCTGATATCTGTGACCTAATTCTTGTTGCTCACTTGACATTGCTGTACTTTCAGGTCATCTGCTGAGGAAGCCATCCGTATGCTGAATGGGTCTCAAATTGGTGCGAAGAATGTTCGCCTTTCATGGGGCCGTAGTCCTCAAAACAAACAGGTAATTCTACACAAATTCAAATTGTCAGCTGTTAATATTCACTGCAGTACGTAGACTTAACTCAAAATCATCCTTTCAGCCTCCCCAGCAGGATGCCAACCAGTGGAATGGCAACAACTACTATGGATACCAACAGGGTTATGATGCTTACTATAATGCGCCCAATGCACAAGATCCTAACATGCAAAACTACTATGGATACACTGGTTATGGCAATTATGAGCAGCAGCAGCAGCAGCCACCGCAACATCAGCAGCAACCACAACAGCAGCCACCGCAACAACCCCCACAGCAGCCACCGCAACAACCCCCACAGCAGGTAAGACATTGACATCCCACTTTTTTCTCATGTTCAACCAGGCAAATAAGCATAGATGTAAATCCGTGTCCTAAACTGTAACCTGTCAATTGAAATTTGGTGAAGATGGTCGAAAGTGGTTTTCAGTATTTTTCACAAGTTGGTATGCTGACTTGTTTTCAGCTGATGATTAACTTTAGCTACCTTACATTCTGCAGTGACCATCGAGGTGATGATTATCTATGTGGCTTCAGAGCGCAACCAGACTATCAGGGGGCAGAGTGTTTTCGTATATAGGTCCTGTAGTTGACGTGGTTGCGCTTGTTCTTAGACGACTCTTATCTAGTAGTTTGATGGTAGTCCCAACGTTTTCTTTTGTGCTTCTCGGGATGTTGAATTATCAAACGTTGTCGTGATTTGAGTTATTGGGATTAATGTTATCCTTGGATCATCGGTGTGGTTTTTGCGTTTAGTCTTTTGCTCTGGTACTACTGCTTGAGTTATTGTGGTTAATGTCGAATCCTCCTATAAAGAGCCGTTGTGATATCCTGTGTGGTGTGATAGCCATCCGACCTTCGATTGTATTACAGGTGTAATGGAATTTTGGGTTTTCGGTTTATATTGAGTACTTGGCTATTCAGCGGTACAGCCTTAGGCAGCCACAACAATGTTTTCTTCTTGCAAGTGTTTGGCTCATAGACATTTTCCAGATCATTTGGTTAATACTTATTTCGGTAACAAAAGTACTGATTTGGAGATTGACGTGATTTCTGAAGTCACTAATTTTTATAATAGAATTCATGCTTTCTGAAAGCTCTTTTTGAGAATCTAAATATTGAAAAAGACACCGACTAATCTAAATATTGAAAAAGACACCGACTAACTGGACGGTCTGATAGTACGGTGGTCTTATGTTGGACGTGTCAAAGGTAGCCATAGCCTGTGACGTCTGATTAAAAGCGTGGAAAGCTAGTTCCAACTGTTCCGGTTACTCCGTAAGCGGAGGACGGGAGCAGCAGGGCAGGCTCCATGGCGGTGAAGCTGCTCGCCGCCGGCTCGTGGTCTTGACTCCTCGTGCCGTACGCAAGTCACTATTCGGCGTTGGACGCGTCATGCGCCATGCGCGGCGTTCAACAGGTGGTTGCCCGGCGTTCCGGCACACCTAGGGTTTCCCTTAACCAGCAGCATCATCTCTTCGCCCCGTTTACTCTTTTTAACCAGAGCAGCATCAGGCACACAATGACAACGCGCAAGCTCATGCTCGCGGCGTCCTTGCAACCTGGTAACGTTGCCCTTTCCGTTTTTTCCCCTCGGAATGCGTTCCACGCAGATAAATAATAATAATAACAAAAGAGGTATGACTACGACGTGGAATAGCATAAGAAGATGTATTAAACTTCCACAAAACCACACTGTAGCACATCAAAATTTCGCCCGTCCGATGCCGAGAGATCACACAACACAAAACCCTGTTGCGCTGTGCAGTCCACCACAAACACACAAAGCCATCAGATCCCTAAGTTAACTGTGCATTTTACTCAGAAGCTTCAGGGCCAATGCCTCCTGCTGCGCGAGAACATCCACGTCCTTCGCGCTAGCGCCATCTTTGTCGTCGTCGCTGCCGAAATACTTCCTTTTGCCTTTGGAGGTTGTGTTCTGGTCTCTGTCCGACTCCGAGCCACTGTCCTCGGACCCTGCCTCCATTTCCTCCTCCTGCCTCTTGCGCTTCAGCTTCATCTTTTTCTGCAGCTTCTTATCGCGCAGGTTCTTCTTGTGCTGGAGCTTGTCCTCCTTGTCATGCTCCTGCATTTCTCTCAACATCTGTGCATAACGCTGGGAGACTGCAGTTGAGCAAAAAATAATGAGTTTGGGTTCACATCATACATGCAAACTATAGGAATGGATCAAAAAAGAGAATGGGCAGACTTTTATCCTTGTGAATCACTTCTTCTGAACCCACTTCTTCAGCTATGGACGCAAGAGGAGGGATCGCGTTGCCTTCATCATCGTACTTGACCCTCGTTCCCACTGGCCTGTGCATGTTTATCTTCAGCTTCTTCTTTTTCGAGGGCTTAACTCCAAGTCTGAGAAGGACAATAGATTTAGCATAACTGCCACAAAACAATATCTTGAAATAGAGATTCGGTAGTCTGAAAGTTGGAAGGTACAAGGAGCATGTCCTAGTCTGAAAATTAGAGGTTATAAGGGACATATCCTAGTCTGAAAATTAGAGGTTATAAGGGACATACTCTCTGACTTTTTCTGGTTCTGTATCTGTTTCTGTGGTGGGCTCCTTGGGGTAAAGGATGTCATCAGGTCCATCCTTCGTATTATTATCTGTGGTGGGTTCCTTGGGATAAAGGATGTCATCAAGTCCATCATCCACAAGCAAATCACTGTTGACCTGTGTATTAATTTCTATAACTTTAGGTTTGGAATTGGATTTCATCTGTTTCACATCAATGTCCTCCATATCCTTCTTTGGCACATTCTTGCGGCTTACAAAGCGGATCTTTGGGGTGACAGGAAGACCAAGCGAAGCAGCATACGCAGCAAACTTCTCTTCAGAGAACCTGCTCAGATCAAACACCTCTTTGTCGCTCTGGAGGTACACTGACTTGAGATAGGTCACAAAAGCCCTTTTACCCAGTTGCTGAAGATTAGGAAATTTAACCAACACTGATGCTATATTCTGACCTATCTGCTCCAGTTGTTCCGCCTTTGGCTGGAACAAAGTGAATTGGACAATGAATAGCAGATAAAATAAGAAACGCAGCAGTCGATCGATGAAGTAATAGCTCAATCTATAATTTATATGCATTAGTTGAGCAGTTCTACGGTAAATCACCTGTCAATATCCCCTGTCATCAAACCTAAACTAGTCATTCTATTAGCTAATAGCTTATCTCAGAGTGAACTGACGTGGATTACCTTTAAAAAATAGATCTCACAATAAAGTAAGCACCAATTAACAGAAAAGCTTACTGCTAACCTTCCGAATCTTTATAGGTATTTTGCTTTCGGTTGCCTTTAATTTTTCAAGCATTCTTTCTTCCTCCGGACAAAGAAATATAAGAGCTTTTCCTCTCTTGTTGTAACGAGCTGTACGTCCAACTCTATGGATGTACAGTGCAATGCTTTCTGGGCAATCAACCTACAAGAGCAATAAACATGTTACAGCATGAGAAGTTCAAGCAAAAATATAGGTGCTTGAAATAAGAACTTACTTGTACCACCCAATCCACATTCCCTATATCCAGTCCTCTAGCAAATATATCAGTTGAGAACAGAACTGAAGTAGTTTCGTTGAATTCTGCCACGATGGCCTGCTGTACTTCGTATTTCATTCGCCCATGCATACATTTCAAAGGAATACCAGGACGAAGTTTCTTGAAAATTTCATAAACAAATTTGACCTGCATAAGTCCAATATTAGAATAAATAACAAGAACTAATTTGAACTCATTATGTTTTGCAACACATACAATCTTGACAGAAAAAAACAAATGATTACCTGCTTGACACTAGATAAGAAGACAAGTGTTTTTGATTTTAGATGACTTTTGATGAAGCTCCAGAGCATATTTAGCTTTTGTTCAAGAGGCACAATCATGGCAGACTGCTCGAGGTTATCGGGGGTGGCTGTGCTAGCCTCCTCATGCACACTTAAATATTCAGGATCCTTCAGGCTAACCCTTGCAAGGTCCTTAACTGACTTCGTTTGAGTAGCAGAAAACAGTAATGTTTGCCTAATTTTGGGAATCTGGGAAATGATAATGTCAACTTGACGTCGGAAACCTTCATCAAGAATTTGATCTGCCTCATCAAGCACCAACATCTGTTTTCTACCAAAAAGACAGTGTTTTAGATTATCTACATCTCAACATTTCGAATTCGCTATAATGACAGAATAAGACATGTCTAGTGACCTGGAGCTGTGAGCAATCGAAGAAATTAGTCTCGTCAAAGTGCTGGACTAACCGCCCAGGAGTGCACACCAAGATATTCAAGCTGTTAATGCGTGCTTTTTCTTCCTCGATACCTTTGCGCTTACCAACAATAGCACCACCACTGAAGTTATGGTACTTTCCCACCTTTCTGATCACATCAAAAATTTGTCCAGCTAAATCATTAGTGGGAGAAAGAATAATGCAACCAACACCATCCTCTGGACCCCATCTCTCCCTATACAGCTTCTCTATAACCTGAAAAAAAGGATTGTGATAAGGGAAGCTCCTGAAGAAATTTTAGTTATTATCGATCACACTTCTTTGCAGGGGGCAGTTGACAGGCAAATATGATGAGTTAAACAGTCAAGATGTAACAAATATCAATTTTCAGAGCATAATTCACAGAGCTACAAATCGAAACTTTTATCACAATTCACAGTGCTAGGACCGTTCTTGCTCTGCCTCACCGGCGGACCCAGGGCCCGGCAACCCTGGGCTCCTGCCCGGGCTCATCTTCCTGTGCTAACTGGAGCTAGTAGTCGTATGCTTCGTAGCTAGAAACTAGCATGTATTTTTCCTGTTAAGTTTTACTTTATAGATCCATGTGATCTTGTGAACATATGCTACGATATAATTCTAGTTAAAACTAATGTGGTTGTCATATTTTGCTTGTATTATGATTTATGTTTCTGAACGCTTGTTATTTAGACTTTGTTTTTCGCCCAGGCTCATCAAATTCTCTGGGTCCGCCACTGCTCTGCCTCCACGATAAGGGAACTTTAGGGAGCAAATTAGCAGCATGAGCTTACCGGGATGACGAAGGCGAGTGTCTTGCCGGAGCCGGTCTTGGCCGCGCCGAGGACGTCGCGGCCGCAGAGCGCGTGGGGCAGGGCGGCGCGCTGGATCTCGCTCATCTCCGTGTACCCCGCCTTCCGCAGCGCGTCCTTGGTCTTCTGCGACAGCGGCAGCTCGTCGAACCGCGTGCACGCGCCGTACTCCGAGTGCTCGCCGGCCGCCGCCGCCGCCTTGCCCGCTCGCGCCCCTCCTGATGCGGCGGCCGCCGTTGAGGACTCCGAGAGGGGAGGGGGCTTGGTGCCCCGGAGGGGCTTACCGGCGTCGATCCAGGCCTGGAGACTGCGGATCTCGTCGGCCTCCCGGAGGCGGGTCTGCTTCGTCGCGAGGCGGCGCTGTGGGCGGCGCATGGTTCCGCTGGGTGGTGCTAGGGTTTAGGGTTTTTCCGGAGGAGAGATGTGGAAGGTTCTAGAAGGCGTGGGGGCTCTGGTTTGCGGTGACTGCCTGATAACTTGGAGCATCTACAAATAGCAGAACTACGTAAACCCCTAAGGAAGGCGCATTTCCGTGGCGAAGCGAGTTAGAACTTGAAAGGCGTATAACAGAGTAATCCGTAAACCATACACGGCTTGTTTGCTGTTTAGACGTGAAAAGGACTTCAGTTCTTGACCACAAGGAATGGGAAGTTTTCTTCGCACGAGGAGGAAAAACTTGGTGTGTTTCAATCAATTGCTGCTTGCAATCATTTATAATTTATATTTGTTTGTTGTACGATGTGAAATGTATCTTGCAATATTTGTTTATTTTTCCTTATGGTATTAAGGTGTAGTCCATTTGGCTGTTGTCTACTAGGGTGTGTTTTGTTTGCGAAATCCTTTTAAGGATTATTAGGAATCTTTCGGTAATTCTATAATATTATCTTATTTACTAAAACAACTAGTAATTTAAATTAGGAATCCAAGATTACTTTTAGAAGCTACGGGAGTGCTCGGTTCGCCAACTAGTAATTTAAATTAGGAATCCAAGATTATTAGGAGCTACAGGAGTGCTCGGTTCACCAAGGAAGCTGGAAGAGGGTTTGGGGGAGCTGATGGGGGTTCACTGTGCGCCAGGGGAGGTTCTGGAGGAGAGGATGGCCGGTAGTGGGGGGTCTGTCCAGAGCAGTTTTTCGGTGGGGTTGAACAAAGTGGGTATGGTGGAGGTTGTAGGAGGCAGGTCTGTGTCGGACCAGTTGCTGGTGTCGGAGGGTTTGCAAGGTGAGCTGGTTCGGTTGGGAAGTGAGGGGGGTTTGGTGCAGGCGGGGCTGTGCTGCGGGGCTGATGGCGTTGGGGAGGCAGCCGGGTCGATCAGGGAGGTGGTGGTGTCGCCATCAAGAACCAGCGTTCGCCTGGCAGGTGCGGCCGAGGAACACACTCTGAGGCGGGCGGAGCGGCGGGCGGTGGTTCGGAACCTGGAGTAGGTGGAAGGTAATGTTACCTTTAGCCCTTCTTGTTCTTTTTCTGCTTCTTATGTTGTCAAAACATTGAATGAGCTGGGAGTTGTGGCTAGTAACAGGGAGCAGGGTTTGCTTGCAACTGTTAATAGGTTGTTCTGTAAAAAGCAATCCAGAGGGTCCGATGGTTTTGAGAATTGTAGTGAAGGCTCCATGAATAGCGTTAGTGATTCGGAGAGTTTAGTTGATTTAGAATTAGAGGCAGTAGAGCATTTGTGTGGGGATGTGGCGGATGAAACGTTGGTTGATGGCAATTATCCCCTTAGTTGTATGGCTAAGAATGTTTTGAGAAAGCACAAGTCTAACGCTAAGTCGTTTGGAAAAAGGACTTGGGAAAAAAGAAAATTTAAAATTTCGAAATGGAATTCGCTATGAAAGGAATCTTCTGGAATAGCAGAGGTCTTAAGGACTTGGCTAAATCTAGATTCTTATATGACACTTCCAGAGAGCAGAGCTTAGACTTTATTGCTCTTTTGGAAACAGGGAAGAAAGTTTTCTCGCCAACAAAACTTAATAAGTTGTGTGGGGGAAGAGACTTTCTCTGGCATTGGTCTGAACCTCATGGGAGGTCAGGAGGAATTTTGTTGGGAGTAAATTTAGATATCTTTGATATTGGTAGTATCGCGGAAGGGGATTTCTTTGTGAAATTCCACCTCAGAAATAAAAAAGATGGCTTCCAGTGGATTTTGGTGGCTGTTTATGGGGCAGCGCAACCAGAATTCAAAAAGACTTTTCTGACCGAGTTGGTGCAAGCCTGTAATAAGGAAACATTGCCGATGTTGATTGGTGGTGATTTCAATATTATTCGAAATCCAAGTGAAAAGAGTAATGATAAGTTTGACGGGAAATGGCCTTTTCTTTTTAATGCGGTTATAGATAGCTTAAATTTAAAGGAAATTGCGCTGTCAGGAAGAAGCTTTACGTGGGCTAATTCTCGCAAAGTTCCAACCTTCGAAAAGCTGGACAGAATCTTAGTTAGCATGGAGTGGGAACAAAGGTTCCCCCCTCTCAGTAGTGAGGGCTTTGAGTAGAGTGTATTCGGATCATACTCCGCTCTTGCTTAGCACGGGTGAGGAGACCCAGGGTAAGAAGAGTCCAATGTTCAAATTTGAACTCGGATGGTTCTTACATGAAGGTTTTTTTGATTTAGTGTCCAGTGTGTGGAAAGCGGAAAAGAAAGGTTCAACGTCTCTCCAAAAGTGGCAGAATAAGATCAGAAGGTTGAGGCAATTTTTAAGGGGCTGGGCAAAGAACGAGATTGGGGCTTGTAAGATGGAAAAGCAGGAGTTGATGAGGTTAGCAGATAAATTTGATAAAAAAGCGGAAACACAACTTCTTGATCAGTTTGAAGTTGACCTGAAGCAAAGGGTAATAGATCGGCTAGCCCAGTTGCTTCGGGAGGAGGAATTAAATTGGTTCCAGAGGGCTAAGACCACGGAACTCATGCAGGGTGACAACAATACAAAATATTTCCATTTGGTTGCAAGCGGTAAAAGAAGGAAAACTAGGATTTTTCGGCTTGACCAAGAAGAAGGGGTGATTGAAGGAGAGGATAATCTGGTGAAGTTTATTACAAAATATTTTAAAAACCTCTTTGGGTTGTCGGGGAGGAACAACTTGATTTTTGACGAAACGTGCAAAGAACATATTCCGCAGGTATCGGTTACAGAGAATAAGATCCTTACGGATGTCTTCTCTGAAAAGGAAGTAAGAGAGGCCATTTTCCAGATGAAACACAATAAAGCTCCGGGTCCTGATGGATTTCCTGTGGAATTTTATCAAGTGTTTTGGAATCTTATTAAGGATGACCTAATGGCCATGTTTAAAGATTTCCACGGTAATAAGCTCCCTCTTTTTAGTCTAAATTTCGGGATAATAACTCTCCTTCCAAAATAAAAAGAGGTTAAGCAAATTCAGCAATATAGACCGATCTGTGTTCTTAATGTAAGTTTTAAGATTTTTACAAAGGTATTGGCCAATAGGATCACGGGGGTGGCAAGCAAGGTAATTAGACCTTCCCAAACGGCTTTTTTACCTGGAAGGTATATAATGGAAGGTGCAGTTGTTTTGCATGAAACTTTGCATGAGTTAAACAAGAAAAAATTGGGAGGGGTTATTCTCAAACTAGATTTTGAGAAGGCCTATGATAAGGTGAGTTGGTCCTTTTTGCAGCAGGTGATGAGGTTAAAAGGCTTTTCGCCATCTTGGTGCAAGTGGATTGAAACGATAGTTAGGGGTGGCAGTGTAGGGGTCAAGGTGAATGACAACATAGACCATTTCTTTGAGACTAGTAAAGGTTTAAGACAAGGGGATCCTCTTTCGCCGATTCTTTTTAATCTAGTGGCTGACATGTTGGCTATTCTTATAGAGAGGGCCAAAGGCAGTGGGCAATTTAGGGGTTTAGTACCTCATTTGGTGGATGGCGGTTTATCGATTCTCCAATATGCGGATGATACTATTCTCTTTCTAGAGAACGATGTTGAAGGGGCAAGAAATCTGAAGTTAGTACTAAGTACTTTCGAGGAATTGTCGGGACTCAAAATAAACTTTCATAAAAGTGAGGTCTTTTGCTTTGGGGACGCTAAGGTCAAATCTGCCGCCTTTGCTGAACTTTTTGGTTGCAAAGAGGGATCGTTACCTTTTAGGTACCTGGGTCTACCTATGCATTACCGAAAAGTTTTAAACAAGGATCGGAGGGATGTCGAAGAAAGGTTTCAGAAAAAGCTTAGTAGCTGGAAAAGCAAACTGATGTCGGTAGGGGGCAGACTTGTTTTAATCAATTCGGTCTTATCGAGTCTGCCGATGTTTATGATGTCCTTTTCAAAATTCCTAAAGGAATCCTTAAGAAACTGGATTATTATCGATCCAGATTTTTTTTTGGCAACATGATGGGAATAAAAAGAAATATAGATTGGCCAGATGGGGTATCCTTAGTCAGCCAAGATGTGTGGGGGTTTAGGTATTTTAAACCTGGAAGTGCAGAATTGTTGTCTGTTGAGCAAGTGGCTATTTAAGCTTTTAAATGAGGATGGCCTCTGGCAAGGCATGCTTAAGAAAAAATATTTGAAAGGTAAGACCTTGTCGCAAATGGTTAAAAAACCAGGAGACTCTCATTTTTGGAGTGGTCTTATGGAGGTTAAGGATCTTTTTCTAGCAAGGAGTAGATTCAAGGTTAATAATGGACAACAATCAAGGTTTTGGGAGGACATTTGGGTGGGGAAGGAAGCGCTAATGACGAAATTCCCTGAGCTGTACAGAATTGTTAGAAAGAAGAATGAGACGGTTGCGCAAGTCCTTAGTACATCACCGCTAAATGTTTCTTTTAGAAGAACATTGATAGGGGATAAGCGGGTTGCATGGTTCGATTTGGTGCGCATGATGGGGCGAAAATCTCTAAATGAACAAGAAGATGTGCTAATGTGGAACTTGCATAGGAGTGGCTCTTTTTCGGTATATTCCATGTACGTTGATATCATGGTAAGAGATGGTATTCCAGGAAAGTTTTTATTCTGGAAGGCAAAGGTACCGCTTAAAATCAAAGTGTTCCTTTGGTTTGTGTTTCAAGGAGTTATTTTAACAAAAGATAATCTTATAAAGAGAAAGTGGCAAGGTAGTACCAAATGATGTTTTTGTTCTTCTAAGGAGAGCATTCAACATCTTTTTTTCGAGTGCCATGTGGCTAGGTTTTTTTGGAACGTGATAGTCATTAGTTTTGGAATTCAACCACCTGCTAATGTTGAGTTAATGTTTGGTTCTTGGCTTAGAAGTTTTTCTATAAAGCTTAGAAATAAGATTCTAGTGGGTATAGCGGCTTTTTGCTGGGCTCTGTGGTTGAATAGAAACGACGCCGTTTTCAAAAGAACCAATACTCACTCTTATGTGCGAGTCATTTTCGGGGACTTATTGGATCCGGTCGGTCGCAATCGTCTAAAGAGGAAGCGAGAAGGACACTCTTAAAAGGATGTACAAGAATGGAGAGAGTGGTGATGGAGTTTTTCAGCAAATTTGGATGGAGTGCTTGTCTTAGATTGAGGAATTGAGTCCTTTTGGTTTTTGGGTTGTGCTAAGGTTAAGTCCTTGTGGCTGTTGTTTTGTGCTAAGGAGGATGTGAACACCGTTTGGTGGAGCGTGGTTGGTTTTTTCTGTTTTGGTACTGTTTGGTTGTAGTCATTCAAATGGAATGATCAAGGCCGGAATATGGTTATATTCCGTTTTCTAAAAAAAAGATTACTTTTAGAACCAGATTACTATCTATTCTAGAAATCTATTTTCAGTAGAAAAGTATGTCTATCTTATATTACTGAGGGGGAAAGCCTTTGTTGTTGTACTTTTTATCATTTGCTTTAATTTTTTATAGTCAAAATTTCAACTTTGAGAATTCAAAATCCAAATTATGGTTTGATTAATATTTGAATATCCGGATTATGAATTTTTACCTTTGCCTATCCAATTTGTCCCATAAAGTACACAAAGTCATTTTTTTCCTGTCATTTTTTCCATTAGAAAATGTGTTACCTTTATTGACTGAATTCACCGAAGTTAGTTATAGTTTTGTTTGTTCTATTTTATTTAAGAGCAAAACTTACGCATGGTATACTTTCTGAGCCAAAATCGCCAGGATAGCCTCTGGCTGCCGGCACCACTCTCCTTTAACTCTGGCATCGCCTCTCCACCTCCTTCATTAACTCTGGCGTCACCCTCCTATCCTCCACCTCTGACTCCGAATCTGCTAATAACGGGCTCACTGTGGCCCTCGGACATAGAGGAAGGTCGGGGAGGAGGTGGTCCAGTGGTGGGCGTCAAGCAACGGCGGAGGGCGACGATGGAGGGAGGCACGACAACGACGTCATACTGAATATTAAGTTGGATAGGGTGGTCAGGTGGCGAGGTCGTCAGGCAGAGGAGTGGTGCAAAGCTACTCCATGCCAGAGGAGGAGGGGGGAGCAAAGCGACGGAGCCGGTTAGAGAAGAGAGGAGAAGAGAGGGAGCAGCGGCAAAGAGAGATGTGCCGTCGGGACGCCTCCCGATGGTACTGCGTGCAGTAATAATCCTGTTTTTTAATGCTTAATTGTTTATACTGATTAGAGCAGGTACAATAAGACTTAGTCAGCAGGCTATAGCAAATATAGGCCCCGTTTGGCACAGCTCCACCACCAACTCCTTGGAGTTGTTTGGAGCTGTTTTATGCCAAACGGGGTAAAACAAAATAGCTCCACCCAAGGAGTTCCTTAAAACTTGCTGAAACAAAAGTAGCTCCACCCAAAGAGCTGAAAAAAGTAGCTTCACCCGGCTCCACTTGTGAAGTCAAAAAAAAACAGCTCCACTTGTGAAGTGGAGCCGTGCCAAACGGGGCCATAATATCAACAAAATCTTATGTGGCAGAGAGAGAAAGGAAGAGAGAGAAGGAAGCTGGCTACTAAATTACAGCTAGCTATAGCACGTAAAAATATGCATTTCACTCTCTTACACGTGGGGCCAAATAGTTATTGTAATAGCTACCTTATTATATGAACTATTTTTTTGAAGACTATAGATGAAATGGACAAGTATTATAGCCACTAGTTGACTATACTATTGTACTTGCTCTTATGTACTAGTTTGATATGTGGACCCCGTCCCTTGTGCCAAAGCTGTCCCAAGATATTTGCAGACAAAAGCAACTTCTCCATTGAATACGCTTCTCTTGTTTTTGGCGCACATGGGGGCCGGGGGCGCATCGCATTGTACAGTACTACATCGACCAACTTGACAGCTTGTGATCGTGCAAGTTGCACATGAGCTATGCTGTGCCTATTTGAAGGCAAGGAGTGAACGAGTCAGGCAAACGAGCTTTACCCAAAACAGCAGCAAAGATCCCTTTCACGTCGCTATGGATTACTCAATGGAGGAGGTGTACGAGTCTCAAAGATCCCAACCAGTCCATCCATGGCAGTGGCAGTGGTACCTCTTATCCCTCCTCTCTTCTTCCTCTCTGGCGCCGGCGCGCCGGCCGCCGTCCAACCATGTCAGCTGGGAGGAGACCGCCGCCGCGCACCTCTACTCCGCCAACCTCCCTGGTAATTATCTCTCCCTAGTCCCTTGTCTCTCATCTTTTCTTGTTACTTTGGTGTGCACTATTGCACTGTTCTTTTACTTCGTTTTAGCTTGTGAAGTATGTCAAGTTTGTGTTGTTCTGCCATGGTTACACTAGTTTTCTTTGATAGGTGTGAGGAAGGAGGAGATCAGGGTGGAGGTGGAGGACGCGAGGTACCTCGTCATCCGCACCGAGCTGAACGACGACGACGCGGACGGCGCCGAAGACGGCCGCCGGAGGAGCTTCACGAGGAAGCTCCGGCTGCCGGCGATGGTGGACGCCGACGGCATCTCGGCCGAGTACACCCACGGCGTGCTGACCGTGACGGTCCCGAGAATGCATACGCGGGCCCGGCCTGTGGTCAATCTCCTCGGCGCCGGCGCCGGCCGCGACCCCGTGGCCCGGGCAGCTTGAATTGATTTATAGAAAAAGGAACAAGTATTTTATATATGGGTTTGCATGAATGGATGATATCTAATTTCTCAGGCTCTGAGATATTGGTAGCATCTAGTCATATTTTATCAGCTCTTAATCTCTTATTTACTTGGTCTTGCTGGTTTTATGTTTGTGTTGGGAGATTAGGTTTAAAGTAAACCCGGTTTGTGTGCTAGAAGAGAGTGTAACGCCCCCATTTCTGGGAGCGTATGGTTTACCCTCGCAGCTGCCCAGAATTGTTCAGCTGCGAGTACTGTAGCAGAATGTGCACCATTGCCAAAGCATGCTTAAGCATAAAAATCAGACTTTATTACAAAAGTAAGGCTTGTCAACCAAGTTTTACATAAAGGGGCGTACAACCCAAAGATACATTACCAAAAGAACTTCCACAGGCAAGCCTGAGTGTAGAATAAGCCCTAACACCGGGCGTCGTCTACATCGTGAGAGCTCGACGTCGTCTTCCGAGACTTCTTCCTCCTCTTGACAAGCACTTTCATTAATGATTTTAGCAAGCCCGAGTACTCAGACCCGTACTCAACAAGTCACATGGGTAAATCTCGATTTACTATTTGCAAGGTTATTCAAGGATGGGAGTATATTGGGTTTATTATATTGGGTGGATGCGCTTTATTTGCAATCAAGTAAAACTTAAAACATTTGCTCCTTAAGATCGGGGTTTTCATTAACAAATTCAGTTCATCACTTATCACATTAAATCATCTCAAATCTTACTTATGCCTCATTGTTGGAATCACCCAATTAACACGCTTCATTAACCTAAGCACGCGATTCGAATACCATTTATCTCACTCTGAGTCGCTCATCTTTACCCACAAGGTTTCTCAACTCCGCGACGAGTTAAGAACACAAGGTTGTTCACTACTCATTTCTTCATGAAGACTCTACCCGATAGACCTCCAAACAGACTGGGGTCCGCTATCACAACGGACACTTTATCCGCCAACACGGCGGATATTGTTCCCGTCTGAGAGGAATCTACCGTTGTCCAAAGTATGCTTTACTGTTTTCATACCGACTTTCTCGTGCTGTTAGATCTCAACTCAAACCCGGATATCTGCCACGCAGGCCAGACTACCCGTCCTGGAAGGATCTAACGTTGTTCGATATGGTTTTACCGTTTCCATACCAACTGGTTGTACTCCGTTAGAGATTCAATCGATTTGAGCAGTTACTAAACCAGGTTTGACAAGTCAACGCTTGTGGTTGAGCGATTGCTGTGTCTTTTACTTGGCACAAGGTTCTTGTCCTCATAGTTTTCCGATGTCTGCAACCTCCACTCTAGGATAAGTCGGTGGGCGAAAACCACCGCACGGTCCCCCACAGTGGGCGAAAACCGCCGCACGGTTTCCCACAACACCCTTACCCTACATTTCCCCTAAGGTAAAAGTCGTGGCGTAGATCACCCCGTGATTTCCCACAAAGACACCCTTTACCTTAGTACCGCTTTTCAAATCCTCATCGCCCACACCAACACCTTAGAAGTGCATACCAAGATCACCAAATTAGGTGCGGTGTCCCATACCACCCTACCCTCTCCGGGTTTTCAATTCTACTAACCAACGGCCAAAGTCACTTAGTAGTGTATCATACCAATGAAATGATCTTGTATACATTTATATCATATGTTAATCCTTACTAAGGTTGTCAAGGTGAATATGGCCATCAAGGTAAACAGGGCTATTTATCAGTGGTAGGATTATCTAGATAGCATGCCATTCTAAATCTTTGTTTTAAGCAATTATCGATTCGCAACTATCAATAATGAAAATACATTAAATAAATAATGTAATTTAATGGGATTCAATATGATCAAAAACATGTGACTTGCCTTGCGGACTTATGATTTCGACAATTTCGTATTCTTTGATTTACGGGCCTTCATCTTGATCCAAGCTTCGTATTCTTGTATCACCGATCTCGACGCCACGTGCTAGCGCAAAATAAAAGAAAATCAATTTAATTCCACGCCGACGGAAATGAGCTAGGAATAAAGAAATGGAAATAACAAAATAAATTCAATTACAATTCAAATAAAATAGGTTTGGGATTTTTGGAGACTTGGTATGAATATTTGGAGCTAAGAAATGGGTTGGCGGTTTCAAACGATCAAACGGATATATTTTTGTATTTTTGGCTTTAAAATGGCTTAACGGTCCAGTTACTATTCATCACGGATTTTTACTGTTCACACCGGGCGAGGTACTGTTCATCGCGGGCGGATGCTACAAAGATCGGGCGTATCTTTTCATCTCCTACCTCGCGCGCGCGAGCACCGAGCAGGGAGATTTTGCACCGGCGATCGACAGCGCTCTGAGCTTTGCGACTCCAATCGAGGACATGGGTGGACTCGAGGAGATGCCGGAACCCATTTTTGGGGTCGGCACCGGCGGGAGGCGCGGCGCCACGCCGGCGAGCCGTGATCTCGAGGCGTTTTGGTGGCTTGGGAGCTCTAGGAGAGGCCATTTTCGGATTTGGCGATCGATTAACCATCTAGGGACGGCCAAGGAGGTGATGGTGGTGGCGGTTTGCGCTAGGAGACTTAGAGAGGGCGCCACGGTGGAGTGCCATGACCGGCGGAAGAACTCGGCGGGGGGAAGGAGAAGGCTCGGGAGCTAAAGGTGACGGCTTGGACAAGTTCCCGGGAGCTGAGGAGTCTATGAACGGGAGCAATTGAGTTTTAATCGGTCGGCTAGGTCAAATTGCAACATGGGCTCATTTCTAGGGTTTGTGGTGTCGGCGGTTATCCGCGGCTTTTAGGGTAATTGGAGATGGGGGAGGGCTTGCTGGCCGTTGTTGGAAGCTCAAGGAAATGCTCAGAGCTTCTTATGGTGGTGGCAAGATGGTTCGCGCCGGGGAGGCATCGTGGCGGCAACGACTCATGGGCGTGAAGGATCGAGGCGGTGGGTCGCTGAATGGCGAGGAAGAGGTCCGAAGTGCAAGGTGGCGGGAGGGAAGGCGCTGAAGGAGACTCGGTGGCTTGGCGACAAAAATCAGCAGTGTGGCGAAGTTTTCGAGACAATGCGCCAAGATGCGGCAGCGTCGGCGATTTGAAAAGGGGCGACGCAGAGATTCGTGCATGATTTTTGGGTTGAGATTAGTGTGAAATAAGCCCTAATTTGAGAATTTGTTCCAAGATTTGGAAATTGAATTATTTTTCAAAATTGTGAAAAAATTGGGGATGTTTCAGAGAGCTGCTAGTTTGGTTGGAGTACTTATCATTAAATGGCTTGTGGTAGTGACATGTTGGTTCATTGGCGGATATTGTTGAACATTTTTGATGATTCCTGTTGGAATAGAAATGCTCGTGGACGATGATGGTGACGCTTGTGGATGGTGTTTTAGACTTGTGCCGTCCATTGTTCTTTCGGATTTGTTTGCATTTTGCTGCGATGCGACGTGCAAGGATCGAGACCCAAGACCAAGAGCGCGCGCTGCTGGAATTTACCAAGGTTGAATTCGCATGGTCTCACCGCATTGGGCTCGTGTTTTAGGTGGTGATCATTTGGGCTTATTTTTGGTGGCTTACGGCTGAAAACACTGTAGCTGACAGAGATTTATTTGGCATAATTAAATTTAAAAAAATAAAAAAATATGTTAGCTCATTACATATAATACAAACAAATACGGAAAAAAAGAACTGGCAAAAAAACTCAACAAAAAGCCAAAAGTTCAGAAAAAGACGAAATTTATGAATAGTAAAAAAATAAGCCGGAAGCTAAAAGTTGAAGCCCAACCGATCACCCCACTGGCCGACCAAGTGCTGAGTGCTGTGGATATGGTGGTGGTCACCTCAGCCCGGTTCTAACCAGTTTAGGTCCCGCTCATTTCAGCTTCAGTTTCTAGTTTTTGGCTTATTTTTTTACTATTTATAAATTTCGTTTTTTTTTCTGAACTTTTGTCTTTTTTGAGTTTTTTCGCCAGTTCTTTTTTCCCGTATTCGTTCGCGTTGTCCATAATGAGCTAACATATTTTTTCTATTTTTAATTTTTTTTAATTTTAATTACGCTAAATAAGCCACCTTCACTCTGATGAAATTTCAGCACTCTGATGCTGATTTGACCATAAGCCATGGCTTTTCAACCCAACCGAGCGGGGCCATATAGCTTTTAGATCAGGACATTTAGCGTTTTAGAGAATAGAAGTTATTTAAAATATGTTGGCTTTTTAACACATCTGTTATGGCATAAGCCACAACAGCGGATATTTAGTACCATTTTCCATAGATGATATAGAATCAAGAGATCTAGAGAGCCACCAGAGAGTTGGTCAGTGGGAAATGAGTGGATGCCCCTCTCATACGGTCATACCATTGGGGCTTTATATATATTAATAAGGTAGGATGAGAAATTTATATTTTACCCCTCAATGATTACAAAAAATAAAGATAAATCAGTACATTCATTTATACACGTAACCCTATGCCATATTGGGTTTACCCTAAGCCTCACTATCTAATCCAAAGATCCGATGAGTTGAGCACCCTACAATAGTAGGTATTATTTTCTCTTATTTATTTATTTTATTTGAATGTCTTATTAAAAACTACCAATTGTTACAGCGTTATTTTAACTAAAAAGCAAAAGCTAAAAAATCATATCAGCCGCAGTCGAATTAAATGGCCCTTGTACGTTGAAGCCGCCAATTCGCGATGAGCTCAGCCCAGCTCAATCGTATCGTACGAGTGGCCGCCATCACCACCACAGCTGCAAGTAAAATATCAGCCGAGCTTGCTCGGCTACGCGGAGGATGCTGGCTGGGCCGCACGCACCTGCCTCGGCGGCGCTGCGCGGCGGTCGGCAGCAACCCGATGATGGACCGGGCTTCGCGGCGTGGAGTGGGCAGCGCTGCTCCCCCCGCGCGCGCCCACACCCGCGGCGCGGGAGAAACTCGTGCCGCGCACGAGCCTACGTGCGTGCGCGAGGCCGCCGCGCCGGGGACGAGTTCTCTGATGGGCAGCGCGGTTCGGCAGCCTGGTAGTCCTGCACGGGTGGCAGATCGCGACGGCCCACGGCCGATGTGTGCACGTTAGACGAACGGCGACGCGGCGCTCCGTTCCCTGATGGGCTACCGTGGGCACGTCACGGATTTGCGCGTGAGCTGGCCCATGTCGCGTTGCACGGCCAGAGTTGGGTCGCGGCCTCGCGGGAGTGCAACGGTGCTGCCGCGGTTTTTCTCCGTTTGCCTTTCTGAGTGAACTGGGGCGTGAGCCCAGCGCACCCCACGTGCAACCTCCATGCCGAAATAGTGCACAAGAGGCAGAGAAAAAAAAAAGCTCCAGACGCGTGAGCTACTCGCTCGCTCTAGGTTTCATTGGATCTAGGCCTGGGCATTCGGGTTACCCGATTTTTTCGGGTCGGGTAGTTCGGGTAATTCGAAATTCGGGTAATGAAAACTGCTACCCGATATTAGCCCCAAAAAAACACTACCCGCAATTTCGGATACCCGATAATTCGGGTTCGGGTTCGGGTTCGGGTATACCCGATATACCCGAATTCACAAAATCAAGAAATGCATAGAATTTCAAAGAGCAATTTCGGGGTTCGGGTAATTCGGGTACGGGTAATAAAGTGATAAGTTCAAGTGTATTTCGGGGTAGTTCGGGTAATTCGGGTAGTTCGGGTACCGGGGGATATTACCCAAACTACCCAAACTAATTTCGGGTAATCAAAATCGCTATCCGAATTTGGGATCGGGTACCTCGGGTTCGGGTCCGGGTAATTCGGGTACGGGTAACGGGTAGCGGGTATTTTGCCCACCCCTAATTGGATCTTACTTGAACACTAAATAAACTAAGCTCAAGCTTGATCCCTATCTCATAGGTTTCAATAAACCGAACTCTAATAGCTCATTAGGACTCTTTTTCAAACTTAAATATCGATACGTGTTAATTCTTATTGAGTTTAATCAAGCCAAATTTAAACTCAAGCTTTTTATCGTTGAAAATTAGTAAATGTTGAATTATCATGACTGTTACCGAGCTTACTTAAGCTAATCTCGAGCTCGAATTTTTCTTATTGTTGAAAATTAGTACGTGTTGAATTGTTTTGACTGTTATTGAGTATACTTAAGCTTGAACCGAACCGACCCAAACTCAAGATCGCTCGAGCTCGAGCTCGAGCTTAGGAGGGTAGGCTCGATCGAGTTGATGCTCAGCTCAGCTCGTTTACAGTCCTACACAAGATTTATCTTATATATATTCTTTCTCTAAAAAAAGATACACTGTTTTCCTCTCAAAAATAATATTTACTCAGCAACTCCACTTGTATATGGGTACCCGTATACTATCTCTCAAAACATTCATTTAACATATCTTAAGGATTCCTTTTTTCAATTTCTAAAAACTGTTTTTCAATTTTTCTACAGTAACTTACTTTTAAATCGGATGTTTTTAGGTGATGCTTATAAGTTAATTGTAGCATATACTGTAGTAACTTTATTTATATTGATCAAAACCGCATGTAAGTTTTTGTTATTCTGTATTCTCTCATGAATAACCTAAAAATTATAAGTCGTAACAAAAAGCTATAAAGCCGAAATAAAAAAATGCTCTAAGACTATGCAATGAAACAACCTGCTAATAAACAAAACATCGATGCAGAAGTTTTAACACAGTGACTCGTCATCAATCAAAGTAAAAAAAAATGACCAAAAAAAATTCACGCTCCCATGTAGGGATGCAATCGGAGCGGATACGGTCGGTAATTGCTCATCCTGTATCCTATACCATATTTTTCTCGGAATCGAGTCGGACACGGATAGTGCTGGGATACGAATCTGACAGCGGATAGTATCGGTCACGAATACTGAGCGAATACGGAGCGGATTCGATCGGTAACTATATTTCATCGGATAACACGCAAAACAAAGATCCTAAATAATTAAATATAGATCATGCATATTAGGATAAATAATTAAATATAATATAGAAATATCATGTACTTGAAAGTTAAATACAATGAGCAACTTGTATACATACCAACAATAATGAATGAATAGTTATCTAGAACCACTTCTGAGGAGTATTACTGTGGTATCCCAAAATTTTGGTTTTCTTTCTTACTTATTTATTTAATTGGTTTGATTGAATTTTCTCTAGAAACTAATTTCCTTTTCTCAAATCCTTTAATTAAAGCCTAGAGAGTAAGTTATTAATTTAGTTGAGTAATTGTGCCTAAAACAAGTTGAACTTATTTTATTTAGATTCCTTACATTTTTCTGAATTTATAGGAATTTTTGGGATTTATTTGGATTTTCCTACTATTTTTAGCTTTTATTTTAATTTAAGGATTTTCGAAAATCAAAACCTAAAATAAAATTTTAAATAATTATCCGATTCGGATATTACCGAATAACTAGCATCGGATATTACCGATTAGATATCCGGATATTCTCCTATCCGACGGAAACTACTCTCCCGAATCCGAATCCGATTCCGACAATGACTATCCGATTCCGATACCATATCCGGCAAAACCATCCGGTTACCGACTATTTTTCCGAAATACCATCCGAACTGACTCGGTCGGGCGGTCGGTCGGGAACTATCCGAACCGATTGCACCCCTACTCCCATGTGCATCCAAATGGGTAGAGCCTGTGCTCCCTCTCTTTGCACCCAGCACATGTAAATGAGAGTTGGAACTTGAACTCACAACCTGTATGGATACACGCTTTTAACCATGGTGCAGATGTGAGTGCTAACGAGGGTCATAATGTTGAAGTGTATATGAGACTGTTCTTTTGCAGATTTTGGCTTCTATTTTTGACTTTTCTACAGTAACTAACTTTTAAACAGGGTGTCTTTTTAAGATGTGATCTACTAGTTAATTGTAGTACGTACTGTACCGACTTCATTTATATCAGCAAAAACCGCACATGAGTTTCTGTTACTCTGTAATCTCTCATACGAACAGCTCAAAAATCACAAGCCGCAGCCAAAATCCATAAGCCTCAGCTAGAAAGAACTAGCCCTATATATATCGTGAGTTGAGCTTTTTGCTAGAATTCAAAACCTACATATTTTAATTTATAATTACAACTAATTGTTTGGTCTATTTCCTTGAGACTTTGTTATTACTAAATATTTTTTTATAGATGTTACAATATTTTTGGGAATTGTTATGCAAAGAACTATATGGCCTATACACCGTGGCCCCCAACTTCCATCCTCCACTGATCTTGCCAACAAATCATATACTATTCATTATAATAATTTGTTTCTCAGGTGTGATTTGCTACACAATAAGTGATTTTCGATTTTTACAATAGTACTCAAACAAGGCCAATATTATGCGGGCTGTTCAAATCAACTTCGGCTTTCGATTTCTGATTTGAGAAGCCAAAAACAGATTTTAAACATCTCAACGTCCAAAAATAGCTTCTCTCAACCATTTTTCAAAAATGACCTGTTGGCCTTAGTCCCCTCCTCCACGCGTAGGGGTGGCCAACCTAACACCTAGTATCTCATATCGACTCATCGAAAGAATGACACATTATTAGGGCATGTTCTTTTCCTCCGAAGCTGACGGCTTTTAGCTTTTGCTACAATACCTAACTTTCAAATGGAGTATTTTCTCAAGATAGAGTCTACAAGTTAAACGATCTACATGTTAAAAGCCCAACATCTGTACTAGCCAAAAATGCAAATGAGTATCTGTCTCTTCGTAATCTGTATCGTAAATAGCCAAAACTCAAAAAAATTAGTCAAAAACCGTAAGTCGCAGCCGTTGTCAAACAGACCCTTAAGAGGCTCTTGTTGGAAGGGAAGGTCACGGTTTTGCCTTGGGCTTCTGAGAGACTTCAAAGTTGGTGGCAATGGCTCCAATAATTAGTGGTGGCGGGATTTTTATTACTGACTAGGTTGTTCGTGTTTATCGTGTCCTGGATCATATATGTAGAGGAGGTAGTGGTGATCCTGTCAATTGTAAGCTGAAAGTAGAGGTTATCAAATGGACCATGCTAGCTGGATTGGGTCGAAGCACAACATTGTTGGTTTGCTCTAGGCAGACATGACCTACCATCTAAATAGGTTGTGTTAGCCCGACCTGATAACTTGTGCTATGTTTGGGTCAAGATTTTAACCTAGTGGGCTGCCCCAGCACAACATGAATAAATACTGGACCTGCCTGTCTCGACACGGCCCACTCATTTTTAATATTTATACAATTTATTTTATACATTTTAAATTTAATAAGTATATATAATTTTATTTATATTTTTTGAATTATATATATATTATTAGGAGTTTTTTTACTTTTTTTTTATATAAAAATTTAGCCGTGCCCAACACATCTCAACACGGCCCGTGAGACTATTGGGCCGGCTTGGGTCGATACCTTAGCCTATGATCAGTATAGCGCAACCTGTCTAAGTAGCGGGCCGAATAAGCCCGTCCCGAAATGGGCCGAATCGTGCCGACCGTGTTTTGCCAAAATTACACAACGGGCCCTCTCCAAAACTGGAACCCCGCCGCCCCAAATCCATCGAGCGGGAGAACTCCGAAATCCAAAAATTCCCCAAACCCCCTCCCAACCCTAACCCTTCTCCTCCTCCTCCTTCCCCACCACGCTTCCAAGTACCCTCGCATCCCGCGGCCTAACCTTCCAGAAGCTTCTAGAGCCTAGGGTTCCGAGCCCCCACGCCGCAAGAATGCCTCCTCGCGCCCGGTAGCTTGACGGTCCGAGGGGGAGTCATGGAGGACGGCAGCGGGGATGGGAGCACGAGCGGGGGGAGGTTCCCGATTCTGCAGGCGAACCGGGACCCCGAGTCGAACTGGGAGGTGGACGTCGCCAAGAACCTCGAGGAGTACCTTCTCAAGATCTGCTCCGGAGAGATCTCCGGCGACGACGGGGCCCACTCCGTCAACTTCGCCGAAGGTGCGGTGGTGTGGAGGCCGATTTTCTTTTAGTGAATGTGTGGGGATCGTTTTAGGGGTTTTGCTATGTGTGGGGATTCGGGGAATAGGAAATTTAGATTGTAGAAATTTTGAACATTTTGGGTACTTTACTTGTGGATGGAGGATTGCAAAGTTGAGACATGTGGAACTGTGTGACTTTTGGGTGGTTTTAGTTTGTTTTCCTCCAATAATTCTTTAAAGAAAGCAGCTTCTTTTAGGTGTGTTTTGTTGTTCTTCCTCAAGCGCGTAGAAACAGGGAATTTCATTGTGGGTGATTTCCCCAGGTTTCTTGAGACTAAAGGCTAATTTAATCGGGGTTTAGCATTAAAAGAATGCTACGTTCTTTTTGTAAACCCTTCTGTTGCCCTGTTTGTTTATGGTTATTTCATGTGCAGCGGCGCTATTACTCCAGGGATCAGTTCAAGTTTACAGCCGTAAGGTGGAGTACCTGTACTCCTTGGTGCTTCATGCGCTGGAGTTTCTCTCGCAAAAGAAGTAAGAAAAGATTGATTTTGTCTGCACATTATTCGTCGTGTGCGAGCTTGCTATCTTGGGCATCGTCTGCAGTCTCTCGAAATGGGCCTCAAATTGACTGATAGTGATAATTACATGCTGCCAATAGTAAGCTTTTTTGCACATATTATAATAATAGGCTTTCGGAGCATCACATGGCAGATACACAATTGTGGTGCTTGTTTAGGAAACTATTAGTTCTAAAATTAGGCACTTTAATTGAAATTAAGAGTGCAAAATCATTGATTCTGGTGTTCATTGGTTTCGGGTGACATCTTCCTTTCTTTCTCGATCTAACACTTGGGGAAACTCCACCATACAGGGCAAATCTTTATTTCAAAATCTCTATGCAATTGGCAAGTCTTGGATTCGAAATGGATGGCCCAAATCAAACTCCACGGGTGGATTTACCCCTTGTGTTTTAGAAAGTGCTAGGTGGTGGGGTGGTGCCTAGCGCCAAGTCGCCGACTAGTTGGGCTAGGCGGTTGGCCGCACCTACGTGGGCTTAGTGGGCAAGGTGGGAGGGTGGTGCCTAGCACCTAGGTGATGCCTAGGCGGGCTAGGCGGACGCCTTTTAGAACAGTGTTTACCCCATAACGCTAGGGGATCAACACCCAGCACATTGTTAAATCTGTCTTCCGAAGTTCTGCAAGATAATATTCTAACAATCTTTGGAACACTCTTAAATAGTAAAAAACATTATTTATCAAAACACTTTCAGAAATAAATGACCAATGCAAATCACTACTAGCCTAGGGTAATGCAAGGAGATAATGCTTCTGATTTCATTAACAACTCATTCGCCATACTGACAATGCCGGTTCTTATGGTTGCCCAGACCAGGGATAAAAAAATTGGCGGTTACCGGGAATCCCGGTGGGTACTGTGATGGAAAAACCGGCTGAAATCCTGTGGTTACAAATGCACTTTCTAGGTTGATTTATGTCTTTTTTGTGTTAGATTACCTATTGTATGAACTAAACATGCATAATATGCTAGTCCTAACATTTTATGCTAGGTTTTCTATGGTTTTCCGGTTTTTAGAGGTTTTCCCCTTTTTTTAGTTTTTCTGGTAACTGGTTTTTATTTGATTTTTTCCGGTAATCGGCCGGTTACTGTTACCGTCCGCCAGCCGGGTTTTGCACCAGTTCTGAGATTTCTATCCCTGGGCTCAGACCAGTGTGATACCTTCAGGGTATGGCACTGAGCACTTAGGATGTGTTTGGTTGGAGTGATGAAAGTGGAATGAGATGGGAAGGAATAGGATGAGATGGTTCCACAAAAAAGGTGGAACCACATGGTCCAGCATCTAAAAAGAATATTCTCTAAATTTGCATAGGCTCATCCCACTTTGGACCATTCCATCCCACCTCATCCCTCAAACCAAACACATGGATAGGCTTGGTCAAAGGAACCATCCCATTCCATCCCTCAAACCAAACACATGGTTAATTGATATTGTCTTAGTACATGTGTAGTGTATCTTCAATCCTACCACATGCTGATCTTTTTTTAATTTAGCTACAAATAATCTAAACATTTGAATTATACTAGGCAAGATCAACAGGAAAATGGTTCAGCTCAAGCTAATGAAAATGATCCTAGCACAGTGCCCAATGAAGAAGATGATATATTTTTGGGGTTAGATGATGTCCCAGGTAAGTGGACCTTTTACCAATCAGTTGCTTACTTTGAATTACATGTAGCTAAGAAGCCGATATTTTCCTGTCTAAACGGCCAGTGGAAGCAAGGACCGCTTTGGATAACAATCTTGATCGAGATGACTTGCAAAGAAAAATTGTGAGGCCACCAGCAAATCTACTGGTGTTTGAAGGTGACTGTCTGGATAGTGAAGCGAGCGAGCTAGATTCGTATTTGGTAATCTTACATCTCCTTACTTCCAATTACAAATGGTTAATGTTTACCGCCATACTGAATTAGTCATAGTTGTTTTTGTATTGCAGTTAGCAACTTGTGATTTTTACGGAGACTTCCTCCTATTGGATCCACGTGATGCACCAGCTGTTTGTGACTTTTTGCGAGGAAAAAATCCTGGGAAAGAAGACTTTCTGGCTCATAGAGGCAGCTCAGTGCCATCTAAAAGCCGAAACAATGTTTTCACTTCCCCAAATGGAAGATCTGGGGGCACCGGTTGTAAACCGACCCCTGGAAAAGTCCAAGAAGGACATCCAGATCAAACTCAGGAGAACAATCCTGGACAATCTCAAGAAGCAAATGCAAATCAAACTCAAGAAAATGCCTGTGATTTCAATATGAATGACAACCATTGTTCTGATCATCCTGTTGACCATTATTTTCCTGATGCTGACATGTCCCTCCCAGATGATGCAGACGCTGGGTGGCCAGATGTGGGGGATGATTCTGATGATGAGGATCCATGGAAGCCTTTGAATCCCCATGAACCTGGCAACCTAAAGATTAGACCTTATAGGAGAGGTACTGGAAGCTGTTGTTTTCTGGCAAGGCTATTTTGTTTAGTGCCTTGTATATTATTTTCGCGATTTATGTGGTGAATTGTCTTTTCTGATCTGTTTTGGAACAGTAAAAGGTTTTGCAAGGCAGGCTATTGGTGCTCCAAAAAAGAAAACTCTTGCACCTCTATTTCCTATGGCAAAGATGGATGGCATCATTAGCCCTGAACTAGCAAAATCTTTTGAAGTACATCTGTCTCAGCAGGAAATGCTTCATGCTTCCCAATCACCTCCTCTTTATGAAAAGGTGCTCATTGTTGTATATATGTGTTAGTCCCATTAGATATGTCAGATATTTTGGACTTAATTAACTTGTTGCGGCCCATTCAAATTGCAGCTTAGGAGGTCACTTGAATTCGGAGAACAAGAAAATTGCCATGTGTTTGGAGATTTGAAAGATGACAATGAGCCCAATATTGGTGTAAATGATTTTGATGATATTAATGAGCCAGATATGCTGAATGATATGTATGACATGGATGTTGATATGGACATACCAACATACCCTGAAAAGGTTTGTTTTCATTAGTTTTTTATTGGCTGGCTGTTGTGTTCAGCCGCCCAACATTTGGGTAATATGACAATATGACATGCTTATTTTACCTCTGTTCAGAATAATGATGTAACACTTGATGGGGCTCAAGGTACACAGGATAGCATGGATGCACATGAAAGCCTTGAAGATTTGTGTCGGTCACATCTGGTAAATCATAACTTCATAAGTACTGTTAATGGTTCCATTCACGTGTATTCCTCTCACTGCAGTTCTCTTTCAAATTTGCTTTGATGTGTGGAGTTCTTTCAGTTTTTTGGCCATGAGTTTGCAAGCAACTTGGTGCCATGCAAGTCAACTACTGGAAAAAATATATTAGGTGGTCAGATGCGCTAGTGTGAAGCTTATTCTAGAATGGCTTTTATAGGTTTAGCTCCCAGATCTTTCAAATCATTTTGGTCCTCGCTTCACAGCTTTGCCTCGTTGCATAATGCTGTACTTTATAGCTAAGATTCTACAATAAAGTGTCTGATGCATAAATATGTTGCTATTTTGGTGCTAAACCTGTTCAACAAAAATACTGGGTTGCTGGTTGATTTCATGCATGCGTGCACTGTTAAGGCATGCCATTTTGGGCATACGGTAGTGGTCCCAAAGGGTAATCCTTCATAGCTTGAGTGAATAGCCGGATTTAGCTATTTTTTGGCTGATTTGACACAAAAAAACATTTTTAGGTGTGAGTTGATTTCTATTATTATGCTCTGATGTTTACTTTTTTTTTCCTTTGCTGGAGTCAAAACACATGTTTTTGTATCCTGATCTATGTGGCATTTAAGGCGCTGTTCCAGCCATTGCCCCCTTTAGCCTGAACCAGGGCTTTGGATCTTCAAGGTTACCTAGTTTCTGGTAATGGGCGGATTTCCAAGTTCTTTTTTACAGATATCAGTAGAAACACATTTTTTTATTGTTTCATTTTTACCAGAAACTAGAATGCTACGCCCTCCATTGCAATTTATAAGGCGTATATTGAGTGGGCACATGGATGAAGACATAAATTCAAGAGAAACAGAAGGAAAAATAACCATGCTAGAAGACTTAAATACCTTGGAAATAGGACAGAAGATGTGATAAATGAAGGCAAACAAGCGAAAGCATCAATATATTCACATGCACGCCTTATATTATGAAACAAGATGGAGAAATTTATATGCCTTATAAAAAGAAATGGAGTCATGGAGAACCGGCTAATTTTGAATTGTGCCCTGAATTTTATCTTAGCCTTTCAACTTCCAAATTATCATGGATTATTCGTCACAGGATGCTCTGCTTGCTAGCATAGCTGAGGCTGAACAGCAGACTGAGTTGGATGCACGGGTTTCAACATGGAAAGAGCGAATTGAGCATGCCTTGGAAGAGCAGGTAATTTGGATGGTTGAACTGCTAACTTCTCCGCATATCTGAACTTATTTGCCACTCATCACTACTGCAATTTTGTGCCTTTTCAGGACAGAAATTCACCTTTTGATATTGGTTCATATGGAGAGCAAATCCTTGACACACTATCATCAAGAACTGATAATACAGGGATTGCATCATTCAGTGAGATTGTCAGTGGCAGACCAAAGTATGAGGTCGCGAGAACATTCTCTGCCCTTCTCCAGCTGGTAACCCCCTTTTCTCTTCCAATCGCATTTTGTCAACTCCAAACATTTCTGAGCTCTGTTCTTATTTCAGGTGAATGGCAGAAGTGTTGATCTGGACAAAGGGCAAGCTACAAATGAGTTGATATGTTACACAGCTGTCAACCCATTCCATGTAAGGCTGATTGGTCCCAGCCGGAGACCAGAAATGGAGGTACGTTTCGCACGGAAGAGAGTTAAGTCCCCTCTTCAAAGCTGTAACAAGGGCGCCGAACCCTCTCTGGTGCAACAGCAGCCTCCTAAGAAGCAGGCACGTAAAAATGGCAAGGTTCCAGTCAAGACAGCAGTCAGATTGACTCCTGATGGGAAGCGGAGGCGAAGGTCGGCGCAACTATTGCAGCCATTCAATCTGGAATCCAGCGGATGAAAAATGAATGGCAGGCTGACACATGGGCATGACTTCTATGGTTTTTTTTTGAATGGCAGACTGACTCATGGGCATTACCTCTATGATTTTTCCCCTTGTAACTTGAATATCTAGCTGGTGGCAGCGGGGTTGATACGTAAGAGTGAACTATAAGTTATGACTTAGGCCTAGCTTGATGTTGCACATGTACAATAGATCATTGTGCTGAATTAGGCCTAGCTTGATGTTGCATATGTACAATAGATCATTGTGCTGTTCTGTATGTATCGTATCAACCCCAAATGTAATGTTAACTGGGCAGGGTTTCTTCCCAGAATTGACCTTTTGTATGGGGGACAACATCAGTAGGTATTTCATTCTAATTCAATAACTAGCCTATGGTTCGATGCAAAACATGAACTTGCGTATGTGATGTAGTTTTACATCAGCTAAACAGAAGCACGTACATAAATTTCTCTGTGCTTCCAATCAGAAGACACTTGGCCACATACATCAAGCTGATGCTCCTTTCCAAAACCCCGGATGCAAATACTTTACATGAGCCGGTAGCTCCCCAGATCACCTCGGGCTCACAGAAAACAACCACACAGTAAAACCCATATCCGTACGAAACTCACTTGCCCACACCAAACAGTTCATCATGACTGTCTACAAGGTCCACCTTCGCACTAAAGTCACTTCCAAAAACTAAATACCTCCTAAGACTAATGATCGAGGCAAGGAATGCCAGATCAGCTTTTCGATTAACCAGATCATGGGTCATTAGTGAGAAGATGATAGAGGGTGACAGCCTCGCCGAGCCTCTGCAAATTGTTCTCCTTCCTGGCTCCAGTGCGACCATTCCTTGCAGAAAGTAGAGAAGCCGTTGCGTCAGTGAAACACAGCAGGTGAGGCAATTCGAAGAAGGAAAGAAAGACCAGTAGTATTTTTTAGAAGGATGTACTGTTCTTTCTTCACCTCTTGTCAAGCTCCACCTTCTTCGCAAGGTCCTGCGCCAGACTGCCCAGCCTTCTTATGAAAGAGAAAGAACATGTTGAAAAATACAGTTTGCGAGGGAAATTTATTTCTCTAATGCTCGGAAATCAGAAAACCACAAGGACAACTATCCAAGTTCAAATTTCAAAATCATATTAATTCTAATCTGGCAGGTTGAAGGGAAATGCATGGGAGTTGGGATCGATGTGCAAACAATCAACTTGGCAGATGGGGTTTGGGAATAGATAGAGCAACAAACTGCGCTTAAAAAATGGGAAATTTACGGGGAAACACCAACTTCAGTTGAGCCTCTGTTAGGAGCATGGTTGGGAAAACCGGCGACCGGGTTTTGAAATATCGGCCGAAATTTTTTGAATTGAAGATTTGAATTTTTGACTTGCTAATGCAGTGGGTATATTAGTTTGTGTATTGTTTTTAATATATTAGGTTGATTAGCTGCTGTTGGAAGTAAAAAAAAAGGGTGAATTATTGTCATTGGCAGCTAGTGTTGATTAGAAGCAAACATGTTGGGCCCATTGTATTGGAAAGAGCATTGGATGCTTGTCTTTGAGAGTGGTTTGCAGCACTTTAGCACTAAAGAAAGGGCAGCAACAGTTGGCTAATTAGAATGGGAGAAGAAATCAGCATCCCGGGGAGAAGGGACTAGCTGTAGCACGCGAGAGAGAGGTGAAGTAGCTGCAGCAAAGTGCTAGAGGAGAAGAGGAGCAGCTGCAGCAAAGTGCTAGGGGAGAAGAGGAGCAGCTGCAGTAAGAAATAGAAAAAGAACAGCAGCAGGGCAGCAGCTAGGAGGTGAGTTCATGTCCAACTCCTTCACTCTTTTGCTCTTGTTTGTGGAGATATGTGTTTAAATTGTTGTTATGTTCAGCAGCTAGGAGGTGGGTTCATGTCCAACTCCTTCACTCCTTTGCTCTTGTTGTTATGTGTGGAGATATGTGTATAAATTGTTGTTATGTCCAGCAGCTAGGAGGTGAGTTCATGTAGGTTGGAGTCTTGGAGATATGTGTTTAAATTGTTGTTATGTCCAGCAACTAGGAGGTGAGTTCATGTAGGTTGGAGATTTGTGTCTTACTGATACATGTTTTTGTTGTTGCATGATATTGTAGTGATGGCTGGTAAAAGTATCAATGTTTGGGACCATGGAGAGAGACTAAGAGGTGCTGGTTGGAAGTGCAGATATTGTAAGCTTACGGTCGGTGGAGGTGTAACACGCTGAAAGAACATCTTCTTTGGAAGCACGGGGATGTTATTCCTTGCAGTGGGGTTCCGACGGAAGTGAGAAGGCTCATGCTAGCAAGTATAGAAGAAACGAAGGCCAAGAGAAAATCTATTAGAGATGAGCGCATGAGAATGGAGCAAGTTGCTTCAGATCCTGTAGCGCGTGGTCCATCACGTGAAGATGTCTTTGATGATGATGAGGAAAAGCAGATGGAATGGGCTCGGCGAGAGTCGTTGGAGTTGCACCAGCTCGAGCAGAGGGCAAAAGCCCAGGGTGCGACATTTGAACATGGTGGAGGTAGTGGAAGTGCCACAGGAAGGGGTACAGGAAGAAATGCTCTTTCAATGATGTTTGGTAGGTTGCAGTCTATGAGAGTTGATTCTGATATTTTGCGTAGTCGGGCACCCGTCCAACCCCGCATTGACACAACTCTTAAGAAAGAAGCAAAGTCAAAACTCGGAAAAGTTTGGGCTAAGTGGTTCCATAGTAATGATATTCCTGGAAATATGGCAGAGTGTCCTTATTTTTGTGCTGCCATCAAGGTTACACAAGAACTTGGTGAAGGTGTTGCGTCACCTAGAGGGCATGAAATTGATGGGCCATACCTTAATGCTAATGAACTGGAGATAAAACAGTATGTACAAGAGTTTAAAGATGATTGGAGCATATATGGAGTATCCATCATGTGTGATTCCTGGACAGGACCTACCCAGATGAGTATAATTAACTTCATGTTGTACTGCAATGGAATAATGTTTTTTCATAAGTCAGTGAATGCGACCGGTGACGTACAAAATGCAGACTTTTTGTATCGTGAGATCCGTAAAGTTGTTGAAGAAGACCATGGGACCCAGGATGAAGACCAAGGTTGTCACGAATCAAGAAGATTCAAAACGACCTACACAAGGGGTAAGGACCGCCAACGAGATCATCCTCAACCACAAGACTCTTCTTCCTACGCATCATATGGTAGCTCAACATCTTTGCCGACTTATGACCGTCGAGATGCCAACTTACTATCTTCTGCTGATGATTCTCATTCATCATCGGACATCTCTTATCCTCCCAATGCAAGATTTGTTTACCAGTGGGTGGAACCTGTATACTACCAACAAATTTATACTCATTGGTTACAACATGCTCATCCCACATACACTTGGGATCAATATAAAGTCCACCTGGCTCATAATGAAGGATTGTCCTCATTGATAACAATGAGTACATTGCATAACCTTCGCGTTTCTCAACAATGTATTGGTACGAATTGATTCTTCATTAGTGTTTTCACTTTTTAGTATACTACTCAAGTTACCATTTATTACTATTAACTTGTGTTTTTATTATTTCAGATGTAACACAACACTATGATGAGAGGGCTTCACCACATGGTCAACACCAAGTTGAATTTATTCAGATGAAGACCCTTTTTGACTTAGGTTCAGTTCTTTTTTACCATGGATATGCCAATTTAGAAGGTTTTGTTATATGTCGAAGCATCTCAATTACTTTTGGTCTCATAGTTATAAGAAAATGCTTCAAGAAGGGATTAATTTGATGTAGTCTTATACGGGTCTTACTTGTTATAAAAAACTTAACCTTTTGGCAAAATGTCCACCCATAACTTTCAATTTACGGCAACAAAAGTGGAGCTCCAACTTCCATACTCATTCCACCGGTTTTCTCGCCGGTAAAACCGGTAACCGGCCGGTTACCGGTCTCCTCCTGCCTCGCCAAAACAAATCCTTTTGCCAAAATTCAACCGGTTTAAAACCGGATTTCGATTCGGGCGGTAACGATCGATTACGCGATCTTGCCGTGGCCGGATTTGCGCCGGTACCGGTTATTTGATCCTTGGTTAGGAGGACACCAGAAATGTGCCGAAGATTGTCACAATTATTGCAGGTTGGTGAATGTACTAGCAAGAAATTAACTAGAATACTGAAATAGGTTGTGAGTAGTTGAAAATAACAATAACAACAACAAAATATTTTGTTCCAAACAAATTGAGGTAGACTAGTAATGAAACCTTCTCAAGATCAAAGATATGAGAGCATTGAAAAAATCTACAATGCTACAACCCTAAGTCGTACATCCTGCTATCTGAGCCGAGAGCCTAAAACACTGCCTCTAACTTTCTTATGGTTCCGATACGTGGATCGCTAACTTCCATGCGCTCCTATCCAAAGCTAATTCTTTAGATAGGTTCCAATTCCTCAAGTCTCTTTTAACTGCTTCCTCCAACGTCAGTCTTGGTTGACCTCTGTCTCTTTTTGCGTTTTCAGTACGTCTTAAAATTCCACTATGTACCGGTGCCTCAGGAGGCATTCGTTGGAGATGTCTAAACCATCTCAAGCGATTTTGGACAAGTTTATCTTCAATTGGTGCTACCTCCACCCTATCACGTATATTATCATTGTGGATGCGATCCCGCCTTGTGTGACCACAGATCCACCATAGCATCCTCATCTCCGATACACTTATTTTCTGTATATGTTGTCTTTTAGTCGTCCAACATTCTGCTCCGTATAGGATCGCGGGTCTGATCGCCGTCTTATAGAATTTACCTTTTAACTTTTGAAAGATTTTTTTATTACATAGGACACTAGATGCTTGGCGCCATTTCACCCACCCCGCTCTTATCCTGTGGCTCACGTTTTCATCAATCTCACCATCCCACTGTAGCATCGATCCCAAATACGAAACGTGCTCTTCTTAGGTACTACTTGTCTGTCCAATCTAACATCTCCATCATCTGCCCTAACACCACTGAAATCACACCCCATATACTCAATTTTAGTTCTACTAAGTCTAAAACTCTTCAATTCTAAGGCCTTTCTCCACAACTTGAGCTTCCTATCAACACATTCTACTCTCATCAACCAACACCACATCATCAGTGAAAAACATACACCAAGGGATATCTCCTTGTATATCTCGTGTGACCTCGTCCATCACTAGGGCAAAAATGTATGGGCTCAATGCTGACCCTTGGTGTAGTCCTATCTTAATATGAAAGTCATTAGTAACACTGCCACATGTTCTGACATTAGTCACAATATTTTCGTACATGTCTTTAATTAGGGTAATATATCTTGTTGGGATTTTTTTTTCTTTTGAAACGCCCACCAAATGACCTTTCTTGCCCTTTGTCATAAGCTTTCTTCAAGTCAATAAACATCATGTGAAGATCCTTCTTTTGCTCCTTATACCTCTCCATCAACTGTCGTAGCAAGAAAATCACCTCTGTGGTTGACCTCTCAGGCATAAAACCAAATTGGTTTGTTGTCACGCGTGTCACTTTTCTTAAATGATGCTCAATCACTAGTTTCTAAAGCTTCATTATGTGGCTCATGAGCTTAATTCCTCTATAATTAGTAGAACTTTGAATGTCTCCTTTATTATTAAAAATTAGTACTAATGTGCTCCTCCGCCAATTTTCTGGCATCTTGTTCAACTTAAAAATGTTATTGAACAAATTAGTTAACCAAACAATCGCCATTTCTCTTAGGCATTTCAACACCTCATTAGCGATGTTATCAGGCCCCAACGCCTTACCCACTTTCATTCTTTTTAAGGCCTCTCTTACTTCCGACTCCTGGATTCTTCAAACAAACTGCCTATCGGTGTCGTCAAAAGCATCATCCAGTTCAATCATACTATTATCATTATCATGATTGAACAACTTGTCGAAGTAATCTCTCCACCTATTCTTGATCTCCTCATTTTTCACCGAAAGTCCATTAGTGTTGTCTTTGATGCATTTAACTTGGTTGAAATCTCTCGTCTTCCTTTCTCGAAGTTTAGCCGTCTTGTAGACATCCTTTCTCCCTCCTTTGTACTTAGTTTCTGATAAATTTCCTCCTATACCTTGCCTTGTGCCTCACTCACTGTTTTCTTCGCATTCTTTTTTGCCGCTTTGTATTTCTATACGTTCTCATCGCTCCTATCATGATGCACGTGCTTGCAACATATCTTTTTCTCCTCAATAGCCTTTTGCACTTTCTCGTTCTACCATGTGTCTTTTGGTTCTCCTCTTGTCTCTTGGATCACTCTAAGCACCTCCGTAGCCACCTTCCTAATGTGAGTTACCATCTTTGTCCACATACTATTCGCTTCGCTATTTGCTTCTCCATGTCCCACGTCCCTTCCGTGACTATCCTCTCCTTAAGTGCCTATGCGGTATCTCCTTTGAGTTTCCAACACTTCGTCCTCGTGGCTCTGGCGACCTTAGCTTATTGAACCCGTAACCTAAAACGAAGGTCAAAGACTACCAACTTATGTTGCTGGATAACACACTCTCTAGGTATAACCTTATAGTCTATGCATGCTCGTTTGTCCTCCCTCCTAACAAGAATAAAATCGATTTGGCTAGAGTGCTGACCATTGCTAAAGGTAACTAAATAAGAATGTCTCTTTCTAAAAAAGGTGTTAGCTATCACGAGATCATAGGCTATGGCAAAATTTAAGATATCTTCTCCTTTTTGATTCCTATCATTATAACCAAAACCCCCATACACCCTTTGAAACCCTTCACTAGTTGTACCGGTATGACCATTGAAATCGCCTCCTAAGAAAATCTTTTCATTGATAGGCACACTTTTAATCATGTCATCTAGGTCTTCTCAAAATTGCCTCTTAGCGGTCTCATCCAACCCTACTTGTGGAGCATAATGATGCAAAAATGATGCGAAAAGATAGCTCAGCAGCTCCTGGAAAATAATTTCAACTGATTGTAGAGTGTTGGCTAACACTGGTCGAAGATTTCGGAAATGTACAATATTCCTAAGAGTAAAGAGCACTTGCTTCAAGACTTCCTGGTCAGCGATTCCACGGTTCAGCAGATGGATTTGCTTTAGCAGAATGTCTACAGCACCAGCACCAACAAGTGTCACTTCTCGGAATGCTCCGTAGCAATACCTGGAGGAGAAACGGTACAGATATAGTAACCCCTTAACTCTTGAATCAAGTGACCGGTAAAGGATCACAAAACAGTAAGGTCATAACAATGTCAAGGAAGTCAATGACTAAACTGCACAAAACTAGGAATACAATATTACGGTGTACAATGTAATTGTTACATGAATTTAAACGGAAACATAAGAATATATTTACTTAATGTTGCACAAGTTTGTCGAATGCTGCTGATGCTCCTATAATGAATGAGCTGAGACAGTGCAGCAATCAATCTATTGATCAGGCGCATATTATCATCAACTTGTGCAGAATACTTCTGTAATCTTGACCTTATATCAGCAACTTCTTGCTTTGAAGCTTTCCTCACAAGATAGGGCGATAGGCTTTGACAAATGACTGCATTAATAAGTTGGTTGAATGCCAAATGAAAAAATGCGCCATCAGAAGTACAAACGTACAACACAACTGATGCTATGAAAATGAAATTGGAATTTCGTATGCATATGGGAATCATCTTTGCTATATCTAAATAGATTTATGCAACTATGTATTGAACTTCATATATCCAAAATATGAAAAGAAGTATATTGAAACCTGACATCTATGTAAAACATCATATGATTGGTGGTCAGTCGGTACCTGAATAATAGCTATACGCTTCTTGTTTCTAATAGCAAGCATGTCGTGCTACGCAACCACGAACATGGGACTGGACAACTAGCATAGCACTTTTCCTTGATTCAAGAAACAGAACCTTTCTCCACCATCTCTGCACATATAGACTGATCATATGTACCTTTCCTCCCTTAAATGTTTTTATCCAATCTAGAAATCATAAAAAAACCCATACTTGAATGACGTAGATGCAGTAGATAATTCGATTTACTCGTTTATGACCCAACCAATCACGAACAGAGGATTGAATTGAGATTGCTGATATTTTGATAGACTGGTCAAATAGGACCTTCCTCCACCATCTTTGTAGCCTTAAGACTGAGTATATCACAATTTTTAGTTCAATACTTTGATGAGATTTTTACGTTGACTGTGGTCAAATGCACAAAGGCTTGTGTAGGCTTGCAGTGAAGAAGAACCTGCACGAGTAATGCCGGTCAGTCGTCAACAAGAACACATCAAGAGCCATGTTAGATTTACATACTAACCAAATAGTCGCTTTCTGGCTAACCATCCTTTGGCAAAACGCTAAATTACTATTGCAGCACGGCAATGCTGCTGAAAAGTTCGGCGGCACAAGATGTGTCTTGTTACAGCTTGGATGGCAATGATAGCTTGAACTTGCCTTGTGAAGCATATCCGCATGGAGAAACCACGTCAATGGCTCTGGATTTTAATTGCAGCAGACATTCTTGAGGTTCTATTGTGTACAAATCTTCTATATGCAAATTGTATCTTTCGAGCAGGCCCTTGCTTGCTTGCAAATCAGAAAATCAAGCTGGGTAGATCTTGGCGTTGGCGGGCGAGATTTCAACCTTGGGTATTCCCACTCACATAAAAATCCAATCCATAGATTTAAAATATAGTTCGAGTAGTACGTTATCGATAATTAAAGTCACAAAAATAGTCAAATAACAAATTGTTCAGCTCTAAGATATGCATGAAACAAACTAATAAGTAATAAAGAGAACTTACAAAATACTATAATGTTGCTTTAACCTTGCGATTCTTCATGGCTTGGAAGCGGTTGATGATGTCTTTGTTCTTAACTTGTAGAAAGAACTCCCGCTCAATAAATGCAACCAAGCAATCATTCAAGTATTGATCCGCAATCTTATTTCTCAATTTGTTCTTCACATAATTCATGACAGAAAATACTCTTTCAACACTTGCAGTTGCTACTGGAAGCACTAGCACCAATTTAAGAAGCCTGTAAACAACTTCATATCTAAGATGCTTCTTTGTTTCAACAAGCTTAATGGAAAGCTCAGCAAGACTTCTCACATTTCTAAACCTTTCATCAGTACTCAATACTCAACAACTCATCTTGCAAATTTGTTATCCTCTGGACATGGGACAGCTCACAACTGCAGCCTGCAGAGGCAGAGCGCTGCTGGCCTGGCGGCCTATCAGCCTCGTAGGCGAGAGAGTTCACGGCGTCCTCGCGCTGGCGCTGGTAGGGGTGGAGAAGCAGCTTAGTCAGGCGCCGAAGTGCCGAACAGCCGCAGGAATCAGAACGGTCCGCAGCTAGGGTTTGGGAATTGGGATTCAGGAATCGAGAGACACCGCCGCACTCTCTGAGAGGATGGGAGTCGAGCCAATAGGCTGTTTTTGGGCATTGTGGGCTAGAATAGCGAAAATATCACAGAATACATCATTATACATTTATATATATATAAGTATACATACATATATACTAAAGATTACACCAAAAAAGTTGGGTATTCCCGGGAATACCCAGGAATACCATTAAATCCGCCCCTGGATACTGGCTGTTGATGCTGGAACAAAGCTCGACAAGAAATATTGCTCCCACAGTCCACGTCATCCTCACACACAAGCTTAGTGGCTGAAGCTGTGCTGGAATTCTCAACCTTACACGACTAGTGACTGACGGAATTTATGGAGCTGCTCTCAACCATAATCCGCTGAGGACTGGGAGAAACTACAGAGTCATGCCCACTATTGCACAGCTGACTAGCAGAAGTTACAGAGTTGCTCTCTTTGTCACCGAGCTGCAGAGGAGTGTCAGAATCTATAAAGTCAGTCATCAAAACAAAGGCAATGTGGGGCAGCGGAAGCTATCGAGGTACCCACATCCTTGCAATGCTTCCAGGGAGTTTCTCACCATTGCATAGCTCCTGAGGAGCAGGAGCTGTGCGATCAGTTTTGGATGAAGCTGTAGTTTTCGAGAACTCATGGATTTCGAAAGGCTCATTGTTCTCATGCCTCTTTCTTTCTCTAATCCAAATCCTTACAGCCTGCTGAATCACAATGGTAGATCTTCTCATTTGCACAAATCTATGCCTTTCTAATATGAAAACGAAATATCTGTTATAGTTTCCTGCGAAGAAAAGGATGCCAACAATATTACGGGTGCAAAATTGAAAGAATAAATCCTGTGCATGACACTGTTCACGTGCATGGCACTGTTCACATGTACGTTACTGTTTATGTATACGTAATCAGACGCTGCTGGTTGCCTTTAACGCCGCAACGCGTTCCGCGTAAGCGTATCGCGTTGTTTGGCGAGAAGCGCCATGGCGTGTGATGTATCCATGTATACATTAGTTCAATGGAAAGTAGAAGATGTGAATACCATTCAGAACAGCAAGAAGTTCTTCTTCTCACTCACGTGCGTTTGTGAGTGTATTCATCACAGTTTTCTGGGTGTCTTCCAAGCCGCGATCCTTCCAACTTCGTGTGGTGGGAAGGAGGCGCAGAACCGCGTGCAGGCGCAGGCCGAGGGCCTCAAGATCCTTGACGTCACGGACGAATGCGGTCGGAGAGAGCGTCGTTCCAAGCCAAAATCTAGTCTTGGTTTCTACACGTGGTATCAGAGCCGTCATGTTCGTCCAATTGACTCCCGTAAGCGGTGGTGATCGTTCGCCATCACCCCCTCCCCGACGACGGGTATCGCACTCGCCTGCGCCGATACCCGATGCTGACGAAGACAAACTACCCGGAGTGGGTGGTGATGATGCACATCAACTTGCAGGCACAAGGCCTGTGGGGCGCAATTGAACCCGGCGACGTCGAGTACAGCAAGGATTGGCTGGCACTAGCAGCGATCAATCGCTCGGTCCCGACGGAGATGCTGAGTTTGATCGGCAGCAAGGAGACCGCGCAGGAGGCGTGGGAGGCGGTCAAGGTCATGCGGATGGGCGTCGAGCGGGTGCGCGTGGCGAACACGCAGAAGCTTCGTCACGATTTCAACAACATCGCTTTCAAGGAAGGCGAGAACGTGGATGATTTCTCGATGCGAATTGCGGGCCTCGCCAACAAACTACGTCTTCTCGGCGATGAGATCGATGAAGCCGAGGTTGTTCGCAAGTTTCTCCAAGTGGTCCCTGATCGATTCATGCAGGTCGCGATCTCAATCGAGACGCTGCTGGACATCGAGGAGGTCACAGGCCGTCTCCAGTCCGTGGAGCAGCGGCTCGACACGTGAGTAGTGGCTGCAGAGTTTGGTTCTCGGCTGCTTCTCTCGTCGAAGGAGGAGGATCTCATCCGTCGCCTACGCAAGCGCGATGAGGAGGGTGCGCGCATTGGCATTGTTGGTGCCAGCGGAAGTGGTACGAGCGGCGGCTCGGTCCTGCCACAGCGCGGCACGCAGCCACCCAACCACAGCGCGGCACGCAGCCACCCAAGCGCGATACCAACGACGCACGCAAGGACGATGGCAGCAAGGTCATCGACAAGGATACGTGCAAATACTGCAGGAAAAGTGGGCATTGGGCCCAGGAGTGCCGGAAGAAGAAGAGAGACAAGGCGGCGGCCGCAGCGGTGCTAGCCAAGGTGGACGATGACCTCGAGCCGTCCCTCTTGATGGCCCAGGTGGTCTCTCTTTCACCGGAGCCCGTGCGCCTTCCAGAGCGTGCTGCACTTGTGCACATCGGCGGACGGTTCTTCCTCTATGAAGAATGCGCGATTGTGCAGTTGGGTGACACCAACAACCACACCGACGGCCAGGATGACGGCGTGTGGTACCTCAACACGGGCGCGTCGAACCATATGACAGGAAATGACGCGGCTTTCTCCGAGCTGAACCGCGACATCGCGGGCTCGGTAAAGTTTGGCGATGGATCAATGGTGGACATCCTCGGGCGCGGCACGATCATGTTTGCGGCAGAGGGTGAACACCATCTTCTTCTATCGGACGTGTACTTCATCCCACGTCTGCGCAGCAACATCATTAGCTTGGGACAACTCGACGAGGTCGGGTGCCAAGTGTTGATCGAGGACGGCGTACTGCGGGTGCGCAATTCGACGAGGAATCTTCTCGCCAAGGTACGGCGATCGGCGAATCGACTATACGAGATCTCCCTCACGCTCGCTCGACCGATTTCGCTCCTGGCGCATGCAAACGATGATGCGTGGCGCTGGCATGAGCGGTTCGGCTTCGAGCCAATGTGTGACTTGGTCTCAGATAATGGTTGTTCCTGACATGAAAGAAGTAAAACCCATCGTAAAAATAATGAACTAGAGTTTCCAATCAAAATCATAAATACAGAAGCAGACTTATATGACAGCTTTGTCATGGAATTTTGGTCTGTTGCTTGGGCAAGAAGACATTGGTACTGCCAAGCACGCATACCCCATTTCTGCCACTGCAATGCACACACAATCTGACTGTAGACAGTGAAGTGCAACGGAGCAGAGTTCTAGATTTTTTTTTGCTAGTGCAGGAAGTAATTGTTGGGAATAGTTTGGTAAGACATGGACACCTTTTTCAGAACACTTACACGAGTAAGCAGCCACATGATTCAGTGGTAGTCTGATAGAAACAAGAACCAGACGAGATGGGCGGGGAGGCGCGGCCGAGCTCCTCGTCAACGGCATCCCTGCAGAGGCCACAGATCCACCTTCCTTGTACCACGTGCATACGCTGGTGACGTAGCCTAAATCTGGCTAGCGGCTCCGTGTCAGTAGCTGCGATAACTCCAAGCACAAGTAGCACCCCGCGACTGTGAGTCTTTCCCCTCGATGCGGCATGGGAGGCAAGGCGCCAAGGCGGGTGGGCACGCGGGAGGCGATGAGGCCGAGGCGGGCGGGCGTGCGGGAGCCGGTGAGGTGGTCGTAAGAGGCGATGACATGCTTGCGTTCCTCACTGAGGCCAAGCTGGCAACCAATGGGAAAGCCACCGATGATAGGAGGGCGATAGGAGGGAAACCCGCCATCCGGTGTACTCCTTCCCTTGTCCCTCTACTCCACCTCTCTGCTCTATGATGGCCTATGGTTATGGAGAATCCATGGGATGGCAACACAAGGCAGGTGACGAGGCCGAGGTTGAGGTGGTTGTGGCTGCGAATACTAGCGTGTCGACCGGGCCCCCGTGCTCACTAGGCCGGACCAGCCCAAGCACGATACAATATGTCGTACCGTGTTGTGCCGCCCGACGGGCTAGATTTTTAGACCCGGCCCAATCTACCATTCACACCGTATCAGTACGATCCACTACATAGCGTGTCCATACTGTGTTGAGCTAGTCGAGCCTGCACAGATAAACTCGGCCGAACTCGCAGCTCTACTAAGCTGGAGTGCTTTTGCTTCAAACCCCAAATGCATGCAACATTAGCACTATGCATGCAGATTGAGAAAGAGATATTTAATTTGCATGTCATAGAAAACTGTGCCGACTGCCAAGTCACACTCTTCTTAAGCAAGTACGTTGTGATAATCACGCGAACACCCCCTTATGTCGAGCTTGTGTGCATTGGATCGTACCAAGTCCGTGCTTTGCTTGCATCAGCACACGAGACACAATGGGTGGTTTTTTGGGTAGCTGATGCTTTTTATCTATGGTTAATAGTTTTTATCTATATTTTTATATGATAGTGAATAACGAAGACGCTGATACAGATAGTGCACATGATTTTAGAGTCAGAAGGGTACCAAGTAACACGCGACCAGCCCGACCTATCCTACGACTCCGGTCAGGGCTTAGTACTAGCTGAGAGCCTGAGAACGAGCAGGAGGGCACAGGTTTGAGGCCTTGCCCTTCCGACCGGCCAATGCCCGCGCGACACCGCTCCACGCATATGCACAATCCCAGAGACGACCACTAGACTTTCGTGGGTGGAATCCGCTTTCCCTTTCTGGCGTACGTCAAAGGCGTAAGAAACGATCAGGTACTCAGTTTCCTTCCATACAAGGAAACCATTCAGGCCTAGGCACCAGCTAGCTTTGGTATAGGGGGACTTGGCTGGTGGTTTGTGCGGTGAAAGCAAACAAACCCCACTCACGCAGGCGTAGCTCACAGCTTCAAACCAAGAAACCACCACTCGCACGGTCGCACCAGCGGCGGCTCGGATGGATACCTCATCGGAGGCGGCACACAACAGGAAGGCGACGGACATGTACCGAAAGGTGTTGAGCACGGTGACCTCGGCGGCAGCGTATGCCGTGTTGGCGCGGGAGCTACTACTAGACGAGCTCCGCGCCACGGTGCGCTGGAGAGCGACCCTGCTATGTTCGCGGCTCAGCTAGGGCGGCAGGGTGCGCCGCACGCTCGTCGTCTAGAGCCAGATCGGCGATGGCGGCTATGAGGAGAACCTCCTCTTTGACGCCGCACGCACGTACCTGGCCTCCAAGATCGACCCGCGTGCCGTGTGCCGCCTCGGCCTCACGCTCTCCAAGGCCAATGACGATGGTGGCCGCAGCAGCTGGAGGAGGCGCCTCTTCATCGAGCCTGGGGACTCCACCACTGACGTCTTCGACGACGTCGAGTTCACGTGGACGTCTGTCGAGGTGCTCGATGGTGGCGGAGCGGTACATGCCCGTTAAAATTGATCGAATTAAATCGTGTGTCGTGTAGGACACCGTCCGCTTATGCGGGCGTGGCATAAAAGGTGTCTGGGCCATGCACAGGTTGCACCAAATATGGTGTCAATCTGTAGCAACTGACTCTGATTTGGTTTTCTCTCTGTGTAGGACTCTTTTCCCTCACCCTATATATATAACCTAGTAATTCATAGGAAGATGTGTGCTCAAGAGCAAACGCTCCACTGTAATCTCTCCTCATTACAGTAATTTGCCTTCGAGCGCCCGTGGTTTTTCCCGTAAGGGTTTTTCACGTAAAATTCGTATCACTTGTCTCTATTTTTGGTGCATTATTTGCAACAAGTGGTATCCGATCTTAGGGTTTAAGATCCTAACCGCTATCCCCAGGAGGAGACGACTCTCGGGGGCGGCACCTACACGACGTAAAGGTGGCACATGCACAACAACAAGCGATAGCGTTCGTGCGGCATCAAGTCAACTTCCATGTCTCATTCAGTAGCGTTTTTTAGCACGCACGGTGCATCATCTGAAGAGTTCTTCATTGAATCTGGGCCATACTTGTTTTTGTCTTGGCGAAGCCGGTTCAGCGCCAACAACAAATCACATTTTCTCTTTGGTTCCTGCACCGTAGGCACATCGTCCCAAGGCCTTCGGTGTTCCAGCACCGCCGAGAAACAGAAATTGGTGAAGCTCTAGTTGAATCCGAGCTGGTCTCCGAAGCAAGTCTACTTCATCACCTAATTGAGGAGCACATCCATTTGATTGTCCAGCCATCCCGCGGCATCAAGCTGAGCATTGGGACAAGGTGCACAAGATTAGTCCGGTGGACTTTCGGTGCACAAGGTGACGTAGCCTAAATCTGACTAGCGGCTCCATGTCAGTGGCTGCGATAACTCAAAGCACAAGTAGCATCCCGCGGCTGTGAGTCTTTCCCCTCGATGCGGCATGGGAGGCAAGGCGCCGAGGCGGGTGGGCACGCGGGAGGCGATGAGGCCGAGGCATGCGGGCGTGCGGGAGCTGGTGAGGTGGCCGTAACAGGCGATGACATGCTTGCCTTCCTCACTGAGGCTAAGCAGGCAACCGATAGGAAAGCCACCGACGACAGGAGGGCGATAGGAGGGAAACCCGCCATCCGGTGTACTCCTTCCCCTGTCCCCTCTACTCCACCTCTCTGCTCTATGATGGCTTGTGGTTATGGAGAATCCATGGGATGGCAAGATTTTTAGACCCGCCCAATCTACCATTCGCACCGTATCAGTACGATCCACTACATAGCGTGTCCATACTGTGTTCAGATAGTCGAGCCTGCACAGATAAACTCGGCCGAACTCGCAGCTCTACTAAGCTGGAGTGCTTTTGCTTCAAACCCCAAATGCATGCAACATTAGCACTATGCATGCAGATTGAGAAAGAGATATTTAGGGCCTGTTTGGTTCGTAGCCATAGTTTGCCATAACTAAAGTTAGGCACATGCGGAGTAGTGGCGTGCCAACTGCGGCAAGAATAAAGTGTTTGGTTAGCTGCCATGCCTAACTTTAGATTTGGCAAATATGAATGTGGCAATCGTTTGGTTTGTTGCCACACAAGTTGCCACAAGTTAGTTAAATATATGTGGCGCCAAACTTGATATAGTCACCACGTTTTAAGAAGTGGTGAGGCCGGGCAACAATTCAAATTCCAAAACAGTCAATATACCATTGGCATCAATATTTTAGCAAATATCTCATCTCAAGAGCCATTGAGGTGGTTGTGGTGCGAATACTAGCGTGTCGACTCCGGCTCCTAAGGGAAGCATCTAAAAGAGTATGCTCTTTCTCTAATTGTATGGGCCTAACCAAATCACATATGAGCAGGAGCATGTGCTCACTAGGCGGACACCCTTCAACGAAGTCTAACTATCGAATCGGTAAATCCAAGTCTCGAGTTGTGTCACTAGAACCATCAAGCCAACCACGCATTCCTTCATTTTCAGGCCGTGCCAGCACGATAACCTCTTCCACAATTCAGCATGCGATATGTAGTATCGTAGTAATCCTATGTGTTGTCCATCTACGAACTGCCAACAAATATCCACACCTCACAACATTATAAATGACGGGCTAGATTTTAATCCTGCACTTGACCAAGATGTTAGCTGCCCAATCTACCATTCGCACCGTAGTAAGGATTATATATTCGATGCGATCCACTACATAGCGTGTCCATATATGTAAATTCTGTAAGTAGCAAATTGATGGCTTTAATTGACAAGATAGTCGAGCACTTTCCTAGCCAGATAAACCAACAAATGGCAAATAAGGTAGTTTACCTCGGAACTCGCAGCTCTACTAAGCTAGGTGAGTGCTTTTGCTTCAAACCCCAAATGCATGCAACATTAGCACTATGCATGCAGATTGAGAAAGAGATATTTAATTTGCATGTCATAGAAAAGCCGCGACGGCCGGGCGGGGCCGTGGCCGATGGAAGCCAATGCCAAGTCACACTCTGAAGCGGACGGAGAAAAGCGCCGACGATCTTAAGCAAGTATTTCGGACAAGAACGTTGTGATGATCACGCGAACACCCTTAAGCAAGTTTGTGATGTCGAGCTTATGTGAGCTTGGGGGGGTCGGCCCTAGGCCTAGGCAGCAAGGGCGACCGCCTAGGGCCAACGAAAACTTAGGGCCCCTAGCCCATGTATGTTAGTATATACATGCATTATATAGTCTATGTATTGAATATTGGATATAATTGATTAATGATTAGTTGGGCTAGCTGCCAAAGTCAAGTACTGGCCTATTTGGTCTATGTTGTGCATCCAGCACTGAGCGCTCCCTAAATATCCAAGCATGAACATTTATAGAGAGAACACATCAAGTAAGTCATCCACTAGTAGGAATCCACCATGCACATCGTCTGCACCCCTTGACCTCTCCACTCCTCTTTTGGTCTTCTCTTCCCGCAAAGCAAGTACTACCATTAATAGAGAAGAGTCCAATTTCATTGATTTTCAACCAATTTGCCTTCGATTTTTTCATTTTGTAACAGTTCTACTGGAAATCTCCTCATATAGCCGTTGCATATATGGTACGTTTTTATGAATTTTTGTTCTTTGATTATCTATTAAATACCACTCTAAGTCTCCAACGCAATATCTACACTATCTAGAACAAAAATCTTTGACTTTCTTGTAACGTCAGTTTCTTTTTTGTATATAGATGTCCATTAGATCTAAGAGAGACGGATTAGAAAAACTATTTGAGGTCATCAATGTCACATGAAAGGTTGAATGGTCTCTCTTAAATTGTTTTGTCCTTAGTAGCATATTATAGTTTTCTAAGACTTATTAATAATATTAACGTGCCAGTGAATTATCGACAATGAGTATTTTGCATTTTGTAATATACTAAGCCTAATGTTGCCAATAAGTACTTTGTATTTTATGACGTACTGTCTAATAGTTGCTGTATTGAACTTTACCTTTTACAACTGATATAAAATATATTGTTACATATTTATATTAGAATGAAGGGTCTCACGTTTATCGTGCCCTAGGGCCTCCAAAATAACAGGAACAACCCTGCTTGTGTGCATTGGATCGTACCACGTCCATGCTTTGCTTGCATCAACACACGAGACACAATGGGTGGTTTTTTTGGGTAGCTGATGCTTTTTATCTATGATTAATAGTTTTTATCTGTATTTTTATATGATAGTGAATAACGAAGACGCTGATACAGATAGTGCACATGATTTTAGAGTCAGAAGGGTACCAAGTAACACGCGACCAGCCCGACCTATCCTACGACTCCGGTCAGGGCTTAGTACTAGCTGAGAGCCTGAGAGCGAGCAGGAGGGCACAGGTTTGAGGCCTCGCCCTTCCGACCGGCCAATGCCCGCGCGACACCGCGCCACGCATATGCGCAATCCCAGATACGACCACTAGACTTTCGTGGGTGGAATCCGCTTTCCCTTTCTGGCGTACGTCAAAGGCGTAAGAAATGGTCAGGTACTCAGTTTCCTTCCATACAAGGAAACCATTCAGGCCTAGGCACCAGCTAGCTTTGGTATAGGGGGACTTGGCTGGTGGTTTGTGCGGTGAAAGCAAACAAACCCCACTCACGCAGGCATAGCTCACAGCTTCAAACCAAGAAACCACCACTCGCACGGTCGCACCAACCGCGGCACGGATGGATACCTCATCGGAGGTGGCATACAATAGGAAGGTGACGAACATGTACCGGAAGGCGTTGAGCACGACGACCTCGGTGGCAGCGTATGCCGTGTTGGCGCGAGAGCTACTAGACGAGCTCCGCGCCACGGTGCGCCGGAGAGCGACCCTGCTATGTTCGCGGCTCGGCTGGGGCGGCAGGGTGCACCGCACGCTTGTCGTCTAGAGCCAGATCGGCGATGGCGGCTATGAGGAGAACCTCCTCTTCGACGCCGCACGCACGTACCTGGCCTCCAAGATCGACCCGCGTGCCGTGTGCCGCCTCGGCCTCACGCTCTCCAAGGCCAATACGATGGTGGCCGCAGCAGCTGGTGGAGGCACCTCTTCATCGAGCTCGGGGACTCCACCACTGACGTCTTCGACGACGTCGAGTTCACGTGGACGTCTGTCGAGGTGCTCAATGGTGGCGGAGTGGTACATGCCCGTTAAAATTGATCCGAATTTGTACTGTGTCCGTGTAGGACACTTCGTCACCTCATGCCAGACGTGGCATAAAAGGTGTCTGGGCCATGCACAGGTTGTATCAAACATGGTGTCAATCTGTAACAACTGACTCTGATTTAGTTTTCTCTCCGTGTAGGACTCTTTTCCCTCACCCTATATATATATAACCTAGTAGTTCATAGGAAGATGTGTGCTCAAGAGCAAACGCTCCACCGTAATCTCTCCTCATTACAGTAATTTGCCTTTGAACGCCTATGGTTTTTCCCGTAAGGGTTTTTCACGTAAAATTCGTATCACTTGTCTCTATATTTTGGTGCATTATTTGCAACAAGTGGTATCCGATCTTAGGGTTTAAGATCCTAACCGCTACCCCCAGGAGGAGACGACTCTCGGGGGCGGCACCTACACGACGTAAAGGTGGCACCTGCACAACAACAAGCGATAGCGTTCGTGCGGCATCAAGTCAACTTCCACGTCTCGTTCAGTAGCGTTTTTTAGCACGCACGGTGCATCATCTGAAGAGTTCTTCATTGAATTTGGGCCATACTTGTTTTTTTTTGTCTTCGAGCCGAAGCCCAGTTCCAGCGCACAGCAAATCACATTTTCTCTTTGGTTCCTGCACCGTAGGCACATCGTCCCAAGGCCTTCGGTGTTCCAGCACCGCCGAGAAACAGAAATTGGTGAAGCTCTAGTTGAATCTGAGCTGGTCTCCGAAGCAAGTCTACTTCATCACCTAATCGAGGAGCACGTCCATTTGATTGTCCAGCCATCCCGCGGCATCAAGCTGAGCATTGGGAAAATCTGTTCAAGAAAAAATCCAGAGATTTCCCGGCGAATCCAAAGCGAAAACTTCCTGTCTCCGACTTGCAGTCTGTCAGTCCAAGCAGCCAAATCGAGGAGAAGCATCAGAGCAGTTTCCAATCTTTGCAACGCAAAGAAAAGAAAAAAAGGCAGACACCAGCAGAGAGAGCGTGTAGCAATTCTCTTTTCCCTTGCGCCAAGGACAAGCATAAGATAAAACACAGAGGCTTCATTTTCTGTAGCAAAGCAAGCACCAAGTGAAAAAACTACGAGAAGGCAGCCATGGATAGCACAGCCGATCAAAGCTATGTCATACGCACTTTTTGGTGTGTTTTTGTGAAATTGCTTTGTGCACCCAACAAGCGTACCAGGAGATTTTTTAGCAGTGTCAACTCGACGATTCGACTCGCCTCGACCCTGTTCCAAGCCTTGACTCTAATTTAGTGTTGACCTATGCCATCCTGAGCATCGTTCCACGCTCTACCTCGATGACTGTTCCAGTGCCAGGTTTCGCCAACATCATCGCCCACGCTGCCCAACGCCATGCCATGGCGTTGAACTGCACCATCCCCATCGAAGCTGTGTCGTCAGCTCTGCATATTTTCATTGGAGGTGGAGTTCATTGTAATTCAGGTCATTGTGTCTTTATGGACGGCATCCATGCAGGATTTATCAATGGCGATTTCATCGACGATCGATCGTCTTCTAAGGTTTAATGCGGCAAGATCCGCAGATGAGGAGTCTTAGGTGGAGTTGCAGGTTTTCAACACAATGAGTTAGTTGGCTACGCTTGATCTAGGAGACTTAAAAAAATAATATCAGTTGTGGGAACAACTGAATTTGGTGTTTTATTCACCGTTTAATAACGCTCTGATAGCAGCTAGCATGGTATTCTCTGGAGTTTTTGCTGTTTGAAAGTGAAGGTTTTGCTCCAATTTCAGATGAAAGATTTAAGTGCAAGAAAGAGTTTTATTTTTGTGTGGATACTATAACGTCTTCCAGTTGTCGCAGCTCGATATGAGGGGTCTGCTGCAGTTTATTCTCCATTGACGGCATAAGAGTTTCTTTCATCTAAACAGTTTTACATGAGCAGTTTCAACCATGTCATAGAATTCAATTACTTTTGAAGCCAGCAGTGTGACATACGTCATGGTTACACGTGCAATAAGACTGTTCCAGTCTTTCTTATTGAAAAGTTGCTCTTTCAATGAGCGTTATTTGCCGAGTTTTGTGTTCCAGATGGAGCATACTAGATTCCATGATATGAGTTCTTCGCTATCTATCCAACGCCATAGGTGATGCTTTGGCTTATGTTGTTTGATGATTGAGCATTTGTTTCAGGAGGTCAGTTGCACAGACCCAAACTTTGGTGGGGTTATGAATTGTTAAAGACCCAGATTTGTTTGTCTGCTTTATTAATAGCTGTGTTCAGATCTGCTGTTGGTTTGTTCAATTTTACTTCGCAAGAAGCGTTTTGACAAGATTGTTCCAGTCTTTCTACTTAAAGATTAGTCCGGTGGACTTTCGGTGCACAAGGTGTTCATGCTAATTTTAATTGGAGGAGTTTATCACATTCTTCGACTACTGGAGGGAATTCGGATCAAAGTGGAGATTGTTAAAATTGATCCGAATTCGTACCGTATCTGTATAGGACACTTCGTTGCCTCATGCCAAATGCGGCATGAAAGGTGTCTGGGATTTGCATAGGTTGTATTAGACGTGGTGTCAATCTGTAGCATCTGACTCTGATTTGGTTTTCTCTCCGTGTAGGACTCTTTTCTCTCGCCCTATATGTATACACCCCAGTAGTTAATAGGAAGATGTGTGTTCAAGAGCAATCGCTCCATTTTAATCTCTTCTTATTATAGTACTTGGCCTTCGAGCGCCTCTGGTTTTTCCTCGTAAGGGTCTTTCACGTAAAATTCGTATATCTTGTGTCTATATTTTTTCTGTGTATTATTTACAATAGTGCCCTCATCATGGCGGCGTCTGAGGAGACGCGGCTGCGAGAGCGCGCGCTTAAGATATGCATGAACTAGGGGCGGATGTGGTACACGATGAGCCACCACCACCCCACCACGTTCAACACGCTTGCCATGGACCCGACGCTGAACACCTCGACCTGTTCACCAAGAGGAGGGACCACTACCGCCGCATCGACAACGCGTGGAAGCGAAGACCGCTGACCAATATCTCTCTCCCGTTTTTTCTGGCGACGTGACTTCGCCTCGCCTCCCGTTGCTGCAACTTCTTGGCGGGCACATCCTTTTCATCATTGAGGCCCTTCAAGTCCATAGTGTCTGAGAACCTCGTATGTCTATCACCTTCTGGAGTCTGGACAACCATGTGCTGCTCCTCTGCTCTGTGCCATTTTTTTTCTTTTCGCAGGACTGCTGCTTGTTGACTCGGGATGACGCGCGGAGCGGTGCCTCGGGAGTGCTGCGCAAGACGAGGAAAAACGAAGTCGTTGATATCATTTTGTTCTCCATTGATGCGACCTGCTAGTCCTCGATGCTTCAGACTTTCATCGCTTCTTGTGTGCATGATTCTTAAGCTGCTGTTCTGAACCTTTTTTCTGGTAGCTGTCATCTCCAAATGCATAGAGATTGGCTTGGACTAACAGTCATTTGTGTTTCACTAAGTAACTGTGTGTCCAGTCAAATGAAACATGGATTGCTTTTTTTTTCTTTTTGCGAGAAGAAACACGGGGATTTTAGCTGAACACAAAACAGAAAGCTGACAACTAGCTACGTGTAACTGTGTAAGCATGAAACGAAAACAGTGTGTCAAGAGTAGCGTGCTATCCATTTTTTTTCCAACCAAAATTCCATTCGCATGATCCTAAGTTTACAAAAATTACTTCAAACCATGGTCGAATGCATAAACCGAGTTTCCATTGTTAATGAAAAGGGTTGAAAGGATGGCTCGTGCACAATAGTATTGGATTCTTTGGCTTGATATATCGAGCTTAGTATTGTTGGACTGGTTTAATTTTGTATTTGCCTAGTGCAAAGTTTACAAAAATTACTTCAGACCAAGGTCGAATGCATAAACCGAGTTTCCATTGTTAATGAAAAGGGTTGAAAGAATGGCTTTCCATTGTTAATGAAAAGGGTTGAAAGAATGGCTCGTGTACAATAGTATTGGATTCTTTGGCTTGATATATCGAGCTTAGTATAGTTGGAATGGTTTAATTTTGTATTTGCCTAGTGCAAATTATGTGCAAACTGTCGCAAACATTTGGATTTGGACAGACTATATTAAGCTTACCAAGTCCAATCGGAATTTAGCTTAGACTAGAGTAGAAAAGAAAACGACTAGTTTCAGCTTGACCGGTGTCGACGATTGAGTCACCGATCTGATGAGATAATATGAAAAGATGGCTAAATACCTTGGAAGATAATGTGAATGCTCTTTATTAGTAGGGAACATATAGTATGCACACATCCTTACGGTGTATTCACCGTGCACTTAAATTAAAAAGTTGCAAAACTTTTGAAAAATTCTGGATGTACTTCATGATTGACTCCACCCATGTATAAAATTTTAATTTTAAATTCATTCTATGTTAAGTGTGCAAAAAAAGAGAAAACTCTGACAAAAGTTAAGAGTTCAAATTTGTCAGAATTTTCTCTCTTTTGGTACTATTAACATAGAATGAATTTGAACATAAAATTTATACATAGGTGAAGTAAACCACAAAGTACATTTAATTTTTTTTAAAGAATTTTTGTCACTTTTTTAGTTTGGGTGCACATTGAGTGCACCGTAAAGGTGAGCATATACTATGTGTTCCCTTATTACTATGAATTGGTTAATGTTGTAGGGGTAGCCCCCACCTAAGCACAACCGGCCTGTTAGAGGCCCAAATGGGACACGTGTAATGACATAAATGCCCTGAAAGGGATGCTTGAGTGTAAGGGTATAATTGTAAAAGCACTCCCCATATATATATATATATATATATATATATATATATATATATATATATATATATATATATATATATATATATATATATATATATATATATATATATATATATATATATATATATATATATATATATATATATATATAGAAAATTACATAAGCCACCATGGGAAACCCGAAGCATTGCTCACCTAACTCTCCACTATCACATCTCTCTCTCTGTTTGGTCCGTAACCACAACAGTTACAAAATGCTTTTACAAAAGCATGAAACTAGCTCTAATCTCTATATTCTTCCCATTAGTTAGAAGAATATGTGACTCTGAATTGTCGAATTGTCTTTCATCTGTCACTATGTCTTCTCTCGTTAACCCTTAAATACCATTGAAGTGATGTCAGTTATCTGCTTGGAGAGACACCTCATAGAACCAACGCGTCTGATCGGGGAGGTAGTTGTTGTCACAAAGAGAGCCCGCCTGATTGTTGGTTATTGTCGGTGAGGGATGAATGTGGGGAACAACTACATAGCGGTTGTTTGTCAAAGACCTAGGGTCGAAATGTCGTGTTATTTTAGGTGGATAAGGTACAGATTCTATCCACCACAAGAGAGGAACCTCCTGAAAATGTGCCCAGGTACCAACTCATAGAATCTTCGAGTGGTCATCCGATCGGTAAGCTGCACAATGGATCTCCGACCAGGGTAATCGAGAAGCAACATCTGAAGACTTATGACCACATGATCTTTCGGATTTAATTAAATATTAAAGTTGTATTTTATGATTTATTCAATCCTTGTCAACCGGTTCACCTAGTGAAATTATGTTCAATTCGGTTTTTTATGGCTTTTGTTTAGAATGACACTGTAGATACCATTAGCTTTTTATGAGATATTGAATTAAAGAAAATGAAGAAAAAAGAAAGAAAATAAAAAACAGTGTTATATCTTTATGAACAATACAAAACAAAAAAGAAAAGCCATATTAATAAATTAATGTATTTTAAATGGCTTTTGCTTCTTAAAGTTAGAAGGCAAAAACCGTTTAGTATGGGCCTAAACCCTTCTTTTCTCCCTTCCATTTCAAGCCCTCGAATGCTTCACCTTTTGCTGCTAAGGAAACGAGTAGTAAACAGTAAATCCGAGTGGTAATTTTTCACCTTCGTGGTGACAGACGCGGTGGCTGGTGTGGACGCGCAGCAAAGATGGGACAAAGCATAACAAACTTAAAGCATCCTAAGATTTCTATTGGACTCTTTGTTTACATATGGAAAGCTATCATGGCTTACTAACAATAGACATGTCTATTTATAGGGTACAAACCGCCTGACAACTCAGTACTAACATAGAAGAAACCGACTTAACACATCCGCCTTTTAAGTACATGTCAGCTAATGTCCAGCTCTCACACAATGCCAGCTTCCTACAAGGCACAACACTTATGCACTAGATACCGACTTAGGGGTGCTCATTTTGGTTAAAAAAAGCCTGGCTTATAGCTTTTCCTACTGTAGCTAGTTTATTTTATACTGTAACTGATGATGGCTTATTTAGCATAATTAAATCAAAAAATTTAAAAACAGAAAAAACATATTAGCCCATCTCATATAGTGCAAACAAATACGGAGAAAAAAGAAACGGCGAAAAAAGCTCAAAAAATCAAAAAGGTAGAAAAACGTAGTAAAAAAAGCCAGAAATCAGAAGCCAAAATTGAAACGAGTGGGGCTTTAAACAGTAAACTTGATGAAGCAAGCTAGTAGCAGACGGCAAGCTTGCGCACTCGTGGCCAGCTATCTTGCCGCCGACTTGGACTCTTGGAGTTATCTGGCAGTAACACGATTTTTTTTTTACTCACATTCTGTACAATCAAGCAAAACTAACGCATATTATGTTCTAGAACTTTCGATTGCCAACGACCGACATCCAACTCAATAATATGTTTTAAGTAGGTTTTAGCCAAAATATCTCAGCTTCAACCGACATTAAAGAAAATATAAATTATTCTCTTGCGCCTTCCATCTCCACCTCCGTAAAAGCCAGATACGCGTACGCCGCACGCCTCCTCCTGACACTTGGCTGATCCATCGGTGGGTGCGTGGGAATGGATCTCTCCTCGGTGGCCGCGTCGCCGTCGTACGGCAAGGCGGTGGACGCGTACAAGAAGGCAGTGGCCACGGCGGCCACGGTGACCGCGTACGCCGTGCTGGCGCGCGGCATGGCGCGGGAGCTCGTCCCGCACGACCTGCGCGCCGCGGTGATCTGGGCCGCGTCGCTCGTCCGCGCCCGCCTCGAGCCCCGCCACGCGGAGCGCCGCACCGTCGTCATCAAGCGCCGCGGGGAAGATGGCTGCTACGAGAACAGCTTCTTCCTGGACGCGTGCGCGTACCTGGCCACCAAGATCGACCCGCGGGCCATGAGCCGGTTCTGCCTCAGTGGTGGGGGCGGGGGCGAGGGAGGGGGCCGGCAGGTCCTTTCCATGGTGCCTGGCGACTCCATGACTGACGTCTTCGAGGGCGTCGAGTTCAGTTGGACGTCCGTTGCGGGGGAGGGCCGAAACGAGGAGGAATCGCTGGAGCTCAGCTTCGACGCGGAGCACACGGACATGGCGCTGGCCAGGTACGTGCCCTTCATGACGGCGGAGGTGGAGCAGGCGCGGCGGCGGGACTGCGCGCTCAAGATCTACATGAACGAGGGCTCGTCGTGGCACGGCATCAGCCACCACCACCCCGCCACGTTCGCCACGCTCGCCATGGACCCGGCGCTCAACCAGACCGTCGTCGCCGACCTCGATCGCTTCTTGAAGCGAAAGGAGTACTACCGGCGGATCGGCAAGGCGTGGAAGCGCGGGTACCTGCTCTACGGTCCGCCCGGCACCGGCAAGTCCAGCCTTGTCGCCGCCATGGCCAACTACCTCTGCTTCAACCTCTACGACCTCGACCTCTCCGTGGTGCGCTTCAACTCCACGCTGCAGAGGCTGCTCATCGGCATGTCCAACAGGTCCATCCTTGTCGTTGAGGACATCGACTGCTGCTTCAGCGCCAAGTCGAGGGAAGATGGCAAAAAGCGCAAGACGCCGGCGCGGACCAACAATGATCGCGACGACGACGACGACGAGGAGGACTACGACAACTGGTCATCAGATTGCCCATACATGGTACGCTACGTACGACCAAGAAAACATCGTTCTTGCACGAAATCGATAGTATCGATCTTTCTGACCTTCCATTCTGGTGAATGCCGATCAGGGAGCTCCGAACGAGGAGCAGCGTGTAACGCTGTCTGGGCTGCTCAACTTCATCGACGGGCTGTGGTCGACGAGCGGCGAGGAGCGCATCATCATCTTCACCACCAACTACAAGGACCGCCTCGACCCCGCGCTGCTGCGGCCGGGGCGCATGGACATGCACATCTACATGGGCTACTGCTGCTGGGAGGCATTCAAGACACTGGCCCGGAACTACTTCGTCATCGACGACCACCCGCAGTTCCCGGTGATAGAGGAGTTAATCGCGCAGGTGGAGGTGACGCCGGCCGAGGTGTCCGAGATGCTGCTGAGGAGCGAGGACGTCGACATTGCGCTCCGGGGCCTTGCGGAGTTCCTGGAGGAGAAGAAGCAGGCAATGCGTGAAGCGAACTAGCGCAATTGCACCAAGAACAAGATCAGGTAGAAGCAGGAGATGAGGGGAGGCTTTTTTGTTCCGTAAGTCTTCACGATTTGCCCGCATTGCAATGCTGCTAGCGCCTGCGGTACTCTGTTCGGTCGTTCAGATGGTTTCGTTCCCCCAAATGTTTAGGAACTATTTTTTTGGGCTGATGTATGGTGGTATCGATGATTGACTAATTTCCATTTATACTATATGTTGAGTAATCTCGTTGTGTCAGTTTTCTTTTGCATTCTCTAAAGAACTGGTCGTTAGTTCCTTAGGATTGCATTATTACAGTCATAATTATTTGAACATGGTCGACGAGATGTGCGTATTTAAGTCAGATCGTTTTAGCGCCTTAATGAATAGCATTAGTGTCCACAATATTGTAAGTAACGATAGTTTGTACTTCTTATATAAGGAAGAGAAAATCAGAAAAACTATGAGCAGTTGACACAAAACAGTGCTTGTGCGTTCTTTCTCCAAAGTGTTTTCGCGTTGGGTGGTCTTTTTTTTAGTTCATTGACCTGTGTGCGATCGAGTACTCTTAGTCGGAAGACACGAGTACTCTACAATAGTTGGAAGTCTCGAGTACCTAATAGTGATCAATATGAGTACGTTGAGCACTGTTCATCTGAGCACTCAAGTATTGTTTATTCGAGTACTGTACCAGTCGGAGTCTTTTTGAGCACTCAAGCTCACGACCACATAAGGAAGATCCGAGTCCTTCGAGTACTGAGGTACTCGGAGCTCACGACCACGTGTAGGATCATATGACACAATCAGAGGGGGGCGAATAATTGCCTTCGCTTTTTGACACCGGAAACCAAAACTAAAAGTAGAAAAAAATAATTTAAATTATCGGATGTAGATTACGACCGCAAGATGTTGGTTCGCTCGCACATGCTCGATGAACGCTTCGATTGTCCGACCGCTCCCTTCAATCACTCGCAACGATCGCTTGCTATGACCGTTCGCTATGACCTCTCGCTATGACCGTTCGCTATGACCGCTCGCTATGACCGCTCACTACGACTGTTTGCTACGACCGTCGACTCATGTAGTCATAATCTCCCCCCGCTCGAAGACTTTAGCCGCTCGAACGCTTCGATCTCTCGAACGAGTACATGCCGGAGAGAAGAAAAACGATGCTTAGAAAACACATCGCCGATGCCAACAAACTATTCTTGGAATAGATCTGATCTATTATTTCTGTATCATAGATGTGATTACAAAGTACCCTCACGGCACCTCTAAAAGCTCTCTCGATGAGAGCCCTCTAAAAACCAACACAACCACACGTTAACCCATAGCCTCTCCCTGCTTTTATAGGCTAACGTCCCAATCGTGTTCACCTCAAACATGGCCTCGAAATTCTATCTCTTCCTCAAATCAAGGGACCCGAAACCTTTTCTAACACGAGTTTTACCAAATCTCTAATCCCTCTCGTTACGGACTCCTTCCATAACGTTTCCAATCTAATCACGCGACGAAGCCTTTAGGACGCACCTCCCTGTATCTCTATCATGCATCACTAACTCCCGTGTTGAAGCATCTAGGATCACATCTCCTGTAGCTTCTCCACACATCATCATTACTCTAGCGTGAGCTTGATCACCTTGCGTGACATCTCGACCACCTGGACCTCATATTACCCCCTTCTAGTTCCGGTCCTCCTCGTCACCGACCGTAATCGTCTCCACGCCTCCACGCATCATCTACCTTCGATTTCCACGTGCTCCAACATGAGCCCGACCACCTCATGTGATATCCCGACCGCTTGGACCTCAGATTACCCCCTCCTAGTCCCGGTCCTCCTCGTCACGACTATGATCGTCTCCACTCTCACATGCACATGCAAAGGCCAAAGAAACTCTTCAGCATAAGTTCTCCGCAACTTGACTGTCATCAGCATACACACACTCCATCCAATGACAAGAGCAAAACCATCCACAACCATCAACTAGGTCGTCCACGACCACACATTCCATCGCTTACCGCAGTTAGCTCCAAATAATTTCTTATGGCTGCTAGCTCAACAAATACTCGAAAACAACAAGCACTCAAAAAATACCTTCACTCCACTCAAAACACTCGGACATAATAACAAGCATTGCTACCGACTACCGAGAACCAAGTCCTTTTGACTACCGAGTACTCCCATCTTCCGAGTATCGAAACCTTCGAGTACTGTTTCTCCGAACACTGTTCACTGATCATTGAGTATCTACCTGATACTGTAGCACCAACCACCAATCACCGACCATCATGCACAGACCAGTCAACCATTGGCCCAACACGAGTATTAAAGGTACTCGAAGATCATAAGAATTGAAGTACTCGTGCTGACCATGAAGTCTATAAGTACCAACCGTGAAGCTTACGACAAATGATCACAAAGCCTTTGACTACCGAAGACAATGACAACAGACTGCAAAGTCTATGACTATGAAAACAAGACTGCGAAGTCTACGACTATAACAGCAGTCCACAAAGTCTACGACCATTGACCGCAAAGCCTTGGAATATCGACAGTAAAATTTATGACTATCGATCACAAAGTCTACGACTATAGACTACAAAGTCATCGACTATCGACCAGTAAAATCTACGACTATCGAGTACCGACCAGGTACTATAACTACAACCATGAAAAAGTACTATAGCTATGACCATGAAAAGTACTATAGCTACGATTACCTTCAGTGGTTGTTCTGTCGTGGTCGAAGTCAAACGTTGTTGAACTGCCGTAGTAGATGTTCCGTGGTTGACACCGGATGTGGTCAAAGTAGAATGTGATCGTAGTCGAACGTGGTCGTAAATGACTCTGAGTTGTAACCAACGTGGTAGAAGTCTGCCGTGATCGAAAGCCGTCGTGGTCGAAGTTTGCCATGGTCGTTCAGCCGTGCGATTCTCTGATGCCACTCGAGTACCGTCTAATGTTCCAATAGGTCTCGAAAGCCGTTCAATGCTCCAGAGCTACTTGAATACTGTCTGATACTCAATTGCTACTCGAAAGCCGTCCGATGCCACTCGGACCTGATCAGACTGGTCCGAAACTACTCAGAGCAACCAAAACCACTCAAAACTATCTTATGCTCCAGACCTACTCGAATACCGTCCGATGACACTTAGACCTGATCGAACTGGTCCGAAACTACTTGGAGCAACCAAAAACAATCGGATAAAACAAAAACCACTCGAAACCAACCAAAACCACTCGAAGCAGGCCAAAACCACTCGGATCAATCACAACCACTATGAGACAATGAAAACCACTAAAAACCCATCAGAGCAACTCAGAACTGAACGAGATCACTCGGATTCAAAACCTTTGACCGCAATTGACTGAAAGTTTCACAAACGTAGATTTCAAAGTAATCCAAATGTCAATTATTCATCATCACTTTTAATCACGACCACCACATGGTCTAACACCATGTGAGGAAGATCCAAGTCCTTTGAGTACTCCAGCTCACGACCACGTGAGGTACTTGAAACTCATGACCACGTGAGGTAGATTCGTCACTAGATGTGAAATTTATACGAGACTGCCCCTAGATTGCTCAATCCTCTAAAAAATGAATCTGAGCCTTGCTTCCCCTTGATGTGTGTGAAATTTATGCTAGAATATTGCTCAGCTGCTGGTGTCTTAAGTTTTAACAAAACTTGTCAATATGAGGATTGAAACTAAAACCTGATCAATCAAAATGAATTTGCCAAAAAGCAACACATGAGTTTCCGAAAAAGGCTTCAAACTGCTATAAGAAGTCTCTTGGGCATTTTATGCTTACTACTTAGATGGTCCTCCTAGCCTATGTATGCAAAAATGTTATACTCCTCACCTCACATTCAAAAAATGCATACATAACTTTGCAGCTTTTGTACAAGCCTTGCTTTAGAGTTTCGAAGGGGGGATAATCCATAAATGTTTCACCATAGAGGTTTGAACCAATTTGCAAAAAACTTCACTAAGCGCACATTTAATTATGTGAAGCAAAGACATATTCAGTGAGCAAAAAAATTTAAGTGAGATTTCATGCAATTTCTTCATTTATGTTATTCAACCTCTTCAGTGAGGGCAAATTTCTTCAAAGAATGCATACTGAACACAAATTTCAGTGAGCACAAATTTAGGCAATAACCTTGTTCAGTTTCAATCTAAACCTTACTTAGCTTGTTGTATGTCAACTTAACTCAAAATATATGTAGATCAAAACTAAAGCTGATGAAGCAATTCAAATATGCAAAAAGAAGAATGAAAGAAGTAAAAAAAACATAGTGAACATTGAATCTGCTTCAGCAGGCAGACAAATGTAGACAACAAAAAAGATAAACTGCATAGAAATCTCATAAACATATTATCATCTTGATCAGTGTGCCATCAAAGAAAACCAAATCCATTTCTGATAGCAAAGAAGTTTTTATTATCCATGATAAAATAGAGACAGTGACCCATATCCAACCCTCCGAATTATGCATATAGTTGATACTAGTTGATTTAAATTTTAATTGTGTAAAACTGCTTTGATTTATGCTTTTGCATATAAAATCTAGTTTTTGCCAAAGAGATATTGAAGACGCCTATTGACCCCTCTAGTTGTGCTCTTCTCATCGACAGCGGCTACTGTCACCTAATTGGCAGCAGGTGGCGAGGGGCCTTAGGGGCTTGCTGCTGCATGGGTCGACATGTGCAGCTGTTGAGTAATCTCATCACGTCAGTTTTATTTTGCAGTCTGTAAAGAACTGGTCGTCAATTTTTTAGGATTGCATTATTACAGTATTAATTGTTTGCACATGGTCGACGAAATGTGCATGTTTACATCAGACTATTTTAGTGCCTTAATGAATAGCATTAGTGTCCATAATATTGTAAGTAGAGGTAGTTTGCACTTCCTGTATAAGGAAGAGAAAACTAAAAAAGCTGTGAGCAGTTGGCACAACACAAAGAGCTTGTGTGTTCTTTCTCCAAAGTGTTCTCACGTTGGGTGGTTTGAGTTCATCGACCTGTGTGTGTGATCAAGTATTGTCCTAGTTGGAAGACACGAGTACTCTACAATAGTCGGAAGTCTTGAGTACCCAGTAGTGATCGATTTGAGTACACTAAGCACTGTTCACCTGAGTAGTCCAAGTACTGTTCATCCGAGTACTATAGCAGCTGGAGTTTTTTAAGCACTCGAGCTCATGACCACATGGGGAAGATCTGAGTCCTTCGAGTACTCCAGCTCACGACCACATGATGAAGATCTGAGTCCTTCAAGTACTCCAGTTCACGACCATGTGAGTTACTTAGAGCTCATGACCACGTGAGGCAGATTCAATAATTGGTATCAGAGCGGTGATCATATGGGTCTTGCTAAGATGCATCGGGATGCAAGATCGACATCTCCTCCCTCTGGAAGATCTGTTAGCGCTAGTGGGCATCGAGCGATGGTTCTTGGCAACAGACAAAATATGATGGCGTAGATGGTGCCAAAGGAGGTTGGAGTTACGCTACGCTATCCCGTCCTCACGTGTACCAACCACAACAACTAGGCACTGTTGATGAGGGTGAACCTGTAGGCTCAGGGAATCTGGGAGGCTACCGACCCGGGTGGCACGGAGTACTGGGTGGATAGGATGGCGTTGGCCACCATTCTTTAGGTTGTGCTGTCGGAGATGCTAGCATCATTGGCTGCCAAGAACATGGCCAAATCGGCGTGGGAGGACATTTGCACCATGCGAATGGGTGTTGATCGTGTGCAGGAGGAAAGAGTCTAGACCCTACACTGAGATTTTGAAGACATTCGCATGAAGGAGACAAGACAATTGATGGTTTCTCCATGCGTCTCACTGGGCTTTGAACAATATTCGCATTCTTGGTGACGAACTGGAGGTAGACAAACAGTCAAGAAATTTCTATGGGTTGTTCCACAGAAATTCTCCCACATTGCCATTTCCATTGAATAGCTACTCGATCTGAACACCATGATGGTCGAGGAGTTCACTGGGCATCTCAAAGCTATCAAAGACCGGCTGGGAGCTAGTGATGGAGGAGAAGGAGGAGGCCGCCTGCTCATGAGTGAAGAAGAGTGGATGGCATGGTCTAAGAGTAGACCACAAACTGAGACTCCTCATCTAGAGTCATCTAGAGTCAAGTCTTGGTGGCCTGGTCGTGACCAAAATTGTGGGAAGCACGGGCATCAATGGCATCAGTCAAAGGGGAACTCTGATGGAAAGGAAGTTCTAGGAGGCAGACGTGACAAAACCAAGGTAAAGTGTTTTAATTGAAACAGTTTTGGCACTTTGCTAGAGATTGTTGCAAGCCTCGCTAAGAGAGGAAGGAGCGGGTGCATGTGGCATAGGTTCAAGAAGAGGAGCCGACTCTGTTGAGGCACAAGTGTGTGCATTGACAAAGCTGCCGCAGCAAGAACTAGAGGTTGTCTTTCTTAATGAAGTCCACACGCAGGTGAATCTTGGGTGTGTTGACAATGAGAAGGATGACAAGTGGTACCTGGACATCGAAGCAACCAACCATATTACCTGCTGCCGATCGGCGCCGAACTAGATATGTCGACGAAGGGAATTGTGAAGTTTGGTGATAGGTCAGATGTAAAAATCTGCAAGCGTGGGACGATTTTGTTTACATGTTGCACTAGTGAGCATCGTGAACTCACAACCATCTACTACATACCTCAACTGTCTAGCAACATCATAAGTATTAGGCAGCTCGACGAGGTTAGGTACCAGACAATTATCGAGGACGGTGTCATGCAGATCCGTGACCTAGATCGGAGGCTTCTCACCAGGGTAAACTGCACACGCAACCGGCTCTATGTGCTTAACCTCAACATTATGTAGCTGATATGCTTGTCAGCCTGGAGCAATGAATTGGCGTGGCAATGGCACGAACGTTTCAGCCATCTAAACTTCAATTCGCTTTGGAGGTTGGCTCAACAAGAGATGGTTTGAGGACTTCCTCAAATTGATCAGGTGGATAAATTGTGCACAAACTGTTTGGCTGGGAAGCAACGACGAGCCTCATTTCCTTAGGAGGCCAAGTACTGAGCTGATTATGTGCTGGACCTCGTACACGGTGACCTCTATGGACCAATTACACCGCCAACTCGTAGAGGCAGGTGTTATTTCCTACTTCTGGTCGATGACCTTAGTCGCTATATGTGGCTAATGCTTATGAAGACAAAAGATGAGGCATCGACAATTCTTAAGCACTTCGAGGCAAGCGTCGAGCTAGAGGTTGGGCTGAAGCTACATGTGCCACGCATATATTGTGGAGGAGAGTTCACAAACATGGAGTTTGGAGACTATTATGTAGATCGAGGTGTGATCCGTCATCTCACAACATCGTACTCACCACAACAAAATGCATGGTCGAGCAACACAATCAAACCGTGATCTCAATGGCGAGAAGCATGACGAAGGCAAAGGACGTACCAGCAAGGTTCTGGGGAGAAGCTGTCACGCTGTCGGTGTATAGACTAAACCCTGTTCCAACCTGAAGTGTTGATGGGAAAACCCCATTTGAAGTCTGGTATGGAAGACAACTGAATGTGCATTATTTTCGTATATTTGGGTGTCTAAGCTATGTCAAGAATGTGAAGCCAAACATCAAGAAGCTGGAGGATAGAAGTACTCCCATGGTATTCTTTGGGTATGAACCCAGCTCCAAGGTGTACTGGATGTATGATCCACTCAACAACAAGATACATGTAACACGAGATGTCGTGTTCGATGAAGGTGCAAGATGGGAGTGGGACATGTCCAGCAACAAGGAGGTGGATGCTACTAGTGAGATTTTCTCCGTGGAGCACACTACATACATGTACACAGGAGATGGAGGTGGAATAATGTCGTCTCATGGGTGTGGTGATGCAATGGCATCACCACCGTAGGCACCGAGTTGCGAGACCAACGTCGGGTTGCTGACGATAGCGTGCACCAAGTCCACCCCAACATCGACATCATCGTTGGCACCGGCAGGTGTCAAATGGGCATCTCCACCAAGTAATGCCTTAGATATCGATGGAGAGCCACGTCGATACCGAATGCTGGCCAACATCTATGTAAATTCATCAGTCCAAGATTTGGTAGATGCATTCGGTGAGATGAGCCTTCTGGCCGTAGAAGAACCGGCAAGTTTTATTGAGGCAGAAAAGTGTTCAGTCTGCAAACAGGCAATGCAAGAGGAGATCAAGTCGATAGAAGAAAACCAGACATGGAATCGTGTTGATTTCCCAACCAGCTATCAACCGATAAGCCTGAAATGGATTTATAAGGTGAAGAAGAACTCTGATGGGAAGATCATGAAACACTGATGGGAAGATCATGAAACACTTATGCACCGGTTGCACACCTTGAGTCTATGCGGTCGCTCATTACAATCGCAGCACACGAAGGCTGGGAAATACATCATATGGATGTCAAGTCAGCTTTTCTCAATGGTGAATTGGAGGAAGAAGTGTATGTAGTCCAACCTCCGGGGTTTGTAGATGAAGAAAACAAGCATAAAGTCATGAAACTTGAGAAGGCTCTATACGGGCTGTGCCAAGCTCCGAGGGCATGGAGTTCCAAATTGGACAGTAGTCTCACGACAATGGGGTTCAAGAAATGTCCATCAGAACCAATTATATACAGGAAAGGTACTAGCTCAAACATTTTACTGATTAGTGTGTATGTTGATGATCTAATTATCAGGGGAACAAACACATGAGATTAGAAAATTCAAGAAGGAGATGAAAACTTTGTTCGAGATGAGTGATCTTGGTCTTTTGTGCTACTATTTGGGTATAGAGGTAGATCAAGGTAATGTAGGGATCACTTTGAAGCAAACGGCTTACTCTAAGAAGATACTGGAGAAGAATGGGATGGAGGAGTCCAACCCGTGTCAAGTTCCCATGGAAGCAAGACTCAAACTGAAAAAGTAAGTGAGAATCATTCTGTTTATGCTACTTGGTATAGAAGCATTGTGGGTAGTTTAAGATATCTTGTACACACAAGGTCCGATATTACTTTCGCAGTCGGTTACGTGAGCTGTTTCATGGAAAGGCCAACCTCTAAACATAAGGTGGCTGTGAAACATATTCTGAGATATATCAGTGGTACTCTTGATGTGAGGTGTTTCTATCCACGAAGAGAAAAGAAAGAAAATCTACAGCTCATTGAGTACAGTGACAATGATATGGCAGGGGATGTCGATGATCGCAAGGGCATAACTAGCATCTCATATATGTTTGGGAGGAGCTTGGTTAGTTGGCATTCCCAAAAGTAGAAAGTGGTAGCATTATCGTCGCGTGAGGCCGAATACATTGCTACTACGGCTGTTGCAATTTAAGAAGTTTGGCTTAGTTGATTGTATGGTGAGTTAATGAATGACAAACCAAGGAGGTTTACTCTCAAGGTAGATAACAAATCTGCAATAGCATTGTGCAAGAATCCAATTTTCCATGATCGAAACAAGCACATAGACACCTGTTACCATTCCATCAGGGAATCCATTGAGGGCGAGAAGATGGTGGTTGATTACGTAACAATGGAAGAGCAGCTTGCTGATGTTCTTACCAAGCCACTTGGATGCATTAGGTTCCAAGAAATATGTAGCAAGCTTGGTTTAATCAGGGTCAAGTGATTAGCAACGAGATTAGGAGTTTGTTGAGTAATCTTATCGCGTCAGTTTCCTTTTGCACTATGTAAAGAACCGATCATCGGCTTCTTAGGATTGAATTGTTACAATCTTAATTATTTGCACATGGTCGACGAGACATGCATATTTATGTCAGACCATTTTAGTGCCTTAGTGAATAGCATTAGTGTCCATAATATTGTAAGTAATGATAGTTTGTACTTCTTATATAAGGAAGAGAAAACCAGAAAAGCTATGAACAGTTGGCACAGCACAAAGAGCTTGTGTGTTCTTTCTCCAAAGTGTTCTCGCGTTGGGTGGTCTAAGTTCATCGACATGTGTGTGTGATCAAGCACTGTCTTAGTTGGAAGACACGAGTACTCTATAATAGTCGAAAGTCTCGAGTACCCAGTAGTGATCGATTTGAGTACGCCAAGCATTGTTCATCCGAGTATTGTAGCAGCTGAAGTTTTTCAAGCACTCGAGCTCACAACCACGTGAGGTACTCAAAGCTTACGACCACGTGAGAAAGATCCGAGTCCTTCGAGCACTCCAGCTCACAACCACGTGAGTTACTCGGAGCTCACGACCACATGAGATAGATTCAATAGCGGCCACCACCGCGGGCACGCTTGGGACGGATCTTCGGAGCTGGCGCACAGCACTGGAGGCCCAGGCCGAGTCGCAACATGCGTATGCGGCCGCTCTCTGAGGCTGGGCCTGGAGTTGCTTCAAGAACAGTGAGGACATGCTGCACTTGCTCGTCACCTAGGCCCATGCAGTTGACTCTGTGGATGTGGAGGCGGCGACCAAGGCGGCGGAGGTCGCCACGGCAGAGGCGGCTGCCATCGTGATGGCCATGAGGCGGCGGGCTAGTGAGGAGGCGCAGAATGAGGAGGAAGGAAGAAGGTCTGTGTTGGGCTGGCACCCGCATTGTTTGCCATGGCAGACACAGCATAGCCTTCGCAGCGTACGACAAAGCTGGTGGTGGAGAGGGAGGAGAGGGAACGGGAGAGAGAAATGGCGGGAAGGGTCGAAGAGTCAATCCAAAACTAAACCTGCAATTGTATGATGTGTCAAGGAGGTCAAACGTATCATTCACAAATCACAGTTACTCATGTGAATTGTTCAGAAATGAAGTATTCAGTTCAGATAACCCAAATCTATCAGATAACTTTGGTCACTTACCTGAACTCTCCAGGGATTCACCAATGAATCTACCCCAGGTTATCAAATAAATCAGAAAGCAACCTAACGCGTCAGAACACCTACTGCGATCATCAGATTATAGAAGATTTCCAAATACCACAATATTAATTAATGCTTCGGAGTCCAGCCTCTTAGCATATATAGCTAGTCAGTTCGATTACATAACTTGGCATGACAATGGCAGAGCTAGGAATATTTTAGAGCTTAGGCAAACCTAACTACGACGAGTGTTTACCCTTGACAACATTATCTTCAACCCGGGTGGTGGCTCCGCCGCTGTGGCAGGACACTGACATGAGGACTCCTAAAAACTCAAGTCCGTTCACTTCACCGACAGTTTCATCAGCTAACACGATGACAGCTCATATAGATAGATCATAGATAGTAGATACGCTCGTAATAATGCCATGTATATCAAGCAGCAGCAGCAGCTAGTGTCTCACTTTCACATGGACATGCCGCCGTTGCAGCGGGATTCCCAGCCCCAGATGTCGACCGCCTCGCCAGGCATCCGGTTCTCGAGGCTCTCGAGACTCGCCATGCTCTGCATCGGCGAGCTCTGGACCTGTTCCGTCGGGGATAGCCCCGTGAAGCACGCATCGTCACCAGGGAAGTCCAGCACGGCGAGCACGTCCGGGATGCAGCACGCCTGCCGGGCGTTCAGCGCCGGCGACGGCCCCAGGTGGCCGAGCCCGCACGACAGCGTGCCCCGTGCCACCATGTCCTCTGCCAGCTTCACCTGCATGTACGGCAGAGACGGAGCGACGGAGTGGTTTCAGAGAACTGGAATGGAGTTGACATGCATGGCTGCCTGATGATCAGTCATTCTTTTGATAAGAAGTGAGATGATCACCTTGACTCTGAGAGCCTCAACATCTGATTTGAGGATTCTGTTATCGGTGACCGCGGTTGTGAATTGCTGATTGGCGGCTGTCAATTGCTTGAAAAGTGATGCATGCTCGCCTTGGAGATTATCAACCTGATTACAAGGGCATAACTTATAATTCAGAATAAACTCAAGGGACTGACAATTGTGTTGGGATTTTCGGTCCAAATTGCAATAGCATCTGTAGATACCTACTACTCTCACTAACATTAACAAAATACAAGTGTGAAGTATGCCTTATAGCGTATACCTGTGACTCAAGGTTAGCTAAGCTAGCTTGCTTTCTCTTCCTCGATCGTCGAGCAGACTCCCGGTTGGACACCATCCTGTAATATGAAGCAAGCATTTTAGGATATCCTAGTGCCTCAAGTAAGCTCTTTGTTCAACACTTCACTGCAAAAATTAACAGCAAATTCTATTCGTGAATATGATTATCGGATTCAAGACATGGTTGTTCATGTTCTTGATATACCGTACCGTCTCATTCTCTTCACGTCCATTGGGTTCGTGCTTTGCTTGCACGGACCACCCTCTGTATCTAACAATGATTCGCTATCAGAATCTGAACCACTTGAGTCTCCCAGAGCTTGGCTCGCTTTCATATTCAGATTGGTCGCTGATGTGAGACTTGCTTCTGCTGCCAGAAGATTGAACAGACGTGAGCAAGGACAGTAAAAGAACTGAACATTCTGTGTTATAATCAAGTATAATTTCGATGTGACAACACTGATATTTGTGGATTGTTCATTGCTCAAATCTCCATCTGCCGAAAATATAAATTACATGTGGTTCAGTGTGCAGTCTAGTAGCAAATCATGGCACACAGCACTGAATCCTTTTCTTGTAATTGCAGTCTTCATGATTTGATGAAAAGTGTGGAAGAGTAAGAAGTATGTGAGGCGATACCACAGATTGACGATTGCCATTCGATTGTCGTGGAGGCTGCAGGATGCTGTGCGCTGAGGTTCTGGGACTGGGACCACAGGTGATTGTGAATGCTTTCATTGAGGGTGTTCTGCTCGGACAAAATAAAGGCAAACTTAATAGAGTCATTCATGCATGTGAAGGTCTACAGCAATCTTAGATATAGGCAGTGGCGGATCTGCGCATGTGCTAGGTAGGCTATAGCCCGAGGACTACGATCAAAGGCCATGAAAATTCTCTTGAAAAATCACTAAAAATACAGGTTCAGCCCAAGAATAGCTGGTCCAACCTCAGGCTTGGGCCGTGGCTAGCTCCGCCCCTGGATATAGCAGTACTACTCTATTTCGTCTTCAACTTCTAGTTCTAAGCAACCTCGAGCTTCAGCTGCTTCATGCCTTTGAAGATTGCGTACTGATGAGTTATGAAGATTTCAGAACAAAGTACTTTAATTACCAGGTAATGTCCTAACCTTGTCATGAGTGTGTTAAGCCCATGCTTAAAAGATGATTTCCCCCCTCTCTCTGCTTAGCTTTCAGGATCCACTTATATCAGGGTGTTTAAATCATCTTATAATCAACAAAAAAAATTACACATGCCTTCACTTAATTTACCCATGTAGTACTGCTAAACTACACACCAGTTTCGCCCTCTGTTGTTTAACACGAAGAAAGGCACTAGCTCACCGAGTCAACGAAGCCGAAGCCGGAGAGGTCGGCGGCGGAGAACACGTCGAACGGCGTGTGCAGGCCAGCTTGGCCGGGCTGCTGCTCGGCGGCGTCCTCCCGGCAGCGGAGGAAGGCCTCCAGCTCCAGCTCCAACGCGCACTTCTTCATATCGCCCCCGCCCGCTCCCTGATCTCTCTCTCTCCCTCGCTGTGCCTCGATCGATCGATCCGGCGCTGCGTTTGCGGCTAGCTGCGGAGATTTTGGTGCGACGGTGCGTGGCGTCGGCGTCCGATGCTTTTAGAGATGCCCCAGCAAACCAGAACGCTGAAAAGTTCTTTTTGTTGATCAAAAACAGAAAGGAGAGGAAGGAAGCAAGAAAGGTGGCGGCTGCCTGGAAGGAAGTCGGCGTGGAAAGCAGATTGCCCCGTCTATTGCACATGTTTTCCCGATACATCTACAACTTTGCCATTTTGCACTGTGCCGTCGACGGAACCAAGGTTTTTTTTAAAAAAAACTCTTCTTATAATTTTTAGGTTATTCGTAAGAAAACGTATAGAGTAACAGAAACTCATGTATAATTTTTGTTAATATAAATACAGTTACTATAGTATATATTATATTCAACTTATAGACCTCACATTAAAACGACATTCCGTTTGAAAATTAGTTACTATAAAAAAAGTCAAAAATAGCTTTTGCAAGATAAAAAGAAGAGCCCAATTCCCTAAACGCAGTAATTTCCCTCAGTTCAGGTAGGAAATGGACTTGTTTTCCTATAGAATTTATGTGAAATTTCTTATTCTAAACTAGGTCCATACAACATCTGTGTGTATAGGATGCTAAAATAAGCTACCATAATTTTAAATACACGAATTTAACCTAAATTTAGGTGTATTTTTTTTAAAAAAATATCAGTTTTAGGTATATACCATCTATAACAATTCAAATGAAATGTATACCTTTGAAAAAAATATATTCAATTTCAAAGTTTCGAATAAATTTAGATCACATGTTTTGCTGATTTATATATATAATCAGCACATACATACAATCAAACTATCATCAAAAGAGGCAACTACAATTCAAATTTCATTTTAAACTTGTTTGAACTAGTTAGTAAACTAGTTAAACTCGACAACCAAAAATTTCTAAAATTTTTCACGCACAATACATAGGAAAAGTACTTATTTTAGACTATGATGTCTACCAGTTAATTATATGACTATATATATTATTCATCTGTATCAATAGAAGTACGGACGTATAGCAACATATGAGCAAAGAACCTGGAGTAGAGATAATGCAGCCGTAGGAATAGCATGGCGCTACTAGAAAGAGTGTGACGGGTGTATGTTGAACATGTATATGTGTTTGATGTCATAATGGTCAGTAATAAGCAATAATTAGAAAGAAATAGAAGATAACTATATGGTAAAGTACTGCATTGGAAGAGGTAGCAACTAAGAGGGATCCATCGATAATTTAGCTTGCTGTTGGAAGTTGAAGAATAAAAGTTGTGTAGATGAGAAGAGATAAAAGACACATAGTTCAGTGAGGCAGTTGTTGTGTGACGGAAGATAAGTTCAAGATAGACCGTCCATGGTATATTGGTGTATGCGTGAGTAAGGTATTCTAATACTATATAAATTAATAAGATAATTTATCGCACATATAATTAATATATTGCTTGAGATTAAATAAAAGTACACATACATGCATATATTTTAGAAAAGAGTAACTAATGAAGAAAGAATAAGGGCATGCAATTACATGATTTATACATGATGGAGAGTGGTTATATTTCTTAGAATGCCAACAACTTATTATGCACAATAATTTTCTTCCAACAAAACTCATACCTTAATTATTGTAATTTTCTTTCAGTTTCTATTGTCATTTCCAATATTTATGATGTCTTAACAATTTAAATAGCCTACAAAATACATAAATATGTTTTCAAGTGTCTAAGTTATATCATTTGATATTACAAACTTTAAATAAATCTAGTAATACAAAATGCACAGATCACCCTACTAGTTATATATAACATACAAAAGCCTATGATAGTTGTTTTACAACTGCTAACAAAAAGATAAATATGTTATAATCTCTCACAAAAATAAAAATTTTGGTTGTTGATTAGGTGAGATGTAATTCAAGTTGAACTATAGCGGTCATGGATATTTTAAAAATAGATAAAAATGTTAGAAATTCAAAAAAATCTAGTCTTTAATCTGACAGATCTGAATAAAGTTGAACTACAGCGGCCATAGATGCCATATTAGTACTTATATATACATGTTACTTTGTAATTTAAAAACAAAAGAACAGATAATTCTTGCTTAAAAAATGCTTGGTGCTGGTGCTGCATGTGTGGCTGTCATGCTGCCGCCGCTACATGCATGCTCACCAATTTCCTGCCGCCGCCCCCCGCCCTTTCGCGATTCGTGCACGCGGAGAGGACAAACAGACCGCCGCTTAGGCTAGGAGGGATCGATCCAATAACATGGAGGTAAAGGGTGGTGTGAAGTGTGACTCCATGTAAAAAAAAAACCAGTGTTATGTGATAAAAAAAATCCTAACCATGATATTTTGCACAACCGAAGTGTAATTAGATGATGCAAATTACAATTTACTCGTACATAAACCTATTTAGATTTGCCACACGAACATAAAGAGAGAGAAAAAGGGGACGTGCATAGTGCCTCAATGCATCGGACTAGCCGTGCGTAACATTGAGGAAATGGTAAAACTATGAAGTGCATGTGCACATTAAACATAAATACCCCTCGGTTCTTTTTTAGTTACTTGTCATTCTAGAATACTTGTTGTTAGCATTTTAAAACTTTTTTAAATCAATAATATTTTAAAACTTCGACCACTAATATACATAAATCTATTATATTTTTCATCAAAAAGTACTTTCAAAATTGTTGTTCAAATCCCTTTTCTTTTCGTTTTTACCTTTTCCATCCTACTTTCAATTATTTTGTTTCTTTTATGACAAGCTTTCCATAAATTGTCATATGGATGATCAGACCAATTAAAGCAAGCCATACGACTCCAAAAATTTGTGTTCAAGTCCTCCTTTTCCTTTTTTTCCCCCTCTTACTTCCGATTATTTTTTTCGGTAGTTCTAGATTTGTCATAAGGATTATCAATTATTTAATTGTCATAATAAGAACCAATGAGATTAAACATATTTCCTTAGCTTCGAGGGCAAAAAATTCCTAGCTGTAAACATGTAACAAAAACAGATATAGAAAGAGGAACTGTATCACGCTTCCATGTATTGGACCAGCAGTGCATAACAATGAGAACAGCGTCATCCCGTTGCGCAGGCCATGCTGGCGTCCTTGGGCCCACGCCAAGAGACTCGATACTTGGACGGCCGCACGAGCAGAGACGGGAGACGAGGAAATGCTGCCGCTGCTCCCTGCTCAATCACAGGCGGCGACGACGACGACCCATCCGGCATCTGTGACTCCGCCGGTCGCCCTCGTCGGCTCGCCCTTGCGTTTCTTTCCATCTGTGACCATCCGTGACTTCTTGAATATTTTAAATACATCTAATTTATACTTAACGAAATATATCCAAACTTTTATTAAGTAATCATCGATGATAGTTAACATATAGCTTGCACCTCTAAATGACTGAACGCGGGATTCTCCTCGTAAATCAGAGTGAACATAATCTAATATGTCTTTTGTAGAGTGAGTTGCAGTACTAAATTTCACCCTCTTTTGCTTGCCGAAGATATAATGTTCATAAAACTTCAACTTATCGATGATTTGACCATCAAGAAATCCTCTTTTACATAATTCCATCATACCACCTTCACTCATATGCCCCAGACGCATATGCCAAAGATTAGTAGTATCAGAATTAGATGATTTATTTGAGACAACAGTAGCATTTCTGAAATTATAGTGCATCGTAGATGATATAAGTTGGCAGCCTTCATATCACCCTTCATCACAACAAGAGAACCTTTGGTGACTTTTAGAACTCCATCTCCATCTAAATACTTATACCCTTTAGCATCAAGAGTACTCAACGAGATAAGATTTCTCTTCAAATTTGGAACATGACAAACATCCGACAAAGTCCTGATGATGCCATCAAACATCTTAATTTGAATAGAATCAATCCCTGCAACTTTGCATGGTGTATTATCACCAATCAACACGGATCCACTTGGCGTAGCTTTATAGGTGACGAACCACTCGCGGTTTGGGCTCATGTAGAAAGTACCGACTGAATCAAGAATCCATTCATCACTGGTTTTAGAATCATCGGCAAAGGCAATGAAAACATCTGTAACAAAACCTTCTTTGGTGACAACGGTGGCTTTAGATTCATCATCTTGTTGATTCTTCTTGAAATTGTTATTCCTCTTCTCCTTATTCTGCAACTTCTAGCACTCGGATATGTCATGATCATCCTTATTGCAATACCTGCATGACTTTCTGTTTCTGGATTTAGATCTGTCTCTGTATTTGCTTTTGCTTCTGCCTTTTGAATTGCCGTTTGAACCCTTCTCGTATTGCCTGCCGCGGACAGACAAACCTTTTGCATGCATACTTAAACTTTCACCCGAAACCATAAGTTTTATCTTTTGTTTAGCATATAGAGCTTTATAAACTTCACTGAGAGTAAGAGTATCTCAGCTATATAGAATAATGTCTCTAAAAGTAGAGTATGAACTGGACAAAGAGCATAGCAAAATAAGACATAAATCTTCATCATTATACTTTACCTCTATAGCTTCGAGGTCTGCAACAACTTCCTTGAAAGCTGTCACGTGGTTTAATAATGAGGCACTCCCCGCCATCTTGTAGAAATAAAGCTTCTGCTTCATATGCATATTGCTGGTCAGATCCTTGGTCATGTAAATCTTCTCCAGCTTTAGCCATAATGCAGCGGCGGATGTCTCCTTCATAACCTCATGTAAAATATTATTTGATAGATGAAGATGAATTTGAGATAAGGCCTTACGATCTTTACGTTGCTTCTCATCAGCGGACAATGTAGCTGGCATCTTGTCGATCCCCGGAAGTACATCATCAAATCAAGCTGCGATAAAACAGCTCGCATCTTGATTTGCCATAGAGAAAATCTCGTATCATGATCCAACAGCGGAAGATCATACTTCATAGTCATCGCGCGGAAGAAAATTAAATTTTACTGGTACAAATTTGTATGTACCTAGCAAAATTCTTGTAATATGAAAATCCTAGTACACTTGTATGTGCACTTAGCAATTTCCACCAAAAATATCCCAAACCACAGCTTGCTGTCCTCATTTCCCCCCCTATTTCGCCTTGATTTTCGTGCCTATGTGTTGCTCCAGCGTAAGATTTTTTTCTTCTTTCCTGCTGCTTTCTTTTGCTGTGCTTGCTCTGATTGATGATGTGCACTAGAGACTGGGGCGCCTGCTGCGACTCCGAGGCGGATAAGACTCTGGAACCACTCGGATTCGGTGAGAACACGCCCGATAGAATTTTTTTTCTCTTGAATCTCCTAGTTCTGATACCACATGTTACAAATAATGCATAAAAAAAAAGAATATTTATACAACATTCGACTATTTTTATCATCAAAAACAGTCAGATTGATCTAGGACGTTAGATCTCCATCCAACGGATCCACTCATACAAGCCCCCTCCAAAAAAAAATGATCTAGGACATTGGATCTCCATCTAACGGCTCAAAATCTGACTGTTTTTGTACTAAAAAATAGTCGATTGTTGTATATACACTCCCTAGAAAAATAGAGACAAGAGACATGAATTTTTACATATAAAACCCTTGCGGGAAAAAACCATAGACGCTGGAAGGCAAAGCACTATAATGAAAAGAATTTACAATAGAACGCTTGCTCTTCCTATAGCTTATTAGGGCACATATATATAGTGTGAGGGAAAAGAGTCCTATATGAAGAGGAAATCGAATCAAAGTCGGTTGCTACAGATTGACATCACGTCTAATACAACCTGTGCTTGCATCAGTCATATCACTTCTAACATAAAATGATGAAGTGTCCTATAGATACAGTACGAATTCAACTCAACTTTAACAGTTCTCTATCTTTGCTTTCCATACCATCTCCCAATTATAAATTGTGAAGGAACCATAGAATTGCACCTCGTATGCCTGACTTTGATGCATACTCTCCCTAGCATTTCATTTCCACATTATTTTATCCTGTTCGTGCTCATTTAAATGAATCTCTAAAATATCTGTCCAAATCATCACAAATTGATTGATCTGATGCTCATTACTATTCTTCTTAGGGCAGTCCCAATGGAAAAAACTGACACGATTTTCATAGCACAAGAAATCATCTATAGAAACTATCTTCCACAATGGAGGTGTCTTCGAGTAATAATTATTTTCTCTTTCTCTCTCTCAACTCTATCTTCTTCCTCCAATGAGAGTGTGCCACGAGCCCCCTAGAAACTGATGGTTTCTTCCCAATGGCGATTTCATAGTTTCTTGGTGCATTGGGTGGAGTGAAGAACTGATTTCTTCATAAGCAAACCGTTTCTAGGATTTTTGCTCTCTTTCATCATTAATTACGTTGTCATATCAGCATTTTGCCTACGTGGCAAGTCATTTAATGAGAATAGAAATCATCATCAATACACCATTAGGACTGCCCTTAACATTCGCATCCAACCTCCTCCAGACCTTTAATTTATTCTCTTACTGGCCTATTCCCTAGCTTGTTATTGTCGTGATCATGTCACCTACTCAGCTTAATCTCCCCCTGAAGCAAGATGGTCCATGAAATGGGATGCTGATACTGAAGAACTAGTACAACAGTGCCTTCTCTGCTACCTCGTTCTTGTCCTCTGTCTCTTTCCGTGTCCTCTCTCTCTTGTCTTGGAGGAATTCTGCAAGCACTCGCAGGGCAACGTCGGCGTCCTCGCTCCGCAGCAGCATTTCGGACACCTCGGCCGGCGTCACCTCCACATGTGCAAGTAGTTCTTGTATCTCCGGGAACCGCGGGTGGTCGTCGACGAGGAAGTAGTTCCGGGCCAGCGTCCTGAAAGCCTCCCAGCAGCAGTAGCCCATGTAGACGTGCATGTCCATGCGCCCCGGCCGCAGCAGCGCCGGGTCGAGGCGGTCCTTGTAGTTGGTGGTGAAGACGATGATGCGCTCCTCGCCGCTCGTCGACCACAGCCCGTCGATGAAGTTGAGCAGCCCGGACAACGTTATCGTCTGCTGCTGGTACGCTCCCGGCGGGTACGCTTTGCCCGGCGGGCCGTCGTCGTCTGAGGAGTCGACGTCTGCCTGCTCCGGCGTCTTGCGGCCTTCCCTCGGCTTGGTGTCGAAGCAGCAGTCGATGTCCTCGATGACGAGGATGGACTTGTTGGGCATGCCGATGAGCAGCCTCTGCAGCGACGAGTTGAGGTGCACCTCGGACAGGTCGAGGTCGTAGAGGTTGAAGCGGAGGTAGTTGGCCATGGCTGCGACCAGGCTGGACTTGCCGGTGCCGGGCGGGCCGTAGAGAAGGTACCCGCGCTTCCACGCCTTGCCGATACGCCGGTAGTACTCCTTCCGCTTCAAGAACCGATCGAGGTCGGCGATGACGGCCTGCTTCAGCTCCGGGTTCATGGCGAGCGTGTCGAACGTGGCCGGGTGGTGGTGTTTGATGCCGTGCCACCCCCGCCCCTCGTTCATGAAGATCTTGAGCACGCGGTCCTGCCGCTGCAGCTGCTCCGCCGTGTCCATGACGAAGGGCACGTACCTCTCCAGCGCCATGTCCGTGTGCTCGGCGTCGAAGCTGAGCTCCAGGGACTCGCGCGGGAACCGGTGGCCGCCGCCGCCGCCGCCGCCCTTATTGCCGTCGTCTCCACCGGTCTCGATGGACGTCCACTTGAACTCGACGCCGTCGAAGGCGTCGATGGTGGAGTCCCCGGGCTCCATGCACAGGAGCGTGCTCCAGCTGCTGCTCCCGTCGGGCTCGCTGCTGCGGAAGCGCGCGAGGCAGAGACGGCGCATGGCGCGCGGGTTGATCTTGGTGGCCAGATACGTGCGCGCGGCGTCGAAGAGGTGGTTGTCGTTGTACCCGCAGTCGAACTGGGGGCGGATGACGACCGTGTGGCGCTCCTTCTCGCCGGCGCCGAGGCGGGCGCGCACGAATGCCGCGCCCCAGCGCACCGCGACGCGCAGCTCATCGGGGAGGAGCTCCCGCACCATGCTGCGCGCCAGCACGGAGTACGCGGCCACCGAGGCCGCCGTGGCCAGCGCCTTCTTGTACGAGTCCACCACCCTCCCCCCCTCCGACGACGCGGCCACGGTCAGTGGCAAGTGATCCATGGCTACCAAGTACCAACACCAGTGTGCGTGGCAGTGTCCTCTCCACTACAGACGGTGCTCTAATGCTCTCTGCGAATTGGCCAACCACGATGTTCTGTTCCCATTAATAGGTAGGACCTTACCCCGCTCGTTTTGACTTCAACTTCTGACTTTTGACTTATTTTTTACTATTTATAAATTTTGTCTTTTTCTGAATTTTTAGCTTTTTTTTAGGTTTTTTGCCGGTTCTTTTTCCCGTATTCATTTGCATTTTCCGTGATGGGTTAGTATTTTTTCTATTTTAAAAGTTTTTAAATTTAATTACACTAAATAAATCACCTTTAGCTATAATAAAATTTCAACTGCTACAATGTAATTTCAGCCATAGTCTATAGCGTTTCAGCCCAACTGAGCGGGACCACAAGCTGTGCCCTAGTACGTACGGTGCAGTTTCCTGGAAGGTCACAAAAGGGGCATCTGATCTCTTAACTGTTGACTCCGAGTCTCCTCTGTCCGTCTAACTAAAATGAGTGGATCTGCGGTGCAGCCCATATTAGCTTCATTACATCTGGATATTTCATTAGAGCTTTCCATTCTAGCTTCTAATTTCTATTTTTTAATTTAATATTTTTCAAGCTTCTTTAGACTATTTTGTATTTTCTTTTTTCACTTATTTCTTTGCACTAAAAAGTTAATATCAACTATAAGTAAAAAAAAAACCCACTACAGTGATAAGTAGCACCAAAAACTACTTTTGCTTTGGCCTGTGAAAAAGGAGAGAATCTTGCGGTGGATCCAAAGCTCACAGCAAAGTCTGGTCATGTCCGACGAGGCATGCTGATGGTGCGTCTTTCGGCCTCGTATGATCGAATGACAGCATTCCAGCACTATTCTAGTCTAGTGTGTCGGCAGGCATATTCTAGGACAGGTCTCCTTCTTTTCGCCTCTTCAGTAGGATTTTTGCTTTTATCTCTATTAACGGCCGTTATTTATTAGACTAACAAATTAAAATTAAGAAGAACAAAAATCTAATGTGTCGGCAACAGAACACCAATGATTTAGGTCGCTGGCTGTGAAAAAGCCGTTCCACTAAGCAAAAATGACAACTGATTCTCGTGCTACCGATCAGTCAAGCAGCAAAAACCAGCCAGCCACAACAGCTACATGCAAATTACTGCTTGTAATTAGGGATGCTACGTAAGTTGCTTCTATTCCGTTGTGATCTAGTGGTTACAAAACTGACACACATTTTTCACGTACTACGACCTCAGATATTGCACGCGCACAAGTAGCTAGGGACTTGGGAACTAGTGCATGTGTCATGTAGCTACGTGGTCGTGTGACTGTGTATGCGTGACTTCATCTCGCCGGTCAATGCATCAACGGATAAGGCCACCGCAGTTCCCGAAGCCGGGCCCAGTGGTCAGACAGTGACCACAGCGCAGCCGCTGGACGGAGGACACTTGTCGCCGGCGAGGAGCCTGGGTCCGCAACTTGCGGTGCGGGTGAGGACGTTTCGCCTCATCAATCAGCTTTCAGGTAAGAGAAAGCGAATTCGTCTCGAAAAAAAAAGGAAAAAGGAAACGAGAAAGCGAAAGTGCGCCATGGATTGTCGCGGCAACGATCCCATCCTGTTCAGACACCTATAGCGTCTGCTTACTGTGCAGCCTAGCGGGGAACCATTTATTTTGTGCATGGAGCCCAGCATCAAGGCTTAGATTAAGGCCCGTCCAAAATGGCCTTCAGAAGTTGAGAACTTGTTAACGTGATTTTTTTTCATTGTCTACAAAGATGTAATAGTTTTTTTATTTTTTTTAATTGAATGTTTCAACTAAAAGCTAAGCTACAATGCTAATCTATTTATTACTAAAAGTCCATAATAGATCTTTTAGAGTCGCTAAAAAAATGCTAGAAATTCTACCAAAAAAGCAAAACAACTATCCCTTAATTTGATGGACTCAAGTTATAACGGCTCAGATTAAAAGAAAGAGTTCATATCAAATACAATCTAAACTAAGAAAAAAAAATCAAAATTAAAAATAAATAAAAAAATTAGAAATTTGATTTTCATAGACTTCTAAAGTAACATCTATAAATAGTAAATTCACAATAATAATTAAATAAAAATTAGCAAAAAGCACGTCCTACGGGGCAGCCGAAATAAGAAGACTGCCCGCGCCACCATCTCGGCGAGCATGACACAGTGGCCCCGCTCGGTTGAGCTGAAAAACTGTGGCTTATAGCTGAAATTTCACTGTAGCGGCTGAAATTTCATTGTAGCTGAATGTAGCTTATTTGGCGTAATTAATTTAAAAAATTTTAAAATAGAAAAAATATGCTAGCTCATCACGGACAACGCAAATGAATACGGAAAAAAGAACCGGCAAAAAAGCTCAAAAAAGCCTAAAGTTCAAAAAATAAGTCAGAAACCATAAGCTGAAGCCAAAATAAGCAGTGCCTTAGGGCATCTGTAGTGTATGAAAATAGAGGGTTTTAAGCTACCTTAAGGTCAACCTTATACATTACAGGGGTGACCTTAAGCAGGCTATAATCAAAAAAGTCTTAAGGTTGGTTCTCAAGTTAAAGACCTGGCCACAAGCATTAAAATACAATTTTTCTTTATCTGCCAAGTAGGACCGTCTTAAGACCCCTTGGGTTATATACACTATGAAGTCAGCCTTAAGGTTTAAATGAGACCCACCTTAAGACCCCTTAGGTTATATACACTATAGATGCCTTTAATGCTGGCTGAACTAGATGATGCATGCGGACCGTAGCATCCACCGCGGCCAGGACGGCGAGGGCACCAGTTCCAGCGCCGACGTCGAGGCGGCGGACGGCAGCCAGAACCAGCCGGTCGTGGCGTTGGAGGACTATGCTAAGAGGGGGTACACCGTACACGCTAGTGAACATGCGGTGCCGTGACTAGCCAAAGCTGCTATTCGACATGATCTGCACCCTCACCGACCTGCATTACGTGGCCTTCCATGGCACCGTCATCGTGGAGGGATCAGAGGTGTACTAGGTTCGTGCCTTTCATCACGATATGCATATCTATCTGTTTATCTTAATATTCGCTCACAACTACATGTTACCATATATAGTGGAAATATCATGCGACTAGAATACTCAATGTGGATTGTTTAAGGTTCTTAGGTCCACCCTTATGTCATGTCTAACTAGTTGCTTAGGTAGTTAGGCAGGACATGAAACGAATTAGAATAAGAATGACATATGCTAATAGTCTAGAATTTTTCTAGTGGGATGTCGCTATAGTAAATACAATTAATGTGTTGTTGTAATCGGCAGATATACATATGCGCTTACAGATATGTAAGACGTTGAAAACAAAAACAATCTAGAATAAAATTTAAAGGATGATTAGATATTTTATTTGTAAACGAATTTGAACCTAAATTTCAAAAATATAAAAGTTTGTAAACGTATATTAATTAGACACTCCAAGAAAGTTCACGTATTAACCAGAAAGATCTAGCCATATATCTCACAGATCCAAGTTAGAATAGCTCAGATTAAAAAAGAACCATATGTCAAGTGCAATCCAAATTAACCAAAATTCAAAAAAAAAAGTAGCAATTTGATTTTCATATGACTTCTCAAGTAACATACATAAATATCTAAAATTCAGAATAATAATTAAATAGAAACTGGCAAGTTAAAAAAAGAGTCCATGTCAAATATAATCCAAAATAACTAAAATTTGAGGAAGAAAATAGAAACTACCTATTTGACTTCCATACGAATTCCAAAGTAAATCCCTGAGAAAACAATATATATTCATTATACACTAAAAGTCGATCACATGAATTTTGCATATGCTAAAAAGGATAAATAATCTAGATATAATTAGAAAAAAGAAAACACCTGTTCCTCGATTTAGTGGACCTTTATTATGCTCAGTAAATGATCGTTAGTGGATGTTTTAGATAAAATAGGAAATTTTATAAGACAAGAGTACCCATTATAAATTCTAGATGTACCCAATAAATAAAAATAATCCTAGATGACACACACTAAAATTCATGTACAATAGGAAAATAAAGATAATGACACATAAAATAAATGAGTAAAAGCCATGCTAAAAAAGAAACAAGTGCCACTCATCAAGAAAAATGAGAAATAAAAAGACAATATCTATTCTACATGTACATTTACCAACAATGTGTGTTTCACAACTTTAATTTTTTCTAGAATCGCCATCGATGTGATGGATTCTAATTAAAGTTGAACTATATCAACCATTCAATATTATCTATCATTTAATAAAAGCATAGGATGGTTGATTGTATCAACTAACAGAAAAGAAACAAGTGGCACTCAGCAAGAAAAATGAGAAATAAAAAAAGACAAGATCTATTCTACATGTACATTTACCAATAATGTGTGTTTCACAACTTTAATTTTTTTTTCTAGAATCGCCATCGATGTGATGGATTCTAATTAAAGTTGAACTATATCAACCGTTCAATATTATATATCATTTATAGGATCGGAAATGGCAACAGATGGGGGGTGAATGGTGCCTTCAAAAATCGCCTTGGAGTATTCACCAAATTCTTCTCCAATAGCTACAAAAGCTATGAAGAAGAATAATTCATGCTCTCTGGAGGCAGATGCTACAGATCAAAGCAGAAAACAGGGAAGAAAAACAAGCATAAAAAGAGCAGCTGACATGAAGAGGTACAAAGAAAAACTAACAAAAATGAAACACACTTGAAAGCCAAAAAACTAAAAAATCAGCTCAGCCGAAGAGCAAAAAACACTGAACAAAAACTGCTGAAGAATCTTGACTGAAAACTGAACAGGCACAGAGAATTCCACAATGCCAAAACAAAGACTACGCAAGGGACAAGGAGCAGCGCAAAGATGGCCGAATAAAAAAAACTGAACAAAAGCTAAATCACTGCCTAAACGGAACTGACAAAAGAATTAGACAGCAATCTGCATGAAATAGAATTAAGAAGTTGCAGCCGAAGATAGCTTTTGAGGTCAGTCCGACTGCACTCGACACTGCAGTCTAACCGCAAGTAGTATGGTGGTTTGACCGGGATTTAAGAGCCGGTCTGAATGCTAATTGAGAGCCAGTCAGTCTGCAATAAGGTATCCGGTCTTACTGTTGAGAAGTAAACGGGCTGCTATTAACTGTCGGCAGAAAAGGAATTCAAACGCAGTAGCCGAAAGTAGCAGAACTGAATGCAGACTTCACAGCAGAAAACGGAAGCAAACAGCAGGACCAAAAACTTATTTTGAAGAATCAGTCTTAGCCGAAATCAGTGACAACCAGCTGCTAGCAGAAATCTGAACTGAGTAGAATAACTATTTCCCTGCCGACAAGAAGCAAGAGACCGAGAATGAACTGCTAGCACAGTATATACCGAAGACAGCCAAAGACAAGGAAATTGCCAAAGGTATGCTGCCCTTCTTGGGTCAAAAGACCTAAACTACAACCTAAAAAGCAAATCAAACTCAAAAGGATATGAATGTTGGACTAAATCTGAGAAATGAGAAGTTCAAGCTTGACAGGAGCAAAAGAGACCAAAATCTATGAAGCTTGAGAATCATTCATCTTTTGAACCTGAACTTTGGATTTCAGCTGAGAACTGATCTCACAACATGAAAGCACTAAGTTTGAGCCAACAACAAATTGAGAAATCAAGAAACCAAAGATGCTCTGCCTTTTAACCCTAGAACAGTGAAAAGCAGAGGGAGTGAGGTGCTGGTCATTTGAGAGAAAATAGTGAATGGATTCCTTTTCGTTTGGGAATATATTAGCCAAAGGCTTTGAAGATCAATTCCCAGTTCAAAGAAAAAGTAAACAACAACTACCTCAACTAGATTTCATCTCAAAACCAAGGGAGGGAGAAGAACAGTAAGCTGAACTGAAAACCAAACACAAAAGAAGAACCAGAAGCCATTTCTCCTCAATCACAGGGCTTCCCATATTGATTCATGGAGAGGAATGATTACAAGCAAAGGTTCTACATCCCCATACGTAATTGAGGGAAATATCACTCATCTCACTACATGGTTCACCTAGTGGGCTCAAACCACTCACATGAGAGCAACACACAGGAACCCCCAGCTACTGCCTTACTTCACCTTGAGCTCACTCACTTTGCTAAATAGAGGGACTTCCATCCTTAATTAGCAAATCAAGAAGGGCAGGCCACTCTCCACTCCATGCTCCACACACAAAAGAAGCAAGAGTCAACACTCTCATCAGGATTGGAGGGAAACCAGCCACTCCACTCATGCTTGAGTCAATTCTCCAAATTGCCCCTCAAGCACCTTCCCGGAAGCTTTCCGCAACTGGCACTCTGACCGTCTGGATCTCGACTCCTTCCTGAGTCTAGTCCCGGTCCGCTCCGTCGCATACGACCACAACTGACATCCAACCATCTAGACCTTCGACTCCTCCCTGAGCCTAGTCCCGGTCCACTCGCCGTTGCCCGTCGTGTCCACCTCCGGTAGCTCCGGTTCCTCGTCTCACGACTCGCAACCACCTCAGCAGCCTCGATCATCTTCGACGTCTCCGACCGTTTGGACCTCAACACATCCTGTGCCTAGTCCCGGTCCTCCCACGCCTCACCATGACCTAGCTCCGAAGTCCTGCAGTCACACAGACAAGCAAACCGTCACATAGCACCGCTCGACACAGCATAATCAACATTAGCATCAAAAGAAGGTACTCAAGCATGAAATACCCAAATCGACCGATCGAGAAGGAAAACAAACATCCTAAGCACTCCCAACCGCGATCGACCAAGTCCAACTGAACCGGATCGCGCTATGCACCGACTCGGCGCGAACCGACCAAACCAAACTCAAACTTTCCAGAATTCGAGTCAATTACTTATCACAAACATGGGGACACCTCCACATGGTCTCTCATCATTTAATAAAAGCATAGGATGGTTGATTATATCAACTGACAAAAAAGAGAAAAATTATAGAAATTCTTTCAAAAATAAAAAGAAACATCTTGCCTTTAATTTGGTATACCCTAATTATGTGTAGCAATCCATAACCGATGGATGTTACCTGATAAATGAGAATAATTGCTAGAAGTTCTAAAAAAAGCATCTAGCTCTTAATTAAGTGGATCATTCTTATGATTACACAAACCATAATCAATAATATTTTTTTCATCTATGAAAGTGCGTATGAAATTGATTTACACCGTGATATGCATGTATATATAATTGGGGAACTCTTATATGAAATTAAAATATGAGATGCTAGAAATAGAATTGAACTCAAGCGATGCATGCATAGGAACAAACTTGCCTATAATATCTATTATAATTTGTACTCTTTTAATTATATTAATATAGATGCAACTATTATCTTTATTATTGGAGATGCCATTAAAATATAAAGAACAAGTATTTTCTCCCAAAGATATAATCTATATTTTTATTTTAGCATATACTACTATACATTAATATCACAAATGAAACCAATTCCACAAATATGGAAATTAAATCGAATTGATAACACTCTAAAATTCTAAAATTTTAATTCTTTCATGTGATTTGCAACCGTTTATTTTTTCGGATGTAGTTCCTTTATTATCATCACATATATACCGCTAAACTAATTAAATATATTTTAAGAATAATACCTGTGTAGGTGCATAGGCCATCATGCTAGTTTCAGCAAAAAAACCAATAGACACGGACAAAAAAGATTGGTAAAAGATGTTTTGAACGGTGCCCGTGGACATGCTTATTATGTAGGTCCATAATTTAGAGAGGCTTACCATCCGGGCAGAGAACGGAGGCCTGAATGGAAGGCCCGGCCCAGATAATCCCAAAATCAGGCCAGGTCGGGCCGGGCCAGACCGGTCTGCTCTACCGTCAAGTAGGCAAAAGGCAACCAGTGGATGGAAGGCGAGTCACCGGAGGAGTATACGGAGCCGAGAGGGATAGCCGGAGAGGCGACTCGAGACACACCACCACCAACCGCCGGTAGGAGCTAGGAAGCGAGCATCCTGGAGGTGGGAGCGGAGCGGCATGGAGGACTTCTACGTCACGATCCCGTACGGCCTGGTGGTCCTCGGCGGCGGCGTCGCCGGCTACATCAAGCGGGGAAGCGCGGTCTCGCTTGCCGCGGGGGGCGGATTCGGCGGTGCGCTCCTCGTCGCGGGCGCGCTCAGCGTCTGGGCCTTCGCTCGGGGCCACTCCAGCCCCCTCTTCGCCACCGTCCTCCAGACGGGTCCGTTCCTGGCTTCCTGCTGCTGCTCCTCTCCATCCTCCCCTTTCGTTTCGCTATACGGAGTTATCCGATGCTCGTAATTTCTGTAGTTTGGGAGGAACAAGAGGTGGGAGAGTTGATGCTGTTGAGTATTAGCATTGGAAGCTCGTAATTATTTCAACTTTATGCAGACAATCTGCTATTGCAGGACAGGGCTGCATCATTTATTTACGTTAGGATTTAAGCTAGATGTAGATGATGAAATGTTTAAAATGCAGTATCCTAGAATGTGCAACAATTGCCAGATCAAAATATAATTAATTGGTTAGAAACTAGTGATGGTAAAATTCCGAAGGCTGAACCTGCACACATGAGCCTGTTATTTACATTCCATTGGTCTGTGAACAAGCTAAACTTCTTCTATGCACAAGCAATGTGCTCGCAGTGCTTTCGAGCCAATTCTCATACACTACCAGTAGAGAAGGATTTCACAGAAGTTTTAGCAGAGTATTTTGGGAAAGTGAATTGGTGCTGCATCATGTTGTTGTCATCTGGATGGGATTGTAATTACTGAAAGGAATAAGTCCATTTTACACCCAGAACTTTTCAAAAAGTCCATTGAACCCCCTAAACTATAAAACTGGTTTTTTAACATCCGAAACTTGTCAGGGGGTTATACTAATCTTGTCTCAGATCTTTCGGTGTATAAAAAAATTTCTCAAATTTTAAACAAACTTGTTGATATTATAATGTTTAGTTTTGCTAATGCATTATATTTACCTATCTTCTCTTATGGACGTTTCGTGGCAATTTAGGTGATGTTCCGATTGGCCTTTTTGGGTGGATCCCTTTCAATGTATGAATCCACACAAACAATAAGAAAAATAACTCTAAGCTTGTATACAATGATTGTCTTGGGAATGCCATGTCGGCTCATTTTGCAAACCTTGTTAATGGAATTTAGTTACTATTCTAGGGCCATGTTGTTCTAGTTCCTATTAGTGCTGTTTCGCTAGTGATTAGTGAACACTCTAGCTGATTGCATTATGGTTTTACAGGACAAGAGGAGCTTATGTAATTGATATTTTGTTCTGCCGATTTCCGTGTTTGATGTTCTTAACAATGTTTAATGGGACAAACTTATTGTTTATTTCTTCTTATTAAGATTTATCTTATAGGCTTTATTGTTGAACTGTTTGTGCTGTGGCATTAACAGTCGTTATGGGAATAAGATATATCAAAACAAGAAAGGTAATGCCAGCTGGAATAATTGCTACCATCAGGTTTGTTCAAATCTCTCTCTGTCCCTCTCATGTTATGTGCATGAGTTTCTTGTGCCAAGTTCTTGTGTAAATAGTCTAGATGGTACGATATGTATATATGTTTATAATGTTAGGTGATTGGATGACCTATCCGACACACAAGATGTTTTCGTTTGTTTGTACCTGAACTTGTGTAGCCTAAATACAGCAAGAATAATCGTCAATAAAAAAAAACCGCACAACATCTTTCTTCCCTTGTACATGGAGCGCACAACCACTTCATTTATTTTCACTACACATTCCATTCATAATATGCTTACATTGCTTCCCTTGGTTTTTGCAATCTTGAGTCCTTTTGTTCCTTCAATAATATGCCATTCAAAGCAAACTGTAAGCTCTGTTTTATTTTCTCTTGCTTGTTTAGTAGTGAACACAAAGCTAAAGATGTAAGATCCTGAGTCCCTGGCAGTTGACGTCATTGTAACATGTTATCCTTTTGTATTCTTTTACAGTGCATTTGTATTGATATTTTATGTGTACAAGATATCAAACGGTGGTAATTTACTTCCCAGTGAGTGTTGAGTGAGCCTGCTGGTTCGAGGATCTCCAGTCTTCTGGTGTACATGCTGTCTCTGTGGACAAATAAATGTGAACCGAGTCAGCTCTCTTGTATCCATTTGTTGTTTTTTTCAATAGCAACAGTAGGAAAGGATCCTACTGAAAGAGTGAATTAATGATTTTTAGAAGAAGATACATGCAGTATTTGCAAAAGGAGGAAAAAAAAAGATTTATTGTATTCTGGTGATGCAAACGTTGTATTACTTCATGTGAAATATGGATGACGCAAGAAAAATCAGGACAGCTTATACTGAACTCGTCTGCAATTGTGGCATATGTTCCTCTTGTTCTATGTCCAAACAACATTAATTGATATTGGGCGGCCAGCCCCTGATGCTTGCCGCGACGACAGCAGGTATCGCGCCCGGCGTTACGACGACGACAATGATAGACACCATCAACGCAAGCATGACCTCGTAGGGGGAGAACACTTGCACACAAGGCTTCTCGGCATGCGAAACCTCATGAGCGTCCTAGTCCTAGAGACCGCTCCCCTGGCCTCGACGTCCAACTGAAGGGGCCCACCAACATCACCCTGTGGAGCCCGCCAACTTCGGATCACCCCTTGGTGTGCACACCAACCAGTGTGCTGTTGGTGATGGCAAGTTTGCCCTCGAGGAGTACTTGGACTCCACCCTGCAAGCCCTCTTCAACTCCCACGCGGTGCTTCTCCGCCGCGAGCTATCTAACCTCTTCGACGCCAGGCTTCGCCAGTCTGACAAGGAGGCACGGCTCGGGTGTGAGGTTGGCCACCAACCGAGCTACTGCCAAAGACGCCATCTCATGTGCCCCCACTGAGGTTGGCCACCTGCCGTTTCAACTGGCCTCTACTGTGGTCCAACATTCTCTGAAGACTCCTGCACCGACCTCGACATCACTCCGGCTGCCTATGCAACTAGGATACGCACAGCCACAACAAGGCGGGGCTTACAACAGGATTGTTGTGTCGACTGGCCTGTCAACGCAAACGATCGAGGTCTTCACAGCTGCTTCAATGACTCCTGCATCACCAAGTGCGCCTGGGCCACACCTCATGCCCTCAGCAGCTCCCCTTCCTAGGCTTGGGCTCCTCGATGCCTTCGGAGAACCTATTCCTCAGTGGACTTCCCCAGGTATTCCACCTGCTACTCGATCAGACATTCAACACTCTGAAGACAATGCCACCCAATGGGTCGAGGGTGCCACTGAGGCTGCCATTGATTGGAGCCACCGATAGACAGTCCCCCACCCTTAGCACCAAAACGATGACCTGCTGGATAGCATCTTTGTGCAGGCTGCACCCCCTCCTTACTGCACCCCCGCCACTGGCCATCCCCAAGAGTGTAAAGGAAAATACACACACACCTTGCCGAAGAAACCATCTGGTAATGAAATGAGGTGATACCCCAATCCTAAAGCGTGCACAAGAAGTGCTAGCTTGCCAACTTGGAGTCCTTGCCAATGAAGAGGCCATGACTGAGGAGGCCCGAGGCCCTCAGCCATTATGTCGCGAGTTTCAATAGCCCACTTCTACCGGCCTCCCCGCGGGCTCTGTTGGCACTCTTTTGCCTCGACTCTAACCAAGTTGCACAAGTAGACTACGCCCTCCAGGAGGAAGCGCACAAGGCATGATTTTAGGACAACGATGCAGCGGCAGTTTAGCCCACGCGCAAGCCGCTGACACAAGCCATCTACAGATGAGGCCCCCAGTGCTTATGTTTAGCATCACAATGTCTTTTGCTTTTGTTTCAGCTATGACTATCAACTTCTATCTTTTGTTTCAAGAACCCTACTCCCTCCTGTTCTGTGTTTTCTACCTGTTGCAAACTGCACTGCTATGTATTTGTTTCGCTCCACTGTACTGCTATCTACCCAACTCGGCTTGCATGATTTGTCTTCTAGTGATGCTATCTCTCTGGGGTTATCATTTCTTCATGTTTTTGTGTGACTGCTCTCCCCTGCAAATGACCGGGACCCCCAGCCAACATAATCGGACGGCTTTACATAGCCTGCTTCGAATGCGTCGGCACTGCTCTTATCACCTATGCTGCTCCCACAACCAATGTATTACTTGTAGACTGCATAGGGATAGGAATGCCTGCTCGACAGACATCACCTGCCGCTCATGCCTGCCCCGATGCCTCCAAAAGGTCGACGGAATAGCCAGTTATGCAACAAGTCAACAACGTTGCCAAACACATGGGGGAACTTCTTTGATGGAACCTAGGCTGACTATCCTCTCTTGGAACGTCAGGGGATAAAACACCCCTACCCATTGCGCGGTGGTTCGACAAACAATTGACGACAACAAGCCTCACATTGCCTGTCTTCAAGAGAGTAAATTAAGCAACGTACAGGTTGCCCAGGCTTACGCGCTTGGTGGAAATATATTACACAACTTCCTTCTCCTGCTAGCGTAGAACACTCGCAAAGGTGTATTGATCCTTTGGGACAGTGACGAGGTCCACATTGCCAGACGCTACCATGGCCAATATGGCCTCACAGTTGATGTCACCATCAAAGCATGCTCAAAACACTTCATTTTAATGAAAGTGTATGGTCCCATAGTTGACAGTGACAAGGAGGGTTCTTAGTAGAAATCTGGGACTCCAAACACCCTAATGGCAACGAATGGCGCCTACTTGGTGATTTCAATATCATCTACAAAGCTAGTGATAAAAACAATTTGAATCTCAATCGATGCCTTATGGCCCAATTTCACAATGCACTCGACATATGCGACCTGAAAGAGGTGCACCTACAGAATCGCAGATATACCTGAAGTAATGAAAGTGCTAATCCAACTCTGATCATACTAGATAGATTCTTCTATAACATTGCATGGAATACAGCTTTCAGTGAGCATGCATTGCACGCCTTGTCTACTTCCCACTCTGGCCACTACCCCTTCTCTTGTCCAATACAGGTGGTCCGCGACTGCCGAAAGTTTTTCGTTTTGAAAATTTCTGGACAGGGCTCCTGGGGTTCCTCCAAGTGGTCCAACACGCATGGGGGAATCAACTTTCGGACTCGACCCAATTGTAAGGCTAAACAATAAACTGACAAACACGACTAGAAGACTAAAATTATGGAGCAAGAGAATTTTTTCGCTAAGCAAGCTTCAATTACACATGGCTCGAGAGATCATCCTATACCTTTATATTGCGCAAGAAAACTGACCCCTCTCGCCACAAGAACTAGATCTTTGAGCGCGCATGAAGGAAAGGATGATAAGCATAGCAGTGATTGAATGATCCAGGAAGAAGCAAGCAACATGAATTAGCTGGCTCCGAGATGGAGACGCAAACATAAAATTCTTCCACATCAGAATAAACTCCCGCAAGAGAAAAAACTTCATTCAGCGGCTTTCAAGGGGTCAGGGCTAGGCAGTGTCTCATGAAGATAAAGCAAATGTGCTCCTTGATCACTTCAATCAAATTCTAGGTCAAACACAGTCTACGGGTGTATCTTTCAGCTGGGACAACCTCCAGCTGCCCCGTCTAGATTTGCAAGCACTAGCTGACCCCTTCACTAAACAGGAGGCACACGACATGATCCTCCAGCTGCCAGCTGATAAAGCACCAGGACCTAATAGTTTCAATAGAAATTTCTACCGCAAATGTTGGGACATCATAAAGAGCGATTTTATGGATGCCCTACACGCTTTCTACAATCTGAGAATAAACAACTTCTCTAATGCAAACACTGCAAGTCTGATTTTGATACAAAAAAAGATGGTTGCCAAGAGGTAGGAGACTATAGGCTCATCAGCCTCATACACAGTTATCCAAAATCATAGCAAAAATCCTGGCCTAAGACTAGCACCCTTCATGGATGATCTCATATTCCTAAGCTAGAGCGCCTTCATCAGAGGCAGATACATCCAAGACAACTACCTTTGCATTCGCAACTTAGCTAAAAGACACCATCGAAATAAAACCCCGTCCTTGCTTCTCAAGCTTGACATTGCAAAAGCCTTTTACTCGATCCGTTGGGAATACCTAGTAGACCTGTTATAGGACAGGTGGTTCCCACTGCGATGGAGAGACTGGATCTCCTATCTTCATTCTACTGCCACCTCCACCGTCCTCCTCAACGGAATCCCAAGTGAACAAATACAACACCGCAAAGGCTTATGATAGGGGATCCGCCATCTCCCTTCCTTTTTATCCCATTGATAGACCCACTGCAGAAAATCCTCAATATTGCAACACAACTGGGGGAACTGCGGCCTCTACGGGGCCTCGCGGCGACCTTGTACCTCCCTCCACGCAGATGATGTTGTCATCTTTCTAGCACCAAAGAAAGAGGACGTCTGCACCTTGGTCAGAATTCTATAAAAATTCGGGGATACCACAGGCCTTCATACCAATCTCCACAAGAGCCAGGTGGTGCCAATCAGTTGCAACCACATCGACCCACAAGGGGTACTGTAAGACTTGCTTGCACAACTTGCATCCTTCACCCTGAAATATCTAGGCCTATCACTAACAACTAAAAGACTTTGAAGGGTATACTTCCAAGCATTGGAAAACAAGTACGCTAGCCGCTTAGCAGGTTGGACTGGCAAGCTACTCACCCTAGCGGGTAGGAAGACTCTAGTCAAATCAGTATTGATGGCACAATCCACCTACATCCTCACGGCCATCAAACCGCCAAAATGTTTGATCCGATCCTTGAATAAATGAATGAGATACTCCCTTTGGGCCGGATTAGAACAACAACTAATGGGTGGTAAATGCAAGGTCAGCTGGGACAGAGTTTGTAGACCCACAAACCTTGGTGGCCTTGACATCCTGGACCTGGAACGCTTCGCCAGAGCACTCAGGCTAAGATGGCTATGGTAACAATGGGGAACTCGACCAAAACCTTGGCAGGAGATGGAAATCCTGTGCGACGACCAAGATCGATGCCTCTTTGCAATGGCTATTATAACGATAGGCGATGGAACGAAGACATCCTTCTGGACCTTAGCTTGGGTGGAAGGGAATGGACTCTACGGTATTGCACCCACCATCTATAGGGCATCCATGAGGAAAAACTACACTCTAAGGGCTGCACTAGAAGCAAATAACCGGCAACATGATCTCAATTGGATGGGAAACCTCACTGCGCAACACATACACAAGCTAATCACCATATGGAGTTACACTTCAAACATAGCCCTATGGGACTACATCCTTGACATAATTGCTTGGAAGCTAACCTCCATCGGAGAATACACAGCGGCTTCTGCCTATAGAGCGAAGCTTCTAGGGACAGATCGAACCATGAGAATTATTATATTTTTAAGTGTCATCAGTTGGTCTCATACATAGTGTATGTAGAACCTTTAGACCTGAGATCGTCATAGTTTTTTAGATGTGTAATAGTTTACTTAGGGTTGTCAAACATTACTTCATAACTGAGTGGTCATCAAGGTAGCTTTCAGGTTTATTATGAAATATGCGGAGGAATGTGAGCGATCAAGATAGAATTTACTCCTATATAATGAGAGATATCTCCGGGCCCTCTCGATGTGATTGGATTAAGAAAGCGCATGACCATGCTGAATGTGATTGAGGAGTCAATCATAAACTGAGCAATCCATTACAGGTTCAAGTAAAGGATTGAGCTATCATAGGATGGCACGCTTTTCGCTTGAGATCGATCTGGTATCGTGAGGCAAAGGGATCAGTACATAAGCACTATGTAGGTTCATCTGATATGATCTTTATATATATTTAGGAGTCATTATATTCTGCTAGGGACCACTACCGACTTATGGACCGAAAAAGAGTTTTTGGCCCATGGCCGAATATACAGGAACTTACAGGATTGTAAGATCGAGGAGGCCGACTAGAGGGGGTAAATAGGTGGTTTAAAATTTTTCTTCTAATTTAGGTTAACAATTATGACTTATCAAGTTGTCTAAAGCAAGATAAGCAATGTAACAACTAAATCAATTTAAAGGGCTCAAGTGAACTCTAGCACAATATGAATTATCCTAAGAGCAAGAATAATTCTAGTCTAGATCAAAGTTTGCTACTCTAATCACAAGCAATCAAATGGTCTCAATGAAATAAATTGCTTGAAAGTAAGTAAAGCACAAGAAAGCAAACAACAAGTGACACGATCACTTTTTACCGTGGTGTTCGGAGACGCAAGGTCTCTCCTAGTCCACGTTGAGGTAAGCCCGAACGAATCGGACCGGCTCCATGAATTGAGCCTAATCACCTCGATCACTAGCGGTAGCCCTTCCCCTCTCCGGGTAGGCGAGCTCCAAGCCTTCACAATCTTGTCGGGCCTTCTCACAACCTTCTTGAGAAGATCACCGAACTCTCCCGCCAAGCCGTCTAGGTGTCGACAAACACCAAGAGAATGAATCACAGCGGGCTTGATCACACTCAAGTGCCAAAGGGATCAATCTAGGATGCAATGCACTTGAATTCACTCAACTACCTCAATTGAATGCACTAGAGATGAAATGAGGTATGAGAGGTTGCTCTATGCTCAAGGATGCTCAATAATGGTTCAACAACTGTCCTTGTGCTGGTGGGGTCGAATTTATACCCCCACCAAACTCAAATAGCCGTTACAATAAACAATCCTGAAAATTCAGGGAAATCGGAACTACCGTAGTGTTGGGGAGCGGTACTTATGGATTTCCGCAGAGGGTTCAGAACGGCTATGTCAGAGAGTTAGAAGTAACCGTTGGACAATGAGTGCGGTACTTCCGCCGTTGTAAGTGCGGTACTTCCGGAATCCCGGAAGTTCCGATGTCGACCCGGAACTTCCAATCTCAACGAGTTGAAGTTTTGAAAAAGGTTGCTCTCTGGAAAAAAAAGTTCAGCTCTGGAGTCCAGAACTTCCGGCCTAGCGGAAGTTCCGCCGTTCAATCTGCGGTACTTCCGATTTCCGAGAGGCTAAGTTTGATTCCGGGTGCTCTCTGGAAAAAAAAAGTTCCGCTCGGGAGCTCGGTCCTTCCGGCCGATCGGAAGTTCCGCGAGTTTAACTCTAGTACTTCCGGCCGATCGGAAGTTCCGCTCATTGAACGCCGGTACTTCCGAAATTTCTGGTAATGCCCAGTTTTAATTCAATTTTATTTCTAAGTGCATGCATGATCCTAAATTGATCCATAGGGCACATTAGCATATGATCAAGCATTTAACTACGATTCCTCTTAATAGTACGGCATCTAACCTATAATCCGGTCTTCCAACCTTTCTCCAAAGACCGGTAAAAATAGAAGATCCCTAAACTATTTATCTCGTCATCTTGGAACCTTTTGAATCATGCAAAGATTTTTTGTGAGCCTCTTTCATTGCCTTTGAGACTAATCCTTTTAAACACTTAACACACAAATTAGTCCCATGATCACATAATGTCATTAATTACCAAAATCAATATTTTTAGGGGCCTAGATGCTTTCAAGGATCACACACTTAGTGGGTTGGAATGATAAGGATCCGGATGATAGACTCCAAGTGAGATATGATCTCTACTCATATGGGATCCAGTCATAGCCTCTCCGAGTAGAATACGATCTTTACTTATATTAGATAAAAATCAGCTTTTCGAGTTGAATATGATATCTAATCATATCAGATAAAGATCTGATTGGAGGCAATATATTAAGAGAGGCTCAGGGCTGAGGGGCATCCCGAGACACACTCATCAGAACCCTAGTCTCCATCTCTCAAAACCCTTGTCATGCGTGTTGGTGCTAGCACATTGATGAACGGTGTTTCATGCCTGGACGTATGAACCTTGGTAGATGTGCTACTATGACTACGGTGTTGATCGGGACAATCATAAGGATAAGACAGTTGGCTAGTGGTAAAAATCTATGATCTCTTACTCGTATGGCTTGCTAGTTTACATGGTAGAAAATTTTAATTTGTGCTAGTGTAGCCTACCCGTATCCCAACGGTGGTACTAGAGTCATTTCGTATAGTATTTGATCTGGATTGGTCACATATAGTTTACATGTGATGGTAGTAGTTTGGATATATTACTGGTCTGATATGATTGTGTTGATCGGTTCGTGTTAATGGATTGGTTTAAGCACTGGTTGATGAGATCAATCAATTTCGATGATAGTAGATGGGTTGGCGGGAGATATGAATTGATAGCACCGAGTTGCTGTTATTTCTAGAAACATCCCACGCTGATCAATGTGATTGATTAATAGAAATTCGGGCCAATCAAATTGGTTCAGAATTGGGTTAATACAATTAATCTGATAAAATTTTCAAGGGAAATTCATGAATAAGATTCATGTCCCAAAAATAGATGAATGTGGGACCACCATGCTAGGTAATCATACCGCACATTATAGGTATTATGTATTCATACTGTGTGATAGAATTGGATTATATGCCTAACTTGTTTTGCAGGGTTGTGTGAATAGTATGGCCTATTGTGTATGTGATGCATATATGAGTTTTTTATGGTCTGCGCATCATGCTGATTTATAGCCATGTGTTACATATTATTGTATAACAGCTTACGTGTAGACTTGTGATGCTTTATATTTTCATATGTAATTCATTGTTAGCTATTAGGAGTAATAGTTAAGTAGATAAATGTGGTGACCCCAAGCTTTGAAGCCTTGGTGGACGGGAAGCGCGGTGATGAAGATTGTCATGCTAAGGGCCATACTATCTCATAGTTTAATATAATAAAAAATGTGCATCTTTTTATGTTCATGTTATTCTATTGTTTATGTTATTATTATCTTGAGTGTTTTTAATATGATATAATAGTATCTCTCTAGAAAAATTAAGTAAAATTTGATGCCCTTCTAATTGTTGCGCCTATTAAGATTTTGATCATTAATGGGTAGGCCTAGGGTGCCATTAATTATCTCAATAAGGTAGGATAAGTGTTGGACACTTTATGTATAATATTGATTTAGCTTGACTAGACTATCAAAATAGTGTTGGGCCTCGGGGCATAGTGTTGAGGCCAGAACATATGAATGTCACTCAACAAATAAGAATTACATGTGATGTAATTAGTAAGTGGTTACTTACCTACGTGCTAAGTTTCTAACAGTGATACCAAAACTCACTGGGACTTGGTAAAATATGAATATTGACTTACTATATGTTATTAGAGGGAACATGGTTTTTAAACATATAGTGAGAATATATTTTGAATATCTTTTGTTAAATTGTTTAATGGAAGATTTTACATAAACAGAGTGTTAAATTTTTCATATACTTTTTATATTGTAGACAACACCCTATTTACTTCCTCCACACCAAGTTTTAACATGCAATCTATTCTTAAGAAAGAAAAACTAAATGGTACAAACTTAATTGACTAGTATCGCAACTTGAGAATTCTTCTCAAACAAGAAAAGAAGGAATTTATTCTAGAGATTCCATATCCAGATGAACTAGCTGAAGATACTACTCATGCTGTAAAGAATGAGTATGAGAAACATAGTAATAACTCACTTGAGCTTAGCTATCTCATATTTGCCACCATGAACTATGAATTTTAGAAGCAATATGAGAACACAGATGTTTACAATATGATTATAGGTCTCAAGGTTATGTTTGAGAACTAGGCAAGGGCCGTGAGGTATAACACCTCTAAGTTATTATTTGTATGCAAGTTAGCTGAAGGAAGTCTGGTTAGCCCTCATGTAATTAAGATCATTGGTTACATTAAGAGTTTGAAAAATTTTAGTTTTTTCCTATTGTCAAGAGTTGGCTACTGATGTGATTCTCCAGTCACTCCCCCTGATCTTTGAGTCAGTCATTTTGAACTTTCATATGAATGGCATGGAAAAGTCAATGACTGAATTGCATGGGATGCTCAAGTCAGCAGAGGAGAGCATTAAGAAAAACTCTAATCATATAATGATGATTCAGAAGACTATCAACTTCAATAAGAAGAAGTCTAAGACTTGGCAAAAAGAAAGCGCATAGACAAAACTCAAGATGAGATCTCGAGTATCAAATCTAAGCTTCAAAATCTCAAGATTGGTCCTACACCCAATACTATTTCCTACCATTGACAAGGAACTGGACATTAGAAAAAGAACTGTAAGAAGTACTTGGCGGAGCTGGAAAAAAAACGAAAGTAAGACTTCTACTTCAGATATCAATGTTATAGAAATAAATCTTGCTACTTCTCATTTTGGTTCTTCGGTATTTGATACCAGATCGATTGCTCATATTTGGAATTCGATGCAAGTGCTGATAAGGAGTAGGAGTTTAGCAAGAGGTGAGGCTGACTTTCACGTGGGCAATAGAGCAAGGGTTGTTGTGTTGGCTATTGGTAGTTTACCATTATCTTTACTCCCAGGATTAGTTTTTTAATTAAATAATTGTTATTATGTTCCTGTCTTAAGCAAATATATTATTACTACTTCATGTTTCAGAGCAGAAGTTTATAAGTTAAAAATAAAGAATAATTGTTATTCAATTTATTTGAATGATATGCTTTATGGTCATGCTCCATTGGTTAATAGATTATATGTTTTCAATCTTGAGGATGTACATGTCTATAACATTAATGAAAAGAGGCTTCGGCCAAATGATTTGAATCTCACTTATATTTCGCATTGTCGTTTGGGTCACATAAATGAGAAGTGCATGAATAAGCTCCACAAAGATGGTCTTCTAAACTCATTTGATTTTGAATAATTTAAACATGCAAGTCTTGTTTACTTAGCAAAATAAGTAAGGCACATTTCACCAGTCTAGGTAAGAGGCAAATCACTTGTTGGTCCTAGTACATTCAGATGTATGTGGACCAACAAGATCAATGGTTAGAGGTGGTTTTTAGTTCTTTATAATTTTTACCAACGACTTTAGTAGATGTGATTACATCTATTTAATGAGGCATATTCAAGGAATTTTAGAATGAAGCACAGAATCAACTTGGCAAGACAATTAAAACACTACGATCATATCATGGAGGTGAATATTTGAGCCATAAGTTTGGTGATCATCTAAAGTAATATGGAATTGTTTCACAACTAACTCCACCGGGAATGCCTCAATGGAATGGGGTGTCTGAACAATGAAACTGGATCTTGTTAGACATAGTTTGGTCTATGATGAGCTAATCTAATCTACCATTGTATTTTTAATGGTATGCTCTAGAAATATCTGTGTTCACATTAAATAAGGTTCCATCAAAAGCCGTAGAGAAGACACCATATGAGATATAGGCTGGGAAGCGTCTTGGTTTGTCTTTTCTCAAAATATGGGGACGTAAGGTATATGTAAAATGTTTGACGTCTGACAAACTCATACCTAAATACAATAAATACTTCTTCGTGGGGTATCATAAGGAAACTATAGAATTTTACTTTTATAAAAGGAATGAGAATAAAATGTTTGTTGCCTGAAACAGTGTCTTTTTGGAGAAAAAGTTTCTCAAAAGGAGTTAGTGGGAGAATGGTGTGGCTTGAAAAAATTTGGGATCCATTAGAAAATGTTTCAACTCCTACTGAATCTCTATAGGATGTACAAGATGTTGTATAACATGTGGAAGAGGTACCAACCCCACATAGATCAAAAAGACCATGTCAATTGACAATAAGGTATCGGCATGATATTTTATTGTTAGACAATGATAAGCCTAAGACTTATAAGGAAATGATGACGGACCTGGACTATGAGAAATGGCTTGGAGTTATGAGATCCAAAATACAATTCATGTATGACAATCAAGTTTGAAAGTTGGTTGATACACCCGATGGTGTAAAAACCATTGAGTGCAAGTGGTTTTTAAGAAAAAGATAGATATGAATAAAAATATTTATATCCATAAGGCACAATTGGTAGCGAAGGATTTCGAACAAATTCAAGGTGTTAATTATGATGACACTTTCTCGCTCGTCGCTATGATTGAGTCTGTCTGAATCATTCTAATCATTGTTGCATATTTTGATTATGAGATATGACAAATGTATGTCAAAATGGCTTTCCTAAATAAAAACTTAAATGAGGATGTGTACATGACACAGCTTGAGAGTTTTGTTGATCTCCAAAATGGTAGAAAGATATGCGAGCTTAAGAGATCTATCTATGGACTGAAGCATGCTTCTTGGAGTTAGAACATTTGTTTTGATGAGGTAGTCAAACGGTTTGGCTTCATCAAGAATAAAGATGAGCCTTGTGTTTACAAAAAGGCTAGTGGGAGCGCACTTGTTTTTCTAGTTCTATATGTGGATGACATATTATTGATTGAAAATGATATTCCTATGCTTGAATCTATTAAGTCTTCATTAAAAATAGTTTCTCTATGAAAGACTTAGGAGAGACAACATATATTTTGACTCTATAGATCTAAAAGGCTAATTGGATTAAGTCAAGATATGTATATCAACAAATAGAATTGATGTAAGCTTTCACATTGTATACTTGGTTTAAACAAATAGAATAGGTCTTTAAATTGATATTAATTGAAAGAAAATTTTTTAAAACCGTCTATTCAACCCCCTCTAGTCGGCCTCCTCGATCTTACATCATATCCAGGTAAAAATCACTGGATAGCCTGTAAATAACATTCTGAAATACTTGAGAAGGACTAGGGATGTGTTCTTTATTTATGGAGATGAGGAATAGCTAGTTGTAAATGGTTACACTAATGCTAGCTTCCAAACCGATAAAGATGATTTTTTATCACAATCTGGGTTTGTGTTTTGTCTTAACGGAGGAGTAGCGAGCAGAAAAAAGTTCTAAGCAATAGACGGTTGCTGATTCTACAATGAAGGCTAAGTATATTGTGGCTTCTGAACTACAAAGGAGTCTATTTAGATAAAGAAGTTCACTTTAAGCTGGGTGTGGTAGTGCTTCTAATCTAATGGATCTCTATTGTGATAACAGTGGAGCTATTGCGCAAGCCAAGGAGCCTAGATCACATAAAAAATCCAAGCACATATTTCGGTGTTTTCACCTAATTAGTGAGATTGTTGATAGAACTAATATCAAGATATGCAAAGTACACGGGGATTTAAATATTACTAATCCATTAACAAAGACTCTCTCGTAGCAACAGCATGAGGTACACGCAAGAACTATGGGTAATAGATACTTACATGGTTGACTCTAGTGCAAGTGGAAGATTGTTAGTGATATGCTCTAGAGACTATCATGGATGTGATTGTATCACTTCTATGTTTATGATCTTTTAGATAACATGTTATTTTGTTTCTTGAATAAATGTCTTTCATATTGATCAACACGTATGTGACTTATTCGTGAAATTCTTTATTCATATTTTGATGTTATTCTAAATTATGACAAATCTTATATCATTATGTGAGATAATTATGATTTATAGATCAGCATATGTATTGATTGATAATCATGTTTAACATATCATGGATATGGGGATATCAAATCAATAATGTGGATGCATATTAGAGAATATGGTGTTGGATTGAAGTACATTTGACACTGTGAGAATTGTTATATTCTTAAGTGTCATCGGTTGAATTCATACATAGTGTATGTATAATCCTTAGATTTGAGATTGTCATAGTTTTCTACATGTGTAATAGTTTACTTAGGGGTTGCTAAATACTACTCTGTAACTGGTGGCCATAAAGGTGACTTTTGAGTTTACTATGAAACATACGGTGGAATGTGGGAGATCAAGATAGAATTTGCCCCTCTTATATAACAAGAGAGATATCTCTGAGCCCCTTAATATGGTTGAATTAAGAAAGTGCATAGCCATGCTGAATGTGGTTGAGGGGTCAATTACAAATTAAGTAATCCCCTATATGTTTGAGTAAAGGATTGAGCTATCATAAGATGGTACATTTCTCGCCTTAAGTTCAATCTGGTATCGTGAGGCAAAGGGATCAGTACATATATACTCTATAGGTTTGTCCGATATTATCTTTATGAATATTTATGAGTTGTTATGTCTCTACTAGAGACCACTACCAACTTATGGATCAGAAAGGACCAACTTATGTATAGCCGACTATACATGAACCTATAGGATCACACACTAAACGAGTTGAAACAATAAAGGTCCGGATGATATGCTCTGAGTGGGATATGATCTCTACTCATATGGAATCTGATCATAAGTTTTCCGAGTAGAATATGATCTCTACTCGTATTGAATAATGATCTAATCAAAGGTTTTTTTAGTAGGATACAATATCTAATCGTATCAGATAAGGATATGATTGGATGTTATATATTAATAGAGGCACAGGGCTAAGGGGCCATCCCAAGACACACCCATCGGAACTCTAGTCACCATCTCTCAAAACCCCTGCTGTGCACACTGATGCTAGCACACCGACATACGGCATTCCATTCCTGTACGTGTGGCTCTCGATAAAGGTGCTGCTGTGACTGTGGTGTTGATTGGAATAATCACGAGGAGACGGTTGGATAGTGGACGATCGACTACATCTATTACACCGACGTGCACTACATTGAATCGACCGCTTCAACCCTACTTCCACTGCACTGCACGTCTAGTGGTAATGATCCATGATCTTTTATTCAGATGACTTACTAGTTTATGAGGTAGAAAATTTTATTCTATGCTAGTGTAGTCTATCTGTATCCCAACAAGAGGAACCAAGCGAAGAGTTCCAATGCGCCTCGCCATGTGAACTTCATGTTCATCAGGTCCTCCCATGTCAAAGCCTCTCCATCTGCCTTTGTCAGAAAGGATTCATGGGTAACATGACCATGGAAAGTAAGCAGAGCATTTCTTGTCAATTGCCATATGTACAAAATACGTGAAATGATGATGCATTCGTTGGTTTCTTGCCTTGGACCATGGTGGCAAGGGTGGCCGGATCATTGGCGAGGTGGCAGATCATGAACATCGTGAGGATGGATGGCGTGTCATAGCTAGCGAACATCCTCGATTAGCAATGGCTCGCTACTGTCGTCGGTCAAGCTGAGTAGGCAGGCGGTGAGGTCGCCAGCCCGCAATGCCTTGCCCTGCTCTATCTCTACCTTCTTCTCCTGCATGATCCCCATAAGCAGCCGATGAGCCCTGGCACTGCCCTAAGGCTTTGGCTAAACATCTTGAACAGCAGGTTCATTGGGATGGCCCACATGCCTTCTATGATGCGTGCGAAGCCACCGGCAAGGGAGTCCCAAACGATGCCCCTCTTGAGGCCAAAGAACAGGGAGGTGATGATTTCGAACGTCAGCCTCTTCATCAAGGGCAGCACTGTGTCGGTGCCACAGCCAGCCCAGCTCTCCTCGAGGTAGCACCTCACCTCATCGTCGATCTTGTCGCCGGACGAACTCTAAAAGCACACCGCGATGCGCTTGTGGTTGACACCAATGAGGTCCAGGATGATCCTTCTCTCCCAGGATCCACTGCATGGACCAAGGCTACTACATCGCCAGAGCACCACTGAAGAGATGAACTTGTTGGCCGCCGGAGTGACGAGAAGAAATTTTTGTTTGAGTTAAATCCTACTTTACTCTAAAACAAGTAGGGAGCCACTGCAAATTGTTCAAAAATCACATCTGGCTTTTCAGCGTGGAGAAGACCAGTTTTTCTTGTAATATGTTGTCCGCCCAATTAAGGCTTTAATTGCTAGATGTACTAATAAAAAAATGTTTGTAATTCAGATGCTTTTAAGAAACCTTGCGGACTTGCTCGTCAATGTTAGCATTCTCATTATGCCAATGCCAACCTCCTACTGTTTTGCCCTTAGAACGAACATGATGTTTTGTTTTTTATTTTATTAACATAATAGATTGATGTATTTTGATGAAAAATAATAGTACCTATAATGCTCGAGTGAAGTGCAAAGTCGCTAGAGGATTTTGCAATAATTGGCCAATGTGTTTGCAATCTTTTTGACCTCTAGCTCATCTAGGACTAGTGGAAATTGAGGTATCTGGCTTAATTCATGGAGCTGGTCCAATTCGTTTGGGGTTATCTCAATATTGATTAAGTGAGACCGGCAAATCTTCAAACACCACGGTAAAAAGCAACCGTATTAATTGTGGTTTGCTTTCTTGTACCCAATTTATATTCAAGTGATTTACATTCCTAGAATTAAATTGATTGCTTGTTACCCTAGGATTGCAAACCTTGGCATAGACTTAGAGTGTTAGTGCACTTATATGAACCTAGTTGATTTGGGCCTTAATTGTGCAAAATCGATTTAATTATGTTTTTGCATATAAACTCAATTTTAACCAAAGAAAATTTTAAAAGCACCTATGCGCCCCCTCTAATCGGCCTCCTCAACCTTACAAGTGGTATCACCACCAGTCTCTTATTATATTAGGCTTCACCGCCTATTGATGTAGTGCACCTCGGTGAGACACTCTATTCGATGGTACAAATTATGCTAATTGGAAAGTATGCATGTCTTATTATTTTAAGGCCATGAGTCCTAAAATATGGAGAATTATAGATGTGGGCTTTTCTTCTTCAATGGATCCTCTTGCTCTAATAATTGAGGAAGAAAAATGCTCACATCTCGATGCTCAAGCAACTAATGCTTTATCTAGTGCTTTGAGTACAGAGGTGTTCGATGTCATATGCAATCTCAAAAGCACTCATGAGATGTGGACACAATTTCAAGATGATTATGAAATGTGCACCTCAACAAAGAAGGATTGCATAAAAAAATGGATGTAGGAGAAAAAAATGTTCAATCTCTAGCTCTGACAATAATGAGTCCACAGCCCAACCTCTGAAACAAAGCACTACAAAACTATTAAGTGCTATGAATGTCAAGAAAAGGTACACCTTGCCTCAAAGTATCCAAGCAAAAAGAAGGGTAATGAGCCCAAGTCATCATCAAGAAAGAAGAATGACAGTAAGAGAAGACACTTTGTTAGGTTTGCCATCAAGGAGGATCCATCAACAACTTCAACAAACAATGAGGCTCCATCACTTTATGATATGTTCGTGTGTTTTATGGAAAAAGGTAACAATGAGATAAATAATGATGAGCCCTTTTATAATGAATTAATGGATGTGCTAGAAGAGCTTAAGGTATATCTTGGGAATGAGAAGACTAACTTTAAGATTTTGAAGAAAAAGCATGTCTCACTTCAAAATAATTATAATGTGCTAAAGGATGAGAATGTGTCTTTTCTCCTCAAAGAATTCACTAAGTCTAAGATGGATATAGGCATTACATGTAATTTACTATATGGCATACCATGCTTAGCTCCTAACACTTGCATCCCATCTAAGGTTAGCATATCCACCTCTTATGATGATTTGTTTGATATGTCTTGTTGCTCAAAATTAGATGCTTCTGTTTTCTCTTTGTCTTGTAATACTAACCTTGTAGAGGAAAACAAAGAGTTCAAGGCCTAAGTCACAAAATTGAACAATGACTTGGAATAATGCTACAATAGGAATGCCTCTCTTGACAATATCTTAAGCAATCAAAGGAAATCAAATGATAGGAAAGGAATTGGCTTTGTTCCCAAGAAGGAAAATAGCAAGTCAAGTCACAATGCAAGACATTCAAAGAACATCAAATACTTTGGATATAATAAGAAAGGCCACTTTTATCTCAGTGTCCCTAATCAAGTTGATAACAAGTCAAGATTATCAAGGAAGAGACAAACCGGCAATAAACAAGACAACGAAACAAAGGGTGAGAGAAAATATCAAACTTGCTACAATTACCAGGAGAATGGACATTTTGGTAAGGGTTGTCCCATGTGTAACACTCCTAAGCCTATTCTTTATAATAATCATTATTTGCTTAGGACGACTAGAAATGGCAATATGGTTGGATGGAGAAGAAAGGCATTGCAAAGGTAAGGTCTAAAGTTTGCATGGTGAGTCTAATACTTATGGTATATGCAGGGAAATTAACTGGGGCTGAGTAACTTTTCCCTCATGTTAGTTATCTATCTATCTATCTATCTATCTATCTATTATTATTATTAAAGAGATAGAAAAATGGAACTATATTCACTCTTGAGAGCTAAAAATTCCTACGTTAATTGATGGAAAAAGAGGAAGATCTACATAGCTGATTGTGGTGTATTCAGATTATAGCGGTCTAGACTAAACAAAAGTGTCCATGTCAAATACAATCCAGAAATAACTGAATTCAAAATAAATAAATAAATAAATAAAAATAGCAGACTTATTTAAAAGTTTATATTATCAAATGATATAAATTAGATGCTTGACAATATATTTGTGTATCTTGTATACTATTTAGATTTTTAAGACATCATAGGCATTGAAAATGCCAATAGAAGTTTGAATCATTGGGCATTGAGGTTCTTATAAACATGACCACTCTTCATCATGAATCGATCATATAGTTGTATGCCCATATTTTCATGGTATTAGAGTACCTTTCTCATGCATACACCGATGCACCATAACTATCTACCTTGAACTTATCTTGATCCTTCACACACCAACTGCCCCATCAAACCATGTGTTTTCTATCTCTTCTCACCGCCACTGCTTTACGGGTTCAATCGCCAACATCAAGCCAAATTCTTGATCGATCCCTCTCAATTGCCACCTCTTTCAATACAATACTGTACAACATAATTTTCTTCTACTTCTCGCCAATTGTTGCTTAATGCTGACTGTTGTGACATCAACATGCATACACGTGCAACCGTCATTGATCTCTATTGAAGACACTCGTCACACTCTCTCTGGTGGCTCTGAGCCTATTCCCTATGGTTACGCTATCTTTACTCTAAGCTCTTTGCTCTTTTACTCCTGTGCACCCATACTTCTATTTGTATGGAAGCATTCATGTATATATACATGCATGATGTTATACGTGCTCGATGTCCTCTTCTCATGTATCGATCACCCTCTTGTTTGATGTTGGCCAACTAAATTTTGTGGCTTCGTTACTAACCAATGTGACCTCTATGCCAACATGTCTGCTTTAGTCACTGTCTAACGATGTGGAGAATCTTCTCATGATCACCGGTGACACTGTGCCCCTCACTAGCGATGGCACTCTCCTAGCTACCCGATGGCTCCATATCATCCATAGCTCAGCTTCAATGCAAAACTTCAACTTCTCTCTATTAAGGCTTCTCTATGATCAAGTTTCTTTGGCCATTGACTTCTTTAACAACGCCGATGCTTACCACTTGTCGTCATGGCCTTTGCCTCTTTCGACTCTAGCCTTTCTCTTCAACGGTTCCGGCGAGTAGCATGGCATTGTCCTCGTCAAACAGCTAAGGTGAGTAGCACGACATTATCCTTGTCTCTACCATTGTCGCCACCTCGGCTCTTCACTTCCTCGTGAGTCAATGTTTTCTTTTAAGATAGATCGACACCATTGAACTCTTTTATGGTCTCATCCAACACCATTCGTGCTATCCTCGTTATAACTTTTATTTCTATTCATAATTTTAGTTATATTTATTGGAGTTCACATACAAATCAAATTTGCTAATTTTATTTAATTTATTCTAAATTTAGGAATTTTACTTTGAAATTCGTATAGAAACAAATTGCAAAATTTCTTTTATTTTATTTCTAATTTCAATTATTTTTATTAGAATTCATATACAAATCCAATTGCTAATTTTTTCTTTAACTTTTATTCTGAATTATAGGTATTTAGGGATTTTACTTTGGAATTCGTATCAAAATCAAATTGATTATTTTATTTTATTTTTATTCTGAATTTTATTTTATTTTTGTTGGAATTCATGTACAAATCCAATTGCTAATTTTATTTAATTTTTATTTTAAATTATATTTATTTAGAGATTTTATTTACGAATTTGTATGGAAATTTTGCTTATTTTATTTTATTTTTATTCCAAATTTTAGTTTTTTTCTCGCTTACACTTGACATAGACTCTTTCTTTTAATCTAAACCGTTATAATCTAGGCCCAACATAATCGACAGTGTAGATCTTTCTCTTTTCCACTAATTAACTAGTAATTTCTATCGCTTTAATAATATAATAGATTTACAGTGCCATTGGAACTTTTATTCACTTTTTTTGACAAAAGGCAGGAAAAATGCTGTTCGTTGATCAAAGAAGGAGAAACTGCAAGGCCAAACACGAGCACAACCGAAACTACCGAGAAAAGTCAGAAAACAGTGCCATTGTTGTGACTTCTGAACTGGAAAGTAACCACATGCTAACAAGTAACAACGCAACAAAGATTGGATGTATAGCCCATCAATAACTATTTTTGCTGTCCACCGTCATGTTTTCAGCATGTACCATTTGTTTGCGACGCTAAAGCCGCACGCGGAAAGATTTGTCTGCTTGCTACCCGCGCATCTCATCATCCCCTGAAAATTGCAATGTAGCTAAATGCCGCTTTGTCTTCTTCACGCACAGCAACTCATTCAGAACGCCACCATATATTACACTCCGTCAGCCTACCGAATCCCAAGCTCTAGCCATCACTGCAACTCTGCAAGCCCTGCACTGCAATGGCAATCCCCGTCGTCCTTGCACTCCTCATCGCCTTCGTCACACCACTCACCCTCTACTTGCTGGCAAGAACCAAGAAGCCGTTGCCGCCCAACCTGCCCCCGGGCTCCCTGGGCCTGCCGGTGATCGGGCAGAGCCTCGGCCTGCTCCGCGCGATGCGGAGCAATACCGGTGAGCGGTGGCTCCAGGACAGGATCGACAGGTACGGCCCGGTGTCCAAGCTGTCGCTGTTCGGCGCGCCGACGGTGTTCCTGACGGGCCCGGCGGCCAACAAGCTGGTGTTCGTCAGCGAGGCGCTGGCGCCGAAGCAGCCCAGGTGCCTGGCGCTGATACTCGGGAGGAAGAACATACTAGAGCTCGTCGGCGACGACTACCGGCGCGTGCGCGGCGCCATGATGCAGTTCCTCAAGCCGGACATGCTGCGGCGGTACGTGAGCAAGATCGACGGCGAGGTCAGGCGCCACTTCGACGACAAGTGGATCGGCCGTCGCACTGTCACGGTACGGCAAAACTAAAAGTAGGAACAAAACTTTAAGGTTTGTGAGCATGTTCAGTGGTTGATCAAAGTCTGAATTGACACCAACATGTGCAGGTGCTGCCATTGATGAAGCTGCTGACATTCGACATCATCTCCTCCCTCCTCTTCGGCCTCGAGCGGGGCGCAGCCAGAGAGCACCTCGCCGCGGCTTTCGCCGACATGCTGGAGGGCATGTGGTCGGTGCCGGTGGACCTGCCGTTCACCGCCTTCCACAAGAGCCTCAGGGCGAGAGCGAGGGCGCGGAGGGTGCTTGAAGCGACCGTAAGGGAGAAGAAGGCCAACCTGGAGCTGAGCAAGTCGTCTCCTATGGATGATTTCATAAGTTACTTGGTCAGCCTGCGCGACGATAGTGGGAAGCAGCTTCTTACCGAGGAGGAGATCGTGGACAACGCTATGGTCGTCCTCGTCGCCGGCCACGACACGTCGTCCGTGCTCATGACCTTCATGGTTCGCCACCTCGCCGGTGATCCGGTCACCCTCGCCGCAATCGTTCAAGGTAAGAATAACAAGCCAATGCGTGCATCATTTCACCAATGGCAAGAACTGAATGCTGATGCTGTTATCATTCATGGCCATGTTTCTCTGTCGCAGAGCACGAAGAGATTGCCAAGAACAAGGCTGATGGAGAGGCCCTGACATGGGAAGACATGTACAACATGAAGTTCACATGGCGAGTGGCCTTGGAGACTCTTCGGATGATCCCTCCTGTATTCGGCAGCTTCAGGAGAGCCCTCGAAGACATAGAGTTCGAAGGCTACTGCATCCCAAAAGGATGGCAGGTAATTAATCAAATTCTTGCACATTTGCAGAATCAACAAGAATGGCAGGTAAAATTAACTGAGGCAGCATGGCATGGTTTCCTCAGGTGTTTTGGGCGTCGAACGTGACGCACATGGACGCGAGCATCTTCCGTGAGCCGGCCAAGTTCGACCCGTCCCGGTTCGAGAACCAGGCGGCGGTGATGCCGTACTCGTTCGTGGCGTTCGGCGGCGGGCCGAGGATTTGCGCCGGGATGGAGTTCGCGAGGGTGGAGACACTTGTGGCGATGCACCACCTGGTGAGGCAGTTCAGGTGGAGGCTCTGCAGCAGGGAGAACACCTTCGTGAGGGACCCCATGCCGTCGCCGCTGAATGGGCTCCCGATTGAACTCGACCACATCACTCCCCTATGTGCAAATGCAAATGCATTTTGACTTATCCTATTTCCATACTTCTGTTGCTCCATCCCCGTATGGGTGGAGAACTCGTCGCTGTCTCAGCTGTGCTACCGGAGGCTCTAGAAAAGTCGGAGGAGAGAGCACTCATTTTAGTGTGGGCTTACTACTTATATGCTTTCAGCAATTATCCTCTTCGCACTTGGCTACCCAGCGTTTACCGTAGGCACGATAACTGGTATACTAGAGGTGCGCCTTTCCCGGTCCTCTCGTACTAAGGAAAAGTCCTCTTAATTCCTACGTACAAGAAAAAAATTGAAGTAAACATAAGTAGCGTAAACTCTTTACCCCAATATTGTGATTTTTTTATTAGTCATCATATCTTGAAGCAGGCAAGAATAAAGGATTCGCGATATAGAATTCCATTATTAGAATATTCCTAGTTATTACTATAACTTAAATGTCATGCATATAAATTCAACGTCATGCGAAGTGAAATCCTACGTGGACCGAAAACACAGAAATTGCTTATAGGTGTTTGATGCTTCACAAGAAAAATACAGAAATTTTGGATGTTGATGCTTGTTAGTAAGAGAGAGAAAAGGAGGCAATAGAACTCTAAACAAATTTGTAATATGAGATTAGGACTTGTGCTAGGATTCCTCAAGCGCGTAGGAATTTTTTCATCCTAGGAATTTTTCATCCTATAAAATTCCTTTAAAGCAGTCTTACAAGTAGGAGTGGAAAAATAGCTCGAGGTTTGCGAGCCAACTCGAGCTCGTTAATTTTCGAGCCGAGCCGAGCCTCCTTCGCAGCTCGCAAAAAAAAACGAGCCGAGCTCAAGCCGCTCGCGAGCTTTTTTGGCTCGCTGTTCGCAATCGGCCCAGGCGCTCCGCGGCCCGCCCTACTTTATCACCGCCGCCCCCCTTCCACTCGACAGGCGACAGCACATCCGCTTCCTCCGCACATCGGCATCGCCCTCCCCCTTGCTTCCTCCGCACATCGGCATCGCCCTCCCCTCCTCGCATCCTCCCCCACCGTCTCTACTCCGGCGGCTCTCCCCTTCCTCCTCGCATGCTCCGCCGCCGTCTCTACTCCGGTGGCCCTCCCCTTCCTCCTCGCATCCTCCCCCGCCGTCTCTACTCCGGCGGCTCTCCCCTTCCTCCTCGCATGCTCCGCCGCCGTCTCTACTCTGGTGGCCCTCCCCTTCCTCCTCGCATCCTCCCCCTCCGTCTCTACTCCGGCGGCCCTCCCCTTCCTCCTCGCATCCTCCCCCTCCGTCTCTACTCCAGAGGCCCTCCCCTCCTCCCCTTCCTCCTCACATCCTTCCCCTCCGCCTCTGGCCACACGCAACGACCCCGGGGCAGTGAGATCTGGCAACCAAAGGCTGGGGTGGCGGGATCTGGTGGTGGTGAGCTGGGACGGCACCATCCGCGCGGTGGATTTGGAGGTGGCGGCCCCGAGGTGACGAGATTCGTCAGCGACATCCAAATCCAATGGCCGGACGTTAGGTATGGTGAGAAGGACATCGGCTAGGAGGAAGACGATGGTGCTCAAGTGCTCAACTGGTGATTCCCTATTCCATATTCTTCTAGATCTGACCGTGTAGATGCCATGTGATGTATTTGTGCTTGAACATTTGTGATCAGTGTTGGAATCTTGTAATGCGCTGATAATGTTTTCACTGAGCTGAATCTTGAAGACGAGATTTGTGCTTGAACATTTGTGATCAGTGTGGAATCTTGTAATGCGCTGATAATGTTTTCACTGAGCTGAATCTTGAAGACGAGATTTGTGCTTGAACATTTGTGATCAGTGTGGAATCTTGTAATGCGCTGATAATGTTTTCACTGAGCTGAATCTTGTAAATTACAAGTTGTAATGCTCTGTTGTGTATGAGTACCATGTTTTCAAGGCTCAGGGCTGAAAGCCTTGTTATGGCTCGCGAGCCATTCAAGCCGGCTCGAGCCAGGAAATGAGCCAAGCCAAGCCAGGCTTCTAGCTCGTTTCCTGAACGAGCCGAGCCACAGCTTTGGGCGAGCTCGACCGAGCCTGGCTCGAGCCGGCTCAGCTCGGCTCGTTTCCAGCCCTACTTACAAGCCAAACACCTAGGTTTTTTTCCTTTGGATTGAATTCCCCTAGTTGAGCACAATGGCAAGACAACAAGCAACTAATATCTTGGATCAAATCAATCAAGACGAGAAGCACAATCCAATATTCTAATGCTCCGTTTAGAACAAGAGAATTTTTCTTAATTCCTGTAAAAATTAAACTGCTCTCTATGAAATTCGTGCGCTCCAAAAGGACAAAAGTTCCAGGACAAAAAAATCCACCTGGTTCACAACAACCACAAAAATTGTTTACATTTTTCAGAAGACCCATTGACTTCCGCCTTCTAACGATATGAACAGTCGACTTCAATTTACTCTATGCAAACCATATTTACCAGCTGAGATCATAGTTTCTACCTAGTAGGTTCCCACAGAGCAACCAGCCTCATATTTACGGTATATCGAGTGGGTTTAAAGTTCAGAAAAGTCACAGCGCAGTGTGAATAGTTCTCTAAACCCCTACGGCTCTAGCTGTTCTGTATCCACAAAATCTTTCAAACGTAAATTACATGATAAAACTGCAATATGAGATTCTTCAAATTATGAACAGGTAAGACGGCACACGTAAAACAATATCAACATCATATTCCCCCGTGCAACACCAATCCATTCCAACACAGTTCCGCTCCCATACTGTCAAACCTAATACTTATACCCCTAATGGCAACAGAGCAAACATAAAGCAGGTGGTAATGAACAAAGAAATTATCTCATGTCAACAACCGATGGCCCTAATTGATAAGCTGCTGCAGATCGATCCGCCACGACGAAGCTAGCTGCTTCATTATCTGAACCGGTGTCGCTCCCTCCCAATCGTCAGGCAGCTCAATGGCAGTAGCTTCGTGAAGTCCAAGTAAGAGGTCGTTCTTCAAATCTAGAGGGATTCCAAGATAATCGGATCCATTTTCCATTACCAAATCAGTCAACTGCATCAACAACAAAGAAATCCATCATTAAGATATGTAGCTCAAGTAACGCATTCAACTCAGAAATATAAAACCACAACCAGACATCTGAGTATAGAAACAACCAGATCAGTCTGATATCTCTTCAAAGAAAACCGTGATATCTCTTCAAAGAAAATCGTACCCCTTTCCTATCCCCAAAGAAACATCAATTAAGACTTTTATAAACCTTGTTCGACCAATATAATCCCTATTGTCAAAATTTGTATAGTTTATATGCCATCATCTGACAGCTTAGTCGCTGTCTGCATCGGGTCTGCATCGTTCACGAGCAAATTGAAACAACTGCATTAGCTTCACAAGCATGCCAGGGCATACCTGCTGTCCAGATAGAAACCTTAAGTATTATCCGTATTGTTGAGCGAACAAAGGAGAACATAAAAACAACTATCCAACACATAAGAACCCATTTGATCACTGAATAAAGCATCAAATATCCTTCACATACTTCACAATCTTTTTTCCTTCAATCTTGTAGCAACCCAGTAAAAATGAGGGGGCTTCATTCTAGACCAAATGAAAAGCCAGGATTCTGTTGGAGAGGGCAAAAGGACCAAATGTCAATTAATCACAGTTCTATTCTCTATCCAAATGAACTTTTACCAAGATATGTTAAGAATGCTTCAGTTAATTTAATTGTCTAGCTAAACACATAGCTATTGACGAATTAATTCGTTGTATATAGTTAGATGTCATTGCTTGACTCTCCATACTCCCTACTCAGATATTTGTCATTCCTTGACATTTTGACAACTTGTGAAACTTCCAAAACTCACTGTCATAGCTTGTTACAACTCACAATGGCCAATAACAAATTGTATTCACAATTCAAGAGTGAACACCATCCGCATCTCAACAAAAGTAATATCCAAAACTAACACAAGAGCACACTGTCTGAATATCGGCAAATGTATTAGGTAGAATTGAGGATTCAGGAAACAGTCAGTGTCTTCAGCTCCATAAGCTAACTTCAGGGAAGCATCATATATGCCATGCCCTAAGTTCCGAAACTAATTTGCATTGCTCATGGTACATTCTCTCACCAAAATGTATCATGGATGAATAGTTGTGCAGTGGAACTACAGACACAGAATAGTATAATAGTGTGCAATTGTTTTAAAAATGCTTTAAAGTGTTGTACCACATGAAATTGATTTATTTTTTGGTTCAACACCAGTTTTTACATGACAAAAAAAAGTTCAAGGTTAACATTTCCCTGATATAGTTGTCATTATAATCATCTCAGCCTATTCAGATAGAAAACTTTGTTCTTAAAACGGAATATAGTAGTTTACCTGCTGAAGCCAGCTCAAAGCTATATCATAGAAGCTTTCTTCCACAAGGAATTGTCCAACAGCATGTAGAACCTCATTTGCAACCTCATTTGAAAGTTGATCAACGACTGGTCCAGTTTGCTCCATTAACTTTACAAGTAGTTCAGCATCTCCAGTTGAAAGAACCTCAGCATAAGCAGAATCCATGTCACCAACATGAACAGCATCCATTGCACGAGTCCAGGACTCCCAAAGTGAACCTCTTTCATCCCCTTGATTGTCATCATTCAAAGTTTCTCCATCCAGTTCAGGAATAGCAACTCTTGCCACAGCCCTTGAACTTCCATTGTCTTCACCAGCCACTCTAATAGCTTGCAATGTCGCTTCATCTTTTGAGGCTCGCCATGCACTTCGAGCAGACGGACCCTCCCCAAACCTAAATGGCCCCGGTCCTTTATCCCACCCTCGCCTAGGTCCCGCTTGATCATTGCTTCGTTCATTTCTAGGAACCCTACTGTCAGATGAAACAGAATCTAATCCTCTCCTGGCATTCATACCGCTTCTAGATCCAGAATAAGCATATGAGTCCCATTGTTCTGAATCTGGTCTCCAAGATGGGCTTCTTACACCAGAAGCCATACCATCTGCAGAAAAATACCTTTCTGCAAATCCTATCCGTCCATCACCACCCCTCCCAAATTTCAAATTAGAGTATTCATGAAAACCATTGTATTTCATAGATGATCTGCCAGGAGACGAATCAAATCCCAGCATTGAACCACCACCTCTCCTGTCTGATGATAGTGATATATCCCTAGCCATTTCCTCAACAACTCTCTCAAGACCACGTACCCTGTTTTCTAGAGTAACCATGCTGTCGTGAGATCCTCCCATGAAATCCTGAAATTTGTAAAATACAAGTGAAATTAGGTAGGTTTCCCGCAGATGTCTAATAAGCTAAAATTATGTCCTCAAAAGTAGCACACGTCACAACAACATGTGGTTTCATTTGGGATTTACTGAAGAAAGTTCGGGCACAGCTAAACGAAGCAGGGATTTGTCATGACTCAAAACCAAACTACAGAAATGGCAATAAACCACCAACAAGGTAATTATTTTAAGCTTCAGACTTACATGAGATGGATTGAACAGATAACTAGTAACAAGTAGCCAAGTATCAACCCTAGGTGGCCATAAAAGCACTTTACTTCCAAAAAAATGAGGTTATTTCTGAAATAACTAAATAATGTCAACTCAATTCATTTGTGTTATTGTGTAATATATCATAGCACTATGTCTGCTAGATGGCTACATAAAAATTCTGACATCAAAAGATGGTTAGCAGCCCAGCACTAACACCAACATAACATATGACAATAGAATTATAATTTCACTTACACAGGTTACTAAGCAGTGAAAAATCTCAATTGTAGATAGACTCAAATGTTACAAATTCAGAATATAAAAAAAAAACTCGACCTGCGGGGGGTAAGACAGCCCCCGGGCATTTCATTAAGAAGAAGATCTTCTCACGCGGATCGAGAAAATCCCCGAACCCTTGCCCCACCCTGACACAGCGGCATCAGCCCATGTGAGAACAACTAGGGTGATCCCTAGACCAACGACCTGGCGCGACCAACGACCTGAGCGAGCCTTAGACCTGTGCTTTGGCTTATGGGGCAAGCGAGGGGATTTTTTTTCCCTCAGCCTGAAATTCGCTCCCACTGGGAGTCGAACCCAGGACCTGAGGGGTGCTACTAGAGCGCTCTAACCGCTACGCTAGAGGCCCGTTCGCACAAATTCAGAATATAATTTAGAGTAAATTACACTTTGCACCAGATAACTTGTCGCTTGTTTCACTTTACATCAGGGCTAATCCATACTTTCACTTGCATCAAGGTAGACCAAATAAAATTTCACTTTGCACTAGCCAATCAATTCCAGTCCTAAACAAAGTAATCAAATTGAAGGAACAAAGCAATCAAAATTGTGTATACCAACTTGTCATTATGTAAAGCTGTTTTGAGCCAAACAAGGTTGGGCTAGTGCAAGGTGAAATTTTAATTGATCCACCTTGGTGTAAAGTGAAAGTATGGGTTAACTCTTGTACAAAGTGGAACAAACGATAAGTTATCCGGTACAAAGTGTAATTTACTCTATAATTTATTATCATCATTCTGGAAGTCAAAAAGTGTAATATGCTATGACTCTTTTCTTAGCAGTACAATAGCAAATCAAACCTCAAAACATTCTTTTCACAGGAATAAACACGAACAGAACTAACCTGCAGCATGTTCATGAGACCGGTTTGCTGTCTCTCCAGGTGTGACAACTGCCTCTGTATTGCCAACCAGTTTGTTTTATTACTTACGAAAGGACCTTCTCCAGGGATATTCATTGCTGCAGCAGCAGAATCCTTTGTACTGGGTTCCCTCCTATCTTCAACATCAGATGCCCTAGCCTTCGCATCTTTGTTTCTATTTCCTCTCTGACCAGCCCATTTATCTCGAATGTTTTGAAAGTTAGAGCTAGCACGCACTTGAGTCAGATGCCCTTCATCACCTGCTGATCCATTGCTGTTAGCTGGACCAACAGGATCACCATCTTCTTCTGGTTCATCTTCACTTTGTAAATGAGATTGTAGAGTCTTGCGGGGAACTACCACCTCAACAGCCAAGTCATCTGTGCCCCTTGTCTCAAGCTTTTGAAAAAATTCAGGGTTTAATTCCCTATCAGTTAGTGTAGGTCTTTTCTTGAAGAGAACTGCTGCTTTTTCAGCTATGCTACTGCCTTTCGCTTTCTCATTGTTGCTAGGCGAATCAGGGGAGGAATCTTTCAAAAATTCTGATTTTCCACTTGACCTTTTGGAGTCCAGCTTCCCTTCACTATCAGCTGGCTCCTTATTTTTACCATCTGCTGCATGCAAATTGTTTTACGATAAGTACAAAGTTGTAACACCCTAAATAATATCGTACACTTGTTAAACAAAAGAACAGATTCATACCATTTGTATCTTCTCCTGTTAACTTTTTCCACAACTGTACTGCATCAACCATGCTATCTCTGACAGGCCTTACCTGGAAAAAATTGACAGGAACAACTTAGCACAGCACAATGCGTATAACTTGTGGTCATCTGAAAAGGATCCATGGAAGATGGAACAGCAACAGATCCTTCAGTTTAGATTGAGTATTGAATTGTTTGTTACCTTATCAAAACGGCAAGCCTCAAGAGCTGCTATGGTTGGAGCTGTTCCATCTCCTATCAAGTGGCCTGAATGGGTGGCCAGGACACACAATGTATCAGCAGCCGCTTTTCTAGTAGCCCAATCACTGTTCTCAAGACAGTCACGAATACTTTGCAGCGTCTGCTGCATATTCTGAGGACTGATTGCTCCAACCTGAAAGGCAAGATATAAACAGATACTCAAACAAGGAGGCCCACTGACCAGAGAGAGAGAGAGAGAGAGAGAGAGTCTTCAACTCTCCCAGTTAATACATGAATCAATGTTTACACATCATATCTCTATGAACAGGTAAAAGAGGTTATATCTCATAGTCCTTGCTGGAATAAAAAAGAATAAAAGTTACCAGAAACAGCCGGTAGGTTAGCTAAGCTCCTATTTAAACCTTGTAATCACAACTCAATTATACTTTCCATTGTTCATGGGGTCAAATAACAAGTAAAAGTAAACACATTCTTCTATGCCCTGTGGCAGGATATCAAATGCTAAATCTCCCACCTTCACACCCTCTATCAAAAGTTCAAAACCACATTGTAACAGCTATTTTTTTGAATCCGAACCCTGGTCCAATACTCTCAATGGTAATTCACCAAACACGTGGCCTGCACACCAAAACCTACCAGTGTTTCCATCCCTACAGTTGTCAGTGAGATATACAGGCCGCATCCAAAACTACGATTACGATAAAACTAAGTACGGCAGCAGCAGCGCCAAACAGCACTTACTCCAAAATAAGCCCTGCCCACAGGCCACAATCTAGGATAGCATTCCTACTTCAGACTTATAAACTACATATCCATAAAAAATCAACGACTACCAATCTGCCACAAATTTCTATCACCATGGCATGTCGTCTAGAGAGATGCTCAATAAAAACTGATTTTCCATAGGATAGATAAGGTGCTTATTTTGAAGCATCAATGCTTAAATAAGCATCAATGCTTAGAGATGCATAACTATATCTATTAATAGATAATATAGCATCTAAGCACCCATAAGAGATGCTTGCATTGAGGAAATAGCTATGATGCTATATTCTCTCTCTTTATATTCATATATAAGATCTTGCATTGTACATGCTCTCCATCGAACACATAGCATGCACGAACAAATTTACAGAGCCAGACCCTACCTGAGCTAAGCTTCCGATGACACTGAGCAGTGCCCCCTTTGCCTGCACTCCCTGCCCACCAAGCAATTTGCAAATCCTCGGACAAAGCTTACCAAACATCCCCACCACCCCGGGTCCAGGCCCCGCCCCTCCACCGTTTTCGCCAGACAGGCGGCCGCCCCGCCCTGCACCGCCTTGCTCTGCTCCCCCATCACCTCGAACAGCGGCTTCACGAACAGCGCGACGGTCGCATTGCCCGCCTCAGCAGCGCACGAAGCACCGAGAGGCCGGAGGTACACCGCCGCGAGCTGCCCCGCGGCGTCGCGGCACGCGTCGCGCACGGACGTGTCGGAGGCCGGGTCCTTGAGCCGCCGCGCGAGGTGCGCCAGAACCTTGTGCAGGTGCGGCGCGGCGGCGTCGGGGTGCGCCGCGCAGAGCGTGGCGAGGAGGCGCAGCGACTCGCGCCGCGCCGGCGAGGCGAGCCCCGGAGAGTCGGACGCCAGCGCATGGAGCAGCATGGGCACGGCGTCCGGGGACGGCGGCGAGCGGATGATGCGGTCGAGGTCCTCCAAGGCGATCTGGTGCGTGTCGCGGTCGGAGAGCTTCGCCAGAGCGGCGAGCACCCGCGACTTGAGCTCCGCCATCGCCGCGTTCTTCGACGGCGTCGCGCCGGCGGGCGGGGGCGCGCCCGCTGCGGCGTTGGGGCCGGGGTTCGGCGGCTGCGCGGGGGTGGGCGACCTGGGGTGGGATTTAGGGGTGGATTTGGAAAGCGCCGTCGCCATTGGGGCCGGATTCGTCGAGAACCTAGATAATGCCGGGGTTTGGGGAACGGGGTATGGCGGGGCTCAGATTTGAATTGGTGGGTGCGGGATTCGGACTCCAATTCGAGGCATTCGGTGGCAAATTTGAGGTGGATTTGGAGGGATTCGGGGCGCTTTTGGATCGATCGGTGGGTTTGGGTTTGGGGTTTTGCGGCCGATTTGGGAATGGGATGATGACTTGATGAGATCTCGCCTTGGGGAGCGGAGGTGGGGGCGGGGGGAGGCGAGGAGGGGGCGAACTAGTTCAATATTCTTTCAAGGCGATGGACGGACGAGAAGGTGAAGTAGACACGCACAGAGAGGAGTGAGTGACGGCCCACTAAGTTATAGGGAGAGTGGGGCCACCTTGTCATTGATTGGCTGGCGTTGCTTAGAAGGGAGAAGGATCAAATGATTTGGAGCTGTGTCTTGGGCCCACCATGTCAGAAAACTACGGTACTGTGCATTACGGTCGTACTGTGACTTGGTTGGGATTATTTGTTTGACTGATCGCTAGTAGTTTGATATACTCTCCGCTCATTTCGACTTGAGTTTCTAATTTCTAGTCTATTTTTTATTATTCATAAATTTCATTTTTTCTGAATTTTTCCTTTTTCGAGTACGATGACCAAACCTGCATTCTTGATTCATAAAGTTGAAACTCCAAATTTCATGAAGTTTCATAAGATATCAGTAGGTTTTATGATTAAGATTTATGAGGTTTCATTACTGAGTTTTATGACGTTTCATGGTGTTTCATTAGGTTTCAGAGATTTCATGCCTAAATTGACTAAGTTTTATAAGGTTTTATGTTCTAAGTTTTATAAGGTTTTATGTCTAAGTTTCATGAGGTTTCATAAAGTTACAGGAGATTTCATGTCTAAATTGACTAAGTTTCATGAAATATGTTTAAAACTCTCTGAAATCTTGTTAAACTCATCAAACTTAAATAAAACCTGGTAAAACTTGCCTATACCGTTAGAATCTTTTCTTACGGTATACCATGCGCTAGCATGACTCTACTTGTACGTATACTATATGTATAGTAGTGGATGTATACACGAGTATGACTTTGTTCTTTGGACTGTTGTTTATAGCTTTTAGCTGTTTTGTGTGAGAGAGTACGGAGAGAGAAAGATTCACGTACGATTTTGACTGATATAGATAAAATCGCTATATTATTTACTATAACTGACTTATATACTCCATCTTAAAAAGTCACTTCTTAGAAAACTAATTACTATGAAAAAAAGTCAACAGTTGAAGCCCAAAACAAACAAAAAAAAAGGGCCTGCCCATAGCACATGTTTAGAACTGCGAAGGCTAGGGATAGATCATATATAGCACAAGAACGTATTTTCCCGTTGAGACGCACTCGTCCGTAAATAATGGTGATTGATTGGATAAGAAGAGATACACATCCTCTTTGTGAAGTTAAGGCATGGTGTTATTATAACGTATCTTTACTCCGCTAGCTTAGGTGATACTGAGTATCTTAAGTTCATGTAGCAAATCACCTGGCTGTAGCCCTTAATATGTACCATTGAATTATGAATCCCATAGCTAGAAAAGGTGCAAGGCCGTTGTCTTTATCATGCAAAAGACGAGAGGACACACTTCTTTCCACCAAAAAGACGATATGGGGACTACTACCAACTCGATAGGTTGCAAAAACACCACACGACGTGGGATTGTGGCGCCGCTAGTTTCCATGGCGAGCGTGTGTGAGAGAGAGATCTGGAGTATGGAAGGTGGCGGATCTAGGAGGCGGATTGCAGAGCTGTATTTGGTTGGGGTTAGGGACGTCATCGGAGAAACCGCGAGGCGGTAGTGTAGGCGCTAAGCGTTAAGGAGCAAACACAAATAAGCGCTTGTGTGACGTAGCAGTGAAGTGGAAATTCTGGCATCGCCCCCTAGGAGCCGTGGATGCCGCTGGAACGTCCAAGCCTAGCTATTGGACGCTAAGATTAAGATCTTTCTTTGGTATCTAAAGAGAGGTGTAATTCTTACAAAGGATAATCTGTTAAAAAGAGGTTGGAAAGAGGACACGAAATGTGTCTTTTGTGGCTTAGATGAATCGATTCAGCATCTTTTTTTCGAATGCTGTATAGCTAGATTGTTATGGAACGTGCTGTTCATCACTTTCAAGTTCCAACCACCTAGAGATATGACCCTCTTGTTTGGTTCTTGGCTATTGAGTTTCGATACGTAGTCGATTAGGAACCAAGTAATAGTGGGTTTAGCGGCGATGTGCTGGGCTCTTTGGTTATGTAGAAATGATACGGTTTTCAACAAAACAAGTACTAACTCTTTCCTGCAGGTCATTTTCAGAGGGACTTATTGGATTAGACACTGGTCTCAGTTGTCTAAAGAGGAAGAGAAAGTGGCTTTGAAGGAGGGATGCAGGAGAATTGAAGTCTTGGTGCTCGATTTTTTCGGAAAGATGGAGTGGAGACATCGGAGAAGAATTGAGAACTAAGTTTTGGGTGGCTTCGTTAGAGCCGTTTATTCTTCTTTAGTTGGTGTTGTGCTGTTTTGTTTCCCGTTTAACGGTTGTGGATCTTAGAATCCTTGGAGTTGTACTGAGTGGCTGTACTCATTCTTTCGGGAATGGGGTAGGCCGGAAACTTTATGTTCCTTAATCTAAAAAAAACATGCGACATGTAATGCTGATACGCATCCACGTCTGGCGTACACATTAGACGCACGCAAAAGGGGTTATCCTTTTGAATTTGAACTATGGATTATATCTAACTATAATTTATTAATCTAATAAACAGTAATTACTAAGAGAAGTTGCTGAAAAACTTGAAAAGAATTGGGCCAAAGATCATTGCGTGGTGTGCTTGCGTACTATATGCATCCATGAGGAAAACAAGAGATTTTACCACTACTTGTTTTAGGCTGTGGCTGATGGCTTTTAACTGAAAATAAATAGTAGTTACTGAAAAGAAGTGGTTTTGAGAATGAGAGGGCGGGTGATGGGAAAAGTGAGAGAGGTGTGTGCTTTAGACAAGAGCGAGATGAGTGCGGTGTGCAATACACCTATGACTCCCTGCTTTACCCTCGGAAAGAAAGGAGTGGAGAAGCCGTTTCGCAAAACCATGTGTTCATATTAATATCTAACTTCTCTGAGTAGAGCAAATACCAACACAACACTCCCTTACACAGCTACTAGCGCCCGGCCATGTGCTGGAGGTAGGCTGTTGGTGTTGGGATACGGGTAGACTACACTAGTGCATGATAAAAAATTTTCACAGCGTAAATTAGGAAGCTATGTGAGTAAGAGATTATAGATCGTTACCACTAGACGCGCAGTGCAGCGGAAGTAGAGTTGAAACAACCGGTTCAATGAAGTTCATGTCGATGCAGTGGAAATAGTTGATCGTCCTTTGTCCAACTGTCTTCTCCTCGCGTCATCTCAATCAGCGCTGCAGTCGCAGCAGTGCCTCTACTGAAATCCACACGTCAAGGAATGGAACGCCGTGTGTCGGTGTGCTAGCACTAGCGCGCACGATAGGGGTTATGAGAGGTGGCGGCTAGTGTTTCGATGGGTGTGTCTCAGGATACCTCCCTCAGCCTCCGTACCTCCTTTTATATAGCCTTCAAGCGAATCTTTATCTGATATAATCATACATCGTATCCAACTTGGCAAGTTTCAGGTTAGATCTTTATCCAATACGAGCAGAAATCGTATCTCATTCAGAGTATATCATCCGGACTTTCATCCATTTCGACCTGTTAAGTGTGTGACTTTGTAGATTCATGCATATTTGGCCATAGGCCGAAAGCTCTTTTCTGGTCCATAAGTCGGTAGCAGCCCCTAACAGAATATAATGACTTCCAAATATACATAAAGATCATATCGGACGAACCTATATAGTGCTTATATACTAATCTATTTGCCTCATGATACTAGATTGAATTCAAGGCGAGAGGTGTACAATCCTATAATAGCTCGATTTTTCACTCGATCCTGTAATTGATTACTCAGTTGTGATTGACTCCTCAACCACATTCGATATGGCCATGTACTTCCTTAATCCAACCAATCCAACCACATCGAGGGGCCTAGAGATATCTCTCTCGTTATATTGGAGGGATAAATTCTATCTTAATTGCTCACATTCCTCAACATAATTTATAGTAAATCCAAAAACTACATTTATGACCACCCAGTTACGGAGTAGTGTTTGATAACCTTTAAGCAAATTATTACATATGTGGGAAACTGTGACGATTTTAGGTCTAAAGATATTACACACACTATGTATGAGATCAACTGATAACACTTAAAAATATAACAATTCCCATAGTCTCATAATAGATCAATCCAACATTATGTTCTTTAACATGTGTTTACATTATTGATTTAATATCTTCATTTCTATTATATGTAAAACATGATCATGAATCAATATATATGCTGATCAGTAAATCATAATTGTCCCACATAAAGACATAAGATCAGGGATAATTTAGAATAACATCAAAACATACATAAAGAGTTTCATGAATAAATCATATACTTGTTGATCAATATGAGAGACATTTATTTAAAGGACAAAATAATATATTATTTAAAAATTATAAATATAAAAATAATATAATAATCTCTATAATTACTCATAGGACATATCACTTAGGGGGAGAGGGGAAATTTTTTGCTTTTTAGTCCAAAATTTAAAAGTTTTTTACATATGGACCCCTGGAGAAAAGATTTGCAAAAATGGACCCCTAGCACGGCGCCAACTCACATGGCGCCCAGGGTACACGACACAGCGCCATATTCGTTGGCGCCGTAAATGGACACGTAGGATCCACGGTGGCATAACACGGCGCCAACTAAAATGGCGCCGTGACATTCATGAACGGCGCTAACGTTTGTGGCGCCGTTTACTGGGACTTAACACCGAGCGCAGCCCCGCCCCCACCACCCTCGGTGCTCGCTCAGCAGACCGAACAGAGAAGCCTCCGCCGCCGCCCTCTCTCCTCCCCAAATACATCTCAATCCAACGAATTTTCTTGTGATTTTGCTTCCAAACCGAGAAAGCAAGGTGAGCTCCTCTCCTCCTTTGATTTGTTGCAGAGATATGGATTATTTGAGATACATTTCGTAGGGCAAAAGTTGAAACCCTAGATGAAATTAGTTGGATTTGGCTTGGTTTTAGGTTCGATTCGCAATAGATTTGCGTAATGTATTAGAAATAATGTGTATAGATCCGTTTTAGGTTGAAATTAGTTGGATTAGGGTTTGATTTGGGTAACTAGCTAACCTAGGGTTAGAAACGAGAAAAATTATAAATCTTATTCATTTCGCATTTTAGGTTGTCATGGGCTTCACTCGTTTGCCACCTCCATCCGGTGTTCCGTGCCGATGTGTTATTGCGCGATCCTTGCAAAGTGGAAAGGTCGGATGATCCGGATACATATAGGCGAGGTACTGGATGTGCGCCAACCGGCGTTCGATCCGCCACGTCGCCGTTGTCCTCGGCAAGATGGTATGTTGTATTGTCGATTCATTGAATTGGTATTAATTCGTTGGTTTAACGAATCGCGTACATTTGCGGGAGCCTCCACCGCTTTGTGATTTTGAGCGGTGGATCGACATCGCGATCGCGAGGATGACAAGGAATACCTTAACGCCACTAAGATGTGGGATGAAGAAAGAAAGGAGAGGTGGGAAAGGGAAAAGAAGCGGGAGGAGGCCGCGAGGAACACCGTGAGGAGGAGCGTGGGAGGGCGCGCAAAGCGCAAGGAGAAAGCGAGAAGAAGCTAGAGAGCGCGCGCGTGCCAAGGCAGCCCTTGAGCAAGACTCGATGCTCGAGAAAGGGAAGTGGCCTCGATGCACTCGAGAGTTTGATGTATGCGGACGTATATATTTTCGAAAATTTATAAACTATGTATGTGGACTATGTATGTATGTGGACGTATGCACTCAGTATGTTATTTTGGGCTGTGCTTATTCATTTGGTGAATGTCAATTAGTCTTATTTGTGCGGATGCGGATGGAACGAAACAACTAGGCCGAGCTTGCATATTTAATGCAAGTGCAGTAATCACGGCGCCAAACACCTTGGCGCCGTATGTTCGTATCACGGCGCCCAACACTCTGGCGCCGAGATATTGAACTACGGCGCACAAAACTTTGGCGCCATATCATGGCGCCAAAGTTTCTGGCGCCGCTTTTCAATACCTCGGCGCCTGTGTGTTTGGCGCCGTGCTACGCAAACATACAGAAAAAACAGCAAAGAGATGTCTGTTTTTCTGCACATACAAAACACATACACACATATACATACATTCACATATAAAACACATACGCATAACTCTCAATAAAGTCTAGATGCATACATTCACATATAAATCTCAAATCATACATACATATATGCACACATACACATATAAAATACACACACACATATATGCACACATACATCGTCATGCACACATATAAAATACACATACACATACACACAACTCTCATCATCATGGGTTGGAGGACGCAGTATGGGAATCATCGTGAGCTTGCCGCGGTGCTCTCTGTCGTAGAACTCGTCCACCAGCCGGTACCTCGCCATCCTGTGCATTCAAAATTACGTTAGTGATAAAAATAACAAAATATCTAAAAATTATGCTCTTTAGACCTAACGCTAACTCGAGAGGAACGACGTTGACACGTCCGTGAATTGTGACCCAATAGACCACACATACCGCAGTGTGTCTCCGTGGGTCCTCAACGAAGGATTTGCCCTACCCTCTTGGTGCGACCAGTGTCCGATCCATGTCCATCTTGTACCTTGACCGCTTCTGCCCCCTCTTGTGCCAACGTAACCCCACGTCCGCTATGTACCGGGACCCGAGTAAAGTGGCCACTCACTTTCATCACGATATGGCTCGAACCGTGGGGCCCATGTCCTCACCAACGCATCCACGCTGAATAGTCTCGGATTTTGGTCTCAACATCGACATTCCGGCCCTACATGCGGTCACCATGTGGGAGCATGGAAAATGGAACTTGTCGGGAACACCGCATGTGCATGTGAAGGATGTAATCACGACCTTATGCTTTCGGGCCTCTCGAGCTCTCCATTCTCGGTTGTCCCTCCACCTCAACAACCTCATACGTGCGCCACATGGTCAAAACAGTGGTACTCTGCTCATTGGCTTGCATATTCGCTTTGATAATGAAGCCGTGAGGACGAGGTGGCCAACGTGCATGTGCCTTTAACATGTCCGAGGCTTCCGGTGCGGTTGACAAACCATGCAACACACTTGTAGAAAGTGAACGCCGCAATTGCGGTGGCGGCAATCCACGTGCCCCTTAGCGGCCGTTGAAGCATTACGCCATGTTGCTAGTCATGAACCCATACCTCCTTCCCAATGGGTCATGAGCCCTTGACCATTTGTGCACATCCTCATTAAACCCCTTATCCAATCACGACCCTCGGCATTAGTTTTCGTTTTCAACTCCTCTAACTTCTCATCGAACGACTTTACCTCCTCTCGCGACATACCTCCTCGAAGAGTGCAAGTTGGCCTTCACCCCATCTTTTTGAACAAGTTCTCTGCAAGGTGCCTTGTGCACCAACGATGATGTACAGTAAATGTCCCGGTATCACTTCCTTAACGGCGCTCAAGATCCCAAATGCGTGCTGTCGGACAACACACATACCTCCCTCCCGGCCAACCACATGGATCCGCATGTCCGTAGAAACCAAGCCCAGCTAGATTTGTCCTCCTTCTCCACCAAAGCAAAGCCAACGGCACAAGCGAGTTGTCCGCATCACGACCAATAGAAATCAACAACGTTCCTCATACTTGCCCAACAGAACGTCCCATCAATTGACGAATAGGCCTACAATGTTTGAAAGCCTCGACACACCGACCAAAGCACCGAATGCTCAAAAAATCATCTTCCATTAACCCATACATCGGGCTTAGGCACGTACTCATACCGCATTCTGCATTGGCCGCTTTCATTGCGTTCAACATGGCCGCAAACGCCATACGCCTCCTCCCAATCACCATAAATCAACTTCAAAGCACGTTGTTGCGCCCTCCATGCTTTCCCATACTTGATTGTGTAGTGCCACTTTAGTTTAACGGCCTCTATCACTGCTGCCACGCGCATCGTCGGCATGTGCTTTATCATGGGGTACAGGCGGGTTGCAATGAACCGAGAAGTCAACTGACGATGTTTCTAACTGGGCTCGGAAGACCCACAGCTGTGCGGTCCATCCACAGTTGTAATCTTAAATCTCTCCGTACCCTTCACCTTCCTGGCACAGACTTTCCATGCACACCCTGTGCTCTCACATTTGATGGTGTACCGACGTTTGGCGTATGAGTTCTTAACCCGGTATGGACGGTTGTGCACGATCGAGTACTCTTTCAACCACATCTTCAATGCCGACATATCCTCAAAGACATGACCCTTCTGAATTATGATACTAGCCCCAGGCCTAGGTACGTCCCTCTGCATTTGCCCTCCATCCGCGATAGCCCTATGTGCGTTGCTCAGGTCATTATAATCGGACACTAGTGGATCACGGCCAGGAAACATTCTTCTCAACATCTCAATTTCGCTAGACGCGTCAAACTCGTGGATCGTCTGTCATCATCCGAGTCCACAGCCCTTGCATCCTCATAATCAGTCTCGTCTCCTGGCAAGCGGTACATCCACCCGGTTAGATGCTACACAAACCATGGGTTCCTCAAACACTGTCTCCTCGTCGAATCCACCAACAAAGCGGTCATCGACATCCTCAGAGTCAACTTCTACCTGAGTCAATGGAACCTCACATACTTGAGCCGAGGATACAACTTGCACCTCGACCTCTTCATGATATGGTGACCCAACCAACGGTGAGTCATTGGGATCCAATGCAGCCCTAGGAGGCGATTGATCTCTCACCACCCTCTGCACAAACAAGTCGTGTGCTCGACCTCGAGTCCAAAACAATGGCCACATAGTTATCCCATTCACCGTCGCTGTCAATCGAAACCAATCTCTTTATACGCAGCCCCTTTGACGACCCAACATCAATCAATCCTTGCATAACGACATCACCATGCTCATTTGTTCATCCCAACCTCTCTTTCAAGTGATAAATGACCTCACCATACGACGGACGTGAAGTAAATAGCAATGTGGTCTCTTCCATGCCCTCCAAATCAACACCCCCATTGTCATTTCTCTTCACAGTACCACCATGGTGCAAAGTCACAACCTTATCCATCTATAGCACAACAAACAAACATATCTCGGTCATTACGCATAATAATCAAACCCTAGAAACGGATCTATACACATTATTGCTAATACATTACGCAAATCTATTGCGAATCGAACCTAAAACCGAGCCAAATCCAACTAATTTCATCTAGGGTTTCAACTTTTGCCCTACGAAATGTACCTCAAATAATCCATATCTACTTCAACAAATCAAAGGAGGAGAGGGAGCTCACCTTGCTTGCTCGGTTTGGAAGCAAAATCGCGAAGAAAATCGATGGATTGGGGTGGATTTTGAGGGGGGAGAGAGGGGCGGCGGAGGTCGCTCTCTCGCTTGCTCTGCCTGCTCAAACAGAGGAGTGGGTGAGGGGCCGGGCCGCGTTCGGTCTTAAGTCCCGAAAACGGCGCCACGGCCGTTAGCGTCGTGCATAAATGACACGGCGCCATGTGCTTTGGCGCCGTGCTGTGCCACCGTGGATCCTACGTGTCCACTCACGGCGCCAAAGCATATGGCGCCGTGAAGTGTACCCTGGGCGTTATGTGAGTTGGCGCCGTGCTAGGGGTCCATTTTTGCAAATCTTTTCTCCAGGGGTCTATATATAAAAAACTTTTAAATTTTGGACTAAAAAGCAAAAATTTTACGGGAGAGGGTGGGGGCGCGCTCATCCAGAACATCCATACATACGCCTGCATGTGTGCGGATGTACGTACGCTTATTTGAAACGGAATTTACTCCTTGACCGGTAGCCAATGGAGGAGCCAAATGGACCGCGAGACATCCTAGTTTCCAACCGTTGCTCATTGGAACCTCTCGTAGATTCTGTGTGCGCTGGAGGGGATCGGACTAGTAGTGGGTAAGTGGTACTGATGAAGATCGACGACCACAAAGTTCAAACCAGGATTGCCAGAGATCGCGTACTACTACTGATGGTCCCAATCCATCTGCCACCCACATTGGTTGCAGCTAGCTAGCTAATCTTGATGCGAAAAATACCTCTGTCTTTTTAGGGTGGCATCCTGGGTGTCTCACCCGTTCCAGGCTATGCGTTGTAAAAATCCGATGAACCATGACAGGATTTTCCGGCTCTTTTCCCCTTTGGTTCCCAATTCAGCGTTGGGGACCAGATTCCGCTTGTGTTGTAATTTTGAAGCACCTTTCCGTTTTAGACGTTCCTAAACTCTGTCTGAGTGATACATCGAAGAGGAACACATATCTGGATTAGACTCTGAAACTTACCTGAATCAGACTCATTGGATGAATGTACTATCTGATTCAATTGGTTTGGGTTTTGGACCCCATGCCCAACTGCTACCACTATTTTCCAACAGCGAGAAGCACAAGTCGTTCCCGTGAATTAGCCAGAGTGCCAGACTATATATGCCGTGGGTGGTCATGAGTGAGGAATGCATCCTCTGCATTTACGCTTTAGCATCTTACCGTACCTTTTGATCTCATCCGTTGCTTCTTTGATCCAATGGTTGAGAATAGAGTAATGGCGTGTGTCTGATACCCCTCTGCCATTGTAGTTGCAATGGCAGAGGATGCACTTCCCTCGCGGCAAAACAAAGCTGAAGCATGCAGGTGCCGTCTTCTGACTGTGATAGCTGAAGGAGCCAACCTTTATTAGAGAACAGATAAAGTTTGTGCTTCACTCCAGGTTGTAATTTCTGAGATAAATGCACCGTACATTTATGAGTTCCTTTTTTTTTTTCAAAACAAGTCAAATGATTATATATTCTGAAAATTCTACCCGGAACAAATTGCAACTGCCAGCCTACAGAACTCAAATAATGCAACTAAAGATTGAAATTAAGCCTCCATTTGGTGACTAAAGTTATCTAAATTTATATGTCGACCGCTACCCCAACCTCCTTTTGTTTTTCTTCAAAAGGTGTCGGTCCACGTTGCTGTCCTTGCCAGTGTTGCTTACACCAAATGCAGGTACAAACAAACAGTACTCTACTAAGATAGTAATAAATGAATAAAAGCAAGACATCGATTTTAAGGTAAATTGTACTTTTATCAGTTAACGATATCTGATCTTCTTTTGGCGCAATTTGAAAGTTAGACATCGATTTTAAGGTGGTGAGTTGCTTCATTCTCATCTACGAGTTAGATGCAACATCTCAAGGAACATGCTTGTAGCTAGTGGTAATAGTCCAACCAAGGCTGCAAAATGTACTAGTGGTTGCAGTAATTCCGTTTAGACATGAATAATAAACTTGGGTCTTACCCGAAATGCAAGATTTGGATTTCCCATTTGAGAAAATTATCTCAAGCTTAACTGCAAAACTATTTTGAAAGAGTAATGGCAGTTCATTTAACAAGACAATCTGCAAGGTTTGCTGTACTGAAGATCTCAAGGGGGTTCATGGCTGGTGAGAGGTAGGTGCAGAAGATGCATTTGGACTTCTTTTGTTGCAACCGGTGAGAGGTAGGAGAAGCTTACACATCAACAACAGCTTGCATGCAGCGCCCTTGTTGCAACTGAAACAAATGGTATGAGTGGTTGACATGTCCCAGTTGCTGCCTGTGAATATGATCACCACACAGAGCCTAATTTTGTAATCTCGTGTCACGGCGCCAGACCAATTTTAAGCGTTTCTATTTCCAGCAAATTAAACAAACCAGCTTAGCTTAAATACTAGCACTTCGTTCTAAATTTATAAGAAAAAACTTTACTAAAACTATAAGAAAAACCTTTCTCGTAAAATAACAAAATTATAGCTGTTTTAGATGCAAAGGTATAGCGTTTTAACCATTGATGATGAGGCAATAAACCCCGCAGGGGGGGGGGGTCGACAATTTATCACTACTATTCTCGTGGTCTTTTGCCGAGTTGATTAAAAGAAGAGAAGCCTACTTTGGGCTTCGCCTCTTGGAGCCCACGAGTCAAGCCCCACGAGTTTCATTTCCGGGTTCCAACTCTCCAGGCCCACGAAATGAGCCGTAGGCAATTAACGAATCGGGCTTTAGTTTAATTGGTGAATTGGGCCAGCATATCTTTGATTCATATGGGTGTTTGTATTGGCTGCGGCTGATGAATTTTGATTAAAAATAAATATTAGTGTTCGAAAAAAGTGATTTTTAGAAGAAATGATCGAGTGCTAGGGAAAGTGAGGGAAAGTCATACCTAAGATAAAAACAAGAGAAATAGGATGTATGGCTGCTTCGAGAAACTAATGTTTATATTATCTTCGAATTTGTTTAAGCAGAAAACAATACTTAACGCTCGAGCCATATAGTACGAGTGCCGGTGTACGTATGGAAAAGTGTCAGGCGAGGGCGAATGAATAGCAAGAGGGACCTCACATATGTAGTCACATGCATGTTTGGTCCATCATCAATTTGCAAATAAACGACACATGCTAGCATTCAATCATTGATGGCCACTGGGACCAAATGGATCTAACCTTGTCTCGAGGACAAAGCATAGTAGCCGTGACTCAAATGAAACAAATCCACAACCATTTCGTCCTTTTGGAAATCGTTTTTTTCTAGGGTTGTCTAACCTCTGATGACAACCATAACACGTAGCGCTACCTGGGAAGGCGTTGTTGATCAGATGCATCATTCAGTGGTGCCAGTCATCGGCGCCAGAAAATTGTTCTGTTCACTGTTGGCAAATTATAGCATGAGTTGACGTTAGAAGTGTTCGAGTGCGGCCATCTATTTCCACCAAAATTGTTAAGAATAGCCACCGACAACTACAACCAGCCCAAGTAAACGTTCCCTTCAAAAAACTTAAGTTTTTGATTTCTAACTTTAGCTATTGATTTTTAGCTAAAATTATACTATATCTTCTATTATATTTTTCTGAGTTATTTAATTAAAAAAATTAAAAGAGAAAAACCATTATATCATCACGGACAATACAAAAAATATAGGAAAATAAAAAATAAAAAGCTAAAATAAACTAAAATTAGAAACCGACACGCTTCAAATCTTCTAGCTTAAATAAGAAAAAAAAAAGTTGAAACTGTTTGGAGCGGAGCCTAAAATCAAACGCTATCTTTGGCTAGGTTACTGTGTATTCAAGAAACCTAGTAGCACATTTTGGTGTATATTCTTTGTAGCTACAGCTTATGATTTGTTACTGTGTCTTATAAATAGTGGATGAATAGTAACTATTCATGAGAGAGAGAGAGAGAGAGTATGGAGAGCAAGATATTTGCATACGATTTTTATTAATATAGATAAAATTATTATAATGTATATCGATCGACTAGTAGAATTCATCTTAAAGAAAAATTCTGCTTAAAAAAAATTAGTTGCCGAAGAAAAACTGTTTACCGTGGAAAAATCAAACGCTGAAAACGCAAAGAGCAGGCCTGCCATGGGAGGACACCCTAATCATGGCAACCCGGAAGTTTCTTGTACTCTAGAGCGGTGCTCGTAGCTTCTCACGGCACTAAGCTTTGTACGAGAGATTTGTTTAAGAACTGTAATCCTACTCAAAGATAATAAAATGCTCTTCTTGGCCTAAAAAAAATCATGGACAAGTTGGTACTGCATGCTGGTGCTTGCCACACATGCACAAGTGACAAGTCCATGCCGGATTGAAAAACCCAGGCATACGGAGCACCATAGAATAGACAGATGAATGGCCACCAGTTCTGCCGCATGAGACAGATACACGGCGAACTCAGTACCTCAAGACTCACATGCGCTAGCTCCTGCAAGTTAGGCTTTTGGTAGTACGTCGTGACGCGAAAGCGGAAAGCAACACAAGAGGCACGGGCCGAACCCAGTAGCCTCCCCCGGTCTCACAGGTATAAGTCTTAATTTTTTTTAGTAAAGATCGGCATTTTCAACCTATATGCAAATTCCTTAGTCTAAATTTAATCTATCTGATTTTTTCCCTTGAAGCTTAATAAAAAGAACACTAGCAACCTAAATTCCTAAAAACTAGTAGTAGTCCAAGAGTGCTTTCCTCAGCTCATGAGACAACTACATAAGGCTGAACCATCCCTTAAGATAGCCTAAGAGGGAGGATTGGATCGCAATAGACTATGGCATCTATTTGATTGATTCCAAAACACGTCACCTCGCAACAACCAATGACGTATATTCATCTCGCATGGTCGGCTAGGAAATATACACCACATTCACCGCACAGCCACACCCAGCCAAACAGCGACCGATCACCAGAGAGTAGAAGAAATCGACATCACCAGCTGCCTTCACCTACCATCTCACCATGGTGCCACCTGATCTCTGTTGCCTCGTGCCCTTATCGACCGAAAGAAACTTATGTCCACCTGATCAATGAAATTTAGAATGGATAAAATTACGAAAAAAATCACACAATCAAGTATGCTATGTTGGGAGGTTGCACAAAAAAAATTTGTAATTTTTAGAGCTCATTTACTATATCTAAAAAATCGAATAAGCAGTACACCTAAACGAAATCCCTAATTAAAATTAGATTAGCGCTAAGTAGACTTACTAATTGCCTCCTGCATAGTGGCCATGCGTCAGGGCTATGCCGCACGATGGCCGTACAGCAGAGGCTACGTGTCACCTCTCTAGAGTTGCTGTATAGCTATTGTATGGTAGATATGTTATTTTTACTAATTCGATGTGACGATGATTATTATTATAAATACGGGTTCATATAACGTCAAAAGTGTCGATGATTCCTTCTATACATCATCTTCTCTGTATAAGGGCAAGTACAATAGAAGAGGTGACTGCCACCTCTAGGACTAGCCACATAAGCAAAAAGACTACATGTGGCTCATGTGGAGGTAGCTAATACAATGAGTAGAGTAGAGGTTACCTCTACTAAACCACTCAAACATTTAATACTTACATAAATATATCAGGGGTCACCTCTTGCATGAGGGGTAGTTTATCTCTCTCTCCTCGTATAATGTGCTAGGGGTCACCTCTTGCATGAGAGGCAGCTTGCTTCTCTCTCTTCTTTTTTCTCTCTTCCACTTAGGATTGTGCTGATGTGGATTTCACTAGAGGCAACCTAGTCAGCACCATTGTACTTGCTCTAAGTTGTACAAATCTACGCCCCTGTATATCAATATAGGAACTAATTGCTTGCATAAAAAGAAGAGAGCTAGTCAACCAGAATTGACAGAGCAGTATTTTTACCGCTGATAAATTGCTGTGCAAGACCAGATGTACGACGCTCTGTGGTCAAAAGTGAGGGAATGCTAGTCGCCGACGAGCTATCTACGTCCTCAGCCGCAGAGTCCGTCTTCACAAGAACACATCTGCCATGGGGGAATCCAACGCATATACAGTACTGTGGCCAGTGGCGGAGGACGAGAAAAAAATAAGGTGGGGCGGATCGAAAGCAATACCTGCCGCCCGCCCGTCGCAGCGCCGCTCTCCCACCGTCGCCGCCGCGCTTCTCAGCCTCTCAGGAGCAGCCGAGCAGAGAGCCAGAGTCAGTGGCGAATCTAGAATGAAAAATGAGAGTGGGCTAAAAAATATACATTCTTCTACCAGATCATAAGATTTTACTAGAATTGTTAGCCTTACACCTCGATTGACTAAACTAATTTGTAAGAAACATAATTTTGTATTTTTGTGCAATCAAATTCATAGTTTCATACATGAATAAAAGCAAAGAAAAAAAAGAGATACAATGGAGGTACCTCCCTAATGGCAAGTGAATCCCTAAAACATGTAAATATGGTAATTGAGTATATACAATAGTATAACACTATGTCTAATAAATTGCTAATCAAATAAGCTCGACAGTATAACAGTATAACAAATTAATTGCTAATCAAATAAGCTCGACAGTATAACAAATTAATTGTTAATTGAGATAATGAGCTTGAGTTGTATACTTACAAAATACAAATCACTGAATAACACATCTTCACAAGCCTTCAGTTCGGCCGTACTCCAGTGCTCCAGTGCTCGACAGTACCAAGCAGCAGCTGTACTCCAGTGCGCCAAGCGGCAAGCATCCAAGGGCCAAGGCTCCAAGCTGAAATGCTAAATAATAGCAGGCAGCACCGGTTGCGGTCCAAGGGCTCCAAGCCAAATCACATATTCACTCCACGCCTTCACGCGACCGGCGACGGCGACGAAAACACGCAAGACGCAATCGCCGCCCCTCGCCACCTGCGCGCGCGTCGCCTCGGCCTCCCGCCTCCGCCTCCCGGCTCCCGCCTCCCGGCCTCGGTGCCTCCCGCCTCCCGGCTCCCGCGGCAGCGCGGCCCGCCCAGCGCCCCGGCGCAGCCGGCCGGCTCGCGCCTCGCCGCTCGCCCAGTGCGGCCCACCCAGCGTCCTGCGGCGGCGCGACTCCGCCTCGGCCCTTCCCGACGTCCCCCCTCCGGATCCGGCGACCGGCGTCCCCGCCAGGGGCGAATGGAACCAGATCTTGTCGCGGCACGGGTGAGGCGGTGAGCAATTGATTGGGGATTTAGGGATTTGGGGGAACGGGAGCTCGGGAAGGAATGGGGATTTGTCTTTCGGTTTGGGGAAATTTGGGAGCACCAAGCTGAACAGGGCAGCATGTACTGGATGTGTGGGCCGGATAGAGGGGTATATGGGGGTCTGTTGCAGAAATTTAAGGTCTGGCCCAAGCCACACCTTGCCCTATCGGGCCCTCCGCCACTGACTGTGGCATATCCCCCCCCCAACAAATATAGCTCCAAATATAACCCCTTTATAACTACAATAGCAATGACAGATAACACATATCACCTAAAACGCTACTGTATAGTGATAGGAGGTTCAACACGATAGCCAACCAATGAACGCGGCAAACAGTGGGCCCCACCGGTCTGCCGCACCCATGCACCATGGTAGGAGGTGGTGCTAAGCTTGGGTGGGTGGCAGGCCGGTGGGACTCATGGTAGGTGCATTGGATCTTCCGTCGCAGGGTGATAGCTCGGCAGGTAAATTGTGTCCCCTGACGTTACTATCATGGTTATGGAGAGAATTAAATTTGCAATTTCAAATTTGAGGAGGCTAAATTGTATTTTAAAAAGTGAGCTACAGTAATATATGCGATGGACACTACTGCCCTGCCGGTGATACCTCCAATATGTACTGCTAGCATTGATTAGCCACGACTAGAAGAACCTTAACAGGACATGAGATTATTATCGTTGACTTGGTTAGAGTTAGTCAGCTAGTGGATCAAAATATTTCAGCATCGTGCGAATCCAAGGAGAGGGAAAGCGATAGTGGCGCAGTTGTGGTAAACAATACTCAAACTGCTTATTTTAATCCATATGCATGTCCAAGCCACTCTTATCTAAGCTACATCAATCAGCAGCCATGCACGAACCGAGCTGTTCTCTCTTCTGTGGCAGGACAAGTACGGCGCACGAAGCTAGCCACGTACAAAGTCTTCTTTCTGCTGGTGTTTTGCTCGTACTTAACGGTGTTTACTTGCTGTTAATCAGCACGGATCATGTACGAAGAATTGCTTCTTTTAATCAGCACGGATCATGTACGAAGAATGCTTGGATCGTTGGCACAAGTACATAACCATTTCTGTCCTGCGATGTTCGGATACAAACACTTGGCATGAATTTCATGCGAAAGTTGTGTGTAATAGTTTCCACATGATCTCTACGAACACCCGTGTGCTTTTGCACAGATTGTTTATCTGTTGTCATCATATGTGGAGCATTTGCAGCGATTTATGTGGGGTCACGATTAAGCATTTCTGAATTTCAAAACGACGATTTAGCTTTGTCCTACAGCTCAATAGATTCCTTACAAGATTTCAGGAAAATGCGAGCCGATTAAATTAGCTTACGAACACGATCGAATCATGGACGTCTTCCATTTGAGAGACAAAGCGCGCGCGCTGCGGCGCACAGCTCGACGCGAGTTTGACTGCCGCCTTTCTGCCCTCTCAAGATTGGCTTTTCGATTTTTTAAAATTTATCTCACTTTCTTTAGAAACCTTTTAAATTTCTTCTGTCTTGTGATATGCCCCTCCAAATATAAAAAGAGGAAAACCCAGTCTTGCTTGGAAAGCATATTTGGGAGGATTATACAAACACTTCCCAATGGAAGTAAACATCAGTCTCAATTTGTTCATTTTTAAAATTTTTTCGAAATATCTACAAAGCATATTTGCTGACGTGTAAATTTACAACAACTCATGTACTAGTTTATGTCGTTGGAAGCATGTCCCATCAAGGTGTCGATTTCCAAAATCTCTAAACGTTAGGGCTGTTTGCAAATTGTTGTTTTATAGTGCAATATCTCTTGAATAAAAAAAGATTGTGTGCGCTCATTATATTTGATTACTAATATAAAAAAGCAGTTGCATTCTTTTCTATGTCACACACACTATTGTGTGCACAAAGCACCCCTAACCCTTTGACGGTCAGCAGCATCTGAGAGGACGTTCGTATTGGTTTTTGTTGATAACTTTTCATTGTGGTTTATGTTTTTAACTGAAAATAAATAGTAATAGTTGAAAGAAGTGGTTTTTAAAAGGAGAGAATAAATGGTGAAAAAATAGAAAGAGATACGTACGCATGACGGGAGCGAGAATAGTGGGGTGCATGATGCTTGTATTGTAGTTCTGAGAGAAAAGAGAGTTGTTTATTATTGCTTGTATTGTAGAGAAAAGATGTAAGAAAAAGGGTATTCTAGACTTCAAAATTGTGTTGCACATTCAGTATCATTTTTGTATTAGCATGATATATATTTTCTTTGACTATTAGCAAGCATCTATGCCCCACCTGGAACGCAAGAATTTTTCATGGAAAATTTCCTCAATTCTTACAGGAATTAAACTGTATCTTGTGACATTCCTGCGTTCCAAATAGGAACCTAAAGTGCAAGTTTGTAAGCACCATCATCATAACAGCTTTCAATAAATAACATGCTTGATTGTATCAAATTTTGCCGGAATGTCATGTAAAAATAAAGTCATGTAAGAACGAAGTCTGTCTTCCCGTAATACTAGTCAAATTTTGCTATCTAACCCTTTGTCTACCATTTTATACCAACTGTTCTCTCATGCTTAAGGCCTTATTCCAAACAGCGACGACTTCTAATTTTCGGAAGACAAAAACCATTTGCAACGTATTGGCTTCTTAACGATTTTTTTCTTTTTTCCTTTGCATTATCCATGGAGATATAACTATAGGGGTGATAACGGGGCCGCCCGAGGGGGAGAGTTCTCGGGGAGGCCCCCACGACCCCACCTTGCTCCCCGCTAGCCTGGCCTCGACCTGGCCCATTAGGCTTAGGAGGGGAAGATTGCCCTTGTCCCTGCGGGGACCCGACCTCATGGGGATCTTGTAGGGGATTAAAAATATGCTAAATTATTATTTAGAAAAATAAATGTTATTTTATTTATTATTTATTATTATTTAGATATACTTTTTAAAATATATATTATAACATATAGATTCAAATTTTAGTCAAATATACAAAAAAATACAAATATCTTATATTAAAAAACTATAATATATTATATAAAATTTTTTATTTTTATTGTGTCCCGTGAAGGAGGGCGACCTCTACCCCCTCCCCACTAGTGTAGCGGGGTCGTCTCCATTCCTCCACTCCACAGGGGGAGATCACCCCGTCCTCATGGGGAAAATTGCCATATCTAGATATAATGATATTTTTTTTCTTTAATTAAATAATTTAGAAAAAAGCTAACAGCCATAATGATATCATTTTAACTAAAAATCATAACACTTTAGAATAGAGCCTAAATGGCTCATGTATATTCTTTTCAAACTTTGTCTACGTAATGGTTTGGCCTTGGATACTGTTGTAGGGGTGGCCCCCACCTAAGCCCAGCAGACCTGTTGAGGGAGTGTAAGGCCCAGAATGAGACATGTATAGTGACATAGGTACCCCTGAGGGGAGGACTCATGTGTAAGTGTATAATTGTAAAGGTACTCCCCATGTGGATGTAGATATATAAGATATAGACCATGAGGAAAGGAGCCTAAGCCATTCGTTTACTCAACTCTCTACTACTACACACCTTCTCTCTGTTTAGTCCGTAACCACAACAGATACCATATTACCATTGCATCAGCGTATGCATATGCCGTGTATGGTGTTATACTAGTCAAAATACAAAGGCAGCTGTAACTTGTTACCTTCGCTTTGGAATTTTCAACGTACACATGTTATGTCACCGAGGTGGCATCTATCAAATAGCACCCCTTTCCAAGCTCCTGATTCTTAATTCCAAAAAAGCCAAATATGCAAATAACCCCTTCACTGTGCACAATTCTTTCCCTGATAAGCCGGCCTAGAAAAAAAACGAACTGTTCACAGTTTCACACACATTGGCAAATGACACAGAGGAGACAGGAGAGAGAAGAAGGCAGGCAATAAATGGGGTGAGCCAGTGAGGTATAAGTTGCACTCCTGAAGACACACAGGTCAGGTCATTTGGATGTGACCCATTCCCCTCACCCTTGTTCTTCAATTCTGCTCAGAAGCTGCCCCTCCCTTCTCTACTCCTCTCTCTCTCTCTCTGGCGTGCAGAGATTCAAGTGTCTCATCAAGGTAGGAGGCTGGTATATCCTATTTCTTGCTGCTTTATACAATCTCTGGAAGGGTTCTGTTGCCGCCTTGCCGGAGAGAGGAGAGCGAGGATTTTCTGCGTAATTGCTAGTGCAAGGTCCATTGGGGATTCAAAGGTTCTTGTCTTGCTGTTTCTCTCACCATTTCTGGCAATGGTTTTGCTTGATGTCATTTCTCCCAAATCTTGTTGTTCACTTGTGGTGTTATTGTTAGCTAATTCATGGTGGTTTCAACTCCCGACTTTTCTCCTTTTTTTTCCCTTCCAAATTGTTTGTTGTACGTAGACAAAAGAGTTATTAGGAACGGAGTAGTTCATTTTTTTCTGGTTATTTTCTTGTTTGCTGGTCAAATGCTCATATTATGTTCTCTATTCTTGCTAAATTTGGGCTTTGATTCGCAAGATTGTGGTATTAAGCACTAAATCTGCCTTCAGAAGTCTGTACCCTGTCCTACATGCAGGCATGGAAATGTGAACTCTTGTTTAATGCTGCTCATTTGTTGCTTGTCCTCAAGGAAATCTGTTTCAATTTTGTGTTTTAGTTCTTGTTTCTTTCATAGCCCAATCTAATGAATAAATCAAATGCGGCACCAAATCATGTGACAGTGCGCACCAAACTTATTATCTAATACTGGAATGAAAGAAACAGGGGGCAGAAGGGAGGAGTAGGTTCTTTACTTTGCCCAGTTGGCATCCCATGAAGTGATGCTTGATGCTTCCTTCCATTTGCTTCTCCCTTTCTGCTGTTGGTGGTAAATCATTGTTATTAGTACTACTTTTTCTCTTGAAGAAGAAAAGAAGGAACAGGCCAATGTGGCCTACATGATGTATGGTCTAAAAGTAGTAGGTACCAGTAGATATGAGGAAACTAAGGCAGAAAGGAAGGGATAGAAAGGATAGGAGAAAAGGGGGAGAAAAATGTTTTGAGCATAGTGTGCATCTTTACACCTCAGTTTGCTGGTCAAATTGTTCTCTGAAATCCCTGAGATCACACAGACGGCACATCCTTTTCGACATGGCCTTCCAATAACTCCTGCTATAATAGGACCACAACTTTATATATAGCTTGTTGAGGTTTCTTAATCCTCGTGTTATTTGTCAATACTGCATTGATTATAAGCTTCTAACATTAGGTTAATTGTTAATGTATTCTATTTTCAGCGTGCCAGTAGCGTCGTGTAATTCTACATTATATGTCTTCAGGAAAAAAACTTTTTTTCTGTGGTATCTGATGTCATTATTAAGCATATTTGTGGACAAATATTGGTGCCGAGTAGACTCCATTGGAACAATGGTAGGATTTGTTGTATGGGTATGATATTTCTTGAATTAGGACAAGAAATTGGTTGGATTTTCTGTGTGGATATCATAATTCTTGAATTAGGAGAACAAATTGGTTGAATTTGCTGTGTGGTTATCATAATAATTTGAATTAGGAGAACAATTTGGCTTGGATTTGTTGTGTTGTTATCATAATTCTTGAATTAGGAGAACAATTTGGCTTGGATTTGTTGTGTTGTTATCATAATTCTTGAATTAGGAGAACAATTTGGTTGGATTTGTTGTGTGGATATCATAATTCTTGAATTAGGAACGCAAATGGGTTGATGCCATGTTATCATGGTGATTGAATCATTGCAGTCTTATCTTTCTCTTTGCTTTCTCAAATGGCAATCATGGTGGCAAGTGCCTGTTATTATGCACCTCTCATCTTGCATGTTCAAAACATCATGATTTTTATTCTCGTTGTTATGCAACTTTTTCCTGACTTTTCACCTTTGCAGTACGTCCTGTCAGTATATCTTGTTTCATCCAATTGTTGATTCAAGCCTCCTCAGTTGTGAGCTGTGATAAAGCCAGTTACTAATCTTCTTCTGATAAACAGATCATGCCTTGTGCTGCCGAGCTTGTCAATGGCGAGGGGGCCGCGATCAAAGTGGGCACAACTGGCACCATCGGTTCACTCATGACAAGAGAATTGGACGCCATCAAAGTCGCGCCGCAAGTAGCTGCCACACCGCGCCTGAGGCGCCAAAGTAGCCCGGTCTCCGTGCCATGCAGAGCTCTACGGAAGAGGTCATCCAATGTCACCAGCAGCAGCAACAGTAGCAGTAGTTGCAATGGCAGAACTGACCGTGTGAGCGCTGAAGAAGCCTGCAAGCCAAGAAAGAGCTCTCAGCGGAACACCTTCAACTCTCCAATGCTGCACTCAGATGGTGTGCTCGTGGACAGAAGCCCGAACGTCGGCAAGGCGAAGAAGAAAGGGAACGTGTATGGCGTCGAGGTGGTGGACGTCAAGTGCGGTAACCCGATGAGCAGCCGTCTCAGGAAGCTCGGCTTCTCAAAGCTGTCGGAGACATTCGCCTAGCCCTGATGGAATTTGACAGGGACCATCCCCAGCATCTGAAATGCAGGCTCTGTTGCCCTTCCCTGGTGGGCACCGTTGGATCTTGCAAGGCTTAGGGCATCCTGCCAACATTGGTGAGCCAATCGTCCATCTGCAATCTAGTTTGCACGTACTAGTCAGTTTTCCTTGCCGGTTCTCTCTATTGAAATTGGAAAATGCTCTTGTGCTCTGATGTATGACAAGTTAATTTATGAAAAGCATTTCCCATTAGAAACAAGATCATGATGGATGATGTAATGCAACTATGCGTTTTTGTATCGCTTACCTGGCTTGTTTAGCGCCACCAGATCTCGACCTAATGCTCCAGATCTCGCACAAATTAACAAGCCAGCGAGGGTGTTTGTCATTTGGTAATGCAAATTTCATAGAAAACCTTTTTGTCTGGAATAACAGAAGGGAATCCTAGATTCGTTAAATTGAGTTGATGTCTGAAACTAGCTTAATACATCCAAATATAGTGGCTAGATTTGAGCCCTTCATGATTGAACCCAATATCAGGAGAACATTAGAATTTCCATCACCGCTAGATTTCTTGGGATGGAGACTAGAGGGAATATACCACATCCTACAGAATCCTAATGTCGCAATAGAAGAACTCAAATTGATCTGATGCGGCGTGACGATGAGCTAGCTTAGTGGCTCTACTGGACAGTATGCTGGTCCAGTGTTTTGTAGGGAGCTAAGACTTCCTTTAATTGAAGGTTAATCGATCATTATCCTAAGGCAGAACTCTGTCAGCTAATCCAAATGGTGATAATTGACAGTACACAGATAGAGGGTGCTGGAGCATGGCATCGTTGCTCATCCCAGAAACTGCTTCACAATATGGGAAACAATGGCTGGTTCGATACTGCGTTTGGCTTATGGCTTATGAACGGATGAAGAGTAACGTGCTGTTAAACGGTGTATTTTTTTTCAAGACAGGGTCTACAGATAAATTGTAGTACAAAATGTACCGACCGAAATCATATATGACTATTTCTTTTTGCATACCGTCTCTCACGAACAGGTTAGAATTCAAAAACCACAACTATAAGTCATAAGTCTCAGCCTAAAAGAACCCACCCAATAATGCTATTCCTACTGACAGTGATAGGGCACTCCCTCGGTACTGACTTGCCAGGTTGGCGTGCGAGGACGTGGCCATCCGGCCTATTTGACGTTCCCAATTATGTAGCACCTCACATATCAATATGACATACTATTATGGAACGCCATCATCAAAGTAAGGAATAAATAAAAATAAACATAGAAATCGTGGAGAAATTAAAACTTTTAAAAATACTTTATATTAGAGAACCAGTGAAAACTGAAATAAATGTTTGAAACATTGGACCGGTCCACTTCTAACCAAATGAAGAACAAATGAAATAACAAAATAGTGGCAAACTACAGTGTTAAAAACTCGAGTGATGCATGATGCTATCACTTCACTGGCCTTTTACCTGAGAATAAAAAGAGCAAGCGTGAGATTTGGAAATCTCAGCAAGTACCCAACAACTGTCGCAACACGGTGAGTAAATGACAAGTAAAGTAAGCAAGTAATTGACACATGTTAATTGCAATGAAACTATGTTACAGGAACCACTGATACCAATTAGAGATAGAGGTATCAGGAGACGTGGAAATAAGGTTAATTGTTATATAGTAAGTTATGATAATGGCACCGACGATCACTTCCCAAATACTTGATTATATGAGAATAGTCAAGCACAATACTATCCTCGACTGTATAACCACAGACGGGTGTAATATCCTGAGTAATGAGACAACAGGAACGGTGGAATTAAAGATAATTGTTATTTAGCAAGTTATGGCAATAGCACCGGTAATCACTTCCCACATACCTAATTATACAAGAATAGTCAGGCACAACACTGTTCTCGACTGTATAACCGCAGACGGGGTATAATATCCTGAGTAACAAAAGTGTACACCCCCGTACGTTACCAGGTGGGTGAAAATCTCCCTTATATGTGGGTAACCTTAGGCCAGATAGCTGTTATATTGTTAACATGTTATATGGTATGAATTTAAGAGAACTAAGAGAAGTTTAAGATAATGTTATGGGAAGTGAAAGGATTTGCTAAGGTTGAAATTTAAGAAATATAATTCCCGATATGAGGGTGATGTAGAATGATAGTATGGTGATAGTGATTTAGGAATTATTCTAAAGAGGTATATGACATAACTCATACAAGAGTTAGCAATCAACTAAGTTTTATTACGTGATGAGCGATTAGTAGTCAGATTAACAAGTATTATATTCATTAGTCTTGACTCACATACGAAATCATACGAGTAATAGATCATGATATCAGGAAAAATAAACATAGCAGCCTTAATGTTAAAAGATTGCTAGTGGTTTAAACCTAAATTTGGCACACGTTCATATGTTAACCCCTATTAATGATTTAAGCATGAATTCTAACACTAATTACAACCATGAATTCTAGAACATTATTAGCTGAATATTCTAATAAACCTAAAAGCATATGAAATAAGATAACCTAGAACGATATGGTATGAATACAATATTAAAAGTCTATAACTAGGCGAGTATTAGTAAAATGATAATAACCAGGCAAGCATCAGTAATATGATAACAGTCAGGCAAGCATTGATGATGTGATAATAACTAGGTAAGGTTTAGTAATATGATAACAGGTAGGTAATTTTAGTCATTTGATATTAGCCAGGTAATTTTAGTGATTTGATAATAGGCAAGTAATTTTAGTGATTTGATAATAGCCAGGTAATTTTAGTGATTTGATAATAGGCAAGTAATTTTAGTGATTTGATAATAGCCAGGTAATTTTAGTGATTTGATATTAGCTAGGTAATTTTAGTGATTTGATAATTGTACTCAATGGTAAAGTGACAAGTAATCTGGCACACGTGGTATGCAAAACGGAAAGGTCACGGCCGCGAGGTACTTACCTTGAGCACGTTCGATGGACACGCTGCACGAGGGATTCGAGGTGCACAACTGCTTGGATGATTCCTCAAAGGCCATGTGTGAACCCGCGAGGAGAAGATGGAGGTGAATAAGGCGAGGGTTAAGATAAAACTAAGGATGGATAGGAAGAGATTGTTCGGCTGAAAGGAATCACGTCTGCTAGATTTCACCATGTGAATCGTTGTTCAGCCGAACGAACCACGTTTGGCTAAACGAACGGCATCCCGCTGCGAGAATCAACAAAAACTCCCGTGCGAATCTATATTCGGCCATGCTCCGGCCAGCCCAGCCATGTGGCCATTGTGCCACGGCCGCATGTTCACCTCCTCCGTTGCCGCCGGCCGCCGCCTGTGCCGCGCCGTCTCCCGCCATGGTAGCCGCCGCCGCCTGCCCGGCCACCTCGCCACCCGGCCGCCATGCGCTCGCCGCTGCTAGCTGCCACCGCCTCTGGTGTTGCCATGCGCCTGCGCTTGCGCCGTCGCCCGCACCTGCCGCTAGCGCCGGTGCCGCCACCGGCCAGACCCTGCGCCTACTGCAACGAGAGAGATGTAGATTGGAAGGGAGAAGAGAGAAAACCTCTTCTTTTTTTCTTGGGAGATGAAGGCTGCGCAAGGTGGGAATATGGCACCCCTTATAACCAACCCTTAAACCCAGACTAGGACTTATTAGGGTTTAGTGGCCCCTTTTAGAAAAAAAATTAGGGCTCTACAAACCCCGTCCGACTCATTGTAGTCCCCTCACCCGAACAACCAACCCCCACGACTCCCTCCCCTTGGCTGCATCTTGTTCCTCCGCACTGCCCTGTTTGCCCCCGCCGCCCTACCCCCAGCATTCGTGGATCCCCCTCTCTATACCTGGCTTTGCAGGCTAGGGTTTGTGACAAGAAGAGATGGAATAGGGCATTGGTATGCCGTTCTGGTCTCTAACCTAGTAGTTTTCATATGTTCTTTGCAAATTATGTGAATACTTAAACTAGAAATTTTTTAAAAAAGGTAGAACGACCTCATGTCCTCGACGGCTCCATGGAATTAAACAGTGATTTGTCCATCTTAGAACAAAGTATGAAATATTTCAATTCCCCATCATCATTTTTTTAGCTTCTTTTGATGACACCAAATTCATTTTGCCTCGCATACTTTGTATAATGCATGAGCACATCCTTCTTACTATTAAAGACCATTTCAACTTTTGGCTCCTCGACAATTGAATCTTCTGATTGGCTGGCTTTCAGGTTCTTAAAAAATGTCGTTGCCAAATTGCTCAACCAGCAATGAGTTGGGACAGGATTGGGAGCGTCAAATGGGCTGGATAGCCAGGTTCTACCACGCCAACCTCGCAAGTCGATACCGAGGGAATACCCTGTCGGTAGGAATAGCATTATTGTATTGGAAAATGCCGTGAGGCAAAAACTTGCTAGCAATAGCTTCATGTAGTACAACTCTGTAGGCAAACATTTTTGTCATGCCAGCCATCTTCAATAGATCCGTCCCGAAAACACAACCAAAACAACAAAGAAAAGATGCTAAATAAGATTCATATACAAAACTGCCACCACATGTTGCGGGTGCTAAACCGCTAATTGAGAGCACATAGATTCATTTCCGGGAATAGACAGAAGGCAGTGATGTATCTGTGTTGTCCCAATGTGGCACTGAGCAAATCTTTCACATTTGCCTTTTACATTTACCCAATTTTCACATTCCATCTCCAGACTTCACCCATTTTTCACATTTTTTAGATGTACCTGTTTTTCACATGGTAAATAGCAGCCATACAAACGAATTGACTAAATCAGATACCATCCTTAGCTTAGATATATCCTGTCACACCAATATATATCTCACAGCAACTTTCACCCATTTCTCACAAACTTTGTATCCAATCTCTCCTCTGTTCTACAAAACATAGCACCACTTTATATCTCCTGAACTTTCTGAATACCTCCTGTGCCGTCTTGCACCAAACAGTCAGGAAAAAGATTCAGAATTTAGGCAGTAATCACCAAACAGTTCACTTATCCATTCCCTCCACATCTCTCTGTGCCCTTCTCCACCTCTCGCTCCCAGCGAGCTTGCACTCCGAGAAGCGCCATGGCCTCCATCCCGTGCACCATCCAGCTCACCACCAAGACGACCTCCTCGTCGTCGTCGAGGAGGAGGTCGCCGCGGGCTGCGCAGGGGGAAGGAGGAGGGCTGAGGACGCCGCTGCTGGGCGGGGGCGCGGGGCGGCGGCTGGGGTGGCTACGGCCGTCGCGGCTAAGCGTGGTGGTGCCGGCGAGCGAGAGCGGGAGGGTGGGGCCGACGTGCTTCTTCAAGTTCGGGAACAAGGACGCCGAGGGCGCCGGCATCTACGGCAGCCAGGGCAGGGACGACTTCGACCGCGACGACGTCGAGCAGGTCAGCCTGGCTTCTTCTTCTTCTTCTCCATGGTTCTGCTCTTGTCCCAGTAGTAGAAAGCGTTTCTTGATTTGCTCCTCAGGGGATGAGCTGATGAGTGTGTGAGCGAAGAATTTTGTTAAACATAACTAGTGCATTGTTTCAGCTGAAATTAATGTTCTCTCCTCGAATCACATTTTGTGCAGCAACCAAATTGATTGGCCCTTATTTGCACTATTTTTCTAGCATCAGAAACAAATGGCATACTGTATATATAGCTGCAGGGCATGCGAGTATGCTAATTCATATATTGGTTGCGATGTGTGACAGACTGACAGTGCGAGATGAGGATTTCTGTCGTCGAATTAACTAAAGATGCCTTTGCCCAATTTTCCATGAGCCATAGCCCGTACATGTTTGTTCACTGAAGATTCCGAATCTAACTTTACACTGATCATTGCTCATCACATCACATCACAATGCGCTGTGAATTTTGTTGACGCGCAGTACTTCAACTACATGGGGATGCTCGCCGTGGAGGGCACCTACGACAAGATGGAGGCGCTCCTGAACCAGAACATCCACCCGGTGGACATCCTGTTGATGCTGGCCGCCTCCGAGGGCGACAAGCCCAAGATCGAGGAGCTGCTCAAGGCCGGTGCAAACTTGGACGTCAAGGACGCCGACGGGAGGACGGCGCTGGACCGGGCCAGCGATGAGATCAAGGAGTTCATCGCCGGCTTCGCGGCGAAGAAGGCCTGATCATAAGCAGATCATGCCTTGTTAGTGATCTGTGTTTATGTTGTTGGGTGGTGGTTGATTGACATTGTTTGGCTGTAAATTTTCGTTTCTGGTGTTGCTGGAGTCAGCTGGGAGATTCGCAAGCTGTTTGCAGAGGTGGCTTCTTCTGTCTCTTACTGTCTTCAGTGTACCACGACCTGCCATTGCTCAATGAGGGCATGCTTTGTGATAGTTGTCGATCTATAAAATCTCAGGTTTTAACAAAGCACATTGTTTCATCATGAAATCTGAAGATTCTTTGAGACAGACAATTTGGCAGTGATCGGTTTGGCTTGAGCTTCTGGCTTTTAGCTTATTTTTCACTATTCATAAATTTCGTCTTTTTCTGAACTTTTGTCTTTTTGTTGAGCTTTTTTACCGGTTCTTTTTTTTCCGTATTCGTTTGTATTATATATATTGGGCTAACATTTTTTTTTATATTTTTAAAATTTTTAAAATTTAATTATGCTAAATAAGCCTCTGCCAGTTACAGTGTTTTTTTCAGCCAGCTACAGTGTTTTCAGCCATAAGCCATGAGTTTTTAAGCCGAACCGATCACCACCAAGAAGTCAGAAGCCAGTTTTGGACAGCTCCCTTTCTCTGAAAACCGGTACGATCAGCTCAGAATTAGAACAAGGTCAAAAACAGGTCCTGTAAAATGCATCATCAATCCATTCTTGAACTGAGGCATTCAGATTTCACATGAAATTGTGGAACCAGTATTTGTAGGTCCATAGTTTCATTGTCAAAGTGCAAGTCTGATTTTCTTTCACATAAAAGTACGCGCATAAGAAATCATTTCGGCTTATTTTCATTACTTGGTATTGAGCTGGTTTATTTTGTACTGTAACTGCTGATAACTATTTTAGTGTAATTAAATTTAAAAAAATAAAAAATAAATTAACCTGTCACGGATAATACAAAAGAATAAAAAAACAAAAAAAACCTAAAAATCAGAAAAAAAATTAAAAAGCTAAAAACTGTAGCCCAAACGGCTGCCTGCGTAGGTGCTCTCTGCAGAACAGGTAAACAGCACAGACAGCAGCAAGCCAGCAACAGTACGTCAGACACTTGATCTCGACAGAAGCTTTACTGCAAAGCCTTCACGCTTTATTTTATTAGCTCACTGCTATGTCCATGTCTCCATGTGTACATGCTCTATGTACTATAGTTTTACAACGGCATTCTCGCCGAAAGATTCAACTGGGGAATCTTTTTCTTGCCTACGCCTGCAAAATGAATGAATATAAACTCTATTAACCCCATTATGAATCCACCCGATCCTTATTTCTTTTCTAGTATTATCAATTTCATTTTGGTATATTTCTGTATGTCTTGTGAATGTCACTAACTACAAAGCATTAGGTAAATGGCAAGTGTACTTCGGCTTAGGATGTGAGCGGAGCGCTTGTCGAAGAGCAGTGTCCATTGTCACACCCTCGCGGAACAACTTGTCACAAAAGAGGCAGATAAATTGAGCCAGGTACTCTTCATCATCAATATCTTTGTTGCGTTCACCGCCTTTCTCCGCATCGCTGTCTTCCCAGTCATTTGTAGGTGTTAAAGTTGATCCGAATTCGTACCGTGTCCATGTAGGACACTTTATCACCTCTTACTAGATGTGGCATAACAGGTGCATGCACAGGTTGTATTAGACGTGGTGTCAATCTGTAGCAACTGACTCTGATTCGATTTCCTCTCCGTGTGGGACGCTTTTCCCTCACGCTATATATATGTACCCCAGTAACCCATAGAAAGAGCAAGCACTCCATTATTGCAAGCGCTTCATTGTAAACTCTCTTTATTATAGTGATTTGCTTTCGAGCGCCCACGATTTTTTCCTGCAAAGATTTTTCACATAAAAATTTATGTCTCTTATCTCTATTTTTTCTATACATTATTTGCAACAGTAGGGCTAACAGGCTCGGGTTCAGACTCATCAGCTTCATCACCCCGATGACAAACTTCCCATTCTCGAGGCTTCCATTTACATCCTGAAAGAACCCTAAATCTAATACCCTAACTAAGTAAGTAATTAGCGGGAATTAATCTTAATTATTGCATTCCATCAAATATTATTACAATTAAGATTAAAAACTGAATTGCATTTCTGGTATTGCATTTACAATAGCAAATCACATTACTTTCATTACAAGCATACTTTACAAAATTAGAAATAAAATTCCGTTGGCGAGCTCTTCGGCATAGGAGCTGTCGTGCGTTTTGTATTCCTCGCCTGCAAAAGAAAGCTCTGTTAGTACTAGACCAAATAGATTTTTATGTAAATAAAAGATTAGACAATTAACAATCCAAGGGAGAATAATTAAATTAAATAAAGTTGCCGTCAGTGCCCTTGGGCTGCTAGGGCCATTGCGAGAACGTCTTAGAGACTCCCCAGACCGTCCCGGGCCGGTCGGCACCTCTCGTCTCGGTGGGCATCATCATTCGGCAATTTTAAGAAAAGCGAGCCCACAATTCTTACCTTAGCCCAAAAATCCACAAGCAGTGCATTTCAGCCCAATCATTTCAGCCCATCATATGCTCTTTTAGCCCACAAAAGCCCACCAGTGAAAGTCATGCATTTCAGCCCACAAGTCCAAGCCCACATCACATTCCAACCAGCCCATCTCAACAGCAACAGTGCACAAAACCCTCTCTGAACCGAAGGTCCTTCGGCACAGGAGCAAAAAGACTCAGAAGAGGATAAGCGCAAGGACGGCCAGCTGCAGCCAGGCAAAACCAGTCCCAATACTTTGCACCGCAAGCCATCGCAAGGATAAGCACAGCCAGAGCACAGGCTGTCCACAACCAAACACACCCAGAGCTTCCCTCATCTCAACAAAGAGCATAGCACCTTTGGCCGGAAGCCAGAAGGTGAAACCAGAGCATCGGCAGCAAAGGGCAGAAGAAGCCGGCGAGGAGAAGGCAGCCATCAGGGAACCGGCAAGGACCAAAGGACAAGGAGCAGGTCAACAGGGACCACCACGAGGCAAAAGAGCCCATATCCGGCAAAAAGCGACAAGCCACATCTTCTTCCCCACAGCGACAACGTGCAAGCATCAGTGGTCCCCATCGACCACAACTTACCCGATCTAGCCCGACAACCGCACAAGTAGGTCCCCATTCCTTCCTTCCGATTCTTTCTTCCTCTTTGGGAGTCCAGCCGCACCAAATCAAATAGGAGTAGAACTCCACTCACCGAGGTCATCCAATGAACCGGCAACCAAACCCACAGCCGAGCACGCCCTAGAGTGAGATGGCCCCAAAGAAGGAGCCTTTCTCAGCCTCTAGTACCGCCACCCGAAACCCTAGGCCCGGCCATTGATCTCAATACCATAGAATAGATGGCGAAAAAAAGAAGGTAATCCATAAATCAAATGCATGTAAAACACTTAGGGAAAGAAAGTTAGCACCGGGGGTGTCCAGTGTGTGACCGCCGTCCTCCGACCCCGCCCGGCAGCCAGCACGGTCGCACACCGGAGAACTCCAAGACCTCCTAAAGCAACCTCAATCCGGCGTAGTCCAACCAGATCCACTGAGGAGGGGGAAGTCGGTGGGAGAAGATCCACCGCAAAACCACCGAGCGGGACTCGATCCATCTGGATCCGAGCTGGAGCCGCGGCGCCATAACCGGGTAGAGAGAGAGGCAGCGAGGAGCCATAAGTAGGAGGCGGGAAGGCACGTGTAGGAGGGTGGAGAGAGAAATAGAGGAGGCGTGAGAGAGTAGGAGGCGTCGGTGGGGAGAAGTAAAGAGGAGGAAGCAGCGAGGCGGCGGCCGAGTGAGGCGGCGTAGAGGCGCGGTGAAGCAGCGCAGAGGCGCGGTGGAGCAACAGGATGGAGAGGGCAGGCGAAGAGGTGTGAGAACGGAGGGGGTTCGGTGAGAACGAGAAGAAGAAGAGGAGGAGGCGGCGATTAAAGAGAGGGGAGGGGAAGCGCCGCTGCTGCCGGCTGTTTTGAGGCCAAGCCCGCGTGCGCGTGCGCAAGGTCGATGGGCCAGTGGGCTGTGTGCGCGTGCAGCCAAAAAGCCAGGCAGGCCAAGTGAAGCTAAATCACAGAGCTACATTTCCTATTTTCCGCAAATATTACCCTTTCTAAAAATAACTGCTTGTTGTGAACCGTTGTAGAATAAATTTTGTCGAGAGCCTCGTAAACCTAGGTGGTGAGATACCCCAATTAGAAATAAGTTAAGAGGGGCGGTTATTTATCTATTATTTACTTCTTTTATAAAATTAGTAATTGTAAGTATTGTAGTTGTAAATTAGCGTTAAAATTGCAGAATCTGAGCGAGCGTCACTCGAGGAAGCAAACTCGGTTTCCATTAGTTCTGATTTACCCTACGTCTCAAGCAAGCTCATTCTTCGACCATGCACGTAGTTATGTTAAAAATATGTGTATTTCCAGAAATATGAAGAACTCTATTTAAATACATGAAAGCTTTTCTTTAAAATATGAACTCAGAAAATGATGATGTAATGATGAGTAAGATGAGAAAAGAAAAGAGGAGAAAAAGAAAGAGAGAAAGCAAGAGAAGAAATATTTAATCGTGGTAATGCTGAGAAGAGCAGCAGGCCCACAAGCAGAGATGTATACAGTGGGTAAAGAGGTTCAAGGAAAGGATGCAGAGAGGCTAGGCGGACCTCTTTACATAGGGCTATAATATAAGGACTTACCTCATTTTCACTCGGATAGGGAACCGTACTTATCGTGCCAACCATTTTCCCGTCTAGAACGGGCAGAACTTAGTATCCCGTTACGTTAACCAGTCCACCACATAGGGTAAGTATTTATGTGTGAGTAAGAGATGGATGAAGCTCAGGACCGATGCGCAAGTCCGGAAGTGAGTAAGTCCCAGACGCTATATGCGTTAGGTGGAGTGTTGGGCCGGGAGCCGGTCCAACCAAACACTATTAGAAGTGGGTGGAGCCCAAGTGAGCGACTTGGTACACCGATGGATAATAGATGGGCTGGTGGATGGAATAACGTAATCGGAAAAAGGTTCTGTACTCTGAACTGGATTCCATACCAAAGGCAGTGCGGAAGAACCTAGTTAAGAAGGTTCAGAGCAGCTTTGGGTACAGTGGTGCAAGCCTGCGTGGTGCTCATAAAATCATGAATTCATGCCAGTTCACTAGAATGTGGACTACGGTGATCACTAGGGATCGTACCTTACTAGGTGAAAAATAGAAATTATTTGAGAATTAAAAATGTAAAACTAGATATTTTTGTAAGATTAATCTCAGAATTTAGAAGTTAGAATCTGGACTAAGGACATGTGAACATATCAGTGCATTCATTGCTATTATGCTTGCTGAGTACCGTGGTACTCACCCTTACTATTAATCTCCTTTGTTAGACCCTAATTCGCTCGAGGAAACTTACGAGCCGGATGAAGGGGAAGCAGGTGGCGCCGAGTCGACCGGAGAGGGGGAAGGAGATTACGAGGAGCCAGGCGAGGTGGACCCCGTATACTTCGGCTGGGACGAGTAGAAGGCCCAGTGGAGTGGGCATAGGAGCTCTGGGGTATTAGTCTTACTTTTGCCAATGATGGTACTTTTGTAATACCAAACTGTAGGCCATGTGGTCATTGCTGTAATAAAATCTACAGTATCTATGTTATTGTTCCAATGCACAACTCTGGTAAAGGTTTACCATTTGCCAGAGTAGTATTCTACTGATCAGACAAATAGTAACCCGTTTGTCCCATGCGGTTATCCGGAGGATAATAATGCGTGGGGCGCCACACATCCATCCCATGGTATGCTATTGCCTGGGAATCCGGAGGCTCAATGGACGATGAGATGACTGCCTTGGCACCAGAATCCATGGATGCCTTGACAAGGCCATGAGCAAGGCCATACTTGCCACTGCATACGATAATCCTCTCCCTCCATGCTCCAACCTGGGCCAACATGTATTTAAGGAATGAAGAATTCATGACTCAAGAATGCCCTAAACTCTAGATATGCATTGCAACAAGCACAGTAAAGACAAAAGACAGTATGATGTGACAACTAATGGAAAGACTTCATCTTGACTGCTGTCAATTCCGCGCCAATTTTTAGCTAACCACCCCAACTTGGTACCTATTGGCCATGTTTTCAACAAGTTCTTTAGCCAAATCGATGTCGCTGTTTTTCCATGCCATAGATTTGGCTATACTCCGTCCCTTTCATTGTATGATACATGTGAACCCTGCCTATTTGCCATAGCATTGGCAGCCATCCACTACTACAGAAAGCCTAATAGTAGACGGCCAATCACAGACGATTTGACAAAACCGTCTGTGACTAACACTAACACAAACGGTTTTAATTAGGACACCATTTGTGTTGGCGGCGTCGGAGAAAACGAGTATCACAGACGGTTCTTAACTATGAACCGTCTGTTATAATTTAGTATCGCAGACGGTCTGTATTAAAAACCGTCTGTGATGATCCCATATTATCGCAGACGGTTTTTAATTAAAACCGTCAGTGATACTTATCACGACGGTTTTTAATTAAAAACCGTTTGCGATAATTCACGACGGTTTTTATTAAGAACCGCTGCGTGATAATGGTAGGCGCTCGCATCGCATCTGTCTTCATTTCGATCCTAGACGGTTTTTAAACATAAACCGTCTATGATACTCCTTTTTTCCACCACAAACACCATAGATGGCCTCCAAATTAAAAGTCCGACAAACAGAGATTCCTAGATTTTAATTCAAGACAGATTTAATTCATTACAAAAGTTCGACAAACAGAGATTCCCAGATTTTAATTAAAGGCAAATTTAATTTATTACAAATCTAAGAGAAAAAGAGATTCCCAGATTTTAATCTTCTGGGCTTCATATGCTTCTTCTTCAACTTCTGGAGTTGGAGGATCAGCCGCTGAGTTCTCGAATGTCGTGAAGATTATCCTTGCCCTCTCCGCTTCCTCCTCTAGCCTGGGCAAATCATTAGCATGGCCCATAATCTCAAAGAGGATGGCATGATAAACCTCAACAGAATCGGCCGAGTCTGCTTGATCGGAAAGGTTATCTAGCACACTCTGCGCTTCCGCAAGAGCTTCCTCCGCTTTGTGGACATTGTAGAGAAGAACAAGGCTAAGGGCAGTTTCCTTTTCGTGAGCATCAACGAGACACCTCCGTCGACGGCGGATGATGAGGTCCAGTTGACGGACGATATTGGAAGCGAGTCGAGGAAGGAGAGCAGGGCGTGAGCGGAGGAGATGCTCAAGACATAAATTGTTGGCCGCCTGTGTAAGGTTGCGGCCGAACAACCCATGATGGATAGATGAGAGGAAGGAGATGAACAAAATTTTAGATGTCATTGTTGAGAAATGTGGTGATGATCGAAGAAGATGAGGGAGAGGACAATACGTTTAGATCGAAGAAATGGAATAGTGCGTGCAAATATAAGCATTATCACAAGCGGTTCGTATACCCAAACATTAATGATATAGGCGCTTAGTATAACGATCAACAGACGTTAATGGAAACACGCGCGAAACACGGCGTTACGCAATGGATCGAAATTTTGAAGCTTATGGCGACGGTTTTTATGAAAACCGTCGTGATAAATGTTATCACGAGCGGTTTTGAGTTAAAACCGTCTGTGATGTCCCTTTGTCTGTCATATTCTAGATCGAGGTTAATATATAAGTACACATTGCTTCTAATAACTTAACTACGAACTTCGAGACAAGAGATCACAAATTAAAGGCAAATTTATTAATTTCAATTAGAGGCAAATTTATTACAAAAGTCGCATTGTAAAGAGTTTCCCAGTTGTATTCTTTTGGGCTTCGTAAGCTTCCTCTTCAACTTGGGGACTTGGAGGATCACCGCTAAATTCTCGAACGCGTTAAGATTGCCCTTGTCCTCGGCACTTCCTCGTGCAGCTTGGGCAAATGATCAGCAGACATCCATAATGTCGTAGATGATAGCATGAAAAGATTCCTCGAATCTGCCGTTTACGCTTGATCGGCAAGGCTATCCATCGATCTCGCAATGCGTGTAGAGCTTCTTCCGCATTGCGCACATTGTGGAGAAGAACCGGGGTGAGGGCTATTTCCTTTCTTGAGCGGCGGCGAGACGCCTCCGTCGGCGGCGGAGGATCGAGTCAAGCGACGGATGCAAGAAAGTCGGGAAGGAGAGCGGGCGGTGCGGAGAAGTCGCTCGGATGCAAATTGTTGGCCGCTCGTAAGGTTCCGGCCGAACAATTCGTGATGAACAGATGAGAGGAAGGAGATGATCACAAGAACAGTAGTAGAAGCCATGTTGTATTGTACATACGTAGAAGAGATCTGGATTAGGCGCGCATATTTAACCTTTAGCATAGACGGTTCGTATACCCAAACATTAATGATATAGACGCTTCGTATACCCAAACGTTAACTAGACGATCGAAACACGAAGCGTTCTGGCATCGAAACACGCGCGAAGCGTTCTGGTATGAAGCTTATGACAGACGGTTTATACGGGTAACCGTCTATGATATTGTCACAGTCGGTTGTTAACACGAACTGTCTGTGATAATGGAGATATCACAGACGGTTCGTATTAAGAACCATCTGTGAAGTTTCACGAGCGGTTCTTAATTCAAACCGCTCGTGATAATCACGAGTCACCAATAATTGTTGACCAATAATTGGTGTATACCGTGATTTCGATCTCGGCCGTCCATTCTCTCCACATGGAATGGCAGCGGCGATTCCTCCCACTACTCACCCTTATTAATAACCCCATCTACCTTTCCAGCGGTACTAGTCACGCGTGAGTTCATCCACTATCTAGCTTCCTTCATGCATCTCCCCTCCGCTATGAGCTAGCGCCTCCGTCGCGGCACGACGGGTGGCTGGACAACACACTCTTACCGTAAGTGTCGTAAGTGTGTCTTTGTTCAGACACACCATCGTGCCATGAAGGGTTCGTTAGCTGTAATAGATTTGAATGTGTTGTTGTGCTTGCCTCTGTATTTGATTGTTTTCAGAGGGTATGGGTAACATTATTTTATTTGCTTGCTTGCCTCTGTATTTGCATGTTCCTCGACGATGCCGACTACTGCCGAGATGTGATGTCCACTCCAACAATCCTTCTTTTTCCTGCAAAATTCAAGGTAATTTTATTACAAAAGTTCAAAAAAGACATTCCCAGATTCTTGGTGAGCGTGAGCATGGCGAAACTTCTTGGTGAGCGACTATCCATCGCCTCTTTCCACTCCTTTTCTTCATCTCTCGTCTACGGATCACGTGCGCGAGTGATGATTGATAGTAGATGAATCGTCGCTCTTGGCGTCGTGATACGAGACCGAGATGTAGAAAAGGAGTGGAAAGCAGATGGATAGTCGCTCACCAAGAAGTCGACTATGTCACCTGCTCAAAGAAGAATCTGAAATGTCTTTCTTTGCACTATTGTAATAAAATTGCTTTAATTTTGTCGAAAAAGATGAATTGTTCGTCGGGCATGATCGCCAACTCGAAGCATATATAGCATAGCATTCGAGGCACATTTGAGGCTGCGGTTGTGTCTTGAGGAATGCCAAGAGCGACCTTCGATGTGGCATCCAAGACCAGCTCTTGGCATTCCTCGACACAAAGAGCGACCCTGGATGTGCCTCGAATGCTATGCTATATGCTTCGAGTTGGCGTCATGCGCTGATTTAAACGATTCATCGTAACTATCACGAGCGGTTTGTAGTGTAAACTGCGTGAAGAACTATCACGCACGGTTCTATACACGCAAATGCGTGATACGCATAAATCACGAGCGGTTGATATTTCAACCGTGCGGGATATTATACATCACAAGCGGTTAATATTAATAACCGCCGGTGATACTTCGCGACGGGTATTAATGCGGACCGTCTGTGATATATAATTTTCATGCACCGTTTTTAGTTGGAACCGTGCAGGATATTCTGCGTAGTATTAATTACTTGGTGTACTTGCTTGAAGGATGTCGACACCGATCTGTCTTCATTGCGCTGCATCGGTGGAGCAAGGCGTAGGCTTTAGGGAGTTGGGGTGAAAAATATCACCGTCTTCTTATTGATCGATCGAGGTTAGCATACTCAATTACTTAACATTCTTAGTGATCTGATCGAGATTAGTATTCAATTACTTAACATTCTTAGTGATCCGATCGGAGGTTAGTAGTAGAGGTAATAATCATTTTTGACACCCATTTGTCACTTGTGTTGCGTAGATGGACCAAGTGGATGTATATTGAGAACCGTGTGAGTGAAGAGTACATTCTTGGCGTGTCCGCCTTTAGAAGGGCGGCGAGTGGATATGTTGAAGAAGGGGATGAAATATATGTATTGCCCATGTATTGATTGTGATAATCTCAAGATGTTTAGCAACTCAGCGCAGATTGAAGCTCACTTGATTGAAGGGGTTTGAGAAAAGGTACAAATGTTGGACGATCACGGTGAAGAGAATAGTACACAAGAAGATAGTTATGACATAGCCGAGGAGACAACGATATGCCGGTTGTGGACTGTTCTTTCGATCATGAGGATAGGTCGCGGGATGACAATGCGGATCGGATGTTACGTGATGCGAGAAGGAACTATAGTGAGAGAGAGTTTGGTAAATTCGAGGGCTTGATGGAGGACTCAGAAACCTTTGTTCTCGGGCTGCAAGCCGCAATACACGAGGTTGTCATCGGTTCTAGAATTGCTAAAATTGAAGGCAAGCAATGGTTGGTCCGACAAGAGTTTCACGGCATTATTAGGTCTCTAGTGGACATGCTTCCAACGGAAATGTGTTGCCGAGAACCACCTACCAAGCCAAGAAGATTCTTTGTCCATTAGGAATGGAAGTAGAAAGAATACATGCATGTCGGAATGATTGTATCTGTATCGTAAAGAGTATGCTAGCTTACATGTTTGTCCGGTGTGCAAAACATCCCGATACAAGCGTAAAATGACTCGATGATGGGAAGGGCATCGAGGTGAAGCAAGGACCTCCTACTAAGGTGATGTGGTATCTTCTGTAATCCCCGTTTAAAGCGTTTATTTGCAAACCGCAAGGATGCAAGATTGATGCGTTAGCACTTGTGAGCGGCGTAAGAAAGACGGAATGATAAGACATGTTGCTGATTACGCGGTGGAGGAACATCGATAGGATGTTTGTAGATTTCGTGTGGAACCGAGAAATATAAGGTTTGGGTTGAGTACGGATGGAATGAATCCTTTTGGTAACATGAGCGTGACATAGCACTGGCCCGTGACTCGTGCATGTACAACCTTCCTCCTTGGCTGTGTATGAAGCGAAAATATATTTTGATGTCGATTACTTATCCAAGGGCGAAGCAACTGCAGCAACGATATTGATGTGTTCCTAGCCCCATTGGTGGAAGATCTTGCAATACTATGGAATGAAGGGGTACATGTATGGGATGCGGACAAGCGAGAGAACTTCACTCTACGGGCCATGTTGTTCTCGCACCATTAATGATTTTCCTGCCCTTGGTAACTGTCGGGTTGAGTATAAAAGGAGCCAAAGCGTGTCATGCATTTGCTTAGATTATACCGAGAGTGTGTGGTTGAACAACTCGCGAAAAAGCGTGTACATGCGTCACCGTAGGTTCCTTCCAAAGTATCACCCATACCGCAAGATGAAGAAACAATTTGACGGAAAAAAGAGGATGACTCAGTACCAAGACCTTTTAGCGGTAAAGAGGTGTATGATATGGTCAAGGATAAAAATGTTGTGTTTGGAAAGGGACGTAAATTGAGGAAGAACATGTGGAAAAAGAGGTCAATATTTTGGGACTTACCTTATTGGGAGCACTTAGAAGTTCGCAATTGCATCGATGTCATGCGTAGAAGAATGTATGTGACAGATTTGATTGGTCTCTTCTTGACATTCTGACAAAACAAAGGATGGTGTTAACGCAAGGCGTGACTTGGTCGCTATGAACATCGGGACCGAGTTAGCACCGATAGAGACCGATAAAGGCGGACCTACCTTCCCCGACATGTTACACTCTGTCTAAGTCCGAGAGAACTGAATTGTGCGGTCCTTAAATGGTGTGAAAGTTCCATCCGGTCACTCGACAAGCATGAAGAAACTTGTTTCCATGGAACATTTGAAATTGATTGGCATGAAGTCTCACGATCATGTGCTAATGACTCAAATGCTACTGTTGCAATTAGAAGTATTTTGCGAACAAGGTTCGAGTGACAATCATAAGGCTATGCTATTTCTTCAACGCAATTGCTCAAAGGTCATTGATCGGATGGACTAGATGCTCTGCAAACCGAGGTGGTGACAAATCTATGTCATCTAGAGATGTATTTCCCTCTATCATTTTTTGATATCATGGTCCATCTCATTGTCCACCTTGTGAAAGAGATAAAAATATGTGGCCCCGTATTTCTACGTCATATGTACCCTTTCGAGAGGTACATGGGAATTCTGAAGTCCTATATACGCAATCGATCTCGACCGGAGGGTAGCATCATCGAAGGTTATACAACAGAAGAGGTCATTGAATTCTGCATCGGCTACATGGCTCAGGTAGAGCCGATAGGTGTACCTCTATCTCATCACGAGGAGGCTAGAGGGTATCGGGACTATTGGGAGGAAAGCAATAACTCGGATCAACATACGTATGCTCAAGCCCATTTCATGGTTTTACAACACATGACTGAAGTGACCCCATATATTGAAGAGCACAAGGACATGCTACGTCGGAGAATGCGAGCGGTCGAAGTTTGGATCACGAGACAACACAACCGTCGAGTTCAACGAATGGTTCAAGGCGCAATTGACTAGGAGGTCGTCAAGTGAAACACTACAATGGTTGGCAAAGGGCCAAAATTTACAATTGTGACATGGCAAGCATACGACATTAATGGCTACACATTTTATACAACGAGATCAAGATAGAAAGAGCACAAACGAGAACTCGGTGTCCGCATAGATGCCTATGATGCGCACGGCGATCACTGGCCCAAGCTCGTACTACGGGCTTGTAGAGGAGATTTGGGAGCTTGACTACATAATTTTCAAAATTCCTCTATTTCGGTGCCGTTGGGTCCAACTTCCACGGGGTGTAAAAGTTGACAAGTACGGCGTCACTACCCTAGACCTCGAATGTGTAGGATACAAAGACGAACCATTCGTACTCGCGAGGCAAGTTGTTCAAGTATTTTATGTAACCGACCTGGCAAATAAGAAGCGCCATGTAGTTCTTCAGGGAAAAAGAAGGATTGTCGGGGTTGAGAACGTTGTGGATGAGGAAGAGTACAATCAATTTGATGATTTGCCTCCATTCGGACACGGCATAAGGCTCGACGAAGAACAAGGCGATGAAGCAAGCTATATGCGTGTCGATCATCGTGAAGGGCTTTATTTAAAATGATATAGCCAAAGTGTAATAAATGATATTGGTTATGCTTGTGTTTTTCATAAATATATCTATGTTATATAGCCAAAGTGATATTGGTTATTCCATTGTAATTGTAAAATGACTAAGGAACTAAGAAATAGTTATATTTATGGTTATGCTTGAGTTTTTCATAAATGTATCTATGTTCCATATTGTAATTGTAAAATGACATAGGAACCTAGCTAGCTGCGGGTATTTATAGTGAACTATCACGAGCGGTTTATCAAAAGCAAATGCGTGATAATATATCACTGACGGTTCTATAAATATAACCGTCTGTGATAATGTCATATCACAGACGGTTATATTGATAGAACCGTCTGTGATAGCTCATCTTTAAATACCCGCAGCTAGGTCTGCGGAGTCCGCTCTGGCGCAGTCTCTTGTCTCCACCCTGCAGCGCCCCTACTAGCTAGGTTTTGCTCCTCCCATCGCCGCTCCTCCCGACGCCGCCGTTCCTCCCGCGCCGCTCCTCCCGACGCCGCGGTCCCTCCCGCGCCGCCGGTCCCTCCGTCGCCGGTCCCTCCCGACGCCGGTCCCTCCCGACGCCCGGTCCCTCCGTCGCCGCTCCCTCCCGACGCCGCCGGTCCCTCCCGCGCCGCCCTCCCGACGCCGCCCCTCCCGTCGCCGCTCCCTCCCGCGCCGCCGTTCTTTCCGACGCCGCCGTTCCTCTCCGCCGCTCCCTCCCAACGCCGCGGTCCTCCCGCGCCGCTTTATATGCTTCACATGTTATATGCTTCACATGTTATATGCTTCACATGTTATATGCTTCACATGAATTTTATGTTATATGCTTCACATGTTAGCTTTATGTTATATGCTTCACATGTTATATGCTTCACATGTATTTTATGTTATATGCTTCACATGTTATATGCTTCACATGTATTTTATGTAGCATATAATATATGCTTTATGATTGTTTAGCTCACTGTAGGCACTTCATAGAACCTTGTAACAATAATATATGCTGCACTTGTTAGCTGCAAGGTCTATTTAGAAGGCCCATAGCTCACTGCAATTAGTTAATCGTTAGAACTTTGTCAAAGGGCATAAAGCAAGTGACACACTCCAGTCTATCTTGTTCAATGAACTTGATGCACTGGTTTGTGTCACTTGATTCATAGAACTTTGACAAGCTGGGTCCATAGCTCACTTCAGTTAGTTTTTCTTAGAAGAGAGATGGCGTCCGCGCGAGCTTCGTCGTCGTCATCCGGGTCTCACGCTCCCAAGATGCGCGAATCTAAGCGTGGCGAGGAGTATCGAAAAGGCGAGAGGGCGAATGACCATCACGGTGGTCTCTCGAATGGGGTCCCTCTGGACCCGACGAAAGCAGCGTCATCATTTCGGACTACCCGCGGAATAATTGGAAGGCAACGGGTCCCCATCACCATAGCAAGCTAGAAAGATTTGACAAAGGATCACAAAAATCAGCTATGGGAGGAACTTACAAATTCATTCGAGATCCCAGCGAAGCACATGGACTCGTGCAGCGGCGCTCCTCGCGATGGGAAAAGCATGGAAGAATTTTAAGAGCACTCTTGTGACGGAGTACGTGGCCGAGGATGTCACGCCCTTCATGAAGTATGCTTTCGTGTCGCCGGAAACATAGGAGACTTTTGTGCAGATGAAGACGATGACCGAATTTGTACAACAAAGTGCGGCGCACAGGATCTCGATCACAAAACACGCACCCTCATAGACTCGGCATTTGCTGAGTGCGCGGGTAAAATCCATAATGGAGGATGCGAGGATGAGGTCGCAATCCGATCGGAGGCCTCTCGCCATTTGCCGGATCGCAAAGCGGCCTTCAGCCCGTTAAGAGCGAGGTTATCAACCACATCTTGGTGTCTCTTTCAAAACCCCACGGATGAGGAAGTGTCCCAACGCATGGTAAAATATGTTAAACAACATAGTTGTTAACACCTCTTGAAATTCATGGGTTCAAAAATAACATGATTAATTGCCTCTTGCAGCAATCATTGACTACCGAATCTTCTCGTGGCTCCTTTGAAGATTATAGGAGATAGATTTACTATCACGGCCTTGGGAAACAAGGAGCACCAGTCGCACACGAGGCATGGGGTTTATGTACCTTGGAGGCACGGATTTCAGTTACTCAGACACATATAGGAGTAGGAAGAGATCCAAGGCATACCACGGCGAACAAATAAAGCAGAGCTTGTGCTCAACGAGGAACAACTATCTGCCTCACTTCAAGAGCGGTGCCTCGCCGAGGAGAGATAGATTCGTTGCGGGAAGAAGCGAGACAAGTCCGCAACCAATCGCAACCCACTCCTAGTACTGCGGTACCGGTCCCCTCAACGTTGCGATGGCTGCGCGTCCACACAATTTCGAACATAGCGATGACCACTTACGTATTGATGACATTCGGGTAATGTACCTCTTTAGAATGGTACATAGATCTCTTTGGTGGGCGCCTTAACTCATCTCTTGTATCGTTATGTAGGAGCCCATCCCTTGCGACCTCAGTCGGGCTTGTTGGCTCTATTCCGTTGATTTGGGCGCGGCATGGTGTATCCATTGCTGCCGGGGACATCGGTGCACGGTGTACAAGTAGACACCGGTTTCATAAAGGTCAGTGGACATGATTAATGATATTCTTAAGTCCGTCCCTCTTGAGAAGCCCCCAAACGAAGAGATTAAGACATTAGGGATGCCATCCACACATTCATTGATGGCCCAAGAGGACATCGTCCTCGACATGTCCGTGCCACAATCTTCACATCCAAAGGCCCAAGAGGGCGTCGCCTGGACTGCACATCGGCTCGGTGGCTCCACCTCCACCTCCAAATCCGATAAAATCATTGCATCGGCTCCCGCCGAGACGCCACCGAGAACATATCATAGCGAGGCTCCAAGGCCTCCAAGGCTCATGCGAAGAAAATTAAGCGGGTCCGTGCCATGGAAGTTTATTCTAGGAGTGTCGTTGATGCCCGATTCACAATTACGCCCGACTTGGTATGATTTGCAATACATTGCATGCACGGTACATGGAGAAGTCAACATGAAGCCAAACCGCAGAGTGCATTCAACGTGAAATATAACGAGACGCATTTCCTCCATGACTTGGGCTACATCGTCGTGACATTCGAAGATTTATTCTTACTATTCTATCTCGGCGAACTCGGCGCCTCACTTCTACGATCTTTGGACATCGTAAGTGTCTTGTACAATGAAGTTCTACATTCACGTTATCTGGATAAATGTCATTACTCTTTCTTTATGTATAGATATATGATCCAACAAGCCGGAAATTGCGACGACCGGTGGGTTTCCTCGACCCTCACTTGGTCTCTGAGCAATCTATCAACGCAGATGCATCCTTCGTGGAAGGTTACATAACGAGGGGATTGATTGCTCACACCGACAAGGAGTATGTCATGGTACCCTTCAACCAAGGGTAAGTGCTTCACTAGTTGCCACACATATGTTTCATTTGTACTTTACATGCAGCATGAACTTAGGATTAATCACTATGGCGACACATATGACTAGGAATCACTGGATTTTGATTGTGATTGTACCAAAGTGGAGCAAGGTAATATACCTTGATTCCTCCTTAGGAGCAACCATGACTTGATCGTGTGCAAGAAGTACTTAACGAGTAAACTCATTTCCTCCATACATAACTCTATTGTAATATTTCTTTTGTTTGCCACGGCGAGGCTAAGTTTTTGAATCACGTGAGGCGTTTGCGAATATGTTGCCCAAGGAGGAACACACGACAAATCGGTGACACGCTATGACACAACACGCGATTTCGGTACCGCTACAACACAACAATCCTATATCATACTTTGTAATAATGCCTCTAGAATTGACAATACCGATGTATGTAATTCTATTTTTGCGATGCCACCCGGAGCTACTGTGGCAGCGTATGTGGATTCTCGTTTGCCGCCATATGATGGAAATCATGGGTACTAAGATCAATGATCGAGGTTTGTCGAGTCCTTCCAATAATTATTATTTTCGATTATATTACACACACATGCTAATTAATGACTTAACATTGCTCCTAGCGGCGGTGGTGAACTTCGACGGAAGTGCATATGATCTTGACAATCTCATCGATATTCGTGCAATCATCTCCCAATTCTTGCTAGCGAGAGGTCATAAATAAGAGGAGAGTTCCACCGGCGATGGTGATAATTAGATGTTGAAACATTGGATTCAACTGTACAAATCAAACAATTCCTTCAATTGAATTCATTTGTCAGATTTTGTGTAACAATTTTCATTCTATATATGTGATATTGTGATATTGTTACATTCATCTGTGTATCGAATTTTGTTGTAATTTACTATGAGTTGCAATTAACTTAAATCTGTCATTTATCTGTAATCTGCTTGCTTTCAGAGGGCATGGCTAGCTGTGACACCCCATTTTTAATTTGCTTAATTGCCTTGTTTTATTGGTTATTGGAAAGTTAATCTCAAAATTTCAAAATTTAAATTAAAATATCTTAGCCCAAAAATCCCTTTTGGCCCTACCTAAATTCCCTATTTTTTCCTCTCTTCCCGGATGGGCCAGTTGTTTTTTCCCTTCTTTTCTCCCAGCCGGCCTGCCCTCTCTAGGGCCCGTTCCCTTTTCTCTCCTGGGCTTCGCCCGGCCCAGTGAAGCGCTCCCCCTCTTCTTCTTCTTCCCGAGCGCCCGCGCTCCGCCTCTCTCTCCGCTCTGCGCGCGCCCTCGCCGGACCAGCGGCGCTGCCCACCTCCGGTTCCCGCGCGCGCGTCCGTGGCGGTCTCCCGCGCTTCCGGCGTCTGGTCGGCCTAGGCCCCGGCCTCCCGCCGTAGACACTCCACGCGCCGACTCCGCTCGCCGCGGGACAACCAATGGAGCGCCCCGACTCGTAGTCCTCGCCACGCGTCGCGCTCGCCAACCTCGGCATGCCCGTCGTCGTTGCATTGGTGGGCGGCGAGGCTCGGCGTCCTTCCCCGTCGCTCCAACACCGCGCCCATGCCGCCGCCATTAGCCGCCGTAGCCGCGCCGCCACACCGCCGTACCCGAGCCGTAGCCGCCGGACCAAGTTGGCCATGCCGCGCCCCTCCTCCTCCTCTGTGCGACCGTAGGAGCGCGGTACCCCCGCCATGCCGTCCGTGCGCCATAGCATGCCTAGCCCCGTCATGCCTCTCCTCGCGCGGACGCTACAGAGGCGGGAGCTCGTCGCCATGCCCCTCTGTCCTAGCTACGCTTTCGCGCTATAAAACCCCCCAAGTGGCTAGTGGTTTTTCCCCCTCCACCCCGTTATTCGCCACGAAAATCACCGCCGCCGCCGTTTTGGGCCGCCGCCGCCGCTCACCCGAAGACCCCGCCGCATTACTCTCCTCCCGACTCCTTTTGTCCTCGGAGTCTTTTCCCCATTTAATCGACCTCTCTCCCCTCTGCGGCTCGCGGCACCGTCTTCCCATCTCGGCCACCCTTCGCGCGCGCCGGTTCGAGGACCCCGGCCGATTCCTTGTAGCCGGAGCTTCCTCGCCACCCCGCGAAGCCGACTTAGCCACCCGTTCGGAGCTTCGTCGACTCATCTCCCCCGGCGCCGATCGTCCACCTCCGCCGTCCGAGCTCGCCGTCGACAGCCTTCTCCAAGCCATCTCGGGCCTTCCCCTCCACTCGGGTGAGTTGCGTACCACCCCTAGTACCTTTCCCCTCGTTTAATTGAACCCCGTGGCGAACTTCGCCGCCACGGCCAACCTCGCTCCGCGCTCGCGCTCGCGCGGGCCGCCACCTCGGGCGATTAGCCCCTCCCCGGTCCACCTCGGGCCGATTAGCCCCACCATCGGGTGCGCGTGAGCCCCCCCGCGTTTAACCGTTAACCGCGGTGATTAGGGAGGTAATCGCCTCGCTGACAGTGGGCCTAAGCACATTTAAAACCCCTAGTTAGGCTGACACGTGGGCCCTCGATTAAATTAAAACTGTTAAACCCCCGGGAAATGGCTTGAGACACTGACAGGTGGGCCCTTGCATAGTGCCTAGGCCCACATGTCAGTCTCTGTCCCGTTTTCAGAAGTAAGAAAATTAATTAAACCGTGGACCCCACCTGTCATACTCTCAGTGTTTCCCAATTAAAAATTATTCTGAAATTAAAATTAAAAACCCGCGGGACCCACATGCCAGAGAGTGAACTCTCTCTCTCCCTTTTCATTTTTGGGATTTTCCCGGGAATGAAAATTCAATTGACTCGTTCTCTCTCATCGTAACTCCGATTTGGGCGAAACTTGTTTCTAAATTTTTCTAAATTCAAGCTCTTTCTGTTGGTTCTGGTTTGGTTTATTTTTGAGCTCATTTGCTTATTATTTTATGCTTATTTGTGCTTTATGTCATTTCTGCTTTGTCGGTCTGCGTTGTTCGAGTAGAATTTGAAGTGCGCGAGAGCAGCAGGGTGACTTACCTCAAGACCAGCAAGACCCTCTACCTTTAGACCCAGGTAGTCAATATTCTTGATCATTCTGCTCCTATGTTTTCTTGCAAATTATCTTGGTTTAAAAATAGTCAAACTGCATGCGTTATTTCATATATAAAATATGTGAGCTATAAGGTAGTTACCTCCCACTTGAAGATCTAAAAATGTATGTAGCTATACCCTCCTTGAATTTTGATAGATCATGTACCTTGTCGCCGTAGGTATTACTGTTACTATCCTAAATAGGTATATGTCTAAATTAAATGCCATGCGCGTTCTGTCCAGTCTAGGGCATTACCTGCCCTAATCATAGCTTTCAAAATCTTGAACACTAGTTTGGGCTAGTCACGGGAGGTACGTGGCTGGATATTTTGTGGCAACTTATTTTAGACTTCTCGAAACCCTCAAAACTTGCTATACTTGTTTGGGCGGACGGTAAGAGTGGTGGGTGTGGAAGTAGCACATTGGCTTGTGGTTTGAACCGCTTAGAACACATTAAGGACTTAATCCTGTGATGGCATCTCCGTGTATAACAGTACGACCACAAGTCTGCAAATTGCAACTTAGCTAAGTAATTCTATCGAACCCCCGAAACTCATCTCATCGGTAGTGGAGAGGAGTGTTGTAAGGGCAAAGGAGGGCCTAAAGGGACACCGAGAGGAGGGTGACGTCTCCAGCCGTGCTAGCGTTATGGAGAGTGGAGTCCGAAGGCGCTAGTGTCCGTGGAGACATCCTGTGCAAAGTATGGAACCCACCGCCAGTGGGAGCAGCCCATAAGGTGGGATGACGAAAGGGGCTAGGTAGTTCGAAAGGCTATTGTGGTGACCCACTTAACCACACGTCTACGGAATCGTGTGGGGCAACGAGCTGGTCATCTCTTGTGGGTAAAGTGTACGATCTCTGTAGAGAATAAACTATTCGAATAGCCGTGCCCACGGTCAGGGGCGGACATGGAAACTTCCTTGAGTTAGTTCTATTTCTAAAACTCTTGTGGGCGGGTAAGAAAAACAATTTGGAGGGAAGTACTCCAACCTTTGAATTTTTCCTGGAGGGAAGTACTCCGATGGTGATGTGGACTAGTAAATCCAAAATTGTTAGCATCGGTGGATGTAGCCAATACCACTAAATACATATTACATCATTCAACTCTTTAAAATACGTTTTGTTAAAATGCGAGTCCTAGGGTTTTGTACTTATATTAATTACAAGCTGTTGCTCTGCGTAAATAAAAGAACCCAAACTATCCTTGTTCAAGCCTTGCATATAATTACATGCATTCTGTGAATGTTGGCTCATGACCACGGTTGTGTGTGCTCACCTCGCTCTCCTCCCTTTTCCCCCGAGTTTGCAAATCAAGACCAATATGAGTACTACCGAGGATCCGGAGGCGAAGGAAATGAAGATGGGGTAGTTAGGCTAGAATCTAATTCTCTCCTTACAGTCTGGCGACCAATCTAATTGAAAGGTGTCCTTAATGTTAACCAGTCTCTGGATGATATTGAGCACACCTAGGTTATCCGATCCTTGCTGTGGGAGATGAGCCTCCCTTTGCTTCCGTCAATAATGCAATGGTACACTCTTGTGGCACAAGGCCCCTTTTGTAATACTTGTCCTTATATGGGACTCGTGTACTTGGTATTGTAATAATAATATGACTGTATCGTGTATGAAATGAATCAAGCATTGTATCTGTGAGCACTACCTGCGATCCAGAGGAATAGTGCGATGAAATCACGGGATTAGGTTGGTTCAAACCCGGGTCCGCAGGGTATGGTATCGAGCATACGATGTACAAACCTAGTTAAGATGGTCGTGCCTTAAGGATGGTGTCTAATTTCGAAAACTAATAAAAACTTTGATAAAATATAGTTCACTACTTCTTACTCTTACTTCTCCTAGATTTTACTCTTCCTTTACATGGTCTGACCTTTTGTTTTCTCTAAAAATGTAGATGGCGGATCCTCCTCGGCCGCTCCACAGACTACCTTACGCGCGAGACCGAGGCCGACCACGTCGAGTTACGCCGCTGTTCTTCTGCTGATTCCTCAAGTACGACCAGCACCCCATTTTCGGGGCGACGGATCGGACTGAGACCAGGAGGCCTGGATCATGGAGGGGTTTGTCTACGCCCGACCAGGAGGAGTTGAGCCTGTCGTCGTCACCATCGGCCACCCCAGGGGCCATCGCGCGACGCCAGTGCGGGGCTTTGCTCGCCTTTGTCGGCCAGTGATGCAGCTACACGGCCCGAGCTCGTGCCGTCCCCTTCGCTACTTTCCGACCTTCTCGGCGGCGGACCTCTCCCGAGGAGTTGGGCGCGCCGGTGACGCGACCCGGTGACTCACGGTAAGTTGACCCAGCGATGGTCAGCACCTCTGCCGGAGCCTGCAGAGGTCGGACGGTGAGGACACTCTCGACGACCCGGCTACGAGCACGCGACGTGCCGCCTCGATTGGCGGGCGAGACACCGCCTAGCTTTGTCGGCGAGCGGGTCGCTGCAGAGATTGAGCTCGCGCGTCTTCGGGCTCAGGCCGACTACACACCAGCTTCTCCGACCTACACGCCAGCTTCCCCGACTTACACGCCGGCCTCACCGGAGAGGGTTCCAGCCCCACTGCCTCCCGCAGTGGTAGCAGCAGTTGCAGCACCACTTCCAGCGCTACCTTCGGCAGCAGTTTCGTCAGCACCAGCACTTCCAGTGCCTACACCTGCACGGGCTCCCACTAGCCTTACTCTGCCTCTGCCCGCCCCTACTGTCAGAGGTGCAGCACCGGCATGCCGGTGTGGACTTCGTACTAGGCTCACCGCCGTAGGCGTGCGCCTCCTCCGGCTTCACCGCAGCAGACGCCAGAGGGTCCAGCAGCGGCCGTCGTCTTCTCCTCTCTCCGACCAGCGACGACTCGCGCACTGCTTCCAGCTCACCGACCCGCAGCCGCAGCCGCTCCATCTCTCCGATCGACATCGCGTAGTGGCGATGTCGCGGGAGTAGCAGGATAGCTTTTGGCCGTGCTTGCTAGCAGTCTTTTGGGTATCGCAAGCACTTTATCAGTTCCGCTTTTGTACCCCTACCCCCTTCCCCTTTTAGTAGACGTTGAGAAGAGGTGTGAATATGACTCAGTGAAGCTTGTAGGCCCCACTGTTGAGTCATACAACCCCTCTCTCTTGTAATGGACTAATGCAAGCTTTATGTTTTATCGCTCTACTTGGTTGGTTTATTTGGTTCTTCTGTGTGTTGATTAGAGGGCTAGTGACCCCTCATATATGCCCTTCCCCTCCTCTTCCTTCCAAGTTTTAGCATCTTATGTGTTTCAGATGGCACCCAGGACAAGAAGAGCAGCCACCCGCGGTAGGGGACGAGGACGAGGCGAGGCGTGGTAGAGGCCAAGGCCGCAGTCTTCCACCTCCACCCCCAGCACCTCCCACCATGGAGCAGTTAATGGCCCAACAGACTCAAATCCTTCATGCCATGCTAGCTAGCCAGCAGTCAGGGTCAGCCAACAGGAGCTCTAAGTTAGCAGACTTCCTAAGGACAAGACCCTAACATTTTCTTGACTAGTGAGCATTGGAAGCTGAAGATTGGTTACGAGATACGAAAAAGAAGCTTGTCTAGCTCATTGCTGTGAAGAAGATAAAGTGGATTTTGCTACCCATCAGTTTAAGGGTGCAGCCGCAGCCTGGTGGGAGAACTTTCTGGCAGTCTGTGGGGAAGAGACGTCTTATGATGAGCCAGATGAAGAAGAGGTAGAGCCAGAAGACGGTGGAGCTACTTCAGCAGCTACTGTTCAACAGGGGGACCAGCAGGACCCTGAGGAAGAAGAAACCAGCGAAGGAGAGGAAGCAGAGTCTGCCGGATCGGCCATTTCATGGTCCGAATTCCAGGACGTCTTCCGTAAGAACTTCATACCCTCGGGGATAATGAGGATGAAGAGGAATGAGTTCCGGACACTGAAGCAAGGGAACATGTCAGTGAATGACTACCTCACCAAGTTCAATCAGTTAGCTCGTTATGCCCCAACAGACATAGCCACAGAAGAAGAGAAGGTTGATCGCTTTCTTGAAGGAATGCAAGAGGAAATGAGAGCACAGTTGATTTTGCTTGACCACCCTACCTTTCACCACCTAGTCAATAAAGCCCTTATCTATGAGAATGAAAAGAAGCTCCTAGAAGCCAGCCGTAAAAGGAAGTGGGTATCACAGAGGCCTCAAGGTGGTTTCCAACCAAGACCAATGTATCAAGGGAATCCCTCTTTCCGGCAGGGAGTGACTTCAGCACCTAAGGTTCTGACTCATTTCGGCCTCCGGTGGGAATGTTGTTCATGTGCCTCGTTTTTGAGCGATCCACCTCTTCCAACCCAGTGCACATCCGCATTGTTTTAATCGTGGAGCAAAGGGCACTTTGCTAATAAATGCCCCGATCGTCGAGGCACCCACCAAGTTTAATGTGGGAGCCGCCCATCAAGAGGACAGTCATCGCAACAAGCAAGAGTTTCCAGGCCCTCAAGCCTCACGGGTTTCCTCCACACCGAACCGGGCCGTGTGAACCACATTCTGCGCAGAGGAGGCCCAAGATGCCTCAGGTACTTATGGGTGCGTTCTCTGTTCATCTATTCTGCACAAGTTTTGTTTGATTCGGGCTTTGCATTCTTTCATCTCGGAAATTTTGTGGCAAGGGTTAAGTTACCAACCTTGGACTCAAAGACCCGTGGTGTTGAGCTCACCAGAGGACCTTTGACCAGCACCCTAGTAAGCCCCAAGGTAGAGGTCACCATGGGAAATTTTGATTTCCTGGCAGATTTGTTAGTCCTCAAACCCCAAACCTTGGATGTCATCCTAGGGATGGATTGGTTGGCCAAAAATCAGGGGATAATAGATTGCGCCAATAGAAAGGTCATACTCACTAAGCATCCCGGCTTAGTAATAGAAGTCAAAGTGGGTTGCCCCTCACTAAAGACAGCAGTCCATCACCTTCAGGAAACACCTTTGGAAGGGATGCCTATAGTTCGGGAGTACCCCGAAGTCTTTCGAGAAGAACTGCCTGGTATGCCACCCGATCGGGATGTCGAGTTTGTCATCAACCTAAAGCCAGGCACTGCCCCAACAGCCAAGAGGCCCTACAGAATGGCAGTAGATGAATTGGAGGAATTGAAAACACAAATTGAGGATCTCCGGAAAAGGGTTTTATCCGCCTAGCTCATCCCCACAGGGCTGCAAGATACTCTTTGTCAGAAAGAAAGATGGCACTGCCCGATTGTGTGTAGACTACCGAACCTTGAACGAGGTGACCATTAAAAATAAATACCCCCTGCCCAGGATTGATGATCTATTTGACCAACTGGCAGGAGCCACAGTCTTTTCCAAGATAGACCTAAGGTCGAGGATACCACCACTTAAAATCGAGGCGAGAGGACATCCCTAAGACACCTTCACCACTCGACACGGCCGTTTGAATACACCGTCATGTCCTTTGGGTTAACAAATGCTCGACTTACTTCATGAACTTTGATGAACAAAGTGTTCATGAAATACTGGATAAATTTGTGGTAGTATTCATAGATGACATTTTGATCTATTCTAAGACCATTTGAAGAACATGCGGAACACTGCGGTTAGTCCTAGAGACACTCGGGGAGCATCACCATGCCAAGTACAGCAAATGTGACTTTGGTTACAAGAGATCAGTTTTCTAGGACATATCATATCCCCTCGGGAGTGGCGGTTGATCCTCTAAGGTAGAGCGGTGTTGAAATGGAAACAGCCAACCTCTGTGGCTGAAGTGCGTAGTTTCCTTGGCCTAGCCGGTATTACAGGCGCTTTATAGAGGATTCTCCAAGATATCGAAGCCCATGACCCACCTCCTCAAGAAAGAGAAGAAGTACGAATGGACCGAGAGTTGTGAGAAGAGTTTTCAGGAACTGAAGAAAAGATTGACCACAGCTCCTGTCCTAGTATTGCCCAACATCCACAAGGATTTTGAAGTATATTGTGACGCCTCACGTCAGGGTCTTGGATGTGTGCTTATGCAAGAAGGAAAAGTCGTAGCATATGCATCTAGGCAACTCCGTCCCCATGAGGATAATTACCCAACCCATGACCTAGAGCTAGCATCAGTGGTGCATGCCCTAAAAATTTGGCGCCACTACCTGATTGGAAATCATTGTGACATATATACTGATCACAAAAGCCTCAAGTATATTTTCACACAGGCAGACCTTAACCTTAGACAAAGGAGATGGTTGGAGCTAATTAAAGATTACGACCTGGAGGTTCACTATCATCCTGGCAAAGCTAATGTAGTGGCAGATGCCTAAGCATGAACCTCACTATAATCTTTGTTATAGAGCAAGCAATTAATCATGAGCTTCGAGGGAAATGGAGGCCCTCAACTTGGGTATGGTAGAGCATGGGACCATAGCTACAATGGAAGTACATCCAACTCTTGAAGAGCTTATTAAAGCGGCCCAAAAGGACACCACAGAGTCCGAAATTTAAACACCTTATGGCTAAAGGAAAGGCCCCTAAAATGATAGAGGATCAGCAGGGAGTATTATGGTATGAGAAACGTCTCTTTGTTCCCCATCAGAAGAATCTCAAGGATCTAATACTAAAGGAGGCACATAGCTCAGCATATACCATTCATCCAGGCAGCACCAAAATGTATCAAGACATCCAAACACTGTATTGGTGGCCTCGCATGAAGCGAGACATCGCAGAATATGTGGCTTGTTGTGATACATGTCAACGGGTGAAGACTGAACACCAGAAGCCCGCTGGACTGTTGCAACCGCTGCAAGTTCCAGAATGGAAATGGGAAGAGGTCGGAATGGATTTTATAACCGGCTTACCTCCTACCAAGTCAGGGTATGACTCTATATGGGTCATAGTGGATAGGTTAACCAAGGTGGCCCACTTCATTCCTATCAGAACCACCTACAAAGGAGATAAATTGGCAGAACTGTAAATGAACAACATTGTATGTCTGCATGGAGTGCCCAAGAGGATAGTCTCAGATCGAGGTTCCCAATTCACCCCTCATTTCTGGGCTAGCCTGCATGAAGCACTAGGGACTCACCTTGCATTCAGTACTGCATTCCACCCTCAGACAGATGGGCATACTGAAAGGACAAATCAAATCCTCGAGGACATGCTTCGGGCTTGTGCCCTTGAATATACTTCGGATTGGGAAAGTGCTTACCGTACGCAGAATTCTCCTACAATAATGGCTACCAATCTAGCCTTAAGATGTCACCATTTGAGGCTCTATATGGTAGGAGGTGTAGAACCCCATTACACTGGTCAGAGTTAGGAGAAGGAGGTGTGTTGGGCCCGAGATCCTTAAGCAAGCAGAGGAAAAAGTCAGGCTAATTAGGGATTGCCTTCAAGCAGCCCAATCCAGGCAAAAGAGCTATGCAAACAACCGTCGTAGGGATCTGTCCTTCAAAGTGGGAGATCATGTTTACCTCAAAGTATCCCCCCTCCGAGGAGTTCGAAGATTCAAGGTGAAGGGCAAGCTTGAACCTAGATTCATCGGTCCTTTTCCAATCGTTGAAAGATGTGGAGAAGTTGCCTACCGATTGGAGCTACCTAAGAGTCTATCAGAAGTGCATAACGTGTTTCACGTCTCTCAACTCAAGAAGTGCCTCGAGTTCTGAAGAAGCGGACATCGAGTTAAGCCGATTAATCTGCGGAGGATTTGACTTATTGAGCACCCATCCGGATTCTTGATACCATGGAAAAGCGGACCAGCGCCAAACCATTCGACTTTGCAAGGTCAATGGAGCAACCATTCCAAGCGGAAGCAACTTGGGAGCGTGAGGAGCAGCTCAGGCCGACTACCCCTTCTGTTCCCGAGTTAGTCGAATCTCGGGTCGAGATTCCGTTTAAGAGGTGGGTGCGTGACACCCCATTTTTAATTTGCTTAATTGCCTTATTTTATTGGTTATTGGAAAGTTAATCTCAAAATTTCAAAATTTAAATTAAAATATCTTAGCCCAAAAATCCCTTTTGGCCCTACCTAAATTCCCTCTTTTTTTTCCTCTCTTCCCGGATGGGCCAGTTTGTTTTTTCCTCTTTTCTCCCGGCCGGCCTGCCCTCTCTGGGGCCCGTTCCCTTTTCTCTCCTGGGCTTCGCCCGGCCCAGTGAAGCGCTCCCCTCTTCTTCTTCTTCTCGGCGCCGCCCGCCTCTCTCTCGCTCGCGCGCCCTCGCCGAACCAGCGCCCCGCCTCGGGTTCCCAGCGCGCGTGCCCGTGGCGGTCTCCGCGCTTCCGGCGTCCCCGTCGGCCTAGGCCCGCCCTCCCGCCAGACCCTCCACGCGCCGACTCCGCCGCGCGCGGGACAACCAATGGAGCGCCCCGACTCGTAGTCACAGCCACGTCGTCGCTTCGCCAACCTCGGCATGCCGTCGTCGTCGCATTCGTGGCGGCAGAGGCTCGGCGTCCTTCCCCGTCGATCAACACCGCCGCCCATGCCGGCCGTGCCGCCGTAGCCGCGCCGCCACGCCACGGCCAGCCGCGCGCCACGCCGCCGTACCCGAGCCGTAGCCGCCGGACCAAGTTGGCCATGCCGCGCCCCTCCTCCTCCTCTGTGCGACCGTAGGAGCGCGGTACCCCCGCTATGCCGTCCGTGCGCCCTAGCATGCCTAGCCCCCGTCACGCCTCTCCTCCGCCGGGTACGCTACAGGAGCGGGAGCTCCGTCGCCCATGCCCCCCTCTGTCCTAGCTACGCTTTTCGCCGCTATAAACCCCCCCAAGTGGCTAGTGGTTTTCCTCTCACCCCGTTATTCGCCACGAAAATCACCGCCGGCGGCCGTTCTTGAGCGCCGCCGCCTCCACTCACCAAGACCCCGGCGGCATTACTCTCCTCCCGACTCCCTTTTGTCCCGAGTCTTTTCCCCATTTAATCGACCTCTCTCCCCTCTGCGCAGCTCGCCGCGCCGTCTTCCCCATCTCGGCCACCCTTCGCGCGCCGATTCGAGGACCCCGGCCGATTCCTTGTAGCCGAGCTTCCTCGCCACCCCGCTGGCCGGCCGAGCCACCGTTCGAGCCGTCGACTCATCTCCCCGGCGCCGATCGTCCACCTCCGCCGTCAGGCTCGCCGTCGGCGACCTTCTCAAGCCATCTCGGGCCTTCCTTCCACTCGGGTGAGTTGCGTACCACCCTAGTACCTTTCCCCTCGTTTAATTGAACCCCGTGGCGAACTCGCGCGCGCGCCAACCCTCGCCTTGGCCACAGGCTCGCCGCGCTCTCTCCCGATCCACCTCGGGCGATTAGCCCCACGCCGGGTGCGCGCGAGCTCGGGCGGTCCATTTTGGCCGTCTCCTGAGCTCCCTAGCCCACTCGCCGCCGCCGCGCGCGCCGCTCGGTCGGGCGAGCTACTGCTCCGCGCGGTTAGCCCCGCGTTTAACCGCAACGCGGTGATTAGGAGGTAATCGCCTCGTGGCAAGATGGGCTAAGCACGTTTAAAACCCTAGTTAGGCTGACATGTGGACCCTCCATTAAATTAAAACTGTTAAACCCCGGAAATGGCTTGAGACAGCGACAGTGGGCCCTTGCACGATGCCTAGGCCCACATGTCGCCTCTCGGCCCGCTTTGAGTAAGAAAATTAATTAAACCGTGGACCCCACCTGTCATACTCTCGGTGTTTCCCAAATAAAAATTATTCTGAAATTAAAATTAAAAACCCATGGGACCCACATGTCGAGAGTGAACTCTCTCTCTCCCTTTTCATTTTGGGATTTTCCGGGAATGAAAATTCAATTGACTCGTTCTCTCTCATCAGTAACTCGATTTGGGCGAAACTTGTTTCTAAATTTTTCTAAATTCAAGCTCTTTCTGTTGGTTCTGGTTTGGTTTATTTTTGAGCTCATTTGCTTATTATTTTATGCTTATTTGTGCTTTATGTCTGTTTCCTGCTTTGTCGGTCTGCGTTGTTCGAGTAGAATTTGAAGGTACGCGAGAGCAGCAGGGTGACTTACCTCAAGACCAGCAAGACCCTCTACCTTTAGACCCAGCGAGTCAATATTCTTGATCATTCTGCTCCTATGTTTTCTTGCAAATTATCTTGGTTTAAAATAGTCAAATGCATGCGTTATTTCATATATAAAATATGTGAGCTATAAGGTAGTTACCTCCCACTTGAAGATCTAAAAATGTATGTAGCTATACCCTCCTTGAATTTTGATAGATCATGTACCTTGTCGCCGTAGGTATTCTTTGTTACTATCCTAAATAGGTATATGTCTAAATTAAATGCCATGCGCGTTACTGTCGATCTAGGGCATTACTCGCCTAATCATAGCTTTCAAAAACTTGAACACTAGTTTGGGCTAGTCACGGGAGGTACGTGGCTGGATATTTTGTGGCAACTTATTTTAGACTTCTCGAAACCCTCAAAACTTGCTATACTTGTTTGGGCGGACGGTAAGAGTGGTGGGTGTGGAAGTAGCACATTGGCTTGTGGTTTGAACCGCCCGAACACATTAAGGACTTAATCCTGTGATGGCATCTCCGTGTATAACAGTATGACCACAAGTCTGCAAATTGCAACTTATCTAAGTAATTCTATCGAACCCCCGAAACTCATCTCACCGGTAGTGGAGAGGAGTGCTGTAAGGGCAAAGGAGGGCCTAAAGGGACACCGAGAGGAGGGTGACGTCTCTAGCCGTGCTAGCGTTATGGAGAGTGGAGTCCGAAGGCGCTAGTGTCCGTGGAGACATCCCGTGCAAAGTATAGGACCCACCGCCAGTGGGAGCAGCCCATAAGGTGGGATGACGAAAGGGGCTAGGTAGTTCGAAAGGCTATTGTGGTGACCCACTTAACCACACGTCTACGGAATCGTGTGGGGCAACGAGCTGGTCATCTCTTGTGGGTAAAGTGTACGATCTCTGTAGAGAATAAACTATTCGAATAGCCGTGCCCACGGTCAGGGGCGGACATGGAAACTTCCCTGAGTTAGTTCTATTTCTAAAACTCTTGTGGGCGGGTAAGAAAAACAATTTGGAGGGAAGTACTCCAACCTTTGAATTTTTCCTGGAGGGAAGTACTCCAGTGGTGATGTGGACTAGTAAATCCAAAATTGTTAGCATCGGTGGATGTAGCCAATACCACTAAATACATATTACGTCATTCAACTCTTTAAAATACGTTTTGTTAAAATGCCAGGTCCTAGGGTTTTGTACTTATATTAATTACAACTGTTGCTCTGCGCAAATAAAAGAACCCAAACTATCCTTGTTCAAGCCTTGCATATAATTACATGCATTCTGTGAATGTTGGCTCATGAACACGGTTGTGTGTGCTCACCTCGCTCTCCCTCCCTTTTCCCCCGAGTTTGCAAATCAAGACCAATATGAGTACTACCGTGATCCGGAGGGCGAAGGAAATGAAGATGGGGTAGTTAGGCTAGAATCTAATTCTCTCCTTACACCGCCGACCAATCTAATTGAAAGGTGTCCTTAATGTTAACTAGTCTCTGGATGATATTGAGCACACCTAGGTTATCCTTGGCCGCTTGCTGTGGGGAGATGAGCCTCCTTTGCTTCCGTCAATAATGCAATGGTACACTCTTGTGGCACAAGGCCCTTTTGTAATACTTGTCCTTATATGGGACTCGTGTACTTGGTATTGTAATAATAATATGACTTTGTATCGTGTATGAAATGAATCAAGCATTGTATCTGTGAGCACTACCTGCGATCCGAGGAATAGTGCGATGAAATCACGAGGATTCTCGTTGGTTCAAACCCGGTCCGACACTAGCATATCCCGAGGCTAGCCAAGAAACAAAGATATAATATGGATGATGCACTTGGTATCACAGACGGTTCGTTGTTAAAAACCGTGCGTGATACCATATCACGACAGTTTCAAAGAGTGTCGTCGTGGTGTGACTAATATCACGAGCGGCTTTTACTATCGACCGTGCAGCGATATACAATATCACGCAGCGGTTAGTAATACAAACCGTGCGCGATATTGTATATCACAGACGGTCTTGATTCTGCTAATCGTGCAGCGATAGCGAATATCACGAGCGATTTTTATAAACAGCGCCGGTGATACTGCGCCTATCACAGACGATTAGTAATCAAACCGTCAGTGATATAGACAATATCACAGATGGTTAGTACTATAAACCGCTCGCGATATTGTGCATATCACTGACGGTCTTGATTACTAACCGCCTGCGTGATAGGCGTATCACCGACGGTTGTTTATAAAAATCGCTCAGTGATACTGCGCCTATCACTGAAACGATTGTGTAATCGTGACCGTCATGTTTTATCACGACGGCTCGGGAACCGTCGCGATAACCACCAACTATCATCGACACCTAAACACTGACGGTTCAGGAACCGTCTGTGATGACGGTTCCGAACCGTCTGTGATAGGGCTGTCTGTAGCAGTGATCAGAGTTTGGCTACGATTTGATTCATGACTATTTTTTTCAGTCATGCCATGCATTGATCATGGCTAGATTTTGGCTTGGTCAATAGTTGACATGAACCAAATATGCCCCATGTCTGACATCATTTTCATACGGGGCAATGGCACCATAAAAAATATGCATGGTTGATCCTAAATCTTAATTTATTTGAGGAATCAACTGGCAGTAATGTACTATAATTCATTTGAGGAATCAACTGGCAGTAATGTACTATACCAGATTTTAGTTAGAGCTGTTCTAGCACCCAAAATTCACTATATTTCACTTACATGAGCATCGTATAAAATGCTTCCTATCTAAGCACAGAAATTACACTAGAAAGGAACAGATTATGAAAAGCAGTTCAAAGAAAGTGCAAGCTACCCATAATGGCTTACCATCCATCGAACATCTTCAGGTGTCATGTGAACAGCAGGCACTGTCCTCCTGAACATATAGGCTCCAATTTCTTGGTTATCTTCCATTACCTGCAACAAGTTAACTTAGTATACATGATGACTTGTCTTGGAAACAGAGGGAAAAAGCAATTCCTACTTGTCAAATGACGGCCATTCTGCAACCAACTCAGATAAACATGAAATCTTTGACAAGGAATATGCAGCCTTTATCTTACATCCATGCAACATAATTGACAAGCTAGTTTTGACAAACTGCAGAAACCTGTCTGCAAGTTCCCCTGGTTCAGCAACTACAAATACATCATTCTGCCATCTGCAATATAATTTTTGCATCACATAATCAGAACTACAGATCAAAAACAAAATAAATGTATTGAAGCTTGTTTCATTGAAAGAAATCATGTAAAAGATACCTCAATACTGAACCAGTTGAATCATTTTGAAGAGCCAGGTGTATCACACCAACTTGAGGCATATTTTGCAACTTATCATACAGTGACCGAACACGTACAGATGGCTGCCGTGACTTAAGTGGTGATGTTGGCGGTGAGGACTTCGAAGTTGGGTGACCATCCAGGCTAAGAGGTGGAACTAGGTCAATTCGACCAATTCGTTGAGTGCCGTCTGGACTATATAGAAGTGGACTAGATGGAAAACTTCCAGTAAATAAGGGAGAAGTAATTGGAGTAGGAAGTGCAGTAACTGGCTTGCCAAATCCAGAGGTGCTATTCATTAGAGTAAGTCTAATACCATTTGGGAGCAGAATGTTTCAAGTGAATGGGCATGATTTATTTTCTTCCCAAAATCAGGACTATATGAAGCCTCTACAAGTAAAACCACACGTCTCCATCCTAAAGTAGGATTACTTTCACTAAAACCTGGTCGAGGATTAAACAAATGTATCAACCACATATTCCATGTTACAAGTTTCTTGCTGATTATTCGCTTGGATCACCGCTTCCGTACGACGCCTCCCGTGTCCTGCCGCGACGTGAACTTTTCCCTGATCTTATTGCGTGACAAGGCAAACAATATAATCTTCTTTCTAGTCTTCACGTCTGCTAGAGAAGACTAGAAAGATTACCAAACCAACAGAGCACAATCTTCTTTCTCCTCTCTTTCTATTATTTCTTTTCTTCTCAACTAACTCCTGCAACTTCTTCCCACACGTTGGCTTACAATCTCACATCTCCCTTCTTCTCCCTCAAATTTCTATTGTTTCTCCAGCACTCCATCCTTTCTACGTGACTTTGAATGGCTTTAAAAAGGACTACACATCCCGACTCCGAGTTTACTACAGACACAAGAGTACGACTCGGAAACGTATCTGTATACGACTCATATATGTATACGGCAAACCGACAAACTCAAATACGATTTGCAAACAGACTAGACTTCTACATATACGCAAGTATTCGTACACGTATACGACTTAAATACGTCTAAAAACAAGATTACACTCTAACAATCACCTCCTTAATCTTAATTTCCCTTCTTGATCATGTTGACATTCTTTCTTGCTGCTGCTTCTTCCTTGCATGCCTGTCTGGGCTGGAGCACCTGCTCCTACTTCCTCCACGAGCCCTCCTCTCACTGTCGTGTGCCATTGCTTTTGACCATTGTCCTCCACGCTGTGCTTCCTCCCGCCACCTTGGGACCCATCTCCGATTTCCTTCTGCTGACCGCGTGAGAGCTCCTCCCAAGCCCTTGCTCGCCACGACCATACCTGCTGCATGTGGTCGATGTCGACCACTCGAACCGTCGCTCCGCTTCTCTCCACCTGCATGCGTTCATTTGGAGTTGGCTGCATGCCTGTGCGCACCTCCTGAGCCGCTCGATACGACCACTGCGCCTTTTGCCTCGTCTTGCTTCTTTGCCGACTCGGTCTCCTTCCTTGTTACGACTTCTTGTGCGCTAGGCTTGCCTCCTGCTGCCTCTGCACCTCGTCCATCTGTGCCTCTCTCCACCCAAATCTGTTTACAAGTGTTCAAAGAAACCTTGTACAATCGATTTGGAGATCTCTTCGCCTTCATCAACAAATCTCTGTTCTTGTCATACACTCGCAAGAACTCATCCTCCAACACCACCTTGCACCCTCTCTCCGTCATCTGCCTGAGACTTAGTATGTTGTTGCATAGACTTGGTATATAATAGATTCCTGTCAACAACTTCTTATCTCCGTTCCTGCATTGCAGTATCATTGTCCCTTTACCCTTTATCTCCACCGTGGAGCCGTCGCCGAACTTGACCTTGCCCCAAACCTTCTCGTCGAGTTTGTGGAACATGGAACGGTCTCCCGTCATGTGGTTGCTTGCTCCATTATCCAAGTACCATTGATCTGTGTGATCATGGCTTCCTTCCTTCGTGCGTAGTTTTAGAACTACGTACTAGCTCTCCGTCATCTTTTTCTTCGTCTTTGGCAAGGTTCACTTCCCCATCTTTCTTCTTGCTCTTGCAATCCAAAACAAAGTGCCCAAGCTCGTTACAGTTGAAGCACTTTTTATTGCTGCGGCATCTTATCGCGTAATGCCCGTATTCGCCATATTCATAGCACTTGACATGTGACAAATCATAGGATCTCTCACCACCTCCTTGCCCAGCATTGTCTCCACGGCCACCCCTGCCGTCTCGACCACTCTGGCCACCTCCCGCGCCACCTCCCGCGGCTGTATGATGAGCCACGACCATCTCTCGAATCTCCCCTTACTAGCAACGCTTGCTCATTGTGAGATCCTTACTCCTTGCGCGATTGAAACCCCTTCAGTAACTCCTCATGCGCCTTGAGAGATCCGGTGATCTCCTCTATCTTCTTCTTGTCCAAATCGGGGGGAGTACATAAGTGTTGTGACAACAGGTATGTACTTCTCCGGAAGCACGCGCAAGCACTTCTTCACCGCCACAGATTCCTCCATCTTATCGCCAAGAGAGTTAATCTGATTGAACAACAAACTCAGCTTGCCGGCGAACTCGTCCACCGACTGGTTTTCTTCCATCTTCAGATTCCCGAACTCGCTCCGCAAATTCTAGAGCCGCACCTCCTTGACACGATCAACTCCTTCGTGCATCGTCTGAAGCGCCTCCCACGCTTCTCGTGCCGTCTCCTTGCCGATGAGCTGATGCATCATCGCGTCTTGCACCGCCTGGTAGATTAGGGCCAAAGCCGCCTGATCTACCTTGTCGTCCACCTCCTTGTCCTTCCCCTTCGGATCAACTGCGCACCAGATTCCTTGGGCGCGCATGTTCGCTCTTCATCTTCATTGCCCACACCGGGTAGTTGTCGACCGTCAGGAGAGGGTATTGGAGGGAGATTAACCCATCCTGAGCCTTCGCCTTGTCACCTATGCTCTGATACCACTTGTTACAAGTTTCTTGCTGATTATTCGCTTGGATCACCGCGTCCGTACGACGCCTCCTGTGTCCTGCCGCGACGTGAACTTTTCCCTGATCTTATTGCGTGACGAGGCAAACAATATAGGTGGTGATCGGTTCGGCTGAAAAGCTCATGGCTTATGGCTGAAAACACAGTAGTGGGTGAAAAGTATCAGAGTGACAGAGGCTTATTTAGCATAATTAAATTTAAAAAATTTAAAAATATAAAAAATATGTTAGCCCATTACGTATAATACAAACAAATACGGGGAAAAAAAGAACCGGCAAAAAAGCTCAGAAAAAGACGAAACTTATGAATAGTGAAAAATAAGCCAGAAACTAGAAGAAGCCGAGTTGATCAGGGCGTTCTTTCTAGTCTTCACGTCTGCTAGAGAAGACTAGAAAGATTACCAAACCAACAGAGCACAATCTTCTTTCTCCTCTCTTTCTATTATTTCTTTTCTTCTCAACTAACTCCTGCAACTTCTTCCCACACGTCGGCTTACAATCTCACGTCTCCCTTCTTCTCCCTCAAATTTCTATTGTTTCTCCAGCACTCCATCCTTTCTACGTGACTTTGCATGGCTTTAAAAAGGACTACACATCCCGACTCCGAGTTTACTACGGACACAAGAGTACGACTCGGAAACGTATCTGTATATGACTCATATACGTATACGGCAAACCGACGAACTTGAATATGACTCGCAAACAGACTTAACTTCTATGTATACGTAAGTATTCGTACACGTATACGACTCAAATACGTCTAAAAACAAGATTACACTCTAACAATCCATAAATTGATACACAAAGTGCTGAAATCTGGATAATAGAAACCTGAATTTGATGACTTCAATCTTGAAAACGACAGGGATTTGGTAATTTCAGATGACTTATCTTCCTCTTGGTATCTTGGAAATGCTCACAAACATTCTTGAAAGCCTGAAAAGTTCTCTGAATGTACTCTTCAGTTGCAGCTTCCATCTTAAGCCAGACAGCAGGATCAGTCTCATCTAGCTCCATACCACATCGTTCATCGACTGCCAACATAATAAGAGCCTTGGTCATTTAATATCCAAGTTCATCAGTTCAAATGTACCAAAAGTTAATACACAAATCGCATTAACAGCTTCCTTGGGTGTTAAATTACCTGGATTAAAGCGGACATATTGCATTTCAGGAAGCATCGGTATCAGTGTATCCAAAGTTTCTTCAACACTCTCCACTGAGCATGCACTCTGTTGCTTGATATTGAGACCAATGAAACTCGTCAATCCCAATATACTGTACATGTTTTTCTGAAAGCTATTTCTTCAGCAAAATGTGATGTATTCAGTAAAGAATTGGTTGCACATGGATTACCCATGGCCCACCATTGAATAGTTTTAAGTTTTAACGACGAAATAGTGTTAGCAGCAAAATCAAGAACTATGATGTGTAATTGCGTATTACCTTTGTTGGAACTGAGCCACATCCTATTGAAACAAGACAATCTATTCTCGTATCAGGCCACAAAAGTTGTGCTTCTCTAATAGCAAAGATCGTGGGATTGTTGGCTACAATAGCTTCATCTTGCCAGCGATTGACATCTGAATAAGAAAAAGGAAGGAAACAACAAATAAATAAATAAATAAATAAATAAATAAATAAATAAATAAATAAATAAATAAAGAGGATTGAGGTACATACCATATCTTGAGGACTTCAACAAATAGAGGCATAATGTTCCTTGCACAAAATAAAATCCACAATTGAGTTTAGAAATATTTACCATCAGAGAAATCATCCAGATAATATGGAGCTGCAGATGATGCTCTTATGGCTTCCCATACGCGGTGGTTGCAGCTCCCCATGAAAGCACCACGTTTCATACCGACTGGTGCACCAGAAACAACCATTCCCACCGCGCTAATTGACGGACTTTCTGCCATTCCTGTTGATATCTCCAGAGTGCCAGGTGGATCATGTTACCAGGTTACCATATGACCCAATGCTCAAAAGAATTAAAGAAGAGAACACTGTGAAACTATGCCCTTCCTGACTACAAACATTGCGATGGTTTAAGTAATATTAAAAATTACTTTTCAGCAGTCTTTCTTGTTTCAAATTTGAGAAGTAAGTTAGTCCTAGCATACAGCTATACACACTATATTTGGAACTGAAAACTATGAAGCAATCATGAAGGATAAAAAGACACTAGGTTATTCTAGGAGAATAATGGATTCCTTATGCTCTTGTGGAGCATTAATTGTTTAGGATTTAAATATTAATTCTAGATGAATAAATTGAGTTGCCTGTTCTTTTGAGTTTTATTCCTGTTGAATTATTGTTTGATTATATTATGCTCTATATAGAACAACTCCTTAAATCCGATGGCCAGTGGAATTACCAACTCGATTCTAAGGGATACTAAGTATTTCCAAACATTAACTAAGAAAACGAGAAATGCCATGACCATCGCTGGAAGTGATGCTCTAATCATTGGCACTGGAAGGGCCACACTTGTTCTCCCAATGGGTACCCAAATAATGATAAAAGATGCTCTCCTGTATCCTGAATCAAAGTGCACCCTATTAAGTTTCAAGGATATTCTCTTGAACGATATTCATGTAGAGACAGATAATGAATGGGGTACAGAATATCTCCTCCTGACTAAATCTGACGATGATTAGAAATGAGTGGTTGAAAACTTCCCTTCTTCTCATTTGGATTATACTAAGAATATGTTGCAATGAAAATAGAGTATAGAACATCGGAGCCCTTTAAGATCTGGCATGATCGATTAGGGCATCTTGAGGTTAGAATAATGAGAAAAATTATAAGCAATTTTGTTGGCCATAGCTTAAAAACTCCGTCCTTTCCTAAACTTGAAGATTTCTTTTGCCTAGCCTGTGCCAAAGGAAAACTCATAACTAGACCCTCTTATCTGAATCAAGGAGGAATCATGTATTTTCCTTGACAGAATACATGATAATATCTATGGACCTATTCAACTCCTGTTGGATCCCTTTAGATATTTTATGGTGGTCTTAGATTCTTCTACTAGGTGGTCCCATGTATGCCTGTTGTCTACTAGGAACCATACCTTTACTAAACTAATAGTACAACTTATCAGATTAAGAACAAACTTTTCCAAATGAGAGTATTTAGTCCATTAGAATGGACAACGCCAGCAAGTTTACCTCTAAGGCATTAATTGACTGCTGTTTAGCTTTAGGCATTAAGGTAGAGCACTCAGTACCACATGCCTATACTCATAATGGCCATGCAGAGGCGTTCATTAAAATAATTAAACTTATTGCCAAACCATTATTGCAAAATTGTAGGCTTCCCACCAGCTGATGGGGCTATGCAGTGCTGCATGCTGCCGCACTAATAATCTTAAAACCGACTGCATACCACCAGGTTTCACCCTTACAACTAGTGCATGGAAAAGAACCAAGTATTTCTCAGCTGTGAAAATTTGGTTATGTTATGTACGTGCCAATTTCACCACCACAACATACGGCCATGGGCCCCTACTGGAGGATAGGAGTCTATGCAGGTTTTGAATCCCCATCGATTATCAAATGCCTTGAGCCTACTACTAGAGACATGTTTACGGCCCATCACGCCAACTGTATTTTTGATGAAGATAATTTTTTGGTATTAGGGGAGGAAAGTACCTTACTGAAAAATACGAAGAAATATATTGAAATGTTTCGAGCATTCAAGCTCTTGATCCTCGCACTAAAGAAACTAAACTAGAAGTTTAGCAAATCATAAACCTACAGCAAATAGCAAATAATCTATCAAATGCCTTCACTGATCAATTGGAAGTAACAAAATTTTATATATCAGCAGTAAATGCTCCGAAGAGAGTGGAAATACCCCAAACGGATACTCAAACCACTCTAACCCCTCTTGTGAAGAATAGGGGGAGAGCACCAGGGAATGAGGTCTCAATTCCTCGGAGATGTTTGCGAAAAAAAACTCGAAGAAAATAAGTTACCTCCCGAGTGAGTATAAGAGACTCAACCTGACGTTGAGAAAATATCTGAAGCAAATGATCCTGAAGATAGTAACCTTAGTAAAATTGCGCGTGCACAGTATAATATTGGGACATCGGAACAACCAGGCCTCATCATTGTGGGAAATCACGAGGAGCTGGATGAACCAAATAAAGAAATATCCACTAATTTTGTTGAGTCAGGAGAATTATATAAGAGAAAGACTACAATTGTCAACATCCATTTTGCCTCAAAAATTGCTAAAAACTTTGAACTAGATCCAGAACCAAAGTTCTTAGCTGAATGCCATAAGCGTTCAAACCGGGGAAAATGGAAGGAAGCAACTGAGGTAGAATTACTCTCATTGAATAGTAGGAAAGTGTTTGCTCCAATAGCCTAAACACTGCCTAAAGTGTTTTGTAACATCCTGGGTTTTTGAAATTGGAAAGTTATGTAAGATTTAAAACTTTGTTGAATATATTGGTTTTAGTGTTTGACCTCTGGTAAGTTTTTCTTCGAGTTTTGGTTTGAGGTTCCATTGATGAAAGCAAAAATGAAAATAATGTACACAAGAATATTATCAATAAATGAATAAAGGGGGAAGTGCATAAAGATATAAGTATATAAATAAGTAAACCAAAAATAGATAAAATGATAAAATGGGCACAAGTGAAATATATATAAATATAAACAATTTTGTTTTAGGGTTTGGTAATAATAAAGAATTAAAAACAATCAAGAGGAAGGAATAGGCAAATGCATGCATGTATATATATATATATATATATATATATATATATATATATATATACATATATACAAACATATCAGAACCTTCATAAAATGTATAAATACCCAAGGATGGAATATAGCAGAAAAGAAAATATAAATTAATGGGAGAGTTAACTATAAGGGACAACCTTATAAATAAATCAAAACCAAAAATAAAAGAAAGGGGGGGAGAAGGCTTTCGGTCGGCCGGCCCAGCCGACCTGGCGGCCCAGCCAACGCCCCGGCCCACCCCCTTCCTCCCTCTCCCCGTTCGCTTCCATCCGAGGCTGAAGTCCTCTGCCTCGCCGCCGGAGCCCATCTCGTCGCCACGGCCCGCCCCCGCGCCGGCACCACCATCGGACCGCCAGTCCCCCGGTGCTCTCCGCCGTATCCCCGCGGCCCCACCGCCGTCCCGTCGCACGCCCCGCCCGCGTCAGCCTCTGCCGCCACCAGCTCCCATCCCCTCCTCCTTCATTGCCCGTCACCGCCCACGCCGTAGGCCGGTCCCGGTCATCCTCCGCATCAGCTGCAGGGTGCCGGACTACGGTCGGCTCGTGCACGCGCCCTCCATACCCCTTGCATCATGCCCGACCTCTTTTCCATCATCGCCCTGTAGCCACGCTGAAGCTTGCGTCGCCACCGTATTCGGCCAACCACCCTCCATGCCGCCATGCCCTTTTTCCCGCTATAAAAAGGCGGTCGAGGCTTCCATTCACGCTGCCGCACCCTCCTCCTCCTCCTTCCCTAACCCCCAATCGGCCTCCTGTGCCCCGATTTCTCGCCGGCGCCCCGTTCTTCCCACACTCCAGCAATCGGTCACACCGCCGTGTTCCTCCACCTTCGGTCAATTCCTTTCTCCCACAGCATCCTTGGAACTGGCGGAGTCGATTCCCCCCTTCCGTCGAGCCCCCCGCCTCTCCGTCGCCGGCGTCGGTTTCCTTTCCAGGCCGCCGCCGCCACACGTCGCCAACCCCTCTCCGGCGTCCCCCGATCCCCGCCGACCGCACCATCGGGTTCCTCGGCACCTGGGTGTCTCATTTTGCCCGTCACCCCAGCCCTCCGGCAACCCACCGCCGCCATCTCCGCCCCGGCCTTCCTCTGCTCGGGCTCCCTGCTGTCGATCGGTTTAAAACCATCTAGTCCCCTAGTATAAGCAGGTAACACTCGTAGTTCAGATGGTTAGCCCGCTCGCCCCTTAGCTCGCCTGGCCGCGCACGTTCGAGCCCTGGCTCCGCAGCGCCAGGCTGAGCTTTGGGGATTTTATTTCGTTTTTTTGGGATGGTTGGTATGAGTAGCAGCATAGTAGAGAGCTAGGAGGGTAACAAGGGAAAAATTTATAAAGGCAAACTTCATGTGGTGCAGAAAATTGATTAGTATATAGGGGTATTATCATGTGCAAAGAAATTTCATATATATATATATATATATATATATATATATATATATATATATATATATATATATATATATATATATATATATATATATATATATATATATATATATATATATATATATATATATATATATATATATATATATATATATATATAGAAAATTACATAAGGCACCATGGTGCCTAGGCACCAACATCCGATACACGTGTATGATTGATAATTTTTTGAGTTTGGGTATGAAAATGTTTTATACCCTTGATATATTTATGGTAAGTAAGTTTTGAACTCAGTTCAAATTAGTTTGAACTACTTTTGAGTTCAATGCAACTACAAGTGAGTATATACCATAAAAATAGTTCAAACTAATTAAACTGAAGTTGAATTTAAATTTTTCTGAGTTTGACATCTCAAATATACTTTTTATGGGTATATGAAGATACCCACATCAAACGTTATAATCTCAAGCAAATCAACGGGTATTGATATTGGTGCCTAGGCACCATGGTGAAACATGAAATATATATATATATATATATATATATATATATATATATATATATATATATATATATATATATATATATATATATATATATGCATGCATAATGAATAACTTTTTTAAAAATCTTTACCAAATAAACTGAATGAAGGATTAAACATAACTTAAAATGGCACATGTAGTAGCAAATAACCTATTCAACCTTGTGTAATAATTCCTACAACTTCCACTAAGGGTATTTTAGGAACTTTTGATTATGGATATTTATCATGTGCTAGAAAACAATACTTATATATATATATATATATATATATATATATATATATATATATATATATATATATATATATATGTATATATGTATGTATGTATGTATGTATAATGTATGTATGTATGTATGTATGTATAACATAAGTAATTCTTTTAGCTCTTTGTCAAGTGAGAGGGTTTAGTAATAGTATGATTTGAGTGAATGCTCACATGAAATACTGACCCATCAAATAGAGGGTGTAGAAATTAACCATTAGCAAGATAGGCTATAAGTTGTTATCAACAACCTAGGCTATGACACCCAAATGTAATTAGAGAATATATTATACAAAAATGACTATGGTTAAACTTTAATTAATCGAAGTGGGATTATTGTTGTACCAAAGTAAATAAAGTAAATCTCTAAATTTGTCTAAATCCCATGTCCACTTAATGAAACCACAACCTGAAATTGGAGTTATTTGGATTTTCTGTTGCATGTTTATTTGGTTTGCTGATTGCCTTTTCTTTTTATCCAAATTTTCGCGCACGTTAAAAATAGCGTACGAGGCTCAGGAGGAGGAAGCCGAGGCAGCAGCTCTAGAAGCTTCAGACAACCCAGAACCTACCCACTGTGACCAAGGCGAGTCAATATTTTGATCATGTTGAACCTACATTTTCTGCAAATTTACTTTTGTTTAAATTATCAAACTGCATGATGTTATTTCATATGCAAATATATATTTGTTTGAAGATTCTAGTTATATGCCCATTAATCAACTTGCTAGTATTATACCTCCTTTGGAACATTTGAATATCTGAGCCTTGTCACCCTAACAAAATTATAATGGTAATATTTCAAAAATAAATCCATAATTATACGCCATGCTTAGTATTGCTTAGATAATCGGGGCACCAAAAGTGCTAGAAGCCTCACTTTTAATCATGAGAAACTGATTTGGGAAGTCATGGTGAAAATGACTGGTATGTTGTAACATGGATATTTTATGCTCCCAAAAACCTCAAGTTGCTTAATTATCTGGGCAGATGGTTCGGGGGTGTGGTGCCGTGAAAGCACAAAGGGGGATAGTGGTAGAACCGCCCAGGTAATCTTAAGGACTGAATCTCGTGATGACCTCCCAGTGTACAACAAGTACAACCACAAGTTGGCAAATTGTAGGCAAGGCTAACTAATTTGCACCGACTCAGTATGGGTTGCGCCGGTGTGACCACGTGCGGGTAGAGGGTGGCCACATCCTCCGACGTGAGGGCGCAAGAGGGGGCTCTTGGAAGGGTGGTCGTACCCCGAAGAGAGTGAAACCTTAGCGGACGTAACTCTGCTAGGAAAAATGCATTGTAACAGCCTTGTGATGATCCACTCAACTGCATGGCCATGGAATCATGTGGGGCAACGAGGAGATTATCTCTTGTGGGTAAAGTGTACAAACTCTGCAGAGTCAAAACTATTCGAATAGCCGTGCCCATGGTCAAGGGCAGATATGGGAACTTGACTAGATATAGTTCTATTTTTAAAAAAATCATGGTGGGTGGATTGGTAAAACAGAGGGCAGGAAAAGGCCCTGGTTTTGGTGATGTCCTGGGTGTCGTCCCAGTGGTAATGTAAGCGACTATAACGCTGAAGTTGAGCATACATGGCAGAGACCATGAAATGGTGGATGGTCTCTGAAACATTATAGGTAAAGTATACTTGTTATACAACATGTATTTAGTCCAAACTACCAGGTCTTAGGTATTTGTAATTATGGTATTTAAAATGCCTTTTCTGCAAATAAAAAAATAACCCGAGCCTCTCCTTTGATAAGTCATGCATACTACTTAATGCATCCTGTGCGTTGGCTCGCTGAGCACGGTGGTTTGTGCTCACACTCGCAATACCCACACCAGATACAGGGACTCAGGACCACTACGCGTATGAAGAATCCCCTGTCACCGATGGAGGAAGCAACGAAGAAAGCTAGGACGACTCTGGTGCTTTTGTTAATCCTAGGCATGAAGACTAAGGTGTTGTGCGCCTATGATTATTGCTTAAGATTAGGTGATGATCATATGGCACATTTTTACCCCAGTCGCTGCTTGTGGATTATAGGGCTTTACCTTGCTTTTGCTTCCGTTGGCATACTTTTGTATTGTAAACATTTGGCCTGGTCGGCCCTTATGTAAACTCATTGCCCGACGTGGCTTAATTCAAACCACTGTTATGTAATATTGGTTTGTGTTGTGGTTGTCCTTGCGATGTATGAAATGATGCAGCAATGTATCTGTGAGCACTATCTACTGATCCAGGGAATAGTGCAGTGGTTTCACAGGAGATTCTGGATTGAAAAATCCGGGTCTGACATGTTCCCTGTAGGATCCAAATGAGTTTTCATCCAGAAGAGAAATGAAAATAATAAGGTGGTGAGATGTAAGGCAGAACTTATAGCATAGGGATTCACGCAGAGACCCAACATCGATTATGATAAAACTTATTCTCCTGTCATGAGTAGAATAATGTTCCGATATTTAATATCAATGGCAGTAGATATGAATTTAAGGGCCTATTATTTTCAGCTTCTAAAAGCTGCTTTTCGGTTTTTCTACGGTAACTAGCTTTTAAACGGAGTATCTTTTCAAGATAGGGTCTACTAGTTAATTGTGGTACATACTGTGCCGACTTCATTTATATCGGCAAAAACTGCACGTGAGTTTCTGTTACTCTGTAATCTCTCGCATGAATAGCCCAAAAGCTATAAGCCGCAACTAAAAGCCATAAGCTTCAGCCAAAAAGAACAGACCCTAGGTATGCAGTTAATGGATGTAGTGACCGTATATTTATATGGGTCACTGGACTATGAGATTTATATGAAAGTCCCAGAATGAGTAAAAATTCTGGATCCAAATAAATTAAATCGCAATATGTATAACGTCAAGTTGGAAAGGTCGCTGTACAGATTAAAATAGTCTGGAAAAATGTGGTACAACCGGCTTGGTGAATTTTCCCCTGAAGAGAAGGTACACTAATAATAAGGTTGTCCTTGTGTATTCATAAAGAAACCCCAGAACGGATTTTGTATCATCTTGGTGTACATCGATGATCTGAATATCATCAGAACGATAGAGGACATAAAGGAAGCAAATTCCTATCTTGTTAAGGAGTTTGAAATGAAGGATTTGGGTGGAATCAAATTTTGCTTAGACTTGCAGCTGGAGCACCTCTCTAGAGGGATTTTAGTACACCAATCCTCTTATACTAAGAAGGTGTTGAGAAATTTAATATGGATAAGTTGCATCCATTATGAACCCCGATTGTGGTCTGATCTCTAGAAGCGGATAAATATCCTTTTAGACTAAAGATAGAAAATAAGAAATTTCTTAGACCATAGGTTCCATATTTGAGTGCTATTGCGGCACTAATGTATCTTGCTAACTGCATAAGACCGGACATTGCTTTTGCAGTCGACTTGCTAGCCAGATACAACGCAGCTCCAACATGAAGACATTGGGCTGGCATGAAAACTCTCCTCAGGTACCTTTATGGTACACAAGATCTTAGGTTGTTTTTCTCGAAGAACCAAGATTTGACTATAGTTGGATATTTAGATATAGGATATCCGTCTGATCCACATAATGTGAAATCCTAAACATGATTTACATTTCTTTGTGGTGGTACAACTATTTCTTGGCAGTCATTTAAGCAGACCTTGGTAGCTACGTCTACTAACCACTAAAAAATAATCGTATTATATGAAGTCTCACGAGAATGTGTTTGGCTCAGACGAATGATTAGCCATATCAAGAAGTCATGTGGCTTAAACACCGTCGATGACCCCACCATTATCTATGAAGATAATGCAGCTTGTGTGGACAGATACAAATGGATTGTGCTAAAAGTAATATCATGAAGCATATTTATTTACAAAATACTGAAAGCTAGGTCTTGTGATAATCTTGCAGATTTATTTACAAAATCTTTCCCATCCTCTAGTTTTCAGAAGTTCGTATGGGACATAGGGATAAGGTGACTTAGAGAGTTACAAGGTTCACGGGGAGTAAATCCCTTAACCATAGCCCTTACTTAAAACTAGAAAGATTTATATGATCCTAAAGATCTTATATTGTACTCGTTTTTTCCTTTGTGAGTTCTTCTGAAGTTTTTTCATGTGAAGATTTTTAATGAGGCAATAAGTGCAACACAAGGGGCGCATGTGATGTAATCTTTTCTCCATCATTTTTTCCTCACTGGGGTTTTAGGGAGAATTTTTAATGAGGTATGTACATGTTGTGGTATTCGCTCAAGGGGGAGTGTTACGAAACTGAGAAGGTCACGGTGTGGGAAAATACTGAAACTATCAATGATAGATTTTGACTATAAATAGACAAACCTATATACAAGGAGATAAGATCTGAGATTCATAAAAACTTCGTTCCTGGGTGTTTTCTCTCAATTATTCTCTAATGTTCTTTATTGATTTGGTTAAGTGGATTGCATTGGTATTGGTTATTTCTTAACAGAATCTGCATGCACTGAGTCTTGATCTCGATTTCAAAACTTTTGTTTGATTTTTCTACATTTTTAAGTTCGGATAGGATTTCCCTCCACGTCACTCCCAAAGACAAGAAAGATGCACCAAATTTGATATCGAAAACCTCGAACCGCAAACAGTCCTGAGTGGCCCATGCTCCCCGTCCCCCTCCCTGAACTCGGCGGCCCAGCCCCACCTATTCGTCTCCCCGCCTGGGCCAAAACACCCTGAGATTCCTTGGTTCTTCGAGCATCCAGGTCGTGTGAGGAAGAGGGACAGGACAAAGAAGGCAGAGCCAGACGCCGTCGTCCCCTCCGAATCGCCACCGCGCTCCCGATCTCCTATCGCCCGGCGCGGAGGAAGGTGGGGATCATCAGCCATGTACCCCGGGGTGCTTCGGGATAATCTTCTCTTGGTTTCTTGTTGCCTACGCGTGCTCTTGATTTGGGGCTAGTTGCTAGGGCTAGGGTACTTCCATGGCGAGCATTGGCATGGTTGATTCCGATCTTTCCCCTCAAATTGTTTAACCTGTTAAGATAAGGCGCATCTCGCGATATTTTTCCTTTATCTAGTTGTGGTGATTTCGTGTCTCGGAACTGTTCGGGCGTCAATCTTGGTAATGGGATCCGGGTTTCTTGTGTGGAAAAAAAATCTGTTCCGGCGTCCGACCTTCCGCGCGGCGGTCGATCCAGCTGTTGCCGTCGTCTCGCCGGCCTTCGGTGGCATGCTATGATGCCGTGCCAACGCCTGCCACTGGATATGTTTGGTTATCTTTCCATTAGATTATTGTTTCTGATTAGAACCTTCTCGGCGCCTGAGTCGTTCTGGTTCACGATGCCGAAAATATGAACTGTGTAAAGGGGAGTGCATGTAGGCTGTATGTTCTTGAATGGTTCATTTTTATAGCTTCATGCAATGATATTGGGTATCACTTTTGCTGGATAGAAGTGTTTCAATCATGGTGTGCAGATCCAAATTGGTAAAGCTACACTGCTGTGAATTTAGTCACAAGTGAAAAGCTTTTCTCTGTGTCCTAAAATTGTGTTTGTATTATAAAAATCAGAGGTAGTTCTAATTCTCCCTTGCATATTTCTCCTTTTCATCAAAAGAGGTCCTTAGGGCTTAGGGGGGATATCCCTTTCATCATTGGTGATATTGATGATATAGTAGAAAATGTAAATTGGCATACTGTAGTTAGCTACAATAGTTCGACTGTATGGCAACCCATGCCTAGGCTTTTTCCCGTTGGAATGTGTATGTGTATCTGGAATTTAGGTAGGCTCTAGATATGAGTAAAGTGATTAGTAATTTCAAGATGTTGTAATGTTCAGGTTCATGTTCTCTATGCACTCTATCATCAGCTCCTACATAGTTAACACTGCACAACACAAACTGTGCATACTGAAAAAGCTAAATATGTTGTTATGTTGGTTCGTCGATTGTACATCATTGCAGTGAGATGAATTTGTGAACCACAAAGTAATGCGATCTCTGTTCTGTGTTTCTATGTTCCAGCCTCTGCTTAGCTTTGAGTTTTACTAGGAATTTGCTAAAATGCATTACTTGATCTATGTTCTAAAAATCTAGTTCACTAGGTGCAATTGATTTTTGAGACAATACTTTATCTATGTTCTAAAAATCTAGTTCACTAGTTGCAATTGATTTTTGAGATCTCCAAGATACATTAATCATTAATCTTCTCTTTCTCAAGGTCAGTTGACAAAACTTGGTTAGTCATATTCTTCTTTCTACTAAAGCATGTTGATGCTAATGTATGGTTATTGGTTCTTTTTGTGCAGGAATGGACAAGTATCACAGCAACACTCGATTTGCACCCTTCAGAGACGCTCCATTTGCTCTCCGTGGTAAGAACTCTTGTATGGATTTGTTATGTTCTTTGTCCTTCTGATGTAGTTTCGAGATATCAAACAATTACACCTCAGACCCAATGTATAGGTGATAGTGGGAGCATACAGACATCTTTGCAAGTACATTCTTGTTGTGTAGGATCTGTGATGGACTAACAGTTGAGATTATATGAGGCTGGAAACCACATTAGAGTGTTAGTCCACCAGCTAGCTGCTTAATTGAGCTGAGTTTAATATCATGCCAGTTTATCACCATATATATATTCTAGTCTGTCATAGCTCAAGAGGTCAATAATGGACATATATAACTGGCCATTTATACCATTAAGTGAAGAGTTGTTATTGGTTAATCATAAATTTTGTGTGGGGGCAAGAAGTCATGCATGCCTCACTAATGTCATGGGCGTGGGCCTTGGACCTAGTCGGTTCATTATTAGGAATTAGAGATTGGTTTCTATTTGAGTTTGAGATTAGGTTCCTTGTGTTAGAGATATAGTTAGAGATATGATATTAGTTTCTATATTTGTTAGAGATATAATTGAGATTAGATTCTATCTGTTAGGGGGAGCCATCTATATAAGATGTGTTATGGGCGTGGGCCTTGGGCCCAGACGGGTTATTATTAAGAATTAGAGATTGGTTTCTATTTGAGTTAGAGATTGGTTTCCTTGTATTAGAGATATAGTTAGAGATATGATTGGAGTTAGATTACATCTGTTAGGGGGAGCCATCTATATAAGAGGGCTACCGCATGCTATTGAAATCAAGCAGAGCAACGTTTGGTTGCCGGCTTCCCTACAGAACCCCGTACCCCTACTTCCTCCGAACCCCGGTTCATAACAATTTTGTATCAGAGCCGTCGATCCCTTCCCACGACTTCTGCTACCATGACTACTGCCGAGTCGTTGGCCATAATAAAAGCTAGCGCCAACGAGATGGCTAGCAACAACAAAGAGATGGCGGACATCTTTTTCAACATACATGCCATCTTGGAGGAGAGGGAGAATCAGAGGAAAGTGCAACAAGAGACAAAGAGCTTGGCCAATCATCCAACATCAGATGGGTCGTTGCCAGATCCATCCCACCACGTCGCTCTTTCCTCGGTCGGGCCGTCTCCCGCAGCGTCTTCTCCTCCTCCACCGCGCCCCCTCTGCAGCATCAGCCGGCAACCACCTCCTCTGCAGCGTCAGCCGCCGTTGTTCCCATCACCAAGACCGGCGCCGCTGCAACCGCTTCGCCGGTCGCTCTGCAGTCGCCACTCCTCGCTTCTTGCTCGCCGCGGTCCCTCCATCGCCGCTTACTCGCTGCCACCCGATCCGCGGCCGCCACCGGCCGCCGTTCGACGGCCACTTGCTCCGCCGGTCACCGGTTCAGTGCTCGGAGACGCCCAACCACCACCGCTCCTTGCCACCGCAGGCTGAGTCGTCTCCAGCCGCCGCCGCGCGATCCGTTGACGCTGAGCCATGGTCGCCACGGCCGGATCTCTCACTTTGCAGCCGCCGGTCGCCCGGCCGTACCACCGCCGCCGCCGCCGGCCGTCTCGCCGGCCGCTGCCGCTGCCGTCAGCGGCAGCGTCGTGGCCCCGACGGCCACCGCTCGATCCGTCGCCGGTCGGCCGTCTCCTACGGCCGTGTCGGCAGCCGCCGTCGAGGCGCGAACGCCATGCGGGCTCCCCTGCGCGCCGCGCTGCGCCGCCGCTTCTCCGCCGGAGCCGCCGTCGCCGGCCGGTCGCCTCCGTTCACGCCGCCGCCATCCGGCGTGTCCGCTGCCGCCGCCGTGTGTAATGCCGCGCCGCCGATTCCGCGATCGCCGGGCTACCTCCGCTCCGTCGGCCGCCGCCGCTCCGCCGACCGCCGCTCCTCGGCCGAATCCGCGGTCGCCTCGCCGAAACCCGCTGCTGCGATCGCTTCCGCCTCTTCCGCCGCCGGATCCGGTCGCCACCGCCGCCGCCGTCGCTCCGCCTCTGCTTCGCCGCCGGATCCGGCCCGGCCGCGCCGCCGGCGGCAGCCGCTCCATGGGCCGTCGGCCCGAGATCTGCCACGCTGGCTGCCGGAGCGCCGCCGCCGCCGGCCGCCAGATGCCGCCGCCGCTGCTCCGCCGCTATCTGTGGTTCTTTCGGTCTTTCCAAATAAGAACGCAAAGTGAGGTCGGTTCGTTGGTTATAAACCGTGACCGACCGGAGAAACAAAAAAAAATCAAAAACTCAAAAAAATCAAAAAAAAATTGAAAACAAATTTAAAACAAATCAAATCACCAAAAAAAAAATTCAAAAAAAACTTATTTTGCAGGCATCGTTTAGCCCTGTTCCGCTTGGATCGGGCCGGCCGTCTCCATCCGCTGCAGCACCCTGCCACCGTTCGTCTTCTACATCGGCGTCGAAGGTCTTCCATTGGCCGCCGTCTAGCAGCTCGAGGACGAGCTGCATGTCCGCGAGGGGTGTAGTGTTATGGGCGTGGGCCTTGGGCCCAGACGGGTTATTATTAGGAATTAGAGATTGGTTTCTATTTGAGTTAGAGATTGGTTTCCTTGTATTAGAGATATAGTTAGAGATATGATTGGAGTTAGATTACATCTGTTAGGGGGAGCCATCTATATAAGAGGGCTACCGCATGCTATTGAAATCAAGCAGAGCAACGTTTGGTTGCCGGCTTCCCTACGGAACCCCCGTACCCCTACTTCCTCCGAACCCCGGTTCATAACAAGATGGCTACCACATGCTATTGTAATCAATCAGAAAAATATCAAAGTCTTTCTCGTCTATAGTCTTTCTCTCCTTCTACGCTGACGTCATCCGACCATCTTGGTGGTGTTTACCCCTTATGAACTAAGGTTCATGACAGCTATGATAATTTTCAGTTGTATCTCTTATGTTTTATTTGGATATAGGTACATGATTTGATGTGTGGTTTCATGGAGAAACATCCATCTATTTACTTAGTGAATCTTTGGCAAGCCATTGCTAAATTCTATGTATAGTTAACAATGTTTTCCACCAGCTTTGGTGAAATGCAATGAGATGTCCCTCATTTTTTTTTTCATTCTGCTGAATAGAAGTTTAAAGTCCATTTCACGCAATCAAGCATTCCACATTTGTTGCCTTCATCTTTTCAGGTGCCCTTGGTAGCTCAAACTCATCTTTCAACAGCATGGATGGCCTCAGACACTCCTCAAGCCTTGAGCAAGCTAAGGGCTACACGTCTTCTCCCCTAGGAACTGTGCGACCGAAGATGTCTCCATCCGGAAGCCGATCCCTGCACACAAGTCGTCCCCTGTTGGCTCCTGTCGCAAACCGCCCATTGTCTCCCCATCTTCCTTTGAAGAAGCCTCAGTTCAGCGCTACATTCTCAATCTCACACCGTATATTTGGTGCTGCGTTGGGTGCTGCCATCATATCCATTCCTCTTGCTACCAAGTTCAGCCTCATGTTTGATGTCTGAGCGAAAAGCAACCTGGAATGATGAGAAGCGACATTGCTGTGACTGTTTCATTGTCTGGATTTTCCTTGCAATGCAACTGTAGGTACAGTTGGAATAACGTCTTGTCATGTCTGAGACTTTTATTAATAATAAGCAAAACCGTCTGATGATCAGTGTAAAAAGACTTCATTTTGAATGTACTTTGTTACGACGTCTGCAAATTTGAACAAGAACGCACTTATATATTGCTAGTTTTTTGTCTACTGAACTGAGATTTACACCAAGTTCAGTCTCATTATTCCTGATTCGCAATTTTTGACAAGTGTTCCTTTTCCTCCTCTGAGATTATGATGTCTCATATTAGCGTTACTCTTCTTTTTTTTTTTTTTTTGCCTTTTTTAATGCTATTTAAATGAAATGCACACATGGCATTCTCGCCAGGAGACGTGGATCAAAACAGCAAAAAATGTAATAGCATTAAAAGGGGCATTTGAGGATTTGCTCGTCTCATATAGATGCAATTGATTTGTTCTTGATGTGTCACTCACAGGTGGATCCTCTTTAATTGTATTTATTTGCAGCGGTAAATTCTCAATTTTCCCTTTCATTTACTCACTGGCCTCTATGAACATAGTATGGACATGTGACAAGATCCAAAGTTTAACTCATAAGGGCACGAGTGAGACTACAAATATGTAGAGCATCACTGTCTCACAACAAGATTAAGCACAATTATCTCAACTTGCAACAGTTTAGCGTGTATCTGATACAGACAGCCCACTGGCAGGCACCGAATGACAAAGACCTTGGGCTGTCAGGAGTGCCTAGTAGGTCTTAGAGTAAGTTGTCGAAATCTGAATATATAAATTCAGACTCTCTCATGTATTCTGCACTAGTTTAGAATCACGTTAGTGCACACAGTGAAAATATAGATAAAATATCGACCATGATTAAGATTAATTATGAAATAAGTAAATATTATTAATTATCAGAGTAGCGATCTTATAACTGAGCTTACAAATAATAGCCCCAAGGGTCTAACAAAACTAACAACGGAAAACAACGACAAACGTAGTGGCCATTCGACATGCTCACAGACAATTGATTGAGAAGCCGTCGAAGAATCCTTTCTTAATTACCTCTATCTGATATGCTTCTTCCTTAGCAACTGAGCAACAAAAGATATAATCGTGAGTACATAGAGTACTCAGCAAGTTGTTTGTAACAAGATGCAATATATAATGATGAAAGGCTTATCAAGTGATGGCTGAATGATTATTTTGCAGAAAGCAATAATTTAGAGTAAATACGATAAATAGGTTGAAAACACACTTTAAAAATGAGTAAGTAAATAAATAATTCAAAAGAAATGAGTACACCATGAGTGAACTGTCATTCACTTCCCAATTAAACCCAACTAAGATTTTATGAAATTCTGCCCCCTCATTTGAAATCACCAAGTTTTGTACATAATTGGAAATATAGCTATTCGAATAGTTTTACACTCTACAGAGATTGTACAACTTTACCCACAAGACATGTTTATCTCATATTGTCACTAGATTAACACACTTCCTTTAATGTATGACAGAGACCATGATAAGGCTTTTACAATACTCAACCTCAACCTAGTTTTGTCTGCTAAGGTTTCGCTGTTGAGTAGGCTTCGGCTTAGTCGAAAAAGCCCATTCTTATGCCAACGTGAGTCAATGGCTATGATCACACCCACACTCATCTCAGTGGCGAAACTAAAGTTAAAACATCATAAATTAATCAGTGAGGTCCATCTTATATTGGACATATGATTGTATGGTAAGGCTCAGATTAATGACGTACAAAGTTAAGCCCTTAGATATTACTCAGGTGAGGCATCCATATCCTAAAAGTGCTGACCACACTACCCCTTTACTACATGATCACTTGCCCAACTAAAAACTATTTTGTTTAACCAACACCAATGTCACGATCTGTGTCATGGTACACAAATTTTATAACTATGGCTGACCACCATGATTCAATATCTCATTAAGTTAAAATTAATTAATTGATAAATATGTGATGATGAGCCCAACAACATACTAGACGTACACCCAAGTGGATAATACTATTATATTACTAGATAATTAACAATCCTAGGGTGACAATGAAATCATGGCATTTAAATTATCAAAGAGGGAATTAATCAAGATTGGTTAATAACTACCAAATACAAAGGTTTTATAATAAATTAACAATATATAATAATTTAAAATAAAATAATAATAAGTAGATTTGAAATGGTTGTAGCTGACTCCTTATCCTCTAACCTTCTTTACTCTTGCGGTCCAACCGGCCAAGTCCCTCATAAACCACCAAGTCCTCAAAACCCCTCTCTCTCTCTCTCTTATATCTCAATCCCTCAAATTTACATCTTCAATCCTCAAGGGAATTTTCAAGTTCTCTTACAATTCCTCAGCGCGTAGCATCCTTTCTCATTCATTCCACTAGGTACTCCTTGTTGGAATCATCTCTTTCCTCAAATTTGCTATCCTTTTTTTTCTTCAAATTCTAGGGTTTGAGTAAAATGTGCATGTTTAGATCAAAATATTTTGGATAAAATTGTTGCAACTAACATTTGGTGACCTCTTATGTTTGTTTCATGGATCAATCCATGTCAAATGCAAGTTGGGATCAAACTGATCAAATGCCCTAGGAGTACCCTACGGGTGCAATACTACCATCCGATGGTTGTGGTACTACCTTTTTTCGGTAGTACCGGTTGCCAGCTGCGGTACTACCGCCCAGTAGAGTTTTTCAAGATTTTTTCATACAAATTCTCTCAAGTCTTGTCCTTCCATGTTCTAATCTGCTTCTCTTTGATCCAGTAACCATGGTAAAGCTCCATACGCAAGAATGTCACATTTGAGGGAGAACTGATGGATTGCTATAAACCTCAACCGACTCTAACATCTCCTTCATCTTCTCGATGCAAGGCAGCCTCTCAAAAACCAACATCTACAAGGGTAGCCCCAGTTACTAGAGAAGACAGTGACTTGGAGATGGATTTGTTCTTGCAAGCATTGAGGGCACGTGGCCAAAGTCAATCTTCAAGACAAGCTTAAGAACAAGAAGAGGAAGTTGGGCAAAGTCAAGAAAAATTAATGAAGAAGATGAGGATTTCACTCAAGGGAATGAGGATGATGATGACAATGAGGATATGATGGAGGCCAAAGAGCAAAGAATTAATCTCTTGCAAATCATAAGCGACAACTATGTTGTTCTCTGACATCCGAACCAATTTGACAAATTGGCAAGCACTACGGACCCAAGATTTCACACAAGATTCCAACAAGAGGTGTATGCCCAATGTACAATCATCACAAGAAGTTTACAGACCACAAGTATGTGGATTGGGTGCATTGAACTCTCTTGACTGCTTTGTTGACATATACCGTCTATTCCATGCAGTGGAACTACAAGACATTGTAACTTTAAAGTACGATTATCAAGAGGGCATGATTAGACAATTTTATGCCACAGTCTACGTATCCCCGGATTTTGACTATTTTGTGTGGATGATAGGAAATCAAAAGATGGAAGCATCAAAGGTAGATTTTGAGCAAGCTTTATGGACCTACTCAAGTGAAAGCATCTAGGCCCCTAAAAATGGTTTTGGTAATTAATGAACTTATGTGAATATGAGACTAACATGTGTGTTAAGTGTTTAAAAAGGCTAAGTCTCTTAAATGGCGGCAAGACGCATGCTAAGGATCAAAATGAAGATCAAAGTAGCTCAAGACAAAGGCATACGTAGACTAGGACCCTCTTTTTATTTTTACCGGTCTTAGGAGAAAGGATGGAAGACCGGATTATAGGCTAAATGTCGTACCATAAAGAGAGATCATGGAAAGTAGCTTGATAGCAATATTCTTGTGCCATTTGATTCAATTTAGAATCATGCATTCTTTAAAAAATTAAATTTATAGCCAAATCTATGCTCTGTTTGGAAAAACTGAAGTACCGCTATTTCAACGGCGGAACTACCGGAGAGTGGAAGTTCCGCAGCCATGAACGGTACTTCTGGACTTTGGAAGCTCCGGCTGTCCGAGCGGGACCTTTTTTTTTCCGGAGAGCACCCCCCGGAGTCGCTCGGTGCTTTGTCCGGACAATCAGAAGTACCGGTGTGCAAATCGCGGTACTTCCGCTGACCGAAAGCTCTAGCTTTCCGAGCAGAGCCTTTTTTCAGAGAGCACTCTCGGGACAATTCTGAGTCTGAGGAAATCGGAAGTACCAGAGTTTCAATGCTAGAACTACCGGAGAAGCGGTAGTTCCGCAACCTTGAACGGTACTTCCACCCGCCCTGAATTTTTCTGGAAATTCACTCTAACGGCTAGTTTGGTTAGAGAGGGTATAAATATTCGTACTCCTACTCAAGGACAGTAAGAATAGACACTATTGAACATCTTTGAGCATTGAGCATTCACTCCACACTTCATTTACTCCTTGTGCATTCATTTGAGGTGGTTGAGCCAAAAAGTGCATTGCATTCAATAGATTGATCCTTCGGCACTCAATTGTGGTCAAGTGAAGCTTGAGATCTTTTACTCTTGGTGTTTGCTGGCACTTGGATGACTTGGTGGAGATTGCCCGATGATCTTCTCAAAGAAGCATGTGAGAAGGCCTGGTGCGTGTGTGAAGGTTGGAGCTCACCTACCCGGAGCGGGAAAAAGCTACCAATAGTGGATTGAGGAGTTGAGGCTTAATTCCAGCCGGTCCAATTTGATTGGGCTTTCTTCAATGTGGACTAGGGGAAACCAGTAAGTTTTCGATCTCCACGGTAAAAACATCTTGTGTTCATTGGTGATCTTTTGTCTCTTATTCATGTCTTGCACATTTATTTCATTGCGATAATTCACTTGTGCTAGATTCTTCTGTAGAGATATACTCTTGTTGTGATCTAGACTTATTCGAATTGTGTAGGTTTCAATTGCTTTAAGCATTTATCTTCTTGAAATTAATTAGTAGTCAAGAAATTTTAAAATCTCCTATTCACCCCCTCTAGTCGGTTATCCTTGATCCTACATCAAGCCAATATGAGAAGGTCTATTCTTGTGGAGCACTTCGGACCCCAGCGTGGTGTGACTTTAGGGGAATGTGAGATATACACCTGGGGAGCTAGCGGGACTTCTTCCACTGCCTAGCTTAATCAACCGAGTCATCAATCACACTTTCTTCCCAAAAGCGCAAACTGTGATGCTATTCATGGCTATGCTTGGAATATCATTGATTACATCATGTAAGAATGCAAGTTTGATGTGGTCGATTTGATTATAAGAGAGATAAGATCATCAAAGAATGATAGGATGAAGCGTATCTACTACACTCGCTATATCATGGCTCTAATCACGAGGAAGGCGCACTTCCATTGAGCACGACCGGTGGTCCACAAGCCCTACTAGCCAAGGGAAGGACCTCTAGTGCCAACCATAGCCCCTCCTCATGCTCAAGTGCAAGAAGTGCAAGAGAAAGAGCATTCCTCTTGTCAAGCCCAAAAGCAACCTCAAGCTTCGAATTCCGTACTTCAAGCTTTGTCTGCTATCAATTCTACACTCATGGAGATTTGAGATGCTCAGTTCGAGACAAACTACCAGCCTGCAGCTTTGACTCATCGTGGAAGTGCGCTTGAGTGTCCCTCCTCCTCAATGACTGTGCAACCTTCTTCACCACTTCACTATCGCCGACGTCACCATCGTGATCCTTGCCCCAACTAGTGGGTTTTGGTACTTGATGCCAAAGGGGGAGAGATCAAGGGGGAGCAAGGGGAGAGATGATGAATAAATATGAAGAGTCATGATGTTATCTATGTTATCTTATAGTCATCGATATTTGGACTTTGCTTGTTGGAGCTTATGTTTTGGTTGTATGCATTTTTTGTTGAACATGTAATAACTAAAGCTATGCATGGACGGACTTGTAACTTGGTGCTATGCTACAATGTTGATTATACTATTTTTCATGATTATGATAGTATCTAATTCATCTCATGATTATGTATGATTCATATTGTTCAAATATTCCTTGTTTATCACATTGACTTGCTTCCACAAATTCAATAAATAAAGGAAACTCCAAAAATTTCCTAAAAATCCACACATGCATGAAAACCACTTCATGAATCCATATGCACATGTTTAGGGGGAGTTTTGTTTATTTGTAGATTGACTTTGAATGGAACTAATTCTTTATTTTCTTTGAGCTCATCTCAAGAATTAATTGCTACTCAAAAGTCAAAAACAAGAATATGCAACTTGTTCTCAAACTAGATGTATATTCAAAACTTTCTATTCATTCATATTGTCCAGAATTACCAAAACGGGGGAGACTGAAAGCATCTAGGCCCCTAAAAATAATTTTGGTAATTAATGACGACAATGATTAAAGTCACTAACTTATTTATTGAGATTATTGAAATATTTAGTTCCGGATTTTAATGACATCATGGAAAGTCATGCAAAAGGTGGTGAAAGATCAACATGGATTAAGAAACAACTCAAGACAAAGGTGTATTGTAGTCTAAAAACCTCTTTATAGCTTTTACTAGTCTCGGTGTTTGGATGAAAAGACCGGATTTGTAGAATAGATACCGTACTATAACGATGGGTCATGGCTAGTAGCTTGAAGCTTATCTTATGTCACTTTAATCAATTAATTGTTCATGCATGCATTTGGAACATCTTTTTGAACCATCTCTGAATGTCCTTTAAAAAATCAGTATGACCGCATGTCTCTGAACAGTAGTACCGATGCATTGGTACTACCGGTCGATACATGCCAGTAGCTAATTTTCAGAGAGGCACTCATTTTGGATTTCTTGGATTGGTACTACACGTGTGTTGCACGGTTGTACCGCAGAGCGGTATGACTGCATGATGTTGGCGGTACTACAAAAAAATCGGTACTACTAGACCCTGTGAGGGTGGTACAACTAATGTTTGAAGTAAATGCTAGTTTCTGTGTATTTAATGAATCTTAAATAGCCGTTGAATAGTGGGTGTGGTAGTACCAGCCACTATGTGGCGGTAGTACTGTATTTGATGATTTTTTGGGGATTTTGACTCCAACGGCCATCTTTGTGGGTGGAGGCTATAAATACTCCCCCACCAACAGCAAGTGAGCTCTCTTAACACTCTTGGACATTCATTCAATACTCTTAAGCTCTTATTAGACTCTCTCCAACACATTTATTCCATTTGCACATTTTGTAGTTGTTGAGAGCATTCAAGTGCATTGCATCATTTGTTGATCCTTATGATACTTAAAAAACCTTCTAGCAAATGTTATGGCCTGTTACTTTTGGTGGTTGCCGACACCTAGATGGCTTGGAGAAAGTTGTGCAGTGATCTCTTCAAACAAGATTGTGAAGAAACCCAGCATCGTTGTAAGTGGTGTGGTGCTCACCATCTCTAGAGTGAAGGAAAAGCAATCTTAGTGGACTTGATGTCTTTAGGCTTAATTCATGGAACCGGTCCAATCCGTTTGGATTTATCTCAACGAGGATTAATGAAGACTGACAAGTCTTCAATACCACATAAAAAACATCGATTGTCTCCATTATGGTTTACTCTCTTATCTTTACATTCTGTATTTATATTTCTAGCAATTTAATTTAATTTAATTTAATTGTGTAGCTAGAAGTGTATCTAGTATTGACATTGCTTATGGTCTACCTTAGTAAAACTTAGAGTATTTAGGCTTTAATTATGCAAAACATTTTTGTTCAAGCTCATCTTGCTAAAAATTGTGTTTTAGCCTAAACAATTTAAAAACATTCTATTCACCACCCATCTAGTCAGTTATCCTTGATCCTAGATAGGGGTCAGGCGCCAGGGCATAGGGTGTTGGGGCGCGTGGGTCATAGGGGTGATGGGGCACTGAGGCACGGAGCGCGCGGGTCGCAGGGGTGCCGGGGGACCAAGGCATGGAGCGCATGGGCGCTAGGGAGGTTATTATTGCTACTTGGCTGGTGCTGCTCGGGGAGTTGCATTAGGCCGTGGAAGGCTATAAGTTTGCCGTGAAGCAGCGAGCCCTTGTCGGCCCTGGGATTGGCCATCCTTGGGGTAGTCCTAGGCGGTGGGATGAGTGGCACCGCCAAGGTAGAACAAAGAAGAGGAGGACGCCTGTGAGCCAAACATGGAGGACCCCAAGGACGACGACATGATGTGCTCGAACTGGGGTGTTGATGCAAAGGACCGGGTGGCTTGGTCTACGAAGCCAGGAATTTGGGGGTCATACTGGAGAGCCCAAGGCTCATGTTGCTGGAGCCACCGTATAGGCCGGTACCGGTTGGCGGCATCCGCGTGCTCTCCTAAACTAGTGCATCGCAGACTGCACAATGGGTGATGAAGCTGTCCCTCTAAATGGGTTAAAGCAAAGGTAGCTCATAGCACATGCTTCAGTAGTGCTACTTGTCAGTTGCCCTGCATCACATGAGAAGCAAAAAAGAGCCTGCTGCTGCGATGGTTAGACATGGCTGCGCGCTTGTAAGAGGCATGTCATCACGTGAACAGGTGGGGATGAAATCACCTACTAGGGCACAGGGTGCCGGGGCGCTGGGGCGCACGGGTCACAAGGGCTCCAGGGAGTGGGGCACCAGGGTGCCAGGGCGCAAGGCATCGAGATAGTGCGCAAGGTGTAGATGAGGGCATTCATCGACACGAGCATGTAGCGTGCGAGCATCCAGTGGGCCTCAAACCACTTTCTGTATGACACATACACACATTGGTGTTCTGTGAGTTGATATCGAGTAAGGCGAGAGTGCCCCTCTAGTCTTCACAGGCATTTCAAAGGGTGCCCTAGTGGGTCAGGCACTGAGCTATGAGCCATGTTCATGGGTACGAGGCGAAGTGCCCTAAGAGCTAAGCGTCGCACCATGTGCTTGGTCAAACAGGACACTTGGCCATGTGCCTTACCAGCGGGATGGAGGCCAAGCACCCAGGGCAAGGTGTTCACATACACCCTTTCCACAGACTTGCCGAAGTATGGAACATTTTAGATGAGAGGTGGTAGGATTCCTCAACACTAGCCCCCTATCCCTTGGGCGCCTTGAAGGGCGCCCAAGAGGCAAAGAAGAGTGCTAAGGTCTTGTATCATGTTAATGAAAATGCTTGTTGTGATATGTTGGAAGCATTTTTAACGTGCACTTATGTCGAGACCCGAATATACAAATCCGGACTCTACTGTGTACTTTGCACTAGTCTAGGATCACGCTAGTGCACACAGCGCAAACAAAGACAAACATCATCCACATCACGATATTCTAAAGAAAATCCAAATTATATTAATAACCATCAGAGTACGACCTTATGGCCAAGCTTACAATTATTAGCCTGAAGGGCTTTGAAGAAACTAACAATGAAACCAAAATTAAGCGTAGTAGCCATTCGACATGCCCACAGCAATCGATCGGGAGCGAAGTCCTAATCAGTGAAGTCCTCGTAGTAGCCTCCTTCTAGCCACTCCTGCCGATCGGTCCTTCCTCCTCAAGCGAGCAACATGGGCATAAAGCCGTGAGTACATTGGTACTCAGCAAGTCGTTTGTAACAAATGAATGCAATATAATATGCAGGGCTTAACAATGGATGGCTGAAAGGTTAATTTTGCATAAAGCAACAATTTAAAGTAAATACAATAAATAGATTGAAAAGCAATTAACAAAAGACATTAAATAGATAATCAAAGGAATTGAATATAACCACAAGTGAACTAACCATTCACTTCCCAGCTCAAACCAACCAGTTTTCATAAAGACTCTACCCCTCGTGTGAAATCACCGAGCATTGTCCATGACCGAGGACACGGCTATTCGAATAGTTTTACACTCTGCAGAGGTTGCACAACTGTACCCACACGATGTGATAATCCTCACGTTAAAGATAATCACAACAAGGCTTTTACAATGATCCATCTCCACCCGATCCCACTCGCTAAGGATTCGCCGTCGAGTAGGGTAACACCCTAGTCGATAATTGCCCCCTCTTGCGCCACAACAACATCAGTAGTAAAACCAAAGTGGAGACTTCACAAATTATTATGCCAGGTCTATCCCATACTAGACATGTGGTTTGCAGTTAAGCTCGGATCAATGGCGCACAAAGTTAAGTCCTTAAAATTACCCAGCGAAACATCCACATTCCATGTGCCTCTCGCACCCCCTTTACTGCACGATCATTCGCCCAAGTGAAAACCAATTTTGTATAACCACCGCCAATGACGCACCAACGTCACGGCACAAATTTTATAACAGTGGCACCAACCACGATTCAATATCTCATTAAGTCAAATTAATTAACCACATGTGATGATAGATCCCAGCGAACTATTAATAAGCATGGCTAAGCAATTAAACGTACCCCCATGTGACAATTATTATTTTATCACTAAATAATTCCCAATCCTAAGGTGACAATGGATTCATGGTAGTCAAATTATCATGGAGGGAATAACCAATTAGGAGTATAACTACCAATACAAGGTTTTAATATCAAATAGCAATGCATGATAAATTTGAATCAAAATAATACATAATAGATTGAAAAATTAGGTTCAACATGATCAAAGAATACGACTTGCCTTGGCCTTGCTCAGCTGAGGGCTCTTGATCTTCAAATCCAACTTCCGCTCCCTCGAACACGCGATCTAACGAGAGAGAAAACGAGACGAAATGACAAAATAAATTCAAATAAAATTCAAATGAACTCGAAAAACTTTCAAACCTGAACCAAAAGGTAGAGCTCAATTTTAGATGAATTTAGGAAAAAGAATCGGGTCAATCGGAGCTAGGACGAGGGAGAATGGGCTCTTGGAAAATTGGATCTAAAGAAAATCGGGGAAAATGGAAAATTGCACTATGCTGTGGACCGGGCGCACGGTGAGATGGGTCTACGGTGGGCTCGGCGCATGGAACAGTGCGGGCGGCGGGTGCTGACGCAGACGGCTGGACTGACGTGGCGACCACGTGGCAAGACACGCGTGTCGCTGTCTTGGCGTGGCGGTGACATGGCGACGGCGTGGCAAGCGGCGTGGCGGTGACGTGGCACCGAGATGGCTCGGCTGGCGGCGTGGCACCCACGTGGCAGCGTGGTGGCTGCTTGAGTGGCTTCTTTGGCGTGGTGTGCGGTCTCGACTTACGGTGGCGGGTGGGCGGGCGCGGTGAGCAGCGCCGCGATGGACGGCGTCCACGAGAAAGCGGCGGCGGCTTAGCGTCGGCACGACGCGACGCGCGCGAGGGACCGAGCGTCGCGGCGCGGTTCAGCCGCGCGGCGCCGCGCGAGGCGGCTGGCGGCGGTCTGGCCGCAACGAGGGGTTCGGCGGGGAAATGCGGCGGCGGCAAAGTGGCGGCGAGACTCACCGGCGGCGGCGACGGCGGCTCACGGCGGCGAGTTCCGGCGACGAGCAGCGAGCAGCGAGCACGCGACGGACGTCGGCGGCGAACGCGACGGCGTCGGCGGCGGTGAATGGCGGCGGTGGCGGCTCGAGGCGAGGAAGCGGCGGCGCTGGGTTTTATACGGCCGTCGAGTATTCGACTTCGAGAGCGGAGGAAAAACGGAAGCGGCGGCGTCCGTCGGAGACGGGGGCGATGAGTCCGGTCGGAGACGATTCCGACAGTGGGCCCCACATGCCGGTGGCGCAGCGAGCGGCGGCCGGGATGCGAAGTGCGAGCGCGAGAGTGGCGGATGATGGCCACGTGGCGACCATCGCACGGAGGAGCGGCGCGGATGCACGCCGCGCGTGGCGCGCGCGGCGGTGGGCGGCTGCGGGATGGTGGGCGGTTGGTGGGTTTCGCCCATTGGCGGTTTAGGAATTTTGGGGTTTTCTTTTCGAAATTCATTTAATTCATTTAGAGCTCTAGAAAATAGCAAATAAATCCAGAAAAATTCCAATAAATTCCCTGAGACACAAGGAACTCAAATAAAACAATTTTGGCAAATGTTCATGTTCAGATTAATCATATTAAATCCTTTTAATTCATAAAAATTCCATTTAAGCTTTAATTAATTCCAGAAAAATTCAAATGGTGAATTTTATTTTAAAAGCTTCAAAAAGACTCTGAAAATCAGGATGTTACAACTTAGTAGGGCACTCATGACTTAGCCAAATTTTGGCTCGACAAGAATGCAGACGCCCAAGATTTAACCAAGTTCTAACTCAATGCCATGTGAGGCATGAGGACCGAGGAATACGCATAACGACACCTATTACTTAGACAATTTTGGCTTGATGGGCACCCGGGCGCCCATGATTTAGCCAAATCTTGGCTTCATGCCCCGACGAGTGCTTCGTGTGAGGATGGGTTCCAAATTTCTACTTCTCATTGGCCCTTCGTGTGGTGTGGTTTTTGTTGTTCCCCTCCTAGTGGTGATCATAGCTTCGCTAGTTCAGTAATTGTTGTGCCCAAGAATGGCAAACTAAATGCGATGGACATGCCAGATGCTCGAAGCAAGGCCCAATCATTGATACATGGGTTACTCAAGGCCCGCCATGATGGAAGCGCTACCAAGACAAGATTTTGGTTATCATGGCGTCTCCCTGTTGCATGTGCCACTAGCCCCCCTATCCCTAGATGTGACAGTGGAGGCATTAAGGGACAAGTGGAATCATCTATTACCAATAGAACATGTCGATTCCCAGTTTCTCAGAACAAGGATTGAAAAATAATTGAGGCACTAGCAGTTGTTGCCTCTAGTTGCTTAAGGGGGTGCTGTGAGACTAAGTCATGGAGGAAGTGATCTCGCCCTAGCGAGGGCAGGCTCGAGCGTGGTGATGAAGTCAATTGGACAAAGTTGTCAGTGTTGGGCTCCTTGCTAAGGCGTGGCCTGCAAGGCAAGTGATGCATCTGAGCGAAGCCAGTGGAGGTGAAGTAGTGGATGTGGGGTTGCCTCCACCGAGACATAGCCTTCGAGGTGGGTGATGTGTCAAAGCGAAGCCTGTAGAGGCAAAGTAGTGGACATAGGGCCACCTCACCGAGACACAATCTTTGAGGTAGGTGACGCATCGGAGCAAAGCCTGTGGACAATGAGAGATTGAGGGCTATAGCGGAGGAGCTGAGAAACACCAAAGAGAGGTTGCAATCTGCTGAATAGAAATTTAGAGTCACTGAGGAAAAATTGAAAGCTTCCAAGGAGAAGGTGGGGATGATCCACCAAGTGGACGTGAGTTTGGAAATGTTGTGGGACAATGACCAATACTTGAGCTAGAAACATTGTGGAGATAGATAGATAACGTGAGCTTGGAAAGTGAGCTTAGAAGTGAAAGAGAAAATGATCAACACTCATTTCTCGTAGCAAGATAATGTTCATCCAACATGATAGATGATTGAAGTCATTGTTGTGGGACTGGTAAAGTCCTATCATTTTAGATAGTGGAATTTTCGAGGTGACAGCCTTCCGTAAACTAGATAGTCTATGGCCGAGGTTCAAGCTAGGTTGATGGCATATTATTTGAGTTGCTTGGAACAGGTATATATGAACTATTGAAGAGTAACACAAGGCTACTAGGGATTGCATTCCTTGGTAAGCTTGAGAGCGTCTGTGAGACTTATTCACAGGGCACCTTGGAGGGGTGCTCGTGACACTAAGTCATAAGCCACCAAATGGCCATTAGTAGTGGTAGTCCTCAATAGACTTGGACACCCATGTGACTAGGTGACAGGGCACCTTGGAGGTGTGCCCATGAGACTGAGTCACGGGCACATCGGAGGGGTGTCCATGAGACTAAGTCAGGGACACCTTGGAGGTGTGCCCACGAGACTAAGTTGTGGAAACCAAATGGCCACTACGGGTGGTAGCCCCTGTGGACTTGAAGGCATCTATGAGACTAACTCATAGGCACATTAGAGGTGTGCCCATAATACTAGGTCATGGGCACACCAGAGGTGTTCCTACAAGACTAAATCATAGGGCACTAAATGACCACTAGGGGTGGTAGCCCCTCGTGGACTTGGAGGTGCTCATGAGATTAACTGACGGGCACTTTGGAGGTGTGCCCACAACACTAGGTCATGGGAATACTGGAGGGGTAACCATGAGACGAAGTCGTGGGGCACCGGATGGCCACTTGGGGTGGTAACCTCTCAGTGGACTTGGAGGCGAGCATGAGACTAACTCCTGGGTACCTTGGAGGTGTGCCCACGACACTAGGTCACAGGCATACTGGAGGAGTGCTTATGAGACTAAGTCGTGGGGCATCGAATGCCCACTTAGGGTGGTAGCCCTCAGTGGACTTTGAGACACCCATGAGACTGACTTGGAGGTATGCCCACGACACTAAGTCACAAGCACACCGGAGGGGTGCCCACAAGACAAAGTCGTGGGGCACTGAATGGCCACTAGGGGTGGTAACTATTAGTGGACTTGGAGGCACCCATCCGGCTGACTCACAGGCACTTTAGAGGTGTGTCCACAATGCTAAGTCATGGGCACACCGGAGGGGTGCCCACGAGACTAAGTCACGGGGCACTGAATGGCCACTAGGGGTGGTAACCCCCAGTGGACTTGGAGACATCCATGAGCCTAACTCATGGGCACCTTGAAGGTGTGCCCACGACGCTAAGGCACAGACACATCGGAGGGGTGCCTACGAGATGAAGTCATGGGCACCGAATGGTTAGTAGGGTTGGTAGCAACGAGTAGACTTAGAGGCATCCATGAGATTGACTCGTAGGCACCTCGGAGGTGTGCCCAAAACATTAAGTCACAGGCACACCAGAGGGGTGCCCATAAGACTAAGTCGTGGGGGCACCAAATAGCCACTAGGGGTGGTAGCCCCCAAGGGATTTGAAGGTGTCCATGAGGCTGACTTACATGCACCTTGGAGGTGTGCCCACGATGCTAAGTCAAGGGCACATTGGAGGGGTGCCCATATGACGAAGTCATGGGGACACCAAATGGCCACTAGGGGTGGAGGGGTGCCCACGAGACTAAGTCATGGATCACTGAATGGCCACTAAGTATGATAGCCCCAGTAGACTTGGAGCCATAAGACTAACTCATAGGCATCTTGAAGGTGTGCCCACGACACTTAGTCATGGGCACACAGGAGGGATGTCTATAAGACTAAGTCATAGAGCACCGAATAACCACTAGGGGTTATAGCCCCTAGTGGTCATGGAGGCACCTATGAGGTTGACTCACGGTCACCTTGAAGGTATGCCCACGACACTAAGTCATGGGCACACCGAAGGGATGCCCATGAAATTAAGTTGTGGGGCACCGAATGACCACTAGGTGTAATAGCCCACAATGGACTTGGAGGTGCCTATGAGGCTGACTCACGGGCACCTTGGAGGTGTACCCATGACACTAAGTCACAGGCATACCAGAGGGGTGCCCACAAGACTACGTCATGGGGGCATCGAATGGCCACTAGGGATGGTAGCCCCCCAGTGGACTTGGAGACGCCCATGAGGCTAACTTACGAATACCTTAGAGGTGTGCCCTGACACTAAATCACAGACACATCGGAGGGGTGCCCACAAGACTAAGTCATGAGGCACCGAATGGCCACTAGGGGTGGTAGCCCCTAGTGGACTTGGAGGCACCCATGAGGCTGACTCACGGCACCTTAGAGGTGTGTTCACGACACTATGTTATGGCCACATCGAAATGGTGCCTGCAAGACTAAGTCATGAGGCACCGAATGGCCACTCGAGGTGGTAGCTCTAGTAGACTTGGAAGTGCCTATAAAGTTGACTCACATGCACCTTGGAAGGGCTCCAAAGAGGGATATTTTTTTCTTTTTGGGTACCAAAAGCTGTTGAAAGGTAAACTCCCTGTACGCCCCTAAGGGGTGAGGCAAGGGTTCTTCCTTGGTCACCTTATGGGTACACAAGCATGCGACTTGGTTGAGGGCACGTTTAACGCTGCACAACAGCTTCCCTTTGTGAAGGCTATAGCTATCCACAACACGAAAGTAGTAAGGACCAATGCCCAAGCCCCCCGGGATGGGATGTATCTCGGTCCTCACGAAATATGAGGTTTGTGGAGCCCTTCTACCCCGTAGGTGGGGGTTTTTCCCCTAATGATCAGGAATGCGTGAGAATGTTTAACCCTTGCCAAACAATGAAGTGAGGCATGCGGTTACCTAGAGGTTGTTCGGCATATGGCCTGAAGTCTAAGAAGGGTGAGTCCTTAGCACATCCATCAACTTGAGCACTCGGCCTAAGTTGTCACTCATAACCTAGGCCCAGCAAGACATAAGCCGCCATGGTGGAGACAACGGACACCCAGGTCACCTTAGACTTTTGCTAGGGGAGACCATGAAGGTCATATGCCTTATGCACCACGAGGGTGAAATCCCATGCAGGGAAAGTATCTCGAGAGCCCAAACAAAAGCAATGAGATTTGCAGGTCAGAATTATCTCCTAATAGTAGCACGTTAGGGGGTGATCACCTTACAGTTAGTGACATTAGACAACCTGGGGGTGATGGCTGACTCCAGAACCCCTAGCCCTCTGTTTGTGAGGGCGCCTTGAGCTTTCTGCCCTTGGCTAGACCCCGCATCGGCAAGCTAAGGGAGGAGGACAGGCTTGGGAGCCCTGGGCACATAGGACGTTATCCATTTCAGGGTGGATAGCCCTAATATCCGATGAGAGTGCATGCCTAGGGCTCCTTCAAAGAGCAGACAGGTTGTCCACGAGCTCATGTCCCTCCGAAGTCGGAGGAGGGTCCGTGGACTTAGAATATTTCTTGGTAGGAGCCATATCCTTCCGTCAATTAGCTACACATCCCCACGAATGGCGCCAATGTTGTAGGTGTAAAATCCAAATACAAGTGAGGGGATGGACGTCAACTGTCTAATGAGACATCATCCATGAAAGTAAAATGATACGTGGATTTATACAAGTTCAGGGGTCCGAGAGGACCGCCCTACTCTTGTTGATGAGCCAATGGGGGTTACCTTCGAGGAGGGGGTCCTAGAAGGCTCACCAATTTGAATAGGTTTCTTTATTGCTTAAGAGAGCTCCCGTTACAAATGAGGGATACATGAGGTATTTATAGGTTCTTAGGCCTGTAGAAATGACGGAAATACCCCTTCGTGAGATAGCTATTTTATGAGTACAAGCAAGGGGTATTACAATTTTTTCTAAGCATAATTGTATTTTTTTGGACCTGCATATAGGTGTCTTCTGTATATGGGCCCGTTAGTAGAGGAATGAATTATTAGTTCAACACTTACCTTTTCTTATTATATATTAGCAAAAATTATTAAAAATATAATGATATGAAAGTATTTTCATGATAAATCTAGTAAGATGATTTTCACGTGACAATTTTAGATGGTTTTGTGTATATTAGAGGTGAAAATTTTAAAATGGTGACTGTACGCATTCTAAGACGTCGTTTTAAAAAGGAAGGAGGAAGTAATAGGTAGCGTTGAAATGAAATGTAGAACACTAGAACTCTAAAATGGTCATACTTTGTGACTTGGTATGGATGGCCGCTAGGTTAGGCCCACGGCGGCTGGACCACTTCATTAGCGCATTCCACGCTGGGAAAGACGAGGTTGTGGAGATGATGAAGCTGAAGAACATCCCCAAAAACCTCATCATCATCTCTGTGCTTGTCATCACCACCTCGTTCGCCACCTTCTTCAACCTCATAGCCAGCAACCGTGCGTCCGCCGCGGCTGGGGCACCCCCCACAGTGGCCATAGCTACCCGCACTGACCGGTACCTCTTCAAGGTGCTCCTAGTGTCGAACTACCTCGCGTTCCTATGCTCCATGGTCATCAGAATCTGGCTCACCTACGCCACCTCGGAGAATGTGGGGAGTAGGATCCGGAGCTGGAACCTCCGGCGGTCCATAGTGCTGGTGAAGTACGCTGCGAGGAGCATGTGTAACAGCTGGGGAGGTTCTAGGTTCGGAGGAGACTTCTGACAGTTCAGAAGATGCTTCAGAATTAGTGATGGGTAAACAGAGGAACTTGAAGGCGGAATAAGGGGAAGGCGTCAGCGTAGTAGTGTGACAAGTTGTGGGCGTAGAGTGGTGGTTGTGGTGGGGTAGGGGTGAAAACGGATCGGATTCGGACGGATATTGCTGTTACCATATCCTAACTTATATTTTTTCTTCGGATTCGGTACCAATCGGATTCGGTGTCGGATCGGTCGGGATTAACCCATTTCGTTTGCACCCTACTTGTTTGTAAGGAATGCATACGATGCGATAAATGGAGTAGGGCGACCGACTTGATGTTACTATTTAATAGCTGATGTGGAAGATTTTATTTTACCATTGCAAAAGAAAATGAAACGTCAAATAGTAGCACTAACCTGAAATCAAACTTGAAGATGTATCGGACTCGGACGGATATTCGGATTCGGACGGATATTGCTGTTACCATATCCTAACCCATATTTTTTTTCTCCGGATTCGGTACTAGTCGGATTCGGTACCAATTGGATTCGGTGCCGGATCGGTCGGTATTAACCCGACCCGTTTTCACCCCTAGGTGGGGGCCAGCTATAATAGGGGGTCTGTGAGAAGGGTTATAAGGTAAAGGAAACTGAGACGAGGGGGGTAATGAATGAAAATATTGTATGAATGTTCTGAACGTATTTGGGGGTGTTTTTTCTCTGTTCGTTCTTCTTCCTTGCTTGCTTGTGAAGTTGGTGAGAATAGGGTTGCGTCTCACGCCCAACATGTGCTGCGGCTAGGGGACATCACAATCTGGTATCAAAGTTGGTTCTGATTGGGTAGGCGCTTCACTTGGAGCTGTAAAATTCCGGAGGAAGGTTGGAGAACTCAGGTTGAATTCGTTTGATTCGATGATCTCTATAAAATCCTTGCAACTCAGTTGGCTCAGCTTGGCAACTGATCATCATGGCACCACCACGACCCTCGGTACAGACCCAATTCATCCTAGAGGTGATGGGTAAGGCAGAGGCCAGGATGGAGGATAAGTTGGTGAATATTAAGGAGAGTATTGATCTCCTTGTCGCGTAGATGGGCGCGTTCAAGACCTCGTAGCAGCAGATGATCCTGCAGGTGGAATTGACGGACAAGGCAGTGTAGAAAAGCATCAAAGACCAGCAGCTGTTGGAGAGGCGTTTGGAGGGGGCTGTAAATGAGCCGAGCTCGAGCGAGCTCACTGTCTCAAGCTTGAGTTTGTTAGAGAATCGAACCGAACTCGAACCGAGCCTCAGAATCACCCGAGCCTAGAGTTAGGCTCAAGCTTGGCTCATTTATCTTTCGAGCCGATCTCGAGTCGATCTTGAGACGAGCAATTCACGAGTCTTTAGCTTTTTATCTACCATAAGCTTAGCCAACTGCAGTCTATCTTGTTCTTAGGCTTAAACCATTGTCTTATTTATAAGCCCGGTGTGATTTGGACAATACAATTGATAAAAAAATTGAAATACATGTGTATACACTTTAAAGAGTCATGCTTAGCAATAATGAACGAGCCTACTCGAGCTTTTCGAGCTCGAGCTCAATAAGCTTGCGAGCTTCAGCTCAAGCTTGAGCTTGGCTCGTTTATAATTCGAGCCGAACTCGAGTCAAGTCTAAAACGAACTGAATCCGAGTAGCTCACGAGTCTCGAGCTTTTTTTACAGCTCTAGGTGGTGGCATGGTTCACCGTGGATCAAATGGGGGCGGCAAGTTTGGGAGGTCCGGGGTGGCTGTGGCAGTGGGCAATGGGCTACTCACGCCAACACCACTTGGAGGCGTGTGGGCGGGGCGAAGCACACAGATCCACCCTAGGGGAGTGCCTGCCAACTGTTCGATAGAAGTTCCACAAGGTACTCCATGGTCTAGACTACGTTTATCTGGGAATTTCGGAGGGGGGTTAAGGAGTCCACTACCTAAACTCACATTTCACAAATTCAATGGAGAGAACCCATGAATTTAGTGAGACAAATGTATGGACTACTTCAGTATGTACAACATTCCAGAGGCGATGTGGGTTACCGTAGTGACTATGCACATGGAAGGAAATGCTACTTGCTGGCTGCAGGTGTATATGGCTTAGCATGATCTAGGAGGTTGGGAATCGTTCATCAATGTAGTGGAAGTAAAATTCAGAGCATTCAACCATCGCAAGTCATTGGATGAACTGGTGGAGCTCAAGCAAACATGATGGTGGTGGAATAGAAACAGCAATTTGAGGAGTTGATGTATGAAGTGTCCATGTATAATCCACATTATGATGAAGAGCTGTTTATCACATTTTGTGAATGGCTTGAAGCTGGAGGTGTGAGGAGAGGTGCGAAGCCAAGTACTGGAGACAGTAGATCGAACGACGCTACTCACTAGGGTCCAGCAAGATGTTCTTGACCGTGGTAAAAATTGGAAGACCTTAGCAACCGGAGTTCGAGGGGTGGGGTGATTGATCAGATCATAACATCCGCCAGCTTTTGTGAAGTTAGCTCAAGGTGAGTTGTGGAGAGCTCGGCAATTACATGAGTATCGTCGAGCCAATGGCTTATGCTACCAATGTGGAGAGAAGTATGAACCGAACCATCACCTGCAATGCAAAAGGAAGGTTCAAGCTCAAGTGCAAGCAATTGTGGTAGAAGAACCGAATGAACTGCTCTCTGATGCTGTGTTGGATATGTTGGAGTGGGTGGACTAGAGTGATGATGAGCAATACAAATTGTCACTCAATGCCTTGGCTGGCACGAAGGAGAGGGAGACCGTGCGGATTCGGGCATTGGTAAACAACCAAGTGATGCTTATCCTGGTTGATTCGGGAAATTTCCATAGCTTCATCAATGCCAATTTCTTGAGTCAGATTTCTTGCGAGCCATAGTCGACGAAGTCGGTGTAGGTGAGAGTAGCTAATGGAGAGGTGTTGGTTTGTGACCAATGGGTGCCTAAACTATCTTGGTGGACTTAGGGGCATACTTTTGCAACTGATATGAGGGTGTTAGAGTTGGGAGCATATGACGCCATTCTGGGAATGGATTGGTTGAAATTGCACAGTCCGATGAATTGTCATTGGAAGCACAAGTCCATGTAGTTTGAATACCAAGGGCAGAACATAGTGTTGCAGGGGGTTAGGACTCGGTCAGAGGGTGAGCTACAAGAGCTACCGGTTGAACAGTATCTGAAGTGGCAAAGGGGCAATGAAGTATGGGCTATTGCTGTGGTTGAGGAATTGAGGGCAGCACCTAACACATCGATTCCAGCTGAGATTGACTTGATTCTGCAACAATATCCGGATGTGTTTGAGGAACCCAAGGGCCTGCCTCCAAACCAAGAATATGACCACGCCATTTGTCTATTGCCGGAGGCAACACGGGTAAACTCTAGACCATATTGATATTCTCCGCAGCACAAGGATGAGGTTGAGAAGAAAGTTTCTGAAATGCTGGCATCAGGGGTTATCAAACCAAGTATGAACCTATTTGTTTCTCTGGTTTTGTTGATTCAAAAGAAAGATGGGGCATGGCGGCTTTGCGTAGATTATCGAAGACTAAATGAGCTCACAGTGAAGAACAAGTTTCCGATGTCGGTGATCGATGAGTTGGCGGGAACCCAATATTTTTCCAAGTTGGACTTGTGGGCTGGATACCATGAAATACAGATGAGTAAAGAAGATGAAGAGAAAACAACTTTCAAGACGCATCATGGCCATTACCAATTCCGGTTAATGCCCTTTGGCTTAACCAACGCTCCTGCCACCTTCTAGTGTGTGATGAACTCGGTGTTGAGTCCTTACTTGAGGAAGTTTGTTTTGATTTTCATTGACGACATATTAGTGTATAGTCTAGATCTGACTAGTCATGGAAAACACTTGCAACTTGTATTGGAAAAGTTGAGGGAGCATGAACGTTATGCTAAGTGACCCAAATGCTCCTTTGCACAAAGGCAATTGGAGTATTAAGGACATATCATCTCTGATCAGGATGTAGTGACTGATCTGCAGAAAACCCAGGTTATGTTGGCTTGGCCGACACCCACAAATGTTACGGAGTTGCATGGATTCCTTGGGTTTATTGGATACTACAGGAAGTTTGTCTGCAATTATGGAATTATCGCCAAACCTTTGACCAACCTGCTGAAGAAAAGAGCTTTCGCTTGGGATGATGAGGCCAAAGCTGCCTTCGGTCAGTTAAAGCAAGCTATGATGGCTACACCGGTACTGGCCTTACCAGACTTCAAGCACACCTTTGTGGTGGAAACTGATGCATGTGAGGGAGGTGTGGGAGCTGTATTGATGCAATGCAGACATAAGTGGCTTTTCTGAGCAAAGCATTAGGGGCTAAACACCAGTAGCTGTCTATATACAAGAAAGAATTTTTGGCGCTAATCATGGTTGTTGAGAAGTAGAGAACCTACTTATAGTGGGGGGAGTTTATCATAAAGACTGATCACTGGAGTCTGAGTTACTTGGATGAACAACACCTCCACACTGAGATGCAGAGGAAGGCCATGACATGGCTAATGGGGCTGCAATACCGCATTGTTTACCGAAAGGGAAAAGTCAACTTAGTTACTAACGCTCTGTCCCACATCGGTCATCTCATGTCTTTACAAACGGTGACAGAAGTCCGACTGGTCTGGCTTCAAGAGGTGTTGAACTCGTATGCTACGGATGATGTGGCTCAGAAAAAGCTTGCCCAACTGGCGGTACACATCCCCGATGAGAAAGGGTATGAATTACAACAAGGACTCATTAAGATCAATGGTCGGATTTGGATTGGAGGAAATTCGGCGCTGCAGACTAGGCTTATCGATGCCTTTCATTCCAGTCCGATTGGCGGTCATTCTGGTATTCATGCTACTTACTAGTGTCTTAAGAAGTTGTTTAGTTGGGAAGGGATGAAGAAGGCCGTGGAGAGTTATGTGCAGCAGTGTGGAATATGTCATCATGCTAAAGGAGAAATAGTGCACCGGACTAGGCTATTGCAACCCCCACCTATTCCTCAGGGTGCGTGGCAGGATCTGACAGTGGACTTTATTGAACGGCTTTTGAGTTCGGACAATTGCAATGTAATCATGATTGTGGTGGACCGATTTTTGAAGTATGCACACTTCAAAGCTTTGCGACATCCATTCACTGCCCAAAAGGTAGCCAAATTGTTCTTAGAGAACATTGTCAAACTTCATGGAGTCCCTCATACTATTATGTTGAATCGAGATAAGGTATTTACAAGCAGTTTTTGGTGGGAACTGTTCAAAATCATGGACACAAGGTTGATGTATAGCACTGCGTACAATCCCCAAACTGATGGCCAGAGTGAACGGGTATGTCAATGTTTGGAAATTTATTTGCGGTGCGCTGTCCATGCCTCTTCGGTAAAATGGAAGGCTAGGTTACCTTTGGCAGAATTTTGTTACAACACCAATTATCACTCATCTTTGGGGTGTTCTCTATTTAAAGTGTTGTATGGATGTGAACCTAACTATGGTGCGGTGCCAGCTTTGCAGAATATAGACAACATGTCGGTAAGTGAAATGTTGAAGGAATGAGCAGTGCATATGGAGTTGATCAAAAAACAACTGGCAGCAACTCAGAACCGAATGAAGTTGTAGGCGGACAAGAGTCGTCCGGACAGACAATTTTAGGTGGGAGAGTAGGTATTACTGAAATTGCAACCGTATGCTCAGACCTCGGTGGTTAACCGACTCTACCCTAAGTTGGCTTTCAAATTTTATAGACCTTTCACTGTGTTGGAGCGTATTGGGCGGGTATCCTACTGACTGGACCTTCTAGAGGAAAGCAAAATACACCTAGTTTTTCATGTGTCACAATTAAAGAATTTCAAACCAGATTACACTCCTATGTTTCATGTGTTGCCAAAAATGGTAGAGCTAGATGCTTCTTCAGTGCAACCTGAAGAAATTCTGGATAGACGTCTAGACAAGAAGGGTAGCCCTGCCGTTCCTCAAGGTCTCGTGAAATGGTCAGGCCTTTCTACTGACTCGTCTACGTGGGGGGGTCTAAATGTTCTCAGGAAAAGGTTTCTAGATGCAGTTGCTTGGGGACAGTGGCGAAGAGAGAGGGGGGGGGGGGGGGGGCTGGTGGGGGCCTGGCACCCCCAACATTCTACAGCTACAACCCTCAAGAGGACAACACAATCACTAACTGGAAGAAGCAAAGTGCTAGTGGAAACGGATGCTATACTCGAATTTACTTACTCATGGCATGCTGCAGATGCAGGTTCCAAGGTTTCAAGCTCATTCGATACATCCTGCATGAAATACACACAATATACATCACAAATTATCAAAACCTAAGGCGTACCATGCTAATTATTGAAGTCATAGCAGAAATATTTCCCTAAATGAGATACAATCAGTGTTATGAAGTCATTCAAGACCCAATTCTTGAAGGATGCTAGTAACAGTTACCAGTTCATATCTGGTGATTTCTCATGGTTAGGTTTTTGAGCCTAACATCTCGAATATACATGGCAGGAACCAACCAGTTTTCATCCAAAAAAGAAAGAAAAGAAAGAAAGAGCAACCCCTAAATTTCTGAACCCATTAAAATATTTTCAACTGATATTGTGAAACAGCGTGCTTTTGTGAAAGGGGAAAAGGGCAATATGAAAATCTACCCAACCATTGTGAATCTGTGATGCCGTGTAATTCTGTGTAATCTGGTGGGTATTGGAGCATATTCATTCTGATTACTGAATCCAGGACTTCACTGAGAAATCCAGGTACCATAGCACCAGTTGGCTCAAAGAGGGTTTTACACCCGTAGTTATACTATTGGGTTTTCAAGAACTAACATCAACCATTGAAGAGCACACATGGCTATGTTGCCCCTCTATATCCAATTCCTGGCTCCGCCCCTGCTTGGGGACAGCAACATTTGTAGGGGAGGGTGATGTAACAGCTGGGGAGGTTCCAAGTTCGGAGGAAACTACAGACGGTTCAGAAGAGGCTTCAGAATTGGTGATGGGGAAACAGAGGAACCGGAATGTGGAATCGGGGAAAGGCGTCAGCGTAGTAGTGTGACAGGTTTGTGAGAAGGGTTATAAGGGGAGAGGAAACTGAGACGAGGGGGTAATGAAAGAAAATATTGTTTGAATGCTCTGAATGTATTTGGAGCCTTGAGGTGTTCTTTCTCTGTTCTTTCTTCTTCCTTGCTCGCTTGTGGAGTTGGTAAGAATAGGGTTGCGGCTCACGCCCGGCTTGTGCTGCGGCTAGGGGACATCACAGCATGCTGGTCACCTTCTCGCTCGGCTTCTACATCCTGCTGTCCCTGGTCGACAAGCCGATCACGCTGCCCGTCCTGCTGTTGATCCTGCTCCTGGTGTTTGCCGGGAACCTGTCGGACTGGGAGCCCTTCTCGCTGCTGCGCGCTGTCCCGGCGATGGTCCGGCGAGGCGTGCTCGTGCTGAGGATGGGGGTTTTCCAAGAGCCGCTGAGCCCGCACGTCACCAAGCATGCCGCGAAACGGGTGCGGTCCAGCTTCGCCAGCGGGCTGCTGCTGAGGTCGACGGTCGTCACCTTGTCGATCTTCGCGCTGGTCTTCGGACTAGCGTCTCTAGGCCGCCGACTAGCAGTCTGGCGTGAGCCCAAGTATTCCGTTCTTCCTTCTGTCACCGTCTTTCGTGTTGTTGCTTTTATATGTTGTTTCATCGAGATTAATTTCCATGCTATTTTTCTCCCACTAAAAACCGAGGAACAACGTGAGGACTGAGTGACACGGAGACTTCCTCAAATCACTACACGCGCGTGGGCGCGCCGTCCGTGGTGTTCGGCGCGGCGCCTCCTGCCGGTCTCATCTCCCCGCGCAATTCGTCGAGCAGGTGGTGGGCAATATGTAATTCATACGAATCACACCGGCGTTCGGTAACTCGATCAGATTAGCAAGAATGGTCACCGATACACATACAAGCTTGCACACATAGCATAGCTTTGGTGGACTGCAGCGATGCAAACCATGCATCTGAAAGACTAATACAGCATGCAAAGGTACAGTCTAAGAAAGGACGAGATAACATACAGTACAACTTTAATGAAGAATAGCAGAGCTTCTGCTGTTTTCTCGAGACAAAAAAAAGAGCATACAGCACAACTGGAACGCAGTCCCATGAGTAAGAATCAAACCAGGGTCAACCGGCTCTGAATCCAGTAAGAACTAAACGAGGAAGAAAATACAAAGCGTCACTGAATCCAGTTTATGCTGTAGCACTAGCCGGCTCGCGTTTTCCTTCAGCCGTGCCTAGCTTCTGCGTCTGCAAGGCTCTCCTGGTTACTGAAAAAAAAGTGAAATCCATGTTTGCCCTGTTTTTTTTCTTTTTTTTTGGTTGCCGAAATAAATAGGATAGCTTCTTCAAGCGGTTTTTCAAAGCTACTTTTCTAAATGGTTTCCCGAGTCCATCCGAGGTATGCGTTATTCATGTCAACATCTCTGTTATCCATCACTGTCGTAAAAAACACAACCAAAAATTAACGACTGCAACTAAAAGCCATCAACCGTTGTCAAAAAAGAATTCATTGTCTCTTCTACGTACCACCACAGTCTACAGCTTCCAGGTACCATCGCATCTTCGGGTGAAGCTCTCTCTGCATGGAGCAACAACCCAACTAGCTTGCCCTTCTCTTTGCGCATGTGGGTTTGCAACTTTGCATCGTCGTGTGCGACGCCCGTTGCAACAAACCTGATGGCGTTCATAGGAAAAGCCAGCTTCATGGATGAAACGGTGAATGAGAGAAAGAAACCAGGCCAGCTCCAGCAAAGACACAGCCAACTGTTAGGATTAACCTAAACCTGAGAGAATGAAATGAGTTTAAGACCATATACTTAAGCTACAATTTATAGAAGTCTGAACTAAAAAAGGATCATAGCTCACTATATAAGGCCCTGTTTGACACGGCTCCACTTCACAAGTGGAGCTGTTTTTTTTTACTTTACAAATGGAGCTGGGTGAAGCTACTTTTTTCAGCTCCACCCAAGGAGCTACTTTTGTCTCAACGGGTTTTAAGGGACTCTTGGGTGGAGCTATTTTGTTGTACCCCGTTTGGCACAAAACAGCTTCAAACAGCTCCAGGAGCCGGTGGTGGAGCTGTGCCAAACGGGGCCTAACTATAGAAGGGATTAAATGGACATTGAAGCATGAAATAAAGTGCGAGTGTTAGGCTTGCAGTTACACTCATTGTGGACATACACATGGTATGAAGGGTTTGAAAATTTTGAAGTCCAGAAAACAATTGAAACAAAGATCGAAAGTTGGTACTGACCTCAAATACTCGACGTGTAGAGGATGAAGATGTCGAAACGAAATGCAGTGTCTTCATACATACGACTGATATTTGCGGAAACAGAATCAACAGATGAACTGCAAGCAGTAGCCAGAGAGAGAAAAAGTTAGAGCCAACACGGTGCATTTTTTTTTATGAAAGAGAAGCTGGCGCAACACACTGAGGTTGAGTTTTGGACAGCACCCTGTTATACCTTTCGGCATTTGAAGAAGATACAGCTTCAGGTATAAAGATTCTGCACGATCTCTCCGTTCACGCGGATATAAGGAACATGAGCAATGTTTGGCCAGTTCATGGACTCAAGCAACTTCTGCTCCTCCTCCTTCAGCCACTCCTCTCTCTTTCTTTTCAGATTCGACGGACCCTCTTCGTTGCTGCGCAGCGCTTCCTCCAGCTTCCTACCCACCTCCCAACTTGGACACTCATTTCCGTCACTCAGTTGCAGCCACTCATCTTCCTCACCCAGCAGCGACTCCTATTTAGCGCTGTTCAGCGGTTCTTTTATGTTCGAGAAAAGCTCCTCCCTCTTTGTCCTCGGCGATTCTTGTAATTCTTTTTTCTTCCGCTGCGTCTCAATAAGCTTGTTCCACCAGTACTCCATCTTGCTTATCTGCCACTCCTCCATCTTGCTTCTCCGCCACCGATCCATTTTCTCCTCCTTTGGCCAGACCTCTCCATTTGGATTCTGGAATCGTGCCTCAAATTCAATTGAGCACGGGCCCTCTATTTGCATCTCTTTTAGGTTACCTGGCAGGCTGTTCGGTGGTATCGAGTAAATCTGGCAATTCTTCAGAGACAACTTCTTCAAGGATGACAGAGAGGCCAAGCTTGACGGGAGTGTGCGGCACGAAGAAAGCTCCAGCTCCCGTAGGGACGTACGCTGTTGAATCCACTGTTCGCTAATGCTCGTAAGTTGCCAGATATTGTCAAGGCATAGAGTTCGAAGGGAAGGAGTTTTGGAAAGAATAGTGTTGAGATCTGAGGCAAGTGAACAGCTATCCAGATGAAGGTGAGAGAGAGAATGCATAGAACGATCGCTTTGAGTTGGATCATGTTTTTCTTCATGTGGTGACTCTTCTGTTAGAGTGATCTCAGGGCTTTGGCCCAACGGCCAAAGCCCACCCTTTGACCGCGCCCTGATCGGGGGCGCCCAGCCCGTTTGGCTGGTGGGCCCCTGTCGCCAGTGCCATATAAACAGAGGTGGGGGCCGGGCGGCTCGCATCACGAGGTTGACCGCGCCGCCGTCACCCCACCGACAAACCCTAGACCCGATCTGGAAGAGGGGCGCGAAGCGGCAGGAAGCACCACCGGTCTCCTTCATCGGATCTTCGCCGCCACCGTCGTCTTCCTTCTTCCCGACCGTCGCTGCCGTGCGCGAACTTCACCGAGCGAACGCGAGATGGCCACCTCCTCCTCCACGCCGTCGGACGGTTAGTACCCACTCCTCTCTCTCTCTCTCTCGATCCGAAACCCCAAGCGCAAAGAAAGCCAACAATGGTATCGAGTTACGGGTGTAGAGGGTCTTACGGTGCCGCCGTTGCGCCTCTTCCGTTGCGCCGCCGCCGCGGCCGCTCGGGGCCGCCTCGGCGGCGTGTGGGGTCTTGGGCGCCTCCTCGCGTCGCGCCACCTCACGCATCGCCATTGGCGCCGCCCCAGGCGCCGCGCGCCGCGCTGCGCGCAGCCAGCAGCGAGGCCGCCGCCGCCGTCGCTTTGCGCGCGCTGGCCGCCGTCCGCTGCGCTGCCCCGCCATGCGCCGCCGCTTCGCCGTCGCATCGCGCGAGCCGCCGCTGCCGCCCGCAGCGTGTGCGCGCCGCCGCCGAGATCTTACGGGCCGAGGCGCGGCCGCCGCCCGCTCGCTCGTAGCCACCGCGCCGCTGGGCCGCCCTCCGTGAGCCGCGCCCCTCCCGCCGTCGCGTGAGCGGCCGCCGCTTCTCCGTTTTTGGGTGGAGCAAGGGCAAATGCCCCTAGGGTTAGGTTTTGGGGTTTTAACCCCGCTATGATCTTGACCGTGGATTTGATCGGGCGGTCGGATGTTTTCGGTGGGGTTGATGGGCGGTGGGCATGATGGGCTGTTTGGGCAGCTAGAGGCGCGGGCGGGCCCCATGCGGGATTTTGGGCCAAAATGGCCATTTGCACAGTGAATCCCGAATAATGATTTTTATTGTTATTTTCAGAAGCATTAATGATTGAATTTGATTGAAATTTGAATTAAATTTCTGGAAAATTTTGCACCAACGTGTTAATTTTTCAGAGATTAAAAGTGTACTGATATAATGTACGTATAATGAATTATTTTAGAATAATTACAGTTTCATTGCAAAAGTTAATGTTGATTAATTTTCATTATTAAATTCGAACCAACGGAGAATTTAATTTTGGAAAAATAGAGATAAATCCCAGATTATTATGATATTGTTATTTTCTGACCAACGTTGATAATAACAATATTATAAATTTTTTAATTGATGATTTTATGCATTATTTCTATTTCTGCCCAACGGTGATGTAGATTTAATGTATGATAGAATTGTTTTTAAATTGTATGTCGTATTTTTGACCAACGTTGAAAATAAGGCATATAATTTTGATGTTACGTTCTCACTGTATTTGAAATATTTTTCAGGAGGATACAACTTGATGAGTTGTATTAGAGAAATCCCCACTCTCAAAGGTGATAATTATGGAGAGTGGAAGAAAAAGATAGACTTAGCGTTTATCTTGGCTGAGGTGGACTGGGTCCTCACTACAGCACGTCCCACTGAGCCTTTGGCGCCAGTGAGGGAACAGAATGAGGATGACACTGCATGGCGAGAAAAGACGAGAGGATCATGCTCCTTACGGATGTCTTATGACCTTGATCATAAGAAATGGACCACACCCAACAAGAAATGTATGGCTGTGATAAAGAACACAATTGAGCTGCGATTCTAGGCTCAATTGCAGTGTGACACTCATCACTGAATACCTTGATAAAATAAAGAGTCGAGTTCACTGCTCTTCAAAGACTTATGCTACACACTGATTAAGCGGTGTAATGAAAGGTATTCAGCGTGGCAATGGCATAAGAGAGCACATTCTTAGAATGAGCAACTTGGCATCTAAACTTAAACCGATTGATTTGGCTCTCAAGGATGAGTTCCTTATTCATTTGGTTTTGCTTCTTTGCCAAAAGAGTTTGACACTTTTGTTGTCAACTATAATATGCAGCTGAGAAGTGGGACATGGAAAAGTGCATAGCTATGTGCGTGCAAGAGGAGGAAAGAATCAAATCCTCACATGGTGGTTCTATCAACTATGTGAAGGATAACAAGAAAAAGAATTACAACGATAACCCCTTCTCAAAGAACAAGGGCAAAGCCTCAGTACATCAGCCTCAACAAAATAAATTTCTTTGTAGACAAAGACCGGTGTCTTCATCTGCAAGAAGACAGGACACTACAAGAAGAACTGTCACGATTATTTAAAGATGATAATGGCAAAGAAAGGTGAGAACATTATTACCTTTATTAATGAATGCTGTATGTGAAATATTCAAATCCACTTGGTGGATTGACTCAGAGCAACTGTTCATGTTGCTAATTCATTCTGAGGATTCCGTTCGACGAGGACTACGCAAAGAAAAGAAAGATGCATTAAAGTTGCAAATGGAGTCGAAGTGAAGTTGAAGCCGTTGGCGATCTTTCATTAGAATTAGCTAATGGCTCCACTCTTTTACTTAGAGATGTCCTTTTGTACCCTCTTTACAGAGGAATTTGATTAGTGTGTCAAATTTGGACAAAGATGGTTATGATTGCAATTTTGGAAATGACAAATGCGAAATAATGTTTAATAAAGAATGTGTTGGTATTGCCATATTACAGAATGAGCTTTATTTGTTATCATCGTGTGATGATGTGAATGTCGTATGCGATAATGAGAACGTTGCGTGCGAGAAAGTGATTGAATCCTCGTCTACGAATGTAAACAGAAAACGAAAGAGAACTCTAGATGAGTCGTCGAAATTATGGCACTATCGTTTAGGCCATATTTGAGGGGAGAATAGAAAGACTAGTAAAGAATGATATTCTTCCTCCATTAGAGTTCTCGGACTTAGAACAATGCAGAGAATGCATTAAAGGAAAATATGTAAAGAAAATAAAGAAAGACGCTAAAAGAAGCACAGAGTTCTACAAATTATTCACACAGATATTTGTGGTCCTTTTCTGTGAAAAGTGTGGATGGATATGACTCGTTCATAACATTCACGAGATGATTACTCCGTTATGGATATATTTATCCAATCAAAGAAAGAAATGAAGCCTTGGATAAATTCAAGATATTTAAGGTGAAATTGAAAACCAACACGATTTAAAGATTAAGATAGTCCGATCGATCGTGGGGAGTACTACGATCGACATACCCCATATGGACAAGTTCTGGACCTTTGCGAGGTTTTTACAGAAAATGGAATAGTGGCTCAATATTCTATGCCGGGCGAACCTCGAGAAAATGGAGTAGTGAAAGACGCAACTGCACTCGATGGATATGGTGCGAGTATGATGAGCTACTCCACACTCCCATTGAGTTTATGGATGGAGCGTTGAAAACCGCCATTCATATTCTCAACAGAGTGCCTAGTAAGTCGGTGCCCAAAACACCGCATTTGAGTTGTGGACGGGAAGAGTTCCTCACTAAACCACTTACGTGTGTGGGGAGTCTGCTTTGAGGTTAAAGTATTTAACCCAAACCTTGGGAAACTTGATCCCAAAGCGATGAAGTTGCCATTTCATTGGCTACCCTGAAAAGTCAAAAGGTTATCGTTTCTCTTGTCCGACGGATATACAAAGTTTGTAGAAACGAGACACGCTGTCTTCTTAGAGGATGAAATGATGAAGGGAGCATGGTAGCTCGAGAGATTGACCTTGAAGAGAAGCGGGTGTATGCGCCCACTCCGATGATTCAAGAGCCATTCTTCACACTACTGCTGTCATTTGCACCGACGATGCAAGACAACGTGGTGCCAAGACTGTTATTGTTCCTCCCGTGGCAACAATGAATGAGAATGAAGAACCTGTTCTTCAGGATCATATAGAACCTATTGCCATAGATGAGGGGAGCAACAAAGACTTCAAGCAGAGATGTACCAAATGAGGAGGCCCAGGAGGTCTCAAAGAGTAAGAAGATCAGCTATTTCTGATGATTATCAGATTTATCATACAGAGGAATTTCAAATGGAGGATGATCTCACCTCATTTGAAGATGCCATGAGAAGCGGAAATTCCTCAAAATGGCTTGAGGCCATGGAAGAGGAAATGAGGTCCATGAAGACTAATAAAGTCTGGGACTTGGAAATTATTCCTAAAAGAGCCAAAACAGTAGGCTGTAAATGGGTCTACAAGACAAAGCTTGACTCCCAAGGGAATATAGAAAGATACAAAGCGCGACTTGTGGCAAAAGGCTTTACGCAAAGAGAAGGGATTGATTACAGTGAGACATTTTCTCCAGTCTCATGTAAAGATTCCTTCAGAATCATAATGGCATTAGTAGCACATTATGATTTAGAGTTACATCAGATGGATGTAAAGACGGCATTTCTTAATGGGGATTTGGAGGAAAATATTTACATGGCACAACCGAAAGGTTTTGTCGTGGAAGGAAATGAAAGAATGGGATGCCGCCTAAAGAAATCGATTTATGGGTTAAAGCAAGCTTCAAGACAGTGGTACTTGAAGTTTGACAGTACAATAAGAAAATTTGGGTTTAAAGAGAATGTAGAGGACAAGCGTGTTTATGCAAAGTTTAAAGATGGGAAGTTTATCTTCCTAATCACGTATGTGGATGATATCACGCTAGCTAGTAGTGATGTTAGTCTCTCTTCGAGACAAAGAAGTTTTTGTCCTCAAACTTTGATATGAAAGATCTTGGTGAAGCTTCGTTCGTTCTAGGATCGAAATTCAGGGATAGAAACAAGGGATATTGGGATCACACAAAGGCATACATAGAGAAAGTCTTAAAGAAATTTGGTATGCATAAATGTAGTCCTTCACCGCACCTATAGTCAAGGGCGACAGATATGGGGATTTTCAATGCCCCAGAACCATATGAGATCGATCAAATGAAAGCGGTTCCATATGCTTCACTGTCGGAAGCTTACAAGTATGCTCAAGTGTGCACTGCATACGACTTAGCATTTGTTACTGGGTTATTTGGCGATTCGAGCAATCTGGAATAGAACATTGAAATTGATAAAGAAAGTCTTGCGTTATTTGCAAGGAACGAAAGGCCTCATGATGACATCTGAAAGATCAGATTTACTCCATATAGTGGGGTATCTGATTCGATTTTGCGGAGATGATAGAAAGTCTACATCCGGATATGTATTCACTCTCATTGGAGGAGCTATATCGTGGAAAAGCTCAAAGCAAACCGTCACTACATCGTCCACAATGTATGCCGAGTTTGTAGCATGTTATGAGGCTACGGGGCGGTGAATCGCTAAAGAAGTTCCTACCGGTTTAAAAGTGGTTGACGACATCAATAGACCACTTAAGTTGTACTGCGATAATGAACCCGCAGTAACGTATGCCCACAACAATAAGTCAAGTGGTGCTGCCAAACACATTGACATAAAGTACTATGTTGTGAAAGATAAAGTTCGAGATCAAATTATAAGTCTTGAGCACATAAGTACCGCAAAGATGTTAGCGGATCCGCTTACTAAAGGCTTACCACCCAACGTGTTCAGAGAACATGTAGCCGACATGGGTTTAAGGGAAAGCCTATGATTCCTGGACTAAAAGATGGCCCAAAAGCTTAAAGTAACTATTTCAGAACAGAGAGGTGTATTGTAGCTGTTGAATCTATCGGCGATTGACCGTGACGATGAGACATGTTCTATACACTAATCTGTGATGGAATGTGTAAAGTCAAAAGTAATTAAAAGATAAAGTATAGTTTGAGATCAAGGGGGAGAATGTTAGAGTGATCTCAGGGCTTTGGCCCAACGGCCAAAGCCCACCTTTGACCAGCATACGATCGGGCGCCCGGCCGTTGGTGGTGGGCCCTGTCGCGGCGCCATATAAACAGAGGTGGGGGCCGGGCGGCTCGCATCACGAGGTTGACCGCGCCGCCGTCACCCCACCGACAAACCCTAGACCCGATCTGGAAGAGGGGGCGCTGAAGCGACGGGAAGCACCACCGGTCTCCTTCATCGGATCTTCGCCGCCGCCACCATCGTCTTCCTTCTTCCCCGACCGTCGCTGCCCGTGCGCAGACTTCACCGAGCGAACGCGAGATGGCCACCTCCTCCTCCACACCGTCGGACGGTTAGTACCCACTCCCTCTCCTCTCTCTCTCTCAGATCCAGAAACCCCAAGCGCAAAAGAGAAGCCAACATCTTCATCTAGTTCTGTAGTGACTGTGTGAACACAAGCAAGACGTAGATCCTTCAGGTTCCTGATATACCAAAGTCCACCTTTGATGCACACGTGGCCAAAATATTTGATATGTAGATACTCCAGCGACCTCAACTCTTCACATGGAAGGATTAGTTTGTCCTCTAATCTTCCCAAGCTGATAAGTATCTCTAAACGGGTCAGACCTGTTAGCCTTGCCAAATACCTTGAGATCATATGAGCATTTCCACCATAACCGTCAAGAACCATCTCCTTCGTAGCTGAGCTCAAGGACTCAAAAGGCACTTTATTCAATTGGTTACACCGAATTATCCGCAGCTTCTGTAGGTTAGGAATAAATTCTCTGCCCCCTGCATCTGTCCAATTCACCCAGTTACGCATGTCTTCAAAGCTCAGCTCCCCCAAAGATTTGAACACCACGTTTGACATTCCATAGGCTTCGGAATTTATATCCTTTATTGAGGGCAAATCATGCAACGTGAGTTTGTGGAGATGCTCCAGCTGTCCAAGAGGGGGAAGAACCTCCAATTTTTTGCATGAAGTTATCTCCACAAATTGTATATGTTTGAGTTGTTCCGCCCAATCTGGAAAAGCGCACCCCGGGTAATGAGAAACCTTAAGCTCCTGCATATGCTTCGGAAAGGACAGGCCCGAAAATGTTTCCTCGGCCTGAATATCTGCCGCTCTCTTGGATTCACTTTTTGAATCAAATTCTGCCATAGAATTTCTGTCCCATTTCAAATATAAAGACGTAAGGTAGTGCTTCGTGAATAGATTAGCTTTAAGTGCTTCTTCTCGATCAGCCACCATATTAAGATTTGAAATGCAGAGGGACCTTCTAATGTTACTTAAGTCCCTTAACTCAGTTATCCTGTGACCATCGTCTGCTTCCACACAAAATTCTTCTAACTCTTGGAGTTCTGTTAGCTTCCCGATGCCGTAAATTAGAGCAGTTGTGTCCACATCTGCATGCAAATGCCGTAGGCTGGTCATTGTATTCATATTTACAGGTAACATTTTGAATTTGCAGCCTCGCAAACCAAGAACCTGAATATGGTGCAAGGTACAAAACGAATTAGGAAGTGCATTGATTCCAGTGAAGGAAAGGTCTAGATGCCTGAGGTGTCTCAATCCACTAATAGCATCTGGGGGAGATATTTGATAACTCCTCCATTGCCATCTTTGCGAATATTGTTCACAGTTATCCTGTGCCTGACAGCCAAGCAAGCTTGTCGTTGCAGCACTCCGCCTGCTGGAAGAGAAGTCCAATAAACGTAGACTTGTTGAGCTCTTCAAAATGGTATCAAGAAGGTAATAAGCTTTGCCAGAGCTGAACTGATGAAAGTCAACAGGCAACAGTAAGGTCCGCAAATTTTTGTTAAAATCAGCAGGTTACACATTCATGTCATCCATTTCAATGGATAAATGACAGATTTGTGAAGCATCTCTCAACTTACCATCGATACCATGATATTCATTAGAAGACAGAGCAACTGCAAAATCCCTGACCAAATTATGCATAACGTATCCAGCTTTCCATACGGATGGCTGCAGAAAGGCCCTACTGACAAGTTCATCAAACCATCTGCCAGCTATATCCTCCAACCTGCTGGCACTAGTGCTACTGTTCAGGTGAATGAAACCATTAGCTATCCACATCAGCACCAACTTGTTTTTTTCAAACACATAGTTTCTAGGAAGAGCAGTTTTTCTATCCTTGAGGAGGTACCAAGAGGTACAAGGTACCAAAAGGTACCAAATTAGATCCAGCCGTTCAATCAGTGTGATCAACGGCTCAAAATTTGGTACCTCTTGGTATCTCGCGTCCGGTACCACTAGGTACTGCCAAATCTCAGTCGTCCGATCAATGTAATCAACGGCTCAAATTTGGTATCTCTTCCCCCTCAAGAATGGTAAAATTTCCCTTCTAGGAAAGATTGAAAAATATACAAAGCATTGCCTCAAATATCCAGGTAACACAGAATAACAGCTTCCAAGAGAAGATATAATGTTGATGTATAAGTTATCATCAAAATAATTCCACCACCAACCTTTTAATATTTTCTCCCAATGTGATTCTTCAAAATTATTTCTCAATGATGCCCCAATTACTTTAATTGCGAGGGGTAATCCATATAATCTGTCAGTTACCTTTCTACCGATTGGTTCAAAAGCTTGCATGGACTGACTACCACAGGGATCAACAAAAGAATATTGCTTAAGAAGTGCCCATGAGTCATCATACTGTAAAGGATCCAAAACTATAGGTGCTGTAGTCCCTATGGAGCTGGCTACGCCATAGAGTTGAGTTGTTACCAAAACTACACTTCCAGGTGCTCCTTTGCTTAGTACACCTTAAACCACTCCATATTGCACGTATGTCATCCCAAACATCATCAAGTACCAGGAAGAATCTTTTTCCTTCTATGATACTCTGAAGTACAGTATGGACATCTTTAAGGTCGATCGTAAGATTAGGTAGAACATGCTCAGGACTGAAAGAAAAGACGATCTGCTTTATCATTTCCTCTTGGCTGATTCTGTCAGTCATATAAACCCACGCAGATTGATCACCAAAGTGCTCCCGAACACTTTCGTGTTTGAAGATGAACCTAGCAAGAGCTGATTTGCCCACTCCACTGATTCCAACTATGGGAATAACTGTAGGATTCTGCAGGTTGGTAACAGTGTTGTCATGTGCTAAACGAGTATATTCTACCTTGTAACCCATTTCTTTGTCTTCAGCAGCCTCTTGTGTCTTCTTAGATTGATCAATGTTCTGAAGGGTTTCAATAATCCATCCCTTCTGAGAAATGTGTAACTTGTCAGCTTCAGCCCTGCCCTCAAGTGATGCTGCTACTGCTACATATTGGGCATTGTCCAGTACCATGTCTCTTATCATAGCTATTTCCTCATCGCGGCCAATAAGAAAGTCATCATCAAGCAAATATTTGGTTTCGCCGCTCAGGGCATCATGGGTTGAAGAAGTTTTATCATTCTTCTCATCTTCCGAGGCATTCTCATGTAGGCTTTGTGCATCAACAATAGATTGACCATCAGCACATACACTAGCAAGTTTACCAACGATGTATGCCATTCTAATCAGGTTTCTGTTATCAGAGGAGAGCCAGGTCATAATAACATCAGAGATTGACGAATTACACTCGATCACCTCAGATTCCATGTCGTCAAGAAGCTCTTTTGCATCATGTGTAGCCTTCTTCAGCAGCCGCAGCCATGCAGAGGCGGCTTCCTCTTTGTGGGGCTTGACTTGCTGAAGATTGTCAAGACGGAGGAAGCGGAGCCTATCCTCCAACACATCCAGCTTCTTGAGGGTGCCCTTGAAGGAGTTGCTGTTGTTGCTCAGGTAGAGACGTAGCTTCTCAACCACTTTGCTTATCTCCCCTGACAGAGCCAAGCCAGGATGTTCATCTCCTAGATCCATCGACATAGAAATTTGTGTGTGTATGTGTGTGTGAGAAGAGGCAAGAGGGGGAGAGAGATTGAAATTTGAGGCAAGAGGTGGCAGCGCTCAGCTGGCACGGAGTGCTAGTCCGATTGAAGGCAATTTTTAGTTGGTCAATGATACACGCATACGTCTAGAACGAGAACGGAAAAAACGGACGCCTTGCACCAGCGACTCGTTCATGTGGGGGGCTCACTATAAAGACTCCAGTTTAGCACTATAGTTAAACAATGATACGACGTCCAAAACAAGAAAGAAAAATGAGACTCCTCGCACCAACGATTTCTTCATGTGGGGCCACTAGGAGGACTCACTCCAGTTTAGCACGCATACGTCCAGAACGAGAGAAAAATGGAACACCTCACACTAACGACTCATTCATGTGGGGATACGAAGACTCACTCCAGTTCAAAATGAGAGCCTCCTTGTCTACTCGTTCCGTATCTAATTTCTCAGCCATAAGGTCATAACTTATTTTCTCCCCCTATTGGTTCTGACGAGCTAGGTCTAAGCACCTCTTTCCCATACGTAAGCACATGATGATAGCTCCTTTTTCCTTCGCTTTAATAATATAATAGATGGTCCTATTAATTTAAAATCGTTGCTTTCAATTCAATGTTCCTATTCTCAGAATACTTTAAGGAATCTATTAAAAAAAATAGATCAATTCGTATAGATGATGTGCTCTGCTAAATTGGGGTCAACGTCTTAGCCCAGCAATAGCTTTTGTGAAACCTCTCCCAATTCTCTTCCCCTAGTACTTAGCTATTGTTCTTAACTCTCTTTCTCTCTTCGTATCACTTGAAGCCTTGAAGGGAGAGACCTCAAGATGGTTGGAATCGGGTTGATGGTAGGGGGATGGTTCGCGGTGCCTGTGATTACGAACTTGGTGAGCAAGGCACGATCCATCCTGGAGGAGCACCACGAGCTGCATGGGGATGTTGTGGGCATGCTGTCAAGCGTTGAGGATTCCTGTGTTCACCTTGAGGCAGTGGTTGAAATGGCAGAGCGCAGGCCCATCGCCTACCGTAGCTTGGCCATCTGGCTGCAGAACATCAAGGAAATTGCTTTTGAGGCGGAAAATTTGTTGGACGACTTCGAGGCCAAGAGGATCCGAAAGAGTCTACAGAACAAGGTCAGCCTGAATTTCATGAACCTGTTTGAGAAGTTTAGTCTTGTTGATGATGGCATAAACAAACTGAAAACTCTATTGGCAAGACTTGATAAGACTGTCAGCAAGGCTGGAAGTTTTCTTGAGTTAATAAAGTTACTAAATGATTCTGATGAGGGAATGATGGGCTTTCTTCCAACGATCCAACCGGTTTTCTACGGTCGTGAGGAAGAAAAGGAAAAGTTATTGAGCATCGTATTTCCTAATGTACCACAAACTAAACATGCTGAAGCATCCAGAATGCAAGAGGAGATAAGGGGAGCTGCAAGTGTTAGAGTTGTTTGTATTGTTGGCATAGCCGGAGTGGGCAAAACATCACTTGCTCAAGTGATCTACAACCACCCTAATGTCAAGGAGGCTTTTGATCTGAGAGGATGGGCCTTCATCTCTCACAATTCTGACTTCGAAGGCATTGTGAAGAATATTATTCGTTCTTTTGCAGCAGAGCAGGAACCTTTTGATTCTGAAATGAGCCTAGAACCATTGCAAGCAAGTCCATGTTCTTCAGAAAACGATCTCTCTAGCATCATACACAATACGAGATTCTTCCTTGTCCTTGACAATATGCCCGAGAATCTATCACATATATGGAAGACACTGAGTTCCAAATTAACCGGAGGAGCAACAGGGAGCATAGTACTCGTGACAACTACATCAGAAGTGATCGCAGGAAGTATTGAAGATGGGAAATTTTACCATCCTTGAGGGGGAAGAGGTACCAAATTTGAGCCGTTGATCACACTGATCGGACGACTGAGATTTGGTAGTACCTAGTGGTACCGGACGCGAGATACCAAGAGGTACAAGGTACCAAGAGATACTAAATTTTGAGCCGTTGATCACACTGATTGAACGGCTGGATCTAATTTGGTACCTCTTGGTACCTTGTACCTCTTGGTACCTCCTCAAGGATAGGAAAACTGCTCATTGAAGATAGTACCCGTACAAAGAACCGTGTTACTTTGGGTACTCTGAGAACAGATATACTCTCAACGATTTTGAAGCATCATGCATTTGGAACAAATAGAAAGGATTCTTTGGAATCAATTGGTGAGAAGATAGCTGGTAAGTTGCCTGGCTTACCTTTATTGGCAGAGGCTATCGGGAGGCTACTCAGAATGAAATTGAATGAAGAGCACTGGCAAAAAGTTGCTGAGAATGAATGGTGGGACAATTATGACAATCTGGCTACTACTGATCCTGCTTTACCTTCAGTAACGATTTTATTTGAGTTCCTAAGTGATCGCCTAAAGAAATGTCTGGGTTATTGTTCCATGTTCCCATCCGGTTATTTATTCGAGAGAAATAAATTGGTACATATGTGGATGTGTAATTCTTTGCAAGAACATGAGGAGGTTGTATACGAGGCCAAGAATATGGATATTCAATGGTTTGATGTGCTCTTCAACAGATCACTTATTCCAAATATGCTATGCATGAAGTGATCAAAGAATTTGTAGCCTCCACCAATCGAACAACTTGTTACACAGTCGAAGACTCGCGCAGACCAAGAATAGACCTTCAAGGTTTCAGTCACCTAGCAATCGACAAAGGCGATTTCAATGTGTCATTGGATCTAAGCAAATGCAGACACCTGCGAAGTGTTTTATTTTTTGGTGGTCGCAAAACAACCAAGCTGGATGACGCCGTTGATGGTATTTTGCCTCAGTCAAGTGCAATGAGGGTGTTAGACTTGTCTTGCATTGAAACTGAGTTAAAAAGGGCCCCTGACGTCATCAGTACATACTCGCACCTAAGGTTCTTGGATCTCTCCTTCACCGGGATTACAGTGCTGCCAGACTCATTCTGTGGACTGTACCACCTGCAAGTTCTTGGTATGCGAGGATGCCGATTTAAAAAGTTGCCTAGAAATTTGATTAAGCTAGTTAACCTGCGGTACTTATATGCAGAAGCTCGCACGATCTCTTTGATTCACAGGATAGGGCATCTAACCAACTTACAAGGCTTGGAGGAATTTGCTGTCAGTGAAATTGAGGGGCACAGGATTACAGAATTGCAGGATTTGAATGAGCTTGGTGGGCATCTTTGTATTAGTGTTCGCACACGAACACGTCACCGTGTGCCCCCGGCGTCGAGCGCGGTACGCAGGACATGTCGCCGGAGGAGTCTTGCCGGGAGCGCGATACGCAGGACACGCCGGCGAGAGCTCTTGAGACCCGACACCCCACGCGCCCGGGAGGGACCCCGTCAGGGCGAGTGGCGGCGATGGGCTGTCCTAGGTCGGCCTGACCGCCCCTAGGACCTCGTGATTCGTTATCGCAAGGGAGTAAGCGACGACGAAGAACAAGAAGCAAAATAGGGCAGAGGAAAAATAGTAGATTGCAAAATAATATAGTAGATGAGTTTCGATTGTGTGTTGTCAATCGGCCGTGACCCCTACATGCATATATATAGGGGGAAGCTGGTCCTAGCTTCTTTTGGAAACAACAGTATTCGAATCGAATCAGAGTCCAGACCGAATAAAACTTATCTTAATTTATTCGGTTGCAATTTTACCACGCGGCAGAGATCGCTTCAAGATCGTTTCTTGATCCTTTCCAAACCGTTGCCCGCGCGTGTCATGACTTCCCAAGATCGTTTATGACCGCCAAGACGCCTCGACCGATCCCGAGTGCTCTTGATGCCGTCACGACCATTCCAAGAACATCCTTTGACCATGCTCGCTTCCTTCAACATGGTCGGAATCGCCTTTGGCACGCTTCGCCTTCTCGACTTGATCGCTGCTCCTTATGACCGCCTTCAACGCGACCGTGGCCTTCTCTGCGTGGTCGAACCCTTTACGATAACCGGTCAGTGTCTCTTACGACTTCCTGGGCCGTTCGATCGTTAGAATCGTTCGATGGTTAGAACTATTTATGACTGGTTCGGATGCTTACGACCGTTCCGATCCTTCTATTGCTTTACCAATCACTTTTACTTTGTGATCGTAAACTTCAGAGTAGCGATTCTGACGATCGCTCCATTGTATCGCTGCTACCGTCTTTCCTTCACCGCTCAAACCGTCGTGATCGAAACCTTCAATGAGCACGCGGTGATGCTGGCGATCGTCATTTTTCTGTGGTCGAACCACCCTTTCGATCATGTTCACTTCCTTCAATGTGGTCGGAGTTGCTATCGCTTCTCGTTATAACGTGATCGTAAGCCACCGACTTCTCATCGTGGTCGTAAGTTCGGCTGCCGACTAATCAACCTTGATGTCGTCGACTGTGAACCAGGCTTCTGATCGTGGCCAATCGTGGTCGTAGATCCCACCGTGGTCATAGCCTCCAACGTGATCGCAGATTCCACCGTGGTCGTAGCCTTCAACGTGGTCGTAAACGCCAACGTGGTCGTATATTCCACCGTGGTCGTAGACTCCAACGTGGTCGTAGACCTCAACGTGGTCGTATACTCCACTGTGGTCGTAGACCCCAACGTGGTCGTAGACTCCACCATGGTCGTAGAACCCACCGTGGTCGTAGCCTCCAACGTGGTCGTAGACTCCACCGTGTTCGTAGCTTCCAACGTGGTCGTAGACTCCAACGTGATCGTGGCCTTCAACGTGGTCGTAGATCCCACCGTGGTCGTAGCCTCCAACGTGGTCGTAGACTTCACCGTGGTCGTAGAATTACCTGGCGATCACCAACGTGATCGTAAATGCCTTCGACCACGGCCAACGTGGTCGTAACCGGTCCAGCTGACTCCCGACTTGCTTTGCCGTGGTCGTAACGACCGCCAACGTGGTCGTAACTGCCTTCGACTACGACCAACGTGGTCGTAACCGGTCCAGCTGGCTTCCGACTTGCTTTGCCGTGGTCGTAACGACCGCCACCGTGGTCGTAACTGCCTTCGACTACGGCCGACGTGGTCGTAACCGGTCTAGCTGGCTTCCGACTTGCTTTGCCGTGGTCGTAACTACTTACGACCATGATATAGGCACAACCTTCCCTTGTTAACCTGCTTTTGGTTTTACGATGACTGTGTGCCAAATTTGATTATCAACATATGCCCCCTGTTTTTTGGCAACACTTGTGTGCCAAAAAATATGGATTACTTGCTCGACCAACAAGGCCAATGTCAACACATCCATTGGCCATGTTTATATGTCTAAGGACGATGAGTTATTATCGGCCATGTTATAAAGTCTAAGGGCGATAAACAAGTATCGGCCATACATGTTCAAGCTTCCTGCCACACACTTGGATGAAACTTCTTCAAGTATCTCCCATTGAGAGCACGGGGCAAAACCATAGTACTACTGGATTTAGCCGGATTATTAATGACAATTGTCCTTTTACCAAGATCTTTGGTTGACACCTCTGCAGCACTAGCAGCCCTGCTTTCTTGCTTGTTTGGTTCTGAATTTTCAGCACTTGGCGATTTAGCACGCCACTCTTGCTTCATAATCTTCTTCGTTGCAGAGGTATTGGATGGTCGATTAACACCACCACCAAAACAACCTTTGTAGAGTGGGCTATCCTCTCAAAAACTGATCTTCTGGGTGCTGTCCACCCAGGATGAAAAGCATATGGCACCATTGGAGGCTGCGCCCATCCTCCATTCTGATTGTATGGTGTGTAGGAGAAAGGTGTCATCCATTGCGTAGGTGCCCATGGCTCATACAGACGAAACTGGCGTTGTATTTGATGCCTCGGAGGTGATCTTGGACGCTTCAATTGTGATGGTCGATTAGAGCTAGAAGTGGCCGCTTGGTTAGCATATTTGGACAGCAGCATATCAAATGTTGGCGTGATGCGCTTCCGCTGTACTTTTTGCTTTGTTTACCTTCCACTTGCCAACCTCTAGATTTTTGGGCTTGATAAACTTATTGCAAGCCTCATGTTGCACTTGCCCCCCAGGTACAGAAGTGCTCACAGTGATCTTCAATGTTTCCTTTCCATTTGGGGCCTTCTCAAGTACAACCTCTCTTCCTGAGACCTTGTCATCGGCATGTATCACTCTAGGCTCACCGATAACAACACCTGGCTTTCCTCTTGCTGATTCGACATGTTCAGGCCGAAGCAACACTTTCCTGCCCCCCATATCCATCGTGTTCATGGGGAAGGGAGACTTGTCCACTTGCATTTCGGCAAAACTCAATCGTCCATCATTGATAGCCGATTGGATCTGTCGCGAAAAACATTACAATCATTAGTGGCATGAGAAAAGAATTATGATATTTGCAAAAGCTCGTCGCTTGAGTTCTTCAAACGGCGGTAAAGTATGAGAAATTTTAATGACCTTATCATTCAAAGAAAGCATCAAAAATTCTATCACATTTTGTAATATCAAAAGTAAACTTCATCTCCTCTTCACGATTTTTGCGAATTGGCTTAAGAGCATTACATGCATATGGTTTGGCCTTTGAGGGCCAAACAAATTCAGCAGCATAGACATCAATTTCATCATCCTGATCGGAAGAATAATCAACAACGTTCATGCGAGGAAGGTCAGCTTTAGTCTTATGGTTTTCTTTGATATCTTTACTTTGGCTTTCTTTAGCCAAAGCTCACTGCAACACTTGGTTAACGGTTAAAAACTCATAACTTTCCAACTTTTCTTTAATGTGAGTTCTCAAACCGCTAAACACAAGATCAGCCAAGTCCCTTTCACTTATCACAAGACTATAGCACCGGTTTTTAACATCTCTAAACCTTTTGACATAATCGGAAACCGATTCATCATTTTTTTGCCTAACCGATGTAAGATGTGATAACTTAAACTCAGCGTCACCGCTATAAAAATGATCATGAAATTTTTGCTCAAGCTGCGACCATGTAATGATAGAACCAGGGGGTAAAGCAGAAAACCATGAAAAAGCCGTGCCAGTTAAAGACAAAGAAAACAAACGAACTTTAAGTTCATCTATATTACCCGCGCTCCCAATCAGGCGAGATATTGGCTAACGTGCTCCCATGTAGTTTTGCTGTCCCCACCATCAAATTTAACAAACTCAGGAAGCTTATAACCTTGGGGATAAGCAATAGTATCAAAATGAGATGGATATGGTTTCTGATAAGTGCGGGCTCTAACTCTCGGCTCAATGCCGAAAGACTCAACAAACATCCTGCGCACATCATCTCTAATTTTTGCAATGCTTCGTCCATATTGGCCGAAGCCGTGATGGGTGACCGCAAAGGAGCTATAGGGTGTTGGTCACCATGGTAGGCGATGGAGGCGGCATCGGCGTATAATGTAATCGGCAAGGACCTTGGCATACTTATATCGCTCGATGTTGATGTTCCCAAAGGTGGTAGGCTCATGATATGATTAGGATACGTGGCGCTACCATCGCTCATCTCGAGTTTAGTTTGCCTGTCCAGAAAAGAAACTCAACGGCATGCCACATTGGGGTTGTATACTTGGTACTCCACTATTTGCCGATGAATTAATAGGCGCTGTCAGCTTAGAAAGTTCTACGCTAGAAAAAGTGCCAACCTGACTTGTACCCATGGCCGCACTATTTATTTTCTTAATGTTTGCCATCTGATGCATATAATCAAAGATCTCTCTAGTGTTCTCATTAAGCATGTGCTGAACTTGCTCCATTGTAACACTAGATGAATTGGTAACAACAGATGAGAGGGTTGATGCGGCACTTACAAGGGGTTCTACCTTTTCCGAGTAATGCGGAGGAGGGAACGTGATGTCGCCGAGTGGGGTTATGTTGCCTTGACGATCCTTCTTGAATTTTGCAAGGAACGCTCGTAAATCCTCCTCCTCGCGCTTTTTCTTGTATGCCTCAAAAGCTTGGCGATGCTCTTCCGATAATTCATCGTAGCCGGGCTTGACGACATTATCGGTGTTAACCTCCCGGGCATTGGGATTTTGCTTTGCCGCCATGGTGATTGGCGGCGTCAATTTTCCTTGATCTTTCCCGAGTCGCCAAAAGTGTGTTCGCACACGAACACGCCACCGTGTGCCCCGGCGTCGGCGCGACGCGCGGACACGTCGCCGGAGGAGTCTTGCCGGAGCGCGATACGCAGACACGCCGCGAGCTCTTGAGACCGACACCCACGCGCCGGGAGGACCCCGTCGGGCGAGTGGCGGCGATGGGCTGTCCTAGGTCGGCCCGACCGCCCCTAGGACCTCGTGATTCGTTATCGCAAGGGAGTAAGCGACGACGAAGAACAAGAAGCAAAATAGGGCAGAGGAAAAATAGTAGATTGCAAAATAATATAGTAGATGAGTTTCGATTGTGTGTTGTCAATCGGCCGTGACCCCTACATGCATATATATAGGGGGAAGCTGGTCCTAGCTTCTTTTGGAAACAACAGTATTCGAATCGAATCAGAGTTCAGACCGAATAAAACTTATCTTAATTTATTCGGTTGCAATTTTACCACGCGGCAGAGATCGCTTCAAGATCGTTTCTTGATCCTTTCCAAACTGTTGCCCGCGCGTGTCATGACTTCCCAAGATCGTTTATGACCGGCCAGCACTACCTACGATCGATCCCGAGTGCTCTTGATGCCGTACGACCATTCCAAGAACATCCCTTTGACCATGCTCGCTTCCTTCAACATGGTCGGAATCGCCTTTGGCACGTACTGGCCTTCTCGACTTGATCGCTGCTCCTTATGACCGCCTTCAACGCGACCGTGGCCTTCTCTGCGTGGTCGAACCCTTTACGATAACCGGTCAATGTCTCTTACGACTTCCCAGGGCCGTTTACGACTGGTTAGAATCGTTTACGACTGGTTCTGGATGCTTACGACCGGTTCCGATCCTTCTATTGCTTTACCAATCACTTTTACTTCGTGATCGTAAACTTACTGTAGCAGTTTACGACCGCTCCATTGTATCGCTGCGTTGTCTTTCCTTCAGCCGCTCAAACTGTCGTGATCGAAACCTTCAATGAGCACGCGGTGATGCTGGCGATCGTCATTTTTCTGTGGTCGAACCACCCTTTCGATCACGTTCACTTCCTTCAATGTGGTCGGAGTTGCTATCGCTTCTCGTTATAACGTGATCGTAAGCCACCGACTTCTCATCGTGGTCGTAAGTTCGGCTGCCGACTAATCAACCTTGATGTCGTCGACTGTGAACCAGGCTTCTGATCGTGGCCAATCGTGGTCGTAGATCCCACCGTGGTCATAGCCTCCAACGTGATCGCAGATTCCACCGTGGTCGTAGCCTTCAACGTGGTCGTAAACGCCAACGTGGTCGTATATTCCACCGTGGTCGTAGACTCCAACGTAGTCGTAGACTCCAACGTGGTCGTATACTCCACTGTGGTCGTAGACCCCAACGTGGTCGTAGACTCCAACGTGGTCGTAGAACCCACCGTGGTCGTAGCCTCCAATGTGGTCGTAGACTCCACCGTGTTCGTAGCTTCCAACGTGGTCGTAGACTCCAACGTGATCGTGGCCTTCAACATGGTCGTAGATCCCACCGTGGTCGTAGATCCCACCGTGGTCGTAGCCTCCAACGTGGTCGTAGACTTCACCGTGGTTGTAGAATTACCTGGCGATCACCAACGTGGTCGTAAATGCCTTCGACCATGGCCAACGTGGTCGTAACCGGTCCAGCTGACTCCCGACTTGCTTTGCCGTGGTCGTAACGACCGCCAACGTGGTCGTAACTGCCTTCGACTACGACCAACGTGGTCGTAACCGGTCCAGCTGGCTTCCGACTTGCTTTGCCGTGGTCGTAACGGCCGCCACCGTGGTCGTAACTGCCTTCGACTACGGCCGACGTGGTCGTAACCGGTCTAGCTGGCTTCCGACTTGCTTTGCCGTGGTCGTAACTACTCACGACCATGATATAGGCACAGCCTTCCCTTGTTAACCTGCTTTTGGTTTTACGATGACTGTGTGCCAAATTTGATTATCAACAATTAGAAATCTCGACAAAGCGGCACGCATAAAGGAGGCGAGTGATGTTAAACTGTATCAAAAATTGTACATTCAGAAGTTGGTGCTGAAGTGGCAACCGCAGTCAACGATATTACATGATTGCATGAAAACACTTTTTCACCTGAAACCAAGTCAATGTGTTGAAGAACTAGAAATCCAATGTTACATAGGAGCTCTGTTTCCTCCGTGGATAGCAGATGAGCAGCATTTCACCACACTGCGACACATTAAACTCAATGGTTGTGAAAAATTGAAAATTCTTCCACCTCTTGGGCAGCTTTATCACCTTAAGATTCTAATTCTGCAAGGACTAAACTTGATTGAAGAAATTGGAGACGAATTTTATGGCAAACATGACAGGGTATTTCCATCTCTTGAGGAGCTGAAGTTCTATGACATGAAAAAATGGGAGAGTTGGTTTGGCATAAAGGAATCACAGACTCCCGGCCTCTAGCCTAGCGGTTAGAGAGCTTGAGTAGCACCCCTCAGGTCTGGGGTTCGACTCCCGCTGGGAGCGAATTTCCGCTTGAGGGTAAAAAACCCCCTCGCCTGCCCCACAAGCCAAAGCACAGGAAAGGCCCGGCCCACGGGCAACGGTGAGGTCGCTCCCGGCCTGGTCTCACATGGGCAGCGTGGCCACTGTGTCAGGGTGTGGGCAGGGGTTCGGGGGTTTCTCGATCTGCGTGAGAAGATCTTCTTCTTAAAAGCAATGCCCGGGGGTGGCTCTTCCCCTCCGTAGGTCGAGTTTTTTTTATAAAAAATTCAAGCTGTCTTGTACAATTGGAAATCTTGAAGCGCCTAAAGGTCCAAAATTGTTTGAGCACCACAATTAATATTCCAGGCCAATTGTTGGCATCACTTGAGGTTCTGAATATTCAAAACTGTACAGTGTGCCTTCAAGTAGAGCAAGAACACATTGCAAAATTCTGGAGTTTCTTGACCCTTGATTGTCGTGAAGTTCAATTGTTGGCATCACTCTCACTTAAGGTTCTGAATATTCAAAACTGTGAAGTGTGCTCTCAAGGAAAGAAAAAACACATTGTAGAATTCAGGAGGTTCTTGACCCTTGATTGTCATGAAGTTCATGAAGTGAGAGAAGGGAAGAAAAGAAAAGGAACATTTGATGTGCAACCTCCCTTCTCTCCAAGGTTCAAACAATGAGGATATTGCATCCTGAAATTTCTTATTACTTTATGAAGGTATGACATTTCTTTCTCTTTCCATCCCCTTTTTTATTTTGGAATGTGAATTAATTGAATACTTTCACACTTATAATTTTATTTATCTTGTTGGTTTAGAAACACAAGTCCCTGTTTGTTTAAATAAACTGGTTTTTTACTTGCAGGTTTCCATTATTTACCATACTTCTTTCTCAAAAACCAGAAATATGTATCACCATCCCAAGATGGTCCAAAATGGTGCTCAAGATGATGGGCATGTTCTTTTGGGCTTTTGAAATCAGCTTTTGACTTCTGCTACAGTACCTAACTTTCAAACTGAGTATTTTCTCAAGACGAGATCTACAAGTTAAACGATCTACATGTTAAAAGCCCAACATCTGTACCAGCCAAAATCGCAAGTGAGTATTTGTCTCTCCGTAATATGTACCGTAAACAACCAAAATTCAAAAATTTCAGCCAAAAACCATAAGCCGCAGCTGAAAAGAACAGGCCCAATGGGAACAGCTGGTGTGGGCAAAACTGCTCTTGCTCAAGTAATCTACAACGATCCAAATGTCACGGAGGCTTTTGGGCTGAGGGGATGTTTATATGGCTCTAGTAGCTGTGACTCGAGGGACGTTGCCAAAGATATTATCAAATCTTTTGGGACAGAGCAAAAAGGAAATCTTCAGACGATATCAGGTTCTTCAGAAAGAACTCTGTCCAATATTATACAAAACAAGAAGTTCTTGCTAGTCCTTGATAATTTGCAGGACAATGTGCGCAGAATATGGAGTCACCTAGAATTTTTTTAAATATTCAATTTTTAATTTCGAATTACAATATTATACCTGCTTCTTATTTTTGTACAATTTTCACCATATGTTGCTCCATGGTTGGGCGACTTGAGCTAGTCGCCTAACCGCTGGATGACACATGGACAAGTCACCCAACTGTTGGGCGACATTGCCCCTAGTCGTCCAACTGTTGAGCGACTAAGGGCTATATTCCCTCGGGCGCGTGGCCGGCCGAGCGCCTGCGTGCTCATTTCCTCCTTTCGGCCGACAGAAAAGAGAAGAAAGGGAGAAGAGAGAGAGAGGAGAAGAGGAAAGGATAGGAGGAGAAGAGAGGAGAGGAGGGAGGAGAGAAGGAAGAGGAGGGATGAGAGGAGGAGAGGAGAGGGAGGGGAAGAGAAGGGGGGAAGAGGGGAGGGATCTGCGCATCAACGACGGTGAGTTTTCTGTATTTTTTGTATATTTATTTTTCAAACTTGGTAAGATAGCAACTGAAATAATTAAATTTGTACTTTAGGAAGTACTGCTACTTTAGTTGTTAATAATTGTATTATCGTTTAGATTGCTCTGTTGTGCATTTGAAGGCCCAGTTAATTTTGTTAGTCGCTTACAAATTATAGAAACTCCGTAATATGTATTCTTAATTTTTAGAATAATTAATTGCCATAGAAAGATTTAAAATTGTTTGTGACGATTAGAATAGCACGGGTGGATTTAAAATAGTACACGACGATGTAAGATTATGTATAGCGATTAAAATTGTATGCGATGATTTAAATAGCATTTGAGTCGTAAAATCCACAAATGACAAAAATAAAATTCAGACATCCCACAAGGACGCCTTAGTATAATTAATTTAATTATTATTTAAGATTTACTTTCTGTTATATTTGTGAGTAAATCGTCACACGCGTACTAATTACAGAAAAAGAATAGGTACAAGAGGGAAGAATTTAGTCTAGTGACCCTAAGACATAAAATTATTTATGTAGGTAGATAAATGCTTATGCATCAACGAGAAATAAATAGGCATAATAGCATACGTGAAATCGGTTAGGAATTATTTGAAGAACTCCTAGAGCTACACTTTTAATAATTAAACTAGTAATTGTGTCATAATTGCTAACTTCAAATTGATTTTCAGATATGGCTCGCAACATTGATGGTTCGGACTGGCCTTTTGGCCTGTTGGACTGGCACTCGACGTGCAGCACCGCGCAAGCCGTCATGTCCCGCATCCTGAGGGCGAGGACGAGACTCAGTTAGGGGTGGTCCGTACGCGGACACCCTGATAGGCTTGGAGACTAGACCCACATTGGAGAAACATATTTGTATACAAACTATGACACGTCTTTTTACGATATTTGCGCTATGTACTTATTTTTTGTGCTTTGCAGGTTGAGCGATGTCGGCCTTCTACCTCTCGCGTGGATGGTGGAGGCCACCGATGATGACGACGCTCCAGTCAAGAAGGCTGGGAAGGTCCATGCTGGCCTAGAGCAGCCATGATGGTTCCCGTTCGACCGGTCGCTGCTGACAACTCTACTGGACTGGTGGCAGCCCGAGACGCACACATTCCACCTCCCATTCGGGGAGATGGCCTCCCACTCTACAGGACGTCGCGATGCTGCTCAGCATGTCTATCGCGGGAGAGGCTGTATCTCCTCAGGATGTGCCCACACACTGGTGCGATGACCTGCTAGATAGGTTTGGCGGGGTTCTTTCAACTGAGGTCGCGCCTACGTACCACATCTTCCTGGCGTGACAAAAGCATGGCCTACCCATGCGGTGGCTTTCGCAGTTTCGGGTATGTGTGCTATCTATTGTCCCTGTTTAGCGATGCATTATCCTTTCCATATGACGAGCTTAATAATTTTTCATTTGTGCACAGGTCAAGCGAATGGACCCAGACGCCAACAAGTACCAGTCGTCGTGGCACCTCGAGGCTACTTGCTGTGGCTGTTTGAATGGGTACTGTTTACTAATAGCCACAGTGACTCCGTCGACGCCCGCCTCATGCAGTATGAAAGGGCCATCGTCGACGGGGACAAGGTGCACGTCAGCTAGGGATCAGCCGTACTTGCCGCAACGTACCGCGACATGTGCGACGTTTGCCGCAGGACGACAACGACCCCTGTCCTCACAGGCTGCCCCCTCCTGCTGCTGTGGTCGTTCGAGTACTTCCCCCTCAGACAACCAATGTTGCTCGACAGCGGTCCATACCGCGCAGACATGTACCACGGGGGTGCCGTGGACTAGCCTACCACAGTGTCCCTTTGGTTCCATAGACAGGTACAAACTCTTCTGAATGTTTACTATATATGTATTACAAGTCATCTTTTGTAACCACTATTCTGGCTTGCAGGTACAGTTTGCACACCTGTAGGTCACCCGTGTGTATGACAACTTCGTCGAGCACCTCAACCGCCTCACCGCTGACAACATGCGTTAGGAACTGTATTAAGGTCAGGAGATGGCGAACCGCGCCCTCGCCGGGCTATCGTCGATGTGCTTGCGTGGCCAGGCATCCTGGGTCACACGAAAGAAGCTCGTCTTCAGCGTGTTCATCAAGGACTACGCGGTTCAAAGGTGATGCATCAGTTCGGCCTCCGCTAGGTTGTTCCTGTTCCCGTCGGGCGTCAGGTGCCTGACTCGATCCACACGTGAGTTACATACAACATATGTCCCTACATTTTCCCAGTTCTATTACGATGCCTTTTAATTACAGTCATACGTTTCACAAGCACAATAGGAGTGGTAGCAGGACTAGTTGGGCCACGAAGATGGCACCGTGGGTGGTAGAGTGGGCAGAAGCACTCATGGACTTCGTGCAGGAGGGCACCGCATATAACCCTAGCGCATACTACAAGTACCTACGCTGGTACACTCCGTAGACACGCACTAGGCTGGTGCGTGTCATTGGCCCTCCCCTCGCTCATGTGCCAGCATCGACCGATGTGTATCCCGTGCACTTAGCGCGGAGCTACGCCCTCACGGTACGTACTCTCGTGTTTGAAAGTTTCTGGGTACGGTTACCACAATTACTATTTTGATGCTTTCATGTACTTCTTGCAGACAAACATCATTGCCGAGATTGTGAGGGACACCAGGTCGATCATGGACAGGATCGTCCACGGTTTGGAGGTCACGCGTGACGACCTGCTACACGTTGTCTATCGGTTCTACGAGAGGATGGAGTGTGCCCTCACCCTCTCGTCGTGCAAGACGCTCCCGAAGATGACCATGTCGACACGTACACCGAGGCCACCATATCCTATAGCTCAGGTAGGAGGCTCTGGAGGGCCACATGACTACCCCAGGCACCACCGCCGGGTCAGGCCAGAGGGTCAGCATGGGCACGTACCTAGACACCGGCACTGTCGTCATCTGTGGACCCCTACCTGGCATCGGCAAGGCAGCACACGTTCGACCAGGGTGCTCCTCTAGCTCGTCCGCCATGGCGCAGCCCCACTGCCCTCCGAGGCCGCTACACCCGCCGCAGACGGATCGGGATCGGAGGCGGCTGTGGCCATCAGCCCCATCCTGGCAGCGTAGCCAGGGTTGGTCCTGGGCATGGGCGACAAGGGCGACCGCCTAGGGCCCACGAAAGTTAGGGGGCCCAGCACATGTATATACACACACATATATATACAACTTGTTTGGACTCATAGTTAGAATGATCAACCAAAGTATATAAGGCTACAGGCTCATATCGTTAACTTCCAGACAGCCATTAGCAACAACATGAAGAAGATAACCAGCAACCATATTGAAAACTTGTCTAGGTAGCCCAAGTGTCCAACTCAATTTGGAGACACTTCATTTGACATGTCACAGGTGACTAAACAAATGAATGCTCGCTCATAAGATCGATGCCTAGCTCAGCTCAACTAGCTTGTATCTTATTTACTTGCTAATTAAAACTGAGGATGTGACAACCAGTGGTTTCTTAAATATTTGAATTCTTCAGTTCAAGCATACAAAGAAAAATTTTGGTTTAAGATTGGTAGCCTAGAACTCTAAATTTTTAGTGCATGTGGTTGTGTTTGGCGACTAACAAGAAGTTCTGTATCAGTTGAAAGATTGAAGATTTTCTTTTGAAGGTTGGTGCTTTTGCCTTTTAGTGTGGCTGATGACTACTTAGTTAATGCCCTGGCTAACTGAAAAATCTCATAAAATAGTTTTTTTATGTGGTTTCATTCGTAAAGGATATATTTAGAACATATGAATTTCACAAGAAACAACATAAATTTCTCGAGACTTAAATGAGGCCTTTCAGTTATATGCCTCTTGCAACTTGCAAGAGAAGTTTAGCATATATAACCTTACTAATACAATATGGTGTTGGTTATCTAGAATTATTTGTACTTATTATTGGTATACATTAGGTTTTAATCATAAAAGTGTATATTCAGACTGAATAGAAGTGAGATTTTTAAAATATCAGAAACACCCTAAGACCTCCACTTTTGTCTCGCCCTAGGGCCTCTAAAATATCAGGAACGGTCCTGAGCGCAGCTCTTGCGGGCGGCCCAGGCTACGCGGTCACAGGGCTGGCCAGCCATGGAAGGGCAGATGGCAACCAGTAGGGTTCGGGTGTGGAGGCAATCGGTGATGGGATCGAAGAAGATGTGAGGTGGGGTGGATAGCGCCGATTCGGGAAGGAAAGGGGAGAGGAGTGTAGTGGGAAATGGTTGAGTGTGGTGGGGAAGGGGAGAGGAGTGCGGTGAGGTAAAAAAAGTAGAAAGCTGAACTACATATTTGAAGCCACCACTTCAAGCCACCATGCATTGTGGGAGTTTGAACTGATGTGGTGATACTCTCTCATGAGATCACCACCTTATGGTAGCCTCTGTTGAGGAACCGTCATTGGCGACCAGTCCGATCGATTCCTCTGCTTAGAACGAAACGAATCAATCACAGAAGACAGAATAATAGATTGAAACACATAGAGAGGTAGACAGAACTCCTGGTCTTTCTTTATTAAGTTCTGATTGCATGTGTACAAAATATGCCGGTACGGCTCTCTATTTATAGTCTACAATGAGGTGCCCACCATGGGCCTAGGCTCCTGGCCCAGGCCCAGGTTTCTCAACACTCCCCCTTGAGCACTCATTTGACATGCTCATGCCTCGTTAAAACTCCATAAAAACCCAATAGGAAAAATTTAGAGAAAGAGTACATGATACATGTTATGCTGCGATGCACGAATTGCCTCATTAAAAACCTTGGTCGAGAAACTTCAAGAAAACTTGTCAAGGGAAAAAGAGTACAATTCACCCAACTTCATTCAATCTTCAGGACTTTATTCTTTTGGGTACTTGATCTTCATGATCAGGATTTACTAATGGGCTTGAGAGAATTCTCCCCCTGAATTCTGCACTTCTCTAAGTCTCATCATTCCAATTCCTCGCACGCACCTTTCAAAGTTAGATGCAGGAAGTGACTTAGTGAACAAATCTGCTAGATTTTCACATGACTTAGTACGCAGTACCTTAATCTCATCCATCTTTTGCAATTCATGAGCATAGAAGAACTTGTAGTTGATATGCTTTGTGAGATGACTCTTCACATAGCCTGTCTGCACTTGTGCAACGCAAGCTGCATTATCTTCATAGATAATTATGGGGGTTTGCACAATGTTCATTCCACATGGCTGCTGGATGTGGTAAACCATTCGACGGAGCCAAGCGCACTCTCGTGTGGCTTCATACAGTGCTATAATTTCTGAGTGGTTTGTCAAAGTCGTTACGAGACTTTGCTTGGACAATTTCTAGGAAATTGCAGTTCCACCACACAGGAATGCATAGCCTATTTTGTGACCTTGCGGTATGCGGGTCAGATAGATACCCGACATCTACATAGCCAATCAAGTTCAGATCTTGATTCTTTCTGTAGAAGAATCCAAGGTTCTTGCTCCCTTGAAGGTATCGGAAGATGTCCTTTATGCCCTGTCAATGCCTTTTGGTAGGTTCTGCACTATACCTTGCTAATAGGTTCACAGCAAATGCAATGTCTGTCCTAGTGCAGTTTGCTAAATACATGAGTGCTCCCACTGCACTCAAGTATGGGAATTCCGGTCCCAGGACTTCCTCCCCCTCTTCCCTAGGTCGGAAAGGATCTTTTTCTTACTGTAAAGATCTCCCGATCATCGGTACTTTCGATGGGTATGCCTTCTCAAAACCAAACCTTTCTAACACATTCTGGGTATAGACTGATGTACCAATATTCCTTCAGGGACATGCTCAAGTTGCAGGCCTAAGCAAAATTTGGTCTTGCCCAAATCTTTCATTTCAAATTCTGACTCCAAATGGGAGCTTGCTTCTTTTATGTCTTCCATTGTCCCGATGGTGTTCAGATCATCTACATACATTGAGATTATACAGAATCCATTCTGAGATCGCCGTATAAACACACAGGGACAGTCTTCATTGTTCGTGTAGTCTTTCTTGCAGAGAAAGTCGCTTAAACGATTATACCACATTCTGCCAGATTGCTTGTCCATACAGGGACTTTCTAAGCTTCACACTATACAGATTTTTATTTGCTCTGTCTTAGTTCGGGAGAGGGATTCCTTCAGGGACTTTCATATAAATCTCCGAATCCAAGTTTCCAAAAAGATATGCAGTTACCACATCCATCAATTTCATTTCTAAATTCAAGTTCACTGCCATTGAGATCAAATATCTAAAGGTAATTCCACTCATGACTGGAGAGTAGGTTTCTTCATAATCAACTCCAGGACGTTGAGTGAAACCTTGTGCTACCAGCCTTACTTTGTATCTCACTACTTCATTTCCTTCATTTCTTTTTCGAACAAATACCCACTTATGCCCTACAGGGTGCACATAGGGAGGTGTACGGCATACGGACCCAAACACCTCTCTTTTATTCAGAGATAGCAATTCAGTTTCTATTGCCTTCTTCCAATCTTCCCAATCTGATCTTTTCTTACATTCAGCGAGCGAGTAGGCTCGGGATCAAGATCAATGATTGTGGCAATTTCCTTTGCGAAGTAGATATCGATATTGGCTGTTGTTCTATTCATGGACTCTCCCGTGTGCACATAATTTATAGCTATTTCTTCATGAGTTGTTTCTTTTGGAGCGATTGCTTCTTCTAGAGCTTCTCCTTGCACATCGCTTCTTTCAATTGCGGTGACAAGTCCCTTTAGTTTTTTGGCTCCGACGTGTGCGCACACATCCATGCCGATTTCTTCTTCCATGGGGATATTCAGATCGGTATGCCCTTTTCTGAAGGTGTCATACTTGTGCTAGGTCTCAACTAGCTCCCTTTCTCATTCTGGGGGACTTCAGTGATCGGCTGTGATAAGTACTTATCCTTCTTCGCCGGGCATCCCCAGTTACTTGGGATTCGAGGAGCCGGAGTTCTCATCCTTTTATTCTGAGGCCTCTAGACGGGATTAGGGATACTTTCTGCTTTCTTTGGTATTTCAACCCTCTCCGGTGCATTGCGTGCAGGCACATGCGACTTAGTCACGCTCTTCAAATCACTAAAGTGATCAGGCAGTTGGTTTGCTCATGCTTGCAAGTGAATGATCTTCTGGACCTTTTTCTCTGTTTCACTAGTGCGCGGGTCATGTGCATGAATTCCCGTGGCTTCCCACGTAATTTCTCGGCATTTTTCATCAAGGGGTTGATTTCCTCCCCCTAATATTGGGAAATTATCCTCATCAAAAATGCAATCAGTGAAGCGGGCGGTATGCAAATCTCCTGTCATGGTTTCAAAATACCTGATTATGGATGCAGTCTCATAACCAATGTATATCACAGTCTTACAGAGAGGGCCCATTACATTACGCTGTGGAGGGGGTATAGGTACATAAACCTTGCATCCAAACCTCCCGAGATGAGAAATTTTCGGTGGTAGCCCTTGCGCTAGTTGCATAGGTGAATGAATGTTGTAGGCCGATGGTCTAAAGTTGATGAGATTCGCTGCATGTAGGACTGCGTGTCCCCAACATGTAGCTGGCAAATCACAATTATGCGAAAGGGGTCGGGCAATAAATTTAATTCTCTTGATTAAAGTCTCTGCCAAACTATTCTGGGTATGGACATGCAATACCGAATGCTCAACTGCAATCCCCATCGCCATGCAATAATCATCAAATGCCTTTGAAGTAAATTCTCCGGCATTGTCCATTTCGATGGACTTGATGTGATGATCAGGGAACACATTTCTGATACGAATGATTTGCGAGATCAGTTTTGTGAAAACATAGTTTCTTGCGGACAATAAACCCACGTATGACCATTTCGAGGAAGCATCAATGAGCACCATGAAATACTTAAATGGCCTTAAAATAGGCTGAATGAGACCACAAATATCTCTCTGGATGTTTTCTAGGAATGCAGGGACTTCATCCTTCACTTTCAAATGGAGGGTCTAGTAATTAATTTCCCGGTGACACATACAGGGCACACAAAATCTTCGTGATTAGGGAAATTCTTACATTAATATTACGCCCTTGGGAATTGTTGATTATATTTCTCATCATCCTAAGTCCTAGGTGGCCTAATCTGTCATGCCAGAGACAGAAGAGTTCAGAGCTTCTAAATACTGTCTTCAAGACAGTGTAGGCTGCAAGTGCCTTGGTATTGGTATAATATAGCCCGGTTTCTAGTGAAGGAAGTTTTTCTAATACCCTTTTCCCATTCTCTTCGCGCTTCGTAATGAGCAGTTCCTTACCGTACTCTTCTTTAGTCTCAACGTGGAAAATATTGGCGCGAATATCCTTAAAACTTAGGAGAGTTCTAATCGATTCTGGTACAATAAGGCTTCTTTAATGATCAAAGTTGTGCCCATTGGGAGTATAATTGTGGCTCTTTCTGAACCAATTATACATGCATCGCTTCTGGCGATTGTCGTAAGGCTGCCCGCATTCTTACGAATCGACTAAAAATACTTAGTCTCTCTTAAGATGGTATTCGTTGTGCCGCTGTCGGCTAAGCACATTTCCTCCACAGGGCGCCACACGCGTTCTAATATAAGGTATTTTATTAATATGTATTAGAAGGCATTCAACACATTAATAAAATACTCCAATATCAGAACATATCATGCCATCATAAACTGGATAAATGAATAAATTATTCAAAATCATCTAACCATCACAAGAAAACAAATGCTAAAGTGACATCCATGCAAGTTCTAACTTGTCCTTTTAACACAAAATAAATGACAATTAAAGTCTAATACATTCTGTGCATCAGACTGAATCTACTAGAAAATCATAGACTTTTTCGGCTATTTTCTCGGGAGTGATCTTCTCTTCGAGACAAATCATGGCGGTGGCTGCCTCTAGGTCGTAAGGAGGTGCTGCTGCCGGGATGGTCTCAACCTCCATCAACTCAGGCAGCTGCTCAGATTTCTCCCCCTCAACCGATGCAAAGTGGGCTTTAGGCTGCCCTTTGCCATCCTTCTTCTTCTAGGCTTGGTGGGAATCAATGACATGCTGCGGCTCCTTACAGATCCGCGACCAATGCCCCCCACTGCCACACTTGTAGCAACCTTGATCCTGCTGGCCATAGGTCTTGCCACTCTGCTTTGCCTTTTTGTCACTCAGAGCATTTGACTTGCCTTTCTGGGCAGCGGCCTTACCCTTCTTCCCCCTTCTCTTCATCAAGGGCTTTCGCACCTTGTAGCTCCCGGCGTTGGCCTCACGGCAGCGAAGCTCCTTGGTGGCTGAGTGATGTAATTCTTTTAGAGAAGTTCGTCTTGAGCCTCCGCAACTTGCATCATATCAATCAATTCGGCGTACTCCTTGTAGCTGTCTTGACGATACTTGCGAGCGGATTGTACTGCATTGGGGTGGAAGGTGCATAGGGTCTTCTCAATCTTCTGCTCATCTGTGATCTACTTGCCACAGAGTTGAAGATTGGTACTGTTGTAGGGGTGGCCCCCACCTAAACCCAGCAGGCCTGTTACAAGGCTATAAAGACCAGAGTAGAACATGTGCAATGACTCAAATACCCCTAGGGGGATGCACAGATGTAAGGGCATTATTGTAAAAGTATACCCCACATGAATATATATATCAAGATGAGGGGAGTGCAAGCCAGGACACTTCCCACTCCCCACTACCATTTCTCTCTGTTTGGTCTGTAACCACAACAGTTGGCGCCGTCCGTGGGGAGGACGAAGACAAGCCCGAAGATCGAAGAAGAAGATGGCACCGAGAAAAGCTTCATCGGCGGCGGCTAAGGGAAAGAAGACGGTCGGGTCGGAGCGGCGCGTGAGCACCAGGGCCTCGGCGTCGGCTGCCGCGGGCGCAAGCATCGACGTTCGCGCGACAACGACAACCGACCCTGCCACCGCGACAACGCCAGCCGACCCCGCCACCGCGACGACCACCACCGACCCCGCCACCGCGACGCCCACCACCGACCCCGCCGCTGCGACGACGACAGCCGACCCCGCCACCACGGATCAGGCGGCGGGTGGCAGCCATGACGGAGCGGTCGGCAGCTTGGGACCTCGGGAGGCGATAGTTGCCATGCCCCAGCTGCAGTACAAAGCGCTCTGCTGGCGGCCCTCAACGCGTTCCAGCGGGAGCTCGGGGATCTTCGCGGAGCCGTCCGAGACATACAGAGGCCCGAGCCGCAGCCGCACGATGGTCGCGCGAGCCTACGCCGAGAGGGCGGACGACCGCGACGCCCCACATCCGGGCGCGCCCACGCGACGCTGTCGATCCAGAGTCCCCGCTCTCGGCAGGATTGCAGCAAGCGGAATGGCCCGAAGACTTCAAGTTCCCCAGCATCATCGAGCCGTTCAAAGGTGATACGGACCCCCGCGAGTTCGTACGCGTGTATGAAACCGCCATCGAGGCAGCGGGGGGAGATGATACCACAAAGGCGAAGGGGCTCCCCCTCGCGTTGCAGGGAGTGGCGCTTTCCTGGTTCTTCACCATAGAGCCGAACTCCATCTACGCGTGGGAGCAGCTCCGCAATCGCCTCCACAACAACTTCCAGGGAAACTATGTTGAGCGGGTCGACGCGGATCAACTCTTCGCCGTAAAGCAGAAACCCTCGGAGAAGCTCCGGGACTACTTTAAGCGCTTCGCGAAGATACGCTGCCAAGTCAAGGACGTCAACGAGACCACCGTCGTCAACGCAGCCATACAAGGCCTCCGCCCGGGTCCGATGGCCGAGTACAACGCGCGGAAGCCAATCAAGACGGTGGCAAAGCTCTTCGACAAGATGGAGCAGTACGCCAGGGCGGAAGAGGACGCCCGGCGGAGACGGGGTGATGACTCCGATACTAACCAGGCCGATGGCTCCACAAGGGTCGAAGAAGATCCATCCAAGGATGGCCTCTTCGAAGGGCAAGCGCAAGCCGGAGTCGTCCAAGGATGCGACCGACCACAGCGAAGCCCCGCATAAGGAGCCATCCAGTAGGCCCAAGCGCGGATAGCAGAAGTCGCGGCGAGGCCGCTTTGTCTTCGACATCGAGGGCGGTTCCGAGGAAAGCGTCTCCGCGGGTCGTGGCAATCGGGGGCGCCGAGGCCGAGGTGGTCGTGGCCGCGGCCGAGGCCGCGATGACAGAGGCCAGGGGGACTACGACGACCGACAGCACGGGCTATGGTGCGAAGTCCACGGCCGGGGCACCCACGACACACGCTCGTGCGTCTCCATTGCGGCGCTCCGCCAGAGCGTCGCTAGAGACAGGAACCCGGAGGTGCGTCCGCCTGCGGTGGCCCACGTCCAGCTCCCGTACGAAGCCCCCATGCAAATTCAGGGGCAAGGGGTACAGCCCCAGGAGGGCCTCCTGCGGATCCAGGCTCACGTGCAGCAGCCCCAGGAGGGCCTCCTGCAGTTGCAGGCCCCGGAGGCAGCGCACCGCAGGGTCATCAACGTCATATCCGGAGGCTCCGTGCTGGAGTTTGCCTCAGCACGGCAGCGGAAGGCCTATACGCGAAGGCTACATCACGTGGCGGTATACCCAGCGCAAGCGCCACCGGACTGGGCACAGCACGAAGTCACATTCACACCCGATGATGCCCGAGGTGTAGACTTTCCTCACCAGGACCCCCTGATCATCCGGGTCATCATCGCGGGATGCGACGTGGGGCGTGCCCTCGTAGACGGGGGTAGCTCCGCGAATGTATTGTTTGCGGCGGCCTTCGACCAGATGGGGATCCCTCGGAGCCGTCTAGGGCCCTCGGGAGTCCCCCTGCAGGGCTTCGGGGGACAGCCCTTACGGGCGCTAGGACAGATATGTCTCCGAGTTTCGTTTGGCCAAGACGACAATGTGCGGACCGAAGATGCCACCTTCGACGTGGTTGACCTCCCGTACCCCTACAATGTCATACTAGGGCGTCCAATCCTCAACTCCTTCGGTGCGGTGCCACATCACGGCTATCTATGCATGAAAATTCCGGGGCCGCGGGCTATTATCACCATCCGTGGTGACCAAGATATGGCCCGACGCATTGAGCCAGGTACCAGGTATCCGCGCCGCGAAGCTCAACGATGCTCGTAGGAGTCGACACAAAATGGGAGTCTCGCGGCATTATTCGAAGGTAGCTCGGCGGGCCCTGCAGATACCCTAACCACTAGAGGCTCCAACCGCGCCGGGGACAAACGGTTAGTCTATCCCTCTTTTGTAATTGCTCACCCGCGCAAACGGGAGGCCAATAAAGTTCACCGTTTGTCGCTTCTCGATTGATTGTTATACATCAAAACGCGACGAGGGGCGCGCGGAGGCCTGGCCTACGCGCGTGCTCCGGGCGCTCAGACCAAAGATGCACGTTCGCGTGTGCACTCGCCGTAGCCTGGGGTACGGGACTGAGTATAAATCGAAGTCGCACGCTCGCGTGTGCACTCGCCGTAGCCAAAAGGTGACGGGGCTGAGTATAAACCAAAGACGCACGTTCGCGTGTGCACTCGCCGTAGCTCGTACGGATCGGTATAATCGGTCGCGCGCCGCGCGTGTGCACTCGCCAGAGCCAAAAGGTGACGGGCTGAGTATAAACCAAAGACGCACGCGTTCGCGTGTGCACCGCCATAGCACGAAGTACGGATCGAGTATAAATCGAAGTCGCGCGTTCGCGTGTGCACTCGCCAGAGCCAAGGGTGACGGGCACGAGTATAAACCAAAGACGTGCGGGGACGCCGCACGCACTCGCGGAGTATAAATAAGACGTGGCGCCGAGGTTCGCCTCGCACGCGCCCGATCCTACGGACTCTAAAAAGACGTGGCGCCGAGGTTCGCCTCACGCGCCCGATCACGGACTCTAAAAAAAAGACGTGACGTCGAGGTTCACCTCCACACGCGCCAGTCTACGGACTCTAAAAAAGACGTGACCGTCGAGACATTCCTCCGCACGCGCGAGTCCACGGACTATAAAAAAGACGCGGATGCTCTCCCTGCGCACTCTACGGAGTCTAAACAAGACGCGAACTCCGTGCACGCCAGGGACCTCGTCCCTGTGCGTACTCTTCGGAGTATAAATAAGACGTGGATGTTGATCCCGCGCACTCTACGGAGTATAAAAAAGACGCGGATGCTCTCCCTGCGCACTCTATGGAGTTTAAACAAGACACAAACTCCGCGCACGCCAGGGACCTCGTCCCTGTGCGTACTCTTCGGAGTATAAATAAGACGTGGATGTTGATCCTGCGCACTCTACGGAGTATAAAAAAGACGCGGATACTCTCCCTGCGCACTCTACGGAGTCTAAACAAGACGCGGACTCCGCGCATGCCAGGGACCTCATCCCTGTGCGTACTCTTCGGAGTATAAAAAAAGACGCGGATACTCTCCCTGCGCACTCTACGGAGTCTAAACAAGATGCGGACTCCGCGCACGCCAGGGACCTCGTCCCTGTGCGTACTCTTTGGAGTATAAATAAGACGTGGATGTTGATCCCACACACTCTACGGAGTCTAAATAAAATGCGGGTGCCCTCCGCGCGCTCTACGGAGCGGGAGGAGGGCGCGACGTGTCGCGCACCCGAAAGCCGTGGCGCGCCTGGCGCACTAGAGGTGCTCCCATGGAGAATGCGAGAAGGGGACGGCGTGCGCGTCTCTACCGACTTGGCGTCGGCTCGCCGCCACTCGCTCGAGGATAGGGGCGGGCGCGGCACACGAGGCTGCCCCGCCGCTAGGGGCAGGAGAGCGCAACGTGCGCGCACTTTCGCCTTCGCACGCGCCAATTTACAGCCTGGAAGGACGGAGCATCGGGGTCCGCCTCTATACACGCTATCCTACCAGGCAACCAACATGCCAACCCCGGTGGACGTCGAGCAAGGCCCCGGGAGCGTCAACACGTTCACCTCGGCTGGGCGGACGGAGCCCCCGCGCGGTGTGTGGCATATTAGCCAACCCGAGGGGCAACCTCGCAGCGCATATCTCGAAGTACCGGCAAATCTCATGTATATTGGAAAAATCACAAAGCTACAAAGGCCCGGCGGCATCCCTGCTGCGCTAGGCCACTACTCCGCGGGCTCGTCCTTAACACGCGCTAAAGCCAGGGACCCGCCCGTAGAAGGTCGGCCCGCCCAAAAGTTCAATGACTCCTCGGCCCTTCGCCACCGCCGAAGGCGCCGCCGGGTCGCAAGGCCGACGCATAGCGGCGCCCCTCAGCAAGGAAAGCGCCGGGATGAAGGCAGGTAGTCAGTTCGTGAAGCAAGCATGCACTTTATTCATTCAGCAAAGGAGCAAATGTTACAACGCACGCCCACACCTAGCTACTTTCGCGCCGCACCTGTGAGCCGTCGGCATCTGCGGAGGCCCCAACGCCACCCTCGTCGCGCCGCGGGACCTCGTCCAGAAATTGGCCGAGACTCCCCTCCCCGTGAAGGGACTTCCGGAGCTCGACCCGCGCGGCGGCTATCCCGGCGTAGTCCCAGATCCGCTCGTAGAAGAATTTGAGGGGGTGGCGAACGGCGCGGACTTCGCCGGACATCACTCCGGCTCCGCCGGGCATTTCTAGCTGCGGGTTCGCCAGCTCGGCAATGTGTGCGCAACCACGGTGCCGAAGAAGGGCGCACACCAAGCATGACGCCACGTAGGCGCAGTGGTCACCAAAGTTCGTCGTAGCTCCGCGCGCCATGTCGGCGGCATCATGGATCCAGCGTAGGGCCCGCAGCAACTCCTCCGGGCCGAAGGCGTGGTCCGGCACCTCAGCCACAAGTCCTTGGAGATGGACTTCCAGCATTTGCAGGGCATCCCACGCAATGACCGAAGCCTCGCCAAGCGTCTGGTTGCGCTCCGCTAGAGTCAAGGCAAGCTCGCTCTTCTCCTTCTCCAGCAGGGCGACTTGCTGCAGAAGGCCGTCCCGCTCCGCCGCGAACTCTATCCGCGCCGCCTCGATGGCCGACTTTCGCGCCGACGCGGCAGCTCCCTCGACGTGCGCCCTCACCTTGGCGCACTCCGCCTCAAGCTGGCGGATTCGGGCATCCCGGGCGGACCGAGCCCCAGCGGCCTCGTGCAACTGCCCCTCGGCGGCCTGCAGCCTATCTTCCAGCGCCCTTTGCGCATGAGCGTAAGCCGTCTGCAGGGCCTACCCCAGCACCAGGGTCTGTAGGGCAAAAAGCGATTCAGCAAGCGCAGCGTAGCCGGGCGTTTGTCATATAACTATGTACTCACCCGCACTCCCGACACCTCGAAGCCGTCCCTCAGACGGTCTACCCCGTAAGTGGTAGCGCTGCTTTGCGGGCGCCGGCGGCGCGTCATCCACAATGCTGTGCCATGCCCTCAGCGCCTCCGGCGGGGGGACGAAGTCCGCAGGATTGGAACGCGCAGCGCCCGTGCCAGCAGCGCCGGAACCCTCGCGTTCCGACAAAAGCTCCTCCGGGATAAGCAACACTGCAGGCAAAACTGCGCGTGAGCATCGCGAAGCACAGTAAAAAACCTACCAGGGACAGCTAAGCCACCGTACCTTCAGTAGCGGACGGAGGGCTTTGCGGGCCCATCCCCCTGGTCACAGACGGGGGAGCGGCGACATGGGCCCTCGCGGAAGGCAGGGTCCCGCACGGGGTAGAGGTCTCCGACCTCGGAGCCAACGCCGACCGCTCCGGCGCGGCGGACAGTGTAGCCTGGAGGCAGAGGAGGCGGATGCCGCCGGGACTTCGCTGCAGGCATCCGAATCCCACAAGCTCCTGATGCCCGTTGCCACGACGAAACCCCTCGTCGTCCGATGAAGCTCGGGCCGCAGGCACGGCCGCTTGGCCGGAGAAAGCGGCAGTACCACCCCAGCGGACACTGCTGGAGAAATCCCTGTGTCCACAGCGTCCGGGGGCCAAGGCCCCGCCGGGGTGGGTACTGCGAGGGGCACCTCGCGTCCCGCCGCCACTATCGGCGAAGGCTCACCTCCATGCGCCCTCGCGGGGGGGGGGCCTCCGACACCATAGCAGGCACGGTCGAGGGGTCCACCTCCGCACCGCCGGCCCGCGCGTTTCCTACCTCAATGATCGCAGCGGGTGATGAGGCTTCCTCCCTCCGGCTGCTCGTGGTAGGCTCGGCGCCCAAGACGCCCGCCGAAGATCCTTCGCCTCCGGCGTCTGCACCTTCCAACCCCGAATCGGCGTACTTCACCGAATCCGACTCCGCGTCCGCCGCACCTTCGGGAGCACTAGCAATAGCAGCCGCAGCTGCCGCACCAAACGCGGCAGACGCTCCGCCTCGACTCCTTTGGCGAGACGGCGCCTTCCTCTTAGTTGCGCCGTCATCTGGAGCAGCACGCTCCGGCACGGCAAGGCCTAGGGCCTCGCACACGCGGTTTATCCGCCCGACCCGCGCTGCGTCGGTAGCGGGCCTGGCTGCTCGTGCTCCCTCTTGGTGTACGCCCCGAGAACACGCGCGCGCGTTACGCATCCTCCAAGCAGATCCCTGAGGCCAAACAAGAGGCAACACTAAGGTAATGCATTCATAGCAAGCAAAGGGGAGATGCGGTCAAGACTTACGAAGGCTGGGGGGCGCTGGTAGCGAGCAGATCCGCGGCGAAACATTGTCGTCCCGGCACTTCTCGGCAAGGCGCGATCCGCGGCAAGCGGGGCCACGCGTACATAATGTACTCTTGGCGAGGTCACGCATGTTCGGCGGCGGCTATCCCTACGAGTCGGAGCCCTTCGTTGGTCCTCGTCGTCCGCCCGCTCGGCCGGCGAGGTCTTGAGCGTGATTGGTCGGCCCGTGCATTCGAGGCCGCTCGCTCTCACGCGGTGATAGAACCACCGCTTCATCGATTAGACTCCACTTCCGCGCGTGGAATTCGCGGAAAAGAGCTTGCCGCACCGGACGCGAGAATGAAAGTAGCCGCCGCGCTCGGCAGCCCCGCCCCGCCGCTCTTTGGTGGGTACTGCCTCGTGCGTAGGCCCGAACGGCGGCCCAAGACGCCCGCTCAGCGCAAGGCCCGATTGTACACTACAAGCCAACCCACGGCGTTCGGCGTTAGTTGCGCTAGCTCCAGCCCAAAAGTCCGCAGCACGGCGCCCACAATCGCCGCCGCCGGGATACGAAGCCCAGCGTCAAGAAAGGCGATGAAGACGATCGCCTCCGACTTCTTGGGGCGCGGTTTCGTCTCATTGGCGGCGGGCAGTCGCACTGCCTCGCGCCCAGACAGCTTCCCCGCGTGCACCAGCGTTTGGATAACCTTCTCGGTAACGAGAGAGGGGCCCAACTCGCCGGAGAACGCACCTTCTTTCTCCGTCGCCAGCCACAGCTTGTTCGCGCCGCCGGGTCGCGTTTGCTGATCGAGTACTTCACCTCGACCGGTGACGACCGCCGGCGAACGCCACAGCCACCAGTCGTCTGACCGTGTTCGCCACCAGATGCCATCGCTTTTCGCAAAAAGAAGGTGGCGACGAGGTGGCGACGAGAATACGAAGGGGAACACGGAAGGCGATGCAAGCAAGAAGCGGGTGTGGAGCTGCGGCGGCACAGTTACGACGCCTATTTCAAGCCACCTCGCCCCAATACCGAAGCGTCGCGACGGTCCGCATACCGGACGCGACCACACTTGTACAGACCGTCCCGCACGATTCCCCAAACTGAAGCTGAGGCGTCGTGGCAGTACACGCCGCACGCGACCGCAGAACCAAGGACAGTCAATGCAAGCGGTTGCGGTCACGCAACCCTTGGCATACCGCGGCGCCCCCAATTATGAGCTGCCGCGTGCCCCATCCACGGGACGGCATAGTACGACGCGGTGACCCGCCTTTTGGCAGGACATGCGTCGGCACGACGCGCGCGCGCGCCCCTACTTCGACTTGGGCGCCAGCTCCGCTGCCACCCGTTCAAAGGGTAGGCGACGAAGCGCGCGCGCATCTACTTCGACTTAGGCACCAACTCGCGCCAATTCCGCTGCATCGACTTCGGCACCCTGCCGCGGGCGAACCTCTACTTTGGCAGAGATACTTCGCCACCCACCTCGACCCGACACCGGGGTACGACGGCAAACCGCCATGGCTCAGGCGACTCCGGCGGCAGCTTCGGCATGATCTCTGCCTCCGAGGGAAAAGGGGCCGGCAGCCGTTCCGACGGCAAAACCTGCGCGAACAACCTCATGTCCCGCAAAGTTTTCCTCGGTCTTCCTTAACAGACCACCTACAACGCACCAACGTTTTCCCCAAGCGATGCGGACGGCCTCCATCAGGAGCGCCGACTGCAGATGGTCTGTCAGGAAGAACAAGGCAAACCTTGCCGTTGTATGCAGAGGTACGGCACGAGGGCAGCAAGCGCGGTGCAAAGGTCAATTTGCGGCAAGCACAGACCTGCTTTCGTGCACAGATATGAAGTCACCGCACCAACATATCCTCGTTTGCACAGTCAGAGCATACGAATGACTTCATATCTGTCTACGAGAGCAGGTCAGGCCCTGCCATTTCCACCTCAAGCGGTGAAGTATCCCCATAAGTAGAACATACTTTTGTTCATCAGCGCTCGCTGACATTAGCGTCGATCGACGCAGTCATCAAACGCAGATGAACAAAAGTTTGACCTACATATGAGAAGGTTACCATGAACAGGTGCGGGACGCGCAGCAATGTCCAAGTGGCCCCCAACGCCAACATATTTATACCCAGCCTTACCAGGCAAAGAGCCGCCAGCATGGAGGGGCATCAATTGGCGGCATGCCAACCGACGGAAGCGCAAACGGGGGGTGTCGGGCGATTCCACTACCAGGGGTGCGTAAGTGCAACCGCCCGCACCCCACCGCATGCGCGTCGGAAACCGTCGCATGCTCCACTCACGAGAAGGCGCACTACACGAGGCGACGGCCCGCCCCCTGGCAAGTCAACCGCCATTACAAGCGCACTACCCGTCCACATGGTCACGTCAGCTTCCAAGTGGCAGAGCCAACAGCGCGCGCCCCTCTACTTTGACGTAGGCGCCAGCTCCGCGGCCACCCGTTCGAAGGAAAGGGGACGGAGCGCGCGCGCCTCTACTTCGGCGTAGGCGCCAGCTCCGATGCCACTCGTTCAAAGGGTAGGCGACGGAGCGCGTGTGCCTCTGCCGGCGTGGCGCCAGCTCGCGCCACCCGCTCAAGGGTAGGGGCGGGCGCGCGCGCCTCTGCCGGCGTGGCGCCACTCGCGCCACCCGTTCGAGGGTAGGGGCGGAGCGCGCGCGCCTCTGCCGACGAAGGCGCCACCTCGCGCCACCGTTGGAAGGTAGGCGGCGAGCGCGCGCGCTCTTACGATGTGCGCCCGGCTCGCGCCACCCGTTCGAAGTGTAGGGGCGGAGCGCGCGCTCTGCCGGCGTGAGGTGCGGCTCGCCGCCACCCGTTCGAAGGGTAGGGCGGAGCGCGCGCGCCTCTACCGACGTAGGCACCAGCTCGCGCCACCCGTTCGAAGGTAGGCGACGGCGCGCGCGCCTCTGCCGGCGTGGCGCGGCTCCGCGCCACGATTCGGGTAGGGGCGGGCGCGCGCGCCTCTTCCGGCGTGGCGCCAGCTCGCGCCACCCGTTCGAAGGTAGGCGGCGGGCGCACGCGCCTCTGCCGGCGTGGCGCCCGGCTCGGCCGCACCGTTCGAAGGAAGGGGACGGAGCGCGCGCCTCTGCCGGCGTGGCGCCCGGCTCGATGCCACCCATTCGAAGGTAGGGGCGGAGCGCGCGCTCTGCCCGGCGTGGCGCCAGCTCGCGCCACCCGCTCGAAGGGTAGGCGGCGGAGCGCGCGCCTCTGCCGGCGTGGCGCCCGGCTCGCGCCACCCGCTCAAGGAAGGGGCGGGCGCCTCTGCCGGCGTGGCGCGCCACTACGATGCCACCGTTCGAAGGTAGGGGACGGAGCGCGCGCCTCTTTCTTCAACAGGCGCCACGGCTCGCGCCACCGTTCGGCGAAGGGACAGAGCGCGCGCCTCTACGCCGGCGTGGCGCCACTCGATGCCACCGTTCAAGGGTAGGGGCGGAGCGCGCGCGCGCCTCTACTTCAGCAGGCGCGGCTCGCGCCACCCGTTCGAAGGTAGGGGCGGGCGCGCGTGATCACCGACATCAACCGCGGCCGGTGCGCAGACGCTCGGCACGTTAAGATTATGCAAGCGGAGAAGTTCACAGCCGCGAGGGCGGAGGGCCAAGGGACTCGGCAACATGGCTTCGGCCGGTGAAGCCCTTCACCATGAGAGGCTCTGTTGTAGGGGTGGCCCCACCTAAACCAGCGAGCTGTTAGAAGGCTATAAAGACCAGAGTAGAACATGTGCAATGACTCAAATACCCCTAGGGGGATGCACAAATGTAAGGGCAGTATTGTAAAAGTATACTCCACATGAATATATATATCAAGATGGGGGGAGTGCAAGCCAGGACACTTCCCACTCCCCACTACCATTTCTCTGTTTGATGCAGAAACACAACAGTACAAATCTGTGCAAGGCGGTGTACCCCGACCGTCTTAAAGTCGGCAACCTCAGCCTAATCCACTCTTACTCTGCTTGAGGAAGAATGGTGTACTTTAGCCTCTCAAACCGCTTCTTGAGTACGGTCTAGAGTGCTAGCGCGCTCTTCTCCGCCATACACTCATTATTGAGAGTGAGATAGAGGTGGTGCCTGAGAAAATGAAGTGTCTGATCATTGTCCTCAGGTGTGGGTTGGGCGTCATGCAGTCCGCCAATCCTAATAGCCGCGTGGAGCTTCTTAGCTCCAAGCACTATCTCAACATCGGATGCCCACGTCAGATAGTTTTAGCCATGCTGGGCTAGCTCCTCGAACTCCCTGTTCGTGATGCCAGTTATCTACATGTGTATGAACGGAATAAATAAGTTTACTGCTGGTAAACATGCATGGAATAAATTACTGCAGGTAAATAAATGGTACAAAAGGTTCTCGCAATGTTTCATAATTTTCTATGCATTTTTTTATAAATTTTACTGCTAATTTCAGTGACTAAAAGCAATTTAAACAATTACAATTAACCAAAAATAGTAAATAAATACATAAAATATAGAAAATAATAATGGAAGAAATAAATATGCTTCAAATGCTAAAAATAATTCAAAAATTGGATTCCCGAGGCCCTTTTATGCTAGAATATGAATTTTCAGCGAATTCTGCAATTTCTGGGGGTTTATACGCCAATTTTTAATTCAGAGAAAAATTCACACAATTTTCTGATTTTCCGAGGGGTTTTCTGCAAAATTTGAGGTCCGTTCATAAATCTGAGGACTTATTCGTAATTTTTAGAATTACCAAGGCCTCTCTACAAAATTTGGGACTTATATGCAAGTTTTAAGGGCCTTGCGGTAATTCTCAATGTTTCGGGGGCTTTCTGCAAATTCACCGGTCCCTCCCCCGGCCTGCCCAACCTGCTTTTCTTGGGGTTTTAGGGTTACCCTCCCCTCATTTTTCGGTGGCGGCGGCGGCGCCCGAACGATCGGCTCGGGCGGCGCGCACACGGGGCAGCGACGGTAGCTGGCAGCGGGGCTAGTGCAAGGTGCGTCCGTGGAGAAGCTGAAGCGCCGGTTGGGGCAGCGCATGGTCTTCGAGCGGGCGACTGTGCGGGGCGCGGTGCCGAGGCGGCGGCGTGGTCGGCCATCCATGCGAGGAAGTCGAGGCACGAGCTGTCGGCTCATGCACGTGGCGGTGAGACGGCCGAGCGGTCGGGGCGGTGGACCGGTGACCGGGTGGCTTCGGGCCAACGACGGCGCCTCAGGGAGAGGCCGGCGGCAGGCAGCTAGTAGGCGGTGTACGGCGATCTACAGGACCAACCGAATAAAATTTTTTTCTTTTTTTCCTAATCTACAGTGCAATCAACATCTACCCCGTGATTCAATCTACCGATCGACATTGTGCCGGCGACTTCAAGTCTACTCGAGGTAGATTAGGGCGGATTTACACTGTAGAAATTCAATCTAGAACGTGAAATTGCGAATTTACAACGATGTAGATAATTCAATCTATTAGAGCTTCGATGATTACCTTCAACTCACCGGAGCGAAGTCGTGCTGATAACGTGTTGAGGAACCGTCACTGGCAACCAGTCCGATCAATTCCTCTTCTTAGAATGAAACGAATCAATCATAGAAGACAGAATAATAGATTGAAACACACAGAGAGGTAGAGAGAACTCCTGGTTTTTTTATTAATTTCTAATTGCATGTGTACAAAATATGCCGGTATTGCTTCCTATTTATAATTTACGATGAGGTGCCCACCATGGGCCTAGGCCCAGGTTTCTCAACAGCCTCCACCGTGGATGCCCTAAGGAGGTAGTGCAAAACTTGCATGGATTACCTTTACTGGCAGAAGCAATTGGAAGGCTGCTGAGACAAAAGTTAGATGAGGGACATTGGCAGGAAGTTTCCAAAAGTGACTGGTGGCTCCTTTCTGAAGATGCTGACGACGTTGCTCTACCTTCAGTAGCAATTATGTCTGCACATCTAAGTGATCATCTTAGAAAGTGTTTGTGTTACTGTTCAACGTTCCCTTCTGGTTATTTGTTTGAAAAGAACATGTTGATTCACATGTGGATAGCTAGTTTCATTCAAACACATGATGGAATTGGGATGGAGGAAAAGGAATGGTCTGATGACCTTTTCAACCAATCATTCTTTCAGCCCACAATCTGGAAAAACTATGATTCTAAAACTAGGTCTACTCGCCCGAATACTAGGACTAGGTCCTCTCATCGAGTACGAGTAGGCAAAAAGAGTAGCTAACTGGTATAACCAGACGAGTACTCAGGATAATCGGCTAACAAGCCGTGTACTCGCTGAGTGGCTAGTCAAGTTTAATGAAGCACACGTTCAATTAAGCCCATAGCCTAGTAGAGAGTCCCACACGCACCAGCCACCACGACAGCAGATGCATGAACAACTTTGAGGTTGTAGTTCTTGTAAGCTGCTTTTATGTATTTAATTTCTGAATGTGACAAGACCTTGAGTGGTGTTGAATCTTCTGATTCCGAGAGTGACAATGTAGAGCTTTCTGGAATAGAAAACAATGGTCCTGTCAGGTATGCCTTTACCATTATGTTATTGATTATACCATAGCTCTTGACTTGCAGGTTCCATTGGTTCCATTGGATGATACAGAACTTAGGGAGGAAACAAAGTGTAGAATTGCAATGAAGAAGGTTTGTAGTCTCTTAGGCTTACATCTTTATTTGATATATCATATATATTTTTGTTTGGAGCTGTCCAGGTTTTAATTGAAACATTCTTTTGTAGGCTTTGATTTTATATGAATACACATATATAAATCCGTTATTAAAATAGAAAAGACGGTTACAAGGCCGAGTACAAGACCGATTATCGTATAATCACTACAAGGTGAGGTTACCGATGTAACACCCCGACCCTCCACAGGGTCCAAGATGCTACCACACACCGTTACCAATTCAAAAGTGTTGCTAATTCAACTTTTAGTAGTACCTCTATTTTCCTTTAATATCATTACCCACAGGGATTAAACCATAATTAACAGTAGGATGATAGCAAAAGTAACTAACTTCATATTTCACAAGTTAGTACATAAGCAAGCTTAGGGTTCCACTACTAGCAAACTAAACCCTAGATTCAACATACAAGCTCAGTATGCGGCTAAACTGTTATTTTACAAGTGTAGTGCCAAAAGGACTATCCCCATTCCATGCATGTCGTCGTCCTTCACCTAAAAACAACGACAAAGCAAGGGTGAGTCCGGAGACTCAGCAAGCACACGATAAAATAGTAACATCACTTTAACAACTTCAATCAATTTCATGATCTGTAAGCTGTAATTTCACTCTATGATCATAAATCGTAAGCTAAGTCTCAGAATCGTATATCGTAAATTAATTCTATGTCTCAGAATCCGTATTTCAACCCTATGTCTGTAAATCAGTAAATCAATTACATTCAGAATCAAATCAACTCGTGGATCAGAAATCGTAAATCAATTTCAGAATCAAATCAACTCTGTGGATCAGAAATCAAATCAACTCTATAATCAGAATCAGAATCACAATCAGAATCGTAAATCAGAATCACAATCAGAATCGTAAATCATAATCATAATCGTCAGAATCACTTTACTTTCGCATCATGTAATGCAATGCAATATCATGCAATGCATCTGTATGCTCTGTAACTGTAGCATATACCGGTATAGCGGAGTGTCCACCCGTCGATGGACCACTCGCCTCGTCCTCTTTCATACGAGGCCACAACCTCCACTCCCGTGGAGTGCCTACCTCTGTAGGTCTTATTCAAGAGCACCCTGGATTAGTCGTAAGACTTTCTCACCGACCTGGCTTTTATGCAATTGCATGATGCAATATGCTCCAAATGCGAATGTCTAATCATAAATGTTACTCACCAAACTATGATTAGCACATAATCACAGGCATCCTCTCATAAATACTGTAAATCATGGCATGGAATCACGAATAACATTCATCACAATTTACTGTTCTACCATGCACTTGCCTGTTAACCTGGCGGACGGTGCGTAGCTGGCACCAGACTCGAACCGCCACCTGAACAAACATTAATCATCTCAATTCATCACATCACTCATACAATACATTCAATTACGAGTAAATAACATCGCTCTAACGTCCAATCGACATAACCCACTCCTGTCCCACCGGGCAACCTCTCATTGACCCGATGCTTAACCCGTCTATAAATTGAGCGATCACATTATTTATACTCGCCAATCAATTTCTACACGTTTAATCTCACTTTAATCAGTTATACTGTTTAACCTCAAATTATGCTTTCCCTCTCCCTCTTCTGCCACAGATCGACCAGATCAACGGTGGCAGTACCAATTTCGTCGTCCAGGCATTCATATTAATAAATGACACCTAACTGATCACATGCATCAATTATAATGATAGGTATTAATAATGCCCGACTCGGCAAATAAATAGGGAGAAGGTTTCGAGGCGTTACCCTAGCCCCGAGCGATCAGATCGGGACAGTGCCTTCTTTTTCTCGGCCGGATCGAGCAGCTCTGGCGGTGGGTCGACTTTCCCTTTTTTTTTGCTTTCTTTTTTCCTTCCTTTTCTCTTTTCTTCTCTTTCTTTCTTTTCCTTTCTCCCTCTCTCTCTTTTTCTTTTCTTCCTTTCACTTCGGCCAGCTCACCCCTCCTTCTCTTCTTCTCCCAACCGGCCGACAGCTCTCTTCTTCCCTTGCTTTTCACGCCGGCGGCTCTCCTCCCTCCTCTCTCTCCACAGCCAGCGCTCCCTCCTTCTTTTCTCTTCTCCGCCCGCTCCTCTCACTCGGCGGCCGACTCCTCCTGTCTCCCCTCAACAGGCGCCCCTCCCTGCTCCCCTCTCGGCTGGGCCAGCCCCCCTCCACTCCCATGGAGCAGCGGCGGCGGCGAGAGCGGGGAGGCCAGGCGGGAACGGGGAGGCGGCAGCGCATAGCTAGGCGGCGCGGCGCGAGGGCAGCACAAGGCGGCGAGCTAAGGGCGGCGACGCGCGCGCGGTGCGTGCGCAAGCGGCGGCGACACGGGACGAAGCGATGGCGGCGACGATGGCGCCGGCGACGAGCGGCGGCGGCGACGACGGGGTTGACGGGCGGCGGCGACGACGGGGTTGACGAGCGGCGGCGCCGGCGGGCTAGCGGCCGAAGCTAGCGAGCGGCGCGATAGGGAAGCAGCAGCTGCCGCCAGGTGAGCACGGGAAGAGAAGCGAAGACGGGTTTGGCTTCTCCCTCTGTGTCTCTCTCTCTTATACTGTTGTAGGATGGGCCGGGCTGGGCTGGGCTTTGCAGCCCACGTATTACAACCGAGTTTTAGAACCTTAGGAAAAATAGGTACACCATGTCTGATATGATTAGAGAGCCAACACGTTCCATTGCTGGAAAGGAATGTCACTCAGCTACAGAGTCTGGAGAATGCAAAAGAAGCCTCCAAGTTTATCGCCACCTAGCCATCAATTTTGCTGATTTTAATGTGCACGTGGGCTTAAGAAAGGACAATAAGCTGCGAACCATTTTATTCTTCGATGGACGCAGAACAATTAAGCCACACGAAGCACTTGCTAATATTTTGTCTCACTCAAGTGGCCTGCGAGTATTAGACTTCTCTTACTCTGAAGCTAAATTTCCTGTTGGTAAAATGGAAGGGCACAAAATTACAGAACTGAAGGACTTGGATGAAGTTAGCGGACAACTTTGTATTGGTAATCTTGAGGAAGTAACTGGGAAAGATATAGTGGGTGATGCTGAATTATTCAGAAAAAGTCACTTGAAGTTGGTGTTGAAATGGGGGTTGGCAGCAGGTACACCAATAACTGCACCTGATGGTTGCATGAGGACACTTGCCGGTCTAAAACCAAATGCAAATCTTGAAGAGCTGAAAATTCAATGTCACATGGAAGTTGGACTTCCAGCGTGGATGGCAGACGAGCAGTATTTGACCAAGCTGCGGCACATTCGTCTTATTGAATGCAAACAATTACTAACACTTTCACCCCTTGGGCAGCTCCCGTCCCTCGTGATTTTAATCCTGCAAGGCCTATCGATACTTGAAAAAATTGGAGGTGAATTATATGGAAAAAGTTGCAGGGTATTCTCATCTCTTAAGGAGCTGAAGTTCCTTGATATGCCAAATTGCAGGAGTGGTCAGACATAGAAGAAGTTTAAGATTCGGAAGCCCTTCCATTTCCACATCTTAGAAAGGTCCAAATCAAGAATTGCAAAGTCTTGAGTGACATGCCAGTATGTTGTTTAAAAGCATCACTTGAGGAGCTTGAGCTTTCCGGTTGTAACGAAATATTTGCATCTAATCCAAGCCGTTCGGAGGGATTAAAATTTCTCACGCGCTTAAAGATCCACCATTGTTTGGGCAGAATTTATCTCACAATCCAATTGTTGGCATCGCTTGAGGTTTTGAATCTCCAAGGATGTGAGGTATACTTACAGGGAGGTAGTGAACAGATAATCAAATTGAGGAGGATTTTGATAAATGATTGCCATGCATTGAGCTTGGATGAATTGAAAGCAGTCAGGAAAGAGCAGTAAGTTATTGAAGGTATGTTCAATTCTTTCTTAGTCAAAAATATTCGATGGGAAAAAATTATGAAATTTTTGTACACCCATGTATTTATATGGTTGGTTAGGAAGCACAAGCTAAAGCTTCTGCTTTGAATTGTGTACTATTTTGCAGGTTTTCACTACTTCTCATCATGCTTTACCAACAACTCGAAGTCTGAAGCATCTTCAGTTTCCTAAGACAAGTTTGTCTGATACAAACCTAGCAAGGACCCAAGATCGTGTTAATACTTCTCTGGCATATGTTAGTAGCTCCACTTCCAGTATACAAGCTATTATATGTCTGGTGCAACAATCCACATGTTCCAGGTGAACCTGTTGAACTCAAAATGCATGGTACAACCATTCAAACATATCCGTATATCACTGATTCACGTTACGCAAGAATAAGGAATGGAGTTGTACTAGAGTGCAAGGTTGTCACGGCACTCTAGCAAATCGCGGCGAGACTGGGGCGTCTGGATGCCTAGTCGACTAGGCGCCTGCCATGGTGACAATTAGACGATAGTAATAAATACAAATAATACATTATACAAGATTGTCAAGGCACTCTGGCAAGTCGAGGCGAGCCCGGAGCGCTGGACGCCTAGTCGACTAGGCGCCCGCCATGGCGATAGTTAGACGATAGTAGTTAGACGGTAGTAATAAATACAAGTAATACCTCAACTGACATAAAATTAAACACTTAATAACAAGGTCCATAACAGCAAATAGCATTAATATAATAAGGTCCATATTCCATAGCATGAGTAGACATTCACAATCCATACATGACACAACATAAGATTAAGAGACAAAATTGTTTGCGCTATTGGACATGTCTCTCTGACTATCTCCAACTAGCAATAAACATATTAATTGGATTATTGGAGACGAAAGACGATCATCCGACCCGACGGCCGACGATGCGGATGCATTCCAATCCACGCTATAACTAATGACTGAATCACTAAATGACTCCACACTCAACAGTGCACAGTGCTAGTGCATATAACCTGGCCGACCGCCCGACCCGATTCGATGCATTCCAGATTCCACTGTGCACAGTGCACATCACAAAGAAATCGAGAAGCCACCGGCGGAGAGATGAGTGGAGGAGCCGGTGAGACGCAAGTCACACAACTCGCACCGCCCTGACGAGCCTGCGTTCGCGGAGGTCCCGGCGGTGAAGCCGGCCGCGGTGCACTCACCCGAGAGACGGCAAGTGTTGCGTCTCACCGTCTCTGGAGAAGAAATCAAGAAGAAAGCAGAGGAGAGGGAGACCAAGCAGAGAAGCTAGCCGCAGAAGAAATCAAGAAAGCAGAGAAAGCAGAGCACAAGAGCGAGAGATCACCTAAGCGGGAAGCCGGCGGTGGGAAGAGGCAGAGGCCACAGATCGGCGGTGGCGACAGTAGCCTAGACCGCTGGAGAGGGGAACCGGCGGCGGAAGGAGGCAAAGGCCACAGATCGGCGGCGGCGACAGCAGGGAATCGGCGGCAGGACTGCGGGAGGAGCCAGAGGCTGCTACTGATCGGCGGCGGGAGGAGCCAGCGGCGAGAGGTTGCTGCAGATTGGCGTCGACGACCCGGCGGCAGGAGTTCAGCTCTCGGGGTGAAACCCTAAAGGAGTTGTTGGACTGGCTCACTAGCTTGACGCGCCCCCCTGGTCGGGTAAGTTCGTGACCTCACCCCCCAACCCGCCCCGACGCGCCCAGGTGGCCGCCACAGCGCACTTAGGTGTCGCCTGGACGCCTGGGCGTCGCCCGGCTTTGTCTAACTGTGCAGGAGCTGGACGTGGACCACGGCGTCCACGTTGGCCGCCGGGACGCCTTGATAACCTTGATCTTATATGACTGAAAATTAAATAACCATGCAACATAATAGCACAAATTATCCAAATAACTATGCAATTGAGCTCAGGAGGTTCAAATCAGAAGAAATCATTGAGGGAAGGGTCTATTTGTAATTTTTAGGAACTCCTAATGAGAAGAAATCTATTGAGTAAGGAGTCTATTCATAATTTTTAGAAACTCTAAGGACTAAATAACAAAAAAAAGCCAAAAAATTGCCCCATCCTTTTAAGCTAGCCGCTAGCAATTGCAGGTGCGACTATGTGAACCCACACTTGCTTCTCAGTTCCCGCCACATCGTCTCCTCTTCCGTTGCCTTGGGCTCGACCCACTGTGCCGTCACCCCCCCCCCCCACCCGAGCGGCCGCCACAACGACCTTGGCCTTGGCGTCGCCCAACACCGCCTAACTCCACACGGGTTGGGCGATCGTCCACGGTGTCTCGCTTCCGCCGCCAGGACGCCTTGATAACCATGTTAGAGTGAACCATGTACATGTTTTTTGCTTCTCATTTCATTTGCAGTTTCAATTTATTTATGCTAAATTAATCGAGAAGTTGAACAAAGAAGTACAGTTTTGAGAAGTTGAATGTAAAAGGAATATGTTTGTTGTTTGTAATGCAACGTGTTCAAAAATACTGTTAAACACAGTGGTCACTCCCGTCCTAGTGGTACTCAGAAGGATAAATTCTCACAGGCAACAAGGAGACCATGGATAATCAGGAGGAGTGAAAGGAGTTCATTTGAAAGCTTGCACAATTCTGTGCTTAGATCTGTGAATGTCTCCCACCTATGGTCTGCTTTTCCTACTAACCAGTTCGGAATATCCATAGGGGCAGGAAACTGATTTGTTCCACGTATCTTTCAGACTTATGGAAATTGATCTGTTCACTGACTTTTCATGTTTATGACTTGTGGAATCTGTTACGATATGTGCCATATGACGACGATATGTGCCATATGACCCCTTATCCCCTTCCCAATCATTTTAGCGTGATTTGATTTTTTTTTTCTACTTACAATTTGCCACAGTTAGAAGAAGATTTCTCATTCACAAGCTACTTGCTTCTTCTTTACCTTGTAGCAAAAACACACAAGGTTCACTTCACGAGCAGAAAGCGAGACGAATTTGGAAATTCCTCCAAACCCCAACCTCAGCCCACACAGAAGAGTTCGACACAGGAAACAGGAAGGGAATTCACATCCTTCCTTCAACTCTACTACCAAAACAGTAGCCAATAGGGGCAGGAAGAGCGTGGCATACGTCAAACTCTCGTCGTCGTCGAGCAAGGCGGCACATCGTGAGAAAGGGAGCCACCGCCGCGGGACGAGGGCGGAAGCTTCACGTCTGAGCTTCGCACGTGGCTCCTCCCATCCGAAGCAAAATCTGCCATCGAGCGCTTGGACGGATGAAAGCACCAGCGTCAAAGCGAGGCGAGCATTTCGTCGAGCAGCTGGCGTGCGCGTCTCACCTGAGGCGTTGAAGGCCGCAGCAGAACAGTGGGAGGCTGGGAGCCGTGCCTCCGCGGCGTAGGCCCCGTCGGTCGGTCGCACGAACCCCACCTAACCTTGCGCCGGCGGGCTGCCGAAGTAGCAGCCACCGAGTCGGCGAGTCCTCCACCGCCGGCGCTCCTAGAAGCTGAGGAATGGAGAGCGGGCGGGAGGTCGTCGTTTTGCCGCAGCTCCGCAGTTTGGATCCCGTTGTTCGGCCCAAACAGCACCAGGGTAGGCTGTGATTGGGCTCGTTGGTCGGCTTGCTTTCCGCTTCAAGTAGTTTTTACCCGCGGTGCCCGTGTGACCGTGTTACAATCCGCAGTCCGGACAAGCAGCCTCGTTTATTTGTTGTTTCTGCTCCGGATTCCGAATCTGGTTTAGTGACCAGTTTATGTGTTTGGGTGGAACCTCAGTTTAAGTCCCTGTACTTTTCAGCTTTTAAAAGCTGCTTTTCGATTTTTTTTATAATAACTAGCTCTTTAAACGGAGTATCTTTTTAAGATGGAGTCTTCTAGTTAATTGTAGTACATACTTTACTGACTTCATTTATATCGCCAAAAACTGTATGTGAGTTTCTATTACTCTGTAATCTCTCGTATAAACAGTCCAAAAGTCACAAACCGCAGCCAAAAACCAAAAGCCGCAGCTAAAAAGAACAGGCCTGGCGTTGCCAAAAAACAGGAACTATAACTACAGACCAAACAGTGAATAAGAGGACTACAGAAGATCAGAAGAGGTTGCCTGAAGCCTTAAAACCTATGAAAACAGTAGATAGAAGTCTGTGCTACCTAGATTTATCTAAAAAAGAGAATCCGCCTCTCATGATGCTCTAAGGCGTATATTTATAATCATGAGGAGACTTGTTACATAAATACCCCTATTTAGGTCTATAATTGTAGGGGAAATACCGTCTTTTCCCTTATGACAGTCCATGGTTACTGAGCCTCTTGGTGGCTGGTGCAATAGGCCAACTAGACTATGGTGGAGGCCACTCCCCAACAGGGATAGATGGTAGAAATTTGTAATAACACATGCTAAATTTTAGATTTTCTACTGCTTCTAATCACAGAAGAGTGACGTTTTGAATATTGATACAGTCTCTAAAATACAATTTTGATCACTAATTTATATTATAATATATTTATAAACTAATAAAATTGTAATGTTGTGGAGTACTTTTTGAGATATATATATATATATATATATATATATATATATATATATATATATATATATATATATATATATATATATATATATATATATATATATATATATATATATATATATATATATATATATATATATATATCATGTTTAAATATTTATAGAAATATAGATAGCCAAATATTATAAAGTTTGACTATTCATATCAGAGCAATTAACATGTTAAATCCTGTGTACAAATAGGAAGCGAAACTTGTGTTGTGAAGCAACCCACACAAGCAACCATCACAACTGAAATAAGATCAATTGTACAATTAGACAATACAAAAGTAGAAGAATAAATAGATATAAGATATAGATAGAGCAATCTGATGATCTTATTTATTCTAATTTTCTTCTGTACAAATTACAAATTTTCTTCTATACAAATTACAATAGTGTCTTTCCTATATTTATAGCCCAACAGTCCTTTTAATATGCATCACCATCTCTTCTTACAGACGAAGTCAAAATCGGTGGGGACCCACTGGGCCAGCCGCACCCCTAAAGGGGTCAATTTTAACAATATGTAGCATAGGGGCCATGGTTTGTGCAAGGCCCCTCCCTACGCCACTGGTCAGTCTGATCTTTCAAAAGGAGTCCATGACTATCGCAATGGAATTCCCAGGAGCAACACGATTAAACGAGAGCTACAAACATGTACAACGTTACGTTTGACGTTGTTAGTCTATTGTTGTAATCTAGTTATTATGGTTTGTTTCATATCTGTCCATGATTCTAATACCGAGAGGAGAATGTTGAGTGGTGAAACATTTCACTTAATATGGGTAAGTTTGATCCCGTCTCTATTAAACTATTATACTTGCTTCTGTGTTTTGTTTGTCCGGGCGCGTAATGGGTTTGAACTAATATAGCAGAACAAAGGGATTAATAATTGCAGACTCTGAGCATCCATAACGGAGACGTCGAACAGAAAGTTTAAAACCAATCCATAATAAGGCAAATGTCATCCTGCAGAACTTCATCAATCACAGGCAATAATCTTTTCCCCTGTATGATGTTAATGTCGACTACATTCAGATTGACCATAGCAGCAGCTGATTGAAGCAAGCAATGTACAATCAGGGGCAGATCTAGGGCCCGGGCTAGGGGGGCTCTAGCTCGGGTCCTGGCCCAGTAATCCCCCATTAGCCCAGCTGCCCAGGCCTCCAGATGACTTAGCGCGCAAGCACGCAGCGCCAGCCACCGACTGACTTAGCCCCCCTTCCCCAGTCCCCCATTCGCCTCCCTGACTCTCACACTTTCTAGGGTTTACACGCCCGTTGCGAGTAGGGATGGCAACGGGTACAAACCCACTGGGTTTTGCTATCCCAAACCCGTGCCCATAAAAGTTGGACGTGCCCGTTAAAAAACCCATACTCGTGACGGGTCTAAATTTTTGCCCAAACCCATGCCCACTCGGGTAACGGGTACCCACGGGTCGCCCATGGGTCAGCTCTTAATTCTACCTCCTAGTTGTCTTGCAAATGTTACTTTCTATGAATTTGGATAAATACACCCAGTATCAGTATGTAAACTGCAAAAACAAGTCTAGAAAGCTAGCTAGTGCTAGTGCTAGTACTTTCTTGTTCTTGGGAATGTCTCAGATGGATGTTCAAAGTAACAGGAATGTCTCAGATGGATGTTCAAAGTAACACAAATACATGGGGTCATAGACATGAATAACTTGTAAACAGGAGTTCCCCGGTAGCACAAATACCATAGCACAAGAACAAAATACTACATGTAGTGATGGACTGCTCATGAGTTACTCCATGATGTAAATCTGGATTCTGGAGTTCAAGTCCAAAACAAAAAGTAATTTTCCTGTTCCTTGTTGATTAAATTCAGATGTATATGCTGTTGTGCCATGTGCGGCGTGGAGCCGTGGAGGGATTCAGCTAAATGGCTAATGGGCTGGGTTGGTGAACTCCTATGGATCGGGTTTATATTACCCATGGGTTTATGGGTTTGGGTACTATAGGAACGTACCCGAACCCGGCAGACCCGATGGGTTCGGCTTTTTGCCCATTAAGAGACCCATGGGTTAAAAAACTGACTCAGACTCATGCCCTAATAGAGTAAAAACCCATCGGGTACCTATTTCCATCTCTAGTTGCGAGCCTACGGCGGCGGCAACGGATAGCGGCCTCAGTGGCAGAGCTCAGGCGATACGCACTATCCTAGTTCACTGAGGAGCGAGGAGCCGAGGACTCTCATGGCCTCGCCTGTGTCTCGTCGCGTCGGGCGGCCTTCTTCGCTCTAGGCTCTGGCTCCGCCTGAGCTCTGAGGCCCTTGACCGCCTCCATCCGTTGCGACCTGTGAGGCGCCACCGAGGCCATCGCCGGCAAGATTAAGATCAGAATAAACAGTGAGTTCTTTAGTTCTTACCCGAATGAATCTACCAAGTCAGCAGGTCGTGCTTTTTTGGTGTGGTTTGGTTTGGATTTATGGTGATTTCAGTGGGTCTTCGTGTCTCCATGCGTGATTTTGGGGGCAGGGTTCTTAAGGATCGGGAGGCTTGTGGCTAGGGTCGTTCTCCAGGGCGAGGATGTTGAGCTCGTCACCGTCAACTACCTTGTAACGCCCCCGTTTCCAGGGGCGCCATGGACACGGCATTCTGCAACTATCCAAGCTTGAACAGTTACGGAGTGTCGAGCAAGAGAATATCATCACAGCACATACTTACAACAAAAGACCAACTTATATTACAACATATGGTTTATCAACCGAGTTTTGCTGCAGCGGGCGTGCAAGCCCAAAATATATTACATTACAAAAACCACCAAGAAGCTCGAGCGCGGCTGAGACCTAGAACCAAGGATCCTCATCGTAGAAAGGCTCTTCTGGAGCTTCTTCAACAGAGAAACCTTCACCAGCGTCTTGACCTTCTGAAGGGTTTAGCAAGCCGTGAGCTAACCAGCTCAGCAAGTCACAAAGGAAAACCCTATCTTAACTGCTTGCACGGGTCAACAAAGAAAGGGAGTATACTTGTTCTATTAACTTGAGTGGATGCACATTCATTTGCGAACAGTTTTAGAAACCAAAAGCCTATGACTACTCCTTAAAATTGAGGGGGTTTTCATTAAAAGATAATTAACCAATTATTCCAGTTAAAACACTTGTAAAAACTACTTAAGCTTCGCAGCTGAAATCACCCAATAGACACAGCTCCATTAACCAGGAGCACGGCATATTCGAATACCATTTGATTGACTCTACAGAGTTGCCCAACTTTACTCACACGCATCCTTAACCCTCATGACTAAGTTAAGGAACCGGGTCTTTTCACTACTCAACCTTTGGTATACACTCTACCCGATAGGTTAGGAACCCATACACCCTCGGGTATCCGTTGGTCAACACGGAACGCCAGACCCGAGTTGTGGGGACCTATCATTGTCTTAGTCCGGATCCACAATTTAACATAGCAATTATCGGTGGCAGGTTCTATCTATATATTATGTCATTCTAAATATTTTATTTTACGCAAATTAACATTTCACAATTAACATTAATGCAAATAGCATATTAACATAATTAAATGACATGGGATCCAACATGATCAAGGTTTTGCGACTTGCCTTGAATGTGGACGATCTCATCAATCTCATAAGCAGCAACTCCCTGATCCTGGCCCTGCACCGAAGCCTCCAAAATCTCCAAAACTAGCGCAAACACACAAAAATAACATAAGTCCGGCTTGAGCCTAATCAAGCGAGGAAAAATAAATATATGAAAAAGGAGTAAAATGCATAAATATTCAAATGGGATATTTTTGAATTTTTCTAGAATGATTTTGGGGAAGTGGAGGCCAAAAATGGATTCAGGGCATTAAAATGAGCAAAGTGGTGATATTTAGGAATTTTTGGGATTTTCTGTGATTTTCTAGGATTTATTTTGATTTTCTGGATTTTTGGAAATTAGGAAAGTCAAGAAAATCATTTTACACAGTGCTGGGCCGGCCCGGGGCTACAGCGCAGCCCAGGCGAGAAAACGGCCCACGTGGCCCATGCGGGAGCGGCCGGCGCGGCCGAGCGGCTCGGCCCACGCTCGTGCGTGCCCATGCGGCTCGGATGGCTGACGTGCAGCTCGGGCGAATGGTGGAGATGGTGAGGGAGTGGGCGGTTCAGATCAAGAGCGGTGAGTGGGATCAGACGGCTGTGGAGGGGAAGTTTTCATCGGGCGGATGTGGAGGGGCGAGTTAAGGAGATCAGATGACAGGAAAGAGTTGCCATCCGACGGTTGTTTTTAAACGGCAACGATTGGCACGGTCGATGAGGATGTGGTCACGTCCCTCGTCTTCAATCTCTCACTGTTCGCACTCCGCAGAGAGGCAGATGTGCAGGCCTCCGCTCTCCGGTGACGGCGAGGGGTTGCCGACGACAAGGGAGAGCACCAGAGGGAAGGTCTCGGGTGCAGAGAGGATCACTGGTGGTGGCTGGCGGCAGAAGGGGAGGTTTTGGGCTTACGGCGGCGCAACGGCTCACCAGCGGTGCTCCGGCCAAATGGGGGTTTGTTTCATGGTCTACTAGGGTGGGAGCTCACGACGGTGGCGGTAGAGCTAGCTGGGACACTCCTGGGAAGGCCGGCCATGGAGAGCTTCTTTGGTCGACGGCGAGGTATGGCGCCAGGGTTCCACAGGCGATCACCTAGCCGAAGTAGTTCGCCAAAAGGGTCAATGAGCGACGGAGATGCTCTAAGCCAAAGTAATTGAGAAATGGGGGAGAAATGAAGAGGAATCGCTCATAGGGATCGCCGGCTTAGGGGAGGGCGGCGGCGGCGATGGGAGTGATAGGGCTTCGATCGAGAGCTCCTGGGACGATTGGAGGTGGCAGGAAGCGAATGGGGACAGTGGGGAGGGTTGGGAAGCATGGGGAAGCGAGGGCACCGGGAGGTGCCTTAAAGCCTCGGTGGAGGGGGAGGAAAAAGAGGGAGAGGGGGATGGGCGCGGCACCGGTGTCAATAGGAAGGACGGGGGAGCTGCTGGGGCGTCGCTTCCGAGTGAAGGAGCGGTGACGGGGCTCTGCGCGCGAGTAATGGCGAGGGGACGAGTGTGGGAGTAGGTGAGCGAACTGCACGGGCGGGGCATGCTCTCGCACGGAGGAGGGAGGGAGTGGCGACTGCCAGGTGGGCCAAGGGAGGGAGACGGCGACACGTGCCGAGGGGGCGCCGCTAGTTTTTGACCGGTCGACATCGGGGTCGCGCGGGCGGAGCTAAACAATGGGCGCGGGCGTAGAAGGAGGGAGGAAGCGGCAATGGAAGGAGGCGCCAGAGAAAAGGGAAAGCGGAAAGAGGAGAAGGCGCCAAGGAGAAGGGAAGGCGGAAAAGCCGAAAAGGGAAGGCAGCTTCCGGGGAAACTTTCCGAAAAAGGAAAGTTGCCAAAAAATCACTCAAAAATTCAGGAAAATTCACAAAAATTTTTGGGTTTGAATTTTTGGCGCATTTCAAACCCCTTCATCACCATCGACTACATGGTATGCACCTCGATCTGTGGTTTTCACTGGCTCTGTGATGTGTAGATCTGGTGACTTGTCGGGTTTTAGGGTGGTTTTAGCTCTAATTTGTATTTGCTTGCATGCTTACAGTGGTCTGTCGGTGTAGAGTGGATTACTGAAAATGTTAGAGAATACTTCACACACACAGTTTATGACATCGACACTGATAAGTTCTTTTTTTGCTTGTCTGTTATGATTGATGCGTGCTTCATTGGGGCTTAGGATGATTACACCGCTGAGGATGAGTATGAGGATTGAGGAGAAGCTTAAGAAGGAAACATCACATTGTTCATCTTGGCAAGGTAAGGATGGATCTACAGTGCCATCTTCACTTTTACTGATTCTATTCTACTAGTGGATTGCTTATTACTTCGATTAAGTAAGGAGAAAGCATGAATTTTGGTTCGAGTTGATTGCTAATGTCTTGTTAGGTATGGGGATGGGTAGCCAACTGACTAATTCATTGATTGTAGCTCAGTTCAGCTAGATCTCAAAATTTTGAGTGTGTGCATAGTCTGTATGCGTGTGCTATCAAAAGAACTATATGTCACTCCTCAAGTTACAGGCAGAAATTCTAATTTAGAATGTAGATAAGGGCTAAAGCTTATCTAATCTATATATGTATAAAATATTATATCACGGTATCACCATATCCGTATCATTGTATCCATATCGTGTATTGGGATGTCCAAGGTTAGCCCCCCTCTTACTTCATTTCTGGATTAGCAACTGTGTACAATGATCTCTTTTACTATCTTCTTCCATGCTAATTCTGTCAGCAGACTCTAGACATGTACGGTCATGTTCGTCACGACCGACGACGCACCTGTACCCGTTGGCAAAGACTCACCATCCTTTTTGCCTCTCATGACAACTGATTTGGAAGCACTATCGTCCTTGCCATCCAATGCGGTCGCATCCGCGTTGGGCACGTCGAAAATCTTTCCACCTTCAACACATATACCAGCCAGCCTCCCAACAGCAAGCTCCATCCTAACCATGTTGTCTGCGTGGGAGCTCAGCCACCTCGCGACGGCATCCAGTGCCGCGCATGGCCTGGTCCAGCCGCCACATCCACTCGACGTCGATGGCCAAGACGGCGGGGTCGGCCCTGCACCGGCTCAGCCGCGTGTGCGGTCATCGAGCGGGAGCGTGCGGAGCTACCCCTCCGCCACGTCGAGTGCCCTCAGGGTGGCGGGTGGCCTCGTACTTGTCGTAGTCGTCTGAATAAGAGCCGCAGCCTCTTGGCCGCGTTGCCGATTGCGTCCGACACGAGCGCACTGAAGTCCGAGGCCATCTCGATCTAGCTACCCTCTCGGCCGGCGGCCGGCTCGCGCGCGAAACTCAGGCCCTGTTTGGCAGGGCTCCTCTTCACAAGTGGAGCTATTTTTTTTGGCTTCACAAGTGGAGCCAAGTGAAGCTACTTTTTTCAGCTCCTTGGGTGGAGCCATTTTTGTCTCAGCAGATTTTAAGGAGCTCCTTGGGTGGAGCTATTTTGCTTTACCCCGTTTGGCACAAAACAGCTCCAAACAGCTCCAAACAGCTCCAAGGAGCTGGTGGTGGAGCTGTGCCAAACGGGGCCTCAATTGCTTTGCGCTATTCTTGCTTCGTTGTTTGTTTGTGCTCATGCACCGTTGCAAACAGCACGCACGTAACTGTAGTATGCAGGCGAAGCCCCCTCCTATTCAACGTGTTAAACAACTAGGATAGTTATATTTCCACTGTTGTTTAATAGGTAGTGCTTAGTATTCACATGTGAGAGTGTTCTTACTTATGTACTTATATAGTGTTCATACTCATATTCTTGTATCTAAATAGATGATCAACAGAAAAAAAAAATATATACCAGTTGCAAACCATTCTTTTAATATCTTCTGATATGGTATTAGAGTCTATTCTTCCCATCCAATGACAACCTCTACAGATATATCTGCTACCCTAGGATCTTTAATCTCAGAATCACTCAGCACTCAAGCCATCGGCATGATGTCCATTGGTCACCCATCCTTTGGTAATCCTATCAATAAGAAACTATCTCATGACATCTACCTACTATGGTAGGCACAGGTTCTTAATGTCTGAGAGACCATGTGGATGTGACCACATGTTTGTGATGAGTAATTGACGAGTATTTTGGAAAGATTGAGTTTGGTTTGTGTATTTCGTGCCATGTTGGCATTTGGCGTAGTCAGGTTTGGTTAGACGGATTTGAGGCGTACTTGTCTTCCCGATTGGTCGTTTAGGCAATTTCATGCTTAAGTATGATTCTCTAATGATAATTGTGATTATATGTTTCGAGCGGTGTTATGTAATGTATTTCTTGTCTGTGATGGCTACAGAACATCGGTGTGATGATAATTGATTTTCTAGGGTTTCTCAACAGGGAAATCTTGGCCCCTTTGATTCCCTTCAAAAGAAGGATCGAGATTTGGTCTCTGTTGTCCTGAGTTAATTACTAAGTTGATTGCAAAAACTCATGGACAAAGGATTTGTGGATGATGAGTAATTTGGATTTCTTCTCTCTCACCATTCTATTTTCAGATTTTAGTGAAAATCCTTAATTCTTGGCCTTGAGATGGATTCTCTTGATTTCCTAGGCTCCTCTGGCTACTTTGTTTATTTCCTTGCTATTCTGGGCTGAGATGGATTGCTCTACATTTTTTGCTGTCAGATTTTCAGTCTTTCTGTGCTCTGAAATCGACAGCCGGTTAGACCGGTTCTATACCGGTGGGCTATGGGCGGTCTGACCGGACCCTCAAGGGCGGTCTGACCGGCCCACTGCAGGCGGTCTGACCGGCCGAAAGGTGGTGGTCTGACCGATCTGGACTGATTCTCAGCTGTTGTTCACCTCTTGTTTCGAGTGCCTTGTTTTCTCTCGGTTCCTTCTTATGTCTGGTCTGCTGAACATCCAGTGAGCTATTAATTTCTCCTTCATAGTTTGAGTAGCTACAGGAGTAGAAATTATAAGTGGATACTTTTGGGGGATCATTTTTAAGAAACAACATTCACCTCCCTCTGTTGCCGATTTCGATCCAACAATTGGTATCAGAGCCGGTTAGCTCTTTCTCATAGATCTTAACCGGTCTTTAAGAGCCATGGCAACAGATAAGTACTCCACCAAGCCTCTGATTTTTGATGGCATCGATTATCCGTTCTGAAAAAGCCGGATGGAGACCTACATCCAGGCTCAGGGATATGCCATCTGGAGGAAGGTCAAGACCTGGTATATTGTTCCTGCCGATGAGAACATCAATGTGGCAAACATGCCCGATGTTGAGGTGAACGCTAAGGCAAGGAACATTATAATTCAGGGTCTGAGTAGAAGCGAGTTCGATTGCATCTGTCATCTGACGTTAGCTTTCGACATCTGGGTGACCCTTGATGCATACCATGAGGGCACCACCCAAATTAAGACAGTTTGACAGGACCAGTTCAAGCGAGATTACAATAAGTTTGAAATGCTCGCTGCGAGTCCTTGGATGAGTGTTTCGCGTGTTTCCACAAGATTCTGAGCAACCTCCGAGCGGTCGGTTTCAGTCTGATTTCTGGATCTTCTTCTGAGTCGATTTATTGATTTTCTCTCGCTGCTCTCTGTGACGTAACTGATGATCAGTTAGAGTAGCTACCAGAGGACCAGTTAGCCCTCGTAGCCAGGATGTTTTGCCACGCGTACAAGAGAGTGAGGGATCGAAAGAGGAGTGGCCCGATTATTTGCTTCGAGTGTGGCGGCCTCAACCACATTCGGGCGAATTGCCCTAAGCTGGGGAAGGGCAAGAACGACTAAGGCGGCGTGAGCAAGAATGACTACATCGACAAGAACCACAACAAGAAGCCCCCAGCTCATGCCCAAGGCAAGAAGAAGTTCTGCGACCTTGGCAAAACCAAGAAGCTGTTCCATCGCGTCCTCACCGCCTTCGACAACCTCGACCTCAGCGAAGTGGAGGGATGGAGTGACGAGATGGGATGAGCGATCAAGAAACCAAGGATGGCGATGACTTCTCCAGCATGTGCTTCATGGCCCTTGAGGGCAAAGTGAGCGACAGCGAGCTCTACTCTGACTCCGACGAGGTATACCCCTCCTACGACCAGCTTAATGATGCTCTTCTTAAGCTAGGTAAATTTCATGTTAAGTCTAGAGCTAGGTGTAGCGAGTTGGAGAAGGAAGTAGATAGATTGTCACGGGAGCTTACTTCACTTATATCTGCTCCCTCCTGTGACGATTGTGATGTTTGTTCTGCCTTGCTTGGTGATATGGAGAAGCTAAGGACCTTGCATGATAGTGTGTCCGCTGAGCTTGACATGATTAAGGTGGAGAATGTTAGTCTACTTGCTGAGTTAGAGATGAGTAGGGTAGCCACTCTTTCATCCACTATTGTTGAGACTACATCTTGCACCTCATGTGAGGATAAGGACAATGCATTTAAAGGTCTTTATACCATGCTTCTCGATCTGCCCGAGACTTGTGAAAATTGCAATAATTTGAAGATGAATCTAAAACGGGCAGATCATAAAATTGCTGAACTACAAGCTTTTCTTCTTGAGCCTATTGCTTCATGCGTTAATCGTCCCAAACTGACTGCTGAGCTTGAATCTATTTCCAAACAGTTTCAAGAGTTGATTGATAACAATAACAAATTGGCTCAATATGCTTCTAAGGACCCTGTTAACTCACCATGCATTAATTGTAACAAACTAAAATCTGACTTGATTGCATTGGATGAGAAATGTGTGAAGCTAACTATGGACCTTCTAGAGAAGCCATCATCTGCTTGTAATGTGTGTGCTGGTGTGGGGGAGAAGCCCAAGGGTAAGGTAGAGACGCTTAGCGACGTGAACCAAATGGCTAGCAGTAGGACTGTTCCTTCTCAGTCGGCTGTGCGTGCACAAGCCATTCACTCTTCCGCTATTGGTTCTTCTTCTACTCCCTTACCTCCTGTTGTCTCCTCTACCCCTTGTTCTTCTTGCACCTCTCTCTTTCGGGAGTGTCAGTATCTTATGAACACTCTCGAGAGGTTTGTAGGAGGCAAGAAGAAGCTAAATCTTATTCTAGACTAGTCCAAATTTGCAAGTTCAAGCAAGGTCTAGGATACGATTTCCTTGAGGACATGAGGAAGCATTCACCTGCTGTTTTCAGACCCATAGCAGCAGGTGTGATCGAGGTCAAGCCCAGATCTGAGAATGTTCAATTCAAGTCAGCGGACTTTGTCCAAGGGATTTCTGACAGCAAGGTGATTCCACCTGTCGCTTCGGCCTCTCAGAAGGCGAAGCCCCATCGTGCTACTTCTACCTCTCAGAAGGTGAAGTATCATTGCACCTTCTGTCAAAAGGATGGACACTTGGTAGAGCGATGCTTCAGGCGCGCCAAGATTGCGCTTAGAGACCGTGTTGAGGCTCTTAGGCGTATTCAGGGTCAGCCCAGACCTTGAGTGCACCTAAGATCAACACGAGGTCTAGGTTTGCTTCAGTTGATGGGTTGGGCAGTATCGAGGACTTGGTTTTTCTGAGTCTTCTGGTTTTTGTCCTCATTCTGCCGTTGGTCGTGACTTTCGTCGTTCTAAGGGTAGATCTTGTTTCCCCCGTCGAGATGGCTACCCACGGCGTGATCAGCGTGTTGTTGGTGCTCCAACTCGCTCTCCCGTAGCAGTCGGACCCAAAAATAGCTTCAGGTCTACATATAGACCTTCTGCTTCTTTGAGCGACAGAGAGCGTAGGGTAGTTAGAGGTCAGTCGTGTTTAACTACTTCTGCTCAACATGTTACTCAGTATTGGGTGCCAAAATCACTCTTGATTTATCCCAGTACTAAGCCTTTACTCTCTGTTTGACTCAGGTTCACCGGGCTGGGAAGGAAGAGGTTTGGCTTGTAGACTCCGGTTGTTCTCGACATATGACCGGAGACTCCCGTTTGTTCTCTTCCCTAACCCGAGCTGCAGGTGATGAGACTATCACCTTTGGAGATGCTTCGTCTTGGCGCGTCATCGCGAAAGGTACTGTGCGCGTTAATGATTCATTTATTTTAAAAAGATGTTGCCTTGGTTAGTTAACTGCAGTATAATTTGCTTTCAGTCTCTCAGCTTACCAATGATGGTTACGAGGTGAGCTTTAAGAAAAACAATTGCAAAATTCTTAATTCTTCGGGTAGTCTGGTTAGCCGGATTTCTCATTATGGGAGGATCTTTCGTGCTGATTTTGTTGAGTCTTCTGGTGATCCTCTCCAGTGTTTAGTTGCCTCTGAGTCCCACGACCTCACATTCTGGTATAGGAGACTTGGTCATATTGGATTTGACCATTTGACCCGAGTTAGCGGCCACGACCTCATTCATGGTCTGCCAAAACTCAAGATGGTCAAAGATCTTGTTTGCGCTCCATGCCGGCACGGCAAGATGGTTGCCGCTTCTCACCCTCCGGTCACAGTGACTATGACCGATGTACCGGGACAGCTGCTCCACATGGACACAGTTAGACTAGCTCGAGTGCAGTCAGAAGGAGGGAAGTGGTATGTTCTTGTTGTGGTCGATGACTTCTCGAGGTATTCTTGGGTGTTTTCTTAGTCTCGAAGGATGAGACGTTTACACATTTCTGAGATCTTTTTAGTAGGCTTTATGTTGAGCTTCCAGGTGCCTTACGAGCGATCCGTAGTGACAATGGCACGGAGTTCAAGAATTCCTACTTTGAGAGATTCTGTGATGAGACAGGTGTAGAGCACCAGTTCTCTTTTCTGCACGTCCCACAGCAGAATGGCGTCGTGGAGAGGAAGAACCGTACCTTGGTCGAGATGGCCAGGACGATGCTCGATGAGCACTCTACACCGAGGAAGTTTTGGGCTGAGGCTATAGCCACCGCGTGCCATGTTTCCAACCAAGTTTTTCTTAGGGCACACTTGCATCGCACTTCTTATGAGTTGAGATACGGGCGAAAGCCCAGTGTCTCGCATTTTCGTGTGTTTAGTTGCAAATGTTTTATTCTGAAGTCCGGGAACCTAGATAAATTCGAGTCACGTTCTTATGATGGGATCTTTCTAGGCTACTCGACTTCTTCGCGGGCTTATAGGGTCTAGAACTACAAGTCTAGTAAATTGGTAGAGACCTGTGAGGTGACCTTTGATGAGGCCAGTCCGGAGGCTAGGCCAGATATCTCAGGTTCTTTAGAGTAGTCCGAGACCATATTTGTAGATGATGAGGAGGATGGAGATGAGGGTTGTCTACCCGATCCAGTTCCTCCTCCCCTTGAGGTGCCTCCTTTTTCCACTGCACCTCGAGGAGATCAGCCCATGCTTTCTGCTTCTTCTGGAGCTAGTGGCTCTGTTCCTACCTCGTCAGCTCACGAGATAGAGGTCACTTCTTCATCTCAACCAGGACCTCCACGACATATCCAGAAAGACCATCCTTCCGAGCAGATGATTGGAGACCTTTTTGAGCGTGTCACATGTTCAAAGTCTGGCATGTCACATTTATGTCTCCACTCTGCCTTTGTTGCCTCATTTGAGCCCAAGGACGTTTGTCATACTCTTTCTGATGAGTTTTGGGTCAATGCCATGCATGAGGAGTTAGAAAATTTCGAGAGAAACAAGGTCTGGCCGCTTGTTGAGCACCCTCGAGGTCACAATATTATTGGAACTAAGTGGGTGTTCAAGAACAAGCAGAATGAGGATGGGGTAGTCATTTGAAACAAGGCTAGACTGGTAGCTCAGGGCTTCTCCTAGGTTGAGGGTCTAGACTTTGAGGAGACTTTTGCCCTGTAGCTAGACTTGAGGCCATTAGAATCCTGCTTGCTTTCGCAGCTTTTAAGGGTTTCAAGTTTTACCAGATGGATATCAAGATTGCCTTCCTCAATGGTTTTATTGAGGAAGAAGTCTATGTGAGACAGCCTCCAGGTTTCGAGAACCCCAAATACCCAAACCATGTCTACAAGCTTTCCAAAGCATTGTATGGACTTAAGCAGGCCCCTAGAGCTTGGTATGAGAGGCTTAGTCCTATTTGTTGAGCCATAGTTTTGAGATGGGTAAAGTGGATAAGACCTTGTTCATTCGTAGGCATGGCACTGATCTTCTACTCGTTCAGATTTATATGGATGATATCATTTTTGGCAGCTCTTCTCATGCTCTCGTTTCACATTTCTCGGATGTCATGAGCACTGAGTTTGAAATGAGCATGATGGGTGAGATGATCTTCTTCCTTGGCTTCCAGATCAAGCAGACTCGGGAGGGTACTTTCTTGCATCAGGGCAAGTACACTCGTGACCTCTTGAAACGCTTTGACATGAATGATGGCAAGCCAGTGTCAACTCCCATGGCATCATCCGCCACACTTGACCCAGATGAGGACGACGAGCCAGTTGATCAGAAGGAGTATCGCAACATGATTGGCTCCCTCTTATACCTCACTGCCTCGAGACCGGACATACACTTCTCTGTGTGTCTATGTGCTCGGTTTCAGGCTTCTCCTCGCGTATCTCACCGCCAAGCGGTGAAGCGTATCCTTCGGTACCTTCGAGCTACCATTGACTGTGGTATCTGATACTCTTCCTCATCCTGTCTTTCCCTCAGAGCCTATTTGGACGCAGACTTTGCTGGTTGTAGGATAGATAGAAAGAGCACTTCTGGCACCTGCCAATTCATTGGCACTTCTCTTGTTTGTTGGTCTTCTAGGAAGCAGTCCAGTGTTGCACAGTCCACCGCAGAGGCCGAGTACGTTGCTGCTGCCAGTTGTTGCAGCCAGGTACTTTGGATAGTCTCGACCCTGCGGGACTTTGGGTTAGCTATAGACAGTGTTCCACTCTTCTGTGATAACACTTCAGCTATTAACATTGTTAAGAACCCAGTGCAGCACTCTCGGACTAAGCACATTGACATCAGATATCACTTCCTTCGAGACCATGTGGAGAAGGGTGACATAGTGCTCCAGTTTGTGGAGAGTGTCCACCAGTTGGCTGACATCTTTACCAAGCCTTTGGATAGCTCTAGGTTTTTAGCTCTGTGGGGAGAGCTTGGGGTAGTTTGTCCTTATGGACTGTTGTGAGGGGGAGTTTTGTGCTTTACTACTTTGCTCTATTCATTATGCTCATGCTCCTTTTCTGTCGCATTGCATTTGGGGTGCATTGGGTTAGTCCTTCTAGTATAAGTTAGAGTGCTTCTCTCGTCTAGTTGTTTAGACTTCTTCCTCTCATCTTGTGACTCTAGGATGCTGCTTATTAGCTGTTTCTCTTCTTACTAGGTTGAGCTCACTCACTTGTTATAGGTTCTAGTAAGGGTTGGGCCACCCTTGGGTAGACAGGGAATGTGTTTACTCCTTAGTGAGTTAGTTGGGCAGCTAATAGTCCTAGTATCATATGGGGTAGATGAGAGTCAGTCTGAGTCATAGTATCCTCTATATCTTATCTATGCTTTAAGGACTGTCTTTCTGTTTTTCTTCCCAGCTACTCACTTTATTGCTTTGGTTCAGGAGGAGTTCATTTGGGAGCTTCTAGATCTGAATATGGACATAACTCAACTTGAACTAAAGATGTATCTCATATTGAGGGGGAGCTGGATTTTCTTGTATTTTAGCATTCTGCATTGTAATATAACTACATGGAGCCTTGATTATTATCCGTCTATGACATGTTTACAATGCATTACATCTTGCCATAACTTGTGCTTACTTGCTAGATTTATCATGACTTTATATGTATAGTCTAGTATTTGCCATGATAAGTTAATTAAAATTGCTCAACTTGATTTAATCCTTGTCATGTTAGCTCTTGAGACTAGTCCATTTTTAGCTATCTCTTTATGATTCATGCCATATCAAATAGGCTGAGTTAAGTCTTGAATCTCTATTGAGCTTTACATTGAGCTATGCTAGTTCTTGACGATGCATAAGTTAGTACAACCTTTTATGAATGCAAAAAGATCTCTTTTGTGCGAAAAAAATTAATCTCATCAATTCTTTCTCATGAGACTGCTTGCCCTTGCACTAGGCATGAACTCAGGGGGACTTTTGGATGACCAAGACTATCTTCTTAAGCTTCTAGCTTGAAGTAGTCACATAAGGTTTGAGATCTAGCACATGACTAAAATTTTGGTTGGAAACGACCATGAGCTTCGAAAGAAAATATGTCAATTGTGCTCAATTTGCTTAAATTACAAAATGACCCAAGTACTTGCACAAATGTCTCATTCTTAAACTTGTAGCACTCTAAATTGACTCAATACTAGCTTCTTGATTTCACTTAGATTATTGACATGGCCTGCATCATCTTTGGATATCTTTAGCTAGACTATGATCATGGATGATTTCACATGCTAAGAACTTGAACTAAATTTTAGATTGTGACTTATTTGGCTTAGCTGGCTTATACATATCTCGTCATGATCTAGATAACATTTTTATGTGTTATGGCTTGGTGTAATACTCAAATGGTCATTTTGGATAGTCTTCATGGCTCTAACTACTTAGAATAAACAAACTTCAGCCATTTCATCCAACACCATGATTTATTCTCTTCCTTGCATCTTGATGACTTTATTGCCAAAAGGGAGAGAATAGCGGAGAAAAGGCCATTTGGGATCTCTCTAGAGCTTTGGAGAACAATTTGCTCTTACTGTTTTTGCTCTAGTGATCCTTTTGTCAACATGGTCTTGGTTCCTCTCTTCTTCTTTTAGACCATATTTGACTCTCTTTCATTTTCAAACAAACTTAACTTTACGCTTTTTCTGGGTTTGTCAATATACTCATCAAGGGGGAGATTGAGAGACCATGTGGATGTGACCACATATTTGTGATGAGTAATTGACGAGTATTTTGGAAAGATTGAGTTTGGTTTGTGTATTTCATGCCATGTTGGCATTTGGCACAGTCAGGTTTGGTTAGACGGATTTGAGGCGTACTTGTCTTCCCGATTGGTCATTTGGGCAATTTCATGCTTAAGTATGATTCTCTGATGATAATTGTGGTTACATGTTTCGAGCGGTGTTATGTAATGTATTTCTTGTCTGTGATGGCTACAGGACATCGAGGTGGAGTCGTGGCGAGGCACGGGATGACCGGACTAGGCGTAGGCGGTGCCGAGGTCAAAGCGGTCGAGGTGTGCCGAAGACGGCGAGAACTCGAGGTGGCTACGTGGCTTGGAGGGCAAGGAATGAGGAAGCTTTCTGGAAGGTGCACGAGGGGCGTTTTGATGAATACGCAAAACTGCACTAAAGGAAGTGGATTATGGATAAAGCACTAGAGTTGTTGAGGCTTAATGGGCAAAGCAAATTGCAAACCCTTTAGTGGAAGGCTATATAAAGGAGGGGTGTCTCCTGCATGGAAGATGGCTTGTGTGAGGGGTTACAGTTTGTTTTGCTTTGTGCTTTAGTTGTTGAGAGTGGGTGAGAGGGACAGAGGGCTGTTCTGCCCCTTCTCTGTGTTCTTGTGCTCTCCCCTCAAGCATGTAGTGAGGAGGAAGCATTTCTTTGATACAATCACGTATGGGGACTCCTTTGTAATCATCTCCTGTCAATGAGAAGGATTGTGATGGGTTGTTCTCATTTTCTTGCTCATATGTGATGATTTTTAGTTTCTGCAGTTTTATGTTTTTCCTCTGTTTTCTTGCATTCTTGAGTTGATTCCTTGTTTTGAGGGCTGATTCTTGGTAGCTCTGAGATGGGAAGGAACTCAAGACCTCTTGCGTAATCCATTTTCAGGATCGAGTGAAGGATTCGATGGTTTCTGTGATTTTTCAAGCCCTCGTCATATTCCCTTTGTTCTTGATTTTCTAGGGTTTCTCAACAGGGAAATCTTGGCCCCTTTGATTCCCTTCAAAAGAAGGCTCGAGATTTGGTCTCTGTTGTCCTGAGTTAATTACTAAGTTGATTGCAAAAACTCATGGACAAAGGATTTGTGGATGATGAGTAATTTGGATTTCTTCTCTCTCACCATTCTATTTTCATATTTTAGTGAAAACCCTTAATTCTTGGCCTTGAGATGGATTCTCTTGATTTCCTAGGCTCCTCTGGCTACTTTGTTTGTTTCCTTGCTATTCTGGGCTGAGAGGAGACCTCAAATTGCTCTGTTGTTTGAAATCTGCATTTTTTGCTGTCTGATTTTCAGTCTTTCTGTGCTCTAAAATCGACAGCCGGTCAGACCGATTCTATACTGGTGGGCTAAGGGCGGTCTGACCGGACCCTCAAGGGCGGTCTGTCCGGACCCCCAACAGCGGTCTAATCGGCCCACTGCAGGCGGTCTGACCGGCCCACTACAGGCGGTCTGACCGGCCGAAAGGTGGCGGTCTGACCGATCTGGACTGATTCTCAGCTGTTGTTCACCTCTTATTTCGAGTGCCTTGTTTTCTCTCGGTTCCTTCTTATGTCTGGTCTGCTGAACATCCAGTGAGCTATTAATTTCTCCTTCATAGTTTGAGTAGCTACAGGAGTAGAAATTATAAGTGGATACTTTTGGGGGATCGTTTTTAAGAAACAACATTCACCCCCTCTGTTGCCGATTTCGATCCAACAATGTCCTTCACGACGCATAGTGGCATTGTCTCGTAGAAGGAACCGATCTGGCACCGCCCCAGTTAATCACAGCGTTGACAGAAGATGGAGCCGCGCAGATTCCTAATCCTGCATATACCATTTAGCTTCAACAAAATCAGATGTGCCTAAGCTGTGCAATCCACCCTCTCACTAGAGGTATTATGGCAGGTATTGTTTCTATCATCATCGGCTGCAGTCTGGAATACCTTCAAGCGCAAATTTGCAATCTAGGGTGCATATAATGCAAATCCGATGGCAATTGGCTATGCTTCAAAAGCGAGATATGACGATGATCGACTACTTCAACAAAGTCAAGAGTCTTACCGATGGGTTCACCGCCACCAGCAAACCACTCGAAGAGGAGGTCATTATTTATCTTTTCACCAGCCTCGACAACTCCTTCGATACGCTAGTGACATTTGTCACCACTCAGACAGAGCCGATCGCCCTCAACTATCTCTACTCACACATGCGAGACTATGAGATGCATCACAAGCAAAGCAATCTCATGTTCCAGCCCTCCGTGAACATGGTGTCTTAGGGCAATCAAGGAAGGCATCGGTGAGGCTGTGGTGGTGGACGTAGATGCAATTGAGGTGGTGGCTGCAGACAATGTCAGTACCAGGATGCTAATTACATCAATTATCATGGTGGCGGCAATCATCTTGATAGCAACAAGGGGTTTGACAATCAGTCTGTCTACCGATTGTGTGGAAAGATTGATCATATAGCTTTTAAATGTTATCAGCGTTTCGATCATGCGTTTCAACAGGAGTAACACACGGTGGCAAAATTCACCATAGGATCAGGGCTTGACACACCCTGGTACACGGATACTGGGGCAACTGATCATGTTACCAGAGAATTAAACAAGCTGACGATACACGAGCGGTACTCCGGCAAAGATCAGGTTCACACAAGAAATTGTTTAGGTATGCCAATTGCTCATATTGGTTCTTCTAAAATTCATACATCACATAAACCCTTTGTTGCTAAATAATGTTCTTCATGCTCCACACACAAATAAAAATCTGTTATATATTCATAAACTCACAACTGACAATAATGTTTGTCTTGAATTTTATCCTGATTATTTTCTCATTAAGGATCATACATCGAAGAAGGTACTCCTTCGCGGTTCCGTGAAGGTGATCTATACCCTATTCCTAGTAGCTTGGCTAAATCTAGGAAGGCCATCTCTGTCATCAAATATAGTCATGAGTGGTGGCATTGCTGTTTAGGCTATCCCTCATCCCCTGTAGTAGATCAAATGCTTCAACGTCACGGTTTGCCTTTTTTCATGAGTCCAACAAATTCTCTACTTGTGATGCTTGTCAACAGTGCAAAAGTCATCAACTTCCTTTTCCTCGATCAAAAAGGGTGTCATCATCACCTCTTGAACTTGTTTTCTCCGATGTTTGGGGGGCTGCGTGCACCTCCTTTGGTGGTTTTTAATACTATGTGAATTTCATTGACGATTTTAGTAAATTCATCTGGATGTATTGTCTCAAGAGTAAAGCTGATGTCTATCACATATTCATCCATTTCCAAACTCATATTGAGCGACTTCTAAATAAAAGAACCCTACACATGCAAATCAACTAGGGAGGCGAATACCAGAAGTTGAATTCCCTTTCCAACAAATTGGAATTAGTCATCATGTTTTCTGTCCACACACTCATCAACAAAATACCTCAGTTGAGAGAAAACATCGCCATATCGTAGAAGTTGGTTTGTCCTTACTCGCCCATGCCCATTCGTTTTTGGGATGTGGCATTCCAAACAATATGTGTCTTGATAAATCGCCTCCCTAACAAAACGATACAAAATTCAACTCTACTAGACCATCTTTTTTGGAACATCTTCTGAATATTCCTTTCTTAGAACTTTTAGGTATGCATGCTAGCCCTGTTCATGTCCATACAATGATCGTAAACTTCAATTTTAGTCTAAACAGTGTTTTTTATTATAGCTCTCTCTATAAAGGCTACAAGTGTTTATATGTTTCATCGAGTAGGATTTATATTTATCAGGATGTAGTATTTGATGAGCAACAATTTCCTTTTGCAGATAAAAAAATCACCATTATCGGATCAACCATTACTTAATCAAATTTTGATCCTTCCTTCTTTGGTCTTCGCAAATTTCCCTTCGATTGTGGGATGTATAGATGGTAGGGAGACTAATATGGGTACTGGTATACTTGATTTCAATGTTGTTGTACAATTTGACCCAGCTATCTTGCTGGATTTGTCGCTCCCCTCTGTACAGGTTGCAAGTAACTCATCCACAACAAATCCAAGCAATGATTCTAGGCAGAGATTCAGTTGGCACTGCTGGCATAGATCCTGGGGGTGCTGATTTCTCGAACCCTATGCAAGATGTCTTGTCGCCTGCCAGCACGAGTCTAGCAAAGGATCCTACAGGCCCCACACATGTATCTGATGCTTAACAACTTCACGTGTCCCTGACACAACCGTGGAACTCGACACGACTTCGTCTCCACCGCCTAATCCTCCTATACCACCACCTCATTTTGTGCAAAATAAGGCTGCGGAACAACATTCGCTAACCAAGGATTCACACCGACAGCACGGTGCAATATGATGCCCACCGGTGCGCATTTCTTGCTGTGACTGAACCGACAACTTTTGATATGCTCTTTGTGATAGAAATTGGAAGGAGACATGTAACAGCCCAGCAGTTTATTTCAAAAATTTTAGAAAAAAATTAATTTAATTTAAAATAAAGTAAAGTGTTCTTTAGTTGCCTAAATTTTGAAGATTTTATTTGCATTTTATTGATTTTCTGGAGTTTATTTGGATTTTCTGGATTTAAAATCAATTTTAAAGGTTAAAAAGTATTTTATAAAATTATTAAATGAAAATCTGAAATTAAAAATATTTTTCCTAAGTCTAAAAGAGCTCCAGGAATATTCTAGAATTTTTCTGGAATTTTTAGACATTAAATATTATTTTTCTAAGTATTTGCAAAGTTTCTAGTATTTTCTGAAATTTTATTCCGAAAATAAAAATCAAATTATTCCTAGCCCGCCACGTGTCACTCTCAGATTGAATCACTCTCTCCACGATTTAATCCTAGCCACACATGATCACTTACCACTTCATAAAATCCAGAGCCATGAAACACCCACTTGCCACGTGTCGCAAATCCGACGGCCCGTACCCCTTCATTCTCCTCTCTCTCTATGACACATGGGACCCATATGTCATATCCTTCTTCAACCTCACCTTCTTCCTCCTCCCATCCTCTCTCTCTTCCACCATGAATGGCAAATCAAAGCTTTTAATCCCGGCCGTTACTACCACTTTAATTCCCGTTTAAGCGTGCATTTAAGCCCCCTCATCACTTCCCCCCACGGCCGGCCATTTTGCCCATTAATCCCCTCTAAAGCCGCGGCTGTTTCTTCTCTCTCCACCTATAAAAACCTCTCCCCATGCCCGGTTCCTTCACCATTTCGGCCCCCCCTCTCACCGTCGCCTCCTCCCTTCGGCCGCTCTCCGCGCCGCCGCGCGCCGCCCGTCCACCTCCTCCGCCGCCGCGCTTCACCACCGCCGCCTCCTCCTGCGCCGCCGCCGCCGTTCGGCCTCCCACCGCCGCCGGTGAGTGCGCCGCCGCCTCCTCATCATCCGCGCCGCTGCGCCGCCGCCATGCGCCTCCCGTGTCGCCCGCGTGGCCTCCACGTCACGCCCGCATGGCGCCATGTGGCCGGTGTGCCACGTCGGCGAACCCCGTGGTCCGCGGACTTGGTCCACGGTAGACCGGGCCCACCGGTCATTCAAATCATTTTTCCCGCTCGGAAAATTCAAATATTTCTGATGTCATAAATAGCATTTTTCAGTACAAAAATAATTCCCGAAACCAGCCTTTTCCTTTTTCCCTCCTGTTAATCTTCCGAAGGCCATAACTTCTTCATTTTAACTCCGATTTAACCCGTTCAAATTTCTAAATTCTTCTAAAATCATAAACTACCCAAATCTAGATTCTTTTTGAATTTTATTTGAATTTTTGTTTGAATTTATTTGTTTGGTTCTTCGCGCGTAGATTTTGACGAATCCGGAGAGTTCGATTTTGACGATTCGCAGCATCAAGTCTTCGAGCAAGGCAAGTTACACCTTTGATCATGTTGAACCTAATATTTTAAATTAATTATGTTGTTTTTAAATTATTATTGCATGCGTAATTCTATTCAAGTTAGTTTAAATTCAGTTTTGAACTCTAGTTACACCCAAATTCTTTGGACAGCCAAATTTGATACTGCTTACCAATATACCTTGTCAACCCTAGATAAAATCTAGTTAGTACATTAGCACTAACTAGAAATTTTGTAGAAATGCTTAGCCATGCTTATAATACTTATGGTTTGGGATGATCTTTCACATAAAATGATAACCTTTTTACATAAAATGATAAAGTTTTCAACTGCACTCTTGACTTTGGTGAGTCAAGGAGTGTTATGAAATATTTTGGAAACAAAATATAAAACTGGTTTAGATTTAGGCAATTGGTCAGAGTGGTGGGTGCAGGCATGCCCTGTTGGTTGGAGCCGCAGTGGTTGATTGTCGTGCACGGGGGTATGTGGTTGGGCCTAAGTCAAGTTAAGGACCGGTCTGTGAGCTACTATTGCAAAGCCCTATCGTACTACCACAAGTCTGGTATGGGACAGACCTGGCCGAATAATTTGTGAAGTTCCAACATGATCTCGCTATAGGCTGAATGTGAGCGCGGTGTAGGCCGTGAGAAGTCTCACACGGCACAAGAGGGGGCTCCAACATGTGGATTCATGTTGTGGTGAAACCTTAGTGGCGGTGTGATTATGTTGACAACGGATCATTGTAAAGGCCTTGTCATGATCTCCTCGCCGCACACCTAAGGAAGTGTGTAACTCGCGTGGTAAACCGGGATGATCATGTCTTGTGGGTAAAGCTGTACAACCTCTGCAGAGTGTATAACCTATCCTTGATAGCCGTGCCCACGGTCACGGGCAAGCTGAGTGAAGTTTTTCACGGATTAGACTTTGCTTTTCAAAATGGTTTGCGAAAACCTTGTGGATGGATGGAATCCATGAGAGATTTTAAAAGTGTATGGATGGATGGAATCCATATGGTATCTTTTTGAAAGATGGTCCGGGTGTGATGCCCGTGGTTAGGTTGGTGTGGGGGATGGACCTGCACTAACGGTATCTATTTTGTTTACAACATTGTTTTACTTAATGTATCAAATTCAGCTTTTGAACTTACTTATGATATTTACTCCAACGTCGCCTTTTATGCAAATTAACCATACTATGCCTTCCTTTGTCAATCCTTATACATGCATCAATTCTGTTATAACTCCTGGTGTAACTTGTGGAGTACTTTTTGTACTCATGTTGCTCTATTTAACTCTTTCAGAGGAAGCCTTCGACGACTTCGGTGAGGATTGCGACTAGGCCACGTCTTACAGTCATTCGCCTTGTGGGAAGGCTGGATGGGCTGCCGCTTTATGTATTTCTTCCGCTGTCTTCTTTTGCTATTATTGTAAACTTTGGCCATCATGCTCATATTAGCTAAATAAAGTTTGTCATTACGCATGATATTTGTCTTTGTGATACTGTGTGCACTAGATTTTCCTGGGATAGTGCGATTAACACAGAGGGTTCTGGAGTTGTTGCTCCGGGTCCCGACAAGACAATAGATGTTGAATATCAGACACTCGTAAAGAATAAGACATGACACTTGGTATGATCTCTGCCTGGTCACAATATCATTGACTGCAAGTAGGTATTTAAATTGAAGAAGAAGGCTGATGGTTTTATTGAATGTTATAAGGCCAAATTAGTTACAAAAGGATTCAACAACAATATAGGATTGATTATAAAGATACATTCAGCCTAGTTGTGAAACCCGCTACAATTCATCTTGTTCTATCACTAGCAGTGTCACGTGGATAGTTGCTTCATCAATTGGATGTACATAATACATTTTTGAGTGGCGTTCTGGATGAGGATGTGTTCGTGTGACAACCATCGGGTTACGAGGATCCACATTTTTCGCATCATGTGTACACATTGGATAAAACTCTTTGCAGGTTGAAGCAATCACATCGTGCCTTGTATCCTTGACTCAATTCTTGTTTACAAGAACTTGTTTTTTCCTTTCTGAGCTGACACTTTCTATTCATCTATAATCATAGTGGCATGATCACATATATTCTAGTTTATGTTGATAATATTATTATCACTAGCTCATCTCCTTAGGCTATTCATACCTTCATTCGGAAATTGCAGTCAAAGTTTGCTCTTAAGAATCTTGGTGATCTTTATTACTTCTTGGGCATTGAAGTATACCGATTAGGAGAGGATCTTATTCTTGTTCAGTCTAAATCTTCCACCAACCTTCTGCAACGGACCGATATGACATCATACAAACTAGTAACTTCCTAGGCCCATCAAGACACAAGCCGCCATGGTGGAGACGACAGACGCCCAGGTCACCTTAGACTTTTGCTAGGGGAGATAATGAAGGTCATACGCCTTATGCACCACGAGGGTGAAATCCCATGCAGGGAAAGTATCTCGAGAGCCCAAACAAGAGCAATGAGATTTGTAGGTCAGGATTATCTCCTAATAGTAGCGTGTAGGGGCAGCTCTTGTAGTTGGCCTTCATCGCCTTGCAATTAGTGACATCAGACAACCTGGGGGTGATGGCTAACCCCAGAACCCCTAGCCCTCCGTCTATGAGGGCGCCTTGAGCTTCCTGCCCTTCGTTAGACCCCACATCGGCAAGCCAAGGGAGGAGGATAGGATTGGAAGCCCCAGGCACATAGGACGTTATCCATTCTGGGGTGGATAGCCCTAATATCCAACGAGAGTGCATGCCCAGCGCTCCTTCGAAGAGCAGACAGGTCGTCCATGAGCTCATTGCCCTCCAAAGTCAGAGGAGGGTCTGTGGACTTAGAGTATTTCTTGGTAGGAGCGATATCCTTTCGTCAATTAGCTACACATCCACACGAATGGTGCCAAGGTTGTAGGTGTGAAATCCAAATACAAGTGAGGGGATGGACGTCGATCGTCCAATGGGCCATCGTCCATGAGAGTAAAATGATACGGGATTTATACAGGTTCAGGGGTTCGAGAGGACCGCACTACTCTTGTCGATGAGCCAATGGGGGTTACCTTCGAGGCGGGGGTCCTAGAGGGCTCACCAATTTGAATATGTTTGTTTATTGCTCAAGAGAGGTCCCGTTACAAATGATACATGAGGTATTTATAGACTCTCAGGCCTGTAGAAATGATGGAAATATCCCTTAGTGAGATAGCTAGTTTATGAGTACAAGCAAGGGGTATTACAATCTTTTCTAAGCATAATTGTATTTTTTGGACCTGTATATAGATGTCTTCCGTAGAGCGGGCCTGTTAGTAGATGAATGAATTATTAGTTCAACACTTACTTTTTTATTATATATTAGCAAAAAAAATTATTAAAAATATAATGATATGAAAGTATTTTCATGATAAATCTAGTAAGATGATTTTCGCACGACAAATTTAGATGGTTTTGTGTATATTAGGCCATTCTCAGTGGAGAGTTTCATGGCGTTGTTTCCAAGACTGCCACATCATGTAAAATGAAATGAAATATGGATGAAACATCCATCCTCAATGCATAGTTTCATTCTATTGTTTCATAGACATTTAATTTCATGACTCATATAAAGTTGGTAATCGTGCCAAGAGAGTTTCATCTAGATGAAACTCACTTCTTCTCTCTCTTCTTAAAAATGTTGCCATATCATCAAAAATGCCTATGTGGCAGCCTATTAAATGCAGATGAAACTCCCACTGAGACTGGCCTTAGAGGTGAAAATTTTAAAATGGTGATTGTACGCATTCTGAGACACCATTTTAAAAAGGAAGGAGGGAGTAATAGGTAGCGTTGAAATGAAATGTAGAACACTAGAACTCTAAAATGGTCATACTCCGTGACTTGGTATGGACGACCGCTTAGTTAGGCCCACAGCGGCTGGACCACTTCATCAGTGTGTTTCGCGTTGGGAAGGACAAGGTAGTGGAGATGATGAAGCTAAAGAACATCCCCAAGGACCTCATCATCGTCTCTGTGCTTGTCGTCACCACCTCGTTCGCTGCCTTCTTCAACCTCATTGGTAGCAACCATGCGTGCGCCATGGTCAGGGCACCCCCGCGGCGGCCACGGCTACCCATGCTAATCGATACCTCTTCAAGGTGTTCCTGGTGTCGGACTCCCTTGTGTTCCTCTGCTCCATGGTCGTCATGATCTGGCTCACCTACATCGCCTCGGAGAATGTGGAAAGTAGGATTTGGAGGAAGGTTGGAGAACTCGGGTTGAATTCATTTGATCTAATGATCTATGTAAAATCCCTGCAACTCAGTTGGCTCAGCTTGGCGACCGATTGTCACGGCACCACCACGACCCTCGGTACAGACCCAATTCATCCTGGAGGCGATGGGTGAGGCAGAGGCTAGGATGGAGGATAAGTTGGCAAAGATTAAGGAGAGTATCAATCTCCTTGTTGTGCAGATGGGCGCGTTCGAGACCTCGCAGCAACAGATGACCCCGCAGGTGGAATTGACGAACAAGGCAGTGGAGAAAAGCATCAAAGACTAGCAGCTATTGGAGAGGCATTTGGAGGCCACGACTTAGGCGGTGGCGTGATTCACTGTGGATCAAATGGGGGTGGTGAGTTTGGGTGGTCCGGGGTGGCTGCGGTGGTGGACAACGGGCTACTTACGCTGACACCACTCGGAGGTGTGTGGGCGGGGGCGAGAAAAACACATAGATCCACCCCAGGGGAGCGCCTGCCATCTGTTCGATAAAATTTCCGCAAGGTACTCCATGGTCTGGATTGCATTTGTCTGGGGATTTCGAAGGGGAGATTGAGGAGTCCACTACCTAAACTCACGTTTCCCAAATTCGATGGACAGAACCCATGAATTTGGTGAGACAAATGTATGCACTACTTCAGTATGTACAACATTCTGGAGGCGATGTGGGTTACTGTAGTGACTATGCACATGGGAGGAAATGCTGCTTGCTAGCTGTAGGTGTATAAGGCTTGGCACGATCTAGGAGGTTGGGAACCATTCATCAATGCGGTGGAAGTAAAATTCGGAGCATTCAACCATCGCAAGTCATTGGATGAACTGGTGGAGCTCAAGCAAACAGGAATGGTGGCAGAATACAAACAACAATTTGAGGAGTTGATGTATGAAGTGTCCATGTATAATCCACATTACGATGAAGAGTTATTTGTGTCGCATTTTGTGAATGGCCTGAAGTCAGAGGTGTGAGGAGAGGTGTGAGGAGAGGTGCGAAGCCAAGTACTGGAGAGGGTAGACCAAGCGGCGCTACTCGCTAGAGTCTAGAAAGATGTTCTTGACTATGGTAAAAATTGGAAGACCCGACCAGCCAAAGTTTGAGAGGTGGGGGGATTGACCCGATCATAATATCTGCCAGCTTCTGTGAAATTAGATCATGGCGAGTTGTGGAGAGCTTGGCAATTACGTGAGTATCGTCGAGCTAGTAGCTTATGCTACCAATGTGGAGAGAAGTATGAACCGAACCATCACCTGCAATGCAAAAGGAAGGTTCAAGCTCAAGTGCAAGCAATTGTGGTAGAAGAACCGAATGAACTGCTCTCTGATGTTGTGTTGGATATGTTGGAGTGGGTGGACCGGAGTGATGATGAGCAATACAAATTAGCACTCTATGCCTTGGCTAGCACAGAGAAAGGGGAGACTATGTGGATTCGGGCATTGGTAAACAACCAAGTGATGCTTATCCTGGTTGATTCGGGAAGTTCCCATAGCTTCATCAACGCCAATTTCTTAAGTCGGATTTCTTGCGAGCCATAGTCGACGAAGCCGGTGCAGGTGAGAGTATCTAATGGATAGGTGTTGTTTGGTGACAAATGGGCAACACCAGTAAACTCTAGACCATATCGATATTCTCCACAGCACAAGGATGAGATTGAGAAGCAAGTTTCTGAAATGTTGGAAACAGGGGTTATCAAACCAAGTATGAGCCTATTGGCTTCTCTAGTTTTGTTGATTCAAAAGAAAGTTGGGACATGGCAGGTTTTTGCATAGATTATCGAAGACTAAATGAGCTCACAGTGAAGAACAAGTTTTTGATGTCGATGATCAATGAGTTGTTAGATGAGTTGGCGGGAACCCAATATTTTTCCAAGTTGGACTTGCGGGTTGGATACCATCAAATACATATGTGTAAAGAAGATGAAGAGAAAATAGCTTTCAAGACGCATCATGGCCATTACCAATTTTAGGTAATGCCTTTGGCTTAACCAACGCTCCTGCCACTTTCTAGTGTGTGATGAACTCGGTGTTGCGTCCTTACTTGAGGAAGTTTGTTTTGGTTTTCATTGACGACATATTGGTGTATAGTCTAGATCTGACTAGTCATGGGAAACACTTGCAACTTGTATTGGAAAAGTTGAGGGGGCATGAACTTTATGCTAAGTGATCCAAATGCTCCTTTGCACAAAGGCAAGTATTTAGGACATGTCATCTATGATTTGTCGAGACTCGAATATACAAATCTAGACTCTTCTGTGTATTCTGCACCAGTTTAGGATCGTGCTAGTGTACATAGTATAAACAAAGATGAAATATCAACCATATCACGATTCACTAAGAAAAAACTCAAATATTATAAATAATTATCAGAGTTGCAATCTTATGGCCAAGCTTACAAATAATAGCCTTAAGGCTTAAGAAACTTGCAGTGGAAAACAGAAATAAACGTAGTAGCTATTCGACATGCATATAGGCAATCGACTGAGGAGCAAAATCCTAATCCGCGAAGTCGTCGAAGTATCCTCCTTCGATTACCTCCTGCTGATCTGGTCCCTCTTCCTCAACCGAGTAAATATAAATATAGCTATGAGTACATAGAGTACTCAGCAAGTCGTTTATAACAAAAATACAATATAGTATGCAAGACTTATCAAAGGATAGCTGAAGGGTTATTTTACAGAAAGCAACAAGTTAAAGTAAATATAATGAATAGATTGAAAGTGAACTTTGAAAATGATTAATAAGTAAATAACCAAAGAAATTGAGAACAACCACAAGTGAACTAACCATTCACTCCAATGCATCACCCGTGAACTAAGATTCACATAACGAACCACCAGTTAATCAACCATTCACTTCCCAACTTAACTCATCCAGATTTTTATGAAAACTTTACCCCTCGTGTGAAATCACCGAGCATTGTCCATAACTGTAACAGCCCAGGTTTTTTTATGAAAATAAAAATAAATAATTAATTGACTAAAATAAAATTTTAAATTAAAATAAGTATTTTTGTTGCCTAAATTTTAATTTTGGTTTTGCCCTGAATTTCTGTTTTTGAAAAAGCTGGATTTGAAAAGTATTTTTAAAAAACTAAAATATTAAATAATATGATATTTTGATTTTGTATAAAAATTCTATGTCAAATTAAATATTTGGAGTTTATTTGGGTTTTCTGAGTTTTCAGGAGTTTAAAATGTATTTTTGAAATTAAAACGTATTTTAAAGTATGAAAATTAAATACCAACATTAGTTGAAAATATTTTTATTAAGTCCAAACAGTGTCTAGAAGGTTCTCTGAATTTGTCTGGAATTTTTGGAGTTCATTTTGTATTTTTCTAAGGCTTAATGGATTTTCTGTGCTTTTGTGAAAAACCCAAAAAACAGAAAATAAAATAAATTCCCCTCCCTTCCATCCGGCCGCCACGTGGACGGCCAGATGCTGCCCACGTCGCCTTCCCCGGCCCAATCCCCGCCGCTCGCTCCATCCCGCCCTCCCCTCCTTTTCGGGCGACACGTGTGCGCCTCGGCCCAATCTGGCCCGTCCGGCCCCGCCCGATCTCCCCTTCCCCTCATCTCAGCCACCCGCGCCCCTCTCTCTGCGCCCCCGGCCCCACCTGTCATCCCTCCCGCGCGGTTCCGTCTCCTTCCTCGCGCCGTCGCCGCCCATAACGTCCGCCCCGCCCTACCCGGCGCCCTCCCGCGCACGTCGCCGCCCACGCACCCACCTCTCTTCCCTCCGGCATGACCCGCGCCCCGCGTCCACGTCTCCCACCCTCGGCGCCCACCTCCTCCCCCATTCTCGGCCGCAACCGCCGCCCACTTCCCCGACCTCTCCGGCGACAAATTCTCGCCGCCCCCGTCCTCCACCCCCTATAAATACCCTGCCCCGAGCTCCTCCCCATCTCACTCCACCCCACCCCGCCCTCCTTTCCTCCTCCGCTAGCCCGAGCCGCCCTAGCTCCGGCCGTCTCCCCCCTTTTGTGCTGGTGAGCTCGACGGCGAGCAATCGCCGCCGCTCCGCGAGCCGCGCGCCGGCCGCGCCACCTCCGGCCGCGCGTCGCCTCAACCCCGCCGCCCCTCATCCGCGCCTCTCGCCACCGAGCTCGCCTTCAGCGTGAGGCCCGAATCGCCGCTCTCTCTCGCCGTCGGCCGTCTCTTCGCCGCCGTGGAGACCGTGCCCCTCCTCGGTTCCCCTCGGCCCTCTCTCTCGTAGTCACCCTCGCCGCCGGCCGCCCGCCGGAGGGCGCCCGCCGCCGCCACCCCGTCGCCACCGGCCACCGGCCACGTCAGCGCCTGTGCTTGCGTGGCTGCTAACATGGCGCCACACCAGCGCCACCTCATCCCCTCCGTGCCCCGTCAGCGCCAGCCTACCACCCGTGCCACCTCGCCACCTCCCCTCACCCGTGGGCTCGGTCCATGGACCGGGGCCCACATGTCAGTGTCGGCCACCCCAGGGCTGACGTCAACTGGCGCAATAAATCCTTTTTCCCATTGGAAAATAATTCAGCCGGAATTAAAAACCCTGCTGACGCAATAATTCATATTTTCCTTTAGGAAAATAATTCCAAAAATCCTGATTGTCCTTTTTCTCTCTTTTCAAACTTCCCGGAGCCCGTTCTTCTTCGTCCTAACTCCGATTTAGCCCATTCAAAATTTTAAATTCATAAAAAATTCCCCTATATCCATTTCTAGCCTCAATTCAAATATTTTAAGTCAATTTGAATTTATTTTGAATTTATTTGAATTTGGTGGGTTATTTTCACGTGTAGACTTCGATGATTCGGGAAAATTCTTCGACGAAGATTCAAACCAAGTTGAAGAGCAAGGCAAGTCACCATCCTTGATCATGTTAATCCCAGTTTGCGAAATAAAATTATTTTGTTTTAAATTAATCTGCATGCATATTTTTATTCAACGTATTTCAATTCAGTTTTAAATTTAGTTATTGCCTACTTGTTATTACCTCCATTGACATTGAATTACCCTGATACCTTTTCACCCTAGAATAAAACTCTAGTTAGTACATTAGTATTGGCTAGAGGGTTTTATATCAAATGCTTAGACCTGCTTAGTTATAATATTTGTTTTGGGATATCTTTCACATAAAATGATAACCCTGTTTACATAAAATGATAAAGTTTTCAAATGTACTCTTGACTTTGGTGAGTCAAGGAGGTTTATAAAATATTTTGAAAACAAAAATATCAAACCTGGTTTAGACTTAGGCAATTGGTTAGAGTGGTGGGTGCAGGCATGCCCTGTTGGTTGGAGCCGCAGTGGTTGACTGTCGTGCACAGGGGTATGTGGTTGGGCCTAAGTCAATTAAGGACCGGTCTGTGAGCTACTGTTGCAAAGCCCTAACGTACTACCACATGGCTGGTATGGGACAGCCCTGGCTGAATAATTTGTGAAGTCCCAACTTTGAGTCAAGTCGTAGGTTGAAAGTGAGCGTGGTTGGTGCCATGTGAAGTCTCACTTGGGCGAGCGTGGTTAAGCCATGAGAAGCCTTGTCTAGGCTCAAGAGGGGGTCCCGGTCTGGTGGATTCCTTACTGGGGTGAAACCTTAGAGTTGGCTTGGCCAGGTTGCATTGTAAAGGCCTTGTCATGACTCCACGCAGCACACCTAAGGAAGTGTGTAATCCGGTGGCAATATGGGATGATCATGCCTTGTGGGTAAAGCTGTACAACCTCTGCAGAGTGTATAATCTATCCTGGATAGCCGTGCCCACGGTCATGGGCATGCTGAGTAAAAGTTTTTCATGGATTAGACTTTGTTTTTCAAAAACGTTTTCGAAAACCTTATGGATGGATGGAATCCATGAGAGAATGAAAACCTTGTGGGTAGATGGAACCCATGAGAGAGATTGGAAGCTTGTGGATGGATGGAATCCACGAGTGTTTGGAAGCGTGTGAATGGATGGAATCCATACGTGATCTTTTGGAAAAGATGGTCCGGGTGGGATGCCCGTGGATAGGTTGGTGTTTGGTCGGAGCCTGCACTGACGGTATTATTTTCTACTACAAGTAATGTTTTTACTTACTGTATTAAATTCAGCAATTTTAATCTATTTATTGTATTTCTTAAATGCTGTTTTATGCAAACTAACCCTATAAGCCTTCCATTGAAGCCTTTATCATTATGTTGCATTTTCCCGGGTGATTTGCGGAGTACAAGTTTGTACTCACCTTGCTATCTTCATACAGAGGAAGACGACGTCGACTACGGTGAAGGTCAGGACGAATAGGCCGCGTCTTACTGTCGTTTGCCTGTGGGCAGGCATGTTGGGCTTCTTTCGCTTCGGTGGTTTTCTTCCGCTGCTTATTATTTAAATTTGGCTTATGTGCCGTTGATGTAAACTTTGGCAATCATGCCCATATTTAGTTAATAAATGTCATTATGGTTGATATTTATCTTTGTTGTACGCTGTGTGCACTAGCTGATCCTGGACTAGTGCGATTTACACAGAGGATCCAGGAGTCGTTACTCCGGGATCCGACAATAACCGAGGACACGGCTATTTGAATAGTTTTACACTTTGTAGATGCTGCATAACTTTACCCACAAGACATGATAATCTCATATTGCCACACGATTAACACACTTCCTTTGGTATGCGGCGGAGAAATCATGACAAGGCCTTTACAATGCTCAATCTCAACCCAGTTCCGCCTCGCTGAGGTTTCACCATCGAGCAGATGAACCCCCTAGTGGATAATTTCCCCCTCTTGCGCCTCATGGAGTGTATGACACCCACTGACATCTCAATGGCGGAACCAAAATTGAAACATCACAAATTAATCAGCTAGGTCCATTCTATACTGGACAAGTGGTTGTGTGGTAAGGCTCAGATCAATGGCGTACAAAGTTAAGTCCTTAAACATTACCTAGGCGAAACATCCACATCCCAATGTGCATATTACACCCCCTTTACTGCACGATCATTCACCCAAGTGAAACCATTTTTGTATAACCAATACCAATAACACTACCCATGTTATGGTACTCAAATTTTATAACTATAGCTGACCACTACGTTCCAATATATCATTAAGTCAAAATTAATTAATCACATGTGATGATAAACCCAACGTTACTATAAGCATGGCTAATCAAATTAAATGCACAACCCATGCGATAACTAATATTGTATCACTAGATCATTACCCATCCTATGGTGACAATGGAATCACGGCATTCAATTTATCAATGAGAAATTAGTCAAATAGGTCATTAACTACCAATACGAAGGTTTGTAATAAAATATCGATGCATGATAATTTAAAACAAAATAATATATAATAAATTTGAAAACTAGGTTCAACATGATCAAAGCACATGACTTGCCTTGGCCTTGTTCAGTTAATGGCTCTTGATCTTCAAATCTTGCTTCAGCTCATTCGAAGGTGTGATCTAACGAGAGAGAAAACAAAACAAAACATAAAATAAATTAAAATAAAAATCAAATGAACTCCAAAAACTATAAAACTAGAACTAAAAGATAGAACTCAATTTCAGATAAATTTTGGAAAAAGAATGGGGTCAATCGGTGCTAGGACAGAGAAGAACAGGCTCTCGGAAAATCTAATCTAAAGGAAAAGGCTGAAAATCAAAAAAGGTATTATGCTGTGAACCCGGTGCACAGAAAGACTAGTGTACGCTGAACTCGGCTCATGGAATAGTGCACTGGATGACTGGGCAGCTGATGTGGCGGCTGACTGGGCAACTAGAGCTGACGTGGTTGCTGACTCGGCTGGCTGGCTCATGGGGTCTACGGCACAGTTACGGTTGACGTGTGGGCTCCACAGGTTGGTGGAACGGCGCGCGGTGGATGGGGTCCATGGAGAAGATGAAGGTACACGACACACGGTGTGAGATGACACGGCAGGCGCGAGACACGAGGTGGCAGTGCAAGGACCGAGGCGGATGGGCGGGCGACCGGGCAGTAACTGACCGAGGGAGAGAGACGATGGTGGAGCGATCGGCGGGGTCGAAACAGTGGGCGGGATGCTCACCGGTGGTGACGGCTGGCCGGAATGGTGACCGATGAGCGACGAACAACAGAGTAGTGAGGTCGAAGATGGGAACGAAGACGACGGCTACCAAAGCAAGAGACGACGACAGGGACAATGACGCTCGGCTTGGCATGGACATCGAGGGCACACGACGATCTCGACTGTGGGATGCGAAGATCGAGGGGGGCTCGGCTATTTATACTTGGACGCCAAGGAGTTCGCGTCGAACACGGCCGAAGAGTCCAAGGCGGAGACGGTGAGGCAGTGGCATCGTGCCAGACTCAGAGAAGGAGAGTTCGTGTCGGAGAAGACGAACCTGATAGGTGGGCCCCACCTGTCAGCGGCACGCAACGATCCAATGGCTGAGAAGCAACGCGAGCGAAGTGATCGCACGAATGCGCGACGCGTGTCACCCTTCGAGCGGTGGCTAGCGGGCGCGGGTGCGCGACGCGCGGCGTGGGTCGGCGGGCTGGTGGGCTTCGGCCCACTTGGCCTTTTAGGTACTTTTGGGATTTTCTATTTTTAGAAACTCAACTAGATCCATTTAAGCTCTGGAAAATAGCAAATAAATCCAAAAAAATTCACATAAAATTCCTTGAAACACAAGGAACCCAAATAAAATATTTTCAGCAAATGTTATTATTTAATTAGTCATATTAAATCCTTTTAATTAATAAAAATTCAACTTAAGCTTTTATTAATTCCAGAAAAATCCAATTGGTGAATTTTATTTTAAAAGCTTCAAAAAGGCTCTGAAAATTAGGATGTTACATGATCAAGGTGTCATGACTGATCTGCGGAAACCCAGGTTATGTTGGCTTGGCCGACACCCACAAATGTTACAGAGTTACATGGATTCCTTGGGTTTACCGGATACTACAGGAAGTTTGTTCGCAATTATGGAATTATCACCAAACCTTTGACCAACCTTCTGAAGAAAAGAGCTATCGCTTGGGATGATGAGGCCGAAGCTGCCTTCGGTCAGTTGAAGCAGGCTATGATGGCTACACCGTTACTAGCCTTACCTGACTTCAAGCACACCTTTGTGGTGGAAACTGTTGCGTGTGAGGGAGCTATGGGAGCTGTATTGATTCAGTGCAGACATTCGGTGGCTTTTCTAAGCAAAGCATTAGGGGCTAAACACCAGCAGCTGTCTATATATGAGAAAGAATTTTTGGCACTGATCATGGCTGTTGAGAAGTGGAGAACCTACTTGGAGTGGGGGGTTTATCATAAGGACCGACCAACAGAGTCTGAGTTACTTGGATGAACAACACCTCCACACTGAGATGTAGAGGAATGCCATGACACGGCTAATGGGGCTGTAATACCGCATTGTTTACCGAAAGGGAAAAGTCAACTTAGCTACTGACACTTTGTCCCACATTGGTCATCGCATGTCTTTACAAACGGTGATAGAGGTCCGACCGGTCTAGCTTCAAAAGGTGTTGAACTTGTATGCTACGGATGATGTGGCTTAGAAAAGGCTTGCCCAACTAGCGGTACACAGCCCTGATGAGAAAGGGTACGAATTACAACAAGGACTCATTAAGATCAAGGGTCGGATTTGTATTGGAGAAAATTCAGCGCTACAAACTAGGCTTATCGATGCCTTTCATTCTAGTCCGATTGGCAGTCATTTCGGTATTCATGCTACTTACCAATGTCTTAAGAAGTTGTTTAGTTAGGAAGAGATGAAGAAGGATGTGGAGAGTTATGTGCAGTAGTGTGGAATATGTCAGCATGCTAAAGGAGAAAGAGTGGACCTGACCGGATTGTTGCAACCCCTACCTATTCCTTAGGGTGCGTGACAGCATCTGACGATGGACTTTAGAGTGCACCCGGTCGGGCTATTGCAACCCCTACCTATTCCTTAGGGTGTGTGGCAAGATTTGACAATGGACTTTGTTGAAGGGCTTCCGAGTTCAAACAATTGCAATGTAATCATGGTTGTGGTGGACCGGTTTTCGAAGTATGCACACTTCATAGCTCTGTGACATCCATTCACTACCCAAAAGGTAGCCAAATTATTCTTAGAGCACATTGTCAAGCTTCATGAAATCCCTCATACTATTCTGTCGGATTGAGATAAGGTATTTACAAGAAATTTTTGACGGGAACTGTTCAAAATCATGGACACAAGGTTGATGTATAGCACTGCGTACAATCCCCAAACCGATGGCTAGAGTGAACGGGTATATCAATGTTTGGAAGTTTATTTGCGGCGCACTGTCCATGCCTCTCCGGCAAAATGGAAGGCTTGGTTACCTTTGGCAGAATTTTGGTACAACACCAATTATCACTGTCTCTGGGGTGTTCTCCATTTAAAGTGTTGTATGGATGTGAACCTAACTATGGTGCAGTGCCAGCTTTGCAGAATATAGACAACATGTCGGTAAGTGAAATGTTGAAGGAATGAGCAGCGCATATGGAGTTGATAAAAACAACTGGCAGCAGCTCAGAACTGAATGAAGTTGTAGGCGGACAAGGGCCGTCTAGATAGACAATTTTAGGTGGGAGAGCAGGTATTACTGAAATTGCAACCGTATGCTCAGACCTCGGTGGTTAACCGACTCTACCCTAAGTTGGCTATCAAATTTTATAGACCTTTCACCGTGTTGGAGCGTATTGGGCGGGTAGCCTACTGACTGGACCTTCCAGAGGAAAGCAAAATACACCTAGTTTTCATTTGTCACAATTAAGGCCTTTCAACCCAGATTACACTCTTGTGTTTCATGTGTTGCCAAAAATGGTAGGGCTGGATGCTTCTTCAGTGCAACCCGAAGAAATTCTGGATAGATGTTAGGTCAAGAAGGGTAGCTCTGCTGTTCCTCAAGGTCTCGTGAAATAGTCAGGTCTTTCTACTGACTCGTCTACTTGGGAGGATCTAAATGTTCTTAGGAAAAGGTTTCCAGATGCAGTTGCTTGGGGACAGGCAACATTTGTAGGGAAGGGTGATATAACAGTTGGGGAGGTCCAGGTTCGGAGGAAACTACAGATAGTTCAGAAGAGGCTTCAGAATTGGTGATGGGAAAACAGAGGAACCGGAAGGTGGAATCGGGGAAAGGCGTCAGCGTAGTAGTGTGACAGGTTGTGGGCGTAGAGTGGTGGGCCTAGTGGGGCCCAACTTTAATAGGGGGGTCTGTGAGAAGGGTTATAAGGGGAGAGGAAACTGAGACGAGGGGGTAATCAAAGAAAATATTGTTTGAATGTTCTGAATGTATTGGAGGTGTTCTTTCTCTGTTCTTTCCAATGTTATTAAGTCGTCGACTAATCGGCGATTAATCTACGATTTGTCGTCCGGTCGGTACTTGGTGGACTACTAGAGAGACCGACTCGACTGGAGAGACTAGTTGGTACGACGGACGACTAGCCGACGACAAATCGCGACTAGTCGAGATGAACTAGCCGGCCGACTGGAACACAGTAAAACAGTGGTTTGACAGCCCACAGCCCACGAAGGCCAACATCAAGCGGTAAGACCAGTAGCCACATTCTCCCATGTGGTAACCCTAGATCATTCCAATCCTCTCCCGTTAGTCCTCCCGTGCGAGCCGCCAGCAGTGACCGAAGCAGCCTCCCTCTCCCGTGGTCATCGCCGTGCATCTTCTCTAGTGGCCGCCTGCCTCCGCAGCCTCCTCCTCAGTCGTCGTCTCGGTTCCCCAGCCCTCTCTCCAACTCTCCGACCCCCACCCCACTGAAGCTTCATAGTTCACACGCGCTGCTCCGACTCCCTCCCGCCATGCCTCCCTTCCTTGCTTCTTCCGCCGCCGCCTCGTCCTTTTTATCTACTTCCTAAAGACCAGAACCAACCAGATGCTCCTTGCCTCCTTCCTTGCTTGATTCTTTTCTTTTGGGGGCGATTTTGGTTGGGGTTTTTCGAGAGAGGTATTGATTTGTCTACTTGGTCCATTATCCGCTTCTTGAACGATGGATTTTGCTTTTCTATCTCAGGGTGGGTGTTGGGATCCGGCGGGCAGGTTCAGGACTTCAGGTGCCGGCCGGCCTGGGAGACACGCTGCTCATAGCTCCATTTTAGCCAGGTAACCAAGCTACTCAAGCTACTTAATACTCTGATGCGAATGTAAATAGAGAGAAGCATTGCAAAGTGTTCTGTACTTCTGATGTTTTGATGTTCTGACGTTCTGATGTTCTGATGCAAAGTGTGAATACATGCGAATATATATGGGCATGATGTTTTGATGTTTTAGTTTCGAGGTTAAAATTCAAAGTGTTGTTGAATTGGGCTGTCCAATGCAAAAACTGTGCCATATAGTAATCAGAAATGCTATTGTTGTCATGCTGTGATGTTGTGGCAATTGAGCAGACTACAGACTGCATGTTAACCTAGTAGTAGCTCTCCTTTATCTGTCCATGTAGACTACTAGACTTGTAGATGCATGTCTTTTGTACGTAGATTAGCAGTAGCTCTCCTTTGTTTGATACTTACTACTTAGTCCATTTCGCAAATCTCTATGTGCATTTGTGAAGGTCATTGAGGTGAGGTAGTGAGGTACCATGGTAGACACAGACCAACCACAACCAGACCAACAAGTCGCTGCAGCTTCTGAGGCGTATGATCCAGCCAATGATCCTAAGCAGAGGGCTAAGTCCAATGACCCAGCATGGAAATATGGGTTCTGGCCTGATTTGAATAGAAAATATGTCCTCTAATGTATGCTCTGTGGCAAGAGAGTCCATGCTGGGGTGGGAAGATTGAAGAGGCACCTTGCTGGGGGTTATGGAGATGTGGAGAAATGTGGTAAGGTAACTGCAACAATTAGAAAAGAGATGCATGACTATTTGAAGAGCCATTCAAGGAAGTTCAAACCCACGGAGGGGGTAGAGGAGGATGAAGCTCACGAGGGAGAAGGTGAAGATGCTGATGTTGATGTTAGAGAAGAAGAGGTCCATCCAAGTTCCGGAACAGCTGCAAAAAGAAAGCAATCTGTAGCTTCTTTTGCAGTGTCTGGACCGCCACAAAAGCATACCAAATCAGTTGCTTCTATGCTTCGAAAGACACCGAAAGAGGTTGTTTCTGAGAGGCATAGTGCAAGCACTTCTTAACCCACACTTGAGCACATCACCAAGAATAGGAAGGAAGAAAAACAAATAGTTGATGATCATGCAGCTGACTTCTTCTACGAGAATGGCATACCATTCAATGCTATCAATTTAAGAAGTTGGGAGATTTTTCTTGAGTCCGTTGGGCAGTATGGTCCTGGATATAGATCACCTAATTTTCATGACATAAGGGTGCTATTGCTTGAAAGAGCCAAAAACAAGACTAATAAATTGAGGGAAAAGCATGAGTTAACATGGCAAGAATATGGTTGCTCTCTCATGTCAAATGGGTGGACAGACACGAGTAGGCATCATCTCATCAATTTTCTTGTCAATAGTCCAGAAGGCACCTTCTTCTTGGAGTCGGTTGATGCTTCAAGTGAATCAGCTGATGCGCGCTTGTTAGCAAGGTTGTTGGAGGCAAAAATTGATGCCATTGGGAGAGAACATGTGGTCCAAGTCATCACAGATAATGGATCTAATTACAAGGCAGCGGGTAGAATTCTAATGGAGAGGATTCCTTCTTTATTTTGGACCCCTTGTGCTGCCCACTGCTTGGACCTTATGCTGGAGGACATCGAGAAGATAGAAGAGTTTAGCAATTGTATTGCTAAAGCAAAGAGGGTGTGCAGATTTATCTATAGGCATGGAAGGATTCTTGATGCAATGCGGAGTAAGACGGGTGGTAGGGATCTTGTAAGGCCCGCAACAGCTCGTTTTGCTACATCATTTCTCACCTTGGCCAACATATACAAGCATAGGTAAGGTTTGAAGAGTCTCTTTGTTAGTGAAGAATGGAATGGGAACAAGTTATCTACCACAGGACCAGGGAAGGCGGTTGCAGAAATTGTGCTTTCTTTGTCATTTTGGGATTCAGTTGAAAATTGCAAGAGAGCTTCACAACCACTTCTTATTGCTTTGAGGATTGCCGATGGTGATGAGAGGCCCGTGATGCCCGAGATTATGGCAGCTATGGATGCTGCAAAGATGAGCATCAAGGAGGCTTTGCAACACAAGAAAGATTTACAAAATGAAGTCCTAGGAATTGTGGACAAGCGGTGGGACAACCAGATGGAGCAAAAGTTATATGGGGCAACATTGTTTTTGAATCCAAATAAGTTTTTTGGCATTAGAGAAGCAAATAAAAGACTTGCTACAAGGATAAGGTTGATGTTCAATGATGTGCTATGGAAGATGGTCACCGATGATGATAAACAAAGCAAGATAAGTTCACAAGCCGATGATTATGAGAGGACAGAAGGTGATTGCTTCACAAAGGCAATGCCAATCAAAGATCGAGACAAAAAGAGTCCTCGTAAGTGTATCTTTTGTAATTCTTAATTTCTTCTTTCTAGGCTCTCCATGTTTCTACTTTGAACTTTGAAGTGAATTATTTGTTTATCTTTTGTAATTCTTTGGTAGGGTGCATATGGTGGCCTTGCTTATGAGCTCCAATCTTTAGCAAAGTGAGTCATTAGCCTTTGTTACTCAGCGTCTGGATGCGAGCGCAATTGGAGTACATTTGCATTTGTACGATACTAGTTTACTACTTACTAGACAAATGAATGCTTGGAGTCTCCTTTCACCTCCTTCTTGCATGTTGTGTTTGTAGATCCATACCAAAAAGAGAAACCGGTTAGAGCACAAGAGATTGAACAACTTGGTGTACATTTCATACAATCGAAAGATGTCAACAAGGTTCCAAAAGCTGCGTGAGCAAGGCTCCAAAGGAAAGAAATCCAACCCATTGATCCTATAAGAATTTCAATGGGATAACGAATGGGTCGACATCAATGCTGAACTGGTTTATCAAGGCGATGATCATTTAACTTGGGCTCATGTTGATGAAGCCATTGGTGCTTCGCGCGGTCAAAGAGGTCGCAATTATCTTATGAGAGCTCGTGGTGATGTTGTTTCTAGCTGGACTAGTGATCGGCCAATAGGCCCTCACATCACTTATGCTCGGCGTTCAAAGCTTGCTCCTAGTATTGACGAGGTGGGCCACGAGAGTGAAGATGATACTGCAAAAGATTATGATTTCGCTGTTGATGATGATGAAGAAATGGACAATGATGATAGTGAGAGTGAGACTCCACCTTCATCTACCCATGCGGGTAGAGCAAGTCGTCAAACAGATGAATTTGAATTGGATGACGACTTAGATGGCTGATTTGAATCATTATGCCTTTGTTACTTTACCTACTTTTGGACTTAGAACTTTTGTATCAATTATCGTTCGTCACTTCGTTTAGAACTTGTTTCTTATTAAGTTATGTAGTGCACTTATGCTTAAACTTATGCTAAACTTGTTTCTTATTAAATTCTTCCTATTGTTGTCAACTGCGATGTGAGCTGGTGTGTTTATATGAGCTGTTGTGTTTTCTGGGTGCACTTTTGAAGTTTTGATGACAACCAGTGGTACATGTTTTGTTTGTGAACCAATGAATACTGAATATAAGATTGTTCAATGAGTATTTAATTTTCTGTATCCAAGCTGCAATTTTCATCACCTGGATGGTCTATTCTGCACTTCTGCCAGGGATGTTCTGGAACTCAAGGAAGCAATAAGAATTAAAGAAGCTAAAGGAGATGCTTATATTTCTGATATTGAGGTTAGCTCTTTTTTTTATCTTCTTATCAGCAGTTTTTGTTGTGTGTATGTGTGTGAAAGCATATGATATTGTCACTGCAGAGTATTGAGTTAATATCTCGTGATGATGCAATATCTCGTGGCACAGAATCGGATTAGATGCAATCATCCTCTTGCTGGCCGATCTTCAGAGCTAGAAAGACTAGTAAGATCCACTCCTGCTTTGTTGTACATCTGTGATAAGTATTTCTATTTATTGATCATCACTTGTCTGTACAGTGTTCAACACTTTAAACCCAAAAATACATTGTCTGCGGTCTGCAGACTGCACTGCAGGTTGCAAAATTGAGTTACAAATTACAATATGGTAGCTCAAAGGAAAACATTGCACAACCCCTACAATGAATTGATGTCAAGATTGCTGATTTCATCTGATGGTTTGCAGTTGCACTTTGCAGTCCACATCAATGCGAACTTCTCTTGCAAAAAGGTACCACTGATGTCTTTGTGACTTTTGCATCTTATTTCACAGCATGGGGCATTGGGGCCAATAGAGTACCTGTTAAATAAGTCATTAGTTCATTAGTACTTTGGTAGCAATTAGCAAAGTGAGCTACATCATTTGTATTACTCACAGTTTAAGCGTGATATGCTGACACAACCATATCAGATTTGTATGAAACTATGAATTCAACCCAATTTTAGGGGTCCCTGCATCATATTAGATGTTGGGCCAGTCCGAATGTTACACACAAGATAGAAAAGAGAATGGAAAAAGAGATTTGTGAATCTGCAATACACTGACCGACTAGTCCAGACTAGTCGGCCTCGTCTAGTCGATCTAATCGCCCCCTTAGCTACTCGACTCGACTTTACGACTTAATAACATTGGTTCTTTCTTCTTCCTTGCTCGCTTGTGGAGTTGGTAAGAATAGGGTTGCGTCTCACGGCCGGCTTGTGCTGCGGCTAGGGGACATCACAGCATGCTGGTCACCTTCTCGCTCGGCTTCTACATCCTGCTGTCCCCGGTCGACAAGCCGATCACGCTGCCCGTCCTGCTGCTGATCCTGCTCCTGGTGGTCGCCGGGAACCTGTCTGACTGGGAGCCCTTCTCGCTGCTGCGCGCCGTCCCGGCGATTGTCCGGCGAGGCGCACTCGTGCTGAGGATGGGGGTTTTCCAAGAGCCGCTGAGCCCGCACGTCACCAAGCATGTCGCGAAACGGGTGCGGTCCAGCTTCGCCGGCGGGCTGCTGCTGAGGTCGACGGTCGTCACCTTGTCGATCTTCGCGCTGGTCTTCGGATTAGCGTCCCTAGGCCGCCGACTAGCAGTCTGGCGTGAGCCCAAGTCTTCCGTTCTTCCTTCTGTCACCGTCTTTCGTGTTGTTGCTTGCATATGTTGTTTCATCGAGATTAATTCCCATTTTGCTTTTCTCCCACTAGAAACCGAGGAACAACGTGAGGACTGAGTGAGACGGAGACTTCCTCAAATCACTACACGCGCGTGGGCGCGCCCGTCCGTGGTGTTCGGCGCCGCGCCTCCTGCCGGTCTCATCTCCCCGCGCAATTAGTTCGAGCAGGTGGTGGGCTATATGTACTTCATACGAATCACACCGGTGTTCTGTAACTCGATCAGATTAGCAAGAATGGCCACCGATACACATACAATCTTGCACAATAGCATAGCTTTGGTAGATTGCAGCGATGCAAACCATGCATCTGAAAGACTAATACAGCATACAAAGGTACAGTAAGGAAGGACGAGATATCTCCTGGTTACGGAAAAAAAGTGAAAAACTTGTCGGCCCTGTTTTTTTTCGGGGGGTTTGGCTTTCGACTACTTTAGAAGCTAAAACAAATAGGGTGGTTTCTCCAACTAGCTTCTCAAAACTGCTTTTTAAAATACCTTTTCAAGTCCATAGACACACGTGTTGTTCATATCAACGTCTTCGTCATCCACCATTATTGCGAAAAGCCTAGCCAAAAGTTAACAGCCAGAGCTTAAAGTCATCAATCGCAGCAAAAAAAAAAAGGGATAGGTTCGTTGTTTCTCTACGTACCACCAGAGTCTACAGCTTCCAGGTACCATTTCATCTTCAGGTGAAGCTATCTCTTCATGGAGCAACAACCCAACCATCTTGATTTTCTGTTTGCGCATGTGGGTTTGCATCGTCGTGTGCGACGCCCGTTGCAATTAACAAACCTGATGGCGTTCATAGGACAGCCAGTTTCATGGATAAAACGGTGAATGAGAGAGAAACCTGGCCAGCTCCAGCAAATAGAAATGTCTCACGCATTAGCAAAGACATAGCCAACTGTTAGGATTAACCTAAACCTGAGAGAATGAAATGAATTTAAGACCATATACTTCAGCTACAATTTATAGAAGTCTGAACTAAAAAAGAATTATAGAAGCTCACTATATAACTATAGAAGGGATTAAATGGTCATTGAATACCCTTTACAGAATGAAATAAAGTGCGAGTGTTAGGCTTGCACAGTCACACTCATTGTGGACATACACATGGTATGAAGGGTTTGAAATATTTTGTAGTCCAGAAAACAGTTGAAACAAGGTTCCAAAGTTGGTACTGACCTCAAGTACTCGACCAGTAGAGGATGAAGATGTGGAAACGAAATGCAACGTCTTCATACATACGACTGATATTTGCGGAAACAGAATCAACAGATGAACTGCAAGCAGTAGCCAGAGAGAAAAGTTAGAGCCAACACAGTGCATTTTTTTGATGAAAGAGAAGCTGGCGCAACACACTGAGGTTGAGTTTTGGACAGCACCCTGTTATACCTTTCGGCATTTGAAGAAGATACAGCTTCAGGTATAAAGATTCTGCACGATCTCTCCATTCACGCGGATGTAAGGAACATGAGCAATGTTTGGCCAGTTCATTCCGCTGAGCACAAGCAACTTCTGCTGCCACTTCTGCTGCTCCTTCTTCAGCCACTCCTCTCTCTCTTTCTTCAGATTCGACGGACCCCCTTTGTTGCTGAGCAACGCTTCCTCCAGCTTCTTCATCAGCCAATTATCTCCTCTCCACCCCCGACCTGGCCACTCATTTCCGTCACTCTGTTGCAGCCACTTATCTTCCTCACCCAGCAGCGACTCCTCTTTAGCACTCTTCAGCGGTTCTTCCATGTTCGGGAAACCCAGCCGTTCTTGTTCTTCTTTCTTGCTCTGCGTCTCAATAAGCTTGTTCCGCCCGTACGCCATCTTGCCCCTCAGCCACTCCTCCATCTTGCTTCTCCGCCACCGATCCATTTTCTCCTCCTTTAGCCAGACCTCTCCATTTGGATTCTGGAATCGTGCCTCAAATTCAATTGAGCTAGGGCCCTCTATTTGCATCTCTTTTAGGTTACCTGGCAGGCTGTTCGGTCGTATCGAGTAAATATCGCAATTCTTCAGAGACAACTTCTTCAAGGATGACAGAGAGGCCAAGCTTGACGGGAGTGTGTCGCACGAAGAAAGCTCCAGCTCCCTTAGGGACGTACGCTGTTGAAACCACTGTTCGTTAATGCTCGTAAGTTGCGAGATACTGTCAAGGCATAGAGTTCGAAGGGAAGGAGTTTTGGAAAGAATAATGTTGAGATCTGAGGCAAGCGAACAGCTATCCAGATGAAGGTGAGAGAGAGAATGCATAGAACGATCGCTTTGAGTTGGATCATGTTTTTCTTCATGTGGTGACTCTTCATCTAGTTCTGTAGTGACTGTGTGAACACAAGCAAGACGTAGATCCTTCAGGTTCCTGATATACCAAAGTCCACCTTTGATGCACACCTGGCCAAAAATTTTGATATGTAGATACTCGAGCGACCTCAGCTGTTCACATGGAAGGATTAGTTTGCCCCAGCTGTCAAGTATCTCTAAACGGGTCAGACCTGTTAGCCTTGTCAAATACCTTGAGATCATATGAGTATTTCCACGATAACCGTCAAGAACCATCTCCTTCGTAGCTGAGCTCAAGGACTCAAAAGGCACTTTATTCAATTGGTCACACCGAATTATCCGCAGCTTCTGTAGGTTAGGAATAAATTCTCTGCCCCCTGCATCTGTCCAATTCTCCCAGTACTGCATGTCTTCAAAGCTCAGCTCCACCAAAGATTTGAACACCACGTTTGACATTCCATAGGCTTCGGAATTTATATCCTTTATTGAGGGCAACTTATGCAACTTGAGTTTGTGGAGATGCTCCAGCTGTCCAAGAGGGGGAAGAACCTCCAATTTTTCGCATGAAGTTATCTCCACAAATTGTATATGTTTGAGTTGTTCCGCCCAATCTGGAAAAGCGCACCCCGGGTAATGAGAAACCTTAAGCTCCTGCATATGCTTCGGAAAGGACAGGCCCGAAAATGTTTCCTCGGCCTGAATATCTGCCGCTCTCTTGGATTCACTTTTTGAATCAAATTCCACCATAGAATTTCTGTCCCATTTCAAACATAAAGACGTCAGGTAGTGCTTCGTGAATAGATTAGCTTCAAGTGCTTCTTCTCGATCAGCCACCATATTAAGATTTGAAATGCAGAGGGACCCTCTAATGTTACTCAAGTCCCTTAACTCAGTTATCCTGTGACCATCGTCTGCTTCCACACAAAATTCTTCTAACTCTTGGAGTTCTGTTAGCTTCCCGATGCCGTAAATTAGAGCAGTTGTGTCCACATCTGCATGCAAATGCCGTAGGCTGGTCATTGTATTCATATTTACAGGTAACATTTTGAATTTGCAGCCTCGCAAACCAAGAACCCGAATATGGTGCAAGGTACAAAACGAATTAGGAAGTGTATTGATTCCAGTGAAGGAAAGGTCTAGATGCCTGAGGTGTCTCAATCCACTAATAGCATCTGGGGGAGATATTTGATAACTCCTCCATTGCCATCTTTGCGAATATTGTTCACAACTATCCTGTGCCTGACAGCCAAGCAACCTGGTAGAGACGAAGTCCAATACACGTAGACTTGTTGAGCTCTTTAAAATGCCATCAAGATGGTAATAAGCTTTGCCATAGCTGAACTGATAAAAGTCACCAAACAACAGTAAGGTCCGCAACTTCTTGTTAAAATCAGCAGGTTGCACATTCATGTCATTCATTTCAATGGATAAATGACAGATTTGTGAAACATCTCTCAACTTACTATCGATACCATGATATTCATTAGAAGACAGAGCAACTGCAAAATCCCTAACCAAATTATGCATAACGTATCCAGCTTTCCACACGGATGGCTGCAGAAAGGCCCTACTGACAAGTTCATCAAACCATTTGCCAGCTATATCCTCCAACCTGCTGGCACTAGTGCTACTGTTCAGGTGAATGAAACCATTAGCTATCCACATCAGCACCAACTTGTTTTTTTCAAACACATAGTTTCTAGGAAAGATTGAAAAATAGACAAAGCATTGCCTCAAATATTCAGGTAACACAGAATAACAGCTTCCAAGAGAAGATATAATGTTGATGTATAAGTTATCATCAAAATAATTCCACCACCAACCTTTTAATAGTTTCTCCCAATGTGATTCTTCAAAATTATTTCTCAATGATGCCCCAATTACTTTTATTGAGAGGGGTAATCCATATAATCTGTCAGTTACCTTTCTACCGATTGGTTCAAAAGCTTGCATGGACTGACTACCACAGGGATCAGCAAAAGAATATTTCTTAAGAAGTGCCCATGAGTCATCATAGTGTAAAGGATCCAAAACTATAGGTCCTGTAGTCCCTATGGAGCTGGCTACGCCATAGAGTTGAGTTGTTACCAAAACTACACTTCCAGGTGCTCCTTTGCTTAGTACACCCCTTAAACCACTCCATATTGCACGTATCTCATCCCAAACATCATCAAGTACCAGGAAGAATGTTTTTCCTTCTATGATACTCTGAAGTACAGTATGGACATATTTAAGGTCGATCGTAAGATCACGGAGAGCATGCTCAGGACTGAAAGAAATGACGATCCGCTTTATCATTTCCTCTTGGCTGATTCTGTCAGTCATATAAACCCATGCAGATTGATCACCAAAGTGCTCCCGAACACTTTCGTCTTTGAAGATGAACCTAGCAAGAGCTGATTTGCCCACTCCACTGATTCCAACTATGGGAATAACTGTAGGATTCTGCAGGTTGGTAACAGTGTTGTCATGTGTTAAACTAGTATATTCTACCTTGTAACCCATTTCTTTGTCTTCAGCAGCCTCTTGTGTCTTCTTAGATTGATCAATGTTCTGAAGGTTTTCAATAATCCATCCCTTCTGAGAAATGTGTAACTTGTCAGCTTCAGCCCTGCCCTCAAGTGATGCTGCTACTGCTACATATTGGGCATTGTCCAGTACCATGTCTCTTATCATAGCTATTTCCTCATCGCGGCCAATAAGAAAGTCATCATCAAGCAAATATTTGGTTTCGCCGCTCATGGCATCATGGGATGAAGAAGGAAAACATCATCGGATGAAGCTGCTGCGGCTCCTTGGGATCAGCACAGGACGTGAAGACACATGGCGGCAGCAGCGGCGGTTTACCGCCGCATCCGATGAAGAAGTTTTGTCATTCTTCTCATCTTCCGAGGCATTCTCATGTAGGCTTTGTGCATCAGCACATACACTAACAAGTTTACCAATGATGTATGCCATTCTAATCTGGTTTCTATTATCAGAGGAGCGCCAGGTCATAATAACATCAGAGATTGACGACTTACACTCGTTCGCCTCAGATTCCATGTCGTCAAGAAGTTCTTTTGCGTCATTTGTAGCCTTCTTCAGCAGCCGCAGCCATGCAGAGGCGGCTTCCTCTTTGTGAGGCTTGACTTGCTGCAGATTGTCAAGACGGAGGAAGCGGAGCTTATCCTCCAACACATCCAGCTTCTTGAGGGTGCCCTTGAAGGAGTTGCTGTTGTTGCTCAGGTAGAGACGTAGCTTCTCGACCACTTCGCTTATCTCCCCTGACAGAGCCAATCCAGGATGTTCATCTCCTAGATCTTCGCTTATCTCCCCTGACAGAGCCAATCCAGGATGTTTATCTCCTAGATCCATCGACATAGAAATTTGTGTGTGTATGTGTGAGAGAGATTGAACTTTGAGGCAAGAAAGGCAGCGCTCAGCTGGCACGTGGACCTCAGTTCTAATCCTGGAGTGCTAGTCCGATTGAAGAAGCCAGTTTTTCGTTGGACAATGATACACGCACACGTCCAGAACGACGAAGAAAAATCGGACACCTTGCACCAACACTCGTCCATGTAGAGCTACGAAAACTCGCTCTAGTTTAGCACTATAGTTGGACAATGATATCACGCTTACGTCCAAAATGAGAAAGAAAAATCAAACGTCTCGCCCTAGCGACTCGTTCATATGGGGCCCACTACGAAGGCTCACTCTAGTTTAGCACTATAGTTGGACAATGATATGAGACATGCGTCTAGAACAAGAAAGAAAAATTAGACTCCTCGAACCAGCGACTCGTTCATGTGAGGCCCACTACAAAGGCTCACTATAGTTGGACAATGATATGACACATGCGTCCAGAACGAGAAAGAAAAATTAAACTCCTCTCACCAGTGACTTGTTCATGTGGAGCCCACTATGAAGTCTGACTCCAGTTTAGCACTATAGTTGGACAATGATATGACACATGTGTTCAAAACGAGAGAAAAATTGGACTCCTCGCACCAGCGACTCATGTGGGGCCACTACAAAGGCTCACTATAGTTGGACAATGATATGACACATGCGTCCAGAACGATTAAGAAAAATCAAACGCCTCACATCAACGACTCGTTTATATGGGGCTCACTATGAAGGCTCACTCTAGTTTAGCCCTATAGTTGGACAATGATATGACACGTGCGTCTAGAACGAGAAAGAAAAATTGGACACCTCGCACTAGCGACTCATGTGGGGCCATTACAAAGGCTCACTATAGTTGGACAATGATATGACACATGCGTCCAGAACGATTAAGAAAAATCAAACGCCTCACACCAACAACTCGTTCATATGCGGCCCACTGTGAAGTCTCACTCTAGTTTAGCATTATAGTTGGACAATGATATGATACATGCGTCCAGAATGAGAAAGAAAAATATGACTCCTCGCACCAGTGACTCATATGGGGCCACTACAAAGGATCACTATAGTTGGACAATGATATGACATATACGTCCAGAATGATTAAGAAAAATCAAACGCCTCACACCAGCGACTCGTTCATATAGGGCCCACTATGAAGGCTCACTCTAGTTTAGCACAATAGTTAGACAATGATACAACGTATATGTCCAGGACGAGAAGAAAAATCGGATGTCTTGCACCATTAACTTGTTCATATGGGGTATGAAGACTGATTTCAATTCAGCACCACATCTACGTATATCAAAATGAGAGCCTCTTGGTCCACTCATTTCTTATCAAGTTTCTCATCCATAAGGCTACAAGTATCTCTCTTTCCTTATTGGTTCCGACAGGTTATGTCTAAATACCTCTCTTATATGCAAGCATATAATTTCCTTCCTCTCTCTCTCTCCACGCAGAGGCGGTGTATCCTTGGGCCACAGCTCTTACTTCTAATACGAAAGACTTGTATCGGATATCTCGTCCAAGCCAAATCACTACCACACAAATATCATTATTATCCTCTCCCATCTGTTGTTCTTTTCAGTTGCTCCTGTCCCACCACATCTCACTGGTGGTTATTTCTGGATTATATTTGACATGGACTCTTACTTTTAATCTCTACCATTATTATCAGAACATGCCACAATCGAAGGTGTCAATCTTTTTCCACTGATTAACGTGAGGATTTCTATGCCTCAAGAGCAAACGTATCGCTTTAATAATATAATAAATAGAACCTATTAATTTATTAATTTAGAATCGTTACTTTCAATTCAATGTTCCTATTCTCAGAATACTTTAAGGAATCTATTAAAAAAATAGATCATTTGGTATAGATGATGTGCTCTGCTAAATTGGGGTCAACGTTTTAGCCCAGCAATAACTTTTGCGAAACCTCTCCCAATTCTCTTCCCCTAATACTTAGCTACTGTTCCTAACTCGCTTTCTCTCTTCCTATCACTCGAAGCCTTGAAGGAGAGACCTCAAGATGGTTGGGATCGGGTTGACGGCAGGGGGATGGGTCGCGGCGCCTGTGATTGCGAACTTGGTGAGCAAGGCACGATCCATCCTGGAGGATCACCACGCGCTACATGGTGATGTTGTGGGCATGCTGTCAAGCGTTGAGGATTCCTGTGTTCACCTTGATGCAGTGGTTGCAATGGCATGGCGCAGGCCCATCGCCAACAGTAGCTTGACCATCTGGCTGCAGAACATGAAGGGAACTATTTCTGAGGGGGAACTATTTCTGAGGCGGAAGATTTGTTGGACGACTTCGAGGCCAACAGGATCCGAAAGAGTCTCCAGAACAATGGTTTCAGCTTCAGCGTGTGAGTTTTGACTTTTAGTTCATTATTCCTTAATTTTATTTTTTTCCTAACTATTTTGGTTCTTTTAGGTTTTTTTATCTTTTCTTTTTTTCATATTTATTTGTATTGTTCATGATAGGTTAACCTGTTTTTTTATTTTTTAAAATTTAATTACATCAAAAAAGACACCGATAGATACAATACAAAATAAGCTAGCTACGGTGTAAAAAACCATAAACCGGCTTACATAAGCTAAACTAAGCACAGCCAATGGTAAGACGCGTATGTCCAGAACGAGAAAGAAAAATCGGAGCCTTGCTCCAACAACCTGTTCACACAGTGCTAGAAAGACACTCTAATTTAGCACCATAGTTGGACAATGATATGGTGCATACATCCATAACAAGAAAAATCGGATGCCTTGCACCAGCCATTCATTCATGTGGGCTACGAAGACTCACTCCAGTTTAGCACTATAGTCGCACAACGATACAGCGCAAACGTCCATAACAAAAAAAAAGAAAAATCGAATGCCTCACACCAGTGACTCGTTCATGTGGGGCTACCAAGACTCACTCTAGTGACTCATTCATGTGGGCTACAAAGACTCACTCCAGTTTAACATCATAGTTTGGACAATGATATGATGCATACATCCAGAACCAGAAAGAAAAAATTGGACACGTTGGACAATGATATGGCGCATACATCCAGAACAAGAAAGAAAAATCAGACGCCTCGCACCAACGACTTATGGAGTCATGAAGACTCACTCTAGTTTAGCGCCACATCAACATGTATCAAAATGAGAGCCTCCTTGTCCACTCGTTTCTTATCTAGTTTCTCATCCACAAGGCCATGAGTATCTATCCCCCTATTGGTTCCAACAAGCTATGTCTAAACACCTCTTTTCCATGTGCAAGCACACAATCTCCTTCATCCATCTCTCTCCACGCGCGCCGGTGGTGCATCCTTAGGCCACGGCTCTTACATCCAATACGAAAGACTCGTATCAGACGCCTTGCTCAAGCCGAACCATTGCTACACAAATATCATCATTATCCTCTCCCACCGTTAGTTCTCATCAGCTGCCCCTATCCCACTGTGTCTCACCGGCGGTTATTTCTGGATTATATTTGATATAGACTCTTTCTTTTGATCTATACTATTATTATCTGAACTCACCACAATCGATCTATGCCACTCTCTCCCCTCTATATTTATCTCGTGTTCTACACGGCAATACTTATAAATAGTTGACGTCACACTTTGTATTGTACATTCTCTAAGGAATCTATTAAAAAAATAGATCAATTGGTATAGATGATGTGGCCCGCTAAATTGGGGTCAACGTCTTAGCCCAGCAATAGCTTTTGTGAAACCTCTCCCAGTTCTCTTCCCCTAATACTTGGCTACTGTTCTTAACTCTCTTCCTCTCTTCCTAGCACTTAAGCCTTGAAGGGAGAGACCTCAAGATGGTTGGAATCGGGTTGACGGTAGGGGGATGGTTCGTGGCGCCTGTGATTACGACCTTGCTGAGCAAGGCACGATCCATCCTGGAGGAGCACCACGAGCTGCATGGTGATGTTGTGGGCATGCTATCACGCGTTGAGCATTCCTTTGTTCACCTTAATGCAGTGGTTGCAACGGCAGGGCGCAGGCCCATCGCCAACAGTAGCTTGACCAGCTGGCTGAAGAGCATCCAGGGAACTATTTTCGAGGCGGAAGATTTGCTGGACGATTTCGAGGACTACAGGATTCGAAAGAGTTTACGGAACAAGGTCAGCGTGTCTTTCATTAACCTGTTTGAGAAGTTTAGTCTTGTTGATGATGGCATAAACAAACTGAAAACTCTCTTGGCAAGACTTGATGAGACAGCCAGTGAGGCTGGAAGTTTTCTTGAGTTAATAAAGTCTGATTCTGATGGGGAAATAATGGGTTTTCTTCCAACGATCCAACCGGTTTTCTACGGTCGTGAGGAAGAAAAGGAAAAGTTATTGAGCATCGTATGTCCTAATGTACCACAAGCTGAACATGCTGAAGCATCCAGAATGCAAGAAGAGATAAGGGGAGCTGCATGTGTTAGAGTTGTTTGCATTGTTGGCGTGGCCGGAGTGGGCAAAACATCACTTGCTCAAGTGATCTACAACGACCCTAATGTCAAGGAGGCTTTTGATCTGAGAGGATGGGCCTTCATGTCTCACAATTCTGACTTAGATGTCAAGAATATTATTCGTTCTTTTGCAGCAGAGCAGCAACCTTTTGGTTCTGAAATGAGTCTAGAACCATCGCAAGCAAGTCCATGTTCTTCAGAAAACGGTCTCTCTAGCATCATACACGATAAGAGATTCTTCCTTGTCCTTGACAATATGCCCGAGAATCTATCAAATACATGGAAGACCCTGAAATCCAAATTAACCGGAGGAGCAACAGGGAGCATAGTACTGGTGACAACTACATCAGAAGTGATCGCAGCAAGTATTGAAAGCCGTGTTACTTTAGATGTTCTGAGAACAGATACTCTCTCAACGATTTTGAAGCATCATGCATTTGGAACAAACAGAAAGGATTCTTTGGAATCAATTGGTGATAACATAGCTAGTAAGTTGCATGGCTTACCTTTATTGGCAGAGGCTATCGGGAGGCTACTCAGAATGAAATTGAATGAAGGGCATTGGCGAAAAGTTGCTAAGAATGAATGGTGGGACAATTATGAAGATCTGGCTAACCCTGCTTTACCTTCAGTAACGATTTTATTTGAATTCCTAAGTGATCCCCTAAAGAATTGTTTGGGTTATTGTTCCATGTTCCCATCCGGCTATTTATTTGAGAGAAATAAATTGGTACATATGTGGATGTGTCATTCTTTGCAAGAACATGAGGAGGTTGTATACGAGGCCAAGAATATGGATACCCAATGGTTTGATGTGCTCTTCAACAGATCACTTATTCAACCAACAATATGGAAAAACAAATATACTATGCATGAAGTGATCAAAGAATTTGTAGCCTCCCTTGGAACAGCATGTTACACAGTCGAAGACTCGCGCAGACCAAGAAGAGACCTTCAAGGTTTCAATCACCTAGCAATCGACAAAAGCGATTTCAATGTGTCACTGGATCTAAGCAAATGCAGACACCTGCGAAGTGTTTTATTTTTTGGTGGTCACAAAACAACCAAGCTGGTTGACGCCGTTGATGCTATTTTGCCTCAGTCAAGGGCGCTGAGGGTGTTAGACTTGTCTTGCATTGAAACTGAGTTAAAAAGGGCCCCTGACGTCATCAGTACATACTCGCACCTAAGGTTCTTGGATCTCTCCTTTACCGGGATTACAGTGCTGCCAGACTCATTCTGTGGACTATACCACCTGCAAGTTCTTGGTATGCGAGGATGCCAATTTGAAGAGTTGCCTAGAGATTTGATTAAGCTAGTTAACCTGCGGTACTTATATGCAGAAGCTCGCACGGTCTCTTTGATTCACAGGATAGGGCATCTAACCAACTTACAAGGCTTGGAGGAATTTGCTGTCAGTGAAATTGAGGGGCACAGGATAACAGAATTGCAGGATTTGAATGAGCTTGGTGGGCATCTTTGTATCAGTAATCTCGACAAAGTGACATGCATAAAGGAGGTGAGTGATGTTAAACTGTGTCAAAAATTGTACATTCAGAAGTTGGTGCTGAAGTGGCAACCGCAGTCAACGATATCACATGATTGCATGAAAACACTTTTTCACCTAAAACCAAGTCAATGTCTTGAAGAACTAGAAATCCAATATTACATGGGAGCTCAGTTTCCTCCGTGGATAGCAGATGAGGAGCGTTTCACCAAATTGCGACACATTAAACTCAATGGTTGTGAAAAATTGAAAATTCTTCCACCTCTTGGGCAGCTTTATCACCTTAAGATTCTAATTCTGCAAGGATTGAACTTAATTGAAGAAATTGGAAGCGAATTTTATGGCAATTATGACAGGGTATTTCCATCTCTTGAGGAGCTGAAGTTCTATGACATGACAAAATGGAAGAGTTGGTTGGGCATAGAGGAATCACGGACTATTCCACGGCTCAGAAAGATTGAAATAACGAATTGCAGTAGTTTGGTTCAAGTTCCCCTATCTGTTTTTAAAGGATCACTTGAGGATCTTGAACTTTCAGATTGTAACCAAATATTCATAGGAAATTCAAGCTGTCTTGTACAATTGGAAATCTTGAAGCGCCTAAAGGTCCAAAATTGTTTGAGCACCACAATTAATATTCCAGGCCAATTGTTGGCATCACTTGAGGTTCTGAATATTCAAAACTGTACAGTGTGCTTTCAAGGAGAGCAAGAACACGTTGTAAAATTCTGGAGTTTCTTGACCCTTGATTGTCATGAAGTTCAATTGTTGGCATCACTCTCACTTAAGGTTCTGAATATTCAAAACTGTGAAGTGTGCTTTCAAGGAGAGCAAAAACACATTGTAGAATTCAGGAGGTTCTTGACCCTTGATTGTCATGAAGTGAGAGAAGGGAAGAAAAGAAAAGGAACATTTGATGTGCAACCTCCCTTCTCTCCAAGGTTCAAACAATGAGGATATTGCATCCTGAAATTTCTTATTACTTTATGAAGGTATGACATTTCTCTCTCTTTCCATCCCTTTTTTTTAATTTTGGAATGTGAATTAATTGAATACTTTCACACTTATAATTTTATTTATCTTGTTGGTTTAGAAACACAAGTTCCTGTTTGATTAAATAAACTTGTTTTTTTACTTGCAGGTTTCCATTATTTACCATACTTCTTTCTCAAAAACCAGAATATGTATCACCGTCCCAAGATGGTGCAAAATGGTGCTCAAGATGATATTGCCTATTGTATCATCATCCCAAGATGGTGCAAAATCCAACAGACAATTGTCTGTTATTCCTATAGTGGGAACAGCTGGTGTGGGCAAAACTGCTCTTGCTCAAGTAATCTGCAACGATCCAAATGTCACGGAGGCTTTTTGGGCTGAGGGGATGTTTATGTGGCTCTAGTAGCTGTGACTCAAGGGACGTTGCCTAAGATATTATCAAATCTTTTGGGACAGAGCAACAAGGAAATCTTCAAACGATATCAGGTTCTTCAGAAAGAATTCTGTCCAATATTATACAAAACAGAAGTTCTTGCTAGTCCTTGATAATTTGCAGGACAATGTGCGCAGAATATGGAGTCACCTACAAATTTTTTTAAAATAATCAATTTTTAATTTCAAATTACAATATTATACCTGCTTTTTATTTTTGTACAATTTTAACCATATGTCGCTTCCCGGTTGGACGACTTGAGCTAGTCACCCAACCGTTGGGTGACACATGACTAAGTCATCTAACTGTTGGGCGACTAGGGGGTATATTCCTTCGGACGCGTGGCTGGTTGAGCGCCTGCACGCTCATTTCCTCCTTTCGGCCGACAGAAAAGAGAAGGGGAGAAGAGAAAGAGAGGAGAAAAGGAAAGGAAAGGAAAAGAGAGGAGAGGAGGGAGGAGAGAAGGAAGACGAGGGAGGAGAGGAGGAAGAGGAGAGGAGAGGGAGGGGAAGAGGAGGAGAGGGAGGGGGAAGAGGGGAGGGATCTGCGCATCAATGACGGTGAGTTTTTGTATTTTTTGTATATTTATTTTTCAAACTTGGTAGGATATCAACTGAAATAATTAAATTTGTAGTTTAGAAAGTAATGCTACTTTAGTTATTAATAATTGTATTGTCGTTTAGATAGCTCTCTTGTACATTTGAAGGCCTACTTAATTTTGTTAGTCACTTACAAATTATAGAAACCCTGTAATATGTATTCTTCATTTTTAGAATAATTAATAGCCATAGAAAGATTTAAAATTTGTCGTAACGATTAAAATAGCACGGGTGGATTTAAACTAGTACGCGACGATGTAAGATTATGCGTAGCGATTAAAATTAATAAATTATACGCGATGATTTAAATAGCATTTGAGTCATAAAATCCGCAAAATGACAAAAATAAAATTCAGACATCCCACAGGGACACCTTAGTATAATTAATTTAATTATTATTTAATATTTATTTTCTATTATATCTGTAAGTAAATTGTCACGCGTGTACTAATTACGGAAAACGAATAGGTACAAAGAGGGAAGAATTTAGTCTAGTGACCCTGAGACCTAAAATTATTTAGGTAGGTAGATAAATGCTTATGCACCAACAAGAAATTAAATAGGTATAATAGCATACGTGAAATCGGTTAGGAATGATTTGAAGAATTCCCGGAGCTACACTATTAATAATTAAACCAGTAATTATGTCATAATTGTTAACTTCAAATTGATTTGCAAATATCGCTCGCGACATTGGTGGTTCGGACTGGCCTTTTGGCCTGCTGAATCGATACATCGACATGTAGCACCGAGCGAGCTGTCATGTCTCGTATCCTGAGGGCCGGGATGGGGAGACTCAGGTGGGGTGGTCTATACGTGGACACCCTGATAGGCATGGAAACTAGACCCACGTTGGAGAGATAGATTTGTATACAAACTATGGCACATCTTTTTACGATATTTGTGCTATGTACTTATTTTTTGTGTTTTGCAGGCTGAGCGATGCCGGCCTTCTACCTCTCGTATGGATGGTGGAGGCCACCGACAAGGACGGCGCTCTAGTCAAGGAGGCCGGGAAGGTCCACGTCGGCCCAGAGCGGTCATGATGGTTCCCGTTCGACCGGTCGTTGCTGATTGCTCTACTGAACCGGTGGCGGCCTGAGACGCACATGTTCCATGTCGCGATTTTACTCGGCCTGCCTATCGCGGGAGAGGCTGTCTCCCATCAGGATGTGCCTGCACACTGGCGCGATGACCTGCTGGACAGGTTTGGCGGGGTTCTTTCAGCCGAGCCACGCCTGCGTACCACGTCTTCCCAGCGCGACAAAAGTATGGCCTACCCATGCGGTGGTTTTTGCAGTTTCGGGTATGTATGCTATCCATTGTCCCTATTTAGCGATGCATTATTCTTACCATATGACAGACTTACTAATTTTTTGTTTGTGCATAGGTCGAGCGGATGGACCTGCACGCCAACAAGTATCAGTCGTCGCAGCACCTCGAGGCGTACTTGCTGTGGCTATTTGAATGGGTACTGTTTACCAGTAGCCGCGGTGACTCCATCGAAGCCCGCTCATGTAGTATGCGAGGGCCATTGTCGACGGGGACGAGGTGCACGTCAGCTGGGGATCAACCGTACTTGTCGTGATGTACTGCGGCATGTGCGACGCTTGTCGCAGGACGACGATGACCCCTGTCCTCACAGGCTTCCCCCACCTACTGCAGTTGTGGTCGTTCGAGCGCTTCCCCCTCAGACAGCCGATGCTGCTCGATAGCGGTCCGTACCGTGTGGACATGTACCACGGGGGTGCTGTGGACTGGCCTACCGTAGGGTCCCTTTGGTTCCGTAGACGGGTATGAACTCTCCTAAATCTTTACTATATGTGTATTACAGGTCATCTTTTGTAACCACTATTCTGGCTCGCAGGCACAGTTTGCACACTTGCAGGTCACCCGTGTGTACGACAACTTCGTCGAGCATCTCGACTGCCTCACCGCTAACGACGTGCATTGGGAGCCGTATTCAGGTCAGAAGATGGTAGACCACCCCCCCCGGTCGGGCTCTCGTTGTTGTGCTTGCGTGACCAGGCATACTAGGCCACACGAAAGAAGCTCGTCTTTAGCGTGTTCGTCGAGGACTACGCGGTGCACAAGGTGATGCGCCAGTTCGGCCTCCGCCAGGTTATTCCTGTCCCCGTTGGGCGTTGGGTGCCTGACTTGATCCACGTGTAAGTTACATACAACATATGTCCCTACATTTTTCTCAGTTCTGTTACAATGCCTTCTAATTACAGTTATATGTTTCATAGGCACAATAGGAGTCATAGCGGGACAAGCTGGGCCGCGAAGATGGCACTGTGGATGGCGGAGTGGGCAGAGGCACTCGAGGACATCATGCAGGAGAGCACCGCATATGACCCCAGCACGTACGATGAGTACCTACGCTGGTACACTCTGCAGACACGCACCAGGCTGGTGCGTGTCATTGACCCTCCCCCCGCTCATGTGCCAGCACAGATCGACGCGTACCCCGTGCACTTAGCGCGAACTACACCCTCACGGTACATACTCGTGTTTGAAAGTTTCTGGGTACGGTTACCAAAATTACTATTTTGATGCTTTCATGTACTTCTTGTAGACGAACATCATTGCCGAGATTGTGAGGGACACCAGGTCGATTGTGGACAGAGTCGTCCACGGTTTGGAGGTCACGCACGACGACCTGCTACACGTTGTCTATCGGTTCTACGAGAGGACTAAGTGTACCCTCACCATCTCGTCGTGCAAGACGCTCTCGTAGGTGGCCATGTCGATGCGCACACCAAGGCCGCCACATCCTACAGCTCAGGTAGGAGGCTCCGGAGGGTCACGTGACTACCCCAGGCACCACCGTCGCCGTGCCATGCCAGGCCAGAGGGCCATGGGCACGTACCTGAACACCGGCACCGTCGTCGTTTGTGGACCCCTACTTGGCATCGGCAAGGCAGCACACGGGCGCTCCTCTAGTTCGTTCACCGTGGCACAGCCCCACGGCGCCACATCCTTTGAGGCCGCTGCACCCACCGCGATGGATCGGATCGAGGCGTCAGGTCGCCGCCCCGCCCCGGCGGCGCGGCTTTGCGGGTGGCTCTGGCTGCATGCGGTTGCGGGTCACCAACCATGGGAGGGTAGATGGCAGCCGGTAGGGTTCGGGTGTGGAGGCGATCGGCAATGGGATTGGAGGAGAGGTGAGGTGGGGTGGACAGTGCCGATGCGGGAAGGCAAGGGGAGAGGAGTGTAGTGGGAAGTGGTTGAGTGTGGTGGGGAAGGGGAGAGGAGTGTGGTGAGGTAGAAAAAAGCAGAAAGCTGAACTACATAATTAAAGCTACCACTTCAAGCCACCATGCATTGTGGGATAAAATTTTTTTATGTGGTAGTTTGAGCTGATGTGGTGGTATTCTCTCTCATGAGACCACCACCTTATAGTAGCCTCCACCGTGGATGCCCTAAGGAGGTAGTGCAAAACTTGTATGGATGAAGTTAGCGCCAGCACCAACCGATGTGTACCCCGTGCGCGGAACTACGCCCTCGCGGTACATACATAACTGAAGGACTTGGATGAAGTTAGCGGACAACTTTGTATTGGTAAAGGAAGTAACTGGCAAAGATATAGTAGGTGATGCTGAATTATTCAGGAAAAGTCACTTGAAGTCGGTGTTGAAACGGGGGTTGGCAGCAGGCACACCAATAACTGCACCTGATGGTTGCATGCGGACACTTGCCGGTCTAAAACCAAATGCAAATCTCGAAGAGCTGAAAATTCAATGTTACATGGAAGTTGGATTTCCAGGGTGGATGGCAGACGAGCAGTATTTGACCAAGCTGCGGCACATTCATCTTATTGAATGCAAACAATTAGTAACACTTCCACCCCTTGGGCAGCTCCCGTCCCTCGTGATTTTAATCCTTCAAGGCCTATCGATACTTGAAAAAATTGGAGGTGAATTTTATGGAAAAAGTTACAGGGTATTCTTATCTCTTAAGGAGCTGAAGTTCCTTGATATGTCAAATTGCAGGAGTGGTCGGACATAGAAAAATTTTAAGATTCGGAAGCCCTTCCATTTCCACATCTTAGAAAGGTCCAAATCAAGAATTGTAAAGTCTTGAGTGACATGCCAGTATGTTGTTTAAAAGCATCACTTGAGGAGCTCGAGCTTTCCGGTTGTAACGAAATATTTGCATCTAATCCAAGCCGTTTGGAGGGATTAAAATCTCTCACGCGCTTAAAGATCCACCATTGTTTGGGCAGAATTTATCTCCCAAGACAATTGTTGGCATCGCTTGAGGTTTTGAATCTCCAAGGATGTGAGGTATACTTACAGGGAGGTAGTGAACAGATAATCAAATTGAGTTGGATTTTGATAAATGATTGCCATGCATTGAACTTGGATGAATTGAAAGCAGTCAGGAAAGAGCAGTAAGTTATTGAAGGTATGTTCAATTCTTTCTTAGTCAAAAATATTCGATGGGAAAAAATTTATGAAATTTTTGTACGCCCATGTATTTATATGATTGGTTAGGAAGCACAAGCTAAAGCTTCTGCTTTGAATTGTGTACTATTTTGCAGGTTTTCACTACTTCCCATCATGCTTTATCAACAACTCGAAGTCTGAAGCATCTTCAGTTTCCTAAGACAAGTTTGTCTGATACAAACCTAGCAAGCATCAAAGATCGTGTTAATACTTCTCTGGCATATGTTAGTAGCTCCACTTCCAGTATACAAGCTAATATATGTCTGATGCAACAATCCACATGTTCCAGGTGAGCCTGTTGAACTCAACATGCATGGTACAACCCATTCAAACCTATCCGTATATCACTGATTCACTTTACGCAAGAATAAGGAATGGAGCTGTACTAGAGTGCAAGGTTGTCACATCGCTCTAGCAAGTCGCAACGAGACCGGAGCATCTGGATGCCTAGTCGACTAGGCGTCCGCCATGGTGGCAGTTAGACGATAGTAATAAATATAAGTAATACCTTATATGACTGAAAATTAAATAACCATACAACATAATAGCACAAATTATCCCAATAACCATGCAATTGACCTCAGGAGGTTCAAATCAAAAGAAATCATTGAGGGAAAGGTCTATTCGTAATTTTGAGGAACTCTTAATGAGAAGAAATCTATTAAGGAAGGAGTCTATTCGTAATTTTCAGAAATTCTGATGACTAAATCATAAAAAACCAAAAACTTGCTCCATCCTTTTAACCTAGCCACTAGCAATTGCAGGTGCAACTGTGCGAGCCGCATTTGCTTCTCAGTTTCCGCCGCATCGTCTGCCGCCTCCGACACCGTGGCCACTCAAGCGCTACGACCTCCGCCGACCCCCCCGCCCCGCAGCCGCCACAATGACCTTGGCGTCGCCCAGCACCGCCTAACTCCTCACGGGCTGGGCGATCATCCACGGCATCCCGCTCCTGCCGCCAGGACGCCTTGGCAACCATGTTAAGAGTGAACCAAGTACATTTTTTTGCTTCTCATTTTATTTGCAGTTTCAATTATTTATGCTAAATTAATCGAGAAGTTGAACAAAGAAGTACAGTTTTGAGAAGTTGAATGTAAAAGGAATATGTTTGTTGTTTGTAATGTAACGTGTTAAAAAATAATGTTAAACACAGTGGTCGCTCCCGTCCTAGTGGTACTCAGAACGATGAATTCTCACAGGCAACAAGGAGACCATGGATAATCAGGAGTGAAAGGAGTTCATTTGAAAGCTTGCACAATGCTGTGCTTAGATCTGTGAATGTCTCCCACCTATGGTCTGCTTTTCCTACTAACCAGTTCGGAATATCCATAGGGGCAGGAAACTGATTTGTTCCACGTATCTTTCAGACTAATGGAAATTGATCTGTTCACTGACATTTCATGTTTATGACTTGTGGAATCTGTTACGATATGTGACATATGATGACGATATGTGCCATATGGCCCCTTATCCCCTTCCCAATCATTTTAGCGTGATTTGATTTTTTTTCTACTTACAATTTGCCACAGTTAGAAGAAAATTTCTCATTCACGAGCTATTTGCTTCTTCTTTACCATGTTGCAAAAGCACACAAGGTTCACTTCATGAGCAGAAAGCGAGACGAATTTGGAAATTCAACCAAACCCCAACCTCAGCCCACACAGAAGAGTTCGACACAGGAAACAGGAAGGGAATTCACATCCTTCCTTCAACTCTACTACCAAAACAGTAGCCAGTAGGGGCTAGGGGCAGGAAGAGCGTGGCATACCTCAAACTCTCGTCGTCGTCGAGCAAGGCGGCACATCGTGAGAAAGGGAGCCACCGCCGCGGGACGAGGGCCGAAGCTTCACGTCTGAGCTTCGCACGTGGCTCCTCCCATCCAAAGCAAAATCTGCCATCGAGCGCTTGGACGGATGAAAGCACCAGCGTTAAAGCGAGGCGAGCATTTCGTCGAGCAGCTGGCGTGCGCGCCTCACCTGAGGCGTTGAAGGCCGCAACAGAACAGTGGGAGCCGTGCCTCCGCTGCGTAGGCCCCGTCGGTCGGTCGCACGAACCCCACCTAACCTTGCGCCGGCGGGCTGCCGAAGTAGCAGCCACCGAGTCGGCGAGTCCTCCACCGCCGGCGCTCCTAGAAGCAGAGGAATGGAGAGCGGGCGGGAGGTCGTCGTCTTGCCGCAGCTCCGCAGTTTGGATCCCGTTATTCGGCCCAATCAGCACTAGGGTAGGCTGTGCACCTTCTTTTTAGCTGTGGTTTATAGTTTTTGACTGTGATTTATATTTTTGGACTGTTTGTACAAGAGATTACAGAGTAACAGAAACTCATGTGTGATTTTTGCCGATATAAATGAAATCAGTAAAGTATGTACTACAATTAACTAGTAGACCCTATCTTAAAAAATACTCCGTTTAAAATCTAGTTACTGTAAAAAAAAGCCGAAAAGCAGCTTTTAGAAGCTGAAAAGAACCAAGACCAAACAGTGAACAAAAGGGCTACAGAAAGATCACAAAGAGGTTGCAGCCTTAAAAACCGTGAAACAGTAGATAGAAGCCTGTGCTATCTAGATTTATCTAAAAAAGAGAATCCGCCCCCCCATGATGATCTAAGGCGTATATTTATCACTATGAGGAGACTTGTTACATAAATGCCCCTATTAGGTTTACAATTGTAGGGTCAATACCGTCTTTTTCCTTGTGACAATCCTCTTGGGCCAGTCACTAGGCCTCACAATTATTGAGCACCTGGTGCAATAGACCACTAGACTAAGGTAAGGGCCACTCCCCGACAGGGAAAGATGGTAGAAATTTGTAATAACACATGCTAAATTCTAGATTTTCTACTACTACTAATCACAGAAGAGTGACGTTTTGAATATTGACACGGTCTCTAAAATACAACTTTGACTATTAATTTATATTGTAATATATTTATAAACTAATAAAATTGTAATGTTGCGGGAGTACTTTTTGAGATATATATATATATCATGTTCATATATCCAATTTAAATATTTTTGAGATAGGCATGCCCGGGGGCAGAGGTTGTGATCAATAGCATGGCTGCGGTAGAGGACATTCCGCTAGCCTCGGCGGGACACGTAAGGATGGCACTGGAGGTGACAGGGACAAAAACCACATCCGGTGCTTCAACTGTGACAATAAGGGGTACTACGCCTCAAAATGTCATAGTAACACTACTACAAAAAGGGTCATCACAGATGGTTCAAAACTGTCATCACAGATGGTTTTTTAAACTATCTAAATTTATGCATCAGTGATAATCAGATATTATCACAGACGGTTTATAACTAGAACCGTCTATGAAAAACACTATTATAGACAGTTCTATATACCAACTGTATGTGATACTCACACATCACAAACGGTTCTAGGTACCAACCATCTGTGATGTGTGAGTATCACAGACGGTTGGTATATAGAACCGTCTGTGATACTTCCCCATCAAAGATGATTTCTGGTTCGAGCCGTCGTTGATAATTATTCACAAATGGTTTATAGCACAAAACCGTTTGTGATAGTTCATTCTATACCTAATTTTTTTCTATTTTTCAGCTAGCCTCAAGAGATGTTAACTATATCATCTGAAAACAAGCAAATACAACAACACATTCTATTTCCATTAAGATTAGAATCCACCATTACAACATCACAAGATATCGAGTAGATTACCCATAGCACTGCATACACAAGAGGACACTTACAATTTTACAAGGATAAGCTTAACGGCTGCAAATTCTGAAAAATGCTTATACTATAAGAAACTTCAGACTAATGCAAGCTAGACTTACACATCCTTCATTAAACTACAATCTAAAACAAATAGCAGAAACAAAAAGGCAACGAACACCATTTTCAGCTTCTTTGACAAAATCAATAGCTTCTATGCTGGCGATTTAGAATAGTGTAGATTTGCCATTACTTTCTTCCCTTCCATCTTGCTTCAAGCGAAATTTTAGTCGCCCTTATTGAACCCTTTCCCACCCTTGCCGCACACAAACGAGTTGGAGTAGTACTGGTGGTATTGGTTCTTCGAGTAGGGATAGGGGCTTAATAAAGGGCGAGAGGTGGGGAGGAGAATGTTGCCTGCTGTTCGATGCGAAGATAATGGATGGGTGAGATCGGGATCCTAAGGGATATGTCGCGGATCCGTGACGTGGTAGGACATCACAGACGGTTTATAACAAAAACCGTCTATGATAATAGGAGATACCACAGACAGTTCATAACAAATGAATGGCCTGGATCTCTACTCAAACCTTATTCTCTTACTCATTGAAGATCCTAAGGCCAAAATCATCCGAATCATGCACATTCTCCACCGCTCCTCCTGCCCCATCGCCCACCCGCTCTCTCTGATGAATTGAGATCCTCTGACGTTACGTGGGGTCACTGACGCGTGGGCCCCACGCAACGCGGAGCCCACGCGCAGTGACCCAACGTCACTCTGACGTTACGTCAGAGGAACTCGTTCCTCTCTCGATCCCCACCGCGAAAATTCCGCCGCCACCCCGCCCCAACCCCGCACCGCGCCGCCTCCCACCTCCCACTCCTCCGCCGCACTCCGCCTCGCTCCTCCTCCCCGCTCCGCCGCCTCCCTCCTCCCCACCCGCCCGCTCCGCCGCCTCCTCCTCCCCTCCCCCCCCGCGCCTCCCCACCTCGCGCCGAGGCCGCCGCCTCCTCGCCACACCGCGCGCCGCCGCCTCCTCCTCCCCACCCCCGCCGCCGCCTCCTCCTCCCTCCCTCGCGCCGCCCCACCTCCCACCTCACACTCGAGTGCTAGCATAGACAACCCTAATCTCCGCCTCCATCATCGTTCCTCCACTCATGCATCCCCGCCGTTGCTCCTCATGCCGCCCGCCCGCCCGCCGTGGGCCCGCAACATGGGCGACTCCCGCGCCAAGAAGCCCAAGTCGAGAAGGATGACTACGACTCGCCATCGACCTCGCCCTCCAATGGCTTTGCGGGAGCGGTCGCCGATCCGACGATCGCACGCCTCCGGCAAGCCCAAGGCTCGCACCGATCGCCACACCACCAAGACGCCGCTCGCGCGGTGGCCCTCCGCCCCAAGGTGAGATCCGATTTGATCTTGGCTTTGGGTTTCCGATCTGTGCATTTATTTCTTCGCTCGTGGTTTGCGGCGTGATCCGACCGATCCGTCTGCTTCCTTGATCCAGCCGTTGTAACGCGTGCGGGATCCGCACGTAAGAAGAGAAGGGAGGCGCTGGCTCGATGCCGCCGAGGCGCCGAGCAGCGAGAGCAGCAGAAGAAGACCAAGAGGGAGCGGGAGGAGGTGACGGTCGAGCTCCGCATGGTGGGGTTCGGCAAGGAGGTGGTGCTCAAGCAGCGGCGGCGGATGCGGCGGAGGAGACCATAGATCCTAGAGTAGCACTGCTGCAATTTGGAGGTTTTGTGAATATTGTAGAGATTGATGTTCTTAGCAACAAGGATTCGTGCTATTTTTGGCTGGAATATGGGATATAAACCCTGTTATATGTTTAAAAAATCCTGATATTTTTGCAGCCAAGAGCAACATTCTTCTTTCCAATTGGTCAAGTTTCGGTGGAAGAGGGGAGAAATGAAGACGACGAGAAAATGTTGTCAGTACATGGGATCACAAAATCTGATTTTTTGGATGGCATTCTTACTGCCCAATATAATGAAAATGATCTGAATCTAAGATACTGTTATAAGGTTATTTATCTAATCTAATCTTTTATTTTATTTCGCTTTGACTTTTTGTTTAATGTGATTATATTCATGTGTTCTCTATGGCAGGACAATGAATTAACATTAATTCCCAGTGTCTCATTGCCTTCCAATGCAGTATCCCTAGACTTCAAAAGGCGTTTTGGCCCTTCTGATAAGTTGAGGTCAGCATATTGTGATTGTTGTCATACCTATTAACAAATGACAACCTATTAACAAATGTATGCACTAATCATTTTTGTCTTGAAATATCTACAGTCTTACTGCTTTTGGTCTTGAATTTTCCAAGTTTCTACTAATGTAGTGTGCAAATTGAATTCATACTTTTTTGGGGCTTGAAATTTACCAAACTTTTCATGACAGATATGCTCATTAGTGAAAATATCAAGAAAAAAATAAGTGAAGAAAGTAACAAATGTTGAAGGTGTTTGTACCTCAGTTACCACATCTACACGAAAATTTGCTCAATTGAACTTGAGATATTTAAACTATTTAGAAACCCGACTTGTATGTACTGCATATATTAGCATGCTTGTATTGCATTGTGCAAGTTCCTGCTTAAAGCATGATCTTTGGAGTAATTCTATGGAAGATTGTATTTACATTAGCTCTTATCCTTCATCTACCAAGATTTTGATTTTGCAACCACCAAACATGTCCGTAAGCTTATGTTCAGGGTCCTGGATGTTAGCAGCATGCTCTGCATGGACGACAGGGTACTATACATGAATCTTAATCCTGCAAGATGCAAATGTTCTGTCTGCCAACCATTTCACTACTCTTAAGTTTAGCATAATTAATTAATTTTGAATAGTAATTGTTGTTCTTTCTACTCAGTGCCTTTATTCCCTTTATTGGGTCAATTTCTTACAATTAGTTGAGTCAACATTACAGTTGATATGGTTGCTAGGACTTAGGAACATCGTATTGCCAAAGTAGAATCTGAACCAAGCTATTTGCAGTTATGCTCAAGGAAGAAAGAATTACTGCATGGTGCATGCATTATCTTATGTCTTTTCACAGTTAGCTTATGTCCAGTGGATCTTTGTAATGTTGATTTCCCCCCCTTGTTTCAGCTATCATTATAACTTCGACACTGATACCTGGAATGCTGTTTATAAGCATACAGTTGGTAAAAATTTCAAAATGAAAGCTGGTTATGATTCAGAGGTGCAAGTTGGATGGACTTCCCTTTGGGTATGTACATTATAGCTACTTCGTTTTGCTATAGCATCCTATCAGTTTACTATTGGAGCATATATATATATATATATATATATATATGACTATTTGTTGAGGAAATACCTAATTAGGCTGATGTATATGTTAATGGGTATATCGATCAATAAATATCACTCAATGTCTTGTACAGTGTATCTTAAAGCTTCGAGAGTGTGCTTGGTCTTTCATTGAGGCCTGTGGTAACAGATCTGTTTGAGTATTTTAATACTAAAACAAAGCTTCGTTGCAGCACTGATCTTTATGGCCAAAACTTGCAAACCCTGACTTCACATCATAGATCAGTGATTTGCCCATTCAAGCTATCACTATCTTCTGATGGCTTGAAGTGCATGTTTTTGGATGTTAGGTTGGACAAGAAGAGGGTAAAGCAAAGACTGCACCAATGAAGACGAAACTTCAGCTTATGCTTCAAGTACCGCAGGATAATTTTCGCAATCCTTCTTTCCTCTTTCGTGTGAAGAAAAGGTGGGACCTGTAGCCTGGTGCACTTCTCCGTTTATATGAAGATACCAGCACTGGGTACTGAGGCTTCGGGCCAGCCTTTTCTTGTAAACTGCATTGGTCATCCATGGCTAAACAGTCCATGAATCCTTTCTGTTTTATCATGTACTTTCACTTATTGTACATAATGGTCAGCAGTGTGCACCAGAAGCATCTGACTTCATGTAGGAAGTGTATCAAAGTTCATGGTTACAGATACTGCAACATTTTTTCTGGACCAAACTTCCGAGCGTGGGTGTTGTCATTCTAGCGATGCAATCTCACAGTCACTTGTCCCGGCCTTTGGAGACTGTGTACTTGGTTTTGAATCTTGTAATTGGTAGAAATTGAGTTGAGAAGCTGAGGGTGCACACTTCGATTAGGAATTTTGGGGGTGATGGCCTGATGGGGTGGAGGAAAGCTGTACTGGTTCCTATACATGGTATTAAGGGCGTGTTTGGCAGGGCTCCAGATTCATTTTTGGAGTTGGTGGAGCTGGAGCTGTGGAGTGGCCTGGACCCTGCTCCACCACCATAGTACTATTTTTGGAGGGGATTCACCCCCACTACTACAGAAATCATCATCACAGACGGTTGAAAAACGTCATCACGCATTTGTTATATGAACCGCCCAATTTATGGGTCGATGATAGTCGAAGGTTATCACGCACGGTTTTTGAACCGCTCATGGTGTACATATCACGCACGGTTTTAATAAAAACCGCTCAGTGATATTAATATATCACGCACGGTTTTATTCCAAACCGTCTGTGATATTGATATATCGCAGACGCTTTTGATTCCAAACCGTCGTGATATTGATATATCAAGACGGTTTTTACTTAAAACCGCTCGTGATATTGATTTCTACCCTAAATCTATTTCTGCTTAAATGGCTAGCCTCGGAAATGCTAGCCATGCCCTCTCAAACAAGCGATATATACATACAATTCACATGGGAAATCATTTCACATACATAAAACATCCAATTCACATCTCAATTCATTTCACAAACATAAAACATGCACTTCACATCTCACTCATTTGACAAACATAAAACATCCATTTCACAAAGCAAATAATTGAAATGAAATAAAATATCCATTTAGAAATATACAATTACAAATCCGGAGTGATAAGAGCAATAAAAACTCATGGTGCGCAGTGGAACCGCCCTTCGGCTTTATAACTTGAGTCACAAAAGTACGCTAACTCGATCGAATTCGGGCAAGGTCGCTGTTTCAATGCGTATGACGGATAAATGCACTGTCGATAGGAATATCAATGTGCGATATATAACATGATAAGTATGAAGTAATTATGGGAAGATTGACAAACCTTGGGATTGGTAATCCTCGAGGAATCGAGGAGTAGTTCCATATGGTGGCAAACGAGTAGCCACATGTGTTGCCCGCATGCTTGGTGGCACCGCAAAAATAGAATGTGTCAATTCAAGAGGCATTAATTACTACAAACTGTTGCATAGGATTAATTAATGTGTAATAGCGAATACTTTAAAATCTCGAGCATGTGTCGCCTTTGGCCCTCGGCTTGGAGTCACCTCCTTTGCAATGTACATCTCGAACGCCCTACGTGATTCAAAAGATTAACCTTAGTCATTCGGAAGGAAAGAAAGAGTACAATATAGGTATGTATGGAGAAAATGTACTTACGCATCGATTACTTGGTGATAAGTGTGAAGTCCATTTTATTCTTACTTAGGGAATCAAGGTAATATACCATGTTCCATTTTGGTACAATCACTATTAAAATCCAATGATAGCTCGTTGTAGGGCATAAGTACGTATTCATCGGTGTGGTAATCCAGCAGTCCACCGCAATGTACCTCCGACGAAGGGTCTATCCTCGTCGATGGTATACTTGGCGACCATGTGTGGGTCCAATAAACCAACCGATGCTTTGGGTGCCCTAGCTTTACTCAAGATGTGGCTACATATATACACAAGAAATCAACAAATTATACGAAATTTATCGGTATGACATGAACTGAGACTGTGATTGTACACACTTACAGCGTCCAGCATCGCATGAGAGAGACGTCCAGAGTGTTGAGCGTGTAAAGATCGAATAAATCATCAAAGGTGACTACGAAGACACCGCTTTGCATATTGTGATGTAAATCACTCGGCAAGAATTTGATAGAGATACTTGAGATCCGCTCTTGCTCGTTTATTGGATGTTGCATGTACCACATGTGCAATTGCACGCAACTATATGCTAGGCGTTGGAGGGCCTTTTCCTCGAGCAACGGCTCGCCAAGCACGAATTTGCGAGCTAATGGCTTGTACGAGATTTCATCATTGGTCTTTGCTTTGCTTTTGCCCTTGCTGCCCGATCGTTGGTCGACTTTACGTAGCACCGGTGGTGGAGGTTGCACTTGTTCGTAGCGGTCCGGTTCCGCTGTTCTTGTGGAGAAGGCACCGCAGCACGCGTTGTCGATCCGCCACCGCTGAATAAGCCTCCAGCAAAGGGCCACCGGATGAAGGATCCAATGGCTTGCCCTAAAGTCACGAGCTCGTCGTTGGTGGGCTTCGTAGTGGGACGACCTCAAAATTGGTGTTTACCCCATCTATCGACACTTTTGCGGCTCCTTTGCTAAAGGTTGATCGTGCACCGCCTCGATACCAGACGGATATGCCATGCCCCACGCAGCGCCAACGCAACGGAGGCATATCTTACTTGGAGCGCACTTCGTAGGCTCCTACATAACGATACAAAATTAGCTACTCAATTAATAGGCATATCAATGGAGCAAGCATTCGAGAGATAATAATTATTACCGTGATGTCGCCCACCGGAAATCGCCTCGCTTTGCGCGGATTGACGCACAACTACTCGGATGGTTGCGCGGCTAGCTAGACTAGAGTGAGCAGCGCGCGGCGCTCGCTGATTTTCTGTAATTCTCCGCACCTCATCTCTAACATAATCAGCAAGCTCCTCTCTAAGAGATGCCTTGATCTCTTCTCGTAGCCGTGCCTCGCGATCGGCTTTGCTTCTCTTCCTACGCCGACATCGTCGAGTCATCTTGAAACCATGTTTCCAAGGAACATAAAGCCCAAGGCCTCTCGTGACGGCCGGTGCTCCTTGTTTCCTGTGGCGGAGAGCATATCATTCTCCCTTCGTCCCCGAATGATCCCAACAGATTCAAAACTTAGCTCTTCCCGCAAGAACACGACATGTCATTTTACTCGTGAGGAGGTTGTGGAGTAATTACAAGCTACGTAGTTCGCTCGATATCTTACCAGCGCTGGGACACTTGCTGGTCTCGCAGGTTTCAAAGGAGACGCCCCCGATGTCAGTAGATGACCTTGCTCTAATCCAATTTCGAGCGCGGCCATCCGGATATTTGAAAATGGCGGGCGATGTCCCGCTGGCTGCCGCTCATCCTCCTCGTCCATCGCAGGATTTTACCCGCATACCCACCGTGCAAGTCCGTGGGGTGGGTGTTTTTGCTGGAGGGCCTTGTGCACCGCACTTGTACTTTTGAACTCGCTCGGTAATCTTCATCGCTTTGAACTGCTCCCATTGTGATTCTAAGAATGGGTATTTATGATAAGGCGTTCGCCTGCCTCCACATATTTCTTAACAAGCGTGCTCTTGAAGTTCTTCCATGCTTTGCACGCCGCTAGTAAGGTTTGTCGTTGCACGCGCCTTGATGTTCTTCCGGGATCTCAAACGACGCCAAAATTTCTGTCCACACTCGCTTTTCCGAGTCTGGAGGCACGTCCTTCCACGAATTGAATGTGATCTCAATTGCTCGCAACTATGCCGATCATTCTTCTCCATGCGCCATCGCTTTCTTAGGAATGAGAGGCACCCCGCATACATTGACTGTGTGATGATAAATCGGCCTCGAGCTTCTTCGATAGCCCTCTTCCTTGGCGTTTTGCTTTGGAGCGGACTCTCCGCGAAGATGGTGAAGAATGAGTGGAAGACATGTTGCTCAATTTGTGCGCCTATTAGGACAGATGAGGAAACATGATGCTCAATGATATGAAGAGAGGAGAGGAGTAGAGGGAGGGAGAAGGGAGGGGAGAAGGGAGGGGTGATGTGGACAGAGAGAGGAGGTAATGTGCCTATCTTAGTTCCATATTTAATTCCAACTAAATTCAATTTATATTTCCAACATAACATGAATGACATAAATTGCATGTAAACATATAATTCTATCTTGCCATTCATAACCATGTAAATATTCAATGAATATAAACACCAACATGCTGAAATAACATGACAATCTGTTCTTCTAAGCAAATAAACAATTAAATTCAGCATTACACAAATTAATTGTTTTAGATTTGCTCTCAAGATGAGTTGCGCAAGATTGAAAATCTTGGCCATCTCATGCTAATATCGACACTCATCATCAATAATCTGATTATTAAAGATTTGAGCTCACAAAAATACATGTCTAGACAAGATTAATACTGCATCACAAATAGATCAATTGAATAAAAGGATCTGTTTCTACACAAGATTAATAATGCATCACAAGATTAATATAATATCTGCATCACAAACAGATCTCAAAAGATGTAAACTTATATGCCCAAATAAATAAGGTCTAACAAGATAGCCGAAATACCAAGGAGCTCAAATCTAACTCAACCAGATTATTTCTGCTTTCGATATTATCATCACAGAGCAGAGGAGGAGGCGACGGAGGATTGAATGCACTCATAGTAGGAGGCGGAGGAGGAGGAGGCGGCAACGGAGGAGGAGGAGGTCGCGGCGACGCGTCTTCGTCCGAGGAGGCGACGACGGAGGAGGAGAGGAGGCGGCGTCGACGGCTCGGGGCTCGGGATGGCGGCGTCGACGGCTCGGGATGGCGGCGTCGACGGCCTCTGGGGCTCGGGGATGGCGGCGGCGACGGAGGATTGAATGTACTCACGAGGAGGCTCGGGATGAGGCCGACGGCGGCGACGGAGGAGGAGGCCTACACGGCGACGAGGAGGAGGAGCGGGAGAGCCGCGAGTTTAATTAGATGTATATCACTGCAGCGGAAAACCCAGCCGAGGGAATATATAGCGGATTAGCACAGACGGTTCCACATTTAGAACCGTCAGGAAATTATTATCACGCACGGTTCTAAATGTGGAACCGTCGTGATAATAATATCACGCACGGTTCTAAAGTGTGGAACTGTCAGAAATTATTATCACGCACGGTTCTAAATGTGGAACCGTCTCAGGATAATAATATCACGCACGGTTCTAAAGTGTGGAACCGCTCGTGATAATCATTTACACCCGCACCTACCAACTGCATTACAACACCAACCACTTAAATGCCAACATACAACACAATATATTTCTTCACACATTTGCCACATACATCACACACATGCATTGTTGTATACAAATATGCCAATTCACATATACATAACACATATACATCATTCTACTTGCTTATTTCTTGGCAACATATAACACAATGTATTTCTTGACACATTTGCCACATACATCACACACATGCATTATTGTATACAAATATGCCAATTCACATATACATAAGACATATACATCATTCTACTTGCTTATTTCCTTTAAAAATTAGCCCTTCATGATGATCAATGCGCACGTAACTACTTTCGCCACGTTGTTCGTCGTCGACCTTATGCCTTTTCCAAAAGGAGGTAACTCGTCAAATTGATTGTATTCTTCCTCATCCACTACATTCTCTACTCCGACAATTCTCCTTTTTCCATGAAGAACTACATGACGCCTCTTATTTGCCGGTCGGTTACATAGAAAACTTGAACAACTTGGTTGGCGAGTGCGAATGGTTCGCCTTTGTACCCGACACGTTGCAGTCCACGGTAGTGACACCGCATTTGTCAACCTTCACCGTGGGAGATGCACCCAACGGCAATAAATAAGGGGATCTTGAACAACACGTAGTCGAGCTCCCAAATCTCTTCTATAAACCCATAGTACGAGTTTCTCGACCCATCGGCATCGAACGCATCTATGCGGACACCGCTGCTCGTTAGTGCTCTTAACATCCCGAGACTGTATAAAATATGTACCCATTTATGTCATATCCTTGCCATGTCACAATCGTAAATGTTGGCCCTTTGCCAACCATGTCATCGCCTCACTTGGCGAGCTCCTAGCGATTTTCTCCTTCAACTATTGGTTGAACCGATCGTTGTGTTGTCTCGTGATCCAAACATCCGCCGCTCGATTCTCGCTGTCAAGCACATCCTTGTGCTGGTCGACATAAGGCGCCACTTCAGTCATGTGTTGCAAGACCGTGAAATGGGCTTGAGTATACGTGTCTATATCTGCAGTGATTGCTTTCCTTCCGATAGTTCCGATACCTTTCACCTCCCCTCATGACGAGATCGAGGCACACCTATCGCTGAATCTGCGCCATATAATCGACACAAAACTCAATAACCTCTTCGCTTGCATAACCTTCGACGATGCCGCCTCCGCCGAGATCGATTCCGACGTAAGACTTGAGAATTCCCATGAACCTCTCAAATGGGTACATGCTACGAGGAATACGGGCCCGCATATTTTTATCTCCCACACAACATGAACAATGAGATGGACCATGATGTCGAAAAACGAAGGAGGGAAATACATTTCAAGATGACATAGAGTCATCACCACCTCGCCCCGCAAAGCATCTAGTCCTTCGGGATCAATGACCTTCGAGCAATTGTGTTAAAGAAATAACATAGCCTCATGACTGTCTCTCGAACTTTGATCGGCAAAATATTTCTAATTGCAATAGGGAGCATCGTGGTCATCAAGACATGACAATCATGAGACTTCATGCCATTTAACTTCAAATCTTGCATCGAAACAAGTTTCCTCACGCGTCGAGTAACCAGACGGAACTTTGACACCATGCAAGCACCGCACGCTTCGCTTTCTCGCCTTGGACAGAGTGTAACACGCAGGGGAAGGTACGTCGTCCATTATCTCGTTGTCGGTGCTAACTCGCCCGATGTCCATATCACCAAGTCAAGCCGCGCGTTGACGCCGTCCTTTGTTTTATGAGGAATGTTCAGTAAGAGACCAATCAAGCTGTCACATACATTCTTTTCTACGTGCATGACATCGATGTAGTGTCGAACATCTAGGTACTTCCAATAAGGTAAGTCCCAAAATATTGATCTCTTCTTCCAGCTAGTGTTCTTCTCATGAGCCCTCAATTTACGTCCCTTTCCGAGGATAACATCTAAATCCTTAACCATATCATAAACCTCGTTTCCCTTAAATGCCTTGGAGCTGAACCGCCTTCCTTCTCTCCATCAAATTGTTTCTTCATCTTGCGGTATGGGTGAGCCCTCCAAGGAACCGCGGTGACGCATGTAGACGCTTTATGTGAGTGTCTCAGCCACACACTCTCGCACCATCTAAACAAGGTACAAGCTGCACCTTTAGTACTGCCCGATAGGTTACCAAGGGCAGGATAATCATTTATGGTGCAGAACAATAAGGTGCGCAAAGTGAAGTTCTCTCGCTTGTATGCATCCCATACTGCACTCCTTCGCTCCACAAGATTTTTAGATCTTCCACCAATGGTGCTAGGTACACATCGATATCATTCCCAGTTGCTTCGCCCTTGGATAAGTATCGACAACAAGATATACTTTCGCTTCATACACAACCAAGGAGGAAGGTTATACATGCAGAGAGTCACGGGCCATGTGCTATGTCCGCTGCTCATGCTATCGAAAGGATTCATTCCATCCGCACTCACCCAAACCTAATATTCCTTGGTTCTCGCACCAAGTCCGCAAAACTCCTATCGATGTTTCTCCACCGGCGTAATCCGCAAGGTGTCTTAGCATTCCATCCTTCTTCCGCTCCTCCGAGTGCCAACGCAACAGCTTTGGCTCCTTTGGATTTGCAAAAACCTTTTCAAACGGGAATTATAGGAACATACCATGCCACCTTAGCAGCGGTCCGTTCTTCGCCTTTGTTCCTCGCCGTCATCCGATTGATTGTTACGCTTGTATCGGGATGCGTTGCACACGGACATACATGCATGTCTGCATATTCTTTACGGTAGAGGATACAATGTTCGGACATGCATGCATTCTTTCTATTTCCATTCCCAATGGACAAAGAACCTTCTTGGCTTTATACGTGGTTTTAGGCAACTCATTTCTCCGGAAGCATGTCGGCTAAAAGACCTAGCAGGTCTTTGTGAAACTCTTGTCGGACCAACCGTTGCTTGCCTTCAATTTCAACAGTTCAAGCACGCCGACAACCGCGTGTACTTTGACCTACAAAGACGTGAACAAAGGTTTCTCCGAGTCCTCCATCAAGCCCCGAATTTAACATACTCTCTCATCATAGTTCTCTTCTACATCGCAAGCATCCGATCCAGATTGTCGCCGCAACCTATCTGAATTCGCACAACAATCGATATCATCCAAAGAAGATATCATTCACTTCACCGCGATGTCGTCGGCGGTATTTCATTCACTTCACCGCGATGTCATCCGCGGCATTTCATTAACTTCACCGCAATATCATCCGGCGGCATATGATCGTTGACTTCGCCATGACCGGTCCAACACGTATAACCCTTTTTGAAACCCTCCGAATCAAGTGTGCTTCAATTTGCCCTCGGTTCTTAAACATCTTTAAATTCTCGCAATGTGTATGGACAAGTATATATATTCCACCCTTATTCAACATATCCTCCTCGGCACTCTTGTAAAATCAGACACGCCATTAATGTACTCTTCACTCACACTAGCTAGCGGCATACATCCAGCTTCGATCCTACGTTACGTATATATATAACAACTTAGTATTACAAATTAAATTAACTAATTATTACTACATATATATCGGCCACATGTATTATATTGAGGCTTATTAATTTGCTAGCTCAATTCATATTATAAACACAACAACTATTATTGCAAACTATCTTCAATTAATAACACTCACCAATTACTTATATCTAGAGCATGAAATTCATTACTAACCAAATCTAGAGCAAATTTGTAATGCATGCAAAGAAAAATGAAATTCATTACTAACCATATCTAGAGCAACCGAAAATATAAGTAGCTTCAAAGCTCAATATCTGCCTCCTCCCACCAAATTAAGTGGCCTGAAATCGCCAAGCTTGCCTCCAGAGCGAAAGAGTAAAGCAACCAGCTAGATCTGTGGATCGAAATGAAGACAGATGCGGTCTGAGCAAGGCAATAAATGCCTTAGCCATTATCACGCATTTTTTAACTAAAACCGTCAGGAATTATCACGACGATTTTTAATAATAAACCGTCGTGATAATTAGCTTATCACAGACGGTTTTTATTAAAACCGCTCGTGATAATCGGGATTATCACAGACGGTTTTTAATACGCATCGCCTGTAATACTTAGGTAATAACCACTGTGATAATCCATTTTCCCGCCACAAATACCACAGACGGCCTCCTAATTACAACCGTCTGTAATAGTGTTCATCAGAGACGGTTTCACAAAACCGTCTGTGATGAGGCATCTCCTATGAGGCTTTCTGTAGTAGTGCCCGCTCCGGCTCCAGATTTTTGCGAATCTCTATCCGTTTGGCATGGCTCCAGCTCCACCAAAGGTGAATCTGGGAGCTGGAGCCATACCAAACACGCCCTAAATGTCACTTGGAAGTTGGAACTTCAGCTTGCTTATCTAATGTTCAAATGTTCTCTCACTTGTTCCTTGATTACAGATGTTATCACATCATCTGGTATTATTTTTCGTTTCGTTGTGGAATGGCACAGATGCCATCATTTTGCGTCTTTTTATTAATGTCTTAGAACTTAAAACATTCCGTGGTTCACCGTAGGAATGATCAATGAAATTAGTTTCTTCTTTACTCCTCTATAATACACCAAAATTTTTTTTACTAAATCCACCCCCTCAACCACACCCACAGTCATGCCCAATCTAAATCCACCCAGATTTGTGTACCAAAATATTTGGTTATACAATACATGAGACGTGAATCTTAATGAATCTGATTGTTTGTTTTATTTTTTACAAATTTTATCTTGTTTTGTATTTTACTGTAGCGTTAGCACGGGCACACTACTAGTACAATTAACTAGTAGATTCTATTTTGAAAAGCTATTCCGTTTAAAAGCTAGATACTGTAGAAAAACCGAAAAGCGGTTTTTAAAAACTGAAAAGATCATGGCCCAAATCTGTTTTGCTGCAAGATAAATATGAATCTACGAAGTCGCATCGCCTTGGAAAAGTCCAGTTCACAATAATTTTGTATCATATAATACCATTTGGCTCGATATCTTTACAGTAGCCATCAATGATCGTAGCTTTCTTCTAGAAGTTTAGTTTGGTTCGGTACATGTTATTATCCTCAGCTCATTTTGTTTCCGTTCGGCACATCCTGTCGAACATTTGTCGTCTTCTTATGCAATGCTTTCATAGTGTAAACTGACACATAAATAGATGTGGCAATGGGTACTCGAAACCCGAGTACCCGATAAGTTTTACCCGATAAGGAGGTGGGCATAGAAAGATATCTTCACCTGCGGGTATACTGATAGGCAAAAATCTCTACCCATCGGGTAGAGCGGGTGCGGGTACAACTGTATATTATCCGTACCCGCATACCCGTGGGTAAAATATACCCGTATATCTTATGTGTTTCATGGAATCATGGTGGCGAATTTACACATTACTAAGAGAATTTTGTACCATATTAATCATTGGCATCAACATTAAGGAAAAGAACTCAACAAATAAGTAGCCGATACTCTGGAATAAGCTAAATAGAAAGAGAAAAATTTTAGTTCCAAATTGCACAAGATGATACTTCAGCAAACTAATCGGGTATGGGTTACCCGTCGGGTATAAATACCCGCGTGGGTGCGGGCACGGGTAAGTTTCTACACCCATGTGCGGGTATGGGTATCGTAGCGGGTAGAGTTATATCTGTCGGGTGCGGGTATGGAGTGACTATACCCAGCGGGTATGTACCCGTTGCCACCTCTACACATAAAGGACGGTATATAAGTTGGTTGGCTGCAGCACTGCACACCTAAGGGCATGTACAACGCCCGTCCTTATCCCGTCTCGGAGACGGCTTTTTTCTAAAAAAAACCCTCGGCTGGGCTCGCAGACGCTCGCTCCATCGCCTCGCGAGGCGATGGCGAGGGCCCGTGGACCGAGGCCAAACCGACGAGCGCGGCAGCGTTGTACGGTCCTCGCTCCGCGACTCGACCCACGCTGATCCGCGCGCGCGCGCATCTCTGGTTTCTCTGCGCCAAATCCATCCCCAGCCCATATCTTCCCGCGCCGCTGCCCCCATTCTTCCGACTTCAGCGCCGTTCACCAGCATTCGTCACCACCGACGGTGCTCGAGATGTCCACGTCTACTAGGAAGACCAAGGAGTTGGCCTCAGCTAGGAAGGGCTCGACACCGGCGGCGGCGGCTAGTGCCTCCCCGGTCCATACCCTTGCTCGCGGATCCGGATCGGCGACGGTGGCCCGCTACCTCGGTCGTGGTGGCGGCTCGGCGGCGGCGGCCCACCCCTTCGTCGGTGCTGTCATCAAGGGCGCGACGGCGGCGGCAGCCGACCCCATCACCGGTGCCCTCAGCAAGCTTCGCCGAGGCCACCAAGCTCAAGAGGGCCATCCTCGAGGCCACCGGCCGCGACGCCATTGCCCACGTCATGTCCAAGCTCAAGGTTTGCTACTCAGTCACATCCTCTTTAGTTTAATCCATCACCCTCGCTGGTTTTGGATCCAGATGTACTCCGATAATTTGTATGGCAAATCACCAATCTCCTATTAACATCTGATCAGACTAATTTCTATGTCAAATCACCAATCTCCTATTTCTGATCAGACTATTTGCACGATGCTATGCAGCTGAATCAGATTTTTTCCCCAATTAGAGCAAGTTAATATATAGTCTTATCATGGTCATTGCTCTTTCTCTTTTGCCAAAGTGCCGTCTTTTGAAGTCATAGTAAGTAGTAACAAGGTACTTAATATGTGTCTGTCTGATTTATCAGATTGTCAGGCATATCTGTTTTATCAGATTGTCAGGCAGATCTGTTTTATCTGGGACTGGTTAAGTTTTAATGGATTACATGACCTGAAGATTTAGCCTTATCAGACTGCATGTATTTTTCTTCTCAATTAGCAAATCAGATCAAAATATCATTTTGTTCTAGTGTTATATCAAAGAGCCAAAATTAAAACTTAACCAGTCCCAGAGATTGTGATTTTTCATGGCTACATTAAACACCAGTTACAGCTCTGATGGTTGAAATTTGTTAAGCTTTGTCTGTCTTTTTGACCATTTACAATGTCATGTAAGTTGGTAACAACACGGTGCTCCAAAAAGAGCTTGCTCTGTGTAGATGTCCCCTGTTGTTATGGTTTGTCATGCAGTAAGCTGATAAAATAGAGAAGTACAACATATAGATGTTATGACCTAAGTATGTGACAATGGATATTGTGTTATCCCACACTCTAACTTAATCCCACTGCCTTAGACCACCACTCAAACGACCAACTTAATCCCACACTCTAAGTATATGACAACGGATATTGTGTTATCCGACGCTCATGCATCAGACACATTGAATTAAGCTAACTGGAAAATGAAAAAAGATTCACAAGAGAAACTAGCAGGAAAAATATTCACATTGAATTAAGCTAACTGGAAGGGAACTCATATACTGTCTGACGCAGAGTAGCTAGAATAGAATGCACTGAGTTCTCAGTTCTTATATACTGTTATTTGACATGGCGATGGCTTCCATCATTGCAAGTTTTATGTCTTTGCAATTCACAAATTGTTGATGTGTACATGGTTCACATGTCTGGGACCTTCATGAGCAATTGTGATGTTTGAAGCATTTATAGTTTTCTGATTTAGGCATGGATTATATAATAAATCTGGAGTATGTTTCATCAAGATTATGCCAGTTTTTATATAGCCAATCTTGGAATACTGATGGGTTTGAATTTCCTTTTATTTTATTAAGCTCTTAGTAGGCCTTATTTACTAGGAACAAGTTAATTGGGATTTTGATATTTGATTCTCTGTTGCTTTCTAAGGGAGACTTGATGAGAGAATTTCAGTGGAAGAGAAGACTTGATACTGAAAAACTGAGATGAGATTTCTATTTGTTTTCCCTACTTTGCAAGATTGGATGCTGTTTTTGGTCATGGAGAAGGGAATGATTTAGTCTTCTGCAGATTAAAGACCTTTGCCCACTTTTGTAAGAGGTTGAAGATTGATGATGGTTTGGGCTTCTTGTTTATGTGACTATCCAGTTGTGGACTAGTGGTTTCATACTATATTAATATATCATTTATATTGATAGTTCTAAAAAATATTGTAATTATGTTCAGCTTATTTATGCTTGATCTGTTTTGTATCAAGAAGCAACACAATGGTATACAGGAATCATATTCATGCTTGATCATGGTTGTATGCATGCATTAAACAGTTTACAGACAGTCAAATAGACGACCCATTGTACAAGCTGTCTGTTCAGTTGTATGTGTGTGAAGTGGAAAGAACTTGCAGACAGCAACCCGTCTGTGGGTTGTACATGCCCTAAGGATTAAACTCAGTTTGTCCAGTTCTTTCTTTTCTTTTTGGGTAGTCATAGTGCCATTTTGATGCACAGTTTTTTATTTGTACAATCTCCCATGATTGATCAGATGTACCATCACCAGTTACTTGGAGACGGGACTGGGTACACCGTATCACGCATCCCATTGGCTAGTTCCTTAAGACGCGCATTGGATTTTTATTGATAGGAGCGACCAGTGCTTCTTTTTCTTATTCTTTTATTTTGTATCTTTTTTTTTTGGGCGGGGCCGGGGAGCGATCGGCATTCTCAGTTGGATGGCGCCCGATCCGAAAGAAAAAGTGAAAAAAAAAATGAAAGAGAAAAAGAAAAGGATTGGATGCTCAAAAGAATACGGCCTGCGGGAAGCGAAGCGGAGGAGGCCCAGTAGCCTAAACGACGCGGCAAAAGCCTGCCTAATAAGCTGCCCCGGCTTTCCCAAACAGGGTCTATGAGTTTTTTTTTAAGGTGATGGTTTATAATTTAAATATTTGAATTTTGGTTGTTTGTAAGAGGTAGTACGTACAGGAAAATAGTCGCACGTGATTTTGGTTGGTACAGTTGAACTCATTATACTTTGTACGACAATCTTCCTATTGACTCTGTTTTAAAATCCACCATTTAAAAGCTAATCACTATAGACAGTACAAATATAAACCACGAATAAACTAAAATAAACCTACTAATTATTGTAAACAATACAAATATAAACCACAAATAAATCAAAACGAACCCACACTATTAGTCCCTGGATCTCTACTGCTGTCTTCGTCCGGTAGCCCACTCCTCCCTAGGCCCGGCACCTCCGCCGCCCATCATGAATCGAAGAAGGTGGGCTTCCCTTGTTATCGGACGTTGGGTTGTTTTGCTTTGGGGTTGTTTCGCTTTGGATGCTGCTACTACTAAAGTTGCAGTTATAACAGCAACAGCACCAGATCCCAGTACTGCAGGACTTCTATCGATGGTACCCTGCTCAACTTCCAAGTATCACAAGAGTACTTCCTCTGCAAAAGCACGAACGCAACAGACACAGACATCCTTGTGTACTTTCTGTCCGCGTTGTGTTCGGTTTGGCCTTTTGAGTTCTGTTCAGATTTGGGACTAGTAATCGATGAATTCTGTCAAGCACTCCTCTTGTTTACTTCGCATTGAGAGAGATTATCGGAAATGTTCTTACCATGCATAGCGCCGCAGCGTGCACAGGTGACTAGTGATAAATATCGCCGAGTCACGATGGGTTGCTCCAAACCTTAACAAGAAAAAGGAATACCAGGGCTTAAATTATTGAGAAACATGGACAATATACTTACGGGAGTGTATAGACATCACCCGAATGTTTTCTTTCTAATTATCATCCAAATTTGTAACATTTAGATTAGAGATCAAGAGGTCCCTTATTTTTAAAGGGGGGAGATTTTTTAGAGGATCATTGGATTAGAGATCCAATGGTCATGAATTCTGCCCCCTCCCCTTGAATTATACCTCCTTCCTCTTAAAAAAATCCCCCCTTTAAAAACAAGGGGCCTCTTGATCTCTAATCTAAAGGTCACAAATTTGGATGATAATTAGAAAGAAAACATCCGGGTGATGCCTATACACTCCCAAGCACTAGCGTATAAAATATAGGGAGTTTATAGACATCACCTGGATGTTTTTTTTCTAATTATCATCCAAATTTGTGACCTTTAGATTAGAGATCAAGAGACCCCTTGTTTTTAAAGGGGGAGATTTTTTTTAAGGGGGATGAGGTAGAATTCAAGGGGAGGGGGGAGAATTCATGGCCATTGGATCTCTAATCCAATGATCCTCTAAAAAATCTCCCCCCTTTAAAAACAAGGGGCATCTTGATCTCTAATCTAAAGGTCATAAATTTCGATGATAATTAGAAAGAAAATATCCAGGTGATGTCTATACACTCCCTTATACAAAACATTACTTTTTTTTAGAGAATCAAGATAGATAAACTCAAGAAGAAATTTCATTGGAATAAATAGAATATACATAACACACGTTTTGTGGGTCCATCTAGATTTTATGCGCCCGTAGACTATAAGATTAATAACAAAATATGACATCACAAGATTAAAAGATAGAATAGATCATAATACATACAATAATAATAATATTGAAATAAAACACATAGATACTCTCTATTAGAATAGCTGTATCTAAATACTCATTTAATACATACTTTCTCTTTATAGACATTGCAAACTATCAATTGGGAATGCTCTCACAAACAAACGGATCGACATGGTACCTTCCTCCCACGCCATTGCCATGGATGGCGTTCCTCCTTCCGATTCAGCCTCGCCGTCCGTTGCTTTATCCGGCCAATCCTTCCAATGCCACAGCTCGTCCCAGGCGGTTTTGACTTTTGACCAATCGTCATCGAACGCGAGCCTTAGGAGTCCACGCGAAGAGACGAAGCGAGCTACGCGGCTCTGTTCGGTTCGCAGAGAGACGAGCGATCGCAGGAGGGCTCAGGCGACGTGTCTCTTCACCTCCCCTCCCATATCCACGTCGGCCCTGGCCTTCGAGCGTAGCGCCACAAAGGAGCCAGCATGGCGTCTCCAACTCGAGCCAGACAAATCTCTTTTTAAGGACCTCGAGCCAGACGAACAGATTGGGGGTAGTCTGAAACAAGGAGTCAAAAGATATGTGGTAATGTGAAAGTATTGCTAAACCATGTGGGTTTTGTGAAACAAGTTACAGTACACCTATGGTTAACTCCAGTTTCCTCTAAAAATAAATCCCTATCACATTCTTTCTCTGCCGGCCAATTGGACGCCGCCGCCACATGCCTGATCCGTGCCGTCGCAATTGCGGCCGCCACCGCCGCCAGCTTATGCCGCCACGGCGCAGCTGCCTGCTCCCTGCATTGCCAAGAAAGATTGGGGGCGTCGGGTCGGCCCGGTGCTGCTCGCGATGGATGGAGTCATGTAGACAGGCCACGATGCCTTGATTACTTGAATTATAAGGATGTACCGATTCTTTGATTTCTTCATCATGCCATGATGATCTCTTCTATAGTAAGGATGCGACATTGGAGACGGGCCACGATGCCTTGATTTCAAAGTTCTAAGATTGGCATGTGAGCGGCGGCGGGCGGAGTCACCAGCGCGCGCTGCTTGTGCCCGGCCACGGCCTTAAACAGTTGAGCCTCCCCATTGCGCTCACCCACACAGGTCGTGAGCTGAGTGGGCGTGTTCGCGAGCGCCGCCGTAACAAGACAAAAAAGGTCGGGGGAGAGGCTGACATGTCAGCCTATTTTGCTGACTAGGATGTTACTTCATCTCATTAGTTGACTGGGACGGCATGTCAGTCAAAATCGGTGTGGTTTAGGACAGGGGTTATTTTCTCTAGGTGTGAGTCTAGAGATGCAAAATAGATGTTTCTTAGGTGCTGTTCGTTTGGGCTAAAAAAATGGCTTATAGCTGAAATTTTACTGTAGCTAGCTGAAGGGCCTGTTCTTTACCTCACAAGTCGGCGGCTTTTGGCTTTTGCTACAGTACCTAACTTTCAAACGAAATATTTTCTCAAGACGGGGTCTACAAGTTAAACGATCTACACGTTAAAAGCCCAACATCTGTACCAGCCAAAAGCGCAAGTGAGTATTTGTCTCTCCGTAATATGTACCGTAAACAGCCAAAATTTAAAAATTTCAGCCAAAAGCCAAAAGCCGCAGCCGAAAAGAACAGGCCCGAAATTGCATTATACGTGATAGTGATTTATTTGGCATAATTAAATTTAAAAAAAATAAAAATAGAAAAAACAGGTTAACCCATCACGGACAATACAAACAAATACAGGAAAAAAGAACCGGCAAAAAAGTTCAAAAAAGCCAAAAGGCTAGAAAAAACAAAATTTAGAAATAGTGAAAAATAAATAAAAAATTAGAAACTTAAGCTGAAATGAGCGGGGCCAAGTTAGACAACTTGAATACTTAAATACACCAGGGGGTAATATATACCTTTTGCTTTCATTTACCTTTGTGTACACAATTTGTATACTCCAGGGGGTAATCTATACCTTTTGCTTTCATTTACCATTGTGTACACAATAGTTCCTCTCGACGAAAATGCGTGTGCATCTGCTCCGTTAACTTACGGATTTATCTCCAGCTTTTACAGTTATAAGCGTGTGCTAGAGGTTAAACTCACGTGTGTTCGCGGACATATATGGTATCTTGGTAGGTTCAGGTTAGTTGCGCAGGTGTGGTTTCTCTCCGAAAGTACGGTGTAAACTAAACTAGTTCGTAAGGCTCGTGGATCGTGTTCCCTCTTCTTACGCAGGGCCAGGGATGACATGCATATTCTTCGGCGTCCGTATACTTACTATGGTCCTGTTTGTTTCCACTTAAGATTATTATAATCTAGCTTATAGGTGGAGATTATATAAGCTAGCTTATAATAAGCTGGTGGGAAATAAGCTGTCAGGTGTTTGGCAGCCTGGATTATCAGAGTTATGGATTGTTGTATTCGAATGTTTAAAGACTACAATGCCCTGGGAGAGAGAGGCACGGGAGTTGGGGGTTAGATGAATGGCAAAGATGGGTAATATTCCTAAAGTTTTATGGTCATTAAGATAAAAGGTGGATCTATAAGCTGAAATAAGCTCCTTTTTTTAAGCTTATTAGATTATAATAATCTGGGCTATTAGATTATAATAAGTTACCTTATAATCTGGGCTGTTTGTTTCCACTTATGATTTATGAGCTAGATTATAATAATCTTAAGTGGAAACAAACAGGGTTATATGCCATCACTGAACCATTGATGTGCGTATCAAATGTCGACCTGTTCTGCAAATCTCCCCCGTAAATCAACACGTTGAACAGACACATAAATCCTGGGTCTCGTAATAACCCTGTGCGCGGCTTCGGTACGTTAACTATTATACGCATGTTGAGATCATCTGAAACGAAACTTGCCAAGTTGCCATTCATGCGTGCTGCGCTTTTGCGCTCTGGCCTGGCCGCCGGCACACGTGATGTTCGGACAGAACGAACGTGATCCAACTTTTTTGACTGTTCAGGGGAAGAGCACGAGGAAGGTTACGACGTTTTGGAGCAACATGCATGCATCGATGTATCGCCATCGGGTTCGCTCAATGTCTGAAACCCAGCCCTTTCCGTTGTCAAAGATAAAAAATGGGTATCAGTTGAACAACGAACCCGATCAACATCATCTAGTCGCAGAACCGGTTCCAGCATTCCAGAATTCTAGAAGGCATGTGTTTTGAATTCAACCTACTCGATCTCTGCAGTCCCTTGGTCAGTCTAGCATCCATCTTGACTACACGTTGCTAGCTGCGATCGAGTAACGCTAGCTTAGCGTAGCTTCCGTCACAGTTAGTTGTCCTCGTAGTGGTGTTCTAGAAGCAGACCCGATCGACTTAAAACAATTGTACGTACTGAGAATTTTTGCCTAGATAGGAATTGGTATCTTGATTAGGTCATGGAATAAAGAAAGGGCTAAAACATGGTCAAGTCTGGATATGTACTTATCTTTCGGTGAAACATCATGTGTACCTTTCGATGCATGCACACTCCAGGAATCAAGTCTGAATATATAATATAGGGTCTAGAGAGAAGTTAAGCGTTTAAGGCACCTTGCTTACAAGTTGTTTTCAGACCGAAATTAAAAACGAAAGGTTAGTACCATTCTAGAAGGTCAAAAGTATAGCTTGTTTCAGTGCTGCATGCTCTTCCAAGCTGGCTCAAACAGATCAGTGTCTTTGTCATATTAATGAGCGAAGAAATAACGGTCAAAAAGATTTGAACATAACATTTCGGAAAAAGTAAGCAAACTGTATTACTATTGTCATATTAATGAACGAAGAAATAATGGTAAAAAAGATTTGAACATACTCTTTGTCCAAGTTTATAAAATGTATTTTTTCTTAGTATATAAATCAAAGAGACAGTGAAAATAACTATATTATCTATAGGGGCTGACTATAGCACAGTCGCCTGAAAATTTCTAATGTTTCAGTCGATTTTTTTGTCCCTTAGATGCACATCCAACAGCTGGTTGTTGCTTTTATATTGTGTTTTAGCTTGTCTGAGCTGTGTTGTTCTTAACGGGCCTGCGGTTTTTCAATTTTAGACCGTTAAGCAAGCTGTGCTCCTTGTGATGTTTTGTATGTCCTTGGGCTAAGTTGACAGCAAGCCCATGTTTCCAAAATCTCTGTTGATAATGAGCGAATTGCATCTTGAAATTGCTAATTGGTTACTACATAACAAGTTTTATGCTTATAACACCATTCTAGGTACTATATGACAGGGTAAATTCTAAATTTAATTGTGTCAGAAAATGTCAAATTTCATCAAGTCAGAAAAATGTCAAATTCATACATATCTTAACAAAGCAAATACCACAGCAAGGTATAGCAATCCACACCTTCGCATTCAAACTAGCTAGCTACCTAAAGTTCAGAAACAATGATAACTTGCAATAATTCAGATATAAGTCTGAGATTCCTATGTAAGCAATTTGTACTTACAAAGAATTAGGTCTTCTTGTACAAACCCCGTAGATTAACAATTACAAAAAAATTGTGTGATATTAACTAGTCATGTACAGCTTCCCTTCAAAACCTTCGTTTAAGAAAACTTAGGCTTGGTGATGACATAAACCAATTAGAAACAGAAGATAGATACAAAAGTGTCATTCTAAGCTAGACAAAGATAAAGTCTTAGGCTAGATGAACCCCTACAAAAGACAAATACAAAATGGTTATTCTATGCTGGACAAAAATAAATTGTTTGACAAGATGAACCCTTACAAAAGATATATACGTCAGAATTATTCAAAGCTAGAGAAACATAACTTCTTAGGCTAGGTGAACCTAGCTCTGCATTTTTTAAAAAAAGAAAAATATGATCATTCTAAGCTAGACAAAAGACAATATGATTAATTTATAGAAATTTATACTAAAACCACATATTATCTAGCTTTGCAAATTTAACTAACTGTGCAACTTTTTGTATGGCATGAAATAAAAGAAATTTATCTAACCAAGACAAAATTTCACCAAAGTTGGTGAACCCCAGGACCTGCATGAATAGCACTACTATCCATTTTAAAAGAAACATATTAAAATGAGGCCAAAATGGAAATTGCACTAATAGTATACTAAAATTGCACAATCGTGAAACTGAAAGTTTAATTAAAATGATATGCATGTTGGTTTGTTTTCATATGTTATCTTTTTGTGATTGTACACATGTTATTTCCATGGTCAACTGAAAACAAAATGTTGTAACATTGTGCAGAAAAACTAGAAAGCAACACTGGCATAAACCACTCTAAAGAAGGAACAAGAAAGGTGAGAATGCAAACTTGAAAAACAAAATAAAGAAATGATTGAAAATCAGCCCATAGAAAATTTTAACAAACATACAGACAAAACACTAGGTAATATGTCCATTGAGAACAACACAGTTCTACAATTATCTTCTACTAGAATATCTCAGGGCCCACAAGAAAATACATAGATAAGTACAATACTGGATAGCACTACTATCCACTTGAAAAGAAACATATTAAATGAGGCCATCTGACGTAGAACTAAAGGTTTAATTAAAATAGTAATCAAGTTTTTGTGTGATAGGTTTATTCACAACCATAAGTTATCTTCATATGATTGTTCATATGTTATTTCCATGGCCATCTGACACCTAAATACTACAACATTGTGCACAAAAACCAAGAAGCAACAACGGCAGAAGCCACTATGAAAAGAAGGAATAAGAATGATGAGAGCGCAAACTTGAAAAGCAAAATCACGAAAATAAGCCCATACAAAAATTTTATCAAACATGCAGGCACAACAGCAGGTAATTTGAAAAAAAAACATGACCTTGCAAAAGTTGCACACATACAATGAAGATATTGCATATGACCTAACACTACAAAATATATAAAATTGTGGTGTAATTTCAAAATGGACGCATCTAGCATGGTTGTACCAACAGGTGATCTATCAAAACTTGGAAGAGAAGCTGAAAGCATGAATTTAAACTCTCTACAACTCGTGTTCTAAAGAATCAATTGCACAAAAATATTTTCTATTGTCAAAAACTAATGAACTAATTAAATAGGTTAACGAATAACTTTTGGACCTTAGGATGAAAAATAGACAACACCGCAACATTAATAATTTAATATAGCTATACTGCAATTATGGACTAACCTAACAATTACTAGGCACACTACATTGGATATGAGAAACACATACCCAAAACCCAAGACGAGTGTTCTTGAGTTGATTCCATTGTTTCTTGTATAGGGTTACATCGATTTGTATGCTTCTTCTCCACAGTCATAGCAAACAACACAAAACATAATGTGAGTTTATTGGCACATCAGTGAACATAGACTGAATAAAATTTTGCACAAGATGCAAAGACCAATTTGAATAGGCAAAACATAATTCATGTGGCATACACACATGTGAAATTAAAACCAAATAACAAAAGATAAGAACAACTACATTTTTTCTGAGGAAAAATATTTCTAACGATGTGAACCCTCACAGAATATAGAATCCATCTCAAAAGGGTCAGAAGAATATTCTAAGAATGATAGAAAATTCCAAACCTAAATGAACCCTTACAGAGAACAAAACCAAAGCCACAAAAACTATGACCTACTGACCTAGGTGAGCTAGTTACTATACTTCATGTGAGTCCATGTATCAATGAAACATGGGCAAAGAATTAAACTACTGGAAAACATTAGTGTCAAGTTTAAAGGGACAAATTCAAAAAGCATAATGGAAATTGCACCGAAGAAGAACTAAAATTGCACGCTAGATCGGACTTAAAGTTTAGTTGAAATGGAATGCAACTTTTAATTTGACATGATTTTTTCATAGGTTATCTAAATGTCATTTTCATATATTAATTCCATCATCAAATACTATGAACTAGGTGAAAATACGTTCTCAAATTCAAAATGATCAACGATATGTAATAAACTAGATGATCTAGTTACCGCTTCATGTGATGTTGCACCGTAAATGAATTAAATTTGCATATTGCATTTAACTGAAAGTTTAATTAAAATATTATGCAACATTTAATTTAAAAAGTTTTGTTCATAGAACCACAACATAATGTGTTGCTGCTTACAAACAATCCTTACTAGGTTAACCAAAAATATATAAAATTTCACAACATTTAATACTGCAAGATATGAATATATGACATACAATTTATTTTACACAATATTTTAGTCACCCAAATCTATTTTACACAACAGGGGTGTATCCAAGTATCTATTTTAGCACATGGTTCCAAGATTCTATCTAATATCCAAAATTACATAGTGTCTTAAACACAACAAACAATAAGATTTTGAAGGCGGAAACCATACATACAATACTGCCCAGAACACGTCCATGTGAAACCAAAAGTTATTGCTAGAAAGCTACTATTTGTAGAATTTGGTCACTGAACTAAAATAAACGCCTTCAATCCAATCTTAGCTAACACCCAAATCAAAACTAAAACAGATGCTCCAGTCTTAACCAAATTTCACTATACTGATGGATTACTAATGCTAGAACAGCCCAAAATTAGACATCTCAGTAGTTAAGATAATTTTATTTTTGCTTCCTTTAAAAAACTTGCAAGTAAACCAGTCCAAGTAAACAATGAGCCTTATGGCAGCCTAGCCTCCATCACCCAATTGTGTATCTCCACTTCATCTCCTGTAACAAAAACAGAAAAGGCTAAGAATTACAAAATTCATCACCAGAGCAGTGTAGGTGCAACATCCAGAGAGAAGGGCGGGCACAACAGACACACAAACTGTTCTAACATGGATAGGTCGGTTCTGCCAATGGCTGGCAGTTGAGTTGGATCCAAGTGGCGTGTTGTCATCACCATTAGACTCGCAGCAGATGCTGAGTCACACCTTAGGGTAGAGTGCGATGTCCTGGTGAGACCAAGCAATTACTTATTAAAACTAGAATCTTAAACAAAAATACAGAACTTAGCAAGTCTTCGTTACTTTTGAAAATCTAAAGCACACGCAAATTTTGGAATCTTAGCGACTTAGTAGCTTTCGACCTTGCACGAGACAAGCAACTAAAACACAACATAACACTAATCAACAGTTAATCTTGGGAGCACAAAATTCACTTCAAGCAGCGCACAAATTTTTTTTTGGGACTGTAACAAGGACCATGACAACCCAACATCGCCATAAAGGATGCGTAGAAATAACATCTAACACTACTCAATTAACCTCAAATCAAGGAATAACGGATTGCCCCCAAAAGGCACACATCGATATACACAACATCAAATTGACTAATGCTACCTACATGTAACTTAGATCTGGCAATATAACCAAGACAAACTTCAATTTATAGAGCAAGTATGCTACATAAATCAACCCCTAATCAGAAATTTCTGGGTCACATTTCATCAGAACATAGAACATTCAAAACCCTAGGAACCAAGTATCAACAAATTAGCACTACAAATCCACACCCCGAACATCAGAGAATAGTAGTAATCATCACAAAATAGAAACTCCAACCTTCCCAAAGCCGCTGCTCCCTTCAACATCGACAACCACTAGACGGCAACTGCCTCTTTGTACTCCACTACCCAAGAGTTGAGCAGGGGAGTTGAGCACGGGAGAGTGGACACCGTCGAGCAGCCCAGCCATCGGTCACTACTTGCCACCAAGCACCACCAAATCGCCGGACCCCGATGGCCTAACACATCTCTCTTCTCTACTCTCCTCCTTCCCCCTCTCTCTTGGGACAAGGAAGAGACGCAGCAGCTCAAGGAAAACAAAAGAAAAAAATGATAGACAAAAGGAAGTGAGCTGTGGTAACAAAATAATGGGTCGGGTTTGCACAAAACAACCGACAAGAACCACGGGCCCGTTAATCCTACGCTGATACAATACACATCTCAAAGCAAATCTAAGGGGCAAGAAAATCGACTGAAACTTAAAATATTTTCAGGCGCTTGTGCTTTAGCAATTTCGTTATCTATATTATTATCTCTAAGTACTATATTGAAGGACAATATGAGAAGGTCCTAATTTATATTGTGATGAACTATGATGATTTCTTCTACAGTAAGGATGTGACATTGGAGACGGGCCATGATGCCTTGATTTCAAAGTTCTATTGCCATGTGAGCGGCGGCGGGCGAAGTCACCAGCGCGCGCTGCTTCTGCCCGGCCACGGCCTTAAACAGTTGAGCCTCCTCATTGCCCTCACCTACAGGTCGTGAGCTGAGTGGGCGTGTTCGCGAGCACCGCCGTAACAAGCCTGCTCGTTTTGGCTTGAGCTTCTAGCTTATGACTTATTTTGCACTATTCATAAATTTCGTCTTTTTCTATACTTTTGATTTTTTTTGAGCTTTTTTGCCTGTTCTTTTTTCTCGTATTTGTTTGAATTATACGTGATGGGCTAACATGCTTTTTTATTTTAAAATTTTTTAAAAATTTAATTATGCTAAATAAGTCTCTGCCAACTACAATGTTTTTTCAACCAGTTATAGTGCTTTTCAGCCATAAGCCACTCAAAAAAAGCTCTTTTGAGCAAGACGGGTGAGAGGCTGACATGTCAGCCTATTTTGCTGACTAGGATGTTACTTCATCTCATTAGTTGACCGGGACGGCATGTCTGTCAAAATCGGTGTGGTTTAGGACAAGGGTTATTTTCTCTAGGTGTGAGTCTAGAGATGCAAAATAGATGTTTCTTAGGTGCCGCTTGTTTGGGCTGAAAAAGTGGCTTATGGCTGAAATTTTACTGTAACTAACTGAAATTACACTGTAGGTGATAGTGTCTTATTTGGCATAATTAAATTTAAAAAAATTAAAAATAGAAAAAACAGGTTAACCCATCATGGATAATACAAACGAATACGGAAAAAAAGAATCAGCAAAAAAGTTCAAAAAAGCCAAAAAGCTGGAAAAAACAAAATTTAGAAATAGTAAAAATAAATCAGAAATTATAAACTTAATCCGAAATGAGTGGGCCCTTTAGACAACTTGAATACTCAGGGGGTAATATATACCTTTTGCTTTCATTTACCTTTGTGTACACAATTTGAAATAGTAAAAATAAATCTAGAGAGAAGCTAAGCGTTAAGGCACCTTGCTTACAAGTTGCTTTCAGACCGAAATTAAAAACGAAAGGTTAGTACCATTCTAGAAGGTCAAAAGTATAGTTTTATTCAGTGTTGCATGCTCTTCCATGCTTAATTAGTTGTCCAAGTCAACTGTGTGATGCAAAGTAACTTCGATTTGTGTGGCGCCCTGGGCTCAAACAGATCAGTGTCTTTGTCATGTTAATGAACGAAGAAATGACGGTCAAAAAGATTTGAACATAACATTTTGGAAAAAGTAAGCAAACTGTATTACTATTGTCATATTAATGAACGAAGAAATAACCGTCAAAAAGATTTGAACATACTCCTTCTGTCTAAATTTATAAGACGTATTTTCTTTTAGCATATAGATCAAGAAAACAATAAAAATAACTAGATTATCTATATTATTATCTCTAAGTACTATATTGAAGGACAATGTGAGAAAGTCCTAATTTATGTTCTGATGAGCAATTGCAATGTTTCTGGAGTGGTGAAGCGATTTTGTAAAGATTGCACTTTGCTTGGGCTGTTTTCTGGAAGTTTTAGGAAAATCGGAAGTACCGCAACTGTGAACGCAGTAGTACTACAAGGCGGTAGTTCCGCTCTAAGTTGCAGTATATTTTTTCCAGAGAGATCCAGTGCGAAGGTGTGGAAGTACCGCTTTGGGGAGCGGGAGTGTTGCGTGTGGTACTACCAGATTTTGTAGAAAAACATGATTTTGGGTTTTGAGTTAGGACAACCATGTGGTCATGGTATGAGTGTTGTTATTTGTGTGCATATGGGTTTATTGTTTGGTCCTAGGTTTAAGATCAGTAGTTTGGTTGCATACATTTTGCATAGTGCATTATATGGATGAATTACGCCAACTGATGACTTTATGTATTGTGCGGTGCTACGTGATTGTTTGCTTATTTGTGTTAGCTATAGGACTTCGGATCTAAGTCATGGTGAGGTGTAGGAGGACCAGGACTAGGCATAGGATGATGTTGAGGTCCAGAACGGTCAGGGAGACGTCAAGGATGACCGAGACTTATAGAGTGGTTGTAAGCCGGGACGATGAGGAACTGGAGCGGGAGCACCGGTGGTGGACATGACGGGCAATGGCAAGATGGATTGGGACTAGGCGTAGGGAGTATTTGAGGTCCTATGTAGTCAAGAAAGCCGGTTGCTGTCATGTGCGAGAAAAGGCATGTGGTATGCCAAGTGGCTTGGGGGTCATTTGTAAACGAGGACGGTTCAGTGAATCCGGATGGGTGAGAGATTTGGCGACAAGTCATGGGGCCACATGGAAGATGGTGAAGCATGGACGATGTTTCATGGTAAAGAAAGCAGGAAGCTTCATAGAAGGCGGTAGAGGGGCATTTTAGTAAATTGTCTGATACCCAAAAAGTGGTGGTATGTGAAACTACGGTGTTGGCATAAGTGGTTTAGGTCTTGTATGTGTTGAAAATGTGAAGTGAATCGAGTGTTGATTCACTAATGAGTTAATGGTTGTAAGTCGCTTTGAGAAGCGTGCATGAGAGTAAAACCTAGTGTTAGGTGGGGTTAACATATTATATCCAGTTTGGCCTAATGGGTGGATCCATTAGGTTTAGGTTCAGGTTGTGAGCCTATATAAGGGGGGAGAGGCAAGCGCTAGGGTTTGAGAAGGTTGGCTAAGCCTTTTGGTGGCTAGCTTCTCGTCCCTCCTATGGGAGATAAGTTAGAGAGTGTGTGTGTGTGTGCGCGCGCGCTCTAGGCTTAGAGCTCTGCTATTCTAAGGGATTGGCTATAAAACTTTCCTTCTCAAGAAGCAATAGAATCAATCTTTGATATTCTCCATGGCTATCTCTTTTTTGATTAATTTGCTCTTGCTTTGGCTGGTTTTTCCTCTTCCCTCACCCTTTTCTTGATCTTGTGGTGCCAAATATGTATAAGAGATAGAGAGATCCTTTAGGAATCATTCTTTATCCATCTAGGCACGTTGGTAACAAGTTCATCAAGAAACTCGGTTTTTACATGTTCTTGACCTTCCAAGTGGTTTCTTGATCTGAGAGTTTTTAGAGTGATTTCTTCAGTGTTCTTGCTTAGACATGAGGGAACATATTTAAAGCTATCTTGGCCATTATCCACCCACGAGCAAGTTGTATTCACCGATTTTGTTTTTGGCTCGGTTTTGATGCACCTTTCCTTCAAACTGAAAAAGGTCTCATCATTGACCATGATTTTCATGATCATTTATTGAAATAGGTTTTTGATAACGTAGAGAAGATTCCTGTAAAATTTCATATCATTTGGATCTACGGATCGAAAGTTGCATGGATTTTTGTATTTGAAATCGCGCTGAAATTACTGTTCATCCCTGAATTTATTGTAGTAGCGGTCTGACCGGCACTGTAGCTTGCCTACGTTTACTGTTCATAGCGGTCTGATCACCATTGAAATAGCGGTCTGACCAGCCTGGTGGTCAGACCGCCCCCTTTATGGAGGTCAGACCGCCATATATGTATAGGTCAGACCGTTGTGGGTTTTCAAAACACATTTTGCTTGGTTTTGGTCAAATATTTCCTAGTAATTATTTATCTCTGATCTTCATATCTTCCATAGCTACTAAAGTAAAGAGTTTTCCTTCCACTCAAAGGAAAACATTTTGAAAAGCCTCAGATTGATTTTAGGCTCCTATTCACCCCCCTCTAGTCGCTATACTCAATCCTACATATATTCAATGTATGCATATAGAGATTAGCAAGTAAAGATGCATATTTATTAGGGGCATAAAGGAAACATCATACTAATTTTATAGTGAAATATGAAATATGTCATATATTTATAGACAAATTTACTTAAATAATATGTCTTATAAACTTGGACGGAGAGAGGGAGTAACATTTTGAAAAACTTACGTGCGGTCCAAGTGCATGCGTGCCTCTCTATATATGAACCGGTAAATTAAACTAGACCTTCATAACAAACAGGCTGGTGCGTGCGGCATGATGTAAATTCTTTTATTAAAAACCATCGTCGTTCAAGTTGCACCAGCTAGTTGCCTACAGGCATATCTATTTCCAAGTACTGATATTAATTTTTAAGGTACCACGATTAACTACATAGGCTTCATTGTTAGCACACGTTTTAGATTGCTTTGGCTCTTAATTATTTGGGACCGGCAAAAGGCACTAAAAAAGCTTAGCTTTCAGTCGATTTTCTAAGCTATTGGATCTAAATCCAATCATCCATATCACTTCCCCCACTCTATATATAAATCCACCCTAACCCTAACCTCAGTACTCCACTCCACTCCAACCCCACCCCACCCCCAGCCGCTGCCGCCCCCATCCTTTCTTGCATGTCGCCTCCTATCGCCGCCACTAACACTGGCACGGACCTCAAGCCACCTCCACCTGCCGCTGCTTCCATCACCCGATGTGGCTGTCGGCACCACCGCTACCTGCCGCCTCATCCACTGCCCCACCTGTACCTCCTCCCACTGCCTCCTTCCTTGTCTTCGACAGTGGTGCCACTGAATCCACCACCCACCATTTGCAGCCTCTCTTCCCTCCTCCTCGCCAACCCGTCCACCGGTGCCATTGTATCCTCACCACACCGCCGCCCTAACTAGTGAACTCAAGCCCTAACCCGGTGGTGGTGGCGGCACGGCTGGATTCGTCACCCACCGCTCGTTGCATCTTGATGAGGATAAAATAATTATTAAATTATTACGTCATTATATTCATTGAATATACCCATAATCGATAAGAGGTAAATATGGTAGGATGGTCGTAAGCTCTCCTACGACCATATGGTCATAAGCTTTTCTACGACCATATAGTCGTAAGACTAAATATGGCAGGATGGTCATAAGCTCTCCTACGACCATATGGTCATAAGCTTTTCTACGACCATATAGTCGTAAGTCCTTCTACGACCACGTAGTCGTAAGTCTTACTGTGACTACCCCCTTAATCATAAGTTCTTCTACGATCAAATAGTTGTAAGTCTTACTACGACTATCTCCTTGGTCGTAAGTCCTTATACGACCAAATAGTCATAAATCTTACTACGACTACCCTCTTAGTTGTAAGTCCTTCTATGACCAAATAGTTGTAAGTCTTACTGCGACTACTCCATATAGTCATAAATCCTTCTACGACCACGTAATTGTAAGTTGACTTTGTGACCATCTTATGGTCGTGGACTTTTCTGCGACCGACCTATCTTCGACTAACTTGTCTATGATGAACAATTGCATTGTGGGTTATCTGATAAGGCAGTTAGAACATGCGTTTATCCAATAACTGCACATGATATCTCTCTGACAACAACCGCTACACGGCGAACGGCCTTTTATGCCTCTCGACAAGAACTTCCATCGTGCGCTTATCATCCGGCGTTAGGGCATCTTCGCGCGCAGACAACCGCTGCCGCTTCACCGCTATATAAAGGTTAACGTCAAAGAGAGAAATGGGAAGACATTCGGATTGAAGGAGGAGATAGTGATAGGCATTTGTATTACTCTCAGTTGTAATCCTTTTTTGGTGATTAGTGATCACACAGGATGTAGGGTTATTATTCTCTTAGGAGAAGACCCGAACCTGTATAAAAATTCTCGTGTCTCTACTCTACATGTGCATACACCGGGTTTTCTAAGAGTTTCTCCGAATCCAAACAAATCATACGTAAAATCGATATTAAAACTTCGACACATCTGTTCCCTCATCGTCGTCGCTCTGCCCACCGGCGCCACCCATTTCCCTCCTCTGTCCCACGGCCGAGGCGATGCCACCATTGCTTCACCGCACTGTCATCATCACCGGCGCCCATCGTCGTTCTTTCACTGCCCCTCCCTCCCTCTAAGCTTGGAGATCCGGAGAATCCAAACCCTAATGTGACCCCGAGCCCTAACCCGACCGCACCGCTGCCATTGTCCACCGCCTGCTGCCTCTTCCCTCCTCGTCGTCGACCTGCCCACCGGCGCCACCCGCCGCCCTCCTCCATCCCACGTCTAAGGCAGTGCCACCATCACCCACTGCCATTCTTCTACCGCCCTCCCTCCCTCTAAGCTCGAAGACTCGATGAACCCAAATCCTAATCGGTGAACCTGAGTTCTAACCCGACGACAGCGGAGAGGTGGAAGGTGAGTTCGCCGGTGCACAAATATCCATACCAATCCTAGGGTGACGAAAATCGACCGAAACTTAATAAATTTTCATTCGCCTGTGTATTAGCAAATCCGTAATTATTTTGCTGCGTCATGCCATCGATTCACGCATGAACTTGCGCAGCAGCCGCCTTGCCCCTTGGCAGTTGGCACTAAGCCACTAACCAGTCTAAACTTCCATAGTCTTGACCACTCAACCGGCAGCGAGCGAAGCTAAGAAGAAGAAACATGCAAGAACTTTCGCCCCCAGCCCAAACATTTCGTCCGTAACGGCATCGCGTCCTTCCAAAACTCACGCGCGCACAGGGAGGCACTGTGAGCGTATCTTTTCCGGCCCGTGTCAACGGCCAACGCCCGGGGAATCGTGCCGTATCTCCCCGTCCGTGTGTATATATATACACACACTGCACTAGCTTTTCCCGCCAAGCTAGGCAAGAGCCTGCACGCACGCCCCGTTTCATCTGGCAACCGAGAGCGTAACGTGGGTTGCGCGCACCGATCAATAAGCGCGCCTCGCGATGGCGGGGGAGATCACGCCGTCGGGGAGCCGGCGGAGCTGGCTGTCGGGGGGCGCGGCGTCCATCTCAAGGTCGCTGCGCGACCCGGACGACCCGTTCCGGAGGTCGGCGGCGAGCCGCGCCGATGAGGACGACGAGGAAAACCTGCGTTGGGCGGCGCTGGAGAAGCTGCCGACGTACGACCGCATGCGGCGGGGCATCATCCGGAAGGCGCTCGACGGCGGGAACCACTACGCGCCCGACGAGGTGGACATCGCCAACCTCGACCCGCGCGACGGCCGCGAGCTCATGGAGCGGGTGTTCAAGGCCGTCGAGGACGACAACGAGCGCTTCCTACGACGCTTCAGGGAACGGCTCGACCTGTAAGTGTGTAGTACACGTACTCGATCGTAAATTAACGAGTTCAGGTAACCATTAGGAGCACACATATACTCCGTTTGGAGTTTGGATAATTACACGGATGTCTGTAACAATTGAACTGTTTCCTAGTTACTAGTTAGGATGTTTCCGCGTTCCAAACATACATGATCCGACCGTGGTTCAATACTGTTGTTACTCATGCAGGGTTGGCATTGAGCTTCCGCAGATCGAAGTGCGGTACGAGCACCTCTCCATCGAGGCGGACGTCCACGTCGGCAAGCGCGCGCTGCCGACACTGCTCAACGCCGCCATCAACGCCCTCGAGGTATATATATAAGTATAACAAGAACTTCTAACCCAAATGCATGGTAACTTTTTTTTTAACAACGAATGCGCCATAACTTGTATGACAGCTACGCACCTTATCAGCTTGGGAGTCTCTCGTACTCGTATGCCATCCAGTGATATGTTGCGTTGGTAATAGCTAGCTAGGATCAACGAGGGTACTGTTCTTTGGGTATGTTCTTTTAGATTGTGACTTATAATTTTTGGCTAAAATTTTTGAATTTTAGCTATTTGTGACAGATATTATGGAGAGGGAGATACTCGCTTGTAATTTTTGTTGATACAAATGTTAGACTTTTAATATGTACTACAATTAACTTGTAGATCTCGTCTTGAGAAAATACTCTATTTAAAAGTTAGGTACTGTAGCAAAAGCCAAAAGCCGCTTTTAGAAGCCCAAAAGAATATGGCTGTTAAATTATGGCTTTTAGGTATGATTTATTAGTTTAATAAATAGTGATTACTGGAAGAAATTGAAATTAAAAACCTAAAAGAATGGGGCAAGAGTCGAGTAAAAAATATTAGCTCTGTTTATATTGGCTTCTAAAATATGATCTTATAGTAAATATCTTTTCTATAGTACCTAACTATGTGTCTTTTCAAAACAGTATCTACTAGTCGATTATAGTACACACTACAACGATTTTATTTATATCCTCTAAAATATACGCAAGCGTTTCTCGCTGTAAATTGTTATTATTTATAAGTCAAAATCAGAAGTCTAAACTAAAAGCCTGTACAAATGGCCCTTAATAAGGTCACACGTTAGTCAATCACGTTTTTCCGAGGTTTGTTTTCTAGTACTCCACCAGCCGTTCATTCCAATCAAGTTCCGGTCAAACGGAGGACTCGCGCTGCCTCCATAGCTGATCAACGGTGTGAGTGGCAGAATAGATCCAAGAGTAGAGAAACTTCCTGCCTAGACCTCTTTCGGAAGGAAAAACACAAAGGGAAATTAAGGCCTTGTTTGGCACAGCTTCACCATCAACTCCTTAAGCTATTTGGAATTGTTTGGAGTTGTTTTGTGCCAAACGGGGTAAAGTAAAATAGCTCCACCTAAAAGCTCCTTAAAATCTCTGAGACAAAAATAACTCCACCCAAGGAGTGAAAAAGTAGTTTCACTTCCCACTTCATGCTCAAAAAAAATAGCTCTATTTGTGAAGAGGAGTCCTGCCAAACAGGGCCTAATTAGCTCCCTTCTAGATAGACTGCGTGGAATTCCCGTGCGCCTTAATTGGTCCGATCACGTGCTGCTTACTTGTACTATTCTAGACGATTTGTCCACGTGGCCTGCAGGGGATGTCGTCCTCTTTCAGCGGTGAACGTGACGTCACTACAACACGTAGGCCTTTCCAAGTAGTGGTTTTTTCCGGCTAAAATGACACAGTAACTACGGTTACTTTTTTTTAAAAGATATTCAATTAAAGAGAAATAAAAAACATCTTTATAGATAATACAAAAACAAAACGTCATGTTAAGAAATCAATACGTTATAAATGGTTTTTTGCTTTTAAAAACAGAAAGTTATCGCTGTTTAGAACGAAACCTAAAAGATCTGATCTATCTGAGCAATATTTGGTTGCAACTGGCTTAATTTGAGGCTACTATACGAAAAGCACTTAACAGGATTGCCTATTTCGTACATACCAACAGTGCTGTTAGTATAGTATATTTTTTATATTTTGTTTATCAGAAATAAACAAATTCATAGGAATACGTTAGGGCGTTTGCTATCTGTTGGATATCATCAAACCAACTAAAAAATCATTAAACAATTTAGGCCAGACCGCTCTGTAGTGTACCAGAGAAGCCAAGCTCTAGCACAATATACCGCGAGCAACGAAACAAAGCCCAAGCCCGGTTGGATCATTAGGCCCACAGCTTGGCTCACCTTGCTCAGACAGGCCGGCTCAGGAGGACTCTCGCGCTCTGGTCTCAGGCCCATGGAGATTGGAGCCGTCCACGGGCCGCCGCCTCCGCCGTCTCCGGCCGCGGCGGCAGTGCGGCGAGCTTGGCCGCCTCCTCCTCCATAGATTCACGCATTAGCCGCCCGCCTCGTCTCTTCGCTACTGCGTTGTGCCGTAGGACTTAGGGCTACTAGCCCTTGTGTTCCTTGTCCTTATGCCCCGTTCTGTTCCGTGCGGGCTCGCGTCGTTGCTCCGCCGGCCGCCCGCAGGTAAACAGCGCTGTAATCCCGTTCTCGGACAAGCAGTTCGGACAGTGCCGTGAGTTCGTAGTTTGCAAGGATCGTAATGATGCAATATCACCTATATGGTGTATGTTGTGGCTTGTTATCTGTGGCTCAGATTCGCTATCCTTGATGCTTTATGACAGGGGATCGTTAGCCAATTCGGTTCGTCGAACAAGAGGACGAATAAGATTCTCAAAGATGTCAGTGGCATTCTCAAGCCATCGAGGTACTCGACTATTCTTTGAAACAATTTCGGTTATGGAACCTTTTTAACTAACTAGTGCTAATTTAGAGTGATAAAATGGCAACATCTCTCTCTCTCTCTCTCTCTGTGTGTGTGTGTGTAAATGGGGTAATAATATTATGCTGGGACACTTCCATACTTAGTTCAAATAAACTATTTGCAACCTTTAGCAATCAGAATTCCCAAGTGACACTGATCTAACCTATTTGGCTTATGCAACCATAGCTGTTCTGGAATTCATGCTCTCTCTTTCTCTCATCAAAGTAGTTGCTTTACCGTTATTTGATAAAAGTAGAATATTGTGGCTGTTCTTTTGAACTATTGTATTAAACTATTTAACTACTTATGTCAGGATGACACTTCTTCTTGGACCTCCATCATCGGGGAAAAGCACACTTATGCGAGCACTAACTGGGAAGCCTGATAAAAATATTAAGGTTTCACTCTTATTCATGTAGTTTAATCTACTCTCTTCTGATTATGTATGCTTGCCATATGCTAAGTCACTCAATTGCTACAGGAATCTGGCAACATCACATACTGTGGTCATACGTTTTCAGAGTTCTATCCTGAGAGGACTAGTGCGTATGTCAGTCAGTATGATCTACACAATGCAGAGATGACGGTAAGAGAAACATTGGATTTCTCGAGACGATGTCTAGGCATTGGTGCCAGATATGATATGCTCTCAGAATTAGCAAGACGGGAGCGAAATGCAGGCATTAAGCCTGACCCTGAGATTGATGCTTTCATGAAGGCAACAGCAGTAGAAGGGAAGGAGACTAACGTTATCACTGATCTTACTCTCAAGGTGTGACTCTATTGTTCTTTAACTTTCTTCATTTTAACATAACATGGTTTAGGCCTGCCAGCCTCAATTTGGCCTTTTCTTTCTTTTATTGATCTATTAAAATGAAGTTGTGCATGAATTTGTTTTCTATTTCCTTTTTTACAAGAAGTGCATATGCATCACTTTGATAGTGACACGCCACACATATGAAAACTTAGTACTTCTGTTCCTGATGCAAACTGAGTCTCCACAATCATTTTTTATTCGCTGTGCTAATTGAGCTTATAAATCTCTGCAGGTGCTTGGACTTGACATTTGTGCTGATATTATTGTTGGTGATGAGATGAAAAGGGGCATTTCTGGTGGCCAAAAGAAACGTGTCACAACTGGTATGTGTGCCTACATACACATTAAAATATAACAGAAATGATTGGTCATTTCCTTCATGAAATTTTATTCGCACACTACATCTTAAGTTATAACTAGTATAACCTAGATATAGAGAATTCTCCGCATAAACTGGCAGCTATTTATCTCAAATAGCATATTTTGGTATCCCCGTGTGTATATCCTTTTCTCCAGTGACAGAGCATTGATTTTACCCTGTGGAATCTAATCACACATGATACAACCCTGTGGGGTCTACTCCTTGTATTTCTCAGTACCGTTATTAATATAATTCAACCAAAAATTGCAACAACCATTGGGTTCAGGCTACATGGTGGATGCACCACTGCTTTTCTCTGTTAAATTATTGCTAACTGTATTTGTTTTCTAAGGTATTGTGCAGGAAATGTTTTATCACTTGCATAAGGAATCCTGATATTACGTTATTGACATGCTAACGGTCTTAAGCTTGTACTTTTGAAATTGCTTTGATTACAGGGGAGATGCTAACTGGACCTGCAAGAGCTTTGTTCATGGATGAAATATCTACTGGGCTTGATAGTTCTAGCACATTTCAGATTGTCAAATACATCAGACAGATGGTCCATGTGATGAATGCTACAGTGATGATCTCTCTCCTCCAGCCTCCGCCTGAGACCTACAATCTATTCGATGACATCATTTTGCTTTCAGAAGGGTACGTAGTTTACCATGGGCCACGGGAGAACATCCTTGAATTCTTCGAGAGTGCTGGTTTCCGGTGTCCTGAACGGAAAGGAGTGGCCGACTTCCTTCAAGAGGTGACTTCCAGGAAAGATCAACAGCAGTACTGGTACCATGACCAGGAGCATTATCGTTATGTCTCAGTCCCTGAGTTTGCTAAGCTTTTCAAGACATTCCATGTCGGGCAGAAGCTCCAGAAAGAGCTGCAAATCCCTTACGACAAATCTAAAACACATCCTGCTGCGTTGGTTACAAAGAAGTATGGGTTGTCTAGCTGGGAGTCCCTCAAGGCAGTGTTGTCAAGAGAGTGGTTGCTGATGAAGCGCAACTCCTTCCTCTACATATTCAAGTCCTTTCAATTGCTTGTCCTGGGACTTGTAACCATGACTCTGTTTTTCAGAACAAAGATGCCCCACGGGAAATTTTCTGATACCACCAAATTTAATGGTGCTTTGACTTCTTCTTTGATCACAATCATGTTCAGCGGACTTGCCGAGCTTCAAATGACTATAAAAAAACTACCAGTATTCTACAAACAGAGAGACTACTTGTTCTTTCCAGCATGGACCTTTGGAGTTGCAAGCATAATATTAAAGCTTCCTTTTTCGCTTCTGGACACATCTGTTTGGACACTGGTCACATATTATGTTATAGGTTATGCACCTGCTCCAGGAAGGTAGCTGATCTACCACTTCCTTCCCACAGTTTTTCATTTTAGATATTTTTACATGAGAATTTGTTGTAGTTTTTTTAATTGATGTTTTCATCTGTCTACTGATCTCAGGTTCTTTAGCCAGCTTCTAGCATACTTTTGCACGCACCAGATGGCTGTGGCCATGTTCCGATTGCTAGGTGCAATTTTAAAAACAATGGTCGTAGCTAATACATTCGGATATTTGTGCTGCTCATTGTTTTCTTGTTCGGAGGATTTCTCATCCCCAGAAGTAAGTATGTCATTGTGGAAATTGTATTTTAGTCCCCTTGGCCCAGTAAGTTAGCTAGCCACAGTTATGGTTTGTTAGAAACAAAATAACTTCCTTGAAGATAGATTGAAACTTTATTGTTGAGGTTTTTGTCTTTATTTCCTCTGAAGATTCCAGTGTGGACTACTATTAACTTCCTTTTCTTACTGGGTTTTCTTGATATTTATGTGCACAGGCGACATTAAACCATGGTGGATTTGGGGATACTGGATATCTCCCATGATGTATAGCAATAATGCCTTATCAGTCAATGAATTCCTTGCCAGTAGGTGGGCTATTGTAAGTTTTCTGTCACCACACTGTTTTTCTTTCTCTAAATTTAATATTTTATCTATATTAGATACAATCAAAAGCACAAAAACATTGATCGCAAGACAAATATTTTTTTATATATTTTGTTCGTATGAACACAACAAAGAAAAATCAGAACATCTCATAAGTTAAATTTCTAGGATGTTGATATATCTAAACACAATAGAATCTGGAACTAATATCACTTTTTAACTGCAGCCAAACACTGATGGTGTGCGAACAGTCGGGGAGGCTTATCTCAAATCCAAAGGCTACTTTACGGGTGACTGGGGGTATTGGCTTTCCATTGGAGCCGTCATAGGATTTATGATTATTTTCAACATTCTCTACGTTTGCGCTCTTACATTCCTGAGCTGTAAGCACCTTTCCTATTCCTGGCATTTTCACTTGTTTGATGCCTAGGTGAAGCACTTATATTCTATTTTTCTTACAGCTGGTGGCAGTTCAAATACTGTAGTTTCTGATGATGCCACAGAAAATGAGTTGAAAACAGAATCAACAAATCAAGAACAAAAGTCTCACATCACCCATGGTAAGATAGCAGGAGATGCATCTCATGTGCCATCTTCAATCCATATTGTTTATCCCATCTCCATTTTGTATCAAGTTGTTGATGTTTTCCTTTTTTCAACGAGGCCCCGTTTGGATGGGAATTCTAGGAAGTTTGGAAAGGAAACATCCACTCACTGGATGTTTGGTTTCTTACGAAATTCCTATGAGGGTCCTACATTTCAAATGGGCCATAAATTATGTTATGGCTTTATTCATCATTCATATATGCAGCTCACACTGGCATATTTATGTATCATGAAGCATGCAGTTTTGTTTCTACTACTATTTTTAATCTGTTTATGTATCTATCATCTCAAAATCTGTTCTGCATCCACTTCATTGTGTTAGGTACAAACCGAGCAGCAAACAGGAGAACCCAGACAGGAATGGTACTGCCATTCCAACCTCTTTCACTTTCTTTCAACCACATGAACTACTATGTCGACATGCCCACTGTAAGTTGATCTTCTAAAAAGATGTCCCAACTTTTTGACATAACCAGATAGTGCAAAGTTAGTAAGATACATTGAAGCTCGAGTAGAAATTAGCTTGTTTTGCTTCCTCTTATAGATAATATTTGCATCTTTTTTAGCATGGACATTACCTGTTGAGTCATGTGATAATCATCCGTTGAACTAAGCTAGTAACTTACGGCTTTAATCAAGGGATACAGTTCAGATATGAACTTGAAATGCAAAATCTTGCTTTGTAGGAAATGAAGGCACAAGGATTCACAGAAAGCCGCCTCCAGCTACTATCTGACATTAGTGGTGCATTCAGGCCTGGTGTTCTGACCGCATTAGTTGGTGTTAGTGGAGCTGGAAAGACCACTCTAATGGATGTACTGGCAGGAAGAAAGACAAGTGGAACCATTGAGGGAGATATCAGGCTCTCTGGTTACCCTAAAAAACAAGAAACTTTTGCCCGTATCAGTGGCTATTGTGAACAAACTGATATCCATTCACCAAATGTTACTGTTTATGAATCTCTTGTTTATTCTGCTTGGTTGCGCCTTTCCTCAGAAGTTGATGAGAATACTAGAAAGGTACGTGTTCTATTGTTTTGTTTGGGGGTGCGTGTGTTTGTGTGGTGTGGTGGTCCATTAACTGACACTCTGCATATTAATCCCTAATTATATACTTTATCATTGTGCTTATTGAAAGAAAAGAAGAACAAGTTTCTTTTTCCTTGAAAAAAAGGAATAGTTTTTTTCTCTATCCTAGCACGAAAACTTAAGAGCTTTCCTAAATTTTGACCTATATAGAAAAAATTTACATATTGAAAACTGAGCCTCAATTTACTGAATACATTCTTTCAAGATTGTGTAAAGTGAGATGATCCTGAGGCTGGAATGGATTGATTCATTTGATATTTCTATATGTTGATATATCAATGAGGTCTGTATTATGAGTGACACACCATGAGATCATATTTCTTTTCTATATATACTTCAAATATACATATTACTTATTACATTGTTATGATCACAATTTTTGGTTTTTATTTGAGTTTGTATGTTACTGATACTAATGAAAACATGCAACATTTTGTATCTTGGGAGTTGAAAGCACTACTTATTTCTGATAAAATCAACTTCACTGTAGGTGTTTGTGGAGGAAGTGATGTCACTAGTTGAGCTTGATGTATTGCGTGATGCTCTGGTTGGTCTCCCTGGTGTTAGCGGGTTATCAACTGAACAAAGGAAGAGGCTGACTATTGCTGTAGAACTAGTTGCAAATCCTTCAATTATCTTCATGGACGAGCCAACTTCTGGCCTTGATGCTAGAGCTGCAGCAATTGTTATGCGTACTGTGAGAAATACAGTTAACACAGGACGAACTGTGGTTTGCACAATCCATCAACCAAGTATTGATATCTTCGAGTCTTTTGATGAGGTCCTTGCAAGCTTGCTCATGTTCTCTGGTCTTATTTTGTCTTTTATTTTTAACTCTGCAGTTCTATACTGAAAAATGGTTATGTTTTTCAGCTTCTATTGCTGAAGAGGGGAGGACGGGTCATATATGCTGGCAAGCTTGGTCGCCATTCTGACATACTAGTTGAATATTTCGAGGTGAATTATCTTTGATAATATGTATCAGTTTGTGATAACCAAGTTCTAATATGTTAACTATCAGTATTGCTAAGAAATCAGTTACCGCTGCACGATTAGTGTGGGCCCATGCAATTCTTCTGAGTAAATTTGAATGGGATTAGTAGCCTGAAAATATGCATATTATTTGGGAATTCTACTCAACTGTTTGAAGGTCTTTAGGCCATTTCTAATAATGCAGAAAGAGTATGTAGGTAAATTTTGGTGTCCATGGTTGTATATACACACCAGCTAGTTGGGATACATTATGATTTAAAGTCGATATATTTCTGGCTGTGGGATTGATTCTTGAAGACTCCTTTATCAATTTGAGTCAAACTCTTTCATATACCACTTCAGGAATTACCTAAGATATGGGATATAATGATTCATCATTGGTGAAGATATACAATACATAATATGCAATGGGGAGGACCTTACCTCACATGAGACAACATAAGGATACTTCTAATGTATAGTATTCTCCTACAGGCAATTCCAGGTGTTCCAAAAATCACAGAAGGATATAACCCAGCTACATGGATGCTGGAAGTTAGCTCTCCTCTAGCTGAGGCTCGCCTGAACGTAGATTTTTCAGAAATTTATGCCAATTCTGCACTTTACCGGTAAATAGATTAACTATGTTGTTCCATTAACAGTTTTTAGTAAAATTGTTCTTTCTTTGACACCATTTCAACTGTGAATTCTTTGAATGGTCAAAGTAACAAACAAAACAACAATTTTCCCTTTTTATGCTCTCACATTTTTTCATGAATATATTCAGGAGCAATCAAGAACTTATTAAGGAGTTGAGTGTTCCACCACCAGGCAGCCAAGATCTCTCGTTTCCTACGAAATATTCTCAGAATTTCCTAAATCAGTGCATGGCAAATGCATGGAAGCAATTCCGATCATATTGGAAGAATCCACCCTATAACGCTATGCGATATCTTATGACGCTTCTCTATGGTTTTGTGTTTGGTACAGTCTTTTGGCGCAAGGGAAAGAATATGTATGATACTACTTTATATTCCAATTTGTCTTCAAATTCCTTTCGTTCATCTGTTCTAATTCCAATCAATGTGGGGATTGATGTTAGACCAATGACCCACTGCGCTAATGCATCTTGATTGATCTGTTGATATTTTCCATTTGTACAGAGAGTCCCAGCAGGACCTGTCCAATCTACTTGGAGCCACTTATGCTGCTGTTTTCTTCCTTGGAGCTGCAAGTTTGCTTTCAATTCTGCCTGTTGTGTCTATTGAGAGGACAGTCTTCTACCGTGAAAAGGCAGCAGGGATGTACTCTCCACTGTCTTACGCATTTGCACAGGTAATTTTCTTATTTACTTTACTAGCCACGTGTTGATTGAAATACTATCATCTGGACATGCATTAATCTTGTTTCTGGCAGAAGTACTTAACATCCAAAGTTAAGAACAGGCCAACAAAACGTTAGACAGCAGGGCATCTTCTTTTTCTTTTACAGTTTTCAATTATTTGACAGAGATAAAGGAAAACTAATTATCAAATAAGTAACTGAATGCATAAGCCATTATTACATTTAAATACTGCATCAGCTATTTATACTTTTTCCCAAGTATAAGCGAGTGCATCTATTTAGCTTCCTATATGATGAGCTTTTAGAACATCTGTAATATGCATTTTCATCATGTTATCTTACAAATAGTTTTTCTTTCTCATGATTGTTTCTAAGGTCTTACATGTACAAAACTATGTACTCAAAGCTTCTCCCCTGAAACTGAGTGATGTTTACAGGCAGTTGTCGAGTTTGTCTACAGCGCAGTTCAGGGTGCTCTTTATACCATCCTCCTCTACGCCATGATTGGCTATGAGTGGAAGGCAGACAAGTTCTTCTACTTCCTGTTCTTTATCATTTCGAGCTTCGTCTACTACACATTGTATGGCATGATGTTGATTGCCTGCACTCCCTCCCAATTGCTCGCAAGCATTCTTGTTTCATTCACTCTCACTCAATGGAACATTTTTGCCGGGTTCCTCATGTTCCGACCGGTAGGCACTTCAGTGAGCTCTGGTGTTACAGCACACTCCTGTTGGTACTAACTAGGTTATGATGAGCTTGTGGTGCATCTCTAAAATATTTTCGCTCTTACAGCTCATGCCTGTTTGGTGGAGATGGTTCTACTGGGCTAACCCGGTTTCCTGGACCATCTACGGTGTCATGGCATCGCAGTTCGGCAACAACAACAGGAAGGTAACAGTCCCCGGCGAAACTGGCGGCGTGGTGGTGAAAGATTTCTTGAATGAGAACCTGGGCTACAAGCACGACTTCCTTGGCTACCTTGTGCTGGGGCAATTCGGCTACATCCTCCTCTTCTTCTTCCTCTTCGCTTATGGCGTCAAGAAGTTGAACTTCCAGAGACGGTAGGAGGGTGACCAGCCGGATGTGAATCCAAAATCACCTCTTGTCCCGTCGCTTCTGTGTGAATCAAATGCAACGACCTACTGTATACTATGCTGCAGAGATATAGTCTGATTGAGAGCAGCTAGCTTGTCTTGCAATTCAGATTTAACATGTAATTATTCAATGTTATGTAAATAGATATATGTTAATTTCCATTATGATTGATGAGTTTGTAACACCACGTCCACCCGCTGGGCCTAAAGTGCTACCATCATTGCATAACATTACCCTTTTTCTTTCAACTGCTAACCGTTTTAAGCAAATGCTACTTTATTTAGAGCAGCTCCAAAAGATGGGCTAAATTTGATCCCCCATAATCTCATATTAGGGGACATGCTAAAAAGTTGGGGATCAATATAACTCCTTTACTCCAACAGTCATCTCCAAAATTGGTCCCCTAAATATTTTAAATCTGCTACATGGGCTTATGGACCATATTAGTTATAAATCGGCATCACAAACAAACATGTCCAGACGTGATCACAAACATGTCCAGACGTGATCACGTCGCTACACATGCATGTCTACATATGTGATCATACTGTCTACATGCATATGTACATATGTCGCTACACAGGCTTATGATTTCTCGTGTGCCGTTCGGATGCCGTCTCGGTTACTGTTTCGGTTTAGTTGCCTGATATCCTTCCGAGTCGTAATCTTTTGCTTTATGGTTGCGTACGAGTCGGTTAAAATTTGGCTCCGGTCGAGACTGATTTATATAGGCTTGCATACCCTTGTGTAAAGGACATACCACGATGAATCAATCTATGCATATCCTTCTGTAATTAAAACAGTTTACAGTCGCACGCAACGGTAGCACATCGTGATGAGTGATGATGACTTCCTCATGGAACTTGCCATGGAGTCCTCGTCATCAGATGATGACGATGATTTCATTCTTGCCGCAGCACATATAGTGCACAATCATTCTCAATTGGTGCCACCACCAAAGCATCGCGGTTCTATCTTAGGGCATAAAGTAGTGCATCGAAATCGAGAAGCCGGACATTTGAGATTGTTCAATGATTATTTTGCCGATGATCCCATCTATGGCCCTAATTTCTTCAGGCGTAGGTTCGTATTTAGTTATTATTTTGGTTTTCAACTTTTTTTGCAGATCGTAAATATGTATAGCTTATTCTTACCTTTTGCGCAGGTTTAGAATGAGAAGGTCACTGTTTTTACGCATAAAGAATGTTGTAGAAGCTCATGATGACTATTTTGTGCAGAAGAGAAATGCAGCTGGCATACTTGGGTTATCATGTCTGCAGAAGGTGACGGCAGCATTCTGTATGCTAGCTTATGGTGTCGCAGCGGATGCTACGGATGACTATGTTCGAATTGGAGAAAGTACCACTATAGAGAGTTTGAAAAGATTTGTCAAGGCTGTTATTCAAGTTTTTGGACAAGAGTACTTGAGATCGCCTAATGAAAATGATACTATTCGGTTACTTGCCCTTGAGGAGCAAAGAGGTTTTCCCGGTATGCTAGGTTCTATAGATTGTATGCATTGGAAGTGGAAGAATTGCCCTGTTGCATGGCAAGGTATGTACAGTGGTCATGTGCAAGAGCCTACAATAATTCTAGAAGCGGTTGCTTCCCACAAATATCCACATTATGTCCATGTATTTTTTTAAAAAATCTACTCCTATTTAATCTTCCATAATATTAGCAATTCTGTTCAAATAACTATTAAATACCCCAAAACAGGAGGTGCAAAGTGCACCCTGGCCCAGTCCTAGTAAGGATGATTAGTAACCAGTGTGAACTGGCCGGATCCCACCAGTTTTTTTAACCCTGGTCAACCCTAGCACTACCACAAACATGTCTACACTCTGCATTCTTGAGAGGGAAAAAAATCCAAAAACTGCGATGCTATTCCAATCCTATGAATATGATTATTATGTCACTAATAATAAACCAGGTATTGATTTGCCTCTAGTACACCTGTCTTTACAAGCCAGTATTTTGATTTCATGGTGAAATAGAGCATGACATGATAACTTTGTTGTATATATTTATGCTTTAAATATGGTTTGAATCCTATAAGCCAGTATTTTGATTTATGCTTAACATATTTGTTCTTGTTACATTGAGTGTAGATTGCTGTTGTGGACAAAGGGACTTATTCTTGTTAGCTCTGATGTATCTGCTAGGGGTGTTGATTATCCCAATGTCACACTAGTTGTGCAGGTAACCAACCTCTTGTACAGTAATTGTTGAGTGGTTTAGTTTATTTGCTGTTCCAGATATGTTTTTTTCTATTCTCTTGATGATACCAATCTGTAAGAATTTCAGATTACATCTTTTGACTATTGATCACTCAGTAAGACCTCTTCTGCACACAGCTTAAAAATAGTTTGTTGGCACCATGGGAAGAATACTTCTTGAGAAGTATCAAAGATTTGCCTATTTCAGAGGCAACATTACCATTGATTGACCTGGATACTAAAAGAAAGGTACTTTAAGCTCATTCACGAGTCCACAACAGTAATCTGCACTCAATGTATCATGACACTGTATATTAAGAAAGTAATGAAATAATGATCCACATGTATGAAGAAAACCAAATTACCTCAGTGTGCACTGTAAATAAGCATAAGCGAACTTATGCAGCTTAATATAATTCAGGAAGTAATCAGGGTTCACATCACTGGTTGTAATTAGAATTTAGATAAATTGCACATCACAGATCATCATCCCAAGAGAAGATGTTGGTTCCAGGAACATGGAAAAAACAAAAGCTAAATTAAAAGAGGCAAGATACAAACCAGCAGATGCATATAAACGGGCAATTTTAAATCTAGAGTAACTATAAAAATTCTAAATCTAATGGCTCAATTTACAATTTCTACAGTCTATTCTAGAGTAATCACAAGTTTTCTACGAATAGGATCGCAGTAAACGGGCAATTGAAAAATAAAAACTTATCCAACACATGCTCTTACATAAAAGGATGCATATAAGACTAGCACTATACAGTTCAATGGGAAGCAACATAGTGAGCACGAAGGCCAAGCCTGCTCAAAATCTCCTCCTGTTCAGTTCAGTTCACATATGAAAAGCCTAGCTTCAGCTCTCAGATTGAACCATGACAAGAAGCCCACAACTGAAATTCACCAAAAATCCAAATGCTACACGGTAGGTTTGCGTTGGGAATCCCAGGAAAAGGCTAGATGATGGCGTCTCCCCTTGTCAAAACCTAAGAAAATCCGGGGCATGGCAACCAGAGGTTTGGGTGGGGCTTAATTCGCTTGCGGGAGGGTGGGTGGTAAGGTGAGGAAGCAGATGATGACGCGCCTGCCAGAGGTTGCGAGGGGCCGTGTCCTCCTCGACGGCGGGCGGCGGGGGCACATCCTCCCCTGCCGAGGGGTGTGCTTCCGGATCCACCGAGGGCGGGGCGGCGCCGGGGGGGATCCGCCGCTGGGGGGGTTCCGCCGGCGAGGGGATGTGCCTGGAGGCGGCCGGCGGAGAGGCGGCCGGCGGCTAGCGTGCTCAAACAGCGGGGGCGCCGGTGGGGAGGAAGCTGCACGCGAAGGAAAACAATTGGCGCGGATCGCTACTCGCGCGCGGCAAGGTGATTGGGGACGTGTGGGGTGAGGCCAAATTTGGCTCCGGTGGGGTGAGATATTGGGGGTGTTAAAATTTTTAGTGATGGTTTTGGAGATCTTTTGGAGGGGGTTTTTTTTCACTAATCACCAAAATTTGTTTTAGGGGATGTTTTAGCCCATCTCTTGGAGTTGCTCTTATAAAGCTGCGATCACCTACAATATATCATTTAAAGCAACTATTCTAGCATACTAGAGAAGTTAAACATGCTACCATAAGCTGATATGTGAAGTGCTGCTAGTACGTGAAGTTATTTATGTGCTACTTCCATCTGTACATGATGTCCTCAACGGTCACCTACAAAAAACAAACAAAGCAAGGGTGAGTCGAGAGACTTAGCAAGCACACGATAAAACAGTGGCGTTAACACACCACTTTAATAATCCCCATTTCTGTGAACTGTATATCACTATTTCTGTAACTATTTTACTGTTGTTATTTTTATATAATAGAATGCATCTATAACTGTATCACTGTTTTGTTCCGTTTTCATGCAATGCGATATGATGGGTCTATAACTGTAGTTTATACCGGTATAGCAAAGTGTTCACCGTCGATGAACCACCAATCCATGTCCTCTTTTATACGGGGATCCAAACTCCACTCCTGTGGAACACCTACCGAAGTAGGTCCTATTGTCTGTGTGTGAGTGCAATACATGATACAACATGCTTTCAATGTTGGCATTTAATTATAAGCAGCACTTATCAAAGTATGATTAGTACGTAATCATAAGTACTGTAGAACATGGCATAGAAGGCATAAAATATCAATCATTCACCACAATCTACTATTCTACCATGCACTTGCCTGGTTAACCTTGGGGACAATACGTGAACGGCTTCGACCCGGGACCTCCACCCGACTCAACACATCATATCGAAACCAGTGCTTAAGCGAGCAGCGACAACCCTGCGCGCAAAACCCGACTCTAGCATAAAAATGCCCGGGGTTAGGGACCCATCACGTGGTACCAAACCCCTATTTTTTTCTCCTCTTTTTCTTTTCTTTTTTCCTTCCTTTTCTTTTCTTTCCTTTCTTCTCTTTTCTTTTTTTCACCTAGCCGGCCTTATCTCTTCTCTCCCTTCCTCCTCCCATTACTCTCTCTGTCTCACATCATTTTACTCCGCCGAAAGGCCTGGCTCTTCCCAGCGGCTTGGATGCTCATGGCTGAGCTCGGGCTTGTCGGCCCCTGAGCTCACTGCCAGCCACCCGTCGCCTCTCGTGCTCCTCCACTCACCTACCCCCTTCCCTTATCCCTCTCATTCGGGTGATGCCGCCGCCGCTGTCGGGCTCACCAGACATGGCATGTCAGTCCAAAACTCACCTCTGGCTCCTCCCCTTCACTCTTCGCCCAATCTGGCCAACTAGGACCGGATCCGCTGCCTCCCCCTGTGTGCGTGTGGCTAGGCGCTTGGCACCGCTGCCCGGTTGACACGGCCTTTGGCCGTTGCCCTCGGCTTCGGCCACGACCTCTTGCACCTTCGACCTCAGCTTACCACCCTCTTTTACTGCTCAGGACAGTCCTCCCTTCTTCTGCTTACTACATGCATTTTGATTTAGCTACTACTTTTGCCTTGCTATAGTCTTAAAAACGCATGGCTAGGAAGGCTCAAGGTGGCCGCCATGGTGGGACTTGGTGGAGTGCGTGCGCCGGGGAGCATGCACTGCCATCTAAGGGCACACAGCGGTGCTATGGGCTCGCCTCCAATGCGTTGGGGGAAGAATGGAGGCTTACTTAATGTCGGCTGAAAAAAAAACTTAGGGTGAACGATGACTTGGCATGGAGACGATGGTTGCCGGAAGTCTTGCGCCTCCAAGTCATCGCTGTCCCCTTGCTCCTCTCCATCATCTTCCCTTACACCCGTGCTCCTTTCCTCCAGGCTTCCTCTTCCTCACCTCACCTCTGCTTGGCTGAGGGGCTTGCTCTTCCGTTGAGGGAAGAAATGAGCTCTATTTGCTCTGTGTTTGGTTGAGCAGAGGAAAGCTAATGGTTCTCTTGCTGGCTTTGCTTTCTGGATGATGTTAGAATCGGGCTTTGATACCACTTGTTGGATCGTAAGGGCTTTCTCACCCTAAAAGCTAGCCAATGAGGTGGGAACTCCTCCACTTTTAAGTTATGTATCTTGCTCTTTCACAATTAATGTAGGTCCAACACATTGAATTCTAAAAGTTGCCATAGGTTAATGTCTTGAACGTTTCAATTATACCGGATTTTCTTAATTCTGTTTTTTTTTGTACCACTCAGTACTTCGACGCTGCAATAGGGGACATTACTATTGTGACGAATAGAACAAGACTTGTTGATTTTACCCAGCCATATACAGAATCAGGTCCTATTATTGTAGCTCCAGCAAGAGACATTGATGAATCAAATGCTTGGGCATCTCTAAAACCATTCACCTTCCAAATGTGGTATGTTCTAGGTGTTCTTTTCCTCTTCGTGGGTACAGTTGTTTGGATACTTGAACACCGCACTAATACTGAGTTCCGGGGACCCCCAAGGCAACAAATTATGACAGTATGCTGGTTAGTATCTGTATTGCGTATCTTTTATTTTTCTTCTTCTAAATTTGAAAGTTATTTTTTAATTAAATTTTATGGAGTTTTTGTGCCTTTTCAGGTTTAGTTTTTCGACCATGTTTTTTGCACACAGTAAGTGTTGACATGTAACTAGTCAAAATATTGAAGGATTTCCTAGTCCACTCTCATATCCTCCTTTCTCGTTGCTTTACACAGGAGAGAACACAGTCAGCGCACTTGGTAGATTTGTGCTGCTTGTCTGGCTCTTTGTTGTGCTCATTATTAACTCAAGCTACACGGCAAGCTTGACATCACTTCTCACAGTTCAGGAGCTGACATCAGGGATACAAGGCCTTGATAGCTTGATCTCGAGTTCAAGTGCAATTGGCCATCACGTTGGATCTTTTGCCAGAAATTACCTTGTGGAGGAGCTCAATATTGCCGAGTCCCATTGGTGCCACTAAACAGCCCATCAGATTATGCAAGAGCACTAGAGCTGGGTCAGGAAATGGTGGCGTTGCTGCAATAATCGATGAGCTACCATAAGTCGAGATCTTCTTGTCAGTATACTGCAAATTCAAGACGGTTGGTCAGGTTTTCACAAAAGCGGATGGGGATTTGTAGGTTACTTGATTATAATCACAAAACTCGCGGTTTTTCTTTCCAGAATATCATACGGTTGTGCTATATTTCTGCTGCAGGTTTTTCCAAGAGATTCCCCTCTCGCTGAGGACTTCTAGACGGTAATCCTTACACTGTCAGAGAATGGCAACCTCCAAAGGATCCACGATGAATGGTTAACTGGGACAGAATGTGGTGCAGATGATAACGGGATTGGGTCGAACCCCTTGAGCCTGTCAAGCTTCTGGGGCCTCTTCCTCATCTGTGGCCTTGCATGTGTCCTTGCTCTCTTTATTTTCTTCTCTCGAATATTTTGTCAGTAGAGCAGATACAATAACCAGGTTGAGCTTGAACCAGAGATTGTAAATCGACCAGCAAGGCTAACTACAATCAAATCATTAATCACTTTTGTTGATAAGAGGGAGGAGGAGGTGAAGAATGCTCTCAAGAAAAAGCCTAATGGCTTTCAGCATCCAAGAATTGGTAGTACAGAAGAACAATCTACACTACCACTATGACATCTTCATCGCTGCGTGCCTAACATAGAAATTTCCGTCTCATCTTCCAATCTTCCAACATGGATCCGCAAGATTTCGATGATGCGAGGCCGCCTTGCCCGCGCGCTGCCTCACCGGAATACCCTTGCGAAGCCCGTGGTCGCCGAGGAAGTCGCTGGGAGGCGGCGCTGCCGAGGCGCGCGGCCGGGCGGCGTCGGAGAGGGCGTGGTGCCGGGAGAGGCCGCGGAGTCGCCGGAGGCCGAGGCGTCGTGCTCGGCGGCTAGGCGCGGCGGCGGCTCGCGCGCGGCGTCGGCGCCTCGGGCGCGGCTCGGCATGGCGGCGACCTCGGGCGGCGACCTAGGCTTGGGCGGCGGGCTTGGTGTGGGCATCGGCCTCGGGCGGCGGGCGGGCACGGAGCGATCGCGCGCGCCTCGGGCGGCGGTGGGCACGGGCGCGGCTGCCGCCACCGACGGAGGCGGCGGTGGCACGGAGCGACCCTCGCCGCGGCGGGCACGGGCACGCGCCGCCAGTCTGGCGTCGGGGAAGCGACTGGCGCGCCATGCGCCTTGGGACGAGGACCTCACGACCTTGGTGTGGATGACGGTAGCTCCCACCTTCTGTGCAGCGTCGAAGACGCGATCTGGCGAAGGAGAGGATGCCGGCGTCGGCAACATGGTAAGCTTTTCTATGTGGATTATTTCGATGGGTGGAGGAAGTAGTGAGGATATTGATTCTCAGTATTGAGTAGAAACCACAGAAGTTTAGAAACCACAGAAGTTTGGAAATTTTTGAGCAAGTCTGCTGATTGATGTGGGATGATAGGTTTTCATACTGGGCTATGTGTTGATGGAAGCATTAGCTTTGTTCAGTTCATATCCTGTCCAGGCAGATCCGTTAGCATTAGCTATGTGTTGATGTTTCCACTTAAGATTAATGTTTTGCAAGTCCAAACTAATAAAAAATATGTCATAAAAGAATATAAGTCACCAAAAAAGGTAAGGGCATTATAGTCTTTAAACATTCGAATACAACAATCCATAACTCTAATAATCCAGGTTGCCAAACACTGATGACTTATTTCCACCAAACTATTATAATCTAGCTTATATAATCTCCCACCTATAAGCTGGATTATAATAATCTTAAGTGGAAACAAACAGGGCCATAGTCAGCAGAATGCGCAATTGCGCAATCCTAAAGTAGGAAGTGGCAGTTTTCAGAAGCCCGGTTGGTGATGACGCGGTTTTCGTGTGTGCCCTTTGTTCTGACAGCGAAGACCTGGCAGCGGCGGAAGCAGCTTCAGAGTATTTTCTCTGAAACGTGAGAGCAATTTTTACGCTGTGTCCAACAACAAGAAGTCTGAATCTCCTTCAACAGCAACTTTGGGAGAAGCAGCATTCGGTTGCAGCTACAACTTCTGCCAAGTTGCTCTTTTTCGTTTCGAAGTAACCTCTGTCAAGTTCTTGTAGCTACAATCTGAAGCATCTTCCAAATAAGTTGAGAAGTTAGAATCTTTGTTTGGTGTGGTATATGTTTAGTACTCTAGTTGTGCATTTCCTTTCACTATTGCACTGTGCCGAAGAAGCAACATATCCATCTCTTTCACGCGACTATGCAAGGAAACCCATTTCAGCAGGCTCACATTCACAGGCACAGCATATCTAGTACTCTCTTAATTAACATTCTCCTCTTTAATTACAGCATCCACAGAGAAAGTTTTCTCCTTGATGTACTTCTTTGAACAATAAGCCTAGCCTCCTTGTCTTATTTCCTGAAAAAGGTAATTGTAGTTGACTGTCCATGCAACGACTGAGAAAATTGAACTGGCCTTAACTTCGATGAAGATTGGCAGGTAGCATGAACACAACTTCCAGCATTTGTTTAGTTCACTTGACGGCCCCAGTCAACATTTGGTTGCCAAGATATCCAAATCCCCAATCCCCATTATGCTCCTAACAACAACTTAATTCTGGTAACATTAGTTCCATCTCTCAATCCTCCTCTGCTATTTCAGAAAAAGAATCCGCACCAACCTTTGATTGATTGGATTGCATGCGTTTCATGGAACGGTAGATGTTCCGAAACAAGTTTTGTCGCCAACTTAGGTTCCAACGTGCCTAGCCTCTAGAGATTAAAATGTGCACTACAAGTCGAATCTAGAGTACAATATGTGAAAGAGATACATGAAAGAAAAAGAAGAGAGAAATTAATCGAGTCAGATTATTATCTTCGCAAATACTACTTAAAAGTGTTGGGAACTGCTTGGAATTGGTTAAAAAATAATTAGATATCAATCTACCATCCATCTATTTAGTCTAGAATTATAGCAAGTCCAATCGAACTAGGCATAAATTTTGTTTCACCATGTAAGTTGCATGTCAAGACTTAGCATATATCTGATATAAATAGTGCATAAAAATCTGTATCCGAACAACCACCGGTTTAGCTAGTAAGCATACATCTTATTTTGGATAGGTTCTTTTGGGCTGTAGCTTATGATTAAAAATTTTAAATTCTAAACTGTTCACGAGAGGCGGTACGCAGAGAGAAATAGTCGCATATGATTTTGACCGGTACAATTAAATTTGATATAATTTATACTATAATATATCTGTAGACCCCATCTTAAAAAATATATTATTTAAAAACTAATTACAATAACATAAATTAAAAGTTACAGGACATAAATGCTACCGAACGCACCCTTTGTCTTCTCTTAGACGATAACGTGGTGCTCGTTACAACTACACGCCATGCAGGCCACCCACACGTATAGGTGGTGATCGGTTCGGCTGAAGAGCTCGTGACTTATGGTTGAAAATATTGTAGCTGGCTGAAAAAGCACTGTAGCTGACAGAGGCTTATTTAGCATAATTAAATTTAAAAAAATTTAAAAATATAAAAAAAAATATGTTAGCCCATTACGTATAATACAAACAAATACGAGAAAAAAAGAACCGGCAAAAAAGCTCAACAAAAAGCCAAAAGTTCAGAAAAAGACGAAACTTATGAATAGTGAAAAATAAGCCAGAAGCCGAAGCCGAATTGATTAGGGCCTAGTCTACATGGTACTAACATATCATTGATGACGTGTCCACGATGATCCAAGAAATCTTTATCTCATCAAGGGCCTGATCGACACATGTAAAAAAATCTAGAGACAATTATGAGTTAGTGATATATTTTAGTAATTAATAATAATTATATTTTGAAACTAACATTTTCTATAAGATGAATAGGTAAAATCTTACAGTGATGAAGACTTTGAATGGCGTCATGAGTTGATCTCCATCAAATCAAGGTTCGAAATGAATGATAACATCATGTATTGATGAGCATCAAATCAAGATCCTGAAAAAGAGACGATCGTGAGTTGATCATCAAGTGAAGAGAAGATCTATTATGTGTTGATAGAAGGCAAGTGAATGATGCATGCATATCAAAGGATCCGGACTGGAAGTGGAAATATTCGTCATCAAGCTTCAAAAGAATGCTCAAGATAAATGTATAACTAGTTAGGCTAAGGATATGTTTCTAGTTTTTTACCGGTCTTGGTGTTTGGTTGAAAGACCAGATTGCTAGTGTTGTAGGGGTGGCCCCCACCTAAGCCCAGCAGTCCTGTTGGAAGGTTATAAGGCCCAAAGTGGAACATGTGTAATGACTTAAATACCCCTGGCGGGGGTGTACCGATGTAAGGGCACAATTGTAAAAGCATACCTCATGTGAATATACATATCAAGGGAAGGCTATGGGGGAAGGGGTGATCTCTCCCAACTCTCCACTACCACATCTCTCTCTGTTTGGTCTGTAACCACAACAGTTGGCGCCGTCTGTGGGGAGGACAGGAGCAAGCCTGAAATCCGAAAAAGGATGGCACCGAAAAAGGCTTCGTCGACGGCGGCAAAGGGAAAGAAGGCGGCTGGGACGGAGCGTCACGTGAGTACTAGGGCCTCGGCATCGGCCGTCGCGGCCGCCGACGTCGACGCTTGCGCTGCGGCAACCGACCCCGCCACTGCTGCGACAACCGACCCCGCCACCACCGCGATGACGACCGGCGCTGCGACAACCGACCCGCCACCACCGCGACGACGACCGACGCCGCGGCCGACCCGCCACCACCGCGGCGGCGGCCGCGCGCTGCGACAACCGACCCGCCACCACGCGGCGGCGGCCGACGCGCGCGATCGACCGCCACCGCCGCGGCGACGATCGGCGCTGCGACAACCGACCCGCCACCATCGCGGCGACGATCGGCGCTGCGACAACCGACCCGCCACCACCGCGGCGGCGACCGACGCTGCGATCGACCCGCCACCGCGCGGCGGCGACCGACGCTGCGACAACCGACCCGCCACCACCGCGACGACGACCAACGCCGCGATCGACCCGCCACGCCACGACGGCGACCGACGCTGCTGGCGGCGCGGACGCGGTCGGAGGTAGTCCGCGATGGAGCACTGGCAGCACGGGAGCTCGCGACGCGATTGCCACCGTGCCGGCCCGTCCGATGGCCGTACCGGCGGCCCCGACCGCGCCCGCGGTGGAAGCGCCCTGCTGACGGCCCTTAATGCGTTCCAGCGGGAGCTAGGGGATCTCCGCGGGGCTGTCCGAGACATGCAAGAGGCTCGGAGCCGCAGGCCGCACTAGTGGTCGCATCGGAGCCCACACCGGAAAGGGCAGACAGCCGCGACGCTCCCACATCCAGCCGCGTGCCACTGCGACGTGTCGATCCGGAGTCCCCGCTCTCGGCAGGCCTGCAGCAGGCGACGTGGCCCGAAGACTTCAAGTTCCTCAGTGTCATTGAACCGTACAAAGGCGATACGGACCCCCGCGAGTTCGTGCGCGTGTACGAAACCGCAATCGAGGCCGCGGGAGGAGACCACACCACAAAGGCGAAGGGACTCCCCATCGCGCTGCAAGGAGTGGCGCTTTCCTGGTTTTTTACCATAGAGCCAAACTCCATCTACGCGTGGGAGCAGATCCGCGACCGCCTTCACAACAACTTTCAAGGGAACTACGTCGAGCGGGTCGACGCGGACCAGCTCTTCGCCGTGAAGCAGAAACCTTCGGAGAAGCTCCGGGACTACTTCAAGCGCTTCGCGAAGATACGCTGCCAAGTCAAAGACGTTAACGAAACCACCGTCGTCAATGCAGCCATACAGGGCCTCCGCCCAGGTCCGATGGCCGAATACAACGTGCGGAAGCCGATCAAAACGGTGGCAAAGCTTTTCGACAAAATGGAAGAGTATGCCAGGGCGGAGGAGGACGCACGGCGAAGACAAGGTGACGACTCCGACTCTAACCAAGCCGGTGGCTCAGCAAAAACCGAAGACCCACCAAAGGACGGCTCCTCGAAGGGAAAGCGCAAGCAGGAGTTGTCGAAGGACGCACCCGGGCACAGGGACGCCCAACACCGGGAATCGTCCGACAGGCCCAAGCACGGCCAACAGAAGTCACGGCGGGGACGGTATGTCTTCGACATCGAGGGCGGTTCCGAAGAAAACACCTCCGCTGGTCGTGGCGGCAGGGGGCGTCCAGGCCGAGGACGCGGCCGTGGCCGGGGTCGCGACGATAGAGGCCGCGGAGATTACGACGATTAGCACCAGGGGCAGTGGTGCGTAGTCCACGGCCGTGGCACCCACGACATGCGTTCGTGCGTCTCCATCGCGGCGCTCCGCGAAAGCGTCACCCGGGATGGGAACCTGGAGGCGCGCCTATCGGTGGTGGCTCACGTTCAACACCCCTACGAAGCTCCCATGCGGATCTGAGCGCGGCCCGGGAGGGCCCTGCGCACCGCAGCCCCGAGGCGACCCACCGTAGGGTTATCAATGTCATCTCCGGAGGCTCCTCCCTGGAGTTCGCCTCAGCACGGCAGCAGAAGGCATACGCACGAAGGCTACACCACGTAGCGGCACACCCAGCGCAAGCACCGCCGGACTGGCCTAGGGCTGGCAAAAAAGCTCAGGCTCGTGAGCCAGCTCGGGCTCGGCTCAGGCTCGTAGAGGCGAGGCGAGGCTCGTGGATGAAATGAGCCGAGCCAAGCCAGCAAAAAAGCTCGGGGTCTAAATGAGCTGAGCCCGAGCCAGCTCGCGAGCTGGCTCGGTTGGCTCGGTCTAACTCTCCCGACGGGCCGACTCCCCCCGTCCCCCGTTCCTTCCACTTTCTTCGGAGTTCGGTCGTTCCCCCGTTCCCTTTTCTTCATTTCTTGTGCCTTCCGCCCTTCGCGCGCCGCCTCTTCCTCTCCTCCTTTTTCCACCGACGCTCAACGCCTCCCGGCTCCCCTGCTGGCCGACGCCTTCTCCTTTCGCCTCGCGGCGCCTTTCCATCTCCCCAAACCCGCACGAAACCCTACCCTCCGCCTCGCACTAGGGCCGTGGCGGCAATACCGAGCCGGCGATCGCGCCGCATTTCTCTCGCGGCGGCGGCGGATGAGCCTCTCCATGATGCCGGCGACCGACGCGGCGGGGCGCGGGGCTTCTCGAGCGCCGTGCCCTCCTCCGCCGGGTTCGGCGCGGCGGCGGCCGCTGGAGGAAGGAGAGGATGGACTGCTGCTGCTGCCGCCGCGGCTGCATCGTGGCCGCGAGGGGCCCTAGAAGCTTCGCGACGCGACGAGAGAACCCCGCTCGGGTGGGACTTCTGTCACTTCTCCTCCTCCTTTTCTTCTTTTCTCGCCCACTCAGCCGGCTCTCTCTCTATCTCCCTCTCTCTCTCTCTCGACCTCCCCGCTCTCTCCTCACGCGCCTCCCCTCGGCTCCTCCTCTACGCCGCCGCCTCTACCTCCGTGCGGCTCATTCTGCTCGCGCCCCTGCCTCCTCGCGCCGCCGCTCTGCTCCTCCAGCGGCTCCACCGCCCACTCGTGCCTCCCCTCCGACGCCTCCTCTGGCCCGGCCGTTCCCGCCGGGATGTCCGGCGCCGCCTGGGGATCTCCAACCAGATCTGGCCAATCTGATGCTTTCCCCTCGTCGAGCTTGCCTTCAGGTGCTTGTTCCCTGGAGTAGTATTGTACATAGTAGTATGTATGCACAATGTATGTGGTGTTTTTTGGATTTTTATGTATGTGAAAGTGAAACTATCAGTATTGGTTTGTACAATACGTGTATATGGCAGTTTATGTTATTTTCATTGTTGGCTCACAAGCCCTCGCGAGCTGGCTCGAGCCGCATCACGAGCCGAGCCGAGCCCACAAAAAAGCTTGATATCCTAACCAAGCCGAGCCGAACCGAGCCTCCATTTCACCAAGCTTTCACGAGCCGAGCCAAGCCAGGCTTGGCTCGGCTCATTGCCACCCCTAGACTGGGCACAACACGAGGTCACGTTCACCCCCGCCGACGCTCAAGGCGTGGAATTCCCCCACCAGAACCCCCTGGTCATCCGGGTCGCTATAGCTGGGTGCGACGTGGGGCGTGCTCTAGTGGACGGCGGTAGCTCCGCGAACATACTGTTCGCGGCAGCCTTTGACCAGATGGGCATTCCCCAAAGTCGCTTGGGCCCCTCAGGGATCCCGCTGCAAGGCTTCGGAGGACAGCCCCTACAGGCGCTCAGTCAGATATGCCTCCAGGTCTCCTTTGGTCAGGATGACAACGTAAGGGCCAAAGATGCCACCTTCGATGTCGTCAACATCCTGTACCCCTACAATACCATACTGGGGCGCCCAATCCTCAACTCCTTCGGAGCGGTGCCACATCACGGCTACCTATGCATGAAGCTCCCGGGGCCGCGGGCCGTCATCACCGTCCGCGGTGACCAGGACATAGCCCGACGTATCGAACTTGGCGCCAGAGGCCCGCCCCGCGAAGCTCAACGGCGCGCCTAGGATCGACTCCGCGGCGCGGAGACCCATGACGACATCTGGGGAGCAGCTCGGCGAACCCCGCAGGTAGTCTAGCCACTAGAGGCTCTGGTTGTGCCAGCGACGAGTGGTCAGTACCTCCGCCTTTTGTACTCGCTCACCCGCGCAAACGGGAAGGTAATAAAGTTCACCGTTTGTCGCCTACCTCATGTCACCATGCGAAAATACGCGGAGAAAGCGCGCGGCAGCCCCGCATACGCGCACGTTCCCGGAGTATAAACTGTCAAATAAACGGGCATGAGTATAAACAAAGGCGTGTCGGGGGACGCCTCCGCACGCGCGAGTCCACGGACTATAAATAAGACGTAGCGTCGAGGTCCGCCTCCGCACGCACCAGTCTACGGACTTTAAATAAGATGTACCGTCGAGGTCCGCCTCCGCACGCGCGAGTCCACGGACTATAAATTAAGTCGTAGCGTCGAGATCCGCCTCCGCACGCACCAGTCTACGGACTTTAAATAAGACGTAGCGTCGAGGTCCGCCTCCGCACGCGCGAGTCCACGGACTATAAATTAAGTCGTAGCGTCGAGGTCCGCCTCCGTACGCGCCAGTCTACGGACTCTAAATTAAGTCGTAGCGTCGAGGTCCGCCTCCGCACGCGCGAGTCTCCGGACTATAAATTAAGTCGTAGCGTTGAGGTCCGCCTCCGCACGCGCGAGTCTACGGACTATAAATTAAGTCGTGGCGTCGAGGTCGCCTCGCACGCGCGAGTCCACGGACTATAAATAAGGCGTGGCGTCGAGTCGCCTCGCACGCACCGGTCTCGGACTTTAAATAAGGCGTGGCGTCGAGGTCCGCCTCGCGCGCGCGAGTCCACGGACTATAAATTAAGTCGTGGCGTCGAGGTCGCCTCCGCACGCACGATCTCGGACTTTAAATAAGGCGTGGCGTCGAGTCCGCCTCGCGCGCGCGAGTCCACGGACTATAAATTAAGTCGTGGCGTCGAGGTCGCCTGCGCGCGCGCCCATCTCTGGACTCTAAATTAAGTCGTAGCGTCGAGGTCCGCCTCCGCACGCGCGAGTCTACGAACTATAAATTAAGTCATGGCGTCGAGGTCCGCCTACGCACGCGCGAGTCTACGGACTATAACTTAAGTCGTGGCGTCGAGGTCCGCCTCCGCACGCGCGAGTCTACGGACTATAAATTAAGTCGTAGCGTCGAGGTCCGCCTCCGCACGCGCGAGTCTACGGACTATAAATTAAGTCGTAGCGCCGAGGTCCGCCTACGCACGCGCCAGTCTACGGACTCTAAAATAAGACGTGCTGTCGAGATCCGCCTCCGCACGCACTCTACGGAGTATAAAAACTACACGATAGCCGTCGTAGCGTCGAGGTCCGCCTCCGCACGCGCGAGTCTACAGACTATAAATTAAGTCGTAGCGCCGAGGTCCGCCTCCGCACGTGCCAGTCTATGGACTCTAAAATAAGACGTGGCGTCGAGGTCCGCCTCCGCACGCACTCTACGGAGTATAAAAACTACACGATAGCCGAGGCACCAGGGAGCGCCTCACTTTTGCGGCACACCACCTGAATATCACGTCTTCGCGCGTGCTGCACCGGGGAGTGCATCACTTTCCCAAGGTCAGAGAACGGCGGCTCCGCCTCCCTGCCCCCGCATACGTATCGCCCTCGGCCTACGTCGCAAGCGCCCACTCTCCGCGGGCATTGTTTTGCACGGTAGGGGAAAGGCATTGACCTGGCTTCGGAGCACCGCCTCGCCGCCAAGGCATCACCTCGGCGGGACGGCAGGGCTCCGTCGCACCTTCGGCGAGGGACTCCGCCACCCGCCTGGAAGGCCTCGCCTTGGCAAGACGGCCCGTCTTCAGTGCCCGACCTCGCCGCTCGCATTGTACGCATCGCCTCGGCGCTTCGCAGAGCACAGAAAAGTATGCGTAAGGTGCCCGGGTTCCAAGAGCATTCCAAGGGATACCGGTGTAACGCACCAGAGGCTGGCCCCTGTGAGGGCACTCGCCTGGAGCGAGGGGTACACAAGAGGCTGCCGTCATCTGGCAGGGTAAGGGATGGCGCGCGCGCGCGCCTACTTCGACTATTTGGTGGCTTCGCGGTCGGCCGTTCGAAAGATCGGAGACGGAGCGCTCACGCGCCTGCCTCGACCAAGAGCGCCCGCGCGCTAAGTCCGCCGGCGGCGCAACGTGAAGATGGGGACCTCGTCCCCGCGCGGCACAACCACCCAAAGCACAGCATGCAATTCATATCCTAATTGACAGCAAGTACATATATTGAAAAATTCATACAAGTACAAAGGCTCGCCAACATCTCTGGCGCTCTAAGCCACTATTCGGCAGGCTCGTCCTTAACACGCACTGATGCTGGGGTTCCGCCAGAAGAAGATCACCCCGCCCAAAAGTTCAGCGACTCCTCGGCCCTTCGCCATCGTCGAAGGCGCCGCTGGGTCGCAAGGTCGGATGCAAGCAGTCGGCCCCAGCAAGGAAGCTGCCCAGGATGCAGGTGCAATAGTCAGAGCTCGTAAAGCAAGCGCGCACTATACTCCTAGAGGGGGGACATATTGCAACGCACACCTACGCCTGGCCACCTCGGTGGCGCACCTGCGAATTTCTGGCGCCTTCGGAAGCCTCAGCGCCACCCTCGTCGCGCCGCGGGACCTCGTCCAGAAATTGGTCGAGGCTCCCCTCACCATAAAGGGACTTCCGGAGCTCAACCCGCGCAGCGGCCTCCCCGATGTAATCCCAGATCCGCTTGTGGAAGTGCTTGATGGCGCGACGAGCGGCGCGGATGGCACCGGACATTACTCCGGCCCCACCGGGCATCTCCAGCTAGGGATCCTCCAGCCCGGCGACGTGCGTGCAGCCGCGGTGCTGTAGGAGCGCGCATACCAGGCACGACGCTACGTAAGCACAGTGGTTGCCGAAGGACGTCGCGGCGCCGCGCGCAATGTCGGTGGCATCTCCGATCTAGCGAAGGGTCCGAGACAGCTCCTCTGGGCCGAAGGCGCGGTTCGGCACTTTAGCCACAAGCCCTTGGAGATGGCTTTCCAGCGCTTGCATGGCATCCCATGCAATTACCGAAGCTTCACCGAGAGTCCGATCACGCTCTGCTAGAGTTAAGGCAAGCTCGCCTTTTTCCTTCTCTAACAGGGCGACCTGTTGCAGAAGACCGTCCCGCTCCACCGCAAACTCCTGCCGCGCCACCGCCGCAGCCGATTCCCGCGCCAACGCGGCAAGTTCTTCGGCGTGCGCCTTCACCTCACCGCACTCCGCCTCCAGCTGGCGGAGGCGAGCGTCCTGGGCACAACGGGCCCCCGTGGCTTTGCGCAGCTCCTCCTCGGCGACCCGCAGCCTGTCCTGCAGCGCCCTTTGCGCACGAGCATATGCCGTTTGTAAGGCCTGCCCCAGCACAAGTGTCTGTAGGGCAAAAAAGACTTAGCAAGCTCCGCGTGATCAGACACCGTCTTATAAGCAAGCACTTACCCTCACCCCCGACACCTCTAAGGCGTCACCGAGGCGCCCCACCCCGTAGGTCTGCAGCGCTTGCTGACCCACGCTAGCGACCGCGTCACCCGCAATCCCGCGCTATGCCATCAGCGTCTCTGACGGAGGAATGAAGTCCACTGGACTCGGGCGCGCGGTGTTCGCGTCGCTAGCACCAGGATCTCCGTGTTCCGGCAAAAGCTCCTCCTCCGGAATAAGCGACGCTGCAGGCAGGGATGCAGGTGAGAACATCACAAGGCACAACGAAGAATATACCAGGGTAAGCTAAGACGTCTTACCCTCGATAGCAGACGGAGGGCTTCGGGTACCCGCCCCCTAGTCCCAAGCATGGTAGCAGTGGCGCAAGTCCCCGCGGGGGGAGCGATCCCGCGAGGACCAGAAGCCTCCGCATCTGGGACCTGTGCGGTGGACGTCGCCTGAGGGGCAGGGGCGCACGCCACAGGGACTTTGGCATGTGCGCCAGAGGCCCATAAGCTCCCGATGCTCGTCACCACGGTGAACCCCCTTGACGTCTGGTGGAACTCCGGCCGCAGACACGGCCACTTGGCCGAAACGAGTGGAGACGGCCCCACTCCGGTAGCCGCCACCGGAGGGGCCCCCACGGCTACAGCACCCGTGGGCGAAGACCCTGCCATCACAACCTCTGCAGAGGGCACCTCAGTCTCGCCCGCTCCCATCGGCGAAGGACTAGCTCCGTGCGCCCCCGCGGCGGGCGCCTCCGGCATCGTAGCGGCCACAGCCGAAGGCTCCACCTCGGCACCGCTGGTCAGCACGAATTCTGTCCCGACGATCGCCGCGGGCGACGAGACTTCCCCTCTCCGGCCGCCCGTGGTGATCCCGCCATCCACAGCGCCCCCCGAAGATCCTGCGCCCCCGACGTCCCCAGCGTCCGCGCGCCCCAGGCCTGAGTCGGCGTACCTCGCCGAATCCGACTCCGTGTCTACCGCGCCATCGGGAGCAGTAGCAGCGGCAGCGGCAGCTGCTATACCAAGCACGGCAGACGCCCCGCCTCGAGCCCTCTTGCGAGGGGGCGCCTTCTTCTTCGTGGCGTCATCTTGGTGCTGCGAAGTCGGACGAGCGCGGTCCGGCACGGCAAGGCCCAAGGCCTCGCACACGCGGTTTATACGCCTAACCTCGCTTCGCGATTCACGACGCTGCGCTCGTGCTCGGCGGTATCGGCCCGAGGAATACGCGCGCGGCCCGCTCCGCGTCCTCCAATCAAATCCCTAAAACAAAAACAGGAGGAAAGGTTAACGCATAGCGCACTCCGCGCGAACAAAAGGGGAGACGCGGTCGAAGCTTACAAGGACCGGAGGGCGCTGGCAGTACGCAGACCATCGGCTGAACATTATCGTCCCGACGTTTCCCGGCGGCGAGGCGCCACTCACGGGCGAGCGGCGCCACGCCGTACATCACGTACTCCTCGGCGAGGTCGCGCATGTTGAAGCGGGCGGCCATGCCCACAAGACGTCGGGCCCTCCGCCTATCCTCGTCATCAAGCACCCGACCGGGCGAGGTCCTGAATGCGATCGGCCAGCCCGTGCACTCGAGGCCGCTCCCGCTCTCCACACGGTGATAGAACCACCGTTTCATCTAGTGAGACTCCCACTTCCCGCGAGTGGAGTTCGCAGGGAAGAGCTTGCCGTAGGACGGCCGAAGAAGGAAGGTGGCGCTACCGAAGTTCGACAGCGTCCCGTCCCTCCGATCCTTGGGCTGGAACCGCGCCTCGTGCAGATAGGCGAACATCGAGGCGCTGGGCCAGCACGCTCCCGAGCGCAAGGCCCAACTGTACACCGCAAGCCGGGCCACGGCGTTCGGAGTGAGTTGTGCCAGCTCCAGTCCGAAGGTCCGCAGCACGTCGCCCACGATCGACGCCGCCGGGATGCGGAGGCCCGCGTCAAGGTAGGCAACAAACACAAGCGCCTCGACGCGGTGCGGTGCGGTTCGTCGTCGTCGGCGGCAATCGCACCGCTGGCGCTCCGACGCTTCCTTCGCGACAAGAGCCCCTTGGATCGTCTTCGGTCTGGCGAGGACCCAAGTCGCCGGAAAACGAACCCTCCCTCTCCGCCGCCAGCCACCACCTGTCCGCCGCCACCGGGTTGCGTTCGTCGAGCGAATATTTCACCTCCAACGGTGAGGACCGCCAGCGAATGCCGCAGTCACCAGCCGCCTGCCGCGCTTGTCGCCAGATGCCATCGCTTCTCAGAAGGAAGAACACGGCGGTGAGATTACCACGGGGAGTGTAGAAGATGACACAAGTGGGAAGACGGCGTAGGGGTGCGGGGAGCGCTCTCAAGGGGGGTATTTCAAGCCCCCTCCCCCCGATGGCTACAGTTAAAGCATCGTGACGGTCCGCATGTCGCATGCGACCGCAGTCGTACAAGAAGACCGTCCCACGCGCTTCCCCATAATCGAAGCCGACGCGTCGTGGCGATCCAGACGCGCCCAAGGAAGCGCGAAGGACCATCAACAATCGACACCCCAGTGGCCTCCCGCCGCGTGGCGGCCCCCTGCGCAAAATAACTATGGGGCGCCCGACCCGACCTGACGCGCCGTATGGCGCGCCATTCCTCGCCCGCCCCGTGTCCCTCTTCCCTAGGGAAGAGGCGAGCAGCCGCGCTCACGCAACCACTGACATCCCACGGCGTCTCAATCGCAATCCGCCGCGTGCCCCGCACACGGCTTCTGACAAGCCAGCAGCTGGCGCGCTTCCAGGTTCCGTCAAAGTGCATTACCAGACCATGAGGTTGCAATCACCGCGGAGCGCACGCCTACTTCGACTAGGCGCTAGCTTCGCTGCCACCCGTTCGAAGGTAGGGGCGGGCGCGCGCGCCGCCGCCGACTAGCGCCCGGCCAGCGCCACCCATTCGAGGGGTAAGGGACGGGCGCGCGCATGCCTCGCCGACTAGGCGCCGGCCGCGCCACCCGTTCGAAGGGTAGGGGCGGGCGCGCGCGCTACGCCCGACCAGCGCGCGCCCGCCGCCACCGTTCGAAGGTAGGGGCGGAGCGCGCGCACGCCTACGCCGACTAGGCGCCGCCACGCCACCCGTTCGAAGGTAGGGGCGGAGCGCGCGCGCTCGCCGACTAGCGCCCGGCCAGCGCCACCCGTTCGAAGGGTAAAAGACGGAGCGCGCGCGTGCCTACTTCGACTGCGGAACACTCGCGCGTCTACCTCAACTGCCAGCCCAGGCGTCGGCTTCGGTTTTAGAGCTCGGGCCCCGCTACGCACTAAGACTCCGCAAGTCCGGAGAAGTTCACAGGCCACAGGGACGGAGGGGGCTAAAGGACTCGGCGACATGGCTTCGGCCCTGTGAATCCCTTCACCATGAGAGGCTCCTGTTGTAGGGGTGGCCCCCACCTAAGCCCAGCAGGCCTGTTGGAAGGTTATAAGACCCAAAGTGGAACATGTGTAATGACTTAAATACCCCTGGCGGGGGTGTACCGATGTAAGGGCACAATTGTAAAAGCATACCCCATGTGAATATACATATCAAGGGAAGGCTATGTGGGAAGGGATGATCTCTCCCAACTCTCCACTACCACATCTCTCTCTGTTTGGTCTGTAACCACAACAGCTAGTATAGGTTGCCATACTATTAAGGGGTCATATCTAGTATCTTGAGTTTTATCTTATGTTGATAGCTCAATCTCACTTGCTCTAACTCTTTTTAGCATGATGCTTGTATTTGTGAATATGTTTTGTAAATAGTTATACCTCATGCATGATTTTTATGACATGTGACTTAGATTTGCATATATGTTTTGTAAATGGTTGGAGTCCATGTTTCCTACTTATTGTGGCATGATGCTTATATTTACGAATGTGTTTTGCAAATGGTTGAAGCTCATACACAATCCTTATAATATGTTACTTAGATTTGCGAATGTGTTTTGCAAATGGTTGAAATTCATGTCTCGTACTCCTTGTGGCATGATGCTTATATTTTTGAATGTGTTTCACGAATGATTGAAGCTCATGCACAATCCTTGTGACATATGACTTAGATTTGCAAATGTATTTTGCAAATGGTTGAAATCCATATTTTATACTCCTTGTGGCATGATGCTTATATTTGTGAATGTGTTTTGTAAATAATTGAAACTCATGCACAATACTTGTAGTGTGTGACTTAGATTTGTAAATATATTTTGTAAACAAGATGAGTCCATATACCTAATCGTTGTGATGTGATTCTAAAGTATGCAATTATGTTTTACAACTTGTTGTGAGCCGTGCTTTGATTTTTGTTTGAATGGTACTACATTTTTCAAATGTGTTTTGCAAGTCTTGAAGTACGTGCATTCTTGTCTCTGCTGAAAAATGCAAGGTGGTATGATCATGGTGATCATACCAACTCTGTGTGAGCGGTCGGACCGGCCTATGGTATGACCCTTTGTGAGGGGTGGTATGACCGGCCCTATGTGGGCAGTTTGACTGGCCGCAGTCAGCCCACCCGATCAAACCGATTCTTGGCGAGCGGTCATATCGGTGCGGTATGACCGGCCTTACGGTACTACTGGACGTTTGTTGTTAGTAGTTATTTTTCAAAGATCTCCATTTTCTGGTTACAGTCGGTGCAGTCAGACTAGACTGTGTGGTGGTCCGACCGGTGTGCGGTTTGACCGGCCCTTGTGAGGGCTATCTGACCGGTGTGCAGTTTGACTAGCCTTTGTGAGGGCGGTCAGACCGGTCAACTCGTGTGATTACTGGTTTTTTAGCTGTTGCAAGGAGAACGGTAGTACCGGCCGTTTATTTACGGTAGTACCATATTTCTAGTTTTTGCTCCTAATGGCTAGTTTCTTGGTATGCAATATAAATACCCCTTTGTTGTCGGTTGATGATAAGTACGTTGTTGATGCCCTATTCTGCTTTCTTGAGTTAGTGAGAGACTCTTCACTCAATATGCATGCGTTGCACTTTATGGGCAATGAGTGAGATCTCTAGTTGCATATGTTGTATTTAGAGGTGAATTTCGTATCTACATTGAGCTTATGCATTCGCTGCACATGATGGGAGTCAAGCAAGTAGCTTAACTTGTTACTCTTGGAGGTTGTCGACTCCTAGATGTTCTTGGAAGCATCATGTCTGGTAATCTTCTAAAAAAAAGCTTGTAAGAAGGTCTGGTGTGTTGTAAAGGTTGAAACTCACCTACTTGAAAAGCGAAGGAGTTACCACTAGTGTAATTGAGGTGATTGGTTTAATTCATGGAGCTGGTACAATTTGTTTCGGTTTATCTCAATGTGGATTAGAGGAAACTGGCAAGTTTTCAAACATCGCAGTAAAACATCGTGCATCAATTATGGTTTACTTTCTTATCTCAAATTTCATACTTGTAATTTATATTCATAGAAATTGAATTAATTATTTGTTATTTTAAGATTGCAAATATTGACATAGACTTAGATTGTTGGCGCACTTAGATGAACTTAGTTGATTTAGGGCTTAATTGTGCAAAACTAATTTGATTTACGTTTTCACATATGAATTTGATTTTAGCAAAAAAATTTAAAAGCATCTATTCACCGTTTCAAATCGGTCTTCTCAATCAAATAACAGATCCACCTCAAATATATTAAGTGGGGACAACTAAGAGGAAAGACTAATACAAGCGGCCGGCGTTGTGAAAGCGCAATCGAACACGGCTTAGCTTTTCTCAGCTTTGCTCCAAGTGTGGCCCATGGCGAGCAATAGGTGCCCAACTTGCACAAGCAAACTGTTGTAGTGGCTTATGCATGATCACATACTACCAGATAGTGCTTATGTTGTTTCTTGTTGGCTTGTTGCTTGTAAGGTGCACGATCACATATTCAATTCCGACGGAGGATGAGGGCAGGTGGCTTTTCCTATATGTATTTTAACGGCTTGCTTAGTCCTTAGCCACATTCTACAATCGAGGCTCTATTTATATTGGTTTCTAAAAATTATTTTTTATAGTAAAGTTTTTCTATAGTATATAACTTTTAGACAGTATCTTTTCGAGATGAGGTCTACTTATTGATTATAGTACACACTATAGTGACTTCATTTATATCGATCAAAATCACACAAGAGTTTCTCTCTCCATACGACTCTCTACAAGTTATTACTATTCATAAACAAAAGCTCCGGCAAAAGCTATTACTCGTCCTCTCGTCACTTAAAGTCACTTAAAAAGATTTTTTACGGATGAATCTAAGTAGACATATATGTGATATTTATAGATCTTTTTGTAAAGGATTGTATCATCTACACATGTGTATATGCATGTGGTTGGTTGGTCTAACGTGAATTACGTATGCACTCTTTTAGACTTGAGAATAATTATCTTTACATTTTTAAAAGCTTAGAACTTATGATATATTTATCTGAGATTGGTAGCAACACAATATGATGTATACGGCACCAGAGAGTAATGCACCTATTTTGCCTCACTTTTTTATTTTTATTTGACCTATCATTGTGACAATAACAGGTGGGCTAGGTTGACACATATTTTGTATCTACGAACCAAACCGCTACACAGTGTGACACACCGCGGTTGTAGACGCAATTTGTACAAGCAAGCTCGTATTTGTGGTGCTAAACATGATGGGATATCACGTAGTGCTTATGGTTTCTTTTCTTGTAGATGATAGGATACATGATGAGGTGATGTGAGCAAACAAAAACATTGATTGGAGCAATCTATATACGTGTGGCCTTGATGGCAGTATGAGTAGTTTTTGATGCAATGGTCTGGACATAAGTAGTGATGTGCTTCAAGGGAAGGCAAAGGAGAAAAGTATCCTTTGTGTTTGTGGTTTGTGATTCCACTTGTCTACTTTTGTTACACTCTTTCGGTAGTGGTAGGGCTGTTAAGAGCATCTCCAACAATCCCCCTAAATCTCCCCCTAAATCAAATTATTGGGAAATTGTGTAAAAAGTCTTCTCCAACAACTCCCCTAAACACCCCCCTATTTCTATTCCCCCCAAAACTCTCCCAAAACCCAGCTAGAAACCGGAACTTTCAGGTCCCTATCCTCGCTCCCGCCACGCGCGCAGGAAAAAAATTCGCGCCACACTTTTCCTTCACAGCTCGCCGCGCCTTTTTCCCAGCCACATCTCCCGCGCGCCCCAAACCTCCAGCGCCGCGGCGTCGCCGCGGCCTCGGGCGCGCGCGCGCCTCGCGGCCGATTCCCGATGCTGATGCCACGCGCGCCGGAAGATCGAATCGGCGCGGCGCGGCGGCGTCTGTGCGGTGCAACCTTGCAAAGATTTCGCTTCTTTTGGTTCTTTTGAAAGGAAATATCTGCGTCCCTCCGTCCAATGGAGCGGTGCAAACTAGTATCCGCGGTGATGTAGATTTTGATCCGCAGATAGTATCCACCACCGTATAAATACATGCACGGACGGACGGAATATTTCTTTGAGAACACACTCGTGTACCGATCGAACAGGACTAGATGCGATTACGGAGTTCATGCCTTGTACATGTACGCGCGATGGCGAGTCGCGGCGGTCAAACCGTGTCGCATCGTACGGACGAGCTAGCACATCGGCGCCGGTGCACGCGCCAACTCTCGGATCGCTCACGATCAAAATGAGGTATCGAGCAAAGTAAATGGGCCGGTTGTTAATGTTGGGCCAGATTCAACATACTATTAGGATATATTTAGGGGAGCTGTTGGAGGAGGGGGCTAAAATAGGTTAACAAATTTTTTGGGCTGTCCCTAAAAGGTGTCTTTTGGGGTGGGTTTTTAGGGGGATTGTTGGAGATGCTCTAAGGAAGTTAATTAAGTATTTTTCAAAAGAGGAAGATGCTATCCAAGGTTGTTAAATTTCCTGCTGGGTAGTTACTTAGTTTACTCTAAAAGGTCAAAATATTAAAAACAAATGGTTAGTACATATAATGATGCTGCTCTAGAAAGGGACCAAGAAAAAAGGGCATCAGTAAATTGTGTTTTTTACCTTAAAATGTGGGGGTTTTAATCATTTTCCAATATGTATCTAGTAATTACTTCTTTCAGTGAGATTTGCAGGAATGATAGAAAATATCAGCTCAACTGATTTTTTTTTTCCAGCCATAAACAAAAGTAATTACCTCTTGGTTTCTTGCACTCTTCTTCAATCAAGTATCCAAATTTGACTATGCATGCTTCTAGTACAATTTGGTGTCCTCCCTAGATGTGGGCATTGGGTTGTGCCGCGCCAGCATGGCCCGGATCCACCGTGCTTTGGGCCGCATCATGCCATGCCAGTTCGGTCCAGTCACCCCGCTGTGCTGGCCCGGCTCGTCTCTGGCCAGGCCCAGGCATGGTCTAAAGTCCGCCATGCCAACGTTTGTGCCGTGCCAACCTAAGCCCAGCCCGAAGTAACTATACACGACGAAGGCGGTGGCACCAATAGTGTCATCAGGCAAATATAAAATGAGTCGCCCTACACTTATCTGCAGTCTTCAATATTTTGGATATCTGGTAGTTGCAACATCTAGCCATGCAAGAAACAAATTTCTTCAGGTCAAGACGGTAGGTATGGATCTTCCGAATTGATTTGAGTCGTTTAAATTGCACCTGGAACTGTTTGATCCTTTCTAGTTTACCTTGTCACGGAGAGCAGTACTGCTAAACCAAGGGCATCAATGCTTGTCCTTGTCAGTATCTGTTATCTGCTGGGACAGGGGGATTAAAGATGAAATCCTTGCCTACCCTCGATCAAAGATCTTATTCTTTGTGATCGATTGATATGATCATTCCACCTAAAGTTTTAAGAAAATTCATGTAATCATTCATACCGGCCGTCAAGGTTCGTACTTTGCTTGAGTTAATTGAACTAGCTTAATTACTCACACAATTTTTTGGCCTAAAAATGAATGGGGTGCATTGAATTTTATTGATATATATATATAGGAAAATTACGTAAGGCACCATGGTGCCTAGGCACCCACATCCGATACACGTGTATTATTGATATTTTTTTTGAGTTTGGGTATGAAAATATTTTATACCCTTGATATATTTATGGTAAGTAAGTTTTGAACTCAGTTCAAACTAGTTTGAACTACTTTTGAGTTCAATGCGACTACAGTGAGTATATACCATAAAAATAGTTCAAACTAATTAAACTGAAGTTGAATTTAATTTTTTTCGGAGTTTGACATCTCAAATATACTTTTTTATAGGTATATGAAGATACCCACATCAAACGTTGTGAATCTCAAAGCAAATCAACGGGTATTGATATTGGTGCCTAGGCACCATGGTGCATGAAACACTCGTCTATATATATATATATATATATATATATATATATATATATATATATATATATATATATATATATATATATATATATATATATATATATAGGAAAATACGTAATGCACCATGGTGCCTAGGCACCAACATCCGATACACGTGTATGATTGATAATTTTTTGAGTTTGGGTATGAAAATGTTTTATACCCTTGATATATTTATGGTAAGTTAGTTTTGAACTCGGTTCAAACTAGTTTGAACTACTTTTGAGTTCAATGCAACTAATATATACCATAAAAATAGTTCAAACTAATTAAACTGAAGTTGAATTTAATTTTTTTGAGTTTGACATCTCAAATATACTTTTTATGGGTATATGAAGATACCCACATCAAACGTTATAATCTCAAGCAAATCAACGGGTATTGATATTGGTGCCTAGGCACCATGGTGCATGAAACACTCGTCCTATATATATATATATATATATATATATATATATATATATATATATATATATATATATATATGCTTGAAATAGGGTACCATGGTGTCTGGGCACTAAGCATCTCTGCCTTTGGATTGTTTTTAGATATGTGCAAGTACAATGTTATATAATATATCAGGCAAACCCATTAACATTCATTAATTTGAAAAGACATCGATTTGGAAAGAAAGTCAATGATTTAGTATGCTGAATCAATGATAGATGGAAAGTTTTAATCATGGATAGAAAGTCTCAATCATAGAGCCTGGCCACCATGGTATGGGGCACCATGGTGTCTAGGCACCAGACCTCCCTGTCTTTGGATTACTTTTAGATGCGTGCAAGTGCAATGATATATAATATATCAGGATAGAAAATCTCAATCATAGATTCACAGCACCATAGTGCCATACATGTTATATATATATACACACACACATATATACATACATATATATATATATATATATATATATATATATATATATATATATATATATATATATATATATATATATATATATATATATATATTTATATATATGTGTGGGGGGGAGCACCATGATGTCTAGGCATGATGATTTCAAATGCGCAAATTAAACCCAAATTTAGGTGTATTTTTTTGAAAATATCAGTTTTAGGATATGTATGTATGTATGTATGTATGTATGTATGTATGTATGTATGTATGTATGTATGTATGTATGTATGTATGTATGTATGTATGTATGTATGTATGTATGTATGTATGTATGTATGTATGTATATGTGTGTGTGTATACCCATGTATAATAATTCAAATGAAACGTATACCTTTAAAAAATATACTCGATTTCAAAGTTTCGAACGAATTTATATAACATGTTTTGCTGATTTATGTATATAATTAGCACATACATACAATCAAACTATCATAAAAAAGACAACTACAATTCAAATTTCAGTTCAAACTTTTTTGAACTAGTTAGTAAACTAGTTAAACTCAATATCCAAAAATTCCAACATTTTTTGCACACGATACATAGAGAAAATACCTATTTTAGATCATAGTGCCTAGGCTCTATGGTTTCCTAGTTAATTATACTATATATATGCATGTGTGTGTGTGTGTATATATATATATATGACAAGTGTTTCATGCACCTAGGTGCCTAGGCATACATATCAATACACGGTTGTGCTCATCTGCGTTTGCGTGCTAGTTTTCACGCCGAAAAGTTACTATTATTTATGAGTGAAGTTATTATAAAATACATGTAGAGTTACTACCCAGTTGTGTATTGACAGTAATTCTATATTTGTTTGGCAATATCTTCTCTCACAAACGGTAGTAACTTTCTAGCACATATTTTACACCTACGTGCATATTAGTGAATATATATATAGGTGTAGGTATTCCCATTCCATCCACCACACAATTTGTTCAAGATTCATGCGATATCGAGTGGGTTATGGATGCGAGTGCAGGTTTCTTATCGGGCCAACCCATTACTTCGTATGTTTTAAAATCCCGTTCGAGATTGGATAGGATCCATTCGAGATTTTCTTCTCTCTCTCTCTCTCTCTCGGGCAATTTCCCCGACCTATCCCTCTCAGGCGATTTCCCCGACCACCCCCTCTCGGGCAATCTAGCCGCCGCTTTGCCTCCTCTCTCTCCGACGACGATGTTGTTCTCGTCTTGCCTCGCCTTTGTTCCAATTCCCGTCCCCTAATCCCCATCCCACCCTTGTCTTCCTCCCTCCTCCCCTCGCATCATTTCAACCCGTGGCGCTCCATTATGGCCTGATTGGTGGGATTCAGACCACCGGAGTGTAGATCCGTGTGGTTCTTTCTCGGGCAACACCGGTAAGGCCAAGAAGGGATCAGGCGGCGCCGGCTAGGTTGTAGAGGGAGGAGTATCTCTGCTGACTCGACGTGCGGCACATGCAGGGATGAGGCGCGCGATGACACCGTGGCTTCATACATACATATTATATATATATATATATATATATATATATATATATATATATATATATATATATATATATATATATATATATATATATATATATATAAGAATACTTCAAGATGAGCAATGTGTTCTTTATAAGATTTCGAGAATATCATTAAATCATCTATATATACTAATATAAATTATTGGTTCTCATTAAATATATTTTGTATTTTTTGTTCGAACAATGCATGTGCATTCTTTAATTCTAGAGGCATTATGAACCATTCAAAATGTTCTTGAAGACATGTGAATGATGTCCATTCTATAGATTCTCTTGCCATTTTTTACTTTCCAGAACCCGACCTTTAGATCAAATTTAGAGAAATATTTACTTCTTTGTATTCTATTAATCCATTCTTGTTTATTTGGAATATTATAAGCATTGTCTACGGTATTATCATTTAGCCTTTTATAATTAATAACCATTCTTGACTTGTCTCTAGCTATTTCAGCATGATTTCTTACTATAAAAGCAGTAGATCTATGCGGGCTTGTACTTTCTCTTATAGCTCCTAACTTTAATAACACTTATAATTTTAAATTTTTCTATATCTTTTGGAGTAGCTTCTATTGGATATAGTTTAATTATATAATCCAGATTTATTATATTTATTTTACATATAATAGAATTCTTATTCCAATTTTTTATAGGTATTTTCTCAATTATTTGAATATCCTCTAACCTTTGAATAATGTTTTCTATATCTTTTTTAGTCTTTATGTCTCTATACCAATTGGGTGTAATCATTAGTTGCTGGCTTGTGTGGGAAAACAACATAATCGTCAGAAAATTGATTTCATAATGTATTAAATTGTGGAATTATACGGCCCAGCTTCATTTGTCCATGCTAGCATACTCAAGCAAACAAGTTGATCTAGAGCCTGCTCATTTGGACTGAAAATGTAGCTTATGGCTGAAATTACACTGCAGCTGATGGTGACTTATTTGGCGTTATTAAATTTTAAAAATTTAAAAATAGAAAAAACAGGCTAGCCTATTACGGAAAATGCAAACGAATACAGGAAAAAAGGCAAAAAAACTAAAAAGCCAAAAAAAATCAGAAAAAGACAAAATTTAGAAATAGTAAAAGGGTCTATTATTTATGGCTGTGGCTTATGACTTTTAGCTGAAATTTTTGAATTTTAGTTATTTGCGACAAAGATTATGGAAAGAGAGATACTTGCTTGCGATTTTGGATGGTACAAATGTAGGTTTTTAACGTGTACTACAATTAACCTGTAGACTCTGTCTTGAAAAATAGTCTGTTTGAAAATTAGGTACTATAGCAAAAAACAAAAATCGGTTTCAAAAGCAGAAAAAGAACAGACCTAAAAATAAGTCCGAAGATAGAAACTAAAATCCAAATGAGCTCGGACGTAACCCACGTTAAGTCCAACCGGCATACGGTTGTGTGGTGCTTGTGCCATAGCCCATAGACCAATCAAGTCAAGGTTGTCTGCAATCTGCAAAAGGTACTACTACACTGTCAGTCTGTCACTGTGTGTGCAAGGTGTACACAGCTCAATCAGTGGTTGGCCTCCCATGTTAATAAGCTCTCCTTTTTTTTCTGCGAGGGAATAAGCTTGTTTATTCGCGGTTAGCGCGGCTAACCACCGGATTAGCACGCCGTTAACCCATCTTTTCTCTCCACAGCGTAGCTACCTGTATACGTCTGGATAGATCACCAGGCTCACGAGATGCTTGTCGATCAGAGCTTTTCAGCTAGCCATGACAACACATGACTGCAACGTCTGCAAAAGATAGCGAAGCTGGAAAAAAAAAAGCACGCAAACACTCGTATGCCAATGCAGTGCAATTCTCCAAGATTCGAGCGTCGTGTTCGTGTGGCTCGATCCGCCATGGAAATGAACGACGCGTGCGTGACCTAATCAGATAATTATCACAAGTGTAGCCATTGCCAGAATGTTAGTAGTGTGACCTTATATTAGCATCTCTGCCTCTTGGCAGAACAGAACACGAGAACGTGTGCATGAAAGGTGGTCAATTTCTTGCTCGATCTTGGTACCATCTTAGCAGAAACGGGCGTTAGATTGCCGCCCTGTAGACCGAGATCTGTGGCGCTCCGGTTGCCAAGAAGATGAACAGCACTGCATGCTGCTGCCCGTGTCGGATTTTTTCCCCCTCTCGTGTCTGTCTATGGGGGCTACACATCACAGAGGAGAGAGACAGACGACTACACGGAGAGTAAAAAAACAGGGAGAGAGATGCTGACAAGGTTCCGAACATTTTTTTCTCTCTCCTTTCTCACATCTTTGATTCTTTCAGAGGAGGGACGCGATTTTCTTGAGAAGAATCTTCACCTTTAAAGTTATTGAGCATCAAAACACGATAGCATAATGCGCAAGGCACTCGATTCAATCCGTAGCTTGGAAAAGAACTCCCCTAGCTAACCGTGAGACCAATCGGTAGTAGGCTTTTTATCGAAGCACCGCGTATCATCCATTCCCGTGGGAAGTACAGCACCGTCACAAATATGCCTAGGCACGCACTTGCCTGTGCCTTGCAAGCCGAGTTGCTTGCCTGATTGCTCGAAGCTAGGTGCTCGACCTTTGGTAGAGTTGGTGTCTCCCGTGTGGACTGAAAAAAAACCGACGTGTTCTTACTCACTCAGGCCCATTTGGTACGGATAATTTCCGTAGAGTTCACTTGTAACTCATGCATTCCAAACGGGTCCTAATCCTCGTGTAAAACCAAAACATTCTTCAAGTAAATTCTCGGTTCCTCGAATATAAAAAGTACTCTTGACTATCCAAATATGACCACCAATCTACTAAAAACCACTGCCAATAGCTCTCAGGAAAAGGTAACGCTACTACGCTAGCCAGAGTCGTCAGAGATACACGGCGAAAAAGTGCGTCCGCCTTCCAGGTAACAAGCCACATCCCGCACAGTAACAAGCCACGAGCGAGCGGTAACAACCGCGCGCGCGCGCGTCACACGCTTTCTTTTGGGCCCTATTTTTACTTATAGTTTATATCTTCATTGTTATCTTTTTAAAATAATTTATCATAATAATTTTATCAAAATGACTTATTAGTATTTAATTTATTCGTATAAACACTCATAATAGAATTAAAAAACTATTAACCATAATTATAAATCACTATTCATAATCGAAAAGAATACATATGCAAGCCTCAACCCTCACTTATACTACTGCATGTGTTCAGATATGTAGCACTCGGTCGCACTAGAAAATCCAATAGAAAAGGGTCTTACTTGAAAAACCCCGTACGCGCCGTTGGATCGAGATGATCGAACGCACTCAGCAGCCACCCACTACAGATTTAGATCAGATCAGCAGCACATTGGCATCGGGAACCGTGTGGACAGTACAAGATTCACCTGCTGCAAAGTTTTTTTTTTTTGTTTCTCCTTGTCCGGACGTAACAGTTGTACAGTTTGGTGCTGCATAGTTTAACCGACCATTCAGAGCTCAGGTTGCGTCTTAACGAGTGTTCAGAGCAGATCAGATGCTCCTCGGTTCTAGATTAGACTGAAATAAACTAATTTATAATTAAAATTATATTATAATTAATTAAAATTATACTATAGTTGTATAATAGTTTATTTGACGTAATTAAAATTAAAAAATCTAAAAATAGAAGAAAAAAACAGGTTAATCCATCACGAACAATACAAACAAATACGAGAAAAAACAGGTAAAAAAGCTCAAAACAAGCCAGAAGGTAGCAACAGATAAAATTTAGAAATAATAAAAAAATAAATTAGAAATTAGAAGCCCAAGCCAAAATAATATGGAGGCTAATCGCCAACCTGAACTAAGCACATGACCGTAATAAGAAGAATCATGCATAGTACTTTCAGTGCCACTGCATATAGTGAAACTGACATCTTTAGTTTTTGACCGTCAATATGTGATGAACACATCCACTTTGGTCATATGAACTCTGCATTACTAGAGTAATTATGAAATACGATTTCATGATATAGATTTTTGCGATTTATAAAAATATATTATGAGAGGAACTAGCCATCAAATTTGTACTATTTTGGATACTGTATCACTGTCTGAAACTACGTATGTTTAGTGACCGAGTCAGTAGCTATCGGAGACACTGCCCTCAGTGGCTCAGTGCCATTGAGTTTACGAAGAGTAATTAAAATTATTTAAAGATCGCTAAGGACGTGGGTTCTGACTAAAATTCCGAGAGGGATGTGACTGAGTCGTCCATGATGAAAAGTGCACCTTAGTGGGTTCTGACGAAAATTCCGAGAGAGATCTGACTGACTGACTGAGTCGTTGAAAAGCCCCAAAATTTCAAAATCCAAAAATTTGTGAATTTTTGCTGTTTTTTGGGTGAATTTCAGAAACTTTCCTTTTTGGGAAAGTTTCCCCCGTTTCCGCTTTCCTTTCTGGGCCGGGCGTCTTCTCTTCTCTCCGGCGCCCCGCTTCTTTACGCCTTCTCCGTTCCCCAGCCTCCTCCCGCGCGGACGCCTCCTTCTCCTCACGGCGCGCCGCTCCTCTCCGCTTTCCCAGCGCGCGCTGCGCGCGCGCCGCTGCCTCCTCGCGCCGCGCCACCCGACCTCCGCGGTCCGAACAGTGGCGCTCCGCGCCACGCGTCGCCGCTCCTCGTGCTGGCCGCTTTGCGCGCCGCTCTCTCTCTCTCCGCGCGACGCCCTCGCTTCGCCGCTCCTCGCTCCTGCCCCGCCGCGCTGTCCCGACCGCCACAGAGACTCCGCGCCACGCGTCGCCCGCTCTGCGGCCGACCCCACTGCGATCCCGCCGTCCCCTCCACGCGCACGCGACGCGCCCTCCCTCCCATGCCGCGCGCCACCCCGCCCGTCTTGTCACCTCGCCATTACGGCCGCTCGCGCCGATCACGCCGTCTCGCGGAGAGACGCTCCCCAATCGCCGTCACTCGGGTTGACTCGCGCTCCGCCGTTGCCTTCTCCCGAAGAGCTTCCTCCGCCCGGTACAAATACCCCTTCCGGCTCCCTCTCCTCCTTTGCTTCCCGAGCATCCCGGCACCCTCAACCCTCCCGGCCTCCAGCACCTCCCGGGCGCCCGATTGAAGCCCCGACGCGTAGCTCCGCCATTGCCGCCACAGTGAGCCGGCGACACCCGAGCCAATCTCCTCTCCTCTCCTCATTTCTCCATTGCTTTCGCCCAGTATCCCCTCGGTGCGCGATCATCTTGGCAATCTCCTTTTGGCGGTGATCGCTCGAGAGTCCCGGCAGAAGCTCTCGCCGCCGCATCACCCTCACCGTGGCGGCTCACCTCGCCGCCTCCCGGCTCCACCGCCACCTCCAATGTAAGCCTCAACTCCCGGATGGTGTAGCGGCCCCGATTGACCTCTCTCGCCGCGGTGACCTCCCTCGCCTCCAAGCACCCGAACTACCCCCTTCTCTCCCCCGCTCTCTCCACTGACCCCCTCAACTCCCAGCTGGCTAAAATGGACTCCCCGAGTCAAGCTCTAGCCGGTGGAGCCCTCCCCGGTCGCTGGGGACCTTCGCCGTCGCCGAGCACGCAGCCCGCCATCCCCACTTCATTGTCGCCCGCTCGGTGGAGGTGACGACGGCCGAGCGTGGCCTCGCCTCCACCGCCGATCCCACCGTTGCCGTCTAACCTCGGCCGCGGATCAAGCCATCCTCCGCCGTCCGATCCTCATAAACACCGCCATCCACCTCGTCGGATCTCCCACCGTACCACTTTGCCCAACTCATCTCAACCGCCGCGCGATCGTTGCCATCTCGCTGGACCGTCCGATCGTCGCGCGCTCCTCGCCATCCGCTCCGTCCGACCGCACCACGCGTCGGCCATCGCCACCAGTGGGCGCGCGCTTCTTTGGGCGAGCTCGCTCGCTCGCTCGCCGCGCTCGCGCTTCGCATGTGCATCGCGTTTAAATCGCGGCCGGGCGCATCAGTAACAAAGCGGCCGGGCGCATTGTTCATAACCATTTTCCGGTGATTTATTGATTTCTAAAATCCCAGAAAATCCAAATAAATCCTAGAAAATCACGAAAGATCCCAAAATTCCCAAACTTCACCACTTTGCTCCAAATATTATTCCAGACCCTCCGTGAACTCCATTTCCACAGATTCTCCCCAAATAAATTCCTAAAAATCCATTTGGGGTGTTTATACAATTTACTCCTTTTAAATAGTTTATTTTCCTCGCTTGATTAGTCTCAAGTGGATTTGTTCTGTTTTGTATGTTTGCGCTAGTGTCGGAGTCTCCTGAAGTTCAGTTGCAGCCCCAGGAGCCAGAAGGTCCTTCGTTCGAGCTAGCAGAAATCATTCGGATTGACGGCAAGTCCCAAATCCTTTGATCATATTACAACCCATGCTGTTTATTTATGTTAATGTGCTATTTGCATTAAGCTAGTTCTGAAATGTTAGTTCGAAAATAAAATAAAGTGTTTAGAATGACTTATTATGTAGTTAATCCTACCACCGTCAAATGCCATGTTTAATTTGTTGCCATGCCTTTGTAACCTTAGAATTAATTACTTGATAATCTAGATAATTGTAGGATATTATTATCATCATGCAAAGTCTTACACTGATAAGGTTGTGGCTGTGGGCCAATAGAATTTGGAAAAACCCGACTCTAAGGTAGGGTGGTATGAGACACCGTATCTTAGGCGGAGAGTCTTGGCGTGCACAAGGTAGGGTAAGGAGTGGGAGCGCGAGACGGCCTTCGCCCATCTTTACCCTAGGGTTTGGAGTAGGGTAAGGGTGAGTGGGAAATCGCGAGACGGTCTCGCCACCGCTTACCTTAGGTTGGGTCGCGGGCTGGCGAGGTCGTGGACCATGTGAAAATATAAGGATGAAACCCTTATCTTTGAGCTAATGTCATAGAACCCGCTCAAACCACGGGAGTTGACTTGTCAACACTTATCTAGTAGTTGCTCAACTCGATTGAAACTCTACGGGAGGTTTAACGGTGAGGTTAGGCAAGCGTGTTTGGGTGCCTAACAACGGTAGAGTTCACTCGAAGCGAACACCGTCTTTTCTTGTGTGTGTGTGTGTGTATGTGAGAGCGGACAGAGTGAATTCTCTGGGTAGAACCTATATAAAGAGTTGAGCGGTGAAACGACTGGCTTTCTTAACTCTTTAGCGGGAGTTAAGGGATCGTGTGGGTAAAGTGAGCAAACTCTGCGAGTCAAATAAATGGTATTCGAATCGCGTGCTCCGGTTATTGGAGTGTGTCACTTGGGTGATTCCAGACAAAGCTTAAGTAGTTTTGTAAGCGTTTAACTTGTTTAGGTTGGTTAATGAACTCTTGTTGAAAACCCCGAGATCTTGAGGAGTAGTTTTGGGTCCTCTTCTAAAGCGATTGCAAATAAAGCGCATCCACTCAAAGATAATAAACCAAATATATTCCCTTCCTTGAAGTTCCGTGCATGTAGTAAGTTAAGATCCTTTGGGATTTCTTGAGCCGGTTGGTTGGCTCACGACTTGCTAAATCTAATCTTTAGAGGATCAAGGCGAAGGAGAAGGTCTCCCGTTGAAGAAGTCCGGAGGATCTTTTCTTGACGAGGACCCTTGGTCAGAGGTCTCGGCGCTCAAAGCGGATCTGGAAGACTTTTGTAATGTAAATATACTTTGGGCTTGCACGCCCATTGTAAAACACGGATGTTAATCCTTATGTCAATTATATGCTGGACTTTTGTTGTAAGCATGCAATGGTATACTCTTGCGCGACACTCCATAACTGTTCATACTTGAATAGTTACGGAATGCCGTATCCGTACGCGCCCCTGGAAACGGGGGCGTTACAGTCGTCCATGATGAGAAGTGCACCTGAGTAAACTCAGCTTAATTACTTGTCATAGAAATCGATTTTTCGACATTGAAGAATAGGGCAACTCCCTCTTTCACAAGATAACACACTGACAGATTTCTTCAATTTTATAATGCTTACAGTTACTGTACAAATGAAAATTCGAGTAATTTCCGAAATGGGCGTCTGGGGGCATCGTGGACCTAAACATATGGAGAAAACTCTAAATATTTGTCCTGATTGGGACATAGAATATTTTTTTCTGGTTACAAATCGAACTATTTTTTTAACTTATACAAAATTCTTGTAAAATTTCTACGTCTCAAATAGGGTCTTCATGTCAGGATAAAAGGCAAAACAAATGAAAAATGAATGAATTGTTATATTTCCTTTTGAAATTCCTACAGTACGTTCCAGTGACATAACATATTTGTAAGAGACCCCTTAGTACAAGGCTATCCACGGGGCTCATAATTACTGTCAACCTATTTTGCCTTCCAAAGTATTTCACATATTTTAGAGCTTCTACAAACATATGATCTACCACGTCTTTCATAACTCAACTTATTACAGTGACGACCTGCACCGTCCATTTTTTTTTTCTTGAGCAACTGCACAGTCCAATCGAAAACTCGTAAACTGTCCGTACACAAAGCTTCGCGCACATAGCAGACATCTCGTGCCCTTAATTTGCATCTACTTATTTTTAGACGTGACAGGATAAAACTTAATCCCACACACTTCAAATTTGGAGCCTGTTCTTTTTAGCTACGGTTTGTGGCTTTTAGGTTGTTTGTACGAGAGATTACAAAGTAACAGAAACTCACACGCGGTTTTTGCCTTAAATGAAGTCAGTAAAGTATGTACTACAATTAACTAGTAGACTCTATCTTAAAAAATACTCCGTTTAAAAATTAGTTACTGTAGAAAAGCCGAAAAACAGCTTTTAGAGGCAGAAAAGAACAGGGCCTTTTGAACGGGTTAATCTGCGTCCACCTACGGGTGATCTAAATCCAGACCCTCCATTCAGGCATCCAGACTTCAAGGCGTTGGTTAGAAATCCCGTGTGCACACGGCGCTGCTCAAAAAGTTTAAACACACAGTTACTCCTCCTGGATACGACCCAAATTTCAAAAACGACCTCACGCGGGGACGATCGCTTGATGTAGCACCAACATTGCACGCTGCTGATGTACAAACAGCACCATAAATTGGAGCAACTGCCAGAGAGAAGAGGGACGGCCTGACGAGTGACGCGCGTCGAACGGTCCAGAATAAATGCAAGGGATTCGCTGGACAGCCCGACCACGATTCAAAGCTCGGTACGCATCCGCGAGACCCGGTGCAGCCCCGGTCGATCTGCGAAGCAGCTCGCTGGCTTTCGCTTAGCATGAAAAATCACCCGCCCGGTAAGCCTTGTGGACAGAGGCGGAGCCACGCTTTGGATAAAATAGACTTCAATCTAAAGTATAAAAAAATATCTAGTGTATAACGCGGATAAATTCAATCTAATCTAGATAATATTATTATAGTCCAGTTTAGATAATATAGAGTATTCTATCACTAAGTCCGGGATGTAACTAAATTCTGACTCTGCACTGCCTGTGAAGATCACTGGTACCAGCTGCGAATGGCGTGTAACGCACGCACGGGCGAACGGCCCTAGCCGCGGCCGGCGAGTTGGACTCCCCCCCCCCCCCCCCAAACGCGAGCAGCAGCGAGGAAGAAGAGAGACGAGCACGTAGAAACGGCGTTTTCGAACCAGGAACAAACACGGCCCCGCCCGCCCGTCCGTGCGTGCGTGCTATGACCGTGGCGCCAACGGGTCAACCACCGCCTCCCGTCTCCCCCTCGCCCGCACCCTCCGGTCGTTACCACCACCTCCCTACATGACATCCACCACGACGCGTCCTCCTCCTCTGCCTGCGCACACGCACACCCTCCTCCTAGTAGTAGTACTAAGCAACACCGACCCCATTACCATCTCCTTTCCATGCAGGTTTAGCCAAGAAAGCTAAGCGCGCGAGGCATGGAAGCATGCCATCTACGGCGCCTTGGCTATAAGGAGAAGGAAGGGGACAGCTAAAGCGTCGCGCGGCCAGTAACCTTCTAGGGCGCGCCTCTGTTTAGCCTCCTCTTCTAATAGGTAGTGGCGTAGTTAGTGGTGCTAGCTCCGGCTTGTCCATTCCTCCTCCTCCTCGTCGTCGTTCCCCGCCTCGCGCCCCAGGCCTTGGTGTGCATGGGCGCCTGACGAGCTGCCATGACGACGACGACCGTGAACGTGAGCACGGCGTCGGCCACGGCGGGGACGTCGCAGCTCTGCGCCTCGCGGGGGGGCGGCCGCCGGCGCAGGCCGGCCGTGCTGCGGCTCGACCTCCGCTGGGCGCGCCTGCTGCGGCTGGCGGTCATCAGCAGGGTTGTGCGGCTCGTGTGGGACCAGCTGCTCGCGTGCTCCTCCTGCGGCGGGGACGGCGGCTGTGGCGCCGGGCGGTACCGCCGGCTCGGGCCGCCTCAGGCCGGGGCCGTCCTGACCCCGTTCGAGAGGAACGACGACAGCGGCGCGGCCGCCGCCGACGCCCCCGAGGCGGCGGATGTCGAGGACGTGGTCAGCCTCAAGGTCAGCATGCTCGGGGATTGCCGGATCGGCAAGACCAGCTTCATGGTAACTTCTTGCTGCTCTTCGAAGTCTTCTTGTATTCCTTTCCATGTTAACTTCATCTGGATACCCTCCCTCTACGCGTCTCGATTGGTCTGATATTTACGGTTAAGTTCGGTGCGCATGCTTTTCCTATTAAAGCTTCACTAATCAAATCAATAAACCATTAAAATCTATTTGCTAGTACAACCTACACAGGCATTTCAATCCTCTTGCATTCAATCGTGCCATTCCTTAACCACCATGCTATTTTGACAAACGGACAAACCACCGAAGTGTGAAACTAGAGTCAGCAATCAAATGCATCATCACTGTAAATTTGAGGAACTCAGAATATGTTGCCTGTACATTCGGTTAATTTTATCTGGTTATGGTCATTGATCTGCAGGTTAAGTATGTCGGGAATGGGGAGGAGCAGAACGGCTTGCAGATGACGGGCCTGAATCTGATGGACAAGACGTTGGCAGTTCGGGGCGGTAGGATTGCCTTCAGCATCTGGGATGTGGCAGGTAATCCATGCAACATCATAGCAGCAAATGTTTTACCCGGTTGGTCTGGCTCAAATGCCAAATTTCCAACCTTTCTTGATGAGTTTTTCTTGTGGAATGGGTGCAGGAGATAGCCAGTTCCTCGACCACGTCCCGATCGCGTGCAAGGACGCCGTGGCGATCTTGTACATGTTCGATCTTACGAGCCGGTGCACCCTTAATAAGTTAGTACTCAGATCAGTTTCACAACATCATAAAACTCGGAGCAAATTCTAAGTATATTGAAATTTTTGTTACTTGGTACTTACTGCTGGTTTTCATTTGATTACTGCAGTATTATAGATTGGTACGAGAGGGCTAGGAAATGGAATAAGGTTGGTGCATTGATGTATTGCTTTGATTTCCTGTGAATTTCTCCTGCATGTTGTCTGTCATGTTATCACCGAATCATATTGACTGCATATGGAAAAATTGTTACAAGTTGCTGCAAACAGTAACTAGCAGATGGGTTCCCACATGTGTCAAGGGGCTCAGGGGACATGCCTGCAGATCACTGTTTGTAACAAATTAGTAATACTGACATTTGTTCATATGCTTTTACCGGTGCTCTAGATGAACAGTGAAAAGCATTCATTTTCTTGATAGTGTAGCTGAACAGTGCCCTTTTTCTGACAGACGGCTATTCCAATCCTAATTGGAACGAAGTTTGATGACTTCGCTCAGCTTCCTCTTGAGATGCAATGGACCATCGTTAACCAGGTACATCTTACAATAGTTTCTTGCAATCAAAATATTGTTCCCTTGTCTTTGTTTGTTTCTTGGATATGGGGCCCCCTTCAGCATCTCCAATGTAGTTAGCATAGAAAGATGAGACCCTGCCTTGGTTGAAACGACTGGAGTTGGGTTGCACATGTGTGTTTCATCTGAAACAGTGCAAATTAACCAGGGCTAGAAATTTTAATCTTGGACGAGTCTTTTAATGGTTACCAATTGCTACTGCTAGATAATCTGAAAGATTCAATAGCTAAGCATAATCCCTCATCAGAAAACTACTCGTTCTTGAGTAATGTTAGGTGAATGATTTTGAGCTTGTTTCCGTAACTATAAATACAATGTTTCTAGTTTGATTAGAGCCACAAGTATCCTGTGGATCGGGTACTGGTGTGACAGCAACAATAGAGCCCAAATCAAAACCTGAATCGAGTACAGGGGGTTAATCAAGACTATGCTACTCTGAGAGTACCATATATCAATGCTTATTATTGCACATTGAAGCCCGTGGACCTTGGTTGATCAGAGCAATTGTGAAGCAGACACGAACACGTCATCAGGAGAGAAGGTTCCCCATCATGAACAACAAGGGGGGCGAGTCAAACGATAGAGAATTTGCCCGTGGATCCAATTTTCATTTCTTGTTCACTTGCCACAGGTCCAAATTATGTTAATCTTTCTTCTCTGTGGGCCTTAGGCTACAGAATGTAGATTGATGGTCACTCCTCACTCTGACATGCTAAAGCAAGGAAAGCTACATTGCATCTAATCAAGAAAAGACGTTTCATGGATATACCTATGCTAATTAGATCATCATGCCTAAAATTTAGCTGCGTTTCTTTCAGATCCCTTCGCATTTAGACCCGAGGCCTTACTTACATATCTGTACCTACTGTACAATTACCGTTGAATCGAGATTTTGGTTCACTGTTAACATGCTGATTTTTTTGCTGATGGATGGTTTCAGGCCAGAGCATACGCAAGAGCGATGAAGGCGACCCTCTTCTTCTCGAGCGCGACGCACAACATCAACGTGAACAAGATCTTCAAGTTCATCATGGCCAAGCTCTTCAACCTGCCATGGACGGTGGAGAGGAACCTGACCATCGGCGAGCCCATCATAGACTTCTAAACACACGAGCCTTTCTTCTTCGTCGTCGTCGTCTTTACTTTTGCTTCCTTCCTACTAACCCTTTTAATTTGGTCTCTGACCGAAGCTGGCCACGCGAGCCATGAGTGAGTGAACACGCCATCTTGCAGCATGCAAGATGTGTGTATGTACATATAGGTGAAAGTGTTCAGTTCCTGTGCATCCCTTATCGTTGTGCAGGGGCAAAAGAGAAAACCGCGAGAGATGTATGTGGCTCTCGCCTGTAACATCCATCAGAGTGTCTTTTGAGTGTATAGGGATTAATCCATGTAGTATATGCTCCCCTTTCAAACATGAGATGGCTAACATGAGCTCCATGATCGATGATCAGCATGATTGCAAAAAGGCATTTTCTGTGTTCTGGCTGGCTCAGAATGTGATGGACCTCCACATGAAGAAAGCAATGAGTTTAGTTGCTCAACTTGGCCCACATTAAGAAAGCTTGCAGAAAAAAAAAGGCTGAATCTTAAGACGCAAGAACAATATCCGGTTGGTCTTCATCACTGTTGATCGCAGTGGACAGGGTGGTAGGTTTTTTTGGAGGATAAGGTGGTAGTTGGACTAGCTCATTTCAAGGCTTTATTTTTTGGAGGATAAGGTGGTAGTTGGACTAGTTCATTTCAAGGTTTTAGGGCTATTTAATAATGCCTGCGATTTATAAATTTTGGTTGAAATTTTTAAATTTTAATTTTTAAATGAAGTATCTTTTAAGAGAGATGGTTTACTTATAATTTTAGTTGATACAGATGTTGAGTTTTATCGGCAAAACGTGTGATTTTCAGTTAACTTATAGATCCCGCTTAAAAAATACTCTATTTGAAAATCATAATCTTGTAACAAAAGCTATAAGTTTTAGCCAAAAAAAAATAGACCCTTGCGTCCCGTTTGGAATCGTAGAATCTTGCAGGATTTCACAAGAAACAAGATAAATTCCCGCAGGAAAGAAGAAAAAATTCCTAGTTTCAAACGGAGCATGAGTACCAAAGCTATAAGAAAATTTGCTTCGGAAAAAAAAATAAAAAGAAGAACATTAATACTACCTTTGTTTGGTGTTCCATCAGAAGTTACTTTGACTGTCGACTGCATTGCTCTGGCTGGTGATCCATCACTTTTTTTCCGAAATCGGTGTTCCATCACAAACTATTTGCTGGCCTGGATTGCATACCAAAGCTGTCAATTTTCTGAAAAAGTGTTCTTTTTAGAGGACAGGGAAATATTTTAGGTAACGCTGTAACAGGGCTTGCTGTACCCCACATTTGGGCCGTTGGATGCAGACCGCACGGCCCATTGTTTTATCAGGTGTCGAGTGGAGGCGAGCGGAGAAGTTCAATTGGACCGGCTAGGCCCATACCGTTCGGGCTTCACACGAACGAAGGGTTACTAGTTGCACGGCCCATCAAGCAACGCAGCCTCGCAGGTCGCAACCGGCAAACCCTAGCTCGCGGGCACGCCGCCATAAAACCACACCCCTCTCCCTCCCCGCCGCCACCTGCCGCGACTTCTCGACCAGAAAGGGAGCACGCCGAAACCCTAGCTCCCGGCCGCCAAAAATGGTACGCTTCTCTCCCCCATCTCCCTCCCGAAATCTCGGAAAGCTCCAATCTTTGGTTGTCCTCGTGCCGATCCATGTTTGTTTTTACCCGCTTTTCCTGATGCGTTTGTGGGTTTTCTGTGGTGATCTGTCGTAGTTGTAAGGTTTCGCGTTGGATGAGTAGTTCCTGTTGACGCGGTTGGGGTCGAGTGACTTCACGTTTCGGAGGCGATGCTAATGTTGGGTATTCAAGACCAAGTTGTATTCTAGATTGGTTCGACGAGTAGTTCTTTGTCAAGTTGGAGATATGATACGTGCGTGGAGGTGTTTGTATTGGTCAATTTGCCGGAGTTGTACATCTGTAAACTAAATTACGGTGAGGACTCGGTTAGTGTATTAGTCTTCTATTTGTGCTGCTTTAGGTTCCTAGTTTTACATTCTGTAGCAGATTTACGTTGGATATTTAGATGAGTACTTGAGAATCATGATTTGGACATGTTCGCTGTTTGAGATGGAATGAGCTGCTTGTTCTCGTGTAAACAAAGGTAATTTGTGATAAAATGGAGACTGTAGATTGTATTAATACATTTTGAAGGCAGAACTTTATGCCCTGTGCATTTCAAGTTTTCATCGTTTAATGGATAGCGGCTGCTTCACTTTGCACGATGTTTCTGAAGCCTGTGGTCGACCACATTATTTGAGTCTTCACTTGTCATTCTAGTACTGGAGTACATTTGGCATCTGAACTAAGTTGACCATGTTATGGGCAAAGTAGTTAGATATGTGGAGTTTATAGACATTCTGATGTAATTAGCTCAGGGGAAAATAGGAAGCAATTAGTAATTTGTACTGATGCCACGTCCTTTGTTTGCATGCTTTGCTTTGAGCGGATAACCATGCATTATTCGTTCACTTCAACTTTTTCATCATTTCCCATGAATGACATGAGGGGAATTTGGTTCTTAATGAGTCATTGGTATGATTTTGTTATGTTTTGCTTTAAATTCTTGTTTGATTTTTAGTTACAGGATTCCTGTTAAAACCTGGTTCTAGAGCAATATGTTTCTTTTTATTCTTAGCATTTGTCATCTGAACCTGCTATCTACTTTCGAACAAACCTTTTTTAAGCTTTCAGTGTTGTATTTGTTGCAAATGCTATATAGGTGAACGTTCCAAAGACTAAGAAGACCTACTGCAAGAACAAGGAGTGCAGGAAGCACACTCTTCACAAGGTCACTCAGTACAAGAAGGGTAAAGATAGCCTGTCTGCCCAGGGAAAGCGCCGTTATGACCGGAAGCAGTCAGGATATGGTGGTCAGACCAAGCCTGTTTTCCACAAGAAGGTATTGCAATATAGTTGATGTTTGATTTTCTGATTGATCTATCAGTACCATTCAATTGATGTGTGATTGGCTGAATGATCTATCAATGCAACATAGTTGATATGTGACTGTCTGGGTAGTCTATCAATTTAGGACTATCTGATGGTGTCTATTCAGTCTAAACATGCGTTATAAAGACAATTTGTAATGCTAATGCTTGTGACATTCTGCTGCTAGACATTTTCTTATGACAAATGGTTGCAATTTTCAGGCAAAAACCACCAAGAAGATTGTGCTGAAGCTGCAGTGCCAAAGCTGCAAGCACTACTCCCAGCACGCCATCAAGGTATTGTTTCATTGCTCTTGAGCTGAATATGCTACTGAATTAAGCATGTTTTTCTTTTTGTGTTGGTTGCTCACTTTTTTAAAATTCCTCTGCAGAGGTGCAAGCATTTTGAGATCGGTGGAGACAAGAAGGGCAAGGGAACATCTCTTTTCTAAATTGCTTGTCACTTATCTGGATGCTGAAGTTGTGGGATCTACAGTACTTAAAACTTGTCTATCAATTTCAGTGTTCTTAGGAGCTCAATTAAAGCAGACTTGTCATATATTCACATTCCAATGTCTGACATTTACTCAAGGGTCGACTTTTGGCTGAATGAAGTTTTGTAGTTTGAATCCTCTCTGAATGCATATGATGTTTGTTTGATTTCAGTCTGCCTTTGCTGCTGATCTTATGCCCAGTGCTTTGTTTGATTTCAGTCTGTTGATCTTATGTCAGGCCCATTGCCTCGTAGTGATTATTTCCTCTACTTAATTGTTTTGTACTGTAAGATTGAGTGCGATACTGTTATTTCGTTCATTGAATGGATTCACAAACACAAATTGTTGACTGTACGCTTCTGTTCTTTGGATTAGCACATTGCATGACTTGTGCTTTGTAGCCGAAGTCAGAGGATGACTTTGTGCAAGTGCTGTAGCCATCTTATCAATGGATCATGCATGATTGCAGCTGTAGGATTGATGCTGAAGAACACAGCTGTAGCATTCGGCGCCTTTCTAATTGTTTTTGAAGAATGAGAATCTAACTCAGATCTCTGCTGAAAGGCACCTCTGAATTGTAGTCCTGGCCCTTGAAGTCCCAGATAGCTATTTTAGAAACATATATGTATGCATCTGAGCCTGTATCGACTGCGGTTGGCTGGCATTCTGATAGAATTGTAAGTTGTACGTGGGTTCTAGAAAGTATTTTTAATACAAAGCAGTTGTTATCTGTTCACCTTTTCAGAACGATAATAGTTATTATTCTTTTAAGTGGCTGATGAGCTAAATCATGCAGCAAGTTACTAAGAAGAATTAATGCTGCAATATTGAATACAGCAAGTCACCAAATCTTACTGAAATGCAGGTTAGCCTGTACTAGTAGAACCGTAGTATGTATTGATTCCAAGACGTAGCTACTAGTACATTTACAAGTAGCCGACGTCAAACGAGTGCTATCTCAGTGATCTTCCCAAAAAGCATGAAAGAAACGTCTGAATTGGAAGCTAAAACCAACGGCCTTTTGAGCCCTAGAAAGCTGTTCTTGAATCTAGAGCAGATGTCACTGGGGATATATGCTGCCTCCCAATGCTAGTATTCCCGTACAGGCAGCAAAAAAAAGAATATCCGAGAATATTCAAAATATGGTGCGTTCTGAAAATTTTGATAACATTGACATACTATCACTTCTCAAAATATGGCGCAGGTCATAAAAAATCTGAAAATTTTGATAACATTGACATAAAATAAGCCTATCGTACCCTAAAATTTCAAATCTAAATCTGATCTACACATTCTTCTGTCTTTTTTTGTTTCTCCTAACGTGAGCCATGTTTTCGGTTGATATTTTGTAGGATGCTTGCTTATATTATGACCTATCTAACAAAAGTTTTTTAGAATTTGTTATGATCATTTACACTGTATTTTGAAGAGGAAGGGGCCGAGCAGAAGCTCCAAAAGAACAAGGAAACAAGGGGCAGAGCAAATGAGGTACGCTCCAACGTTGCATCCATCGCAGAGATCACGGCGAGCAAATTGCGCAGCGCCATTGGGGCTATATTAGGGCCATGCCCTGTATCCATCACCAGCAAGAAAACAAGCTGGGCGACCAGAGCAAGCGGCTGCTGCTCCTCGATCGCCCTGTGAAACATGACAAATCAGACGGTAGTAGCCACCCCCGATGCATTCTGAACCACGCAGCTGTTTTGGACCACGAGAATTGGAAGCAACCGTGCAAGGGTCGAGCAAAATCTGGCAACTTTATTTATAGATGGATTCACCTCTCTACATCATCACCATGGCCACAATCATAGTAGAAGAAATGAGGAATTCAGAAACATTGGCAGCTAAACCTAGAAAAAGAAAACGAAAAAGATCTAATATATTACAAGGGGTCCTTAGATATGCTCATAAATGTCTTGTTCGAGCGCCGAGTCGACTTGCGGTGAAATGGTGTCATTTCCATGTCGAGGCCGTTACTGCTTTGCCTGAAATATGAGTGATTTTGTTAAGTTTCAGTGGTCAATCGGTTCTTTGTGAAGTCGAATGTGGTGAGGTAAAAGAAACGCGTGAGATTACCTGGGAGTAGATGAAAGTTCCGAAAATGGCGATGGCTGCGCCGAGGGCGTTGATGGGCTGGACCGGCGTGTGGAAGATTATGATGGAGGAGACAATGACGGAGATCCGCTTCATGGTGTTGCCGATGCTGAATGTCAGCGGCGAGATCTCATCCAACGACATGTAGGACACTTGGTTGTACAGGTGGTAGAACACACTTTGCGCCGCCACCCACCTGCAAACACAGAGAAATTCTTAGCCACATGAATCAACTGAATTATCACAGAAAATATCAAATCTTGATTCTCTCTCTCTCTCATAATGTACTAAGGATTGCAAACACCAGAGAATGTATATCTATCTCACTAGTCACTACCATGTTGTGTCCCTACTCCAATTGCTGCTTAGGAGGAAATGCTAATGGTAGAAAAATCCTTTTATAGATCATTTTTGACAGATCAATAGTAGAGCTTAAGTGATTCCATGAAGCTTGTGACATTGCTGAAGTATGAGTGTTGCATGCTACTGTCTCTAAAAAGTTACATTAATCACTTGGATGGAATTGCCAATTAATACCAAAAAGACTACTGACATGATGGTTGTGAACTTGTGATAGTGAGATGCTAAGTAGTACAAGAAGCATGTGAGCTCACCAGACGAAGTTGGGACCGATCTCGGCGACTGCTTTCTGCCAGCCTGCAGCCCACACCTTGGGGCCCTCCATGGCGATGGCAAAAGGGAGGAGGATCACCAGGGACAGCATGGAGAGGCAGGCGTAGTAGTTCATCCCGCTGACCGACTTGCCCTTCATCCCCTTCTTCGAGAATATGTTCCGGAAGACGAATGCAAGGTTTGAGATCATTGCCCCCATGAATCCTATAGTTGTTTGAACAAAACAGCATTAGCATTCCACCAAACATGTCAATCAGAGTGATTTTCAAAATTTCCAATTGCGACTAGCCGACTACGCCGTGTCGAATCTGTCATAACAAGTCACATATTTTTCTTGACTGCAAATAAAATCGTATCCAAGAGTGTTAAGACTGTCCAATTCTGACCTGAAACATAAAGCTTTCGGTGGATTAAGTGCTAAATTCTGGACCTCAAAATTAGTGGGCAATTCAGGTTCTTCAGAATTATTGCAGAATATATGTATCTGTCGCACCACAAGTGATGATATTTCTCATGTATCTGCTAGAGTTATCTCCAAGATTCAGCACATGAGAATTTGCAGGCTGCTCACCAGTCATGTTAAAATTGAGCTCTGTGACGGCGGCGAGGGCGCATCCACCGATGATCGGGAGGAGGGAGAAATACACCGGCGCCGGGAAGTGCTCGCCGAGGAGGAACCTAGAGACGAGCACGCTGAATGCCGGCTCCCCACTCTTGATGATGTGCGTGAACGACACCGCCACCTTGGCCATGCTCACCGTCGCCGCCACGTGCCCGATCGTGTGCGCGATCGCCACCTGCTCGGCCGTCCCAAAACAATTCCAATCCACGCATCAGCACATTAGGGACATGACCAGGAGAGACTCGTAAGAACAGAGCGCGTCAAGAAACCATCGCATTGTGAAGGGCTACTCACCGGAGACAGGGCCTTCCAGAAATCGAGGTCCGTCTTGGGCGCCTCGGCGATCCTGGTGGCCCAGGACGCGAGCATGATGGCGGAGCCGGCGGCCAGCGACAGCGTCGACGTGAGCCAGGGGTAGGGGAACGCGTTGAGCACCTTCTTGTTGTAGATGTTGAAGATCACGTTCAGCGCCCACCAAGTGGCGAAGTAGACCCCGATCTTGGCGCGCCTCGCGGCCTCCGCGGGGGCCGCCGGCGCCGTCGTCTCCACGGGCCGGGCGCCGTCCGCGGTGGCGGCACGCGGTGCCGGGGACGCGACGGCGCGGTCGTTGCGGCCCGCTGCCAAGAACGGTTCCTGCCGGTACAACGGGCGCGCGGAGAGGGAGAGGGGCCGGCGGCCGGCATTGGGGAGGGGAGGGAGGTGGAGGGGCATGAAGGTCGGTTTGGACGTGGCGGCGGCTGCAGCCGTGGCCGGGGAGAGCTTGACGGAGGCGGCGGCGGCGGCCAGCATTTTGGCGGCGGAGGCGGCGGGAAGGGTGGCTTTGTTGATCTCTCCGGCTTTGTCCTGGGTGTTGACGTGTTGTATGCGCCTGCGGCGGCTCTGTGATGTGTGATGGCGGAGGGGAGGAAGGTATTTATAGGGAGCGCGCGAAGGAGGGGGGAGGCGGTTTGGGCAGTTCTTCCTGAGATCTTTTCACCCTGAGTATTTCCTAGTTTCGTTTCTCAAGTTTTTTTCTCCATTTTTGAATTGTCTTGCTCTATGTTTTTTGAAACCATATGCTTTATTCTTATTCTTTGTTTTATTCTTGTATTTCCCCTTCTACAGAGTTTCACAACAACAAAAAAGGACTTGAGCTGTTGGTTGTGTGTGCGTCATGTTGGTTTTGTGGTTGTATAGTGTCATTTCAATTTAAAACATAATCTATAATGTGAGCGCCTAGTACTTTCTAAATAAAGATTCCTGGGCTCATGGCATTGCAATCGTAGTCATGACCGCCAAGAAGTAGTGTCTAATCTAAATCATACTTATGCGCCAGTCTCACGAGGAATACGCAATTTTAGTACTATGAAAAGTGTTAATAACATGGTGTACTAGGTTTTAAATAAAACAAACTACTGCAATTGTTTCACGCTTTCAGTGCAATACTTAGTGGTCTAAATTTTCTCTCCTTTTAAGAGATAAAAAATAGCACTCTAAAAACTTTGAAATATCAAATACAGCCACATCTTTCAGATTTCACACGTTCATTTTGGTCTAAATCTTAATCAATTCATTCGTAGTTGTGTGCATTTAGCCGCTCTCTTTCGCTACAGGCTTTTATGTTAAAACTTGAAGTAGCCATCCAATTTCTCACTTGGAAACAAACAAGGACAACTACGTTTTTGTTGCTAAGTGCATTTGCGTGTTTCCGATGCTGCCTATGACTTGCAACAAGTGTGAGCTTGTAATACTGATACCACATATTTTACACGTTTAAAATTGCACAGTGAATTTGCCTAGCAATGGCAGCAAACTTGTTTTATTCGAAGCCAGTTGAGTTTCCTTTCGGTCATCTAAGAAATACAACAGTGGCCTTAATTTGACCGCAGCCTACGCGACTTTCACTATAGCAGCCAAATGAGTTATTTCTCAATTCTAAGCATGCATTAGACTTTTATTTGGAAATCTTTTACAGGAGTAGAAGCACATCTGTTTTAAATAAAACAAAACACGGTGTTACACTATATCGCTCTTAACAACATATAGCTCGTTTTATTCCACTATGTACGTTCGCCCCGAGAAATGCTTCCAATCAGCCGTTTTAAAAAGTTTCAATTACAAGTGTTTTGTGAACTTTTAGTACTGCTTTTTAATGACTTCTAAAAGTGTCTTTTATTTTTTTTGTTACAGTGCTTACCTTTCAAACGTAATATTTTCTTAAGATATAATCTACAAGTTAATTGTAGCACACATTAAAAGTCCAACATCTATATCAACCAAAATCGCAATCGAATATTTTTCTCCGTAATCTCTATCGCAAATAGTTAAAATTCAAAATTTCAACCATAAGCCGCGGTCATATCAAACAGACCTTTTGTCATATTTACAAAATAGTAAATAGGCCATGCCCATCTTTTAAAAATAACAAAATGAAAAAATGCTAAAAAAATACAAAACAAAAAACTCCCGAGTACACGGCATTCTCAAAGGAAAATGACGCATCAACAAGGGTACAAAACCCTCCTAACACTCGCGTGCCGGTCAGACTTGTCAACTTGGGATCCATGGCGGCGACGACCGACCACCTCAGAGCTCGTCGGTACAGGGAAAACGATACTTAGAAACACAAACGCTGCCTGCTCAGCTCTAGCTGCTGGCAAACTGGACGAAACTTCGCGGCGAACCCCGGCCCCCGAAGTCGACGTTCCAGCCGCCGCCGCCGCTGCCGCTCTCTTCTGTTCTCGCCCGACGCGCACGCTCCGTCGTCGGACGGACGGACGGACGGCCTGCCGGGCCGACCGAACGAACCAACGGCGCGGGCCTGCCGGCACGTCGCTCTCGCAGAACGCTGCACGCGTCCCGTCACGTCCCGCCCGGTGTATCGGAGGTGGGCCCGCCCGGCCTCGTGACCGTCGGCACGCATCCCGTAGGCCCGGCCCCCGCGTGAGCGTGATGGGCGCGGGCCACCTGCTCTGCTGGGTTTAGCGGCCGGGAGCTCGCGGGGGCCCGCGCGTGGGCAGCCGTGGGATGTCGCGGCTCGCGCGGTTTGTTCCGTGCGCTGGAGCCGCGCGCGTTTCTCACCGTTCGTGCGATCCCCGGGAACGTGGGGTGGGGGGCCCCTTGCTGCTGCTTTTTCCACGATCTTTGTCAGCGGGATCGGCGATCGGTTTCAGGAGGGAGAGGGACAGAGGGAGCAGAGCACCCTTGTGTTGTTCTGGTTGGCAGTTCGATCGATCGATCGATCGATCGTATTCTTGCTTGCCTTTTGCTTCCATGAATGGTGAATCGGTGATCGCCGCGGTTGAGAAGACTAGCTCTCGGAGGACTACAGTGGAATGCGTCATGTCATGGCTTAGCGTTCGTCCAAAATCACCCGTTAAGTCGTGATCGAGGGATGTCGCATTTGTTTTTTATTCCTCCGTACGAAGTTGAGTAAGATTTATGTTAGGCATGAGAACTGCGTTTGTCTTTCTCGCGAAGCACCGCCGCTTTCTCCCTCTCCCTCTCGCTCCCATCAGCCGCTCCTTTCCTCCTGACTGTCGTTATCCCTCACTCTCCTTCGTCACCGGATCCAGCTCCCCCACTATGGGTCAATCCTTCCCCTAATATATAGATGTAGGTTGAGAGGAGGCAGTGGCCCAGTGATAGACGGTGAAGGGAGTAATATGTCGGGTAGGAGGACGGTGGGAGGAGCCGAAAAGCGGTGGCAGCAACGGCTGTGGCAGTTAGGTTAGATTGAGCGGCACGGCAAAGAAAGGTAGGGGGTTGCATGACAAGGCGGTGACAGCGTCATTTGCCATGGGTGGTGGAGGGAGCGGAAGAGACACGCGGAGCTACTTCGGAGCAAAAGAAGAGATGGGAGGGGAGCAGCGGTGCTTCGAGAGAAGATAGGGAGGATTGGAGGAAGGGGAGAGCGGCGCAAGAGAAAAAGGATGCCGTTGTACGGTGTACCATAGAGTAGTATTTCTCTTAATAACTCAGAACGCTCTTCTGATTATTATATACTTCACGCTTTGAGGAGGTCGAACATGTAAGTTATAAGAGCAACTCCAGCAGGGTTCCTACTTGAGCCCTCATCCTACTTTTGAAGACCGAGAGGCAAAAAAACTCACTCCAGCAGAGCCCCTACTTGAGCCCTCAAAAGTATGGGGCCCTTAAATCTCCCCCTCGAGCTCTCATTCCTGGGGGTCTGGAGGGAGCCCCTACTTTTGAGGGCTCGAGTAGGGACCCTGCTGGAGTGAGTTTTTTTGCCCCTCGGCCCTCAAAAGTAGGATGAGGATGATGGTGGGTCCTATGTGTCATCCCCTCTAAGAATGAATTTAAGGATCCTGTTTTGAGGGCTCCTGCTGGAGTGTAGTCTAAAAAACAGAGCCCTCAAAAGTAGGAAGAACTCTCAAATAAAAAATAGAGATCTTGTTTTAAGGGCTACTGCTAAAGTTGCTATGATACTCTTCCTTCCTAAAAGCACGGTAAGGCCTTTGGATATTTTTACCACCGGTTTAATGTGCACGTAGGCCCACTCTTTTTTAGTTTTGAACTAACTTTTTCTAACAATTACTATTTATTATGTTAATAAATTATGATAAAAATTTATAAACCGTAGTTTGAAGGGCTAGTCCCGTAGACTGCCACACAGCCCACAGCTAGCCTCGCCGGAGTAGCTATCATTGATCAGTACACAGCTAGCTCAGCTACGTGCCGTGTTTTACTTACTGTATCTGGCGCACAATGTACAACAGCACGCATGCGCGGTTCATCTCACCCAACCCAACCCAGCGGACCGTCCCGTCCAGGCGCGCGTCGTCTACCGGCTCGTTCTCTGCTGCGTCTGCCTGTCCGCTTCCGCGCCATGTGCTGTCACTTCACAGGCTTTGTTCGTTTCCCGGGCGCCCGGAGATTTTTTTTGCGCCCCGCGTGAGCGCGCGTGTGCCGCTCGGCGCTCTCCGCGTTGTTCCGTGCACGATTTCCCCGTTTGCCCTGTACGTATTAGCCAGCCCAGGTGCATCCGTCGATCGCGCTCCACACGGGTTGCAGCGCCATGTGCCGCGGCCGGCATGCATGTCAGAAAGGAGGGTCCAGGCATATATATATATATATATATATATATATATATATATATATATATATATATATATATATATATATATATATATATATATATATATAAAGGAAAATTACATAATGCACCATGGTGCTAGGCACCAACATCCGATACACGTGTATGATTGATAATTTTTTGAGTTTGGGTATGAAAATGTTTTATACCCTTGATATATTTATGGTAAGTTAGTTTTGAACTCATTCAAACTAGTTTGAACTACTTTTGAGTTCAATGCAACTACAAGTGAGTATATACCATAAAAATAGTTCAAACTAATTAAATGAAGTTGAATTTAAATTTTTGAGTTTGACATCCCAAATATACTTTTTATGGGTATATGAAGATACCCACATCAAACGTTATAATCTCAAGCAAATCAATCTGTATTGATATTGGTGCCTAGGCACCATGGTGCATGAAACACTGTCCTATATATATATATATATATATATATATATATATATATATATATATATATATATATATATATATATACACACACACACACACACGTATTATGCATACACGCGCGCGGATCCGGTGAAGTTATGGCGCGTGCATGACAAAATGACAAATAGAGGTGTGTATGGGATTCAAGTGTTTTTATAATTTAGAGTACTTAGATTTTTATTTTATATATGTAATATTTTTTGCCTATAATTATAATATTGTTCGTTGATATATACAACAGTTTTCCTATATATGCAATATATTTTCTATGTATATAACTTTTTATAGCTAAGAAATATTACAAATATGAGTAAAAAATGTTGCATATATAGAAAAAAATCAAAGTGCTTTGAGTAAAAAAAAATACTTAGGTGTTGTTTAGCAATTGCCACAAATAAGCACATGAGTTTTTAAAAAATAATCCACTTTTACTAATATTACATAAATATAGCATCACTTAAAAATATTACAAAAATAATCCCCTATCACCATCTTGGCTTTGTCGCTATTTCAAATGACGACAGAACGCTATGTCGTTGAACCAACGGGCGACAAAGTGCCATATCGGCGTCATAGGTTCTGTCGCTATTTCAATTGACGACAAAGAGACCAATCGTTAATTGAAATTACGACAGAAACCCCGCAGCTTCAATCGTCATTTCAAATGGCAACAAAGATCCCCGCACCCTTTATCGCTATTTGAAATGGCGACAAAATCCAGCCTATAAAAATGTCAAAAAACCAGTCAAAATTTATTTTAATTCTATTAAAAAAAGAAAGATGACAGAAGACCTGAGGAGATGAAAAGAAAAGAAAGGAGAGGAGAGGAGAGGAGAGAGAGGAGAAGGGAGCGGGAGAAAGAGTTGATCTCTGCATCCTAGATGTGATTTATCTATTTCTGTGTAGATTTCATTTTGAAACCACAGTAGATTAGCAAATAAAATCATTAGATGTGTAGTTGTATTGGGTAGTCGACAGATGTATAAATAGAGATGTGTAGTTATATTGAGTAGTTGTAAATAGTATAGTTGTAGATATGTAGTCCTTCAAAGTAGTTTGTGTAGGCTTATAAAACTTTTAGTCGTAGTGCATTGATTAGTTTTGAAGTCCTTTAAAGTAGTTTGTGTAGGCTTACAAAACTTTTAGTCGTAGTGCATTGATTAGTTTTGCAGTCCTTTAAAGTAGTTTGTGTAGGCTTACAAAACTTTTAGTCGTAGTGCATTGATTAGTTTTGTAGTCCTTTAAAGAAGTTTGTGTAGGCTTACAAAACTTTTAGTCGTAGTGCATTAATTAGTTTTGCAGTCTTAAATCCGATAAATAGATCTATTCAGAAAATAGATGATACAGTGTGTCAGATCCATCAGTGATACACTATTCATTCTTTATTCTGGTTTTTGTAAAGTTGTCGTACTACATGATTTGTTCTACAAGCATGAGATCGCCTCCCATCTCAACAGCGCAATGAAGGGGTAGACGTAACAACATGCATCGTGACAAACGAGTCCATAGCCTTTTCAGTTAGAAAAGATAGCATCATGTCGCATACTTTTTTTTAGACCAAAGTGACAATGCTACCACAAGACTTTCTCACCAGTCGAATTGGTGACACAGCCCTGCACGCTACTATGCAGGACTCCATGTAGGACAGTCACTGATTTAAATGGCAATAGGCTTCTGTCACCATTTGAATTATTTTTGTAATTTTGAAGCAATAGTATATTTATGTAATATCAATAAAAAATATAATATTTTTTTTAAAATCAGGGTAGTTTTGGTCTAAGGGGTAATATACCTGGTTTCAACAAATGAGAGGGGTCGGTTACCCGATTTCGTAGTTAACAGTTTGTAAAACCATGTTGAGAATATCTATGATTCATTTATGTTGAACAATCGGCAATTATGTCAAGTTAAAAATTAAATTTGTGAAAATTTGCAAGTTTTCAGAATTGCTGTTAAACTAGGTTAGTCTGACCAGCTTGGGGGAGGGGGCAGTCTGATCACAAGTCCAATGTGACCGAATTTTGGGGGGCGGTCAGACCGCCAATGCGATGCAACTGGTTTTTAGTTGGCAGCTGTTTTTTCAGAGTGCTAGTTTGTGTGCGTGTGAGAAAATGTGATCGGTTCAACCAACCAATAGGGGGCGGTTTGATTGGGTTTGGTCGAGTGATCAGATCAACATGGTTGCTACGGTCTGACCGGCTCCCCTGCTACCAGGGTTTGATCAAAATGATTAGTGTGGTTATACAGACTGCTCAATGACGGTCAGACTAGTTTTGTCTAAAAATATCTATAAGGTTTTAGATATCTGTGGGAAATAGTCATAGGTTGAGTGTTGGAGTTCTAGATCATTGCATTCATGGTGCATGAAGCATGTTTGGACTAACATAGGTCAAGTTGTAATGAACTTATATCTGAAAATAATTTCTTGGTCTTTGATGTGTAGAAAGTTTGGAGGCAAGTATGGTCGACAGCGTAGACCAAGACTAGGCTCGGAGATGAGTTGTGTTACAATGAAGAAAGTCAGGCGGGATAGTTAAGCTCAAACAAGACACATGAAAGCTTAGAGATATTGATGGAAAGGTTCAAGCAACAGTTCATCGAATGATGCGGCTAGTGCAAGTAAGGCGTGGTGCGAGAACCGACATGGGGAGACTTTGCCGATGCTTGAGCCATTAGTGAACTGGAGGGACTTGCCAATGCATGAGCTATTGATGAACCTACACGTTGCAGGCATGTCGATTGCTTGCAAAGGAGATGACTATGGACTAGGCTTGTGAAAGAGGAGAGGTCCATGGTCAAAGTGATAGTGTTTTGGACGGGAAGCCAAAATATCAGAAACGGCAATGGGACCAAAATTGCAACACTTGGAGGGTGTTGGGAGAGCAGTTTAGGTCAAAAAGATGTTGAGGAGGCTAAGTGGATAGGAAGCTTGCTCCTTAGTGTAATTTGGCTTATGCACTTTGAGGAACTTATATAAGTCATGTATGAGTGTAAAACTTGATGTGTGTGGGGGTTTAATAGGTTTCTCCTGTTGTTCTAATGGGCAATATCTATTAGGATTAGATATAGGTTGATTGCTTCATCTATATGCGTAGGTTGGATTGGAGGCATGTGGCCAAGGTGGAGGAGACTAATCAACCATCCATTCATTAGGATTTTCTTGTGGTGAAAGCTTTAGTGAGTACTCTTATGAGAAATCTGTTATCTATGGTGGAGTGGCTATAAAACCTCCATTTACAAGTTGTAATAAATTAATCATGTTCATCCTACGTGGTGTGTTCTTGCTCTATTGATTTTGCATTTGTTTTGATTGATGTTTTGCTCTCTTTCCTTCTCTTTTGATCTTGGTGGGTTCCAATGATGTGTAAGTGACGGAGATGCCTCATGAGATCATATTCTATCCATTTAGTGACTAGTAATAGCAAGATTTTGAAGGTTATCTGATTTGGTTCAATTTGGAGCTCTTCTAGTGATATTTTGTTCCTAGATTTTTAGTCTCAAATCTTTGGATGCTCTTGTTTGCTATGATATGTAGGAGCTAATTCGGAGCCATCTTGTCTATCTTCAACTCACAAGTAAGTCATATCTCAAGTTTTTAAGTTTTACCTGATTTTAGTGCAATTTTTGCTTATCTTGAGAAAGAGTTGGAATTTTAACCAAGATCCATGCAATTTTTTGGATGGATTAGGTTCCTGATATTCTCAGTAAGGTGCGTGCAAAGTTTTAAACCATTTGAAAATGTAGTTTAGAGATTGCACTATTTTTTTGGTTCAAGTTGATTTTCAATTATGTGAACAGGGGTGCGGCCCGATCGCCCTCACGACTACAGGCCGACTAGAGGCCGGTCAGATGTGGGACCCGGAGTAGAAACTTCCGGACCCCACATGCATTCTGAGACTAGTCCCGGATCAATGCTAGTACACACGATAACCGTAAAAAACGGTACATTGTCATCCACGATTTATTACAATAATAACTTAAGTTTTACATTGGTCATTGCCTTACAAAGGTTCACAGAACCTTAAAACGAAAATAAACATTGCGGAAGAAAAAAGTAAATTAATCGACCCATCAATCTGCCACAGGCAATTGACTGGGGAAACGAGTCCTAAGCATTCGGAAGAAACCACCGCATCCACACTCGGCACAGAAGTCGTATTCTCGACTTGAGCTTCTTCATTCTCTGCTAATGTATTTGTAGAGCAACATGTGAGTACAAAATTGTACTCCGCAAGTCTTGGGAAAGATGCATAGATGCAAGGCTTCACAAAGGAAGGCTATATGGTTCTTTTGCAAAAATCAGCATTTTATTTCAAATTTACATAATTACTTCAAAGGCCATTTGATAAACATCTTGTTTTTCATAAATGAAATAAGATAAATAACTTAGTGAAGGTTAAACCACCAACACTAAAATCTCAGGCTATCTGCCAACTTTCAAAACTCAGGTTAAACCACCTGATCTAGTTACACCACCAAATTTAAATCACAAGAGTTACTCCACTCCCGAGTTTGACAAACCATTTTACTTGGAAATCAAAATCAAACTTCTACCATGTGAATGCATTCCTTGCCCGCCCTTGACCGTGGGCACGGCTATTCGAATAGTTTTTTTTACTCTGCAGAGTTTGTACACTTTACCCACAAGAGATAAATTATCTTAATAGTCAACATGCTTCCTTTGGCATGAGACCCAGATAAAATATCACAAAGCCTTTCACCTACTCCAGTATAGCTAGATACCACCCGCTAAGGTTTCACCACAACTCGAATCCACGAGTGGAGCCCCTCTTGCGCCGTATGAGTACAATGAACCCTGTCCCTCACTATGAGTAACCAGTATACCACGGCACTCAATACACCACCGGTGATATCTAAACTACACCTTTATAGATTAGTTAGCTAGGTCGTACCCATATAGACTTGTGGTTGCCTTTGTTTTGCTCGGTTTGGACAAACACAAGCGTCGGTCCTTAAACGACGGGGTGGTTCATTCACAATTCCAAAATTCTCGTGCTAAATCGCACCACCAAACCTTCCATCCACCCTTGTCAACTTTTCCCTTTGAACTTCATTTTTATTTTCAAATTAACAGTGGTAACATCCATTACCACTTTTCAAACAAATCAATTAACAATGGTAACATCCATTACCAATGTTCAAACAAACCATTGATCAAAACATTTAGCAAACATGCTTCTCATTTGACACTTTATATTGATTCGCTAAACTAAGCATTTGCTAGTATAAATTTAACAAAATGTAATACTAACTCATTATTGAGTCAAAGGGATATCCTAAGTTGACAATGGTACAAGGTAAACGATTTTCAATGGAAGGTATAACAATTGGAACATTTAACTAAATTTTTTAAAATCAAGTTATCCACTTTTACAACATAAGCATGCAATAATTTAAAATAACTACACAAATCATTTTGTAAATCATAGGAGCAAGATGGTCAAAGGAGACTTGCCTTCCTGTGCTGGGTTGTTATCTTCCTGAGCTTGATCCTGAATATCTTCGGACAAATCGGTCTCTACACGTAAATCGAGAAAACCAAATAAATAAAATAAAATAAAAAAATTCAAAAATTGAAAATAAATATACCAAATGAAAGATTGGAATTTTAGATGAATTTAGAAATTTGAATGGATCAATTTGGATTTAAAATGAGAAAGTTATGGCTTCCAGAAGATTAAATAGGAGGGAAAAAGGAAAAATCGGGTTTCGGGAATTATTTTTGTACTGAAAAATACTATTTATGACGTCATCAATTTTCAAAATTTCTGAGCGGAAATATTATTTGAATGACGGGTGGGTCCGGTCTACCGTGAACCGGATCCACGGACCACGGGTTCGCCGACGTGGCACACCGGCCACATGGCGCCATGCGGCGCGAGTGGCGGCCACGTGGCCGTCCACGCGGCACAACCGCCACGCGCGCGCACGCGGATGGACGGCGATGGCGGCCTGCGCTTGCCGGCGGCCGGCGGCGGGGCGCGAACGGCGGCGGCGGATGAGAGAGGCGGCGCGCTTACCGCGGCGGCGGCGGAAGGCGAGGCGGTCGGCGGCGCGGAGGAGGAGGCGGCGGGGTGGTGCGGGATGGCGGTGAGGCGGCGGCGGCGGCGCATGGCGGCGGGGTGGTGGCCGAAAGAGAGGAGTAGGAGCCGTACGAAATGGAGGAAGAAAGGGAAGGAATGGGAAGGGAGGCCAATTTATAGATGGAAAAGAGAGATGAAGAGCCGGCGGTTTAGAGATGATTAAAGGGAGGAGACGGCCGGCCGTGAGTGGGGATTGATGAGGGCAATCAATTGCACGCGTTAGCTTGGAGTTTAATTGAGAGAAACGGCCGAAATTAAAGCTTCATTTTCGGTTTAATGGAGGTGGAGAGAGAGGGTGGGAGGAGGAAGAAGGTGAGGTTGAATATGGATATGACATGTGGGTCCCATGTGTAATAGAGAGGAGAGGAAGTGAAGGGGTACGGGCCGTCAGATTCGCGACACGTGGCAAGTGGATGGATAAGAGGCTTTGGATTTTATGAAGGGGTAAGTTGTGGTGGATGGCTAGGATTAAAACGTGGAGAGAGGTGGATTTCATCTGAGGGCGACACGTGGCGGGCTAGGGATATATTGATTTTTATTTTCGGATTTAATTTCAGGAATTACTAGAAACTTTATTAATACTTCGAAAAATAATATTTAATGTCTAAAAATTCCAGAAAAATCATAGAATATTCCTGGAAGTATTTTAGACTTTAATAAAAATATTTTTAATCTCAGATTTGAATTTAATAACTTTATAAAATACTTTTTAACTTTGAAAATTGATTTTAATTTCCAGAAAATTCTCAAAAATTAATTAAAAATTTAGGGAAGGCTAGGAAAAATAAAATAAATTCTTTTTGGCTTTAATAAAATATTAAAATATATTTTCTTGCTTTAAATTTTTAAATAGAATCCAGATAAATCCAAATAAGACTCAAATACATTAAAATAATTAATTTAAAATTAAAATTTTTCAGAAAGCGAAAATTTGGGATGTGACATCAGACCGGCCATCTTCGGCGGTCCGACCACTCGATCATTCTAACCGCTTCCTCATAGCGGTCCGATCAACCCCAAGGAGTTGAACTCCATTTGCTTCCCACTTTTTGCGAGTATTTTGTTGGTGATCAAATTTGATTTTTGTAGCTTCTAGTAGCCAGTGGAGTAAACGTTTTGAAATGCTTTTTAAGAGATTGAATTTGAAGGCATCGTTCACCCTTGGCTAATTGACATTTCAGGTCTAACATAGTTAAAGTTTAGATAAACGCAATTGATGATGGGTTGAATTGAAACACCCCAAAATTTCAACCATTTTGAAATTTTTGTAAATTGTGTTTAAATGTGAATTCCTTCCCAATTTGGCAAGTATCAATGAAAATGCACTTCCCCTTTTTGGCATTTACGCCTTCGCTCCTCCCCTGGCGCCCTCACACGCGCGCGCCTCTTCCTCCTTCCTGAAGCCACGGCGCACGCGTCGCTCCCCCTGTACACAGAGTTGCGGCGCCGCTCTCCCTCACCCGACGTCACGACCGTACCCAGGGCCCCACGGGTCAGCGACATACTCCCACTCCTCTTCCTCGCGCAGAGCGCCGGAGACCGCGCTCGCTCTCGCCGCTGCGACAGCTATCCCCTTCTCGCAGTTTCCTCTCACACCGGGTCAGCCCATTGGCAGAGCTGCAGAGGAGACGTACCCTCTCCTGCCACCTCACTCTCACAACCTCTGCGCCTCTGCGGTGCATCCCCCTCTCCCCGCTCAGCGTGAACCCGACGCGGCCGGGAAATATCCCGCGGGGAACCGACTTATACACGGGATATAAAGCTCAATTCTCACCTCTCTGAGCCTTCTAGCAACCTCACAAACCCCCCTCCAGTTAATCGAGCTTCCGTCGCCCGAGTCGCCGGCAATCGCCATTCCTGCGCCGGTGAGCCCTAGAGTCATTCTCCCGATTTAATTGATTATTTTCAAATTCAATACACTGGCATAATCCTCGTTGTCTCTGGAATGCAATGGTGCACTCGTTGGAGCCGGAGCATCTACCCTGGGCCATGGCACCGAAGGTCGCTGTTGGTCCAAAGGACCTCACCATGGCTGGCACGACTGAGCCAACCTCGAGCTACACCAACACTTCCATAGAGTTCCCTAGGTTCCCTAGATGGTGAAATCACAGCCCAATCGGCCAAAGTCCCACTAGAATCCATGATCACCGCCGTGTGTGCCGTTGTCTTCTTGGCTGCCGGCGACCATCCCCTTTTCCCCTCCTCGCTCCACAAGCCCAAAAACGGAATCTCCACTCTCCATCGCACCTTTTGGTAGAGACCAATCCCCACGGGCTTCCTTGTCCTCGCCGCGCCACCGCTGACGGCGGACTCAGCTTTACCGCCAGAGCCGGGAGTCGGGAGGAAGACGATGGCTCCCCGCTGTCGATATCGTTCCATCCGGGCGTTGGTTCGATCTAAATCTCAGCCGCCGACGCCTGCGCCTCCCTCCATCCGAGCGTCCGCATCCGCTCCATCTGCTACGTCGAGCCTCCCGCGCGTCAACCATCCGACGGGCGTGCGCACGCTCGCCTGGCCGCACGGCCTCGCGTGCATGGGCCGCGGTCTGCTCGGCCAAAAGCGGACCGAGCCGCTGGCCGGTTCAACCACGCGGACAAGCCGGGCTGGGCTGCACTGTTCACCCAGACCAATCCCAACATTATTCATGCATTTCTAAAATCCCGAAAAATCCAGAAATATCCCCACAAATCCCCGAAAAATCCAAAAACCCCAAAAATTACCAAAATAGACCCCTTGACCAGTTAAACATCCTGAATTCAAATTTGGCATCCATTCTTTCAAATTCAAATTTTATATATTTCAATTTCTCCTTTTTCCAAATTCAATTTCCATAAATCCAAATTCCACAAATCCAAATATTTCCTTCCCACCAAAAATCCAATCTTGTTCTCCTCCAAATGTTTATTTGAGATTTTATGCAATTTACTCCTTTTTATTTAGATTATTTTTCCTAGCTTGATTAGAATCAAGTTTGGGCTTATGTTGTTATTTTATGTGTTTGCGCTAGTTTCTGAAGTCGCCGAAGTCGCAGTCCCGGAGCCAGAACCAGTCATTCAAATATACAACATAATTGAAATTCCTAATCAGCAAGGCAAGTTACATGTTTTTGATCATATTGAATCCCATGACCTTTATATTATTTATTTAATGTAGTTTCATTATGGATAGTTGTGAAATGTTATTTGTGTACAATAAAATGTTTAGAATGGCATGCTATCTAGATAATCCTACCGCTGAAATATGCCCTGTTTTGATTGATGGCCATATTCACCTTGACAACCATAGTAAGAAATAAAATATGGTATAAATGGTATATAATCATCTCATTCAACATTGTACACTAATAAGTGACTTTGGGTGCGGGCCGGTAGATTTGGAAAACCCGGAACTAGGGTAGGGTGGAATGGGACACCGTATCCTAGAGTCGACGCGCACAGAACCTAGGGTAAAGAAGTTGGGGTTTCCAAGTCGCGGATTTAGCCCAACGCTTTATCCTAGGGTTGGACTTCGGGTATAGAGGTTGTGGTGCTCCGGGTAACGGAGTTAGCCCATCGCTTTACCCGAGGATGGAGGCTGTTTTGGTTGGTGGTGGTGAGTGCTGTTGAGCACAGAGGAAGTTGTAGTTGAGTGCCTCAAGTGAAAAATATAAGGACAAGAACCTTGTGCCAAATAACAGACACAGTGATCGCTCAAACCACAGGAGTTGTTTGGTCAACACTGATTTAGTAGCTGCTCAGTTCGATTGAAACTCTACAGGCGAAGATGACAGGATGACGGGGAGTTAGGTATGCCGTTGGGTACCTAACAACGGTAGTATTCACTTAAAACGGCAGAGGAGTTTATTTTTAATTTGTGGCCGTGACTGAGTGATGCTATCGGGTAGAGCCGATATAAAGAATTGAGCAGTGAACCGACCTGGCTTTCTTAACTCAGTCATGAGGGTTAAGAAATCGTGTGGGTAAAGTTGAGCAACTCTGCAGAGTGAAATAAATGGTATTTGAATACGTCGTGCTTCCGGTTAATGAAGCTGTGTTAATTGGGTGATTCCAACAATGCGGCATAAGTAGGATTCAGGAATATTTTAGTCTGGATAATGATGAACTTTATCTGTTAACAAAACCCCCTGATCTTAAGGAGCAAATGTTTTAAATTTTATTTGTTTGCAAATAAAACTGCATCCACTCAATGTAATAAAACCAATATATTCTCATCCTTGATTATTCCTTGCAAGTAGTAGGTTAGGATTACCCTTGTAACTTGCTGGGTACGGTGGTACTCATTACTTGCTAAACACAATTTTAACAGAAAGTCAATATTGTCAAGAAGAGCCTACCGAGGAGGAAGCTCCTGAAGAACCAGTCTACTCTGAGAAGAATGGATCTTAGTGTTTAGCCGCACTCAGGCCGTTTCGGATCCTTTTGTGATGTACTATGGTTTGTGGGCTTGCACGCCCGCTATGTAAACTGGTAATAACCATATGTTGTGATAAAGTTGAATCATTATTGTGAGCTGTGCTGGTATGATGATCGCTCGTAATTATGAACGTCGTAACCGTTCATTTTGTATGGTTACGATGTTCCGTACCGTCCCAAAAATAAAGGTGTTACAGAATAAACTTATTTTCATCAATTTTACTGGTTTAGATCGGTATTTACGTCACATGGATTATTTCATCCCACCCTACATCTAGCTAGATACACGGGGCACTCTCTAGGATTGTTGTGGAGTACGACGATTTAATCTAGAAACAGAATAGTGTTTGGTGTTCGCGTGTTTTGAGTTGCAGGTGCCACCCGGTTTGCTGCGTGGCCTGGTATTGCCACCTTGCCATGCAATACATCCGCGCTTGTCGTTTGGCGAAACGCAATGGTTCGCGCCTCGTTTTTGGACCGCGCGTAGCTTTGCCTAGCCGGGTGGTGCAGCCCGGCATCACGGGCAGCCGTTTCGTGCTCAGCCCGCTCGTCTCCAACCGCGCGAGCAGCAAAAGCCCAGGCCAGCCATGCCCATCCAGAGCCTATCAGGCCGCCGCGCTATCTCGTCAAGCAAACCGCTGAGCCGACATCTCACTCAGCCTGGGCCTCCTGTTTTTACTCCTCCTGTCCAGCCGAGCCGCGGCGGACATGGGCCGCACGGCTTTTTCTCGGGCCGCGCCCGTCTCCTGGCCGCGACTGTTCGCGACCGAAACGCGCAGGGAAAAATCGAAACGCCGAAGAATTTCAGAGGACACAGTGATGGATGGTGTGCGCGAGCCGACACCGGACGGCCAAGCGTCCGGTACCAGCGAGTTTCAGGTGAGGTCTTTGCGATGCTAGATTTCTTTGAGCTAGTTTTAGAGGGTGGCGAGCGAATGCTTGGAGTGCTCGACGTATGTTCTGAGACAGGTCGTTGGTGTGGCTCGTCGCCGATTTTGCGGCCAAATGTGAAATGTTTGGAGATATCGGCTCCATTGTTATCCTGCTGCGGCGGTCATTACGGTTTTGGGGTTCTGATGCCTGTGGGGTGTTCGATGGTTCGCGCGAGCGGCAGGTTGATCTGCGCTCCGCGCCACACGTTTCTACGGCCCCGCTTAGCTCAGTTTCAACTCTGATTTTTAGCTTATTTTTTACTATTTATAAATTTCATTTTTTTTCTGAATTTTTGTTTTTAGCTTTTTTAACGGTTCTTTTTCCGTATTCGTTCACGTTGTCCGTAATGAGTTAACATATTTTTTCTATTTTTAAATTTTTTAAATTTAATTACACTAAATAAGCCACCTTCAGCTACAATACAATTTCAATCGCTACAATGCAATTTCAGCCATAAGTTACAACTTTTCAGCCCAACTGAGAGGGGCCTACATCTTGGCACGAAGCACTTCCCTTCCTGGAACCTGTGACCGTGCAATTGCATAAATTGTTCATATTGTTGAATGAGCAGGGCAAACGATTGTGTTGTCAACTAGGGTGTGTTTGGTTGCCTGAATCTCCTTCGTCCTGGCTGAGTGGATCCGTATAATCTGAGAAAGAGCCTGTTTGGTTGCCTGTATGAGTGGATACAGCCTGCATGAGCGGATACAAAAATACGCCCTCATCCTGGATGGGTGGATACGCTCAAAATGAGCTTCACCGCCATCTGGATGGGTTGATGCTGATGTATCTTATGCGGTCCCACGTGTCGACCTCTCGGGTTTGGTAGACTACATCCGCTCATCAGAGCAACCAAACAAAGATCTCGGTTTTTGCATCCGCTCATACAACCTCATCAAACATCTTCTTTTTCTGAAATACGATTCCACTCAGCCTGTATCCACTCATTCAGGATATACGATACAACCTCCATCCACGAACCAAACACACCCCTAATGATTGTGTCTTCTGGTATTCTACTGCTGGGATCTTCATATGGATTTTGTGGCAGCTCACTTCTGGTCTCCATTTGCCCCTGGAATCACATCAACAGAAGCATGCTTTGCAGTTGTGAATGGTGGGAATATACCTGTGGCTTGCTTTTTTTTAAAAAAAAGGAAATGTACCTGCAGTATGTACCTTTCAGTAAAAAAAAGTATAAGAAAAGGCAATGACTGTCTTCAATTTATGCATGATTCAATCTTCCGAAAAAGGAGCATCGCTTCGTTCTGGAAGCAGAAACATAAATGGAGGAACATATTTCTTTTGGCTATTGGACTTTCTTTGCTATTCGCCTGATTTTATTTGACGTTTTGAGTTCGCTTGCTTTTTACCGACCTGTTTATCCTTGCCATATTTCAGGAACCGCAGAAGATGGTAGCACCAAACCTACGACCGCAGCTGGAAGCACCAAAATTGCCATGCCAACTTCACTGTTGCTGCCTGCAAATGATTCTTGTTTATCAATGGTATCTAGATTGCTTACTTTGGATGTATGCTTCTCCTTTTCTGTTGCTTCTTCCAACAAACTGCCGACATACTTTTTATATTAGATTCGCTGGTAGCGCATTGAATTTTGTATATATCTATGTTTCTAGAGATTTTTTTCTATGCATGTGACCTGGTTATTTGGTCTCTAGCGTCTGGTCGAATTTCAGCACTGATTTTTGTACAATGTGTTGAAGTATGAGTGAATTGTCTATTTTTCCTTATTAGGTTAAGATTTTGGATGAACTAGCTGATGCATATAACTCAATATGGTATCAGAGCCGAGTGATCTTGAGTTCAAAACCCGGTTGGTGTAATTAAAAAAATAATCGTGATATACTTCTATTCCACGTCTTAGACATGAGGACTTATACGTAAGGGGAAGTATTGAAGTATAAGTGAATTAACCATCTTTCCTCATCAGCTTAGTCTTTTGGGTGAATTGGCTGGTGCATACAACTTAATACAATGCAGATTAAATTCTTTAATTTGGTGGCTGTAGGCCCATAGGATGCAGATGATTTTTCAGCTAAGTTGATGCCTGATATGTATCATTGGTGGAATTCAGCATTTGCAGATTAAATTCTTTAATTTGGTGGCTGTAGGCCCATACGATGCAGATGATTTTTCAGCTAACATGATGCCTGATAAGGTGTTCATTTGTTCTTAAACTTCTGAATTTTGAACTCTTGCAATATGTGTTCATGATTATTCCTCTTAGATGGGTTGCGAAGGTGTGCTTCCAAGTCATATGGTTATTTGTTTCAGGTATATCTTCCTCTTGGATGTGTTCCCATGTTTCACAGTTTGGCATATCTGGCACATTACAGAATGATTCATATTTTTAAATTTCTAAATTGTCTGCAACAGCTAATCTGTACAATCGCATTGATTTGCCACCTCCTATAACTATAAGTCTATTTTGCAGCACCTAAAACTCTCTGATGGTCAACTCAGATTGTTCCTATATAGCATCTAAATATGTGTTGGCCGAGGACTTACAATGTTTCACTTACTGCTAAAATTTGCCATCTTACAAAACGATTTCTTGTCGGGACCCCGGATTACCAAACCCGGACCCTCTGTGTATTACCGCACTAGTCCCAGATCAAAGCTAGTGCACACAGTTAAACAGAATGGAAAACATCACCTTCAGCGATTTATTACAATAATTAGAGTACTGACCACCAGGTCTCATTATTACAATAGAGGTTTAAGACCTCGCACACATGAAATAAAGCGGAAGCAAAATAAACTCGATGGCGACCCATCAATACGCCACGGGCAATTGGTGGGGAACGTGACCTAGTCCTCGGGAAGAATCCGTCGCATCCATAAGCGAAAGCGATGAGTCGTAATCTCCTTCTTGAGCTTCAACTTCTTACGAGATTTGTTTTGAGTGTAGCATGTGAGTACATAAAGTACTCATGAAGTCTTGGGAAAAATGCATAGATGCAGGGGCTTAACAAAGGAAGGTTATATGGTTCTTTTGCACAAAGCAACATTTTAAACTTTAATTACTTTTAATTATTTTAAAGGCATCAATTTAACAAGTATTTGTTTTTAACAGAATTATCATTAACTCTCTAGTGAAGGTTCCAACTACCAACACTAGCTAACAACTTGAACAAATTTAATACTGCGGGTTACATCCACCCTCTCTGGCTCCAACCGCCAGGATACCCTTCCGAGAGTTCCCTCCACTCTCGGAATACAAAACATTTGATTTTAAAACCAAAACCAGAAATCTACCATGTGAATGCATTCCTTGCCGCCCTTGACCAGTGGGCACGGCTATTCGAATAGTTTACACTCTGCAGAGGTTGTACAACTTTACCCACAAGAGATAAATTATCCTAAAAGTCAACACGCTTCCTTTGGCATGAGACCCGGATAAAATATCACAAAGCCTTTACCTTACTCTAATCTAGCTAGATACCACCGTGAGGTTTCACTGCGAGTAGGCTAACTGCCGAACAGAAGCCCCTCTTGCGCCGTATGAGTCTGATAAATCTCTGTCCCTCACTTTGAATAACGGTCCATCCACGGCACTCACTTTCCATGGTGGCACCTAAACTAGATTATCATAAGTTAGTCGGCTAGGTCGTACCCATATAGACTTGTGGTTGCACTAATAATGCTCGGTTTGGACAAACACAAGCGTCGGTCCTTAATTGACTAGGGTGGAGCAGACACTTAACAAGATCTCGTGCTAAGCGCACCAAGCCAATCCAGCCATCCACCTAATCTAAATCAACTTTCACATTTTATTTTACTTTAAAAGAACAGTGGCATCTCCAATTACCACTAAGTTTGCAAACACAAGATTATTACCATAAATCATAATTTCCCCTTTTTCAATATTTTCTAAAGTGTTGAAAAGCGGGACTAAGCATTATACTACCATACTAACATCAACAAGTAAATATAATATTCTCATTAATGAGACAAAGGAAATCTCTAGGGTTACAATGGTACATGGCATTCAATTGCAATGGAGGGTATAACAAAGTTGGATTAACTATATCCTAAGACTTGAACTATCATTTTATGTAAATAGCAATGCACATAATTTTAAAATAATAAAAATCTTTTAAAATCATAGGTTCAAGATGATCAAAGGAGACTTGCCTTCTTGCAGATTCTCTGGGTCTTCTTGCTGTTGGGTGGAGGGATCGTCGACAACGTTGGAATCTACGCGATAAACGACGAAGCAAACAAAGCAAATAAATACACACGAAATTCAAATAAAATCCAAAAATTCAAAAGAGGCCATATTTGGGTAGATCATGATTTTAGATGAATTTAGAAATTTGAATAGCTGAAATTGGAGTTAAAATGAGAAAGTTATGATCATTTGAAATTCTCGGCTTGAATAAATCAGAAATTCGAAAATTTCTGACGGTGGGAGCCCATCGATTCTTAATTGTTAATCTTTTATTTTATTCCGAGAATCGACAGGTGGGGCCCACTGAGCGAAACCTCCGTGGTCATCGACATGTGGGACCCCTCGCGATGACCTCATCTGCTGGTCAGCGGCAGGTGGGACCCATCTGGGATCTGGACCCACTTGTCGGTGTCGACGAGCAGTGGGACCAGCGCGATGGCGGGTATGAGCCGTGGCGGCGGCGTGTGGGGCCCACTTGTCGACACGAATAAGCGAAGAAAAACTCAACCTCGGCGTGCGGGCGGAGGCTCGACGCAGCGAGGAGTCAAGTGGAAACGAGCGGCGGTGCTAGCGGGGCGGGAGGCGTTGCCTACCCATAGTGGGTAGGTAACCCTCTTGAGGGGTACCGGGGCCCGGCGGCGATAGTCGGGCGTCGGCGCCGCGGGCGGGAAGGCCGGCGTGCTCGGGTGATGCGTGGGTGTAATCTACGTGCGAAGGGGTTCGGTTGGAGAATTGGCGAAGTTCGGGGCGAACGGAGGTGGCGGCGAGGAAGCGGCGAGGCGGCTCGGGTGCTCGGTGCGGCGGCGCTCGGCGGCGGGGAGAGGTGGCCGAGGTGCCCAAGAGATCCACCGATGCTCGGAGAAGGCGAGGTGGCGGCTACGGGCTCGGAGAGGTCCGCGGCGGGAAGGCTCACCGGAGTTGGGCGGGGCTCGGGAGAAAAACTGGCCGCGGGCGTCTCGGGAGCTCGGAGAAGCGGTGGAGGGCGTTGGAAGGTGGTGCGGGAGAGGCGGAGGTCGAGGGGTATTTATAGGAGCGGAGAGGGAACGTGGGTGCGGGAATTCCTCAGCGAGTCGGCCACGCGTCCGTTTGAATTGGGGATAAGCGTCGGAGGCGGCGAGTCTAGATTCAAGCAGGATAAGCTTATCTCCGCGAATTCAAATCCCGAACGAATCGAAGGAAGAGATAGAATTTGGTTTGGATTCGATCGCGGTTTCTTGGAAGAAAGAGAAAGGAGGAAGAGTCCGCGTCATGCGAGACGAAGGGCTCGACAGCGGGACCATTGTCGTCGAGAGAGAGAGGCGGGTGCGGGCGGCGCGATTTCAGCCACGTGGGCGAAGGTGATCGAGCGGCGGGTGCGTTTAAATGGAGACGGACGGCAGATCGGCCGGGCGCGGACGCGGCTCATCAAGCCGTCCACGCGTCGGGCGAGGAGGAGGAAGGTGGGGTGTGGGCGGGCCGCTCGGCGAAGGAGAGAGAGAGGAGTGGCGGGATGGCCCGGCGGCGACGTGGACGGATCGGGGCCGCCACGCGTCGCCGGAGGAGGGGAGTTAGATTTTATTTTCATAATTTGATTTTGATTTTCAGAAAATGCTAGAAAAATATTTAGGCCTCGAGAAAAATATGAAAATACCTCCAAAAATTCCAGAAAAATTCACGAAGCTCTGGACATATTTTGGACTGAATAAAATTATTTCCAACTTCTGTTGGTATTTAATTTTATACTTTGACTTACTTTTAATTTTTAAAAATAGGTTTTAAATTCGAGAAAATTCAGAAAAGCCAAATAAAATCCAATTACTTTAAAATAATTAATTTGAATTTAAATTTTTCCAAAAGCAAATTTTGGGATGTGACAAACCTACCCCCTTAGAAAGAATCTCACCCAGAGATTGGACGGACTGGAAAAAGGTCGGGAACTCTTCTTAGATCCTCTTCACGTTCCCAAGTCGCCCGATTCGAATGGTTGCTCCACTTTGCACTTTACGAACTTGATGACCTTGTTTCGCGTGACGCGTTCGACTCCTCCAATATCTTCACAGGATACTCGGGATAAGTTAGGTCCTCATTCACATTTACTTCTTCTAGTGACGTCTGTTCTTACGGCACTCGGAGACATTTCCTCGATTGAGACACATGGAAAATGTCATGCACTTTTGTGATTGAGGTGGAAGCTCCAAGCGGTAAGCAACTTCTCCTCGCTTTGCTACCACCTGGAAAGGGTCCAATGAATCTAGGAGCAAGCTTTCCACTAACTCCAAAACGTCTCATTCCCTTGAGAGGTGACACCTTGAGGTAGACATGATCCCCGGATACAAACTCTAATGCCCTTCGACGATTGTCCGCATAACTCTTACATGCTGGTTTGAAATGTTTTAACCTGTCTGGATTAGGCGAACTTGTTCTTCACTGCTTCAACACATCTGGTCCAAACACTTGTCCTTCTCGGTTTCCTTCCAATACAATGGAGTCCTGCATTTTCTGCCGTATAAGGCTTGAGCGGAGACATTTGCAAACTAGATTGATAACTATTATTGTAGGAGAACTCGCATAGGGCAAACTTTGATCCCGATTAGTCTTGTTTGCTAGGACACAAGCTCTCAACATATCTTCCAAGATTTGATTTTCTCTTTACGTGCGCCCATCATGCGTGGATGATAAGCGTCTTCAAGTTTAAGTTCATGCAACTTGCAATCTTGAAGTGAATTGAGTTCCTCGATCCGACACAATCCTCTTGGGAACTCCATGCAAACTCACAATCCTTGACATGTACAACTCTGCGAGTCTATCGCCCAATAGGTGGTTTTTTGGGATGAAATGGCGACTTTCGTCGAGACGGTCCACAATAACCCAAATCGAATCATGCCCGATTTTGTTCTCGGTAACCCAGATTATAAAATCCATACCAATTTCTTCCCATTTCCACTCGAGGATCTGCAATGGTTGTAAAGTCCAGAGCCTCACGTGTTCGGCTTTAATCACCGGCACACATCACACAAAGCTACATACTCTGCAATCTCTCTTTTCATACCCTTACCAATATCTTTCTTTGAGATCTTGGTACATCTTTGTACTCCTGGATGAATTGAATATCTAGACTCATGGGTTTCTTTCAGAATTAAGTCCTTTATTTCTTTCTTCTCAGCACGATAATCCTTTTACCAAACCAGATGATACCTTCCTCATCTTACGAAAATCCTGGCGCCTTTCCTTTCTTCATATTTTCTTTAATTTCCTTGACATACTTATCTTCTCCTTGAGCTACCTTGATCATCTCCTCTAAAGTTGGTTGAACCTCCGGAGTAGCTAGGAATCCTTCCTCCACTACCTCTAAGTTGAGTTGCTGAAATTCTTGAAGTGCGGGCATCTTGTCCTTGATCCACAACTTCACTGCGGTAACTCTTTACGCTCAATGCATCTGCTACTACATTGGCCTTCCACTGGATGGTAATGTATTCCTACATCATAATCCTTTATTAACTCAAGCCATCTCCTTTGCCTCATATTGAGATCAGTGGGTAAATATATACTTGGACTTTGTGATCGGTGTAGATTTCACAACAGTTCCGATCAAATAATGCCTCCATATTTTTAGAGCATGAACTACAGCACAAGTTCTAAATCGTGGGTTGGGTAATTTCCTTCATGGGGTCGTAGGCGCCTTGAGGCGTGCGCTACTACCTTTCCCTCTTGCATCGAAGACACGACCTAGTCCTTGCTGGACGCATCACGTAAAACTTCAAAGTCCCTTCTAATATCCGGAAGTGTTAACACCGGCGCGAGTTAACCTTTTCTTTAGTTCTTGGAAGCTATCCTCACAGGCTTTACTCCATTCAAACTTCTTCTCCTTCTTTAGCAACCGAGTGAGAGGTCTTGCAAGCTTGGAGAATCCTTCAATAAAGCGGCGATAGTAACCACCAAACCTAAGAAACTTCTAATCTCGAATCTTGACTTAGGTTGGGTCCACTCGAGCACATCGTTTACTTTCTCGGGGTCTACTGACACTCCTCCTGCGGAAATCACATGACCTAAAAAGGCTACTTTCCTCAACCAGAACTCGCACTTGCTAAACTTGGCGTACAACGGTGTTCTCTAAGTTTTTCCAAAACTATCCTTAGATGCTCCGTATGCTCTTCCTCATTCTTGGAATATATCAGAATATCATCGATGAACACCACTACAAACTTATCCAAATATTCCATGAACACTTTATTCATCAGGTTCATAAAATATGCGGGTGCATTTGTCAAGCCAAATGACATCACTGTATACTCATACAATCCATAACGAGTAGCAAATCTTTGTCTTTGGTATATCCTCGGTCTTATCTTCAGCGGTGATAACTCGACCAAGGTCAATCTTGGAGAAGACACATGAACCTTTCAATTGATCAAGCAGATCATCTATCAGGGCAAAGGATATTTGTTCTTGATCGTCACATCATTCAGAGATCGATAATCCACGCACATGCGAAGACTACCATCTTTCTTCTTTACTAGCAGTACTGGTGCTCCCCAGGGTGACGAGCTGGGTCTTACAAATCCTTTATCTAGCAACCCTTCAATCTGCTTCTTAACTTCAGCCAAATCGTTTGCAGACATACGGTAGGGTCTCTTCGAAATCGGGGCCGTACCAGGTACCAGATTGATAACAAACTCAATTTCCCTATCTGGTGGCATTCCTGGCAAATCTTCAGGGAATACATCTGGGTATTCACATGCTATCGGCACCTTCTCCAAGGTGATTCCCTTCAAACTGTTTATCTTACCCACCTTCTGGGAATGTGCCTTTGACTGAAACCGTACTTGTATCCCTTCCGTGTTGGTAAGAGTAACAGCACGGTCGGCACAATCTATCTTTCCTTTATACTTGGCTAACCAATCCATACCAAGTATTACATCTAAACCCTTGGAGTCTATTATAATAAGATTTGCTAGGAACTTAACTCCATTAATATTCACAGTTGCGTTAGGGCAAACCGTGTTAGTCCTCATTTCCTTTCCAGGGGATTGGACTAGCATGGGGTTCTGTAATCTACGCACATCCCAATTATATCTTTCAACCACATCTTTTGACACAAAAGAATGCGAAGCTCCAGAATCAAATAATGCTGATGCAGGTACTGAGTTGACAAGGAACTTACCCAGAACTACGTCAGGTGCATCCTGGGCTGCTTCCGCGGTCACATGATTGAGATGTCCTCTGCTTACCACTTGCGGAGCCCTTGGAGTCTGAGGGGTCCCACGGCCTTGTCCTGCATTTGGAGTTCGTGCTGGTGTCGTTCCCAAATTGAAGCGAACTGGGGTCACAGCTGGGCGCTTCTGGGGACAGTTGCTAGCATAATGCCCCATGTTCTTGCAGTTGAAGCACTGCACTCCTGCTGCTGAAGTCCGGCTCTGCTGGGGTTGAACACCATTGCCCGTTCGGGGAACTTGTGAGTTTGGGCGAGGTCCAGTGAATGGAGTCCTTGGCACAATTGGTTCTGAGGTTCTATGGAACTGAGGTGGGTTAGGGCGGAATCGGGAACCACTCGCACCTCGCCGAGCTTGAAGCTTTCTCTTCCTACTTTCATACGATTGACGTTGAGCATCTTCTTGTACAAAGGCCTTGTTCACCATGTGTTGGAAGGTTGGAAAATCATTCGACACTAGCTGCACCTTGAGGTTGGGGTCGAGTCCTTGCATGAACCTCCAGATCTTCGTTGCCTCCGATGTGATCTCTTCAGACACATACCTGTATAGTTGGGTGAATTTGTTCAGGTATTCGGAAACGCTAAGGTTCCCTTGTTGCAGCTGGTAGAACTCTCTCTTCTTCATGTCCATTATTCCCGTAGGAATATGCGCAGTGCGGAAAACTTCCTTAAATTCATCCCATGCGATAGCTTGCGCGTTTTGATGGGCGGCGCGATAATTCTCCCACCAATTTGCAGCGGTTCCCTTGAGTTGGTGGGCAGCATATAACACCTTCTCATTGTCATTGCATTGGGCTAGGACCACTTCCTTTCCACATCCTTGATCCAATCATCCGCCTCCATTGGATCCACTGAACCAAAGAAAAGTAGGAGGCCTTGTTCTCATAAATTCTCCCATCCTAGACCGGGAGCTTGGTTGGGTGCTGCGAGCTTGCTTGCACTTGGTTTTGAGCTAAAGCTTGAAGAAGCTGCGGTTGCATGGCTATCATCTGCTCCAAGTGGGGGCTTGAGCAGGGGTGGTGGAATGTTGTTCTCTGGTGAGGTTGGCATCACTACCGTTGTCGGGTTGCTCCTTGTGTTCACCATCCGAGCGGTTTCAGTTAGCATAAGGTAAGAGGAAATAGCAAAGGTAAGAGATTTAGGAGACTAAGTCACATCCCAAGCCAACACACAAGAAAGAAACAATCATCCAACTAAAGCGAAAGAACCTTTATTGAAATCAAACTAGTTTTAAGAATGGTCAGTACCACAGTGCACTTAGGCTTGGCAGTCCATCTAGCACACCAAAACATAATTAAACGTTCTAATAACGCGGACATTTTATTTGGGTACTACTAACTCAAGAGACCACTAATCCTCTCCAAAGATGCACTCCTCGGGGTCCTCCTCGGGTTCTTCTTCGGTTCTTCCTCCGGTTCTTCTTCCGGCTCTTCTTACTCGCTCTTCTTACGGCTCTTCTTGCTCATTTACGTGATGCCGTGAACAATCACAAGCGGTCGAGGGCGGTTTCGATGGCGCGATCGAACGCGAGCGAAGGAGAAGGCTTGCGCCTCTTGAGAGTGATGACGGGTGGCGGTGGGGCGGTGCACCTTCTTGCGTCTTTGTGAGCACGTGCGGTCTGCAGTCGCAATGGTGCGCGGTTGTTGGGGTCGATGGCCGTGCACCGGCGAAGACGGCGTGTAGTCGGTGCGGCTTTGAGGCGTCTCGATCCAACTCGTCCGTCCGGTCTCGAAGAAGCCGTGCGCGAAGAGTGTCGAGTCTTGATAGCTGGAAGTGAGAAGCATCGGAGTTGTCCAATCTCCTCTGAGCTCTTGCGTAGGTGATCGCCATCGCTGGGTGAGCTGCACTGATGTGAAAGTCGAGGTCGTTAATCGGAATGTCAAAGGATCTGGATACCTCTGTCTGCTCGAGGTTGATGAAGAAGCAAAAAGGGGATCGATGTACAGCATCCTTGTGCAAATGGCACAACTTCGTCAATGGCAAGGCGTCTTGCATCTGGGACGTCAAACAATGGGACCGAGGGTGCTTGATGGGGTATTTTGGGAGTTGAATTCCCCATCCTGCATGCATACAGAATACCTCCATCGACCACAAGTCTCGATCCGAGATCCGTGTCTTAGTCCCCGAAAATGGGCGGTGACGGTACTCAAGCATTTGCATCAATCGCCGGAGAAGGCTAGCGAAATCTCCAAATCCTCTCCATGTGAGTAGTAGTCCCACGGGCGGCCATCTACAAAGTTGAATAAAAGAAAAGATTAGTAAAAAGTTTTACAAGGGAATGTAGAGACAAGAGTGAGATACTAAGTAAGAAGAGAGTAGAAGCAAAGAAGCTTATAAATTTTTAATATATTGCTTTTATAAATATAAGTCCTTATGGTTTTGCCATTCCTAAACTAGGTCACGTCCTCTATCAAATAGGCTCGATACCATCTCTGCCGGGACCGGATTACAAACCGGACCCTCGTGTATTACCGCACTAGTCCCGGATCAAAGCTAGTGCACACGATTAAGCAGAATGGAAAACATCACCTTCACGATTTATTACAATAATTAGAGTACGACCACGGTCTCATTATTACAATAGAGGTTTAAGACCTCGCACACATGAAATAAAGCGGAAGCAAAATAAACTCGATGACGACCCATCAATACGCCACAGGCAATTGACTGGGGAAACGTGACCTAGTCCTCCGGGAAGAATCCGTCGCATCCGCAAGCGAAGCGGTAGTCGTAATCTCCTTCTTGAGCTTCAACTTCTTCGAGATTTGTTTTGAGTGTAGCATGTGAGTACATAAAGTACTCTCATGAAGTCTTGGGAAAAATGCATAGATGCGAGGGCTTAACAAAGGAAGGTTATATGGTTCTTTTGCACAAAGCAACATTTTAAACTTTAATTACTTTTAATTATTTTAAAGGCATCAATTTAACAAGTATTTGTTTTTAACAGAATTATCATTAACTCTCTAGTGAAGGTTCCAACTACCAACACTAGCTAACAACTTGAACAAATTTAATCTGCGGGTTACATCCACCTCTCTGCTCCAACCGCCAGATACCCTTCCGAGAGTTCCCTCCACTCTCGGAATACAAAACATTTGATTTTAAAACCAAAACCAGAAATCTACCATGTGAATGCATTCCTTGCCCGCCCTTGACCGTAGGCACGGCTATTCGAATAGTTTACACTCTGCGAGAGGTTGTACAACTTTACCCACAAGAGATAAATTATCCTAAAAGTCAACACGCTTCCTTTGGCATGAGACCCGGATAAAATATCACAAAGCCTTTACCTTACTCTAATCTAGCTAGATACCACCACCGAGGTTTCACCGCAGTAGGCTAACCGCCGAACCAGAAGCCCTCTTGCGCCGTATGAGTACAGTAAATCTCTGTCCCTCACTGTGAATAACCACTCCATCCCTGGCACTCACTTTCCACTGGTGGCACCTAAACTAGATTATCATAAGTTAGTCAGCTAGGTCGTACCCATATAGACTTGTGGTTGCACTTAATGCTCGATTTGGACAAACACAAGCGTCGGTCCTTAATTGACTAGGGTGGAGCAGACACTTAACAAGATCTCGTGCTAACTGCACCAAGCCAATCCAGCCATCCACCCTAATCTAAATCAACTTTCACATTTTATTTTACTTTAAAAGAACAGTGGCATCTCCAATTACCACTAAGTTTGCAAACACAAGATTATTACCATAAATCATAATTTCCCTTTTCAATATTTTCTAAAGTGTTGAAAAGCGGGACTAAGCATTATACTACCATACTAACATCAACAAGTAAATATAATATTCTCATTAATGAGACAAAGGAAATCTCTAGGGTTACAATGGTACATGGCATTCAATTGCAATGGAGGGTATAACAAAGTTGGATTAACTATATCCTAAGACTTGAACTATCATTTTATGTAAATAGCAATGCACATAATTTTAAAATAATAAAAATCTTTTAAAATCATAGGTTCAAGATGATCAAAGGAGACTTGCCTTCTTGCAGATTCTCTGGGTCTTCTTGCTGTTGGGTGGAGGATCGTCGACAACGTTGGAATCTACGCGATAAACGAGCAAAGCAAACAAAGCAAATAAATACACACGAAATTCAAATAAAATCCAAAAATTCAAAAGAGGCCATATTTGGGTAGATCATGATTTTAGATGAATTTAGAAATTTGAATGGCTGAAATTGGAGTTAAAATGAGAAAGTTATGATCATTTGAAATTCTCACTTGAATAAATCCAGAAATTCGAAAATTTCTGACGGTGGGCCCATCGATTCTTAATTGTTAATCTTTTATTTTATTCCGAGAATCTGACAGGTGGGGCCCACTGAACAGTAACCTCCGGCGGTCATCGACATGTGGGACCCTCTGCCGCTGACCTCATCTGCTGGTCATCGACGGTGGGACCCATCGATCTGGACCCACTTGTCGAGGTCGACGAGCAGTGGGACCAGCGGCGATGGCAGCGCAGACCGGCGGCGTGGCGTGTGGGGCCCACTTGTCGGACACGAATAAACGAAGAAAAACTCAACCTCGGCGGGCCGGAGGCTCGAACGCGCGCGAGGAGTCAAGTGGAAACGAGCGGCGGTGCTAGCAGTGGGCGGGAGGCGTTGCCTACCCATAGTGGGTAGGTAACCCTCTTGAGGGGTACCTTCGGGGCCCGGCGGCGATGGTCGAGGCGTCGGCGCGGCGGCGGAAGGCCGGGCGTGCTCGGGTGATCGTGATTGTAATCTACGTGCGAAGGGGGTTGGTTGGAGGGCCGAAGTTCGGGGGCGAACGGAGGTGGCGGCGAAGCGGCGGAGGCGAGCTCGGGTGCTCGGTGCGGCGGCGCTCGGCGGCGGGGAGAGGTGGCCGAGGTGCCCAAGAGATCCACCGATGCTCGGAGAAGTCAGAGGTGGCGGCTACGGGCTCCGAGAGGTCCGAGGCGGCGGGAAGGCTCACCGGAGTTGGGCGGGGCTCGGGAGAGAAACTTCGGTGCGGGCGTCTCGGGGCTCCGAGAAGCGGTGGAGGCGTTGGAAGGTGGTGCGGGAGAGGCGGAGGTCGAGGGGTATTTATAGGAGCGAGAGGGAACGTGGGTGCGGGAATTCCTCAACAGAGTCGGCGGCCGTCCGCTTGAATTGAGGATAAGCCGTCGGAGGCGACGCGAGTCTAGATTCAAACAGGGATAAGAAGCTTATCTCCCGCGAATTCAAATCCCGAACGAATCGAAGGAAGAGATAGAATTTGGTTTGGATTCGGTCGCGGTTTCTTCTAAGAAAGAGAAAGGAGGAAGAGTCCGGCGTCCGCGCGAGACGAAGGGCCCGACAGCGGGACCATTCGTCGAGAGAGAGAGAGGCGGGTGCGGCGGCGCGATTTCAGCCACGTGGGCGAAGGTCGATCGAGCGGCGGGTGCGTTTAAATGGAGACGGACGGCAGATCGGCCGGCGCGGACGCGGCTCATCAAGCCGTCCACGCGTCGGGCGAGGAGGAAGGTGGGGTGGACGGCGGGCCCGCTCGGCGAGGGAGAGAGAGAGAGTGGCGGGATGGCCCGCGCGGCGATGGACGGATCGGGGCCGCCACGCGTCGCCGGAGGAGGGGAGTTAGATTTTATTTTCATAATTTGATTTTGATTTTGAAAAATGCTAGAAAAATATTTAGGCCTCGAAAAATATGAAAATACCTCCAAAAATTCCAGAAAAATTCACGAAGCTCTGGACATATTTTGGACTGAATAAAATTATTTCCAACTTCTGTTGGTATTTAATTTTATACTTTGACTTACTTTTAATTTTTAAAAATAGGTTTTAAATTCAGAAAATTCAGAAAAGCCAAATAAAATCCAATTACTTTAAAATAATTAATTTGAATTTAAATTTTTCCAAAAGCAAATTTTGGGATGTGACAAACCTACCCCCTTAGAAAGAATCTCGACCCAGAGATTCGGACGGATCGGGAAAAAGGTCGGGAACTCTTCTTTTAGATCCTCTTCACGCTCCCAAGTCGCCCGATTCGAATGGTTGCTCCACCGCACTTTACGAACTTGATGACCTTGTTTCGCGTCGACGCTCGACTCCTCCAATATCTTCACAGATACTCGGGATAAGTTAGGTCCTCATTCACATTTACTTCTTCTAGTGACGTCTGTTCTTCGGCACTCGGAGACATTTCCTCGATTGAGACACATGGAAAATGTCATGCACTTTTGACGATTGAGGTGGAAGCTCCAAGCGGTAAGCAACTTCTCCTCGCTTTGCTACCACTGGAAAGGGTCCAATGAATCTAGGAGCAAGCTTTCCACTAACTCCAAAACGTCTCATTCCCTTGAGAGGTGACACCTTGAGGTAGACATGATCCCCAGATACAAACTCTAATGCCCTTCGACGATTGTCCGCATAACTCTTCTGTCTGGTTTGAGCTGCTTTTAACCTGTCCTGGATTAGACGAACTTGTTCTTCACTGCTTCAACACATCTGGTCCAAACACTTGTCCTTCTCAGTTTCCTTCCAATACAATGGAGTCTGCATTTTCTGCAGTATAAGGCTTGAACGGAGACATTTGCAAACTAGATTGATAACTATTATTGTAGGAGAACTCGCATAGGGCAAACTTTGATCCCAGATTAGTCTTGTTTGCTAGGACACAAGCTCTCAACATATCTTCCAAGATTTGATTTACTCTTTCATGCGCCCATCATGCATGGATGATAAGCCGTCTTGAAGTTTAAGTTCGTGCCCAAAAGTTCATGCGACTTCGCGAAATCTTGAAGTGAATTGAGTTCCTCGATCGACACAATCCTCTTGGGAACTCCATGCAAACTCACAATCCTTGACATGTACAACTCTGCGAGTCTATCGCCCGAATAGGTGGTTTTTTTGGGATGAAATGAGCGACTTTCGTCGACGGTCCACAATAACCCAAATCGAATCATGCCCGATTTTGTTCTCGGTAACCCAGTTATAAAATCCATACCAATTTCTTCCCATTTCCACTCGAGGATCTGCAATGGTTGTAAAAGTCCAGCGAGGCCTCGGTGTTCACTTTAATCATTGGCACACATCACACAAAGCTACATACTCTGCAATCTCTCTTTTCATACCTGCCCACCAATATCTTTCTTTGAGATCTTGGTACATCTTTGTACTCCCAGGATGAATTGAATATCTAGACTCATGGGTTTCTTTCAGAATTAAGTCCTTTATTTCTTTCTTCTCAGATGCACGATAATCCTTTTACCAAACCGATGATACCTTCCTCATCTTCTCAAAATCTGGCGCCTTTCCTTTCTTCATATTTTCTTTAATTTCCTTGACATACTTATCTTCTCCTTGAGCTACCTTGATCATCTCCTCTAAAGTTGGTTGAACCTCCAGAGTAGCTAGGAATCCTTCCTCCACTACCTCTAAGTTGAGTTGCTGAAATTCTGCTTGAAGTGCGGGCATCTTGTCCTTGATCCACACTTCTGCGGTAACTCTTTCTCGCTCAATGCATCTGCTACTACATTGGCCTTCCTGGATGGTAATGTATTCCTACATCATAATCCTTTATTAACTCAAGCCATCTCCTTTGCCTCATATTGAGATCAGTGGGGTAAATATATACTTCAGACTTTTGTGATCGGTGTAGATTTCACAACAGTTACCGATCAAATAATGCCTCCATATTTTTAGAGCATGAACTACAGCAGCAAGTTCTAAATCGTGGGTTGGGTAATTTCCTTCATGGGGTCGTAGGCGCCTTGAGGCGTGCGCTACTACCTTTCCTCTTGCATCGAAGACACACCTAGTCCTTGCTGGGCGCATCACGAAAAACTTCAAAGTCCCTTCTAATATCCGGAAGTGTTAACACCGCGCAGGTTAACCTTTTCTTTAGTTCTTGGAAGCTATCCTCACAGGCTTTACTCCATTCAAACTTCTTCTCCTTCTTTAGCAACCGAGTGAGAGGTCTTGCAAGCTTGGAGAATCCTTCAATAAAGCGACGATAGTAACCAAAGCAAAACCTAAGAAACTTCTAATCTCGAATCTTGACTTAGGTTGGGTCCACTCGAGCACATCGTTTACTTTCTGGGGTCTCTGACACTCCTCTGCGGAAATCACATGACCTAAAAGGCTACTTTCCTCAACCGAACTCGCACTTGCTAAACTTGGCGTACAACCTGGTGTTCTCTAAGTTTTTCCAAAACTATCCTTAGATGCTCCGTATGCTCTTCCTCATTCTTGGAATATATCGAATATCATCGATGAACACCACTACAAACTTATCCAAATATTCCATGAACACTTTATTCATCGGGTTCATAAAATATGCGGTGCATTTGTCAAGCCAAATGACATCACTTGTATACTCATACAATCCATAACGAGTAGCAAATCTTTGTCTTTGGTATATCCTCCGGTCTTATCTTCAATCGGTGATAACTTTGAAGGTCAATCTTGGAGAAGACACATGAACCTTTCAATTGATCAAGCAGATCATCTATCCGGGGCAAAGGATATTTGTTCTTGATCGTCACATCATTCAGAGATCGATAATCCACGCACATGCGAAGACTACCATCTTTCTTCTTTACTAGCGATCGGTGCTCCCAGGTGACGAAGTGGGTCTTACAAATCCTTTATCTAGCAACCCTTCAATCGCTTCTTAACTTCACCAAATCGTTTGCGGACATACGGTAGGGTCTCTTGAAATCGGGGCGTGCAGTGCAGGTACCAGATTGATAACAAACTCAATTTCCCTATCTGGTGGCATTCCTGGCAAATCTTCAGGGAATACATCTGGGTATTCACATGCTATCGGCACCTTCTCCAAGGTGATTCCCTTCAAACTGTTTATCTTACCCACCTTCTGGGAATGTGCCTTTGGCTGAAACCGTACTTGTATCCCTTCCGTGTTGGTAAGAGTAACAGCACGGTCGGCACAATCTATCTTTCCTTTATACTTGGCTAACCAATCCATACCAAGTATTACATCTAAACCCTTGGAGTCTATTATAATAAGATTTGCTAGGAACTTAACTCCATTAATATTCACAGTTGCGTTAGGGCAAACCGTGTTAGTCCTCATTTCCTTTCCAGGGGATTGGACTAGCATGGGGTTCTGTAATCACGCACATCCCAATTATATCTTTCAACCACATCTTTTGACACAAAAGAATGCGAAGCTCGAATCAAATAATGCCGATGCAGTGCGAGTTGACAAGGAACTTACCCGAACTACGTCAGTGCATCCCGGCCGCTTCCGCGGTCACATGATTGAGATGTCCTCTGCTTACCACTTGCGGAGCCCTTGAGTCTGAGGGGTCCCACGGCCTTGTCCTGCATTTGGAGTTCGTCTTTGGTGTCGTTCCCAAATTGAAGCGAATCGGGTCACAACTGGCGCTTCGGGGGATTGCTAGCATAATGCCCCATGTTCTTGCGGTTGAAGCACTTGCACTCCTGCTGCTGAAGTCCGGCTCTGCTGGGGTTGAACACCATTGCCCGTTCGGGGAACTTGTGAGTTTGGGCGAGGTCCAGTGAATGGAGTCCTTGGCACAATTGGTTCTGAGGTTCTATGGAACTGAGGTGGGTTAGGGCGGAATCGGGAACCACTCGCACCCTGCTGAGCTTGAAGCTTTCTCTTCCTACTTTCACACAGTTGACGTTGAGCATCTTCTTGTACAAAGGCCTTGTTCACCATGTGTTGGAAGGTTGGAAAATCATTCGACACTAGCTGCACCTTGAGGTTGGGGTCGAGTCCTTGCATGAACCTCCAGATCTTCGTTGCCTCCGATGTGATCTCTTCAGACACATACCTGTATAGTTGGGTGAATTTGTTCAGGTATTCGGAAACGCTAAGGTTCCCTTGTTGCAGCTGGTAGAACTCTCTCTTCTTCATGTCCATTATTCCCGTAGGAATATGCGCAGTCTTGAAAGCTTCCTTAAATTCATCCCATGCGATAGCTTATGCTGTTTGATGGGCGTGCGATAATTCTCCCACCAATTTGCAGCGGTTCCCTTGAGTTGGTGGGCAGCATATAACACCTTCTCATTGTCATTGCATTGGGCTAGGACCAGCTTCCTTTCCACATCCTTGATCCAATCATCTGCCTCCATTGGATCCATCAACCAAAGAAAAGTAGGAGGCCTTGTTCTCATAAATTCTCCCATCCTAGACTGGGGAGCTTGGTTGGGTGCTGCGGAGCTTCTTGCACTTGGTTTTGAGCTAAAGCTTGAAGAAGCTGCAGTTGCATGGCTATCATCCGCTCCAAGTGGGGGCTTGAGCGGGGTGGTGGAATGTTGTTCTCTGGTGAGGTTGGCATCACGGTATTGTCGGGGTTGCTCCTTGTGTTCACCATCCAAGCGGTTTGTTTAGCATAAGGTAAGAGGAAAATAGCAAAGGTAAGAGATTTAGGAGACTAAGTCACATCCCAAGCCAACACACAAGAAAGAAACAATCATCCAACTAAAGCGAAAGAACCTTTATTGAAATCAAACTAGTTTTAAGAATGGTCGTACCACAGTGCACTTAGGCTTGGTGCAGTCCATCTAGCACACCAAAACATAATTAAACGTTCTAATAACGCGGACATTTTATTTGGGTACTACTAACTCAAGAGACCACTAATCCTCTCCAAAGATGCACTCCTCGGGGTCCTCCTCGGGTTCTTCTTCCGTTCTTCCTCTGGTTCTTCTTAGGCTCTTCTTACGGCTCTTCTTCCGGCTCTTCTTGCTCATTTACGTGATGCCGTGAACAATCACAAGCGGTCGAGGGCGGTTTCGATCGGCGATCGAACGCGAAGCGAAGGAGAAGGCTTGCGCCTCTTGAGAGTGATGACGGGTGGCGGACTGGGGCGGTGCACCTTCTTGCGTGCTGTGAGCCTGGTACGAAGTCCTGCAGGTCGCAATGGTGCGCGGTTGTTGGGGTCGGTAGCTGGTACTGGCGAAGACGGCGTGTAGTCGGTGCGGCTTTGAGGCGTCTCGACCCAAACTCGTCCGTCTGGTCTCAAGAAGGCGTGCGCGAAGAGTGTTAAGTCTTGATAGCTGGAAGTGAGAAGCATCCGAGTTGTCCAATCTCCTCTGAGCTCTTGCGTAGGTGACTGCCATCGCCTGGGTGAGCTGCACCTGATGTGAAAGTCGAGGGTCGTTAACTGGAATGTCAAAAGGATCTGGATACCTCTGTCCTGCTCGAGGGTTGATGAAGAAGCAAAAAGGGGACTGATGTACAGCATCCTTGTGCAAATGGCACAACTTCGTCAATGGCAAGGCGTCTTGCATCTCGGGCGTCGAAACAATGGGACCGAGGGTGCTTGATGGGGTATTTTTGGGAGTTGAATTCCCCATCCCGTGCATACAGGAATACCTCCATCGACCACAAGTCTCGATCCAGGATCCGTGTCTTCCGTCCCCTGAAAATGGGCGGCTGACGGTACTCAAGCATCGCATCAATCGTCGGAGAAGGCTAGCGAAATCTCCAAATCCTCTCCATGTGAGTAGTAGTCCCACGGCAGCGCCATCTACAAAGTTGAATAAAAGAAAAGATTAGTAAAAGTTTTACAAGGGAATGTAGAGACAAGAGTGAGATACTAAGTAAGAAGAGAGTAGAAGCAAAGAAGCTTATAAATTTTTAATATATTGCTTTTATAAATATAAGTCCTTATGGTTTTGCCATTCCTAAACTAGGTCACGTCCTACTATCAAATAGGCTCGATACCATCTCTGCCGGGACCGGATTACAAACCCGGACCCTCGTGTATTACCGCACTAGTCCCGGATCAAAGCTAGTGCACACAGTTAAGCAGAATGGAAAACATCACCTTCAGCGATTTATTACAATAATTAGAGTATCGACCACTGTGTCTCATTATTACAATAGAGGTTTAAGACCTCGCACACATGAAATAAAGCGGAAGCAAAATAAACTCGATGACGACCCATCAATACGCCACGAGCAATTGACTGGGAAACGTGACCTAGTCCTCGGGAAGAATCCGTCGCATCCATAAGCGAAGCGATGAGTCGTAATCTCCTTCTTGAGCTTCAACTTTTACGAGATTTGTTTTGAGTGTAGCATGTGAGTACATAAAGTACTCCGCAAGTCTTGGGAAAAATGCATAGATGCGGGGGCTTAACAAAGGAAGGTTATATGGTTCTTTTGCACAAAGCAACATTTTAAACTTTAATTACTTTTAATTATTTTAAAGGCATCAATTTAACAAGTATTTGTTTTTAACAAATTATCATTAACTCTCTAGTGAAGGTTCCAACTACCAACACTAGCTAACAACTTGAACAAATTTAATCTGCGGGTTACATCCACCCTCTCTGCTCCAACCGCCAGATACCCTTCCGAGAGTTCCTCCACTCTCGAATACAAAACATTTGATTTTAAAACCAAAACCAGAAATCTACCATGTGAATGCATTCCTTGCTCGCCCTTGACCGTGGGCACGGCTATTCGAATAGTTTACACTCTGCAGAGGTTGTACAACTTTACCCACAAGAGATAAATTATCCTAAAAGTCAACACGCTTCCTTTGGCATGAGACCCGGATAAAATATCACAAAGCCTTTACCTTACTCTAATCTAGCTAGATACCACCCACGAGGTTTCACCGCAGTAGGCTAACCGCCCGAACCGAAGCCCCTCTTGCGCCGTATGAGTACAAGAAATCTCTGTCCCTCATCGTGAATAACCACCCATCCACGGCACTCACTTTCCATGGTGGCACCTAAACTAGATTATCATAAGTTAGTCACCTAGGTCGTACCCATATAGACTTGTGGTTGCACTTTAATGCTCGCTTTGGACAAACACAAGCGTCGGTCCTTAATTGACTAGGGTGGAACAGACACTTAACAAGATCTCGTGCTAATCGCACCAAGCCAATCCAGCCATCCACCCTAATCTAAATCAACTTTCACATTTTATTTTACTTTAAAAGAACAAAGGCATCTCCAATTACCACTAAGTTTGCAAACACAAGATTATTACCATAAATCATAATTTCCCTTTTCAATATTTTCTAAAGTGTTGAAAAGCGGGACTAAGCATTATACTACCATACTAACATCAACAAGTAAATATAATATTCTCATTAATGAGACAAAGGAAATCTCTAGGGTTACAATGGTACATGGCATTCAATTGCAATGGAGGGTATAACAAAGTTGGATTAACTATATCCTAAGACTTGAACTATCATTTTATGTAAATAGCAATGCACATAATTTTAAAATAATAAAAATCTTTTAAAATCATAGGTTCAAGATGATCAAAGGAGACTTGCCTTCTTGCAGATTCTCTGGTCTTCTTGCTGTTGGGTGGAGGATCGTCGACAACGTTGGAATCTACGCGATAAACGACGAAGCAAACAAAGCAAATAAATACACACGAAATTCAAATAAAATCCAAAAAATTCAAAAGAGGCCATATTTGGGTAGATCATGATTTTAGATGAATTTAGAAATTTGAATGGCTGAAATTGGAGTTAAAATGAGAAAGTTATGATCATTTGAAATTCTCACTTGAATAAATCCAGAAATTCGAAAATTTCTGACGGGGGCCCATCGGGATTCTTAATTGTTAATCTTTTATTTTATTCCGAGAATCGGCAGGTGGGGCCCACTGAACAGTAACCTCCGGCGGTCATCGACATGTGGACCCCTCGCCGGTGACCTCATCTCTGCTGGTCAGCGACAGGTGGGACCCATCGATCCGGACCCACTTGTCGAGGTCGACGAGCAGTGGGACCCAGCGGCGGTGGCCAGCGCAGCCGCGGCGGCGGCGTGTGGGGCCCACTTGTCGGACACGAATAAACGAAGAAAAACTCAACCTCGCCGCGCGGCCGGAGGCTCGAACGCGCGCCGAGGAGTCAAGTGGAAACAGCGGCGGTGCTAGCAGTGGGCGGGAGGCGTTGCCTACCCATAGTGGGTAGGTAACCCTCTTGAGGGTACTCGGGGGCGGCGGCGATGGTCGGGCGTCGGCGCGGCGGGGAAGGCCGGGCGTGCTCGGGTGATCGCGAGATTGTAATCTACGTGCGAAGGGGTTCGGTTGGAGGGTTTGCGGTTCGGGACGAACGGAGGTGGCCGTGGCGAGAAGCAATGCGGAGGCGGCTGGGTGCTCGGTGCGGCGGCGCCGGCGGCGGGAGAGGTGGCCGAGGTGCCCAAGAGATCCACCGATGCTCGGAGAAGTCGTGAGTGGCGGCTACGGGCTCCGGAGAGGTCCGAGGCGGCGGGAAGGCTCACCGGAGTTGGGCGGGGCTCGGGAGAGAAACTTCGGTGCGGGCGTCTCGTGGCTCGGAGAAGCGGTGGAGGCGTTGGAAGGTGGTGCGGGAGAGGCGGAGGTCGAGGGGTATTTATAGGAGCGGAGAGGAACGTGGGTGCGGGAATTCCTCAACGAGTCGGCGGCGCGTCCGTTTGAATTGGGGATAAGCCGTCGGAGGCGACGCGAGTCTAGATTCAAACAGGATAAGAAGCTTATCTCCCGCAATTCAAATCCCGAACGAATCGAAGGAAGAGATAGAATTTGGTTTGGATTCGGTCGCGGTTTCTTCGGAAGAAAGAGAAAGGAGGAAGAGTCCGCGTCCGCGCGAGACGAAGGGCTCGACAGCGGGACCATTGTCGGCGAGAGAGAGAGGCGGGTGCGGCGCGCGGATTTCAGCCACGTGGGCGAAGGCGATCGAGCGGCGGTGCGTTTAAATGGAGACGGACGGCAGGCGGCGCGCGGACGCGGCTCATCAAGCCGTCCACGCGCGTCGGGCGGAGGAGGAAGGTGGGGCGACGGCCAGCCCGCTCGGCGAGGGAGAGAGAGAGGAGTGGCGGGATGGCCCAGCGGCGACGTGGACGGATCGGGGCCGCCACGCGTCGCCGGAGGAGGGGAGTTAGATTTTATTTTCATAATTTGATTTTGATTTTCAGAAAATGCTAGAAAAATATTTAGGCCTCGAAAAAATATGAAAATACCTCCAAAAATTCCGAAAAATTCACGAAGCTCTGGACATATTTTGGACTGAATAAAATTATTTCCAACTTCATTGGTATTTAATTTATACTTTGACTTACTTTTAATTTTTAAAAATAGGTTTTAAATTCCAGAAAATTCAGAAAAGCCAAATAAAATCCAATTACTTTAAAATAATTAATTTGAATTTAAATTTTTCCAAAAAGCAAATTTTGGGATGTGACATTTCTTTTGCTGTGCTGTGTGCAGAATAGTTGGGGCTTGTTGGTGCTGATAGGTATGATAAACTATTTTTCTTCCTTTTTTTCTTTTTGCAATTTAGGACATGCTGGCTGTATTATTGCTCCAAAACTATGCTAGGAATTGGCCTGCCATTAACCAGAAAATATGATGTATCTCTTTTGATTTTTTTCTTTGATCATATTTAGCATGGATCAACCCCCAAAGCATACATCTTCCCCCTAGCCAAATGCCTCTAAGGCGCTAAGTTTCTACCTATTGAATAACTAGTAGCGTAAGCACGGCGGCACGCCGCGCTAGCTACCGTGTGGACCGAAGTAAAAGAGACGACAATTCGCAGAAGTTTTTTTTAAAAAAAATCGAGGACACATGCGTAATTTTGGAAAAACCAAAGGCATTTTTCGTAAAAAAAATCGAGGATATGTACATAACTAAATGAGGACCCGTACGTAATTTTGGAAAACTGCAGGGTGCTATCCTACAAAGGATATGCAATTTCATTGAAGTGGAGGGGGTTTTCGGGAAAAAAACCTAGTAGGGACCTTTTTGTAGGAACCGATGACCTTTACGTGATTTCAGAAAATACAGGGGTCTTTTGTAAGAAATCTGACGTGGCATGGGTGGGAGGCCGGGAACTCCCCCGGCTTTAATATAGTGATGATGTGCATTATTGTGCTGAATATTTGGGGCCTTCTTTTCCTAGTGTTGATTGGTTGGAGTACCAGTTGTATTACCTACGATATTTCGTGTCCCTAAAAACACGCTAGCATGAAGCTATAGTTGGAGTTTTGCTACGCATTGCCTGCCACTGAGTTAAAACATGGACAAGACTATCGATCATTAAATCAAAACCTTTATAGGGTAGGTTCTTTTGGATCGTGATTTATGATTTTTAGCTTAAAATATTAAATTCTGGTTGTTCGTAAGAGAGAATATGAAGATAGAGATACTTATGTGCGATTTCAGACGATATGGATGATGTTAGGATAGTGTCTACTACAATCAACTTGTAGATTCTGCTTTAAAAAGATATTCCGTTTAGAAGCTAGTTATTGTATGAAGGCAAACCGTAAGGCCAAAAGAACCTACAAAGAAGCCATAATAAACTATTAGCAACAGCTGAGATCCCACTAGTTAACAGGATAATGATAAGTAATATAAGAAAATATTACAATTTATAATTCCAAATCGGTCCAATGTCTGAACATCATAATTTGTGAGGTCATGTAGATGTCACCATATATTATGTTATGAGTATTTGACTTTGCTTATACTTTATTGTTGAAGTTTGAGTTTGATTTTGTATCATTTGCATTCTTTAGTTTTACTGTTGGGTGATCAGCAGTCTAACCAGCCGTGGGCGGTGGTTCGGTGTGACCTATTTCTAGTTGGTGGTACGTGTATTCTAGAGAGGTCTTTATTTTGTTGTGCGAAGGTTTTAAGAGTGATGCGACTGGCCGTACAATAGTGTTCTGGCTAGAGAGGTGTCGAGTGATCTGACCGACATTGTTGTCGCAGTCAGATCGGCTCTCTTATTACCGAGGTTTGACCAAGGTTGACTAAGATGGTTTAACCAGCTGTTGGTTGGTGGTTAGATTGGCTTGTGCTGAGTTGAGTGAATAGGGTTGTGTCTCAGTTGTGGGAGCCCTGTGTGAGTGCTCTAGGGTTAGAGTTATATCCTTCATGATGGAGTGACTGTAAACATTTATCTCCAAGTATAAATAGATCCACCAAATTAGCCTGGAGCGTGATCTAATTCTGGATCCGCCACTGTACCTAATTACCCTACAGTTGTAGTTCTTGCTGATACATTATCAATTCTACCTTCATGTACGTTGAATCCTCTCCATCTTTCTTGCAAGTCTTGCGAAGTAATAAGTCATGGCAGGTGCTATGGCACTATGTGTGGTTCAACAAGTCAATGCCCCCATGCCATGTATTCTAACATGGGGCCCTATTATTCTTAAACATAGTAGGGAAATGATTTGCCTCTGAAATGTCAAAAGGGTCCTCAGAAGTGCTAAGTTGATTATGTTGTCAAAAGTGCATCAAATTCTGGCATTACTTTCAACAGCATAATCACATAAGCCATGTGCAGAAGTTGCGAGTCGCATAATCTGATGACCAGTCTTCATTCAGACATGAATAGCAAAAGATCTGAACATGGATTTTGCTCTGTTGCAGCGAAGGAACTGCTATCACTCATAATTCAATCCCTTATATATATTTTTTAAAAGACCTAGTGATTCCCTTTGGACAATAAATTCAGTGTTTTATCATGTGGCTCTATCTCTTGGTGTAGTCACAACACGCTACTAATCAGAAAATTTTCAAAAAAAATAACCCTCGGAGGAACTTAATTAACTTTTTTATTTATAAGAAGAAAGACACTTAAATTCGAACCGAGACCTCAAACCTAGGCGATGCAGCGTACACCCACACCTCGGATCAAGTTGATCTAGGCCTCAGTTCCACTAGTCAGAACATTTGATCTAGACCGTCCAAAATTTGATTGGGCGGTCCACATCCCGCGAAACGAGCGCACTATGTGCAGTCGCTTTAGCAACCACAACAGATCCCCGTCACATGTGCATGCATCTCTTTCAAGCATACTATTGAAATGTGCACCCTTTGAAATGCTATTTGTTCAGGCTCCAGGACAGATTCTAAATGTTGGACATGTGTCTTTTAACTCATCTAGGGACACGTATTATTTTCTCCTTCTCACCTTTTTCCTTTTCTCTTCAGAGAATGTCTGTTTGCCAGAGGGCGTGCAGAAAACTAGGCTAGGGGACGATGCTGCTGCCGTGCGGAAGAGTTTTTGTCAACCACAACACATGGGCACCAATCATCCGGCTACTGTTCGTCAGCATGTCAGGCATCCTGCCTCAGCGAACCTGTAGGCAGGGCAGTATACGTAGGATCCTGTGCGGTCACCCAAAATGCCGTAGTTGACACGTTGTTGATGGTGATAGGGTCACTGTATGCATTACATGGTTGTCCAATCTATTCCGTCGTGATGTTGATCTGAAATTATCGAACTAATATAAAGAACTGCTATAGCCAATTATTACTTGTTGAAACGGCTAGGTTCGAATCGGTTTTCGTTTGTGTTTATCTTTTGCTATAATAATAAAATTTTAAATGGTATATTTTTTAAGATAGAGTTAACAAATTAATTATAATACATTATATATCAACTTCATCTATATTAGATAAAATTATATATGATTGGTTTTTTGTATTTATAAATAATTAAAATTTAAAAGTCAGTAAAAAAAATCGACCATTAGTTTAGTTGATTGCCTGTGGGAGTGAAGGGACGTGGCCTCTTTGTATTGGTTCGATAATTTTAGATCAACATCATGATGGAATAGATTGGACAACCATGTACGCACGGAGTGGACTCAGCGTCGCATTGTACCCTCTGTAGATGCACAGAGTGATGAGATGTTCATCATAAAATTTACGCACGCACGTGTACTCAAAGATCACTATTTATATATATAATATCAAAAAAAGTACTACTTATGTAAACACTACATCCCAAAAATATGTCGCTTTGGGTTCAAAGCCAGACGGACAAGGTGGCCACGGCCTCCCTCTGCCAGCCGAGCAAATGCTCGGACGCATAAGTACTCAAAACTTGTGTGGTGAATGCTCGCTCAAAACGACGGAGGGTCTGTTCTTTTTTCTATGGTTTGGGGTTTATGATTTTTAGACTATTTGTATAAGAGATTATAGAGTAATAGAAATTCACGCGTGATTTTTGCCGATATAAATGAAGTTAGTAAAGTATTTACTACAATTAACTAGTAGACCCTATCTTGAAAAAATATTCTGTTTAAAAGCTAGTTATTATAGAGAAATCAAAAAACAGCATTTAGAAGTTGAAAAGAACAGGATCGGATAAAGCTACGATGCAAGCAAGCCGCAGACGTTAATTTACACACCACACTGCACCACCGTATATGTATGTTTTGGTCTGCACGTTGTCGATCGTACTGTGCAAGCAAGCAAAGCTTTCTGCTTAATCTACTATGGGTGTTTGCTACTTAATTATGCGGTCACGATAATCTAATCCACGTTGGTACGGAATTTTCCGGGCTTTTTCTTCGACGCGAGAATATATACGTTTGATATATCTCCAAGATTACATGTAGTGGTGCGATACATTATTCTGATGGGCCTGCTCGTCACGCAGACGTGCGGCGCACTAATGATTCGGTGCGTGTGCGCGTCGGTCGGTAACGGTAACGACGGCCGGACCAGCCAACAACTGCCCCCAAGACCGGGTCGCCATGTTCAAGCCTGCCGTGCATTTTGCGAAGTATATTTGATGCCAAAACCATAACGATTTTTCATGATTAATTCCACCGAAACATGGATTTCCATATGATATCTTCCGTTTTGTAAAGCATGTTGTGTGGTAAGAATTAGCGTTTAATTCTTGGACCTCATAAGTAGAGCACATGCTTCATCTGATTTAGTTTTTAGGTTTTTAACTCACCTGAGAATTGAGGCCAGAAACATGAATCAATTTGTTGGCTGTGTTATGGCTGAAAGCACAAGCATGGATTCAAATGAGCAATATGTCAAAGCAGAGGGGCTGCGGCTAGAATTTTGTAAAAACTAGTTTTATGGAGGATAAGGGGCCGCGTGATTGATTAGGTCGGCCATCTTCTGAAACCGAGAAAAAATATTCTTCGTTTTTTTTCGTAACGGAAACAGTACCATCCAACTGTTGATCTCAACACCCCAACCACCTCTCTCTTTCCCTCCTCGTGATGTCATGCAGTTCTCTCTCTCTCTCCCCCCCTCCCTGTATATATATATAGCCAGGCTGTGTATTTGTCTCTGCAAAGCCATTCATTCATTCATACAAGCAAAACCTGCACACATCAAAGCATGGAGGATTTAGTTAGCGGTTCATCTGTGAAGAGTGTCCTCAGCTGTAGCGAAGGGCAGGCTCAACCAGAGGAGAGTTCTTGGACCGATTACTTTGTGGATTTCGTGATGTCAGAGGAGGAGAAGGAGAGGCAAGATGCTTCGTATTGCACCGATAATGGAGGTGGCTATGACGACGACGATGACGATGATCAGAAAGAGGAGGACTCCATGATCTCCGACGCCGCCTCTTGCGTCCCCGCGGCGTTGCCTGACAAGTACAAGGAGTTGAAGAAGCTCAAGAAGAAGGTCTTCAAGGCCCTGGATCATGATGATTCCTTGGAAGATACTGCAAGCTCTCCTGTGAATAGCCCTAAGGTAGTTACTATTACTTAGCTTCACTTTTGTTGCTAAAGCTAGAGTACTAGCTACTTGATGTTAATTTGTTTGTTGTTTGATTTGCTTTTTTAAGGTCAGTGCTTTATCGCAGCTGGAATTGAGCCCTAAAAGGCGGTGCAATGTTACGGACCTCACTAAGGTAATTCAATTCATAATTAATTGATTTGTTCTTGAAAAAATATATATAAGTTGTCCATTTGATTTGTTTCAGGTCTTTTACTTGCAGAGTAATAGATAATTTCTTGTTTTGTCTTTTCTTTTTCTTTCTTTTTTTTTTTTGCATGAAGGGAGTTGGGATTGGCGATGATCACAGAAGAGAGGGGATGGACTCTGCAGATGAAACGGTGGAAGGAGTGAGATTTGTTGATCAGAGTCAGAGGAGTATAACTCCATGTGCAGAGAAGGGGCTTCGTTTGTTTCCATTGTCCATGTTGCTGAACTACCATGGATAAATTCGAGACTTCAATGTAGAGCATGTGTAGGGTTTACACTATACACACATGCATGTGTGGGATAAATGAACAAAAAAAATAGTGTGCTGATACTGTGGATATATTTTTTTGATGAAATATGTGTGAACATTGCTGCTGCTGCTGCTGGTGCATGCTGTCTCCTAGTTTCTTCTTTCTTATCATTTGTTTCAGTTACCAGCTCTGTATAATTACTAGCTTTATGTCCAAAATAAAAAATATTAGATACATTTTGATTAAAAAAATGAAGGTACCTAATGGATGGGATTCACTGGATGTGCCCCCCTCAATGATACATAGCTTTACTACTAGTCACTACCAAAGAGGTCATGTAATTTGATAAAAATACCAATGTTAGCATTCACAAATGCAATAATTTACACGATGAATCCGATATAAAATTTGGAGGAATTTTATTGATTACTGCAAAATTTCTGTAAAACTCGTGTGTTCGGAACAGGACCTTAATTTGTGTGTCAACCTAGCGTTGGCCACCCGTGCATTTCATAGGACGTTGCTCCTTAGCTGTCACTTTTTGTTCGATGTAAAGGGGCCACTTCACCCTGGCTTCCAGCTTTTTTAAATCATTCAATTTAAAAGAAAATAAAAACACCATTATATCTCTATGGATAATACAAAAGAAAAAAGTAAAAGCAAAAAAGCCAAAATTAGGCCCCGCTCGGTTGGACTGAAAAGCTGTGGCTTATGGCTGAAATTGCACTGTAGCGGCTAAAATTTCGCTGTACCTGAAGGTGGCTTATTTGGTGTAATTAAATCTAAAAAAATTTAAAAATAAAAAATATGCTAGCTCAGCACGGACAACGTAAACGAATATGGGAAAAATCAGCAAAAAAGCTAAAAAAAGCCAAAAGTTCAGAAAAATATGAAATTTATGAATAGTGAAAAATAAGTCAGAAGACAAGCTGAAGCTGAAATGAGCGGGGCATAAAGAAATCGAGTGTTTCAAGTGACTTCTAATTTAAAAAAGCTGGAAGCAAAAAAAGGAAACCAAAGTCATTTTGAGTGGGGCCAAAATAAAGTGTGTGTTGTTTCCATACCGGCCGGTGCACTAGCTTATCAGCGTGATCAAATGGGCTATCTACCTACTCACTTGTGTGCATCATATATAGCTAGCTTACCAGCCATGAGTGGCTTCTCTACCGGAATTTACCAAACTTTCTCTCTCCTAATTCACATACACCATCATGACCTTGCTTGTTCCATGCATGCAAATGCAAAAACTAAAAAATAATTCAAGGTTTATTCTTGATGTTAGCAGTTCCCTTTTGAAGAAGATAAAGCGGATAAACACAAAGTCATGAATGGCCATGCATGAGCCCATGAACAAGGTAGTTAGGAAGTAGCTTTCAGGAAACAAGTAGTTAAGGGCTTGACTGTTGCAAGGATTGAAAGATAAAAGACTTATTAACAAACCGATTAAATTGAAAGGCTAGAGGGCCTCCCTAATTGACAGCTTTAGCTTGTCCGCATCTTAAAACATTATTTTTCCCGCACCATCTTTGTACCTTATCGATCTTAGGAGTTAGGTTTCAAACATGAAGTCTTGAGAGCTACCTATGTAGCTTTTCGTTGTACGTTCCATGATTCATCAGCACGTTTCTGAACAATCGGTTCATCTCATTACTGTTTGAACACATGACTAACCAGCAAATTAAACGCTGTCTAGATCGACCAAAAGAACAACTCGTAGCTCGGCTAACTACTGTATCACATGTTGATTTCCATTGACATTGTAATTAAGTGAATGTGGAACATCACTGTATTTACAGTGGAAAAGGATTTGGGCAAAGTTACCTTTAGCTTCAGGATTTTGGAACTACTAGATTGATCATATGAAGATTTGGCATGATATGATGAAGCCTTTGAACTGTGTATCTATCATATTAATTATGTTTTTGCATTGGAGGTTTTACTTGCCAATTATGGTTCTGTTGCAGAGCATAACCTTCCAATTGGAGATGAATAATACAATATCTCAAAGTTGACCCTCAAGAAAAAAGGTTTTCCTTACCAAAAAAAAAGATTACAAGAGGGCAAAGAGAGTATATATTCCATTCCATGTTGAACCTAGGTATTGATCAATTTGTGTCTGTTCAGAAAAAATAAAAAAAACTCCATAGTCAAATTTCAGTGTCTGAAAAAATAAGCTGGAATTATACACACACATCTAAAAGCAATCCAAAAACATCTTTGTTTATATACCATTGCACCAGCATGCATCTAAAATTTTTATCATCAAATAGTAATATATCAATCTTTGTTTATCTCCCATAATTCATCTCGTATTGATTGATTTACTCTTGATTTAGTTGGTTTTTGCTCTTCTCTCTTCCCTTCTTGATTTTGTTGTGCCAAAAACGTGTAAGAGATGAAGATGACCTCTGAAAATTAATCCCTATCCATCTAGTCACCTAGTTGGTAAGTTCTTGAAGTTGTCTAGTTTTTGCTATTTTTGCCCTCTCTAAGTGATTTTTTAATTCAGCTATTTCTATCTCAATTTTTTTTGGTGTTCTTACTTGTTATGATATATATGAGAATATATTTAGAACTATCTTGGCTATTATCTACCTACGAGTAAGTCATATTCACTCTTTTTCTTGTTTTTGTTTGTTTTTTGTGCTATCTTCTTTTAAACTAAAAATGTCATAACTTTGATAATGATTTTCTCGATCATTGTTTGAAATAGGTTCATGATATCATAGAGAAAGTGTATGCTAAGTTTTATATCATTTGAATCTATAGATAAGAAATTTCATGGATTTTAGTTTTGAAATAGTGATGAAATTACTATTCCTGTGATAAAAACATTGTAGCGGTCTAACTATCAGGCACGGTGAAGATTGTTTTGATCATTTTTTGTTTGAATTTTTTCGTGTGGTGATTGGTTTATGATCTTCCTAGCTTCTCAAAACTATTAGAGTAAAAATCGACGAATACTTGATGAAATTTTTTTTGAAAGTATTATTCATACTCTCTGTTGCCATATCAGTTCTATATATATTACCCATTCATTTGACATAGGCATGTTACAATGATCTTAAACTAAGGATAGTACGCACGTAATGTTGCACACGCGTACATTTGGCCGATAGAAGTTGGCAGCATGTTACTGAAGCTTCGAACCAAAAGGTAGCACTGAAAAAAAAATCGCATTTCTTAATCCACAATCTAAATTGGGTTCCTAATCACTACTTAGCGAGTGCTTTTTCATTTTTAAAATATCTTGAAGACTAATTAATCACTCTGTCTGAATTCTCAATCAGTGTAATACGTTGTACACAGCAAGATAGCAACAAGTGGAACAAAACAGAGCAACAAGTGGAACAATAATAGAAACTTGCAGGCCATGGAGAAATGCAGGAAGAAGAAAACAATGAACTCAAACTGAAAAGAGAGTCCTATCCACGTGCACGACATTAAGGTAGTGCTCAAAAGCACTTTTAGCTTCTGGCTGAAAATACACTGTAGCGGCTGTTAACTTTTTCTACATAATTAAATTTAAAAATTAAAGAAATGAAAAAAAATATATCATCACAAATAATGTAAAGGAATAAGGGAAAAAAGAAAAAAAAAGCTAAAAAGGACAAAATTAAAAAGCCGATGTGTTTCAAAAATCAGAAGTAGAAGTCGTTTGGAGCAAAGCCTAAGGTTAGTTAGCACATCTAAAATATCAAATCCACGTCTTGGGCGCCCGGCCTGAATAATACAAAACTTCATGTTCTTGCACCCGTGTATCCATGGTTTATAGAATATTCTTCAGCCGTCTTGATTAAAAATTGCAACAAGTTGAGAAATCTTTAACGAAATAATCCAAAAGTTCAGTGAATTTAGAAGTCAATGTTCTCCAATATTTAATTTTAGGAACAATAATACAGTCTCAAATGTGAGAAGTCTTGGATGTTCATGTTACCATCAAACAAACTGAAGCCATGGCCTGATACAGTGCTTTCCAGTTTTCAGATACCAAAGCCAGCTAGATTGGTTCCTGAAGGCTTGTCGGTCCTTGCTCCCAACTTCGAAGAGAGAACCAAACAAAAACTAGACTGCTTTCTGCCGAAACTTCGAAAAGACAATTCATGTTTTATGCCTTTTCCCAGTACTAAATTGATCCATGTACCTGCTAGTTTTCTACAACGTTAAGTAGTATGTGATTAATGCTAGAATTAAAGCAACAAGTGCTACTAGTAACTAGTCACCCTGTAAAAATGAGGTTTCAAATTAGTTAGATTTTGCATGAATCGACTGCTCAAGTATTCACTCATTTCTCGTCAAAATTAAAGAAACGACACCCATTTTAATCCTCATATGCAACATGACATGTGGTTCAGAGCGCACTGCGCAGTTAATTTTAGAGAATTTTTACGGTATAATCTACCGCTAATAAGAGAGTAATAGTAAAAATTAAATATGATCATTAATTTATGATGGCACAATAGGTCTATTTGTTTATAAATCTATTTTTAGAGGGTATTACAAACTTTTTCTCCAAATCTACTATTAATCATTTCTGTCATCCCCTCCCCCCTCTCACCCATTCCGCTGCGCCATTGCCACCTTCTCTTGTATGCAATTGCTGCAGCGCTTGTAAAAATTACTCTTATGCCATGTATTCTCTTTACAAATTTACTCCTCTTATGATTCTACTGCTAGTATTACCGGTGTTAGTATAACTAAATACTAACTAATTGGTCCATTAAATCAAAGAATAAACGGTTCATATTCATTTTGGGTACCGTAAAAGAGCCCTAATTTTAAGTGACGATATGGTTCCAATCCTTGCAATGTAGACAATAGGTTCTTTTAAAAAATGATCAAAAGGGGCAATTTTCATGTTTACTTTTTAGGTTGTTAATCATGTCCAAGAAAACTTTCAGTATGCAAAGTACAAATTCCAATAGGCCGGTGTAGTTTATTTCATGACATTACACTATCCAGTCGGACTGTCTGGGAGGTTGATTCGTTGGTGTTATCTCATCTCACCTTGCCGATGCATCAAAATTGAAGTCGTTCCATGGAATGAGCAACAGTTTGCTGCACTGACAGCAAGTTCCGTATGAATGATGGATGCTTCACCTACCAGGCTCTAATTTGCGCATGACAAGAACATATATATGTAGCTCACATGCCCCCTTAGTTTGTTTCCTTTTATTTTGGGTTCCTTTTCTCTTATCCATACAGCAAGTCAGTACAGTTGGTCTGTTTATTGAACAATGCTGGATTGTGTTCGCTGAAGAACCTACCAGGTGGGAATTTGTGAAGCCATGATCAATGCATGAGAGGAACTGCGTCCGTTGGGCCTGTAAGTAAACATACTGTTCACGCACGCTGATTGGATGGCTCAGATTTGATTTCATAAGTTCTCACTGCAGAAAGGTACACCTAGTACGTATAGTGTATCGCCCTATGAGATCATGTGATAATCGTGCATATTTTTTTATGATGAATAATTGACATTTAATTTATTAGAATTTGCATTTGTGTAAATTTTTATTGATGTGTTTCTGTGCTTGAGTTTTCAGGATGGCTTTTCAACAACGACCAAGTTCGACCACAGAAAGTCGAGCACTATATATTTCGACCACATCCGGCTTTGACCACGTCCAACTTCGACCATATCCCGTTTCGATCACGTCCGACTTCGACCATATCCGACTGCGACCACGTCTGGCTTTGACCATAGCAGCCTTCAACTATGGACTTTTCGACCACGGCAGAATGACCACGCCATGTAATCGGTAAGCTTTGATCTTGACCAGCGAACTGGTCATAGCTATAGTACTTTTCTATGTCGTGGCTATAGTTCTTTGTCTGTAGTCGTAGCTACAATAACTAGTTATAGTCGAAGACTTTACTGGTCGATATTCGATACTCATAGACTTTACTGGTCATACGCAATAGTCATAGTCTTTACTGGTCGATACTCGTGAACTTTACTGGTCGTACTCGATAGCCGTAGATTTTACTAGTCGGTAGTCGTAGACTTTACTGATCGGTGGTCTTAAGCTTTTTGATCAGTAGTCGTAGACTTTGTAGTCGGAAGTCGAAGACTTTGTGATCGATTGCCGTAAGCTTCACGGGTTGTACTCGTAGACTTCATGGTCGGTACAAGTACTTTAACTCTTGCTATCTTCGAGTACTTCGAGTACTCGTGTTAGGCCAGCGGTAGGACTGGATAGTGGTGATCGATGAATAGTACTCGAAGGATTCGATACTCGAAAGGACTCAGTACTCAATATTCATGGTTTACGCGATCGAGGTCAGCAATTGGTTCTCGGAGATTTGCAGTTAGTGCTTCGGTACTCGTGGATGGTAGTCTGTGTTGTACTTAGTGATCAATGGTGTAGTGAATGGTTGGAGATTAGTAGTCATGGACTTAGCTGTAACAGCCCAGGTTTTTATGAAAATAAAAATAAATAAAGAAATAATTAAAATAAAAACCTAAATTAAAATAAGTATTTCTGTGCCTAAAGTTTAAATTTGGATTTGCCTTGAATTTCTGATTTTGAAAAGCTGGATTTGAAAAGCATTTTCAGAAAATCCAAAATTTATTATTAAATAAAATGATATTTTGATTTTCCATTAAAATCCTATGTGAAATTAATTATTTAGAGTTATTTGGCTTTTATTTGGTTTCCTGATTTTTCTGGAGTTCAAAAATGTATTGTTGAAATTAAAAAGTATTTTAGGTATGAAAATTAAATACCAACATTAGTTGGAAGTATTTTTATTAAGTCCAAAATGTGTCCAGGAGATTCTCTGAATTTTTCTGGAATTTTTGGAGTTTATTTCATATTTTTCTGAGGCTTAATGAATTTCTGGCAATTTCTAAAATCTGAAATCGAAATAAAAAAATAAATTCCTTTCCCCCTCTCCTCCGGCCGCCACTTGGACGGCCCGGATGCACCACCGATCCCGCCTTCCCCTCTCCTTTGGGCGCCACGCGTCCGGCCTGGATGCCCCTCCTCCGCGCGCCCGGCCCATCTGCCCGCGCTCATCCCCCTCGCCCTCCGATTGCCATCCGGCCGCCCGCGCCCGCTCTCCCTCTCTCTCTCCGACCGCCCGACCCCACCTGTTGGCGCACCCACTCTCCCTCCGCCTCTCTGCCCCGCGGGCCCCGCCCGTCAGCCACCCGCGCTCCCTCTCTCGCTGCGCCTCGGGCCCACCTGTCGGGTCCTCCTCCTACCTTTGGCCGCGCCCCTCCTCTCTCCTCCTACACCATCCCCGCCGCCATCTCCGCCGCCCCTCGCCCCCTCGGTTTCTTCCCTTTTCCGCCGCCCGTGCATCCCGCGCCCTTCGCTTCTTCTTCCCCGCGCCCAAATCCCGCCATCCCGGCACCGCTTTCCCCCTAATCCCCGCAATCGCCGCCGCCCCACGTCATCTACGGCGAGAAATCCCCGCCGGCTCAGCCCTTCCCGACCCCTATAAAAGCCCCCACCGGCCTCCCCTCTCTCCGCACTACCTCCCCCCTCCACTCCTCTCTCCCTCCCAGCCACTCCACCGCCGCCGCGCCGAAGCGCCCGAGTGCCGCCGCCGCCCTCCTCGCCGTCGGCCTCTTCCCGGCCGCCTCCGGTAAGGTCGCGCCCACCCCCGGCTTCCCCTCGGCCCCCTCTTCCCTTTGCCGCCTCACCATTCGCCGCCGCCACCGAGCTCGGCGGCGTGCCGCCCCGAGCCCCTCTCACCGGCCGCCACGCCAAGATGGCCATGCTGCGCGTGGCGGGGCGTGGTGCCACGGCTCGGCCACCTCGGCGCCACCTCACCCCGCCCGTGCACCGTCAGCGCCACACCCCCACCCCGCCACCTCAGCGTCTCCTCTCGGCCGTAGACCCGGTCTATAGACCCGGGGCCCACCTGTCAGCCTTTGCCCGAAGGTGCTGATGTCATGCTGATGCAGTAAATTGATTTTCCAGTTGAAAAACAATTCGGCTGGAAAAGAAATTCCTCGCTGACGCAATAATTCAGATTTTTCTTTAGGAAAATAATTCCAAAAATCTTGATTTTCCATTTTCTCTCTTTTCAAATTTCCCGGAGCCCGTTCTTCTTCGTCCTAACTCCGATTGAGCCCATTCAAATTTCTAAATTCATCAAAAATTCCCCTCTATCCATTTCTAGCCTCAATTCAAATATTTGAGTTCAATTTGAATTTAATTTAAATTTATTTGAATTTGGTGGGTTATTTTCACGTGTAGACTTCGACGATTCGGGAAAATTCTTCGACGAAGATTCAAGCCAAGTTGAAGAGCAAGGCAAGTCACACTCCTTGATCATGTTGATCCCAGAATTTCAAATAAAACTATGTTGTTTTAAATTATATTGCATGCATAATTTTATTCAATGTATTTCAATTCAGTTTTAACTTTAGTTAATACCTGTTTGTTATTACCTCCTTTGACATTGAATTCCCTGATATCTTGTGACCCTAGATCAAACTCTAGTTTGTACATTAGTATTGATTAGAGAACGTTTTATCAAATGCTTAGACCTGCATAGTTGTAATATTTGTTTTGGGGATACCTTTTCACATAAAATGATAAGCTTTTGAACTGTATTCTTGACTTCGGTGAGTCAAGAAGGATTATGAAACATTTTCAAAATAAAATATAAAATCTGGTTTAGACTTAGGCTAATGGTTAGGTGGTGGGTGCAGGCATGCACTGTTGTTTGGAGACACAGTGCTGATTGTCGGGCACAGGGGGTATGTGGTTGGGCCTAAGTTAGATTAAGGACCGGTCTGTGAGCTACTGTTGCAAAGCCCTATCGTACTACCACAAGGCTGGTATGAGACAGCTTTGGCTGAATAATTTGCGGGTCCCAACCTGAGCCATTTCGTAGGTTGAAAGTGAGCGTGGCGTAGGCCATGAGAAGTCTCACTCGGCACAAGAGGGGGTCCCGGTCTGGTGGATTCCTTACTGGGGTGAAACCTTAGTGTTGGCTTGGCCAGGTTGAAGACTTTGCATTGTAAAGGCCTTGTCGTGATCTCCCCGCCATACACCTAAGGAAGTATGTAACTTGCATGGCAAAACGGGATGATCATGTCTTGTGGGTAAAGCTGTACAACCTCTGCAGAGTGTATAATCTATCCTGGATAGCCGTGCTCACGGTCATGGGCATGCTGAGTAAAAGTTTTCATGGATTAGACTTTGTTTTCCAAAAATATTTTCGAAAACCTTGTGGATGGATGGAATCCACGAGAGATGAAAACCTTGCGGATGGATGGAATCCGTGAGAGATTGAAATATGGTGAATGGATGGAATTCATCAGAGTTGCGCAGTGAAAGTGTGTGGATGGATGGAATCCATACGTGATCTTTTGGAAAAGATGGTCCGGGTGGGATGCCCGTGGATAGGTTGGTGTTTGGTCGGAGCCTGCACTGACGGTAATATTTTCAATTACAAGTACTGTCTCTACGTATTGTATTAAATTCAGCATTTTCAATCTATTTATTATATTTCATTAAATGCTGTTTTATACAAACTAACCCTATGAGCCTTCCATTGAAGCCCTTATCATTATATTGCATTTCTCCGTGTGACTTGCGGAGTACAAGTTTGTACTCACGTTGCTATCTCCACACAGAGGAAGACGACTTCGACTACGGTGACAACCAGAACGAGTAGGCCACGTCTTGCAGTTGTTTGCCTGTGGGCAGGCTTGAGCTTCGTTTTTTTTCAGCTTCGCTTCCGCTGTTTCTTTTGCAGTTATATTTGCCAATGTGCGATGTGTAAACGCGGGCCATAAGGTCGTACTCTTTAAATTAAATAAATGTCATTATGGTTGATATTTATCTTTGTTGTTCACTGTGTGCACTAGCTGATCCTGAACTAGTGCGATTTACACAGAGGATCCAGGAGTTGTTGCTCCGGGTTCCGACATTAGCGATCAGGTGCTTTAGTCGTAGCGATCGGTACTCATAGTCGGTACTCGATGGTTTCGTGATCGTTAGCGATACTTGCTATTCCCGACTGTTTTAAGCAGAGCGATGGAAAATTCCCGAGTACTTATGGTTTTTGAGTACTCGATGAGCTAGCGATCGTAATGAGTAGTTTGAGAGTGATTTCTGGATAGCGATGGGATATGTGATCATAGACGACCTGTGTGTTGCTGGTGGATGGTTAAAGTTGGGTTTCGAGGGATTGTGTGTTGTTGTTGGTCAAGTTGTGGAGAACTTATACCGAGAAAATGTTCTTTGGATTTTAATATGTAGATTGGTGTGGAGGCGGTCATGGTCGGCGACGTGGAGAATCTGGTCGGCGACGTGGAGAATCAGGACTAGGATGGGGAAATCTGAGGTCCAAGCGGTCGAGGATGCCAAGCTCACGTTAGAGCACGTGAAGATCAAAGGTGGTGATTCATGGAGAAGCTATAGGCGGTGCGGTCTAGGAGGCTTGCGTGATGAAGATACAAGAGGTGCTGTCCTAGAGGCTTCGTTACATGTTGGGTTAGGAGTTGTGGATGGAGTCCATAGCTGAGAAGATTGAGAGAGTTATGGATAGAATTCGTAACGTGGAAGAGATAGATATTTGAATAAAACTCGTGTTAGGAAGGGTTTCGGGTCCCTTGATTTTAGAAAGAGATAAAGTTTTATATTCGTGTTTGAGACGAACATAGTTTGGACATTAGCCTATAAAAGCAAGGGAGGCAAGGGCTAATGTGTGGCTTTGAAGAAAGTTTTAGTATGGTTCTTAAAGGGCTTTCCTCGAGAAGGTTTTTAGGTGTACTTGTGAGGGTATTTTGTAAATCCACAAAATTCCAACAATAAAGATAGTCTTAAATCAATCTGATTCTTGAGTTGCGTGAAGTATGCTAGTGATTGCTGGTAGTTTGGATCGTACAACTACAAGCAAAGCGATCGGGCGAAACGGTCGAACAGATTGATCAATTGAGCAAAAAGGTCGAATAGATTGGTTGATCAAGCGATGTACGCTGGGCATCTGATCAGACGATTGATCTCCGAGTTGTCGAAAGCATCATCAATCATCTGGAGACTTTGAAAAGGCAGCAACAATCATTCACCTCTCTCTGATTACATAAATCGATCCTACACGACTCTATTTTTATGAACAAGGTAGTCATATTTCCCACAACAACCTAGAAATTCAATTACGGACATAAAGAATATCATGAAGTCGCTCGATTCGACTGAAATAAGCTGGTTTATGGCTAAAATTGCACTGTAGTTGGCTGAAATTACACTATAACTGATGGTGGCTTATTTGGTGTAACTAAATTTAAAAAATTAAAAATAGAAAAATAGGTTAGCCCATCATGGACAATGCAAACAAATACAGAAAAAAGAAAAGTTAAAAAAGCCCAAAAAACCAAAAAGTCAGAAAAAGATGAAATCGAGGAATACTGAACTAGAAGCTAGAAGCTCAAGCCCAAATAAGCAGGGCCTATGCCTCCTTACGAGTATTTAAAAAGGGGTAATTCGATTAAAATATGACCAAACGGTCAACTTTAGAAACTATGCGAGCGTTAAAGTCTAAAACTTAACTTACATTCAGAAGATCTGAAGAAAATCCCCACAGGAACGCTTGAGTGCAGTCGTAACCCCAACACAAAAGTTTGAAGCATCCTTTCTTCTTATAGTATTTGTTCTGATAAAAATAAGTAAGATTGAGTAAACTAGGTACTTAGCAAGTCACATGGGAAGGCTATGTAACTAATTGGGCTCACCGTTGGATTTTCCATGGTGGCGACGAAGACTTAGCTGGAGGCGAGGGAGAAGGGTGCGTGCATGCAATGGGGGTGTCTGTGGAGTCTAAAGATGAAGTCAAGCTAGCTTTATAGCATTGGGGAGGTGGTGGGAGCAATGGCAGCGTGACCGCGGTGGTGGCGCGTGTATGACGAGGTGGCGGTCGGGAGGATTCGGCAGTCTTCGGGGCGTGACCAGTAGCCATGGCGGCACATTGGGCTCGATGCATCCTCTTGGTATTAGTGAGCTTGCGAGCGGCAGCCAAATAGCGGGTGCACGCATTGGATGGGAAACGCTCTAGTTTGCGGCGGTGGAGGAGTGGTTGAGGTGGCTATGGCATGTAGCGAGGTGAGGCAACGGGCTTTAATGGCGGTTGCCAGGAGCTTGCAGAGGCATGGTACGGCTTGTTGACAATTTGGCAGTGGCGAGCTTGACTCTCTGGCGACGGCGGTGAACAAAGGGTGGCCGGGTGGCATGGCAAACAGCGGTGAAGGCGTATTTGGAGTGGCGCCAATGTCTTGGGAAGGTGGGGAACTAGATAGGGAAAGCACAACTAGCTGAAGAACTTCCAAATTGGGCAAGTTTTTAAATTTGGACAAAATTCAAGAAAATTTAAAATTTACAAATTTTTGGTTTGTTTCATCTAGCGATCTCATGTTCGCTCGGCCAAAAACAAATTATATGGTTGGTGTTCTTTCTTGGTGTATTCTAGGATGAATGTGTGCAGTTGCAAGTTGTGAGCATAATTTAATCCCAAGATGTAGGCATTTGAGCATATATCTTGTCCTTTTACATTTTGTTGTGGATGGTAAGTGCTCAAAAGATTGATGGAAAAATGCACCTCATAAATCTGTCAATATTGGGCGCACAACAATATGATATTCTGCAGGGCTGCAACAGAAGTCTTGTCAGTTGCAATGCAAAATGCAGGTCTGAGTAGTTGACATAAGTTACAAAAAAGAATGGCTTCAGAGTCACAGAAAAAAATATGGACATCATGTCGTTATGTCATAATCAAGATAGAGCGGTATGGGAGGAACAAGTTTTAATTTGTCCCAGTATCTTTTGACAAGATTGCGATCCAATTCTTTGTCATGTATCATCCAATTCAAGAATTGATGATCTGTTAAATTAATGGAATGCACTCTGGTTGGAATCCAAGCAGGCAGGTACAAGAGCTGCTCACCACTAAGAAATCCAATAATTGGACTACATAGGATTTGGGATTGAAGTAAGAAATGCAAGTTTTATAGCCTCAGATGGTCAGATCATTAGCTTCTTCAGGAGCTCTAATATGCATGATTAGCATCTCCAAATCTGCCCTATAAGATGATTAGATAACCAGTTGGGACAAGCACAACTAACGCATGCAAGCTACTAAAATGCCGTGGGAATACTGGAAATAGTCTATGCCTGAATGATACGACGGTGCCGTTGGAATTTAAGCCAGAGCGACATACGTTGAACTAGTAAGTTTTTTATAATGTACCAATGTGGCAATGCCTAGAACTTATTTGATGTGTGAATTTAGATCACGGCATTTGTATTAAAACTATCCTTACGCGAGCAAGCACACAGAATAAAACACCTTGTTTCCTGCGTTCATTTCTGCTTGAACGGAGGTAGGTAAAATTTGTCCAGGAGCAGCAAGTAAATCCAAAAGCTGAAAATAACACAGTTTCAGTGAAGCTAGCTAGAGCTCAGCCTGAAAAAAAAGGAGGAAGAAACAAAACTTACAAACATAGATGACGGCTAATGCCCAAACTATAATAGGTCAACCTTTTTCTGCAACGCCTACAAATAAATAGGCCTATCTTTGGCCCAAAGAGGATGAAACGGCAACTTGAGGCCGAACTGGCCCACCTGGAGCCCAGGCTATGGGTGGACTTGACCAGATTTTTTTCTTTTTTCAAGGACAGTTTTTCCCTGATACTAATCGGATGACCAATTTTGTTTTTTTGGGTGATGACCAATTTTGCTTAATAACTATTCTAGCTAACCCGTACGATAGCGCGATGCAGGGTAACCTATCCCGTGTCCTCCTAATTTTCTGAAATAAAAAACTAACTATTATATAGAAAACACAGCCAAATTTAAGTTGTAAATATTTTTCGTAAGTACAAAATGTCCTAGTTAATTTATTTCAAATTTTCCAGGATTTTTGGATCGAATTTGGTGTTTCTCTTAGCCTATTTAGATTTACTGTATTATCCAAAAGTCTATTGCACACTCCTCCTCAGGCCCAACTCTTTGCTGCCCATTTCTTCTTTTTCCAGCCTGCGACTCTGCGAGCCCGTGTTCTTTTCCTCCCACACCTGCGTTGCCGCCTTCGATCCGCCGCCGGTGACAGCGGAATGTCACCGCCGGCCACCACAAACCGAACCCCCATGCCACCCTAGCTCTCTCTTGCCCGATTTCTCCTCCTCCTTCCTCTCTGCCATTTGATTAAACCAAGTTGGCAATCATTGTTCACAAATCGGCAAACACCACCACCCGCTAGGATGTTTCTCGATTTTTATCACTATGCATTCTTGGTCCTTCCACACCGCTGTATTCGGTCAGAGACCGTACCACCTTGGCATTCCCGCCCTGACATTCTCTTAATTGCTCCAGGCCGCACGTCTGAGCAGCCGCCGTCGTTCCTTCTTTTTCCACCACCGCCTCTGCTCTCCCCTGTCTCACGGCCGACCTTCCCCACGCCGCATTTCTTGACTCCGCGAGGTCCTTCACTGCCAGCACAAGCCATCGCACCTTGCCCCTTGAATACTACAGCACACATCTGGCCAACTGCCATGGCCGCCTCGCCCCACCGCCTCACTGTCACCCCTCTGCATTTCCGTTGCCTGATCTTTTTGTCGCCACCGTAGCTCTTCCTGCTCTCTGTTCTCTTTCAACCGACCTGAGACAGCTCGTACCTCTCCTCTGCCAGCCGCGTTGCGCCCTCCCGTACCTTCCTGACATCTGCTTTGCGTCGCAAATCACCTTAGCCCCAGCCCTGTGCCGAACCACCATGGGATGGCTATAAAAGTCCGAGACCCCCTCTAGACATCGCATAGGTGTCTAATGAGCCACCCCTACACCCCAATTGAGCCCTCGACTGGAGCCTCGCTGACAACCACTCGAAAACCTCAAAGTAAGTCAAGTTTCGATTCCATCTATTCAATCAATTACTTTCTGATTGCTTTTGCCCGTAACACCTTTATGCTCTCAAGAACACCTCCGAACCACTACCTTTGCTCCTCGCGCCCCTTACCACGCTAGTGACTAGCGCCGTCGCCCGACCTTGAGACCTTATCGTGGACAGCTCAACCTGGTGAATCCCGACCCAAGCTATCACTTCCCTAAGCTTTCTTTAACCCCATAGATGCCCAAACTCTAACGCTATTGTCCTCTTAACCCGCTGTTAGCCCTTGTGCCATTCAAAAGTGCCAACAAGAGAAGACATCACCGCCAACGCTCGCCTAACTTCCAGCTACTCTCAAGCCCAAAAATGGAATCCTCGTGGCCGCAGGAACCCACCCGTGGTCGCTAATTATTGTTTCGACCACAAAATCTCTTATCGCTCTACCACTTGAACCCTCTGATTGCTCCACTGCTTGAATTCTCTGACCACTTGAACTCTCCGACCATCGTGTAATCAAGAGGAGCTTCGATCACACTGCTTCGAGTCCTGAGCAACACCACTCGGATGCTATCTGATGCTCCTAGGCCACTCGTACGCCATTTGATCTTTTAAGCCACTTGGTCGCTTCTGACTGCAACAATGTTTTTCCAACTACGACTTACGACCATGGTGCCTTCGACCATGACGCATCATCTCAATGCTACGACCACGGTTTCTTGTGCACTTGGAATCTTCGACTGCCTCATACTCGGATCTACAATACTCGATGCATAGTACTTGGTGTACAGTACTCAGAGCACAGTAATCAGAGCCTCCGACTTCCGCAGTTTTGATTGCTGCTTCGGCTACAGCTTCGACCACTACTTCGACTGTGGCTTTGACCACGACTTCGAGTGTGGCTTCGCCCACAGCTTCTATAACCACTTACAATTCATCAAGATTAAATCTAACAATCTTTGCAGCTACAATAAATATTATTTGCGCACTGTTATTTCTTGTGCAATAAATATTTAAGAATGACATGATATTAGCTAATGTCCTACCACCTGAAAAAGTCGTATTCAATTTGATGGCCACATTCACCTTGACAAAACTTAGTAATATTAAATATACTATTTAAATACTCATGATAGACCAAGAATTTAACTGTTTTATACTACTAAGAGGCTTGACACTTTGCTGATAGAATTTCAAAAGTAGTTCTAGGATAAGGAAATATTACGGGAAGTCACGAGATGGTTGGGTCCCATAACTTTATTCTAGGGTGGAGGCTTGGACTAAAAAAGGCGGCAGCTGGATGGGCACCAAAATAGTGCGGATGGGTACTGAAACGGTGCGGATGGGCACCAAAATAGTGTGAATGGGCATTGAAATAGTGTGGATGGGCACTGAAACAAGGGTTTGTGGATGGAAGTTGCCTCAGTGAAAATATAAGGGTTAGAATCTTATGCCAAGTAAAGAACATATTGATCGCTCAACCACAAGTGTTAATTCGTCAAACTGGTTTAGTAGCTGCTCAACTTCGATTGAATATTTACAAAGGGTGAAGAGAGACTGAGGGAGTTTTGTGTTATGGGAGGAGGTATAACCATATTTAACAACAGTAGGACCGCTTCAAATCAAGTGAGGTCGTGGGCTACATGAGTTTGTTCGGAAACAGTCCTTACTGGGTAGAGGCTATATAAAGAATTGAGCAGTGAAAAGCCTTGTGTTTTTTAAACTTGGACACGGGAGTTAAGAGATCTTATGGGTAAAGCTAAGCAGCTCTACAGAGTCATTTATTAATGGTATTCAAATACGTCGTGTTTCTGGTAAATGAAGCTGTGTTTAATGGGTGATTTCAATAGCGAAACTTAAGTAGATTTGGAAATGTCGAAATTTGGTAATCAAGTTTTGAAACCACAATTACTTAAGAAGTTATTGTTCTTTTGTGTTTAACAATGTTTACGAATAAAACTGTATCCACAACTACTTAATCAAACCCATATATTTCTATCACTTGAAATCCTGACAAGTAGTTATATAGCATTTTCTCATGTGACTTGTTGAGTACGGTTGGTTTACTCAGTCTTGCTTTATTTTCTCCCAACATAGAGATCAAGAGAAGAAAGAATGTTACAAATTTTCTTGTTATGGTTACGACCGCACTTAAGCGTTCCTATAGAATTTTCTTCAGATCTTTTGACTGTAAGTTTTGGGCTTGGACGACCTAAAAGCTATTAAAATTAGTCGTTAGGAACGTAAAAACCGAGTCGTTATAGTGAGCGGCGGCAAGACGGCGGCCGGCATGGGAACGGCACGGGCGAGGGGTGGTACGGGACTGAGGCGAGATGGACGGCAGCGCACGACGACAGCGACTTCTGGATGCGGACCGGGCGGAGTGCAAAGGCGTATGTCGCCGGCAGTACCCAGCGGCGAGCAGGATTGGGCTGTTGCGTCTCACTTGGAGAAGAAACGAGGGAGATGAGCGATGGGAAGAGCCATTGAGTTGAGGCCACGTGGCATCGTACGTCCATCGTAATCTTGGAATTTTTGGCCAATTTGACCCCGTGCACCGTCGTAATTCCCGACGTAGCCTTTGCCTGGTGGAAAAGCCACCATTGTTCCCGACAGCGTGTGAGGCACGTCGCACGCGGCTGCTGCAGCCGTGTGAGGTGGGGTGGCGCATCCCGCGACCGCGCGAGATGGCTTGGTGCGCCACCCTGCCGCGCGAGGTGGTTTGGCCTGGGCGCCACTCAGTAGGGAGTTGCGATCGACGAAGCTGAAAAAGCAACCGTCTCAGATCTGTCATTCCCATTCCTGACAGTTTTTTTTATGCAAACGGCTTTTCCTCTCACCATGGGCAAAGAAACTCTTCTCCCCTTGATCAATGCATGTGAGGAGACTAGTTTTGCAGGTGCAAACATAGAACGTAGCATACTGTAGAAGTATTTCTGTCAATACAATCAAGAAGAAGAACAAATATAGACACGTGGAGGCAGAAGTTTCAATTGTAAATTGGACAAAAGCATAGAGATTTCTGCAAAGCAGATTGATACATAAATATAATTATATATAGTAACTACCGAACGTAAAAAAAATAAATCAATACGTGACACGCCTCACGCGCTGACCCGGCGTGTGAGGGGGCTAATAGCGGCTTTTCGATCGGACGAGAGTTACATCGAAAATTATGACAGCGCATGGGGCTAAATCGGCGATCAACTCGTAATCTTGAACGTCGTACGTGAAGCATTCTGTTATAAGGGCACTGTTGGATTAATTGGACTTGGTCCATTTTAATTTAGCAATTAATCAAATGAAATTTCTAGGCTCATATGAAAAACTGTTTAATCCCATATGGAGAGTTGAATGGGAGTTACACCACTTTAAAAGGTGAACGTGGTAACCCCTTGTGGAATTGGAAAGAGCCAATATACGCGCTCGCTCGCTCGACTCGGCGTGGCGCCTCGCCACGCCGAGCCGTGCGTGCGTGCGCGTTTTTCTTTATCTATTCGAAAATCGAAACGCACTGACTCGCAGTAAATAATATTAACGAATGGCTGACAGTAACGGTGCAGTTACTAGTGAATTATGGCTGCGGTTACTTTCGAGTAATGGCTGTAGTTACTCTGGCATCTTCGTTTTTACTGTTACAAAAGAATAGAGTACAAAAAGGCTCTCTACTCCATACGAAAAGATTATTAGAAAGAACAGTATTCTAGTTCTGTTTTTGTGGCTGTTCTCTGCAATCTCCGGTCCAGAACCTTGCGCGCAAAGGGTTCTGGGCGAGTAGGCCTCCGAAACTCCGTCCGCTTGCGCACTGCACGGGTAGACGGGCGATCAAGTTTTTGGGGAGCGCATTGGCGCGACTGCTCAATCTGTGGCATACGTCGTCTACTTCCTGGTGGTGAACTGTTCGCGAGACTGCACTGCAAACATCTTCCTGCATCACGCCTCGATCGACTACATCGAATAGGCCATCATGTTGACTGATGGTAACGGTGCATCCGGTGTCTCCGACACTGGCCCCGCCCGAGGGTATAACCTGAAAACTTCTCTGGTATATTTTTTTCTGTGCGCTATGAATATGTTAATAGGTGCTGCTGTTAGCTTGTTCGTTAGCGAATATGAATACATCATTGTTGAATCACTCGTGCTTTTGTATGTCATGTTTTATATGCTGAATTTCTGGATTAAAATATGCCGAAAATTGACTAGATATTCAACAATCCAAAAACTTGATAGGCCTTTTTCGGTAGTTGGCTTTGCTGCGTCGCTTATGCCGCACCCTCCGTTTGATGGTTCCAATTTTAAGAGATGGCATGCACGTGCGATCCTGTGGTTTACTGCCATAGAATGTTTTCATGTTGCACAAGGCAAGCCCGCTGAGCCTCTGTCTGCTGAGGACGAACGCAAGTTCAATGTAGCGGATAACTTGTTTCGAGGTGCACTTGTCAACATACTGGCAGATAACATTGTGGATGTGTACATGCATTTGCCTACGGGCAAAGAGATGTGGAATGCACTTGAGGCCAAGTTCCGAGTTTCCGATCTTTGGCAAAGGAGTCGTATGTCATGGAGCAGTTCTATGACCACAAGATGGTCGATGATCGTTCTGTAGTAGAACAAGCTCATGAGATTCAGGCGTTGGCAAAGGAGCTTGAGAACAATAAGTGTGAGTTCCCGGACAAGTTTGTGGCTGGCGGTATTATCGCCAAGTTACCACCTTCTTGGTCGAATTTTGCTACCTCTCTAAAACACAAGAGGCAGGAGTTCAGTGTTACTGATCTCATTGGCACTCTTGGTGTTGAAGAGAAGGCGAGGGCAAAAGATACTCGTGGCAAGAAAGTTGCTGCTGAGGGAGGTTCTAGTGCCAATTTGGTGCAGAAGAAGAACCCTCAGACTTCCCACAATAAGAAGAAAAATAAGCCTATTGTCAAGCCCAAGGCTACTACTGAGTTTAAGAAGAAAGACAAAGGAAAGGGCAGCTGCTTTGTGTGCGGTGATTCTGGCCATTGGGCTAAGGATTGTCCAGACCGCAAGGATAAGCAGAAAAAGTCTGCCAACATGGTTATTAGTGATGCTGGAGGAACATCGAGGGTACGGTAATTATTTACCTACAGTTCTTTCTATTTGTCAACCACATGAGTGGTGGGTTGACACTGGTGTTAATATTCATGTGTTTGCTGATGTTTCCTTATTTTCATCTTATCAGGTCTGTCGAGGTTGCTCCCTATTGATGGGGAATGGATCACATGCAGCTGTTCATAGTGTTGGTACGGTCAATCTGAAGTTTACTTCGGGAAAGACCGTGCGCTGAAGAACGTGCAACATGTCTCCTCCATAAAGAAGAATCTCGTCAGCGGATCTCTACTGTGTAGAGATGGTTTAGGCTTGCATTTGAGTCCAATAAATGTGTTGTGTCTAAGTATGGAACATTTGTTGGTAAAGGCTATGAGAGCGGAGGCTTGTTCCGTTTCTCTTTGATGGATTCCTATAATAAATTTGTGAACTATGTGTGTAACGATGATGATGAATATAATGTTTGGCATTCACGACTTTGTCATGTTAATTTTGGGTGTATGACGCGCTTAGCTAATATGAATTTAATCCCGAAATTCACTTTGGTCAAAGGTTCTAAGTGCCATGCGTGTGTTCAATCGAAATAACCTCGCAAGCCTCACAAGGTAGCAAAAGATGTGAGGAATTGTGCGAGATGAATGGCGTGTTGACTAAAGGTGGGAAGAAATATTTCATGACGCTTATAGATGATTGCACTAGATTTTGCTATGTGTACTTATTAAAAACAAAAGATAAAGCGTTGAATTACTTTAAGATCTATAAAGATGAGGTAGAAAACCAACTTGAGAGGAAAATCAAGCGGGTAAGGTCTAATCGTGGGGGAGAATATTTTTCAAATGAGTTTACTTTATTCTGCGAGGAACATGGAATCATTCATGAGAGGACGCCTCCCTATTCTCCCGAATCAAACAGGGTTGCCGAAAGAAAGAACCGTACTCTAACTGATTTAGTTAACGCCATGTTAGACACTGCGGGACTTTCTAAGGAATGGTGGGGGTGAGGCTATATTGACCGCGTGTCATGTCCTGAATAGAGTTCCTACATAGAATAAAGAAGTAACACCATTCGAGGAATAGGAAAAGAAGAAGTTGGCTCTCTCATACTTGCGCACCTGGGGATATTTGGCCAAAGTTAACGTGCCAATTGTCAAGAAGCGCAAACTTGGACCAAAAACCGTAGATTGTGTATTTCTTGGTTATGTTATACACAGCGTGGGTTATAGGTTCTTAATTATAAAAACTGGAGTACCTGACATGCGTGTTGGTACAATCATAAAGTCCAGAGATGCTACATTTTTTGAGAATAAATTTTCTATGAAATGTGATGTACCTAGCTCATCAAGTCAAGAACCTATAATTTCCCTTGATTCTTTTGTGCCGATAGAACATGTTGAGGAAACGCCTATGGAAAATCCCGAGGAGGATAACAATGAAGTTACTCGAAAGAGTAAGAGACAGAGGATTGCAAAATCTTTTGATGATGATTTCATTGTATACCTCATGGATGACACTCCAAGAACCATTGAAGAGGCATATTCCTCTCCTGACGCTGACTATTGGAAAGAGACAGTACAGAGTGAGATGGACTCTATTATGTCTAATGGAACTTGGGAAGTCGTTGACCGTCCTTATGAGTGTAAACCTGTAGGATGTAAATGGGTTTTCAAGAAAAAGCTTAGGCCTGATGGTACAATTGAAAAGTACAAGGCAAGACTTGTGGCCAAGAGTTATACTCAGAAAGAAGATGAGGACTTCTTTGATACTTATTCACCTGTTGCCCGTTTGATCACAATTCGAGTACTACTTGCACTGGCTGCATCTTATGGTCTTCTCGTTCATCAAATGGACGTTAAGACAGTTTTCCTAAATGGAGAGTTGGATGAGGAGATTTATATGAATCAGCCAGACGGATTTGTGGTAAAAGGTCAAGAAGGAAAGGTGTGCAAGTTATTAAAATCTTTGTATGGCCTAAAGCAAGCACCTAAGCAATGGCATGAGAAGTTCGACAGAACTTTGACATCTGCTGGCTTTGTTGTGAATGAAGCCGACAGATGTGTGTACTATCGCTATGGTAGGGGAGAAGGAGTGATCTTATGCTTGTATGTTGATGACATACTGATATTTGGGAACAACCTCAATGTGATTGAGGAGGTCAAGGACTTTTTGTCCAAGAGTTTTGAGATGAAAGATTTGGGAGTGGCTGATGTGATTCTTAACATTAAGCTACTGAGAGGAGGTGATGGTGGGGTTACACTTGTGCAATCTCAATATGTGGAGAAGGTCTTGAGTCGCTTTGGTTATAGTGACTGCAAGCCTGCTTCTACTCCTTATGATTCTAGTGTGTTATTGAGGAAAAACCGAAGAATAATAAGGGATCAATTGAGATACTCCCAGATCATTGGCTCATTGATGTATTTAGCTAGTGCTACGAGACCTGACATCTCGTTTGCTTTGAGCAAGCTAAGCCGATTTGTATCAAATCCAGGAGATGATCATTGGCGTGCTCTTGAGAGAGTGATGCGCTATCTAAAGGCAACCGTGAGCTATGGTATTCACTATGCTTTGGGTACCCAAAGGTACCGGAGGGCTACTGATGATTCAAACCGGATCTCGATGCCGATGAGATAAAAGCCACGAGTGGATATGTGTTCACACTTGGAGGTGGTGCTTGTTTCTCGAAGTCTTGCAAGCGCACCATCTTAACAAGGTCAACCATGGAAGCAGAACTCACGCCGTTAGATACCGCAATTGTTGAGGCCGAGTGGCTTCGCGAACTCCTTATGGATTTGCCGGTGGTTGAAAAACCGATACAGCTATCTGATGAACCGTGATAATCGATCAGTAATTATCAAGGTGAACAGTTCTAAGGACAACATGAAGTCATCTAGGCATGTTAAGAGGCGGTTGAAGTCCGCCGAAAGCTGAAAAACTCGGAGTGATAGCGCCGACTATGTCCGCATAACTAATAATCCGCCGACCAATTTGCAAAGGGTTTATCACGTAATGTGATAGATAGTGCATCGAGTGAGATGGGCCTGAGACCCACATGAGTCATACCATAGTGATAACCTGTTCTACGTGATCGGAGATCCCGTGAAGTAGGATGGTGAAACAAGCTGTTGGTTGATTGGGAGGAGAGACCTTTACAGGGCTCATTTCTTCAATGATACGTTTCTCTCCTATTCTGTACGGCAGGTTGGTTTTTACCTCAATGTGATCCGAGTGGTTTATTTAAAGCAAAGATGTCGGCCTACAAGACATCTTAAAAGGAACACACCTATATGAGTTCGACTGTTGGTCACAGTCTATGAGATTTGGGTGATCTCTAGATACTCATGAATAGGCATGGAGTATGACTTATACGCTCCAACCAGAGGAGATGCTTTAGGCAGCCTAGTACCAGTAAAGGAATTGGGTAAAGCTTGTTCGCACAAAACTGTCAATTCAAGGCATAGTCCATTGTTCAGTTGTGGATGAGTGTAACTCCTTTCCTAGGTGGATGTTCAACTTAACAGTCTCCATCGAAACACTGTTATATCAAACAACAGCAAAACTGAGAGCATTTCTCGTGTGCCTTGAAATTTGGTGGGGATTGTTGGATTAATTGGACTTGGTCCATTTTAATTTAGCAATTAATCAAATGAAATTTCTAGGCCCACATGGAAAACTGTTTAATCCCATATGGAGAGTTGAATGGGAGTTACACCACTTTAAAAGGTGGAACGTGGTAACCCCCTTGTGGAATTGGAGAGAGCCAATACACGCGTGCACGCTCGCTCGCCTCGCCACGCTGAGCCGAGCCGTGTGGTGCGGTGCAGTGCGCGTGTGCGTGCGCGCACGTGCGCGCAGGCGTGTCAGATGCGGGCGCGTTTTTCTTTATCTATTCGAAAATCGAAATGCACTGACTCGCAGTAAATAGTATTAACGAATGGTCGGCGAAGAATAAGCAGCAGCGATTACTAGTGAATTATGGCTGCGGTTACTTTCGAGTAATGGCTGCAGTTACAAGTGACTAATGGCTGCAGTTACTCTGGCCTCTTCGTTTTTGCTGTTACAAAAGAACATAGTATAAAAAGGCTCTCTACTCCATACGAAAAGATTATTAGAAAGAACATTATTCTGGTTCTGTTTTTGTGGCTGTTCTCTGCAATCTCCAGTCCAGAACCTTGCGCGCAAAGGGTTCTGGGCGAGTAGGCCTCCGAAACTCCGTTCGTTTGCGTACCTGCACGGGTAGACGGGCGATCAAGTTTTTGGGGGAGCGCATTGGCGCGACTGCTCAATCTGTGGCATACGTCGTCTACTTCCTGGTGGTGAACTGTTCGCGAGACTGCACTGCGAATATCTTCCTACATCACGCCTCGTCCTGCATCACGCCTCGATCGACTACATCGAATAGGCCATCATGTCGACTGATGGTAACGGCGCATCCGGTGTCTCTGACACTGGCCCCGCCCGAGGGTATAACATGAAAACTTCTCTGGTGTATTTGTTTTTGTGCGCTATGAATATGTTAATAGGTGCTGCTGTTAGCTTGTTCGTTAGCGAATATGAATACATCATTGTTGAATCACTCATGCTTTTGTATGTCATGTTTTATATGCTAAATTTCTGGATTAAAATATGCCGAAAATTGACTAGATATTCAAAAGGCATGCTCAATAATAGAGTCAGCTGTAGCTCTAAGACTACACATGTCATCTAAGAGATAATGCAAAAGCTAATTTCTTCAATGGACTGTCTCTAAGGGCATGCTCAATAATAGAGTTAGCTGTAGCTGTAAGACTACACATGTCATCTAAGAGATAATGCAAAGGCTAATTTCTTCAATGGACTGTCTCTAAGATTGCCTCTTTGTTGCTTTTAATGGCTGTATGTACAGAAGACATGAGGATAAACTACACACCATCTCTATGGCCCCATGTGTGCTGCTAACATCTAAAACCCATCTCATTTCAAGAGTCGGTGAACATGGAACAATAATTTACTTCCTAAATGAACTCACCTCTGAAAAGGACCGAGGACGCCCAAGATTTCACACACACGCAGAGAACAAAGCTATATCTCAGAGAGCAGAGGAGGCAAAAAACAGAGAAGACACACACAAGAGGAAAACACACAGGAGTTGTGACGCCCACTCAAAACTGCGTCAGTTTTCTTCTTTTTCAGACTCGGCACAGTATTCTGACGATGGAATGACAAAAACTGAAACTACTCACACACCCACCAGACTTCAACAAACAGCCCGGTTTCCTAGCCACTTACATACGCATGACTCGGCCACAATCCTGACAATTCGGATCATGGGCTAACAAGACTAAAACGGGATATTAAAAGACACTAATCAGAGTTCAGACATACTCGAAATTCGGGATCTGCGTTCTGAATTTCAGCTCGTACTGAACCTCTGTTCTGTTATTCTAGACTGCACACAAAACACTAACCTGAGATGAACCAAAACAAGATTAGTACTAACAACCTCCAACTATTAGCACACATCATTCAGCAAGAAGGCCACACAAAAGAATAAGTAGGCAGAAAATCATCATCATCAGTTTAGTTTGATGAAGCAACGATCAAATTACACTAGCTTATGTTGTTATCTCAACTCAATGGCAACCCTAAGATGCAATTCTCCCAGGCACTAAAGTTCATAGTACTACGACAACCACTAAACATGATAGTCATCTCATGATAATCTTTTACAATGCTTAAAGAAGCAAACTTAAAACAACTTAGCATAATGCAGTTATGCCACAAAAGAATGCATTTCTTGAACCCAGAACCACCAAAAGCTTGACAGCTACCACATCCTTCACCTCCTGTTAGAGAAAGCCAAATATATATACATATATAAATAATACAAATATCAGAAATTAGATCATGGTCATTTAGTTAAAAAGAATGCATACCTGAGCATCACAAAGTCTCACAAAATAACCAATGCTAGCACCCCCTGGGAGAATAGGCCAAATTATAAGTGACGGTGATAAACACTTGGAGTATAACATAAAAGTTAAAATGAATTGGATACTAGATCTTACATCAAAATGAAATATCAACGACTAATCTTGTTGCCTATTTCTCCTATTCTGAAATCGTTGCCAAATATGCTCAATTAAGTCATTTTTTAGTTGGGTATGGATAGGTTGAGCTCGTATAGCAGCATTTCTACGTCTCACGCCACTAAAGGATGGGTGATCATTGCTCCCTGTTTGCACTTCTGGCGGGAGAACAACAGAAGCCCCTAGGACAACATTCAAGTCAATAGGATGTTTGGCCATCTCTCCCTCATCTTCCACTATCATGTTGTGGAGAATAACACAAGCTTGCATGATTTTTCGAAGAACTTTTTGACTCCACGATCGTGCTGGACGACGCACGATGTTGAAGCGAGATTGCAGCACTCCAAAAGCACGCTCCACATCTTTTCTCTTCCCTTCTTGTTCCCTTGCAAACAGACAATGCTTCTCTAGTTGAGGAGCTCTTATGGACTTTACAAATGCCACCCATTCTGGATAAATTCCATCAGCAAGATAATATCCTATGTCGACAAGGCCCCATTGACAAAAAATTGAACTCGAGGAGCTGTGCCCTTTATCGCTTCAAGAAACAGAGGAGACTGATTGAGCACATTGATGTCGTTGTTCGAACCAGGAACACCAAAGAATGCATGCCAAATATGAAGGTCATGCGATGCTACAGCTTCTAGGATAAGAGTTGGGAATTTCTGGTCACCTCGGGTATATTGTCCCTTCCATGCAGTTGGACAATTCTCCCATCGCCAGTGCATGCAATCAATGCTACCTAACATCCCGGGGAACCCACGAGACTCTCCAACTTGGAGCAAACGCTCCATATCCTCAGCTGTGGGGCGCCGCAGGTATGTACTACCAAAAACCTCGATCACACCCTCCATGAATTTTTCTAGGCACTCCAGTGCCGTGCTCTCAGCAACCTTCAAGTACTCATCAAGAGTGTCAGCAGCAGTCCCATATGCAAGCATGCAGATTGCTGCAGTGCACTTCTGCAATGGAGAGAGACCAAGGCGTCCAGTACAATCTGACCTTTGAGTAAAATAAGGAGACCACTGGCCTAAGGCGTCGACAATGCGCATGAACACATGCCTTCTCATCCGAAACCTTCTACAAAACATTGCATCAGAGTACAGAGGATCTTCACAAAAGTAATCAGCCACTAGTTGTTCATGAGCTCCTTTATGGTTCCTATTGATGTACTTTCTTGGACCACTTCAACGCCTAGATGGACCAGCTTCCATTTTGGCCTTAATCTTTGCTTCAATCCTCTCACCAAAGGAGTCAAGGAGACTCTGTTCAGCCATAAACATCTCTGGAGTGTAAATCTCGGCTGGGTCTATGGAATCGTCAGACTGATCTGGCATGTTTGCAGAAGGAAGAAATGAAGAAAGGGTACAGAGGGAAGAAGTGTAGGAAGGGTACAGAGGGAAGAAGTGTAGGTAGGAATGTAGCGCGCTTGGACTGGTTCTATGGAATATGGAGGAAGAAGTGCAATATATAGGCATTTATTTGTGGTGCATTTAAATTGCATGTTGACTATCAGCTTACAATGCATGGTAACAGATTACAATACATGGTAGTCACTAGGAAATAACTTCATGTTGACTAACAGATTACAATGCATGGTAACAAATTACAATGCATGGTAGTCACAGTAAATAACAGGTAGTCATTTCAGATTTGAGTACTACAAATCAATGGAAATATATGTAAATAATATGATGTGAACTGTGGAAGTAAATACCTCAGTTAGTTTTTCCAGCTATCTTGTCCCTCAAAATCTTCAAGCCTACCGTGTGCTCAGCTTTCATCTCATCAGGCATCTCCCTAGTGTCCATGCTCATCAATTTTTGATATGATTCTAGCAAAATGGCCTCCCTCCTAAGCCTTGCTGTTTCAAGCTTTGAGTCAGAAACACACTGGCAGCAACCTGAATATCCATATACTTCTTCATATCTTCTTGTAAACTAGCATCATCATCCTTGGATTTGCCTTTCCCATTGCGCTGTTTCTTGGCTTCTTTTGTCCCTATCAGACGTTCCTTTTCTCCAATATTTTGTAGTATAAACTCTCCTCCATCATCCAAACTCCGTTTATTTGGCTTCTCTTGTTCCTCCAAGACAGCAAGCCACTTGGGTTCATCACGAAGAACATTCCAATAATGCTCTACCGTAAATGGGCCTTCTTTAGGGAAGTCATCAACATAAAATTTATGAGCCATGTCTCTATCCTGATCATCCGAATATCCACTAGTGTATATTGAGGTAGCCTTCTTCCAAGAGGCGCAGAAAAATGCCACCCATCTCTTAATTCTTACCCATCGATCTTTGAGATGTTTTATTTCCCTTTTCCGATTAACAGGTGTACTCTTGTTGTACAGTTCAAGTACATCTGACCAATAGCTCTCATTTTTCTTGCAATTCCCATTGACAGGGTCATTTGAGTGGTACAACCATGCACTCACCTGTATTTAACATATAAAATTAGCACTAGCTTTAGAAAGATTACATACATTATTCGAACTATAACTGAACTCAGATAACTATCTAGTATACAAGTTCAGTCATAGCTTCATTTATTGAAGGAAAAACAGAAAACTAACCAGTCAGTGCCAAAATTTACTGACCAATCGCAAGTCCTCATCTTGTTCCCATACAAGACGTCTCGCAGTCCTAATATCATTGCCATCATCTATGTGGATGACAGCTTTAGATTTTCTTCTTGGAGCAGCACGGTCAGTGCCTAAATCATTATTTGGTGCTGAAACACTCTCGTTGATTGTAGGTGGCCATGGTGCCGGGAATGAAACATGATGCGGAATGAATGGCTGATGACCAGTTTGAAAATAGCTCAGAAAACCACCGGGCGGACGCAAATCCATACCACTGTAAAAAAAGATATTTGAGTTATAATCCTCACTATCAAAACTAAGCTACTAATGTACCATAGCTACATTGAGGGTACCTTAGTTCAGTGATTCTTTTTTTAATGAAAATATAAACGAGGAATGAAAAATCAATCATGAATCAACCTAGTATAGGAATCAATACAAAATGAGAAAAGAAAACACCATGCTCAATATCACTAAGAGCAAGTTTTTCTTTATTAATGCAGAACTTACCAATCTGTTGCTACTGCACCAAAGGAGGCTATTTGTGGCAAAGTCCCAGGCCACCATGCTGGATATCACCGAGAGCAAGGTTGAGAAGCAAACAAAAAATAGTCACCAATAGATTGGGAAGGGGAAAAGGCAATGAACTAGATTAAGAAGGGGAAAAAGAAATAGGAGATTACCTGCTGCTTGGCTTGCTGCGGCAGCAGACACACCGTTTCCAGTAGCTAGGAATGCGGCGTTTCAATGGCGCAAGACAGACGCATCACCAAATGGCGGCAGCGGCGTGTCCGCCCCCAAGACGAGGCATCCAATCCAGCCTGAAGGGGCTGGGGTGCTACTTCCCGCTTGGACCTGCGGCTCATCGCCATTTATGATATTCGATTTATTCGATTTGGGCTAGAATCAATTTTGACAGGAGATTGGATCTGAGCAACAAATGAAAGAGGAAGGGAAAAGGAGGGAAATAAAAGGCTGCTCTCTTCCTTTCGCGCGCATATGCTAGGAATCGGAGGAGGGCCGCGCGTAGCAGCGCGGGAAGGAGGTTTCTTGCGCGCGCACGGGCAGCAGGATTGGCGCGCGAGCATGCAGCTTGGGAGCAGGAGGGAGGTGCAGTGAGAAGAACGGGAGGAGTCGATCTGATCTCACCGAGAAGAGCTAGCACTGACGATTTCATTGACTCATAGCGTTCTCGTTTTGCGAGCGAGCCTAGCGCAGGTTTAAGAGTTAGCCGGTTTGTTTTTCTCCCTTCTCTCTCTTCCACCTAGGATAAATGATGACATGTACAGGTTATGAGTCAGCTGACTTGGCATTGTTGGAGCTGCCCTAACTTCTCTAAGTTCTCATGTTCCCCAAGATAACCCGTGGCTAAAAACATTCATTATTCTGACATCTCGAGTGATGTGTTTTACGAAACCGATGCATGCTTGGCTACTAGCTCGTAGTGCATCTAGTCCACTGTTTAGTTCTTTTGGTGCATATTAAAGTTAGACAAATAGGGGTGATCGGTTGGGCTTCGGCTTTTAGTCTTCGGCTTATTTTTCACTATTCATAAATTTCGTCTTTTCTGAACTTTTGGCTTTTTGTTGAGCTTTTTTGCTGGTTCTTTTTTTCTGTATTTGTTTGTATTATATGTAATGGGCTAACATATTTTTTATATTTTGTAATTTTTTTAAATTTAATTATGCTTAATAAGCCTCTGTCAGCTACAATGTTTTTTTCAGCCATAAGCCACCAAAAATAAGCCCAACTGATCACCACCAAATTTGTTATTTGATAGTTGTTTCCCACATGTTTACTCATTTGGTGTGTTATCTTTAACCCACTAATATTTCTATTTACAAATTAGTTTAGAACAAAGCTGCTAGCCAAAAACCAAAATATCTGAAAACAATTGTAGCACACAAGGTTATTATAAATCCATCAACAATGCTAACTTGTTGATTGTAGGATTCTAAAAACACAGAAATATAAAAAATATAGGAATAAGATAGGATTACATGCGCAAAACAGATTATTGAAAACATAGAAATCTTGCAATATTTAGTGTTTGATTCGTTAGAAGAGGAAGAACACAAGAATTTTGGACCGAATAGCATCCTTAGAGGAAACTCCAAGATTACAGTAAATTTTTTTAGAAAACGGAATATAACCATATTCCGGCCTTGATCATTCCACTCAAATGACTACAACCGTTCAGAACCAAAACAAAACAAACAGACTACACTCCACCAAACGGTGTTACAAAACCTTGACAGCACAGAACACAAGCCAAAAGGACTTAATTCTTTAATCTAAAACAAGTACTCCACCCAAACTTGCTAAAAAACTCCATCACCACTCTCTCAAGTCTTTTACATCCTTTTAAGAGTGCGCTTCTTGCTTCCTCTTTAGACAGTTGCGACCATCATCTGATCCAGTAAGTCCCTCTAAAAATGACCTGCACAAAAGAGTGAGAATTGATCCTTTTGAAAACAACGTCATTTCTATTCAACCACAGGCCCAGCAAAAAGCCGCTATACCCACTAGAATCATATTTCTAAGCTTCAAAGAGAAACTTCTAAGCCAAGAATCAAACAACATCCCAACACTGTTAGGTGGTTGAATTCCAAAACTAATGACTACCACATTCCAAAAAGCCCGAGCCACATGGCATCGAAAAAAAGATCTTGAATGCTCTCATTAGAGGGACAAAAACAACATTTGATACTACCTTGCCACTTTCTTTTTGCAAGATTATCTTTTGTTAAAATAACTCCTTTTTTCAAAAACCAAGATTACAGTAATTTAACCAACATTACATGACAAATATTAGCTAGTGGGCAAACAAATCATCAATGAATACAAGACCTTTACGGTGTTCATATTGACTTTTACTAATGGCTTTGAGTTTTAGCTGATAAATAGTAACATTTTTATAGAGAAGCTTGTAAAGAGAGATACTAATGTGCGATTTTGGTTAATATAAATGAAATTACTATAGTGTCTACTACAGTCGACTAGTAGATTTCGCCTTGAAAAGACACTTGTTTGAAAGCTAGGTGTAAAAAAAGTCATTTACTATAGAAAAAAGCTTTTAGAAAGCCAATACAAATAGGGTGTTAGCTTTATCCCCTCTCATCATTCTTATTTAGTCCCTTCTGTTCCTACAAATCTCCAACTCCCAATTGGATCTACAGCATGAGCGGTGGTGGCAACAAAGGCAGGCAGCCAGCAACAAAATGTGTACAAGCTACAGAAGTGACGAGGAAGTGCAACGGCAGGCCACGCGATAAAACCTCAAGTAGCGGTGCCATGGTACCTCGAGCGGCGATGGCTATAGCTCAAGTTTCGACTCCAACAACGGTAGCTCTGGAGAGACCTTCCCTCCGTCCCTCTCTCTCTCACACACACGAACTAGCGTAGGAAATTTTACATCTAGTCGGATTGGATGCTTTTTTCTGTAGAATTTCTCCAAAATTAGATGGAGTGAATAGTATTTCTTTGGAATTCGACTGAAACTTAGTCTTTCCTGTGAATCAAACGACATGAATAGTGACGAATCCTTAGGAATGGGGAATCCTGTGTTTTCCCTGTAAAAATCCTCCAAATCAAAGAGCCCCAATGTTCTATACATGCACCCTAGAAAAAAGAGATACACATTAGAATTGCATATCATAAAATGTGCAAAATATGAATAAGTAATATAATGATGTGTTTCTATAAAAAACATTTGAATTTTCTAGGAAACCTCACGTCCTAGCCGGACGAATGATTTTTCTCTTCGGTCTTTTTGAAATCTCTGTCTTCCAAACAAGGCGTAAATTAATTTTCTAGTTAATATGAGATGGCATTTTTCAAGAACGAAAAGGAAAGCGGGAAAAATAAGGTATGCTAGTTTATTTTATTTAAAAGTCAAAATATATAAAATAATTTTAAAAATAGATTCTCTAACAATCTCTCGAATCTAAAACCATATATATGCCTACATCAAGACGATCACCGTCTACGGCCTACTAAAAAACCACACACTGATAAGTGATAAACGACATCAGCCGTACAGCCCAGTATAGCCTGCCCGGGATACAGAGGCCTTGGCTGGCACGGGAGGCAATCAACAGGCAAAGCAGCGGTACAAACTCGGGAGGTCGGAGATCCGACGAGGGCGGTGAAATCCGTGAGTACACCTCTCAGAGACGAAGGGAAGAACCCCCACAGAAATCTCACCTTTCTCCCTCACCTTACCTGTCCTCTCCTCCAGGCTCCAGATATCGCCGAACCCCGCAGATCCGAACCCCCGTCCCCCTCGCGCCGCGACATCGTCGGCGGCAGCCATGATCTCCTCGAGCAAGCTCAAGTCCGTCGACTTCTACAGGTCCCGTTCGCGTCCTTCCCGATCTCCCCGTTGATCCGAGCATCCCTCCCTCCGTTTCTCGACGCCTTTTTTTTTTCGTTGGGTTCTGTTCCGTGGGTTTGTTCGTGCGGGAACAGGCGGAAATTTGCGAACCTCGGTGCGCGCGGAAACGGGGTTGGCTCGATGCGATTTGCGGCGGGACTAGATAAATGCGGGGGTTTGGTTTCGTTGGATTGCTCCGTATCGGGCGGATTGGGTGCATTCTGGGTAGCGTTGTGTGTGTGTGTGTTGTGTTTGTTTTTTTTTTTTTGCGAGGGTTGTTGTTTTAGTCTGATGCGGATTTTGAGCCACTTAAGTATGTGGCAAATAAGAGGATGGCACTTAAGTTTGTGGCATGAGAGCAATTTTCCCGCGAATTTTCGGCACCAATGATTTCTCGAGATTTGCTCTAATGCCATCGGTCCGTTTTGTTATAATCCAAACTTTGTGTTCATGGCTTTCTTTGCCACTTCCTCCACTAAAATGACAGTTTGCCCATCTTCTTCTCTCTCCTTTCTTTCGGCGCCCGCCGCCGCGCTGATTTCGTTCAGCGCGCCGACCCGCGCCTTTTGCGCCACCGCCACTTCGCGCCTCGCTCCGTTCACCCTCCGCCCGCTTCACCTCACCTCTCGCTCGGCCGCGCCGAAAGAGGAAGCGGCGGCCGGCCGTCAGTAGGTGAGAGCGAGATGAGGTGGAGCGGAGCGCTTGGTGGTGGTGGGCCGAGGGAGGCGGGCCGCGCGGGCAGTGGCGGCGGCGGAGACGATGAGCGGCGCGGCGACGGCGGAGGAAGGGTAGCGGGTTGCTGAACGGCGGAGCTCCCGCACGCGAGGCGCGCCGGCTTGAGAAGGAAGAGGAGGAAGGAGAAGAAGATGGGCAAACCGGTCATTTTAGTGGAGGAAGTGGCAAACGAAAGCCATGAACACAAAGTTTGTGGCATTATAACAAACCCATTGAAGTATGTGGCAAAAGGGAGGATGGCATATAACTTTGTGGCATTAGAGCAATTTTCCCTTTCTAGATTGGTAGAGAATTACAGTAGATGATATATGTTCGAAGGTGATAATACTGAAAATTAAAAATAGTATGGTGCGACTATGGGGTGTGACCTTTTGTGCTGGCATTGTGAGCGGTTATAGTGTGGTCATCGTCCAGTGCTATATTTGTGTTTGTACTAATGTGGTTAAATATTGATGATCTTTTTTTTGTTTGCAGGAAAATTCCTAGGGATTTGACAGAGGCATCACTATCTGGCGCTGGATTATCCATTGTAGCAGCACTAGCTATGGTGTTCTTGTTTGGAATGGTCTGTATTTGTCAGTTTCATATTCCGCTATACTACTTGGTTTTGGTTTCTGTAGCACAAGAACGAAAGTGATAGGAATAGGACTATTTTCATGATCCATTTGGTGATTGTAAACTGAACTTAGGAAAAGAGCCATACAAAAATGACAGGGCACTTCTTTGCTTAATGTTTATGCAGATAACTTGTCTTCTACCATTCGATTGCTGTAGTATAGCTAACTGCTATCGCCACATCAATTTACATTCCTCATTTATTTTTGTTCAATGGTTCAAAACATACCCCTTCAAATAAACTTTTTTTAGTTGATTATTAGAGCATCAACATGATTGATTAGATTTTGAAGGCACCTATGATCATGAGAACTTGAAGCTAATTTGGTAAAATTTTGGTTGAGGGAATTGTCAATTCTGATGCATTGAACAGAGAAAGTGACACTTTGGTCACATCATATGGCCAAATGTTCTAGTTACTCTGGAACGAATGCATCACTTGGGTTGCCATTGGTTAAGTATTGCAGTGTGCTGTATTTGTCAGCAGTTGGAATGATGTTAGTATGTTACTGATTTCTTATTCAACATCTGTAACTGTGTAACGTTTAGATTGAACTACATGACACTTTAAAGGTTGGTTTCCACTAAGAAGCTGTTGAGTTGTTATTGCAGGAGTTGAGTAATTACTTAGCAGTCAATACTACCACATCTGTAATTGTTGATAGGAGTTCAGATGGGGAGTTCTTACGGATTGATTTTAATGTAAGGTAAATTCTATAGCATGTCCCAAGCATTACCCGGTTCAGAGTTTAAATGTGAGCCTATATGGTTGCATAAATAATACTGCTACCTGTTGTGCTTTGTGTTATGATTTACACTTCAATTGGTGATTTCCTATTTTCTCTCTGCTCTGCTGATACTGACGACTTGCTATCGCGATATACTTGTTAAGGTATACAATATATATGCCAGCAGGAAGACACCAGTGCATGTTTGTAAAAGTGTTTGTACTCTTTTGTGAATTGTGTCAAAAAAGAAGCATGTGATGTGTATTTAGGTTAATAGTCTTTTACAATCAGCTAGTGTTCCAAATCCAACCATTTCTAGTGTGTTCATAGAACAATGTTCATGGTATTCTTTCACCTGGCTTTTCTGCTCCTTAGATTCTATATGCACCTGAGGGCCATTGCTGAAACTGGCGCACTGAGTTTCCAGGGAAAAAGTCAAGCACTAGGCAGTGTTCTGCTCGTTTGTTTGTATGGCATAATTTGCAGTAGGATATCTACGTTGGTCTAGCTGGCTGTCTGGACTTTGGAATGGTGTTTTTGGTTTTTGATTGGATGAATTCAGTAAAGCTAGGCTGCAAATGTTTATTGAGTTCCCCTAATTGTTCACTAATTGGCTCCATGTTTTACAGCTTTCCTGCACTTTCATGCGAATTTGCATCAGTTGATGTCAGTGATGTGCTGGGAACTGTAAGATTCTATCTTCTCCTCCTGTGCTTATTTTTCTGATTCTATCTCTTGCCTCCTGTGCTTTATTTTTTTTTCTGATTCTAGCTTCTAGAATATGACAATATAGAATATACAGCTTTCTTTTTTCTTTGAAGAACCTAGAAGAAAGGGGAAACATGAAAGACGTTGGATGGTTTCTATAAAAATGGTGTTGAAGTACTCATGTTTGTTGACTTGCACATGAAGAATCATTTTACAAGCTTTAAGTGTAAGCTATGCATATTTTGTACACCAACTTTAAAAATATGAAATAGGTCAGCTTATCAGTTTTTGCCAAGTTGATTTTGTGTCAAAAGAGTGGAAACTTGAGCTAACTACTTTGCTACATCTGTAAGCATTTCCTGCTTTTATCTTGCTTTCTAGAAAATTGTTAACTTGAGCATGCATCTTTTTTTTTGGTAATGTTGGTCTAACTTTAACTTTCTGTTCAAAACATATGCAGAACAGATTGAACATAACGAAAACTGTTCGCAAGTTTTCAATTGATCGAAATTTAGTACCTACTGGATCTGAGTTCCACTCAGGACCTATACCCACTGTCAACAAACATGGAGATGATGTTGAAGAGTACCATGGTGACGGTTCAATCGCCTTGTCCTCTCGCGATTTTGATAGTTATACACACCAGTAAGTATTCAGTTACCAATTTCAATGTCAACCAACACAGTTGGGCTTCAAACATCCTAGTCATTTTCATTGCAAAATCATATAAATAGTCAACCAATTATTCATGATATTTCATTCATCACCATCTTTCTGCTTGACATTCATGGAGAAATTTATACTCGTTAGCTCCAATTACTTTGGCCAGATTCTCTATTGCAAGCATCTTTACTCTTGCCTATCTCAGATATTTGTCCTTAAGTTTTGTTCAGTATTTCATCCCTATTGTATTCTTTTGTGGGAGCCCTAATGTTGTTTCAGTTGACACTTATCATGACTTTTGTTCTCTTTTAAGGTATCCTGTTTTGGTTGTCAACTTTTATGCCCCCTGGTGTTACTGGAGCAATCGATTGGTTAGAGCTTATCTCCTTATGTTTCCTTGCATTTAGTGATTTTCATTACTTATGTTACTATATTTGTGAGGCAATGATTAGTTGATTATAGTATGATGATGTGCAAGTCACCTGAGCATACTGCACAGAACTGCAGATGCCTTCGTCTTGAAAGTTTGTTCAGTGTTTTTATGTGATCAAATTTCAACATTTTCTTATTCTACATGAAGTATATTTGCACTTCTATTCTGTTGAAGTAATAGCTGGAAATGTTTCTAATCATTTAATTTCCCTTCAGAAACCTTCATGGGAGAAGGCTGCGAATATAATAAGGGAGAGGTATATACTATTTTCTTTATTTGCCCCTAATAAGGCTTGGTGTTTCATGGCCTTACACTGTTAAGTGTTAATTGCCATCCTCCTGGTTTTTGTCACATGCAGATATGATCCTGAAATGGATGGCAGAATCCTTCTTAGCAAGGTTGACTGCACTGAGGAAGTTGACTTGTGTAGGAGGTCTGTCTGTACTCATTGATAATTAAATTTGAAACCAACACACTTCACATGTGTATGCTGCAGTATGGAATCCATAAAACCTTGCTCGTTATGTACCATCAGAAATTGATTAATTAGTTGTGAAATTTCTAATAAAGTGATATTATGATGCCATCATCTTTCATGAGTTATTGTTTGTGTCCTTGCATCCTGGTTTTGTGGGTGCTCATGCCTTCTGGAACTATTTGCATTGAGAATGAGTTGAAACTTGAAAACAATTTTTCTCTATGTTGCATATTTGAATAAACAGTGCCAGAATTGTATATCTATCGTCTCTGTACAAAAAAAGAGCTTTTCTGCATCTGATGGCCCTGGGTTTTCTGTAATGGTACCACTGCTAGAGACGTGCATTACTACATTTAATGTTATGCATATTTCTGAACCACAAGAAAAGCCTGAAGTTGTATTTCCCCCTCGTTTCACATCTTGGCATTTGTATGTTTGATTTGTACCTTTTTTTTTGTGATTTTATTGGTATGCAGGAATTTTGCTTAATTATACAGCACTAATAGACTTTTGGTGAAAAACGACGAGATCACGGATAGGTGGAGAGATTACTTCGGCGAGCTGTTCAATGGAGACAATGAGACTAGTATGATTGAACTAGATGATACTTTTAACGACACCAATAGGAGATTTGTTCGAAGAATTCAGGGTCCTAAAGTAAAAGATGTCTTAAAAAGGATGAAAGTGGGTAAGGTGTTGGGGCCTGATAACATTCTTATCGAGGTGTGGAAATACCTTGGAGATGTGGTGATCTTTAGTTAACTAATTTGTTCAATAACATTTTAGGTTGAACAAGATGCCTAATGAGTGGCGGAGAAGCACATTAGTATTGATTTTCAAAAATAAAGGAGACATTCAAAGTTGTATTAATTATAGAGAAATTAATCTCATGAGCTGCATAATGAAGATTTGAGAGCGAGTGATTGAGCATTGTTTAAAAAGAGTGATTGAGCCTGAGAGGTTGACTATGAAGGTTATTTTCTCGACACGACAGTTGATGGAGAGGTAGAGTGAGCAAAAGAATAGTTTTCACATGGTGTTTCTTGATTTAGATAGCCAATGACAAAGTGTCAAGAAAGATTATGTAGTGGACTCTCCAAAGAAAAAAGTCTCAACAAAGTATGTTACTCTAATTAAGGATATGTACAAAGATGTAACTAACGTCAGCATGTGGTAGCGATACTAATGGCTTCCCTATTAAGATAGGACTATACCAAGGGTCAGCGTTGAGCCTATATATTTTTGCCCTAGTGATAGACGAGGTCACGCGGGGCATACAAGGATATATCCTTTGATGCATGGTTTTTGCTGATGATGTGATGTTAGTTGATGAGAACATAATAGATGTTGATAGGAATTTGAAATTGTGGGGGAAGACCTTAGAACCGAAGGGTTTTAGACTTAGTAGGGCTAAAACTTAGTATATGAGGTGATTTCATGGTGCAGGCAGATGATAGAGATGTTAAGCTAGACGGACAAGTAGTGCCTAAGAATAACACGTTTTGATATTTGGAATCGATGCTACAGTGGATGGCGGGATTGATGAAAACGTGAGTCACATGATAAGAGTTGGGTGGGTGAAATGATGTCAAGCATTGGGTGTCGTGTGACAAAAAAGTCCCTCAAAAGTTAAAAGATAAGTTCTATAGGATGGCGATCAGGCCTACAATGCTATATGGAGTAGAATGTTGGATGACTAAAAGACAATATATACAGAAATAAGTGTAGTGAAGATGAGGATGTTGCGGTGGATTTGTGGTCACACAAGGCGAGATCGAATCTGCAATGATGATATACGTGATAGGGTGGGGGTGGCACCAATTGAAGAATAGCTTGTCCAACATTGCTTAAGATGGTTTGAATATCTCCAACGGAGGCATGTTGAGGCACTGGTACGTAGTGAAATTTTGAGATGTACTGAAAACATAAGAAGAGGCAGTGGTTGACCAAGATTGATGTAGGAGAAAGCAGGTAAAAGAGACTTGAGAGATTGGAATGTATCTAAAGAATTAGTTTTAGATAAGAGCGCATGGAAGTTAGCGATCAACGTAACCGGAACCATAAGAAGGTTTAGGGGCGATGTTTTAGGCTTTTGGCTGAAATGGCAGGATGTACCGCTTAGGGTTTTAGCATTGTAGGTTTTTTCAAGGCTCTTGTCTCTTTGACCTTGAAGAGATTTCATTGCTAGCCTATTCCAACTTGTTTAGGATAAAATATTTTATTGTACACCAAGGGTCAGTGTTGAGCCCATACATTTTTGCCCTAATAATGGATGAGGTCACATGGGATATACAAGGAGATGCCCCTTGGTGTATACTTTTCACTGATGATGTGGTGCTATTTGATAAGAATAGGATAAGTGTTGATAGGAAACTGAAATTGTGAATGAAGACTTTAGAATTAAAGGGCTTTGGACTTAGTAGTACTAAAACTGAGTATGTGAGGTGTGATTTTAGTGGTGTCAGGGTAGATGATGGAGATATTAGTCTGGATAGACAAGTAGTGCTTAGGAATGACACTTTTTGTTATTTGGGATTGATGCTATAGTGGGACGAGATTGATGAAGACGTGAGTCACAGGATAAGAGCGGGGTGGGTGAAATGGCGACAAACATCAGGTGTCTTACGTGATAAAAAAGTCCCTAAAAGTTAAAGGTAAGTTCTATAGGACGACGATTAGATCTATGATACTATATAGAGCGGCACGTGCTGGGCAACTAAAAGACATGTATAGAAGATGAGTATAGCAGAGACGAGGATGCTGCGGTGGATCTATGGTCACACAAGGTGGGATCGAATCTGCAATGATGATATACATGATAGGGTGGGGGTAGTATCAATTGAAGAGAAGTTTGCCCAAAAGCACTTGAGATGGTTTGGACATCTCCAACGGAGATCTTCTGAGCCATCGATTCATAGTGGAATTGTAAGACGTACAAGAAGAGGCAGAGGCCAAACTGACGTGCGAGGAAGCAGTTAAAAGAGAATTGAGGGATTAGAATATATCCAAAGAGCTAGCTTTGGTAGGAGCATATGGAAGTTAACGATCCATGTACCAGAACTATGACATAAGAAGGTTTAGGCGTGATGTTTTAGTCTCTCGATTCAGATGGTAGGATGTAGGGCTTAGGGTTTTAGACTTGTATGTTTTATTATAAGGCTTTTGCTTCTTTAACCTTGAGAAGGTTTCATTTCTAACATACCTCCAACTTATTTGAGATAAAATGCTTTGTTGATGATGTTGTTGTGTATATGTGCCCCCCTTATGCTTGTTCACTGAGTTAACATACAAATATATCATACTTTTCATCACTTCAATCCATTAAATGCAGGCACCATATACAAGGTTATCCGTCAATTCGCATTTTCCGTAAAGGGAGTGACATTAAGTAAGCACGGTAAACCTTACATTCTCTTTGAGATATCTTCTGGGTTTAATTTGCTATATGGTTATTATACTGATACTGTAAACCTTTATTTGCGCCATACTTGTATTTATTTTTGCCCAAGTTCCATAAACGACCAAGTTGATTTTCGTACAGGGAGAATCAGGGTCATCATGATCATGAATCATACTATGGGGAACGTGACACTGAAAGTTTAGTTGCGGTATGTTGTGAATCACCTCGTTTCCATTTATTTTTTTTGATACATTACATGGTTTATCTTTACTATGATACTATATCCTAAACTTTAGCTTACCTAAAGAAGGTAATGACCTTTTCTCCTTCATTTCTTGGGAGAATTAAAGGCTAAATATTCTTTGCTTGTTAATCTGTGTTATTTATTGTTTCATGGGCTCCTCAAATTGTTCTGGATTGAATTCGTGATATATGTTTTGAACCTCAGGCAATGGAAACTTATGTTGCGAATATTCCAAAAGAGAACCATATGCTTGCTTTGGAGGACAAATCCAACAAGGCTGTTGATCCTGCGAAGCGTCCTGCTCCGTTGACCAGCGGATGCAGAATAGAAGGTTTTGTGCGGGTCAAAAAGGTAAATGAACTTCTGACCTAACTTGCATATAGCTAGCTTTGGTGGTAATAGTTGGAGCATGGAGAAAGTATTTTTTCTGTGGTCATTGATTACTAGTTCTTTATCAGGTTCCAGGGAATGTTGTAATCTCGGCTCGTTCTGGTTCACACTCGTTTGACCCATCCCAGATAAATGTTTCCCACTACGTGACACAGTTCTCATTTGGCAAAAAGCTCTCGTACAAGATGCTTAATGAACTGAAAAGACTAACTCCCTATCTTGGCGGACAGCATGATAGATTAGCTGGTCAAGCTTACATTGTTAAGCATGGTGATATTAATGCCAATGTTACTGTAAGTCCCTAAATTTTTCTTATTTTTCTTATTAAGATGTTTAGGACAAGGCATCAAAGCTTTGGTCCGGCATCAAAGCTTTGGTCCAGCACCAACACTTCTGGTTTCTTAGTAACATAGCTTTTGTTTCAATTATGTCATTCTTAGATTGAGCATTACCTACAAATTGTAAAGACCGAGCTGGTTACACTGAGATCCTCGAAGGAATTGCAACTGCTTGAAGAATATGAATACACAGCGCACAGCAGCTTGGTGCACAGCTTCTACATTCCTGTTGTGAAATTCCATTTTGAGCCTTCTCCCATGCAGGTTGGCATCTGGTTTTATTTTATTTTTGTTTGGTTCATTAAAAGTGCAATCGGTCAAACTGATTCTCATTTATTATCAGGTCTTGGTGACTGAAGTTCCAAGATCCTTCTCCCATTTCATCACAAATGTCTGTGCTATTATTGGTGGAATTTTCACGGTGGGAACATGTCATTGTTTATATTTTCATGTTTCTGAATCCATCAAGTATACATTGCTAATGAAAAGTAACCCGTAAATTCTAGGTTGCTGGAATACTGGATTCCATCTTTCACAGCACATTACGGCTGGTGAAGAAGGTTGAGCTAGGAAAGAACATTTGAACAATAAAGGTAGATCTTCAAAGGAAGCCTCAAGTTTAGCGGTTGCCCTAGTTAGTCGTCATTATTTTGTTATACCAGGGTAGCTACTCTTAATATATGAAAGAGGAGGGTGGGAGTTTGGCAGAGGAGAAAGTTGGGGTCATGATATAACCAGGGACCTCATTGTTTTGCTAAATGACTTAATTGGTATAACTGTACCCAGTGCTAATTTCGCAAAATTACCTGCTGTGCTGTTTATTCTAGACTGTCTGTTCTGCTGTCATGTCCAAATTCAGCTCTATAGACACTCGAAAAGGTTGCTGTTCAGATTTTCCGAGTTATGGATGCATCTGCGTAGAATATACATTCGGTGCTTTTATTCAAGTTTTCTTGATGTCGCCCCGATCTTGCCTGTTTCAGCCGGCATGGGCTTCTAAGACGAAATAAATACGTCGGTTTTTAATTTTGATATTTTGGTTTTTATTTTTTTTTTTTACATTGTCTGTAGAGATATAATATTATTTTTTATTTTTTAATTAAATAACTCTGAAAAAGCTAACATATACTATAGTGTAATTTCGGTCAAAAGTTTGGATCAGGGCAGCTAGTCATGGTAACAAGCTACAGTTGTTTTCTACGTTGCTACGCAGCACCAAAATGTAGTTTCTTGTGTGGAGGGCAACTAGTCATGGTAACAAGCTACAATTATTTTCTACGTTGCTACGCAGCATCAAAATGTTGTTTCTTGCGTGGAGGTGGGCACCGTTGTAGCTTATTACTTTATCTCAAGTTTCTTTTGTTTAGAACACGCAAAGCATGCCATTTCATTAAAAATACCTGGGTCCAAATTCTAAAAACTAAGATACAAATTACTATCCTCAACAATCTTCATCTTGACTATTATTCATCGAAGTCACTATACTTCTTCAGAAACTCACTCCAAGTCAGCTCTCTCTCTCTCTCTCTCTCTCTCTCTATATATATATATATATATATATATATATATATATATATATATATATATATATATATATATATATATATATATATATATATATATATATATATATATATATATATATATATATATATATATATATTTTTCCTTTTGCTTTTTTTCTTCTCACCTTTAAGAGTATACTCACCATAAGAGCTCATATACATCACCTTTTGACTAACCATACCTTGTATTCCTATAACTTTTTATACCACATGTTTATACCATCTCTGAACTTCACTGCCACCAAGAAACTATCTATAGCGTTCTCGAAGGTACCATATGGGCCATAATGAGATGTACAAAATCTATCCGATAAAACCTTGCTTACCACTCGACTGGTTTGTAAATTGGCTTTCCAACTCACAGCACAACTCCCGATCGTGAAAATATAATCAGTAAGAATCTTCGCTTATCCATATCTCCTGCAAAGTCTGAATCAACATATTTGACCATTCTATCATTGTTTCGTCCAAAGTGCAAATAAATATTAGAAGTACCCCTTAAATACTTGAAAATCTACTTAGCAGCTCTCTAGTGCCCCTTGCTAGGATTGGCCATATATATCTACTGATAACACTAAACAAATATGACAGGTTGGGGTGAAAGCTGTAATACCACAGATTTGCGAAGAGTAAATAAAGGGAAGAGTATAGTTTTGCCGTCAGACCCATCGGCGTTGAGAGTGCCGAATATTTAATGCTCGCAGAGGTTCCCAGACCGCCCAAGGGTAGTCGGCACCGTCTAGAGAGTCGAGTAGCGCTCTCAGAGGTTCCCGGACTGCCCAGGGACAGTCGGCACCGTCTCGTGTTTCGGGTTTTCATCATCCGACGAATTCCACCTTATCTTTTACCGACTTACCGCTGCAGTAGAAACCCCAAGCCAACACAGCCTTGGACCAAAATGCCCTTAGGCAGTCAAGTATGTGAGAGGGGCATGGGATTTAAATGAGGGCGATTCGGACATTTCACAAATGCAAAGGGCAGCCCCCAACCATGCTCTTAAAGAGCCACCACATTTCAGCAAGCCCTCGTTTCTTCCCTCATTTTCTCTCCACAAGGTAGGAGTAAAGCCAGAGGGAGCCCTCTTCCCATTTCCTTCTCACTGCCAAGACAAGAAGCCAACCCCAAAACACAAGCACATCCTCCAAGCTCACCACAGAGAGGAGAAGAGGGAGCCCAAAGAGGAGCAAGGAGCAACTGGCCATGGCGGCAAGGGGAAGGCAGGAGCAAGGGCGGCGACAGTAAGACGACGCCGTCGACAACAACCCGAGGAAGTCCACAACCGCCGGGAACCCGAGCCAAGTGAGGTGTGCCTCCCCAACCATGCGTATTGTAGAGTAGTAGCACGTAAACGTTTAGGCAAAAGCTCATGCTTGTAGTAATTAGGGGAAGGGTGCACTGCCCTGTTAGGGGGGCCAGCCGGCGAAGAGCCATGGCCGACGAGCTCAAAGCCAATGGGAGGTGCAGGGGGGTCGGCAGCCTGGGGCCGGTGAGCCGAAGGAGGTGGTGTTGTAGAGGGGCGGCGGAGGGGGACGGCCGGCGGCCATTGGCCGTGCCGACTGGGCGATGGCGCCCAGCGCCCTACCGCCACGCGACGAGGAGAAGGGAGTCGAGGAGTCGCGGGGGAGGCGGAGGAACCGTCGGCGGCGAGCTCGGGCCGCGAGCCCGAGCTCGGCCGTGCGCACCCTCAACGCCGGAGAAACGCCCAGGCGCCGCCGTGCCGCCTAGTGCGTGTGAGGGGGAGAGGAAGGTGGGGCGCTGGCAGAGCCGCCGGCGACGACGGAGGGGCACCTGCAAGCGCGGACCCGCGCACGTGAGAGAGAGGGAGGGCTTCGGAGGAGGAGCCGCCGGCGGGGAAAGGGGGGCTGGCGACGCCGCGCTGCCCCCGGGCGAGACCGGCGAGAGGAGGCCTTTCGGCCGAGTAGAATGGGGGCAGAGGGAGAATCAGCCTGTGGGGAGTGAGTGAGGCCATTTCGGCCGAATGGGGATAGGGGAGAGAGAGAGAGAGCCAGGCGAGAAAAAAGGGTGGGGAGGCCAGTTCGGCTGCAGGAGATGAAGGAAGAGAAAAGAAATAGGAGAAGAAAAGAAAAGAGAAAGAAAGAAAAGAAAGAAAAAAAGGAAGAAAGAGAAAAAAAGGGGAGAAAGAAAAGAAAAGAAAAGAGGAGAAAAAGACAAAAATGGTTCGGCACCTGCGCGACAGGTCCCTCAAAATCCGTGCGTTTACGCTAAAGATCGGGGTTTGCGCTTAGAGTTGTTGATATCCGTTTAAGCTCTGGTTTCTATTTTGCCGTTGAGTCGGGTTGACATGTACGCAGGTGGAGGTCCCGGGTCGGAGCCGTCCACGCGTCATCCCCGAGGCTAACCAGGCAAGTGCATTGTAAAGCGGTGAATTCGGGTAGTGATTTCGGTTAAATGAATGATGATGCATTGCTTACCATGTTGAGGGTAAGTTTACTATTTCCGGATGATGCATTGCTTACCATGTTATGGTAAGTTTACCATTTCCGGGTGCATGATGAGAATGATGAACGTTGAGACATGGCATGTTGATATGCATAAAAGGAGAACTTGCATTGCATGCATGTCATGAAAAGAGATAGTGTTGGTCCACGTTGAGTGGATGCTCCACGGGAGTGGAGTTTGAGGTCCCTGTATGAGAATGACGGGCTACTGTGGTCCCCGTATGAAAAAGGACGGGCTTGTGATCCCCGCATGGAAACAGGCCGGCCTGGGTGAGTATCGACGGTTGCTCGCTCTGCTATACCGGTATAGGCTAAAGAGATAAGAGAAATGAGCATGTGCATGATGAAAAGTTCATCGGAACTTGAAGTGGTTAAAGGGTAAAGTGGTTAATGAAACTAGAATGATTATGATCTAATGAATGAACCTGTTATTTGCTGTTTTGGTTTATACTTGCTGAGTCGGTGGACTCACCCTTGCTTCGTTGTTGTTTTTAGGTGACCGATGAGGATGACATGCACGGGCGGGAGTAGCACATGAATAACTGGCACGATTCAGCAGCACTTTTGTATCACCTTTTGTCAGTGTATTTTAGCCTTTGCTAGACTAGAGTAATTGCTAAAAAAATACCATGATGTATCTGAACGCAACAATATAAATAAATTTAGTGTTAGTTTAAATTCTTCTAGTTGATGATGAAGTGGTAAGAGTATGCAGTGGTAGTAACATTTTGGTCCTAGAGGGTGGCGGGGTGTTACAAAAGCATATCATAGCGTACATGAGTGATCCGATTTTAGTTGTATATAGAACACTTAACATGTATTTAACTTTTTCAGTTATTTACAAACTTAATGCTAAAGAGAGCTTAAATATGCAGTGATGTACTGGTCGGTTTGACCTCCGTGGTAAGAAGTTCCCTCTTTTTTAGATTCGAGAGATACGTGTGAATCTGCGTCATTCGTGCTCTCGATTGTGAAGAAAAGAGGCGCTCCACCGTCATCTTAGGTACGATAGGAACTGCGCCTTTCAGATGAGATAGTTGTTTCTTGTCAACTTTAAGTTGATGAAATGGCCAAACGACTGAGTCGGTAGCAGTCCGGCAGAGACAGAGAGTAGAGGTGGCAGCCGAGGTTGTGCAAGAAAAGGAACTTAAAAGTTATCTTGGCTGCTAGATTTCAGAAAGAAAGCTTTGATACCATGTTAAAGTATATAAGAACTTGGAGAGAAAGGAAGGCAATCACGCGCAGCCAAAACGGTGGACGCGTCTATGTTTTATATAGCAGAAGATTGCCCTAGCAGCCAAGAACTGCCGTGCCATACGGCACTGCAGATGCAGCAGATACGAAAAGAACAGATCGTTACATATTGTTACAGCAGATTACAACAGGAGTGTATGCTTATCTACAGCACGCATATCTACCAGGCCAACTCAAACTAACTTGGCTAGTTGGCTCTTTGACCGCAATAATGTTCCTGCATCCTGCCCTGGCCTGCATTGCGCTGTTCGGGCCCAAAACCTACCCAGGGCTGCCTCAATCCGGCCCGGTCTCGGTTCCATTTTTCTGTGATCACACTAGTCTGATGGAGTCATGCATGTAACCAAACAACCACACCGCACAAGCTTCAACATGTAAATGTAACCAATAATTTTTCGATACCGTCTGTATACGGTATACCCTTTCCATTTTACAGTAAACGTACGGAAGCAACACGAGAAACAAATCCTATCATCGGGTAAAATTTGTGAGCAAATCGTATCATTGGGCGGCACAGCGGCATGCGCCTACCTAATTACCGTGCAGGGCCACGGAATGACGGAATCCTGCACGGCGTGATGAGCCGGTCCCCGTGCGCACCGAGGAGACGCACCGCGAGCTGCTCTCCCCGTGGAGGACGTACATCCGGACGAAGCACACCACCTCGACGGTCACGCTCACCTCGAACGACCGCAGCACCAGCGCCTTTCCCTCCACCTTGGTCACCGTCACGAACGGCAGCGCCCCGGCCACCAAGTCGGCGGCGAAGTACCTGCTCTCGGCCACCTTCACCCCATCCACCACCGTCGGCGGCTCGATGCGCGCCGTCGCGCGCCCTCCGATCTCCCCCGCCGGCACCACCGCCACCCCAACGGGCTCCCCGTGGTACGTCACCGGCGTCAGCGTCTCGCCGTACCGGTACGGCGAGCGGCTCGGGTTGCTCACCACCACGTGCACGCCCACGGACAGCTTGAGCACCGGCGGGACGAGGCTTAACTCGTCGACGCTCACGGTCACGGGCGTCGCCACCACGCGCGGCGGCCGCGGGCGGTACACGAGGTAGAACGCGAGGGCGAGGGCGCCGAGGATGACGACGATGGCGAGCAGCACGCAGCAGCAGTAGCACGCGTGCTCCTTCTTCCGCCCCTTCCCGTACGTCATGCTAGTTATTCGCGCTCGACCGTGCGAAGCTTTCCTCGATGTGTGCTTCCTCGAGGTATTCTTGGTGCTGTGTACTGCACATGTGTGAGCGCGCGTGTGTCTGTGGGTTCGTTGGGATTTGAGTTATATTTGCTCCGTGTGTTTGTTTGTATGCTCGGGGCCGGGCTCGAGCTTGCTTGGCTATGGGTTTTCAATTTGGTCGTTTAGAAATTTGTGTGCATTTTGAGGACGGCTTGCTTGTGAAGGCACATATGCAGTTGATCAGCACAAATTGTATGTGAACCGCACGGTATTGCAGTATGGTACTATTTTGCATTTGCAGTTCTACTATGGTGGCCTTGGAGTATGCCTAAAACAAAGCAGGGTTTGGTAGGTCCCTTTTGATTATGGACGCCATCCCAGCCGGTACGTGTAAAATAACCTGTGGTTTATGCACGCTTCATGTTTCGATAAGACTAAGTTCTGCTCATTTCGGCTTGAATTTTTAGCTTTTAGTTTATTTTTTATTATTTTTAAATTTTATCTTTTTATGATTTTTTGTATTTTTTTCTATATTCGTTTGCATTGTTCGTGATAGGCTAACTGTTTTTTTTGTTTATAAAAAATTTTAAATTTAGTTACACTAAATAAACCATTATCAGTTACATTATAACCATAAACTAACTTATTTTAGCCCAACTAAGCAACACCTAAATAAACATAGGTCTTCGCATTTTGTATCAATCTAAGCTAGCAAGCATTTGCTGTACAAAGCTTTCCGTATGACTAAAAGATTGATCATTTAAGAAAAACTAAAAGATTGATCTCATCAAATAAGAATATATACAAGAAAAGACCCTATGACGTGACTTGCTCGGTTGTGCATGGAACATTATTTTTTTATCCCAACACGTACAAGCAAGTGTGATCGCAATAACAAATAGCCATTGGTTAAGGCCGGTGATCGATGCTGACCTGACAGGACAATGAGAGGAGGATACACCTTTTAACCGTTGATCACGTACGTATCTTGTATGGAATCAAGTGGCACATCGATACTCTACCGCATTTGTTAAGACTTTATGAATTCGGCTTAAACTTCTGACTTCCAACTTATTTTTTACTATTTATAAATTTCGTCTTTTTTTTCTTCTGAATTTTTGGTTTTTTTGTGCTTTTTTGCCGGTTCTTTTTTTCCCGTATTTATTTGTATTATACGTAATAGGCTATCATATTTTTTTTATATTTTTTAATTTTTTAAATTTAATTATGCTAAATAAGCCTCTGTCAGCTATAGTGTTTTTTTCAGTCAGCTACAGTGCTTTCAGCCATAAGCCACAAAAAAAGCCCAATTGATCACCACCAGACCACTGAAGATCACTGATCCAATAGGCAAGCAAGCTTAATTAGATATACTGTCTTTTTTTGTGAGGGAAGATATACTGTTTTAGAAGTTCGGAAAAGAATTACTGTTTTTGAGGGAAAATAAAGGATGCTACAATCGGAGTTAAGTCGAATGAATTAAAGGATAGCATGAATAGCTAAGAAGGCTATACATTAGCAACAGCTAGATTTATTCTTGTGAATTACATCGTCACTTGAAACTAACCTTGACATGAATCTTTGTAGGACAGAGAACGACAACTAGAGAGGGTAAATAGGAGCCTAAATTAATTTCAAGACTTTTAAAAACTTTTCCTTTGAGTAGAAGTAAAACACTTCACTCCAGTAGCTATGGAAGTTATGAAGATCAGAGACAAATAAACACAAGGAAAGAATCGATCGAAACCGAGTAAAACGCGCTTTTGACAACCCTGGCGGTCTGACCTTCATAAAGGAGGCGGTCTGACCTCTCTCCAGGTGGTCTGACCATTGTTCTAGCAGTCTAACTGCTATGAACGCTAAAATCAGGTAAAGCTATAGTGCCGGTCAGACTACTGCTACAGTAATTTTAGGATGAACGATACTTTCAGCACTATTTCAAACATGAAAATTCATGTAACTTTTGATCAGTTGATCCAAATGACTTGAAACTTTGCATGCACCTTCTTTAGGATGTTAGGAACATATTCCAATCAACGATCAAGAAAATCATTGTCAAAATTCAACTTTTTTTAATTTGAAGGAAGGGTGCACCAAAACCAGTCAAAAGAGGAAAATTTTGATCTACTCTTGCTCGTGAGTTTTTGATGATCTAGATGACCTTGGATGAGTTTTCACATATTATAACAAACTAGATCACAATAAGAACTCAAGCCAAATCGCTCATAATACCAAAACCCCAAAATCACCCTCTCTTGAGTCAAAACCGGGCAAACACAAGAACTTACAAATACAAATATCTAGATGGATGAGATCTGGTCTCCAAGACACATATTTAGCACTTACATATCCTTGGCACATAGTAAGATTAAGGGGAGAAGAAAAAGCACAAAAAATCAAGTCAAATTAAGATTTCATCACTTAAGCACAAAAGAAAAATACTTGGATAAATTTTGATCTCTATTGATACTTGGAGATTACAGGCACTCCCTACCACACACAAAGGTTAAGAGCAACTTCAGCAGGGCCCCTACTTGAGCCCTCAAAACTCAAATTTGAGGGCTTGACCCAAAAAACGAACTCCAGCAGAGCCCCTACTAGAGCCCTCAAATCACCCTCCCACCCCTCATTCCTAGGGGCCCTCTACTCCGGCTCTCATTTTTCAGTTTTCCTCGTTTTTTGTGGAACATTTGTGCTTTCAATTTAAATTCGGAACAAATTTGAATTTAAATTTGAATATTCGTATTTGAATTCATATTTGAATTCGGAACAAATTTGAATTTAAATTTGAATATTCGTATTTGAATTTGGAACAAATTTGAATTTAAATTTGAATGTTATGTGATGAACTTTGTGCTTTCAATTTAAATTCGGAACAAATTTGAATTTAAATTTGAACATTCGTATTTGAATATTCGTATTTGAATTCGGAACAAATTTGAATTTAAATTTGGATGTTATGTGATGAACTTTGTGCTTTCAATTTAAATTGGAACAAATTTGAATTTAAATTTGAATATTCGTATTTGAATTCATATTTGTGCTTTCAATTTAAATTCGGAATAAATTTGAATTTAAATTTGAATATTCGTATTTGAATTCGAACAAATTTGAATGTTATGTGATGAACTTTGTGCTTTCAATTTAAATTGAACAAATTTGAATTTAAATTTGAATATTCGTATTTGAATTCATATATTTAAATATTGTCCCTCATTGTGAAATCATAAATATTTTATTATGTATTGTGCTTTTGTCCCATACATATGCATATAGTGTGTGAGAAAATAGAGAGAATTAAGAAGTAGGGGCCCTGTTTTGAGGGCTCTGTTTGGAGTGCAATCTGAAAAACAGGGCCCTCAAAAGTAGGGGGAGCCCTCAAATGAAAAGTAGGGGCCCTGTTTTGAGGGCTACTGCTGGAGTTGCTAAGGATGATAAAAAGTTCAATCACAAGAGCCTCTCACATCTCCCACAAAGTTCTCTTCAAGAACCCTAACTACTCATAAGGCTAGGCATAAACTCCCTCTAAAGCTTAACCTAGCTACCTCTCTCCCTCCTTATATATGGGGCTTTAACCAACACCTCTAATTGGATTTTATCCACTTATATGGGCTAACCCGTTAACCCAACACCATAACAGGTTTTACATTTACACATGTACGTTTTTTAAAGCGCTCACACCCATTAACCCATTAGTAAATTAACACTTGATTCACTTCACATTTTCAGCACATATAAGATCTAAACTACTTAGACCAATATCGCGGTTTCACACATCACCACTTTTTTGGTATTGAATAATTTATCAAAATGCCCCCTCTACTGCCTTGCAAAAAGTTTTCCATTTCCTTTGCCACGAAGAATCGTCCATACTTCGTCATCTTTCATGTGGTCCCAATGACTTGCCGCCAAGTCTCTCATGTGTCTGTATCCTATTGAACCGTCCTCACTTGTAAATGATATAAGTCACTTAGCGCACCATATGCTTCTCCGCGCACATGACGGCACCCAGCTTCCTTGACCATATAGGACCCCGGCTCCTTCCTGAGCCTAGTCCTAGTCCACCTTTTAGAGATATCAAATAGAGTATTTATGTAAACAACTTTTTCCATAACTATAAATATAACCCTAAAGGCATCATGGAGAGGGGGAGAACATTTCTGTAAGAAAAAGCTTGTATACACACATTCTACATCTCTCCCTTACTTATCCATTATTTGATGCGTAACTACAATAGTTGCCACCATCCATAGGGAGTGGCGTAGATGCTACAAGCTAAAGTAAGGATGCTTAGACACGATGGTACTGAAGAATGCGACGACGTTGGCCTCCAAGCGAAAAAGGAGTATTACGGTTGAGGCGGTCGCGGCGAGAATGAGGGAGCCAGTGGTCGAGGGCCTCCCACCTCCGTAGCATGGGCACAATGGGGTGGCTGCGTCTGGGGCTATGGTAGGTAACACGTAGAGCTGTGCACAATGATACCATACTAAAAAAATCGGGCCGAAAATACCGAACTAAACTGGCCAACTCGACCTGACCGGTTTACGGTATTCGATACTGTTCGTAGACTTCAGGTTTTTTGGGCATTTTTTTCCGGCTGAAAACCGTAAAAACCGAAGAGTAGGGCGCGCGCGGAATTGCCCATTTGGCGCCGCGGCAGGGCAGCCCATCGGGCCATACCCATACCCATTCGGTGGTTCGGCCTGTAGAGGCGTAGAGAAGGCAGCCCGAGCCAACCAGCCACCAGGTGTCTAGGGTCACTCACAGAGTCACAGTCTCACTCTACCAAGTCTCCATCCAGACAGTTCCAAAAAAAACAAAAGTCTCCATCCAGATCCAGGTCTCCGGCTCCACTCCACTGGTCCACTTCTCCAGCGACGCAAGTAACCCTAGCCCGCCGTCGACCCTGGGAGACGGAGTGGAGAGCCTCGGAGGCTCGGAGGTCGAAGCGGCGAGCCCGAGGAGCCGAGCAGGAGAGCGCCGCGCGGCCGCGCCGAGTTGTCGACCAGCTCACTGCCTTCGCCCGCCGTCCGCTCTCAAGCTCGGCCAGCGGCAGCGCCCCTGCGAGCTCCTGGTCAGCCGCGCACTGCCTCCATCGGCATCCACCAGACCACCACCACCACCCGGTATTCCAGATTCCAGATCCAAGGTAATGAGGTATATTGTCAAGCACTGTGAAGTGAATCAAGTGATGCATTGTTTATGCTCGTACTAGCTAGTACATTTTGCACTTCCTCCTTGTAGAGTTTTTTTAGGCTAAGAGGATTCATTAGTTTGAGATGGCTTCAGGTGTGCATTAGTTGGAAGATCACGAGGTCAAAATCACAAATATAGTGAAAATTCATGTCATTTTACTTGAGCTAAGGCCAGTCTCAGGGGGGTTTTATGGAATTTCATGGGCATTAAATACGCTGATATGACACTGTATTGATGAAGAGAGAGATGATAAAAGTTTCATGGGAGTAGAGAGAGTTTTATGGGGATGAAACTCTTCTGCACTATTTTCAAAATATAGATGTGTTGGAAACTGGGACATGAAACCTCCACTGAGACTGGCCTAATAAACGAAACGCTTATAATTGGTCTCAGAAAAATGGTGATATCCCTAAATAAAGCATGCTCTTTTTATGGGAGCAAGTTTTAGTACAAAAAGAGCAGGACAAAACATATATACTTGGAAGTTGTGGACATCAGAGGTCACCAGTAGAAATAATCCATGCATGAACAACCCTGAAATTTGATTTCTACATATTATCATACCCCATTCGTTAAGACAAATAAGATGACCTACTAATTGGGTCTGGAAAGCTGAAGGTTATGGTACCTGAGATTACGAAATTTGTTATTCCAAAGATAAAGTTACGCAGGTTGTGGTAGCATTATATATTTATATTGATGTTTTGTAGCAGTTCTGTAGAATTTGTGATTTTTAGCAAGGCAACGACGGAGTCAACAGGATCGTCTGTGACTGTGTCTGTGCATTTCAAATTATCATGTCAAAAATTGATCAGGAATATGACTATGAATTTATGACTGTGTCTAACTGTCAATAGGATCGTATGTGACAGGCCTTAAATAGTGACAGGGCAGGCACACCTTTTCATGAGCCACGAATGCCCTTAGGGCATCCGGAGTGTATGAAAATAGAAGGTCATAAGCTACCTTAAGGTCGACCTTATACATTACATGGTTGATCTTAAACAGACCATAAGAAAAAAAAGGCTTGAGACCGGTTCTCAAGCTAAAGACCTGACCACAAGCATTAAAATATAATTTTCTTTTAATCCTGTTGTTCTCTCTCCTCCACCAGCCAACTACCAACTACCACGTATGGCCGAGTGGGACCCTTGTTACAGCCGAGCGGTGGCCTCAAACATAACGAGTCGGTCTTAACTATTAGGTGGGGTCCACCTTAAGGCCCATTATGATATATACACTCCTGATGCCTTTAGAACTAGCGCAACCGCCCTCATTGCAACATCGCACCATGCTATCTCTGCCATGTGTACAGTGTCAACTGTTCTTGATCAATGACGGTGTATAGGGTAGTATGGGCGCCGAACTGGCAACAGATATCCACCAAGCCAAAGGGCACGGACACATAAGGCACCAAAACCAACAGTACAATGGTCTGGCAAGGGGCTGAAGGCTAGCCAAACTGCCCACACGTGCCCTCATAACAACCAATGTCATTAACAATCAAAATGAACCGTGAAAAATGTCAAAGCAGCGAGCCAGTGGGCTGAAGGGCAGAGGGGGCTATGAAGCAAGCAACATAATTTTAGCGTGCCGGCCGTGAAATTCTTGACCATAAGAGGTTACTGTTAGGAGAGAGGCCTCTACCAATATCCAATCGGCCCATCAGGGCAAAGGCCTATTTTGTGTGTAATTACGTAGCAGGCCTAGTATGCCAAGAAAAAATACATGCTTGCCTCCGCTATTAGAGACCTCAAAGAGGGTATGTATGTAAATAACCTCTCATATGGCTATAAATATGGCCCTAAGGGTACCGTGGAGAGGGGGAGAATATTTTTGCAAGAAAAGGCTTGTATGCACACACCATACATTTCTCTTATCCACTGTTTGGTGTGTAGCCACAACCAGGGTTCAAAATCCCGGCGGTTATCGGCCGCTAACCGCAGGTTACCGTTTCTGCTGGTGGAGACCGGTAACTGAAAAAACGGTCTGTATCAATTTTTTATTTTTGAATTTTGGCCTTTTTTTCGGTTTTTCCGGTTACCGGTTTCAAAACATCCCAAAGTTCAAGTTTTGATTTTCAAATTGTGATCGGTTTTTGCGGTTTTTCCGATGAATCGATCGTTACGATTACGCCGCGGTCGATTTCTCCGGTTCCGTGTTTTAGAACCTTGGCCACAACAATGTAAGTTGAACTTGTTTAGGGAAAAGCCATCAATTGGAGAAGTTTCCTTAGCTCTTGATCTTGATTTATTTGAGATGAATGATCGTGTGCGCCGTTATGAATTAGTTTAAGGTTTCGTGATAACTGATCGGTAGCAGCCTTCGAGGCCACATTATTGTTTAATCTGTTATACTTTGATACATCTTATAAAGCGCAATAGCTTTGGATCGGATCTAATATTGTGAGCTACTATGTGAGCATACACAATATAAAAAATAAAGTAGATAAATCTTATAAAAAACCGATATAACAACAACTGAAACAACCATGACTAGAGAGGAAAAGATTTGGCAAAGCTAATCACAAATTTTATAAGTACAACATCAAAAGAGTACGATAGATTTTCGCTATTTTACAACTCTCTAAACCTTTTAGACTCTTGCATCCTTACCCTGTATATGAATATAGTGCTAAAGAATAGCATTTAATCCCTAATTGCCTCTACCTTGCGTTGGACAAGATTGCATATTGCTTGATTGACTGTTCTCTTTAGTTGTTATGGCCACACTTTATGGCTTGATATAGTCCAACATCTGCCCTCCTCAAAAAGAAATGAAAATCCTTATACGAGAAGGATTAATACAAAAATCCTAGTATGATATGAGTCACCTTTTTCGGTATTACTCAGATATTTCCCAACTTCTTTAGTGGCCGGAACATGTTAGTTCCATTGTAGTAGGTCGTTGACTTGTTTGTGGTCTTCTTTGAAATGATTAAACCGTTTGGTACGTGTAATGGACATGCTCGTTAGTACCATTTGTTGATAAGTGGTAGCTCTGTAACAAAGGCCATGGGGATCTCAACTTGTAGCTTTCAGACTTTGATGCAGAAGGATTATGTTAAAGGATGCAACGTTAGCTTTGTGAACTTCTCTTTTCCTTTACAGAAAGATGCATGACCACCTTTGCCATGTCCAAAGTTGAAAGGCATTTTGTGTACACACGTAATTCAGTCACACACACGCATCTATCTGATGAATTCTAAATGGAATTAGTAACCGTGGGCTAAACGCAGAATATCTGTTGTCTGTGTGATTGCTGCTGAGTTGAGAAGAGAACAAAAAAAGTGGAAACTCGGATGTAAGCGGTTTACGTAATCAGGAAGGTAATAAGACATTTTGTTGGAATAGTCCCACATTTATTGTGGAAGGGTAAGGGATCTAACTTAAAGGTGGAAGAGTCTCTCATCTCATTGGCTAGCTTTTGAGGTGAGAAGACCCTTACGATCTAACAAGTGGTATCAGAGCCCGGTTCTAACATCTCTGGTCTAATGGACATTAGTGTGTGAATGCCTGATGGACTGTGACCCTGAGGGACCGTCGGTGTACGGTGAAGGGACCCTGAGGGACTGTCAGTGTACGGTGAAGGGGCAGTGAAAGGCTGAGGGACACTAATGTGTGAAGGGGGAGATTGTTGGAATAATCCCACATTGGTTGTGGAAGGGCAATGGACCTAACTTAAAAGTGGGGGAGTCTATCACCTCATTGACTAGCTTTTAGGATGAGAATGCCTTACGATCCAACACATTTTCAACAAAGTTTAATTCTTCCAGGTGACATCTCTGTTGAATCTAGTGTGAATTATTTATTACATTGGATTACAGTCGACTAGACTTTCAGTCAAGGCTGCAGTCAACTCAAGTGTCTCCCAACCAAATGGCAATATGCTTTGACACCATAAAAAGTGAATTTCACACTATGTTTTCTAGAAAGAAAAAAAAGAAAGAACCTTAAAGGCTTGCATGCATGAAAATGATAGGAGGAAAAGTTACTTTTGATTCACTCTAAATGACAAGCACGTTGAGACGCTTGTGGTATCAACGAGAGGGCATACATCTATTTTTCTCTCTAAAGCATGTGCCGTTTGGTTAGAACAACTCCAGCAGGGCCCCTATTTGAGCCCTCATCTTACTTTTGAGGGTCGAGGGGTAAAAAACTCACTCCAACAGGGCCTCTACTTGAGCACTCAAAAGTAAGGGGACCTCAAATCTCCCCCTCGAGCCCTCATTCCTGGGGGGTCTGGAGGGAGCCCCTACTTTTGAGAACTCAAGTAGGGGTCCTGCTGGAGTGAGTTTTTTGCCCCTCGGCCCTCAAAAGTAGGATGAGGATGAGGGTGGGTCCTATGTGTCATCCCCTCTAAGAATGAATTTGAGGGTCCTGTTTTGAGGGCTCCTGCTTTAGTGTAGCCCCAAAAAACAGAGCTCTCAAAAGTAGGGAGAGCCCTCAAATAAAAAGTAGGGGCCCTGTTTTGAGAGCTACTGCTGAAGTTGCTCTTAGAAGGTTTTTCTCCGTATTCCTTGTTATAGGTTATTGTAGGATCCATATGGTTAAGATTTTAAAACTTCAACTATTAATATATATTAAAATATATAAATTGACTACATAAAAAATAAAGTAATTGGATTTGTCTTGCAAAATATTTGTATAATAATAATAATAATAATTTTTAGTATATTATGATACAAAACAATAGTTGAAGTTTTATGTTGGAGACCGTAAATTATAAAAATGACTTGTATTTTGGGAAAGAGGGGGTAAATTGTAAAGGGAATACATTACCTTTGCTCTTTAATCACAATAGATGTAACAAGAAAAAGGGGATTTAAGAGCATCTTCAACAATGTCCTCTAAATCTCATCCCCTAAATCACTTTTTAGAGGACACAATCTAGAAAATAGAAGACTAAAAATATGTAACCTCCAACAAGTCCCCTAAATATGGTTCTCTAAATTAAAATCTGGGTCCACAAAAACTACCAATCAATCTTCTCATCTCCTCCCCCATCCCTTCCTCCCAAAAAAAAAAACGACGGCGACGTCTCGTCCTTGTCTCCCCGTGCGACGGTACGTGTGCGTGAGTAATTAGAGGCAGTGTGATGCAAGGGAGTGCGTATTTGTGGTTTGGAGTTACGGCTGGTCGATTGGATGGTGGTTGTTTTTCTTCATACGTGGTCTAAGTTTTCTTAGGGATATGGTTCAAGGGTAACAACCTCTTTGGAACGCAATCATGAAAAGACACATGAATAGGGAAAACTTAGAAAACGTAGGTAAACTACATGAATGGGTTGCAAGAAAAAGCAGAGTAGTTTTTACAAAGAGACGTGAGTAAATTCATCAGTGCATTAACTTCACGTGAAGGCACTTGATCTTTGTCTAGTGATTACATGCATGGAGGTTAAGAATCAATCATGAATTTCTAGCTGCTGTGATAGTTGCATGCGATTTGTTTTAAATAGATTGTTACAGTTAATAGCTTATGGTTACAATTTATACTTTCACAGAGATGAATCGCCGTAGAAATCTCGTTAAATTTGTGTTGGATGAAGATTCTTCGGACGATGATGAGGAATTTATTTTTACGGTGGCTCAATTAATTCACCAACAATACATGAATGATCAGAGAGAAAAGCATGGAGGTTTTGTATTTGGGCACCAAGTAGTTGATCGGAATAGACTGGCGGGTCATCAGAGACTATACAATGACTATTTCTCAGAAGAACCTACATATGGTCCTATTTATTTTAGGCGCAGGTTTGTAATATTTTTCTGTAATTTTTCCAATTGTAATGCAAATAGTGTTACACGCATGATATATTTTTTTTAATGTGTTGCATGTTTAGAATGAGACGACCTCTATTTTTACGTATAATGCACGCTGTGGAGGCGCATGATGATTATTTTGTGCAAAAAAGAAATGAAGCCGGTACCCTCGGGTTGTCATGCTTGCAGATGGTTACTGCAGCATTCCGTATGTTGACTTACGGTGTAGCAGCAGATGCAATAGATGACTATGTTCGTATTGGAGAAAGTACTGCTATAGATATGTTCAAGCTCGCTTTGCCATTGTTCGTGGGCTAGCTCGTTTTTGGGATGCAGACACTCTAGGAGAAATAATGAGGGCGTGTGTAATCATGCATAATATGACTGTAGAAGACGAGCGTGACGATGAGAATGATTTGACTTTTGATGGTGTAGGAGATCCTGTCGATGTTTCACATGAACATACGCCTGATCTTCATGAGTTCATTGAGAATTATAGGAAAATTAAAGACAAGGATATTCACAGTCAGCTTCAAGCAGACCTCGTAGAACACTTGTGGCAACGTCATGGAGACCAATATTAGTTAATCTATAGCATCATTTGTAGTGTTTAGAAGTTTATATTCCATCACTAAACAATTGTCACAATTGCACGCAATACATCAGTAAGTTATCAATAAAATCGTATTGAAAAGGGTAACGAATATGAATAAGTTGAAATGGAGGAGTCTCCACTCACTGTTGTTGAAATTGCAACCATTTTTTTTGGAACCTCCAGCAGAAGAGCTGCTGGGAATAATGTTAGCAAGAAAGCTCGCAACTAGTACTCTAGCAATTCATTGTTCCAATTGTAATCAGTCAGCACATGGCATGATGGCAATAAGTTTAAAAATTCAGAAGCAAATAAACAAACTTGAATTAACTAGCAGCAAAAAAATTCATGACAACTAACTAGTACTATAACAACTAACTAGTACTATCCCCCAAAGAATTAACTAGCACTATCACGTTGAATACGCTCTTGAAGCCCCTTGTAATACTTTCTTTGAGGACTATCCATGTCACTAGTATCAATCCTCATAATTCTCTCTTCTTCCATCATTTTCTTAAACTCGAACTTCTTTTTCTCAAGCTCAATTCTCTCTTCTTCCAACGCGAATGCTTGTTTGCACCTCTCCTCTTCTTGTGCAAATGCTTGTTTGAACCTCTCTTCTTTCTTCAGTTCCTTCTCTGCATCATCGTCTCTCTTTTTAGCCCATAGATGGTCTAAGGAATCATAAAAAAAAACGTTCACCTTTTTGACGAAAGCTTTCTTTCTCTTTCTTTCTCCCTAAAGGTCTTTCAAGTGAAGTTCTGGCATAATCCAGATTTGCATCCCCGCTCTCATCTTCATGTGGCAGAGGAGTAGATGCAGACGTGGATGCTGCAGGGCTTGAAAAGGCCGTGGTTTTCTGCTTTTTATCGGATATTTTTAGAGCTCGCATCTGAATACGCCTTTCAATCCACTTTGGTTGATTCTTCAAAAGATTCCAACATTGTGTAAGCGTGAAATCCTTCTTTTGCTTATCTTCACTCTTATACAACTCGCCAGCCTGCACTATCTATGAAAAGAAAACAAATATATAGCATTAGTACAAATAAGCTCGAAAAGATGACGACAAACATAGATGATTTGTAACTGGGTCTAACCTTGTCTTCAATGGTCATACCACTTTGATTTCTATTCTCTATCCGACTTAGACAACCACAAAACCTATTGACAGATTCTTGAATGACAGTCCAACGTTTGTTGAGGGACTTATGAGAGCGATCTGAATCAAAAAGCTTGTTTGTATGGAAATATTCATAAATTCTATCCCAATATGCAGTACGAGCTTGATCTGTCCCATGAATTGCATCCAAACTAACATTTAACCACACCGACACCAAAAGACTGTCTTCCTCTGAACTGAAATTCTTGGTCCTTTTTTGGTTTGGCCTTTGCGATGTACTATCATCGACAATTGGAAACTGTTCCTCTTCGGGGGTGCTGGCAAACTCAGTCCAATCTTGAGAATTGGAACCTCCGGTTATCAAGTCTGTGAAATATTCCGTTCCATCCATACTACCTGTACATTGAACAAAAGATGAGGCAAACAGTTACAAACCAACACAAGTTCAAAGTGTGTACATGAGCCACATATAGAAATTTACCTTCACCAAAGAAGGTGTATCGATGGAGGAACTCCTCGACTTGCAAGCGCCGCAGAGGATGCTCGGGTGGCGGCAGCGATGGGCGATATGCGAATCGAGGCGGCGGTGTGAACAAGGGAGCCGACGCTAGCGGCGGACGCGCGGCGCTCGGGGCGGGCGGCGTGGCGCTCGGGAGGCGGGCGGCGTGGCGCAGGCGCGGCAGCGCGCGAGGGCGCGCCGGGAGGCGGGCGACGCAGAGCGAGGCGACGCGAGGAGGTGGACGGCGCAGGCGCGAGGGAGGCGGACGGAGCGGGTGCTCGGGCGGGCGTGATGGCGGCAGACGGCGCAGGAGCGTTGGGCATCTCCGATCTAGCGTGCAACAAAAACGACAACCGATTTAGGGGATGGTATGCGTCCTCCATATGTGGGGGACGAAAAATCAGGGATGGACTCTATATTTTTGGGTACCATTTAGGGGATCTGTTGGAACCTTTTTTTTACCTCTTCTTCTAAAATATAGGGGATAGAAGCACTTTAGAAGATTTGTTGGAGATGCTCTAAAATCCAATCACATCATCTTCGTATTTCAAAAACTCAAGTATTTCGAAAAAAACACAATGTATCTATGTAAAAAGATCTTTGAAAAACAGTGCTCCCATCGGCACTGAAGGGCGGAGGTACGATTAGGAATGGGCAACGCTTATAGTGGAATGGGCTTTGGTTGGTGTTTTGTCGAGTTGAGTTGAACCTCGGTTGCGCTTGGGCTATGTAAAGAAAAGCAGAGTTGGGCTACAGCAGGCTCGAACCTGGTTAGATACACACCAAAGGTTTCAATCTAATACCTAGGGCCTATTTGGTAGAGCTCCAGATTCTCAATTTTCAGCTTCTGCTCTGGATTCTTTGAGAATCCACTTCTCTGAGAATCTGAAGCTGCATCTGAAAAGCGTTTGGCTACTAGGTTAGCTCCAGATTCATAAAAGGGGGGATTTGAGAGAAACAGACCATGTTACCCCTAGTTTTAACACTTCAATTTAACTAGATTTTCTTTCTCTTTTTCCTTTTTGACTGGTGGTGTGGTTTTATATAGAACATTCTCATAGTGAACTGGGATCGGCAATACCTCGGCCTACATCGCACTGATCTTTTCCGTCAAAAAAACTAATTATATATATATTTGTGCATTCACAGAGCCGCAGGCAAATAGTAGGTACAATTTATAATACGGTTCGGTATCAATAAAACCAGACCACATTAGTTATGTTGTGAAGAAAACACACACCAAAAAAGAGAACACATCAAAGTATCTCCATCATCCTGAAATTTGTCTTGCATGTCTATCACAAAATTCACAGAGGGGAAGGAGGCGGTGCATTAGTTATGTTGTGAAGAAAACACAGACCAAAAAAGAGAATACATCAAAGTATCTCCATCATCCTGAAATTTGTCTTGCAAGTCTATCACGAAATGCATCCATCGATGTATCGCTCCTACCCTCAGTTGATGTATCAGATGCATCTTGAGAAATGATATATCTCCTATATCTAGTTGGGATGGTAGGAACATAGTTTGGATTCCTATCAAACCTATGAAAATGCCTATCAGGAGCATCATGATCACGAATGAAATTATGCAATCCCATAGTTGCAGCCACAATCATCATTTGTTTATCCATTGGATAGCTAGGCATCTTCAAAAGTATTCTCCACTTCATCTTCCATACACCAAAGCATCTCTCAATGATGTTCCGCAAACTAGAGTGTAAATGGTTGAATTTTTCTTTCTCACCAGTTGGCGCCGAACCTCTTTGAAATTCTGGAACATGGTATCTTTGTCCTTTATATGGTGCTAGGTAACCTGGGCGGTTAGGATAGGCAGCATCGACAAGATAATATTTTCCTAATAGAAAAAACAAATATTTGTCATTTCCATATTTCATATGAAATATCAAAATAAAATTTGTAGAAAGTACCTTGAGGAGGATGAGGAAAGATGTCTCTATCAATTTCCAATGCATGAAATAGCATGCATTGCTCCTGGTTGTCCAATAGATGCATATATAATCTCATGTCGTGATCACAAACTGCCATCACATTTTGAGTTGCTTTCTGAGATCTACCAATATATAACTTTTTCTTCTTCTGGAACAACCGCCAAAATATGAGTTCCATCAATAGCACCAATACAATTTTGAAAATGTGGCCACATACGACGATCATTTCTAATTCTAGGATGGACAGTAGTAAAGTTTGGATCCTTAGGGCGCACAAAGTCGCGTGCCATGTCCACCATACATTTCAAGACATCCTCAAACTTCCTACTAATAGTTTCTCCAGAATGCTTGAAACGGTTTTGCACCTTTCTATTTGATTCAGAGCCATCGACTATATAAAGAAAAATGGCTAGCGCCTCACTTGTGTGCATATGTGTAGTGGATTTCAGATTGTAGGTGCTAACCAAAAGATCATGCAACGTAATAAAGGTTCTGAAGTTCATACGAAGCATACGATAGCATTCACCCGGAGTGGTCAAAGTTTCTTTCACCCATCCCATCCCGCTGAGTCGTGAAGTCCTAGGTGCTGCCTTATCCAAGTAGGTTGAGCGATATTTCTCTGCAATTCTTGTAGCTGCTAGAAGATTATTTGCAACAGCTTGATACATGAGCAAGACATGTGCATCACTTTCATGTTCTTCATCAGTGGAACCATCTTCTTCACTATCACTTGACATCTATACTTGAAGAAACAAATTAAAAGACAAGAGTTACATGAATTATACAGAAACATATCAGGTAAAATATAGCTGCAATAAAAGGACAATATGGCAGCAAAAAGAAACAAATTATGACACAAACAAACATGTCTTAAATTAAAATGATGCATCCCCACATAAATAGAACATGTTTAGTGCTACAATCCATGAGAGTTCTCATATTATTGGAAGCAAACATAGGTTTAAAAGATACAATCCAACAAAAGATGTTGGATAAAATGGTACACCAACCAACACACGTCACTTTCCATATTTCACTTCATACTTCTTGGTAAGCCAATTAAAACGCCCTGTGGCGGTATGGAGTGAATTAACAAACATCTCTCTTTGTTCCTTCTTGATAAAAATTTCAGTTGCAATGAAATGCTCATTAGTCCCTTCAGTAGCACCACATTCTTCAACTAGGGCCATGACATCTTTTATGGAACAACCTGGAGGGTCCTCTCTTTGTTTAGCAAATGATTGAATAGAGGACAAAGTTTGTTCAGAAATGTCAGCAGTCCGTGACATTTCATCTATTAACCTTTCAGATCCACCCTTGTTCTTTTTGGGCTTGTCAACCTTTCCTCTCTTTCTCTTTTGGGACTGTGGCTCATCCTCTGGTTCGCTATCCTTGTCATTGTCATCATCAATATTGATAGCGTCAATGTCTACCGTAGGCATAGTGCCCATGCCTACAGACCAATGGTCGCTACCACTATTGCGAATGTCCTCAAATATCACAGTCAATAGTTCCTCATTTTGCAGTCCAGCCTTCATATACTTGCCACAACCTGGTATGTCCTGAAAAACATGACATTAAACCAATGAAAATTATGTCTTCCAAGTGCTGGACAGAAATGAAATAAATTGAAAACTTACTTTTTTAAGTGCTGCCCAACGCTCAGGAGTAGCAACCACTGTTTTCTTGGCTTCATCCCATCCCAATCCTGTTTGAGCGTTCAGCTTCTTCCATGTGTTGTACTCGCCCCTAAGTCTGTCCCATTTGTTCTTAAATTGGCGCTTTGTGTACACTAAGCTTGTCCTCGCACTAAAATTCTCAATCACTTCTTTATACCCCTTATTATTTAAATGGGTACTAGGGCGATTACCATCTTGTACTTGAGCAGCAAAAATCTCACACACTACCTTTGTGTTGTAGTCAGACCAATCAGCACTGTCCATTGCCATTTTAACACTAGGTGATGGTTCATTTTGATCCATGCCTGCCATCCACTCACACCAATTATACCTCAATAAAAAGTTCAACAGACCAATTATGCAATTAAGAGGTGATGGTACATTTTAACACTAGGTGATGGTTTGCACTTTGTTGGACAATGGATGCCACGTAGCAGGTGCTTGAGAGTAAGGGCTAGCGTGCACAACTACAGATACACACACTACTACTTCAACAATCAAACACCAAAACTTACCCATAATGAACCAATTTTCATGCTTATTTCCCCCTCACCCTTAACAAAAATTGATACAAGTTTTTGATAAACAAGAAATACATAGCACTCAGATTCTGAATGATTCTTCTATTTCAACAATTCTGGTCCATTAACATCACAACACAAGAACTTTTTTGAAGGAAAAATAATCACAACACAAGCACAAAACATATATATGAATGATGTCAAGTCCACAGGCAACACAACACAATTCATATTACGGTTAAGTCTTCACTATGCGGTAATTAGATCACACACTACATGAACCACTATGCGTGGAAAAAATTTCAGATAGACGACACGATTCCTGAATTCGGCAGCAATGCTTGCAAATATGAGCTCAAATTGTGTTGTCCAATGTATCACAAAGTATCAGAAATTAGCAAGCGATTTAGAAAAATTATGACCAATCGTGGTTGTATAGGCAAAAGGCAAAGCCTGTAGATGAACCATAATGGTAGAATGGAAGAAAATGGAGAGAGGGAGTGGAAGAAAATGGAGAGAGGGATGGACTCACGGGTAGAGCACTGGACGGGTCATCGCCGCCGCCGCCGGGTCACCCCGACTGCCGCCGCCGCCTAGATCCATCCCCGCCGCCGCCTAGGGCCGTCCCCGCCACCGTTGCCTAGGTCTGCCCCGCCGCCGCCGCGCTGTCATTGGCGCCGCTGCCTAGGGTTCCCCGGCCGCCGCCGCCTAGGGTTCCCCGGCCGCCGCCGCCTAGGGTTTCCCCGGTCGCGCGAGAGGAGAGGAGAGGAGTCGCGTGCGGGAATGGAAAAGGGGACCGGTGGGAGGAGTGGGGGTATTACCCCCAATGGCAATTGCGGGTAATTTTACCGACTTTAGACGGGTAATTTTTGCGACCCCCAATGGTAATTGCGGGTAATTTTTGCGACTTTAGACGGATCTAGAGCTGTGGAGTGGCCTGAACCCCGCTCCACCACTGTAGTACTATTTTTGAAGTGGATTCACCCCGCTCGGCTCCAGATTTTTGCGAATCTCCGTCCGTTTGGCACGGCTTCAGCTCCACCAAAGATGAATCCGGGAGCTGGAGCCCTGCCAAACACGCCCCTAATGCATGCGAGAACTGAGCTTCGGCTCCGTGGCTGAGGATGCCGTCGAGCAACCTGCCCGTCGGGTTCGATCAGTCGGATCGGTTTGGTGCATCTCAGGTCATACACACTGTATTTAATAAAAAAAAAGATTTGTCAGAGCTCTATGAGGTACTAGATAAATCCAATAGAATATACATATATATATGTATGATGTGGGTAAGTATGCATACGCCATTGTAATTAAAAAAAACTAATGCATTCATCTTGCTGTCGTATGAAAAGAAACAGTAGATTCTTAGCAAAATTTGGTTGGTTGCAGGACGTCATTTGTTAGCAGAGACGGCGAACTCGTGGCTTTGCGTCGTACCATTGTCCATTGTTATTTAGTGTCCGTTGCTCAGAAACAACAGCCAGGAGTGGAACCAATACACTCTCTCCCCCTCTGGGAGAATCGGTATGTTCTTGCTCTCCTCGCTCGCTAATAGCCAGGAGTCCAGGACCGATCGTCACGTAATTGCAAGGCGGCAAACATCAACTGTCCTCCCACCGTTGGCCCTATACGTTTTCTATGCACATCCCAAACCCCAGCGTCCGTGCTTAACCCAAAGAACTTGCACAATATTGGTGCTTTGCCTGCTGTCGCGGGCTGCCCGAGTTGTGCTTGCGCGCCGCACGCTGACGCGGCCGCTCGACTGCTCACGCAGCCAACCTGCTGTGCTGCGCGTGCCGGCCGCCCCGGCGGAGCGCCTCGATCGTCCGTCCCGCGCCGCGCCGTTCGGTGGTCACTTGGTCAGCACGCACGGCATGCGGCTCGGCACCGCGGCCACTGGAATTAATCGGCTCGGTGCGCGCTGCGTCGTCGCCACCTACCGATGTTCTTCCCTCCATGGATAGACGCCACGTGTAATCGATTGGCTACTGTTGGGTCGATTCGGCTATTGGTGCCTGGTAGTTAGCAAGTCCAACCCGAATTTGTTTTTTGAGTAAAGACCATTATCGGTCCTTAAACTTTTTATACTGTGTCATCCCGGTCCATAAACTTTTAAAGTATGTCATTCCGGTCCTTAAACTTTCAAAGTATGACAATTTCTTTTGAAAGTCTATGGACCGGGATGACACAAAGATAAAAGTTCATCGCTACAACTACATAGGATATTGCCACACTTTGAAAGTTTAAGGACCGGGATGACATACTTTAAAAGTTTATGGACCGGGATGACACACCATAAAAAGTTTAAGGACCGGTAATGGACTTTACTCTTGTTTTTTTATATCTAGGTACTGATTTTTTTTATTTTTTTGCCATTATGTTTTTATATCTAGGTACTGATCGAATTTTTATTTCATTTACACGGGACAGGATATGACAATACTAATGGCATCCGTAACACAACATATGATGTTAAAAATGTGGGTAATATTTTAATTCCAAACTTTACTAGAAGGTAAATATCGTAAATAATTAATGATGTATAAATCAGCACTAACAGCAGGCAACTTATTGTACTTCGAAAGGCAACTCATACTTCAAAATATATGCATAAACAGAATGTAAATAAGTCTTGAACGCACGAATGACTTATGGTTGGATCTGATGAAGAACAGAAAACAGCGTAGACTCGTTGTACTCGTGGAAGTAGCGTAACTCATAAGTCATGCGATTTTTCACGCGAAAATACACGAATACGCTACACGTGCGTGAACGTGTGTGTTCAGCCAAAACCCTCCTCATGCCATCCCCATCTATATGTCAGATGATTTAAGGAGTGGCGAAGACTTCACCTTATAAATTAGTTTCCTCCATTTTATTTTAGCAATATAATACTAAATGATATATGATTTGAAATTATAGAAAATATGCCTCATTTGTACGGACCTATTTCTAACGCATGAAATTGTGAAAGCCACTACTATATTTCACCGTCATTTTGGCCATCGTGGCAAACACACACAAATAATGCGTGCTGAAGCCGCACAGAAGCTCACTAAAAGTGACCGAAGCTTCTTTTATTCATATCGATGGAGGCGTATGGTACTGCAAAGGAAACATGGTGCCACAAAGTAGATACAATTGCACTGCACCGTCTTATCGTCTTGAATCAATTGCATGCCACCAGTTCGGTGAGTAGGTCTGCGCACGTTGCTTTCAACAATCTGGTACGAGTGGCTTGGATTGACACGATCTTTTCTATCACATCACTTGGCTCAGACCTTGGCTGCCTCATCATCTGGCACTTGAGCCTCCTTGTCCTGCAGCTCCAAGCCAGGCTTACCAGCACTTATCTTGTTCAAGTCATCTTGTTCCTCTATGCTTTTTCCCCAGAGAACATTGTAGAGGCCTCCAATCAGTAGTATCCCACCAAAAATACTGCTCAAACAGAACAACACAAGCACAGGAGTTAATACAGGAGAATTTGCACACCCTTCAGTGTACTACAAGTCTATCAGTAATTCAGCATACACATACCTCCCTAGGCTAACTGCGTCACCTAAAATGAATGAGGATATGATGATTGTGAATATCAAAGTAAGCGGCATCGACATGGCGAGGAACACTGGCCCCCTCTTGGCAATCGTCCACATTTGCATGTAGTACGAAAGTGCGGTCACAATCACGCCCTGCAAATGTTGTTTCATGGAGAAACATGCATTTAGTTGAGCATTTGAGTACACAATATGAACTTGAACATTGGGTCAGAGGCTCAATTACGCTGTAGATTGTTGCAACGAGGCTAACATTCAAGCCCAGCTTCCACTTGGAGAAATCCCTCTCGGCTGCAACAGCCACAACGAAGGCTTGGACCGACGCGCACGAAATCTGCAGAGTGGTGTTCATCAATTTGGAAGTGTCTTCTATCAGTGGCCCCTGAAAAATAAGATCAAGTAGTTGCAGTTACTCCCATAAACATCAAAGTCTGATGTGCTGATCAAATCTGAAGTTTGAGTGCATATATACCTGAAGGACTGTCCATAAGCCTGCTAAAACGTTAGAGAGTGTCATGAGGAAAATTCCATATACCCATTGCTTCTTGGAGTGGGTGTCTGCTCCGGGGGAACTGCCGCCACCGTGCTGAAAAAGGTGATGATGGTTGAAAGATTTGAACACTGGCCCCTCGTAGAAGGCCAGCACAGTGACACCGGCGATGCAGAAAAGAATACCAGCGATTTTCACGTTGCCGTGGAACTTTTTCAGTTTCATAGACTCCATCCTGTCATAAGGAGTGTGTTTCTTCAGGACTGCAACCGACAATTGTAGCTTGTTTGTTCTAATAAAAAAACTCGACCTGCGAGGGGTAAGACGGCCCCCGGGCATTTTGCTTAAGAAGAAGATCCTCTCACGTAGATCGAGAAAACCCCCGAACCCCTGCTCCACCCTTACACAGCGGCATCATCGCCTGTGTGAGAACGACCAACGACACAGGCGGGCCTTAGACTGTGCTTTGGTGTGGTAGCAAGCGAGGGGATTTTTCCCCCCAGTCTGAAATTCGCTCCCACTGGGAGTCGAACCTAGGACCTGGGGGGTGCTACTAGAGCACTTAGCCATTACGCTAGAGGCCCGTTCGCCTTGTTCGTTTTAATGAAGTGCATGTTTCTGAATTCTCTTACGTGTAGATAGTTCTTTCACTTATTTGCAATTAATTTGAGGAATCAATTTCTCATTCAATTAAACCAATTCGAAATGCAATTACTTTATTTAGATAGAAAAACAAGATGATTAATTTCACTTCCCGTACTTCTTACATGACAAATAGCCTAAAAAGCTGGGAGAAAATAACATTTCCATTACCCAAATATGACAGCCAGGATGAAGATGACCACCGGTTGAACGTTGTACAATACTGATGAAGATGTTGCTGAAGCATAATTGAGACCAAGATTAAAAAAGTTGCCACTTGCGGTCACCCTGAGAAATAAAAGATGTCAGGAATTTTACCAGGTTATGATAGGCTAAGGACTCGGGGGTCTGAAATGTTTAGATTAGTAATTAATTCAAAAATTTTAAATATGTTCGGAACTTCAGATATAGTGGGAACTTTGCTGTTTTAACAGCTTCGAGAGTTTAGTCAAACCGTAGACAAGGCATCTTAAGGCTTGTTGCACTCTTTGAATGAAAGTGTGACAGTGTGCTCTGCTGTTGAAGCAATCATGACACCAAGCCACTCAATGCAGGACAGTATGACCAAAATGCAGAAATTGTGGAAAAACAGTGTAAGACATGCACACCAAAAGATTTCAGATCACAATGGGACAAATCAAGAGGTGACTGTGTGAGTTGTGAACCCATATTTATGTTGAAAAGTGGCGAGTTAAAGAAAGCTTGATTCTTCAAGAAATATCATCCCCCAGATCACAAGATGACTAGCCAAGAAAGGTCACAGCTCCTGCATGAACTTTCTTTTGAAAGAACAACTCCTGTGTGAACCAAATAGCATCACAAGAATAATTGAAATCACACGGATAAATTCGACCTACCCATATAAGGCATGTACGAACATTTTCCCTGCAATTTTCAATGTCACCGGTTTAGCTTTTCTCCTGTACAACAGGAGCATCATAATTAGAACACAATAAATTAAAACAGTCAGACAAGTAGACATCAAGGCACAGATACCCCTCTAGAATAAAAGCCACAGGGATCAACACGAGTGCAGCCGTAGTTTGCCGATAGAACACAAACACAAACGGGTTCATGCCTTCATCCAAGGCCACCTTGCTGATGACATGCATGCCGGAGTACATGATCCTGATCAGAACAACCGCTGCATAAGCCTTGGTGCCACAACCCATCTTGGCAAGCACTTGCTGCAGCTCTGGAGCTAGCCCCGCAGACTTGTGCAACCTATATATACATTGCCAAAAGCACTAGCACGATAACCTAGTAAGAGCATATGTTTTGTTCCGGTGTGCAGAACATGGATAACCCGGTCAGGGCATCATCACCTAATCAGTGATGCACCAATGGGGGAAGAAGAAAGCAGATGGAAACTGCTGGGCACTAGGATGAGTCATGCCAGGAGAATGCATGGGGAGCAAATTTGGTGAGGGGTGATCCAAGCATCCACTAATGGAAGGGAAAAAGAAGCTAAACAAGTGATCTGAATCGATTCCAACTTATTTCTTAGAAGCATTAGTGGCTAAGTTGTTACCATTTGGAGCCTCAAGGCCACTACTTTTTTTTGTGCAAAGACTGAGGTTTGTATAACAAACTAAGCACACACTTTCATGTCAGCATATATATACATATGTTGTGCTTCTTCTTAGGTGATCACTTAAAGCGGACATGGGGATTAGTGACTGATGTAACAATCAAACTGACATGTAGATCCACAACAGAAGTGCATGTTGTGTTGGTTCTGAATGTCCAAGGTGTGCACCAGGTCTGATTGGATGACAAATGAAGATGGTGGTAGCGCATACATCTGTTTATAGTCTTATTAAAGCTAAGAGAAATTTTAGGTTTGTCTTGATGATGTAACTGTAATGATGTGATACTTTTAGGTTTGTCTTGCACCAAACATAATTATACTGAGAGTTCCTGTAGGACCGATGTCGACACGCACTATTTGCATGCATTGGCGCACTATTTGCATGGTGCGTGCCATGAGGACCGGATCACCGACACGGCGTAGACAGGCAAACACGGACGGGCACACGCACGTCACAGCTCGCAAGCGTACGCGCACCGTTGCCGTAGGCTAGCTAGCTCGCGCGGCCAACCGTGCAAGGCATCGCGCGCGGCAGGCTTTGCCTGCTGCCGCGGGCTGCCCGAGTTGTGCGTGCGCGCCGCACGCTGACGCGGCCGCTCAACGGCTCACGCAGCCAACCTGCTGTGCTGCGCGTGCCGGCCGCCCCGGTGGAGCGCCTCGTCCGTCCCGCGCCGTTCGGTGGTCACTTGGTCAGCACGCACGGCAGGCGGCTCGGCACCGCGGCCACTGGAATTAATCGGCTTGGTGCGTACTGAGTCGTCGCCACCCACCGGTGCTCTTCCCTCCACGGATAGACGCCGCGTGTAATCGGTTGGCTACTGTTGGGTCGATTCGGCTATTGGTGCCTTGTGGTTAGCAAGTACAATCCAAATTTGTTTTTTATATCTAGGTACTATTTTTTTTTGCTATTATGTTTTTATATCAAGGTACTGATCGAATTTTTTCATTTACACGGGATAGGATATGGTAATACTAATGGCATCAGTATCACGTATGATATTAAAAATATAGGTAATATTTTAATTCTAGACTTTACTAGAAGGTAAATATCGTAAATAATTAATGATGTATAAATCAGTACTAACAGCAGGCAACTTATTGTACTTCGAAAGGCAACTCATACTTCAAAATATATGCATAACCAAAATGTAAATAAGTCTTGAACACACGAATGACTTATAGTTGGGTCTGATGAATAACAGAAAACAGCGTAGACTCGTTGTAGTCGTGGAAGCAGCGTAACTCATAAGTCATGCGATTTTTCACGTGATACACGAATACGCGTGCGTGAATGTGTGTGTTTAACCAAAACTCTCCTCATGCCATCCCCATCTATATGTCACATGATTTAAGGAGTGGCAAAGACTTCACCTTATAAATTAGTTTCCTCTACTTTATTTTAGCAATATAATACTAAATGTTATATGATTTAAAATTATAGAAAATATGCCTCATTTGTATGGACCTATTTCTAACGCATGAAACTATGAAAGCCACTACTATATTTCGCCGTCACTTTGGCCATCGTGGCAAACACACACAAATAATGCGTGCTGAAGCCGCGCAGAAGCTCACTAAAAGCGACTAAAGCTTCTTTTATTCATATCGATGGAGGCGTATGGTACTGCAAAGGAAACATGGTGCCACAAAGTAGATACAATGGCACGGCACCGTCTTATCGTCTTGAATCAATTGCATGCCACCAGTTCGGTGAGTAGGTCTGCGCACGTTGCTTTCAACAATCTGGTACGAGTGGCTTGGATTGACACGATCTTTTCTATCACATCACTTGGCTCAGACCTTGGCTGCCTCATCATCTGGCACTTGAGCCTCCTTGTCCTGCAGCTCCAAGCCAGGCTTACCAGCACTAATCTTGTTCAAGTCATCTTGTTCCTCTATGCTTTTCCCCCAGAGAACACTGAAGAGGCCTCCAATCAGTAGTATCCCACCAAAAATACTGCTCAAACAGAACAACACAAGCACAGGAGTTAATACAGGAGAATTTGCACACCCTTCAGTGTACTACAAGTCTATCAGTAATTCAGGATACACATACCTCCCTAGGCTAACTGCGTCACCTAAAATGAATGAGGATATGATGATTGTGAATATCAAAGTAAGCGGCATCAACATGGTGAGGAACATTAGCCCCCTCTTGGCGATCGTCCACATTTGCATGTAGTACGAAAGTGTGGTCACAATCACGCCCTGCAAATGTTGTTTCATGGAGAAACATGCATTTAGTTGAGCATTTGAGTACACAATATGAACTTGAACATTGGGTCAGAGGCTCAATTACGCTGTAGATTGTTGCAGCGAGGCTAACATTATAGCCCAGCTTCCACTTGGAGAAATCCCTCTCGGCTGCAATAGCCACAACGTAGGCTTGGACTGACGTGCACGAAATCTGCAGTGTGGTGTTCATCAATTTGGAAGTGTATTCTATAAGTGGCCCCTGAAAAAAAAGATCAAGTAGTTGCACTTACTCCCATAAACATCAAGGTCTGATGTGCTGATCAAATCTGAAGTTTGAGTGCATATATACCTGAAGGACTGTCCATAAGCCTGCTAAAACGTTAGAGAGTGTCATGAGGAAAATTCCAAATACCCATTGCTTCTTGGAGTGGGTGTCTGCTCCAGGGGAACTGCCGGCACCATGCTGAAAGAGGTGATGATGGTTGAAAGATTTGAACACTGGCCCCTCGTAGAAGGCCAGCACGGTGACACCGGCGATGCAGAAAACAATACCAGCGACTTTTACGTTGCCGTGGAACTTTTTCAGTTTCATAGACTCCATCCTGTCGTAAGGATTGTGTTTCTTCAGGACTGCAACCAACAATTGTAGCTTGTTTGTTCTAATGAAGTGCATGTTTCTGAATTCTCTTACGTGTAGATAGTTCTTTTACTTATTTGCAGTTAATTTGAGGAATCAATTTCTCATTCAATTAGACCAATTCGAAATGCAATTACTTTATTTAGATAGAAAAACAAGATGATTAATTTCACTTCCCGTACTTCTTACATGACAAATAGCCTGCAAATCTGGAAGAAAGTAACATTTCCATTACCCAAATATGACAGCCAAGATGAAGATGACCACCGGTTGAACGTTGTACAATACTGATGAAGATGTTGCTGAAGCATAATTGAGACCAAGATTAAAAAAGTTGCCACTTGCGGTCACCCTGAGAAATAAAAGATGTCAGGAATTTCACCAGGTTATGATAGGCCAAGGACTCGGGGGTCAGAAATGTTTAGATTAGTAATTAATTCAAAAGATTTTAAATATGTTCAGAACTTCAGATATAGTGGGAACATCATTCATGCTATGCTCCACATCACTCTTTTCCAGCGGGATAAGAGGTGTATCGTATTACGGCAATATACGATGCTGTACCGGTACGGTCGCGGCTAGGTGCGACGACATCCACATATGCAAATGACATGATATGATATGATAATCATAAATCACATTAATCCATCCTCCAAGGAGCACCATCATGCTCACAACATATCCACATCCACAAGTTCATCACATGTTTATTTTCATATTCCACATTCGCACAATAAGCAAAATTCCACATGACTACTAGCAGTTTATCAACATATCAATTGATCAATACTTGCTACCAACACCACATTTAGAATATCATGCAACCATGGCATAATGAATCAAATTACGATAATAATGTAAATTGCAAGTAGAAGGAATGACGAGTTAAACGGTAGCAACCACCGCTACGTTTACTTGCCTCAACCGACGAAGCGAAGCAAATCAAGAGCGCTCAGGGACAAAACCACATGTCCAAAAGGCATCTCTCAGCACAAAGCTGCAGCATACAAACACGACTTAATAATTAAAAACGTCGCTAGAATCCCGAACCCGCGAAACTCCTCTCCGCTCACAATTCAACCAACTACCCACTGCAGCAGCGCTGCTTAACATTTTCATATCTTTAAAATATATTAATCCAATATAGCAAACGATATATTTCTGGTTTCATCACTTGAATGCCTACATTTTTCATGTAGATCACACATTTTTATTTTGATCATAACTAGGTGTAATTTAATGCACTAAACAGAGGAAATTCTCTGTTCTGTCAGACTGGACAGCAAGATTCAAATGCGTCCCAACAACCGTACAGGGGTCCAAACAAAATAATTTTTATACATAAGCTAGAATTATAAATTCCCTATAATTTTCTCAACTTCGTCCATGATCATAAAAATCATTTACTACCTCTAAATCACAGTTTAATAACAGTCTGTCCCAATCTGTTCCCCTGACAGACAGCGGTATTCCCGACCCTGTTACTCCTAGATACCACGGCAAAAAATTCTGAAACAAATACAGGAGATAGGTCTGGAAGTCCTCTACAATTTTCCTTTTGGGAAGATCCACATAAAAAAATCGTTTGATAGGTCGAAACCGTGCAAACATACGTACTGCGCGAATCAATCTATAGGCAGACAGCAGGTAATCTCTAATCGGGCAATTAAACTATTAATCCCCTTCAAAATCCGTGCCAAGAACCCTAATTATTCAGAACAACAGAGAGTTTGGGATGGGGGAAAATTACCTAGATAAGGGATCACCCCTTTTTTTTCCTCCTCTTCTTCTTCTCCTTCCTTCTTCTCCTTCTCCTTCCTCTCCTTGGCTCCAAGGGCAGCAGCAATGGGGGGGGGGCGCCAATCTCCTGGGAGGGGGTGGCCACAGGGGGGAGAAAGGGGAGGGGGTGGTGTCTGGCTTGGGGGAAATGGGGGAAGGGCTCTAGGGTTAAGGGGGAGGGGGGTGCGGCCACCCCCTTGGGCCTTGGCCCAGGGCGGTTGGCCCACTCCCCAGGCAGCCCACTCTGGGTTTTTAATTTAATTTCTAATTTATTTTATTTATTTTATACTGTTCTATAATTTCTATTTTTCCCTTCCTGTGATTTACCGAAAAACCAGCGACTCCGCAATTGTTTTAAAAACTTACGCCGTAACGACGTTCAGGATATTACACACGAAGGGAGACATAAGAAGGAGAAGAGTACCAAACTTGACCTCATGGGTGGACTGAAGGTACTTAAAGATGTGTTTCACCACTTGGCGATGACATACGCTAGGGGAAGCTTGAAATCGAGCGCACAAACATATATTAAGAAGTGTATGTCCAGTCTTGACGCTGTGAGGTAGATGAGGGAGCCGATCATACTATGACACTCCTATTTAATAGGCTTGTCATCCTTATCTGGATCCAAAATTGTCGTAGATGCTATTGGGGGTGTAGATTGGCTTGCTACTTCCAGTGTCGAAGAGTCAAAGCAGGTCTTTAGTCTACTTGGCTTGATTTACAAATGTACTTTGCTTCGTTTGTTTGATTTGGAATCCAAAAAAGTAGATCAAGTCCTCTATCATGCTCATCTCAAACTCCCTGCTCATGGTATTTGAAAATATAGAAACTAAAGCATGAGATGAGCCACCGAAAATAATGTCATCCATATATATTTGAACCAAGAGAAGATCACTACCATGCTTGAGGGTGAACAGTGTCTTATCTACTTTGCTCATTTGAAAATCATATGAGAGATAACAAGCTTTTGGAAGTGGGATCGGTTGAGAAAATCAAGAAAAAGAAAAGAGAGAATTGAGAGACTGACAAGTAGGACCCACATAATTTTCTAGAATCTTTTCTTTTTAGAAATTTCCCAAATTAAACAGAGACCAATAGGTTAGACCCATATGTCATTGACTCGGTCCACCGAACTGGTCTAGGCTAGGCTGATGCAAGCAGACATGTGTCAGACATATACACAAAACATGTTGAGATGGGACTGCACAATTTCTGACTAGGTATTGACATGGCTATACACATAGGAATCCATGTGGCCAGATCAACGGCAGTGGAAGATCGACATCGGTGACGGCGAACAACAGCAAGCGGTGGGTCAGCGAGATCAGCTCTAGCTTCCTCTAGTAGTGGAGGTTAGCGTGGTGGTCAGTGGGGAGAAGGGTGATAACGGTGCTTGGCTCGATGGCACGACGGCGATGCAAGCTCTAGCAAGGCTTAGGAACACACACAAATAGCTTCTTGGGAGCAAGGCGACACTACTTGACCGGGCGCAAAGATTAATGATCAATGGAGACGACCGACAACAAGGTTTTGATGGTGGAACATATCGGGTGCACAACAATGGCGAGTTCCAGTGGAAATCATAGCAGACACAACGGGCTAGGGCGAGGCGATGAGTCTGGGATTGTGCTGGGCCGGAGAGAGAAATAGAATTGGGATGCTAGGAAAGAATTGGCCCACAAATGAAATCTGGATTTTAAATTGATTTCTCAATTAAGAAATCTCAAGAAATTGAAATAAACCACAAAAACAGCAAATAACTCCAAACAAAATCCAAGAAAATTCCTTAAAATACTTTGAGACACCAGGAACTCAAATAAAATGGCAATATTTGATATTTTATTTTCTTCTAAACATTTATTTTAGCTTCATTCTTAAGGAAAATCTTGGAAAAATTAATTAAAGAAAATTTTAATTTGGAATTTAAGAAAACTTTGAAAATTGGGATGTTACAAATGGTAGCAAACTAAATTTTCTAAAACTATTACAAAATTTAAATTCAACTCAACAGAAGTGCCAACTATTCATCACAAACATATCTTAGACCTAGTACATGGTCTCTCAGTTCTTTTACAATGGATTTCGTTCAGGCGTGTATTAGCAAAAAACTTGTACAATTATGCTTCTATGGAAGGTAATGGAGGTGATTCTGTGATATCAAAGGCAAAATAAGCTAGACATGTCAAATAGAATTTTTTGTTTTATTGTCTAGTTTGTTGAAATTGGGCATGATATGCTAAGAACAAGCAAATTCTAATTGTTTCAAATTTCAATGGGAGTTTTGAATAGGAAGTTATCAACTTCATAAGCAATTTGATTCTTTTTCTAAAGAAGGCATGCAACTGCTGAAGACAATTATCATTAAGGACTAGCAACTGACAGATCAAATGATCAAATCCCAAAAAATCCGTGACTAAAGCTACCTATGATGTAGTTTGTGGGGCTCAAATAATGGCTTTTAATCACATTTCATGGGTGCCATAGCTGTTGGATAAGCCACCTGTTGGTAGAAGCAATTTAATTTTAAATACAAGTTTGAATACTACAACTTAAGGAAAATTCATATGTACAGCAACAACAACAACAAAAATCTAGAATACTCTATCCACGTCCTCATTCTAGTAATAAGTTCAAGTGGACGAGTACATATCACGAGCTAACAAGAAAACCATGCACCTTAATTATCTGAATGAACTTGAAGGGTATGCACATACGATGGCCACAACTCGACACATTTGCATATATGATCAAGATATTATACTAACTATTCAGATTAATTAGTGTGCTTCGTTTGCCTTTGCCAAACTTCACTTAATATATAGTTGACTAGAGAGACTCAAGACTAGTACAAGCTTAGTATATAGCACATGCACCATCGCAACAGTAAACATAAAGGCATGCCAAACATAAATTAAGTTATGCACAATAAATTCCTGGATGATCATAAACCGAGCTGGTTAGATTGTGAAAGGACAAAAGACCCAACTTAAAAGTGAGTGAGTCTCTCACCACACAAGCTAGCTTTTGAGGATAAAAAGGCTCTTATGATCTAACAAGTGATATCAAAGTCTGGTTCTAACACCTCTAGCCTAATGGATACTAGTGTGTGAACGTTCAATGTACCGTGACCCTAAGGGACCATTGATGTACAGTGAAGGGACAGTGAACGGCTGAGGACACCAATGTGTGAAGGGGGAGATTGTTAGAATAGTCCCACATTGGTTGTGGAAGGGCAAGAGATCGAACTTAAAAGTGGGGAATCCCTCACCTTACGAGCTGCTTTTTGGAATAAGAAGACCCTTATGATCTAACAATATGCATGTACCTTAAAAGGACAAGGGAAGCAGATTCTACCATATTCCAGCTTAGGGTGTTGTTAGGATACAAGTAGGCTACACTAGCGTAGATTAAAACGTTCTACCATGTAAACCAAGAAGCCATGCAAGTAAGAGATCATAGATCATTACCACTAGATGCGCGATGTAGCAGAAGAAGAGTTGAAATAGCCTGGTTCAATGTAGCATGTGACGTAGTGGAAGTAGTTGATCTTCACGAGCCAATCGTCTTCTTCTCGTGATCATTTGATCAGCATTGCAGTCGTAGCAGTACCTCTACTAAAGTCCACAAGTCCAAGGATGAAACATTGTGCGTCGGTGTGCTAGCACCAATGCATACCACAAATGTTTTGAGAGGTGGCGGCTAGGATTTTGATAGTGTGTCTCAGGATTTCCTCAAATCCTCATATTTTCGTACCACCCTCAGCACCACGTCTCACTCAATATATAGTCTCCTATTGGATCCTCATCCGATACGATTAGAGGTCGTATCCAACTCGAAGAGCCTCCAATCAGATTCTTATCCAATACATGTTGAGATCGTATCCCACTCAAAGTCTATCATTCGGACCCTTATTGTTCCAACCTGTTAAATGTGTGACCCTTGAGGTTCATGTATTCTTGGTTGTAACTCGGAAACACATTTCCGATCACTGGTCGGTAACGGTCCCTAGCAGGATATATCGACTTCTAAATATACACAAAGATCAATCTAAATGAACCTTATTTAATATGATCTACAACCAGGTCTTGGTCACTCATGGTTAGCTCGTAACTCCTTATGACCGGTTTGTATCCCCATATGACCAGTTCACAGACCAATCTGTGATATATCCAATGAAGTCACAACCAGTCAGTATACTCGTACTACTAGTCGCATCCAGTCAGATCTATCAATCTGTTTGTGTATTCTCTTTTTGCCTCATGATATCCTATCGAACTCTAGGTGAGAAATGTATCATCTATGGACTATTCAATCTTTTTTCAATCTAGTGATGGATAACTTTATGTAATTAACTCTTTGACCACTCATAATATGGCCATGCACTTTTCTTATCTGACCACATCAAGGGCCTAGAGATATCTCTCCTATTATGTAGGAGGGGTAAATCCTATATCCGACCAGTTACATTCCTTCGCATATTTCATAGTATACCTGAAAACTACCTGTATAACTACCCAGTTATGAAGTAACGTTTGTAACCCCTAAGTGCACTATTACACATGTAGAAAACTATGCTGATTTCAGGTACAAGGATTATACATCATTATTGCTTGAGAACAACTGATGATAAATAAAATATAACAATCACAACAGTGACTCAAGGTGAGTCAATCCAACACTATGTTCTCTAACATGTATTAACATTATTGATTTATATTCCTATATATATGACTGGTGAAATATGGTCATCAATCAATACATGTGACCACTATAAGTCACTAGTGTCCTGACCAACGACATCCGAACATGGATCTTTTAGAATAACATCATACAACAGATAAAAGACTTCACCAATAAGTCACATATTTGCTAACCTTTGTAAATGATAATTCATTCAAGGAATATAATAACATTTATTCAAAAGAACACAAATATAGAAGTGATACAATCATCTCTATGGTTGCCTCTAAGGCATAGCATGAGCTTCCTTTGCATAATGATTTGTGTTGTAGGGGTGGCCCCCACCTAAACCCAGCAGGCCTGGTAGAAGGTTATAAAGCCCAGAATAGGCCATGTGTAATGACATAAGTGCCCCTGAAGGGGATACTCAGATGTAAGGGTATAGTTGTAAAAGCATTCCCCATGTGTATATATATATATGGAATACAGGCCATGGGGAAGGACCCAAGCCATTACTGTCACTGTCTCCCAACTCTCCACTACCATCTCTCTCTCTGTTTGGTCTGTAGCCACAACAATTTGCTCATCTTACTTTGTTTTCTCCTTTTCTTTTCCATTGGTGCCTACAGGATAGGCTGATGTGTTGGGAAAGGTTATCCTTGATGGTAATGTTTTGCAATGGAGGCAACTAGAGAATGGTATACTGTTGTACTGGTACAGCAACATGTTCCATCAAGTTTCAGGAACTTTCATTAAAACAAGTGAAAAGGCTTTAGGTTTCAGTGAGATTCACATGTTTCTACAAGATTTAAAGAAAGTTTCCAGACCTAGTTTCAACAAGTTTCAAATTTTCAAACTCAAGTTTCAATAAGTATTAGCAAAAGAGTTTCAAGAAGTTTAAGCAAGTTTTAACAGATTTCATCAAGTTTTAACCCCCAAAGTTTCAAGAAATTTTAGCAAGTTTCAATAGGTTTCATTAAGTTTCAACGCAAAAGGTTCAAAAAATTTCAGCAAGTTTCAACCTAAAAGTTTCAAATAGTTTCAGCAAGCTTGAGGAGTTTTGACAAGTTTCAATGAAAAATTTTCAAAATGTACCAAAAGGTTTCAGTGAATTTCGATGATCTCACCGTGGCAACGACAATGGCAGTGCTTGTGCCTACCTTGGCCAGCACCATATGGGGATGGGACATGGAGAGGAGGGTGATGGAGACGATAAGAGGTGTTGGAGGTGCATAGTAATTTGTCACGGTTGTGGATGGTGTAGGTGACCCGCATCATCGCTCCCTTCCGGTCACGCCCTCTCCAGCCACTGCTCCACCCGCCCCTCTTTGTCCACACTACTGTGTTCCCCCTCGCCATCCGCCCCTCTTACCATACACTTATCTAGCCGCTTCTCCACCCCGCCCCTCTCTGGTCGTGGTGTCAGATCTAGCGTGATCTAGCTGCACCTCCGTGGTCCCTTACCACTCGCCCCTCTCTGGCCGTGGCCCTCAACGGCCGTGCGCTCGGTCCCTATTGCCTGTCAAAGGAGCACCGCCATGACCTCCTCCCCAACTGCTTCAACTCGCCCACGTGAGTGCAGAGAGAGGGAGAGAGATGGAGGAGTCTGGTTCTCAGTGTTTGGATAAGGTAGACGTTGATGAGTGGCTAGAAGAATGGGCTAGAGTAGTGGTGACATATTGGACGGTGGAGACATATCCTATTGTGATGGGGTCTGACAAGATAACGTTTGCTAGTTTTTTTCATGAAAAGCATTAATCGATGGAATATTGATTCTTGTGTTTGCGCACATGTGGTAGTGGTCGAGATCATCTACCAGCTCATAATTCGAGATGCTCTTGTTCCAAACATTGGGCAACAACTTGGTACTATACCTGTGGTTCAACTGTCAGGCCGCCTCGCTGCTTTAATTGTGTATTTGTATGGGTGTCTATGCAACAACTACATGCTTTTTTATAAAATTTATTCATTTTCCCATTTTTAAATACAAATTCAGCCACATTTGAATGATTAGAAATTAGGGTTGCCCTATAATTAGTGCGATGTTAAGGGTCTCCTTCACCGTCGTCTTCCCCCTGTTGCTGCCACCCCACCTCTTCCCCTCCTGATGCCGAACACCATTGTCTTCGTCAGCCTCTCCTTGTCTTTGTTGCCCCCTGTGATGTTGCTGATCATCGGTCACCGGTCGCCACCCACCTTAAATCTATGGTTAAGGATTTGGTGAACTCAAAGGATCCTAATCTGATCACTGATCTCGATGTACGATCTAATTGCACAAAATTTGACTAATTTTTAGGTAAAATGTAGTTGACTGGTAATTAACAAATCTGTATTTGTGTTTTCCTAAACTAAGCCTTCATTTGGTCGTATTCACACATATGTTGTGATAGATACAACTGTACGGGGTGGCAGTTCACAAGTTGTTGGTTGGCAAGGACGCTAGATTTGGGCATTAGCATACTCGTGCACGTCAAGGCAATTCGTTTTATTATTATTTTTAGGGCGCAATTTCTTTCTGCATTGGCATACTCGTGCACATCAAGGCAATTCTTTCATTTTTTTAGGCGTAATTTCTTTCTTTTTGCGAGAAAAAAAGTTAAGGCCATTTCTTGTCGTGTGAGAGTTCACGCATGTTCCTAACTTGTTTCTATGAGAGCCGGTTAAGGCCTCGTCTAGGTATCTCGCCCAGAACTCTTGCACGAAAGAAAAAAACAAGTGGTTTAAGGGGATGTGTCCATCCAGTGACGCGCGTGTCTGCGCGGGCAGCGGGATGGACGACGTACTAGGCCGCCACGGGCGGTAGCCGGACTAGTCCCACGGCCCACGCTTCCACCGGACCCGGTCTGGTCGGCCTCAACCACGTATAAGCCCGCGCGCTCGATGCGTGCGTAGCTGCCGCCGTGCACACGAGGCCACTCGTTCCACTCCCGTGTGGCGCCGGGGCGCGCGGCAGGCGCCTCTCCGGCCTCCCGCCCCGCCGCGCCGCGCGCTCGCCCGAGACCCCAACCGGCACCGCGCGTCCGTGCCATATATGTGCCTCGACGCACGGCTGCTCCCGTACTGCGCTCTGCCGGTCGGATGGTTGGCAACTTGGCACAGAATAGATCTACCATGCGCGCTATCGTGCGAGGGTGTGCCCAGTCAGGCGACTCGACGAACCGTATTAAGGGCGAGCGGCAAGCTGACACGGCTGCAGGACCGGTACCCAGTACCCACGCATGACTCCTGAGTCTTGAGGATGGGAGGATCAGTGGTGCATGGAGCAACAAATATGTATACGGATCCGTGGTTCGATCGGTGCGGAGCCCATGCAAGAAGCCGCGGACCAGCCAGCGGTGTTTCAATGGACGACCTTTTCATGCGCTCAGGTGTGATGTCCTAGCTACTCCCAACTGCACAGCTCCTGGACAATTTGATTATGATACTGTTAGACCATGTGGATAGTTATGAATTTAGTGATGATGAATAATTGATATTTGACTTATTTTAGAATTTGTGTTTGTGAAAATTTTGGTCAAGAAGGTTTCGAATCCGAGTGGTTTTGGTCTACTTCAAATAGTTTTGGACCAGTCCGATCTAAGTCAGAGTGGCATCGGACGGCTGTCAAGTAGCAATGGAGTATCGAACAATGCTCGAGTGGGATTGGAGTATCGGACGGTGCCCGAGTAGGATCGGAGGATCAAACAGCTTTACATTGAGTTGTCCGAATAGCTTTGTCCGATCAATAGACTTCGATAACGTCCAGCTTCAACAACGTTGAGTTCGACCACGACTTCGACCATGTCCTACTACGACCACATCTAGCTTTGACTACGGCCTTTTCGATCACGCCAGGTAATCGGTAAGCTTCGATCTCGACCAGCATACTGGTCATAGCTAAAGTATTTTTCCATTGGCGTAGCTACAGTTCCTTGTCTATAGTCGTAGCTACAGTAACCGATCGATAGTCGTCGGCTTTATTAGTCGTACTTGATAGTTGCAGATTTTACTAATAGGTAGTTGTAGACTTTACTGGTCAGTGGTCTTAGGGGCTGTTTGGTTGCTAGCCACACTTTGCCAACAAAAATTGCCACACTTGCCTAAGTTGAGGTGCTCAAATTCTTTGCCACACCTTAGCAAGCCTAAGGGAATCTTACCACACTTTTTTGAGTCATTGACGCGTGGGACCTAGTTTGCTGGAAGGGAATCTTGCCACAACTGTGGCTGCAACCAAACAGCTCCCACAGTTGGTCAAACTTGCCTAACCTTAGGTGTGGTAAACTGTGGCTGGCAACCAAACACCTCCTTAGACTTTGTGATCGGTAGTCGTAGACTTTGCGGTCAGAAGTCGAAGACTTTGTGCTCGATTGTCGTATACTTCACGGTTTGTACTTATAGACCTCATGGTCGGTATGAGTGTTTTAATTCTTTCTATCTTCGAGTAACTCGAGTACTCGTGTTTGGCCAGCAGTATGACTGGCTGGGGCAGTTGATCATAGTACTGGTAGTTGAAATGACTCAGTACTTGATAGACGTGGTTTTTGCGATCATGGTCAGCAGAGGTGTTGCGGTTGGTAGTTGTAGTCGTAACAATTGGCACTCAATAGTCAGTACTCGGTGGCTCTGTGATTGGTAGCGACGTGGATGTTTTCCCGAGTGTTTTTTAGTGGAGCGATAGTAATTCCCGAGTACTTATTGTTTTCCGAGTACTGGATAGCGATATGATATATGTTCGTGGATGAATTGGTTGATGGTTGTGGAAGGTTTGATTTTTGTTTATGGATAGACGAGGGTGTGCTTCGAGTGTGTGTGCTGATGTCGGTGAAGTTGTAAAGAACTTATGTCGATGGAAAACGCTCTTTGGTCTTTGCATGTGCAGATGGGTGTGGAGGCGATCATGGTCAGTGATGAAGAGAACCGGGACTAGGATGGGAAGTCTAAGGTTCAAGCGGTCGAGGATGTCATGCAAGGTGGCCGGGCTCATGCTGGAGCACATGGAGATCAAAAGGTGATAATTCGTGAGGAAGCTACGTGCGATGCGGTCCAAGAGGCTTTGACATAGAGCTTGATGATGATGTAATGAAGATACAGGAGGTGCATTCCTGGAGGCTTCGTCACGTGTTGAGATTAGAAATGTTATGGAAGGAGTCTGTAACAAGAAGGATTAGAGACTGGTAAAAAATCCGTGTTTGGAAGGGTTTCGAGTCTCTTAATTTTTGGAAAAGATAGAGTTTGGTGTTCGTGTTTGAGGCGAACACGGTTTCGATATTAGCCTATAAAAGCCAGGGAGGCTAAGGGCTAATGTGTGACTTTTGAGGAAGTTTTTGGTGCAGTTCTGGTAGGGCTTTCGTCGAGAAGATTTTTAGGGGTGCTTGTGAGGGTACTTTGTAAATCCACAAAATTCCAGCAATAAAGTTAGTCTTGAATCCATTTGGCCCTTGATTTATGTAAAGTATATTGGTGATTGCTGGTGGTTTGGATCATACGACAACAAGCAAAGCGATCGGGTGAAGCTGTTGAACAGATCAATCGATTGAGCGAAGAGGTCGAATAGATTGGTTGATCAAGTAGTCGTACGTTGGGCATCTGATCAAGCAATTAGTTTCTGAGCAGTCGAAAACATCATCAATCGTCTGGAAACTTCAAAAAGGTGGCAACAATCATTCACTCCCTTCTGATTGTAGTAATCGATCCTACAAGTGGTATCATAGCAAGGTAGCAATGGAACCAGAGAGGTATGTAAATCGTCCCTCCATGCTAGAGGGTACTAATTTTGCTTTTTGAAAGTGTCGCATACAAGCTTACATTGAGACTCAAGGTAATGATGTCTGGGAAAAGACTTCTCAAATTTATGTGCCTCTTGCTAATGTTACTACCAAAAATAAAACATATGTAGATTTGAATGCACATGTTCGTAACTTACTTTTTCAAGAAATTTCTAGCAAAGAATTTGATCATGTATCTCACATTGCTTCTGCTCACTTAATTTGGAAAACTCTTTGCGATTATTATGAGGGAACGACTAAGATTAAGAAAGTACGTAAGAAACTTTATTAGAAGGAGTAAATTTTGGTATTAAACCTGGTGAATCTATAGATGATCTTTTTGCTTGTTTTGAAAAGATTTTGAGTAATTTACGCAGAGTTAGTGTTATTCCCGTGGATGGAGATAATGCAACTAAAATCTTAAGGCCTTTAGGTTCTGAGTAGTTGATGGTCGTCACGACTATTAATCAAACTGTCGATCTCGATACTCTGACCATAAACGATCTGTACTCTAGATTGAAAACCTGTGAGATGGAAGCTTTGCCATCTAAGACTGATAGATCTTTATCTTTAGCACTTGTCTCTAACCTTATGCAGGCTGCTTTATCGATTACAATGTCTTGTATTTCCTTGTCTGCTCTTTCTTTTCAGAAGAATAATTCGAGCAGCTACCCAAAGAGGATCTGATGCTGATCTTCTCACGAGCATACAAGGCACTCAACAACGTGAGGATGAGGAAGCGCGGTGGCACTCCATATCCAATTAGATGCTTTGAGTGTGGTGAGCCAGGCCATATCAAGGTGGATTGCCCCAAGCTCAAAAGGAAGGTGGTCAAGAAAGACAAGACTTATCGTTGTCGACCGTTCAAGAGTAACACTAAGGGTGAATCCTTCTGTCGTAAGGTTCTAGCAGCCTTCGAGCACCTTGATCTGAGCGATGAGGATTTTGAGAGCTGTGATGATGACGACCACGACGACGATGATGCCAAAGGCAAGAAAAAGAGCACTGATGACTTCAAGGGCATGTGTTTCATGGCAAACAGCAACGACAACAACGACAACTACAGTGATTCCGATGAGGCTCATCGCAAGAGAAAGGAGAACATATAGTTCGTTGACTCTGGTTGCACTAGCTATATGACTGGAGACTCATGATGGTTCTCCTCCCTCGTGCCTCCGGTGATGAGATGATCACTTTTGGGGACAACTCTCAAGGATGAATTCTTGCTAAAGGAACCGTGCACATTAACGATAAGTTCATCTTGAAAGATATCATTCTCGTCAGTAAGTTGAGCTATAACTTGCTTTCAATTTCACAGTTGGTAAATGATAATCTTGATGTGAACTTTAAAAAGCATTCATGCTATATTATAGATTCAACTGGTGATCTTGTATACAAAATCAGTAGAGTTGGGCGTTTGTTTAAGGGTGACTTTTTGTTTTCAGCATCTTTTAATCTTAAGTGTCTTATTTCTTTAGATTCTAAGGATTGTTCTTTTGGCACTATAGATTAGGTCATATTGGCTTTAATCATATTGTTAGGCTTAGTAATATGAATCTGGTGAGAGGAATTCCTAATCTTAAGATTGATAAGTCAATGGATTAAATCTGTGCTCCCTATGACATGGTAAGATGGTCGCGTCTTCACATCCTCCACTCACTCTTGTCTTGAATGACTCCCCTGGTCAATTATTGCATATGGACACAATAGGTCCTTTTAGGGTTCAGTCGGCTAGAGGTAAATGGTATCCCATGGTGTACATGGGCACACTTGACAAACATGAGTTGGTGATAATCAACCTGCCACTTGAAGATATATATTTGCTTTTCCAAGGATCTAGTTTCTTTGTCCTTTTCTAGGTAATACCTGTAACGACCCTATTTTTTGGAACAGAGCCATCGTACGTCCCGCAACAAGCTAGGAGTTCTGTTACGGATAGAACGAGTATCACGCTTGCTCACGAACATTTAAAAAGATTAATTAGATTAAAATAAGACCAAACTTAACTTGCAAAAATTAGATTGAATGTAGGCAGGGACAGGCCAAGATATTGGAACAACAAGTGAAGATATTGGAACAATTTGCTGCAGTAAGAATTTCACCAGAAGAATGAATGTCAGTGTCAAATGCAACTACATTCAAATTTACAACTTTCCTAAAGACTCAACCGCCCAAATTCTCGAGAGCAACGGAACCACAGAGCGCAGAAAATTGGTTACAAGATATCGAGAGGAAAATAGACACTATCCAGTGCTCTATCAGAATAAAGATTCCCAGCGGGGCATGGTGGTTGTGTAAAAAAATACAAGTTTCAGAGGGATTTCTTCAATGCAAAAGAAAATGGAGGTTCTCAGTTTTGGAGAGGATTGCAGCAGAAAGTGAAGCATCTATTTAAATGGAGAGCAATTCACGAAGTGGGAGACGGCAGGTCTACTAGGTTCTGGACAGACATCTGGTTAGGCACCAAAAAAAAAATCCAATTCCCTGTTTTGTTCTCTATTTGCTCAGATCCAACTGCTCCAGTTTTTTATCTCTATGGGGATAACGATTGGGATATCAGCTTCAGGAGATCTTTTGGGCATCTCGAATTGCAGGAGTGGGAGTTGCTACTTTCTCAACTGAGTGGTGTATGGCTGTCTGAGGAAGTGAGGAGGGCGATGTGGTGCTGTTCTTTTTTTTTTTCTTCTTTTGAGTGATTTTTGTCTTCTCTCATTAATCACTATTTATTAGACTAATAAATCGTAGATCAAATGAATAGGTCCTTGGACCTTGGAGAAGAATGGTAAGTATTCACCAAAATCCATGTATAGACGTTTAAGTTTTGGGGGAGTTGTAAACACCGGTATGCAGGAGCTTTGGAAATCTAAAATTCCTATAAAGGTAAGAGTGTTCATTAGGCAAATGCTACGAGACAAAAGATCCTGTCCGGGGAACAATTGCTTAAAAGAAACGGTCCTGGTGATGGAAAATGCATCTTATGTGGGTGGGTGCATTGAAAATGCTGATCATATCATGTTTAGCTGCCCAGTGACGATCTATGCGTGGGCTAATATTAGGGAGATTTTTTATATTAAAAATGTACCGAGCTTTTGTGTTTTTTCTCTCGAAAACACAGAAGAATTACATTTCATTCATTAAAAAGAAGAGCAGTATAGTGGTAGCCGAAAGGCTAAAATAAAGGTCCAAAGAAGAATCAGTTATAAAGAATATGATTATGACTAGCCTGACAAGATAAACATCCATAGCTAACACATCCGAACGACGAACGGACTAGGAAGAGCACTGAGGCAACTTTCTCTCTCTCTCACTCTCATTTGGAAAGGTGTTGTTGTCACTTTTGTTCGTTATGCACACAATACAATCCTTTCTTGTTCTAAGCAACTTTATATTAACTATTTCTTCATTTCAGGCTGGCAAAACACCAAGCGTTCGGAAGTGGTAGGCTGCATTTAGTCCCGATGGCTGTCTTGACATTGTCTCAGTACTAAGCCGGATACAAAGAGGAGTAAGATTCTTCATATCTAACTGTGCCTACTGCAAGAAACTCTAAAAGAAAGACAAAAAGAAACAGGGGAGAAATGGATCCAACAACAACAGTACTTGAAGGATAAATGCGCAAGGAACAGGATCCAATCTATGAAACACTTTTTTGACTTTTCAGGCATAACAATGCGCAAAAAGAAAAGTTACAATATAGAAAAAGTATAAATGTGAGATGCGCCGTCATATCTAACTGTGACCAACAAAAGGAAGTCAAATAGTTGCTGAAATCTTATGATCAAAAGGAACCAAATATGTGGTTGCGATGGACACTAGTTTTTGTTGCAATTAGAGAATTTGTTTCCCTTCTCTTCACTAAAATGCTTGCAAGAATATTCTGTATTTAATCATCAGCGGGAGCAAATTACTGAAGCTCGCTGGCCAGTGGCCAAGAACAACAGAAACTGCAAATCTGACATACTATTTAGTACAAGAAATGAGCATCTTACAGATTGGTTGTCCTTCCATTTGCTCAAAGAGTTATTGACTATGCTACAGAAATGTGATGCCTGGTTATCTTATAACTAAATTGACAGTAGCACTATAGCTTCTTGACCAACCATATCGGCGTTACCTGAGGAACAGAAATCAAACCGAAGAAGACGATGAGCTTTTGTTTACGACTGTACGGTGGATGAGCATGCATATGCAACTTGTTGTCGTCAAGTCCTCAAATACCTCAAGTCCTCAACTATCTGGAGCCAGCAACACTGGGTTTAGAGTGCGACATCAGTTTCATATACTTGTTCAATCATCTCACAGAGTAGCCATTTGGAAGAGGTGCGAGCGACTGGTCATCAGGGCAAAAAGGTGAGAGCTACCAGAGGAAAGAAGATGCTAGGATGCTTAACCACTATGACAGCAGAGGTTCATATCTGAATTGTGGACTCAAAACAGGTAGAGCCTCATCTGCCTGCAACAGACGCCATGGCACCATCCGGCGATCCTCAGTCAACCGCCTTGTGTTGGAACCATCCGGTGATCGATCGACCATCGCGGCATGCGAATCCACTAGCGATCTCCCAGGAAAGGAAGAAGATCGTGTGGAGTTGCACGAAAAAACCGAGAGAATTTGGCCGTCCGCCGGCGAGGCAGCGACCGTGTAGCCAAGGCGGTGGTCTCTGAACTTGTTAGGCAGCGCGCTTGCGATGTAGTGCGCTTTGCCTTGGGCTTCCTCTTCTCTTGTTACGAGAGGAGCAGACGATGGGCCCACATCACCGGATGGCATTGACAGACCGACAGACACCAATCTGGGCATATAAATCTGTCGTTCTAGTATCAAGCCTCAGAGGGCATCGATCAAAGCTAGCCATGGCAAGTGTTTGTTAAGCCAGGACATGTAAAACACAAGCACTGTCAGGTCAACAACTGAACAGAAAACAACATGTTACATGCATCCACTTCATGTAAAAAATGGACTGCAAACATTTCCAACAAGTAATGCGTGAATCCTAGAAACAATAAGCTACATCAGAATTGCTCAGAGATGGGCAGTTGCAGCGAGTAGCAAGGCAGAGCCTTTCTTCTTCAACCTTATTGCATTGGGAATTAAGTAGAGGATAGTCTGGTTCTGGGCTAAACAGACAGCAATTTGACGAACACACTTCACACTTGTATGGATGAATTCAGTACCTGTTTCGCCACGCGTGCCAGTTGAGCTTTAGCTGGTACCACAAAGGAGATATCCCATGGACTCCCCTAGACAACCGCGAGTCCAATACATTGAATTGGTGCCTCTGCAGGGAGTCCAGAAGTGCCTGGGCTGGCACGGCTGGGAGGAGCACGGGGACAGCCTCTCTTGGCACAGATGAGGCCAACTCCCGTGCCTTGTGCAGGTGAGCATCGGCAACAGATGCAACCTTGAAGACTGCATCCGGGAGCTCATCGCCCATCCTGACCTCTGATCGGCCACCCTCCCTTGTAAGCAGACTGCACTCCTCGGCCACACTAGCAGGGATATACGGTATTGTCCCTTGCTTGTTTACATGGTGCGGCAATGACTTGAGCAGCAGCAGCAGCCCACTAGCTTTGCCAATGTGCGAGGCGGCGTGATCAGCAATAGTGGATTGTATCCCACCAGCCTGCAAGGTCATATAAAGGATGGTAGATTGGGTGTCTTCTGCATACCTCTCCAACTCAGCAGTTGTCTCTGGAATAGCATACTCATCCCGGTTTGCATCATTTATCCTTGCCTCCACAGACCTCTTGAGCCAATGCTTGCTTATCTTGTGCTCGGAAACAACCGAAGAGAGCGCCCGGGCAACAGGGTGCTCAACCAGCTTGTTTGCAAAGATCTTATCAATCACATCCTTCCACCACAGGAGGCGCATAAGGCCTTTCTTAGGGTCGGACACAACATCCATGGCCTTTGCCGTCTCAACATTGAAGGCCCGGAAGGTGAATGCAGCCTTGCGCATGGATGGAGCTAGGTGGAGCAGGCAGAGATAGTGGTGGTAATCATAGCTGCGGACTTGCTGAACACAGTAGGAGAGGGCCGCTCGTAGGCTACCGCTTGCTGCAGGGGTACCACTCATGAATTCTATTTCTTTCGGGTGTGAATAAGGTCCTACAGTGAACAGGAAATGCATAAACTTATTTAGATCATAACAAGACTGGTGGAATGAACAGGGTGTGCCTAGTTACCGGCAAAGGAAACCAGCAAGTAACCTGCTTGTTCAGCTAACACAAGATGCGCTACCCAACCTTTGGGAAATTTACCGAGATCGTTGCAGATAGGGTAGCAAGCAGGGGCGGACCTAACGTGGGACATGGGGGTTCAGTTGAACCCCCAAAAATATGGAAAAATAAACTGCTACTGGTAATCCACAACGCAGCAAGCAAATCCACCACAAACTCCATGGACTGGACTATCCATCCCAGAAAGGAAGATTTGGATGAGATTGCTCACGGAAAAGAAAAAAATCCTCAGGAGCAAGCTAGGGCTTCCTTGCCAGCGGAAAAGATCCTCAGGAGCAAGCTAGGGCTTCCTTACCAGCGAAAGAAGTGGGGAAATTGACCGAGCATTTGGTGGGCGGGTGAAGAGGGCATGAATAACAAGAGAGGAGGAGAGGGTGATGCGAGGCTTGCCCTGCGTGCTGATCGCTGAAGAGCGCCGAAGCAGGCTAGATCGCCAAAGGGAGCGGCACTGGGCGAGTGCCGAGTGGGCGGGATCTGGGGCAGCGCGGCGTCGGGAGCGCGAGGCAGGCGGCGGGGGCTCGGAGGCGCGGAGGCGAGGAATCGGGGGCGCGAGGACGACGGTCGGTAGACGCGCGGCGCACGAAGGTGAGGGCGCTAGGGCGGCGGCGGGCGGAGGGAGGCGAGGAATCGGGCGCGGCCTGATTTGGGGTTGCGAGATGAGGATCGCCGAAGACGGCGCAGGCGGCCGACCTAATCAGCGGGGCTGCGCAGCGTGGGAGGAAATGGCCTAATGGGCCGCGTGGCGCGTGGGAATCGATCGGTCGCCGGTCGGCCCGAGCCCGTTCTTCATTTCAGATTCTTGTTTTTAATCCCAATTACTATATATATATATATATATATATATATATATATATATATATATATATATATATATATATATATATATATATATATATATATATATATATATATATATATATATATATATATATATATATATATATATATATATACCCATAAAAAGTATATTTAAGATGTCAAACTCCGAAAAATTTAAATTCAACTTCAGTTTAATTAGTTTGAACTATTTTTATGGTATATACTCATTGTAGTTGCATTGAACTCAAAAGTAGTTCAAACTAATTTGAACCGAGTTCAAAACTTACTTACCATAAATATATCAAGGGTATAAAACATTTTCATACCCAAACTCAAAAATTATCAATCATACACGTATATCGGATGTTGGTGCCTAGGCACCATGGTGCCTTATGTAATTTTCCTATATATATATATATATATATATATATATATATATATATATATATATATATATATATATATATATATATATATATATATATATATATATATATATATATATATATATATGGAACATATCTAGTGCTAACAGCCTTTCGGTGCTAACATGCTAAAACTTCTCCGAGCCATCCGATCTACTTCGTGCGGCTCAGATCCGTGAAGGTGGGATGCCCCAACTCACTTATGCAATTTCGCGAAAAATCCCTACCGTTCCCAATATTCTCCCGCCGCCGAACTTCCTCCGCCTCCGTCGCGCGTGCCGTCGGCGCCGTTCGCTGCCGTCCTCCGCGCCGTCGGTGTCATCTCCCGCGCCTCCGTCCGCCGCGCCGATCGAGCGACGTCTCCGCGCCGTCGCTGCGCGCGCGCCGCCTCCCCGCCGCCGCGCCAATCGCCTATTTTTCTCCCCGCGCTGCTCCGCCTCGGCGCGCCCGCTCTGTTCATCAGTCCGGCCGTCCGCCATTCATCACCGCGCCTGCCGCTCCGTTCATCAGGCCGGCCGTCCGCCGTTCATCAGGCCGCCTCCCGCTCCGTTCATCAGGCAGGCCGTCCGGCGGTGATGAATGCATGCCCTTGGCATCCTATCCTGGGGGGACTTCAGCAGCCTGAAAGCATCGCACACTCCGAATGCAAAGTCACCAAAGAGAAATGAAGAAACTGTGAAGACCTCGAAGACGTTGTCAAAGTCTAACCAGAATAACTGGCTGTGAATATCACAAACGAAAACTGCAAAACTGCAAACGTTTCTTCCATTTCTGTTTTCCTTTGGTTGTTACTGGCGTGAGAAACCTTTGGTTGTTACTATGTTGTTTCCATTTATATCGAAACCTTGAGAGTGGGTCATCAATAGAAGTTGAAGCTATACCTGTACAAAACTGCAAACATTTCTTCCATTTCTGTTTTCCTGTCTCCTCTCTATGTTGGTTTTCTAATATCGCTGAAATGATTTCGAGTGTGGAGATTATTCTAAGACTCTGATGACAGATTATTTGAGTATTACTGTTCTTCCAAACATGATTTTCGTACCATGATTTCCTTGCATAATGGACTAAGGAAAAACATGTAGACTTTTGTAGTACTGAAATAAAATGGCATCGCAATAATCTTGAGTTTTGGCCATTCTGGAATTGCTAAAATCCCATGTACTAGGTTATTGAGCACAAAAATACTTTCAAAGAAAATAAAATACATCTTAATTTGTTATCACCAGGATTGTTGTAACACTAGCACCCTGTTCTATTAATCTCAGAACCAGCTGTTTATAATGTCAAAACACATGGTGTTGTTGCAACAAAAATTCTCATCAGACCTACAAAACTTGACAGGCTACAAAAATAAAATGGGAATTGAAAGCTGACACTTAAGTCCATAGTGAACCCCAGAACTAGAGAGCAGTGAGTTCCACAACTGGACTCAGAACATCTGTAGGCAATATTCTACCAAATTTGGTTTCTAAAACAGCCACTGAAATGTAATGACCGTATGTGTTGAACATATGACCAGTTCTCCAAATTACTCTAGAAAGCATGTAAATTAGAATAAGGTTGGTGGGATTTCATTATGCAGTTTTAATACAAAAAATTAGTGAAAAGTAGGGATGATATCAAGGGCAGAAAACCCTGATTGACAATAACAGGTAAATGGTTTTAAAAAAGGTTACTCGTTGGAATCACGTGAGAACAAACAAAACATGACATAAAGCAGCTATTACTGCAAAAAGAAAAGAACTGCAGACTGATCTATTCTAGTAGCTTTGCTTATTTTCCTTTCCTTCATTTACAAGGATGAAGGAGATTCCATTGTACTAGAGGCAGAAAAATGTATCAATTATCAAGAAAGGACTTTAAAATCAGCCACACACAGAGGTATATCATTTCACAACACCTTTGAGCTACACCCATAAACAGAGGGCAAGAATTGCCCATCCAGGCTGTACAAGAAAAGATCGAGGGAGGGACAAACGATAAACAAAAGCATAAAAACTTTCAATGCTATATAGTACAGCATATCAACATCTTGTCATCAAATCCTAATCTAAAGCTTAACTCATTCTCCATTTTTCTTCTAATAGCAAACATATGAACTATATAGCCGCTTATTCTGGTTAGACTTTGACAACGTCTTCGAGGTCTTCACGCTTTCTTCATTTCTCTTTGGTGACTTTGCATTCGGAGTGTGCGATGCTTTCAGGCTGCTGAAGTCCCCAGATAGGATGCCAGGGCATGTATTCATCACCGCGGACGGCTGCTCGATGAACGGAGCGGAGGCGGCTCGATGAACGCGGGCGGCCGGCTTTGATGAACGGAGCGGCAGCGCGGTGATGAATGGCGACGGCCGGACCGATGAACGGAGCGGCGGCGCTGGGCGGCGAAACAGCGCGGGAAAAAATAGCCGATTGGCGCGGCGGGCGGAGGCGGAACGGCGCGACGGCGCGCAGCGCGGAGAGACGTCGCTGATCGGCGCGGCGGGCGGGGGGCGCGAGACGAGCATCGATCGCGCGGAGGACGGCAGGCGGAACGGCGCTGATCGGCGCGGGCGGACGGGAGGCGGAGGAAGTTCAGACGGCGGGGAGAATATTGGGAATGGTAGGGGGGGTTTTTTGCGAAATTGCATAAGTGAGTTAGGGCATCCCACCTTCCTGGATCCTAGCCGTACGAAGCAGATCGGATGGCTCTGGAGAAGTTTTAGCATGTTAGCACTGAAAGGCCTGTTAGCACTAGATATGTTCTCATATATATATATATATATATATATATATACACACACACACACACCTAATGTATAGCAGATTTTTTGCAAAAAATTTAGGTATTCAGCTGAATACCCATGAATTACTGTAGACCCGCCCCTGGAAAGAAGAGAAAAATCCGGTAGAGCGGAGGACGACGACAACGCCTAGGAGAGAATAATTTCTTCGCTTCGAGGGTTAAATGACGTTGGCGTGAGAATTTGAGACAAACGGCGAAGCAATAGCCGCCGCCGCCGTCGGAAAAGAGTTCAAGGAAGAGGATGGGCTGGAACTAGAGACGAGAGAGGTTTGGGATTGCGCTGTGAGGATTGTGGATTTGGGGAGGAGGGAGGAGGATAGAAGTCTTGACAATAGTCTGTCTCTTGTGCGGAACATTGGGATCTATTCTAGAGACACTCGTTGAAGGCCCACATGTCATGCATGTTACTTAACGCTGGCTACTGTATCACTCGGCTACCGGGTTCGTCAGTTTTGCCTTGGTGTATGTACACGTGGACCGTGAGGACCAGTTGCTGATTGTTAGCATAAGGGAGCACCGAGCAAGCTGGGGAAAATAGGTGTCAATCAAGGGAAGAAAAGGAGGAGGAGCAACAGGACAAGAGCCGGGGAAAAAGGCAGAAAGAGATCATGGCTTTCTCGCTCCTCACTTGGGTAACGATTTGATTTTCTCTATGTTTGTTAATTTAATTAGAGATTAGAGTTGGGATTAGAGAGAGTGAAAAGTATTCATTAGGGAAAAGACAAGTATATCGGCTAATCTGGTATATTGTTCTCCTGTAATGTTGGGTACTGTATGAGAGTAATTTAAAAATGTTATCTACTAGATAATTGTAGAGAAATTCGATAGTTTTCTGTACAATATTTATTTATGTTGATCAGATAAATAGATTTTAAGCTATGAATTTTGTAATCCGACTATCTGGTAAATTTATCATCTTCTAGTACCATATATTAATCTGTAGATTAAAATTACTAGATGGAATATTGGATGATTTATATACATGAAAGATGTAGATAATTAAGGGTTCTAGAGATCCCATGAACATGATCTTAAATCCAGATAGTTTCCTAGAAATATCTAGATATTTTAGATGCTTTATTCGAAAGAATTTGATGGTGCCAATTGTCATAAATCTAGTGGTCACAAAAATCTATATAATCCTTTCAATCCAAAATATACATCATTTGGGAGAGTTGGTTTGGTTTATAAATATTTATATTTTATTTTTCGGAAGCAATATGTTCAAAGTGTCCATGTTAATTGTTATTCTTAGAGGGAGGTAAATCATAAATAGAGACAACATATGTAAAAACAAAAATATGTACTACTTCTTTTTCTATGTGTTTGAAAAACACCATTTAATATGCTAACATAGAAAAATAAGAAAAGAGAAGTGGGTTAAAGGTAATATCTATTTAAAAACAAAGTGCACACTTGTGTTGTCAACTAAAGTTGTAATAGTTTCACTCTAAAAAGTTGTCATTGTGCTGCCACCAAATAAAGTGTTAGTATTAGTTTATTATTTCAAATTTTTTAGTGTTATTGACTTTCAATAGACTTAGAAATATCACTTTTATATTCAATTTTTATAAGCCAATGTAAATATATATTAAAAAATGTAACACAATGTAATTAGCGAACACCCATTCATAAAATCCTAAATCCGCCATTGGTAGCAAGTAGCACTAGGCGCCTGAAATTTCAGCTAGTAAATGAGGGCTGGCATTTGGGATGATGCAAATTGCAGCCAAATTGGACATAACCGCACAAATTGAGCAATTGATATGAAAATTAATTAATATACATGCTAACGATGCAACAGCGAAAAAGAGACAGCACGAGAGGAAAAACAATCTAGTTGCTAAGAGTACTAGACAGATTAAGATTGACATTAGAAACCGACGGACGACTTGAGTTGGTAATAGCAGAAATTGAGAAATTAGCTGGCTAATTACAAGAGATTTAGGCGTCAAGTCAGTGGCTGATCTAGGATTTGAGTAATGAGAGTGCGAAACTGCGAATTTAAAATTTCATCTTCACTATCAATTAATTCTTCTAAAATGGGTGAATTGTTGTTACTGTCAACATTGACATTTTCATTATGTTCTTCCTAGAGAGACTTGACATTGACATTTTCATTATGTTCTTCCTGGAGAGACTTTTGGTGTGGATGTACATGTTATCTTTCGAGACTTCCCTGCTCGATCCCAAAAAGACTTCAAATTGACTGTCTTCTTCTCCATTCCTAATTTCTCTACTCAATTCTACATTACACAATTAAACACTAATTACTGGATGTTTGGTTGGATTTTACAACATACAAATTATGGTCAAAATTGTAAAAGGAGGAAAAGATCACCTTGCAACTGTCGACCGGATGACCGGAGCAACCGCCGGCCCGAGGCGGTGGTTGGAGATTGTGGTGGATGGAGGCGGGAGGAGCAACCGCCGGGCACCAGCCTGAGGCGGTGGTTGCAGATCGTGGTGGAGCCGTGGAAGCAGGCGGAGCAGCTGCTGGGCGTCGACTCGCCGAGCGGCCCAAGCCAAGGCGGTGGTTGCATATCGCGGTGGAGGCGGCAGTCGATGACGCAGGTCACAGGACTACGTGGGTTCGGCACTTTGGCGGGGCGCGACAAGGCCGTAATAGCAGATAGTAGTCGTGAAGACGTGAAGCTCGTCGGTGCTCTCCAGGCTTGCCGGGGACGCCGTAGCGATGAACTGGGCGGGCGCCGCCGCCAGAGATGGGGAGATCGATTATGGATGCCTCTGCTCTGCTCTTAGTCGTGGCCTGCGCCTCTCCTTCTCTTTCTAATGTTGGGCCTATCCATGGGCTTCCGCTCCGAACTAGCCAGCCCATTTCTAGGAAACATGTTATACACTGATATCCATGTTATATTCTTGGTTCTTGTCTCAATCCATGTAGACTGCTAGACCCATTAATTTTATGGTTCTGTGTGTGCCTAACAACTTTTAGCTAATTGTATGTGATTATTTTTGTTGATGGCAGGCATTGAAAAGATCAATATGGAACCAGGGATTTCAAATCTGGATTGACTAGTGGCGGAGAGAGGGGGGCTAGGGGCCTGGCACCCCCAACCTTCTAGTAATCCCCCAGCCTGCATGACATAATTCAACACAATTACTAAGAGATGCATTAAAAAAAGTCAGTCAGCCACCTTTGTTCGGCGATCAAGCATGATAACTTTGGATGCTGATTATTGCAGTTGTAGAAGATGTCAGTCACTGAGCAAATATGCCTAGATGAAACACATCAGAAATGATTAAAAAAAGTAATAATGTCATAGCCAAAGAAGAATTATGCAATATTCAGATGATGCCGCCGTCCAGCAAAATAAGGAAATTAACATGCTGAGCATTTCTTAACTGCAGGCAAGCAATATTATAGCATCTTGAGGTATGCGGAAATTAACCATAAGCCACAATAGGCTGCTAGTGAACTGCTAACCACATCTAATCTAAATGCAGTGAAGTTGAACTGGCATATCAAAAACTGGGGACTGATGATCTGTTAAGAGTATATAAAATGTGGAAGAAAACTAGAGCAAACTCGAAGGCTACTCTTAACTAATGAGTTTTGTTCAACATCATTCATGTAGTTACAATCAGGAAAACATACTAAGCTTAGTCAGATGGGGGGGGGGGGGTAGATGGTAAACATAACCAGAGTAGGCAAAGAACTTGCCGTTCCTTAATTAAAAATCCAGGACTAAATAGCTTCAATTCACAAATCATCTAATAGATCATAATAGGAACAACAAATCATTTTACAATCCCCCTTTTGCTGGTTTGCAAACCATAGCAGAACTATTCTTCTTTGTCTTTGTTTTCACATCAAGATCAATACAAACAAACGAGGAAAAAATAAATTGTAAACACCAAACTAACGAAACAAGGAGGAACAAATCCCCAAATGTACATGGACTAATAGAACATGATTTGCCTCTCTAGTGGGCGGCGACCATCATGTCCAGCAGGTTCAGAAACTCCATAACCGCCTCGACGGGCAGGTCCGGGCTCGATAACGGCGGCATGGTTCATTGGTTCTACTCTACTTGTTGTCCATATTGCCTTCCCCCATATCCAATTCCTGGCTCCGCCCCTGGGATTGACATTAAAGTTCTGGCTGAAAGAGCAAACTTATGCAGAGAATTCACTGTTGTTGATAGAAAATTCTTCATGGGACGAGCTTAGGTCTGATCAATAACCAGATGCAGATCTTCCTATTTGGATTGCTGCACAAAGGGTAGTCTCTCGTTATGAAGGAATTCTTTCACCTATTGGTCCTCGTGGCAGACTTCTAAGAAGATTGCTTACACGGACTAGATTAATCCCGTCTCTGCCAGAAGCGCTAATAAAATATGATGTTGAAACAAAACATCTTGAAGTCTATGTGAGGTTAGATCCCGCGTAGATGTTGGTCTTCTTCTGCTATTTAGGAGCACTTCTTTGTCTTCTGATTTGTATCACTTTTGGCAATCTATCTATGCAACAGTATGTCCAAGTTAGTGTAGCCCATAGTCAACTGGGATGGTTGTATAAGATAACTAAGATCCTCATCACCAAGCTCTTATTAAAAACTTCCAGACTCTTCAAAGCCCGGTCCAGATTCTCTTTTTCCTGTGCTTGCCTCCTTCCAAGCCAAATTCCAGAAGTCGTGCTGTTGCCCTTATTTCTGGGTTTCTTTCATTTTGGAAAAGTAATTCTTGAAAGAAGTTTTCTCTAGTCAACGTTAAAATTGTTGCTCTGCTAATTATATCTGAATAATGTTTTTCCTGTTAATTTGTTGTGCCTACTTTGGAACCTGACCATTAAATGTTCATGAATTTCATTAAGTATATTCTGTTTTCCCTTCAGGCCAAATTTTCTGCCCAGAATTACCCTTGCAAATATATGGGAGCCGGCAAGCAGGGAATCCTGTGGCAACAATGTTTGGGAGATAGTGAAAGCTTCTTTTGGTATTTTATTTGGCAAGTCTACTCTTCAGGTATCAGAGCAGTTGATTTCTGGACACCCTTTTCATACTAATAGATGGTTAATGTCCTAAAGAAATATGATTGTGAAGCATCCGTCATGTTGTGTGGAAAAAGAAAGAAGGTAGAGTGGTTGGATGTTAATTTAATAACTGACTGATCATCATTGTATACTTTAACCCTGCATCACATGCAAAACACAAGACTGATGTGCACTCTTTTGTCTTACATATGGCCATGAAGCACCTTGGATGATGAAACCAAAGCATAAGAAACAATTTAAATGTGCCATAGCATGAACGCAAGTACGCAACATTTGCCCCAAATACTCAAAACGTATTTTTGCCATCATGGATAGAAAACTGACAATACGCATTTTTGATAGAAAACTGACAATGCACATTTTTATCTGTTATTCTGTTTGTACTTACTATGGGATGTTAATAAGATACAAAATTGTTACTTTATAGAAAATTGTTTTCCAAGAAGATGCATAATTCCATTTTGTTCTTTACCAGGAACCAGCATTCCAGGAACTGATCCTACTTTATACTGATGAGGCTGCTCAAAGCAAAGAGAGGGATAAATCAGAGATGATGCCGCTACAACTGAAAATTTACGAGAGAATTCCCATCACAGATCTGCCAGTAAGTGCCTGAGTCTCTCAGACCTATGGTAGAAAAACATTTGAGTGTTGCCTAGATCTACAATGCATTCACTAACCTCATTAAGGTTATGGCGTCTTATCAGTTAGAAGGCTTACCTATCTTTTGCATTAAGAGGTAGAGAAAAGTGCCGAACATCATAGTAACTAACATGCTGAACTTTGTCTGCAGGTTGTTTTTCCTAAAAAAAAAGTTGTCCTTCCGCATCCTTGATACAGTAATTCACTGTTGAATCTTTTATGTTACTATTCCATGTTATCCATGTGAATTCTTTAGTAATAACTATTCTAGTTACAGGATTATAATATGCTACTCTTTTTCTTTCCTGCGCTTAGGCTTGCTGATAGCTTTTTCTTTAATACAGAAAGGCTGGACATTGCTACTGTAATAGGATTGTTGGCATATGTCGTGAACTACAAATTTGAGAGTTTGGCCTCATCTCCGTAATTATGTAATTTGTATCAGTAATTTCAGGGAATTCTTTTTATTAACATTGTTTATGTTTCTGTAACGCCCCCGTTTCCAGGGGCGCGTACGGACACGACATTCCGTAACTATTCAAGCATGAACAGTTATGGAGTGTCGCGCAAGAGTATACCATTGCATGCTTACAACAAAAGACCAGCATATATTTGACATACGGATTAACATCCAGTTTTTACAGCGGGGCGTGCAAGCCCAAAGTATATTACATTACAAAAGGCTCCAGAAACTGCTTCGAGCGCGGCGGAGACCTACAGCCAAGGATCCTCGTCGAAGAAAAGATCCTCTGGGACTTCTTCAACGGGGAGCCCTTCTCCTTCGTCTTGATCCTCTAAAGAAATGATTAAGCAAGCCATGAGCCAAACAACCGGCTCAGCAAATCCCAAAGGGATCTTAATTTACTATATGCACGGAAATTCCAAGGAAGGGTGTATACTTGGTTTATTACATTTGGTGGATGCAGTTTTATTTGCAATTCATTTTCATAAGACGGACACAAAACTTACTCCTTAAGAACTCAGGGGTTTTCATCAAGAGTTCATTAACCAACTAACCAAGTTAAAACATGTACAAATCTACTTAAGCTTTGCTGCTGGAATCACCCAAGTGACACAGCTCCAATAACCGGGAGCACGGTGTATTCGAATACCATTTATTTGACTCTGCAGAGTTTGCTCAGCTTTACCCACACGATCCCTCAACTCCCGCTAAAGAGTTAAGAAAGCCAGGTCTTTTCACTGCTCGACTCTTTATATAGGCTCTACCCAGTAGAATTCACTCGGGTCTGGCTCATACCCACACACACACACACACACACACACACACACAGAGAGGACAACGTCCGCTTCGAGTGAATTCCACCGTTGTTAGGCATCCGTAGCACGGCCTACCTAACCTCACTGCTACCCTCCTGTAGAGTTTCAATCGAGTTGAGCAGCTAAAAGACAAGTGTTGACGAGTCAACTCCTGTGGTTGAGCGATGGCTATGACATTAGCTCAGCGTAAGGGTTTCAGTCCTTATATTTTCACATGGCCCGCAACCTCACCAGGTCCGCGACCCAAACTAAGGTAAGCGGTGGGCGTAGACCGTCCCGCGGTTTCCCACTCACCCTTACCCTACTCCAAACCTAGGGTAAAAGATTGGCGAGGACCGCCTTGCGGTTTCCACTCCCTTTACCCTACCTTGCGCCTGCAAGCACTCTCCGCTCTAAGATACGGTGTCCCATACCACCCTACCTTAGAGTCGGGTTTTCAATTCTAAAATTGGTCCGCAACCACAACCTTATTAGTGTAACATTTTGCATGATAATCATAGCCTACAATTACCAAGATTAAGATAAATATTTCTAGGGTTTCAATGGCATGGCTACAAATTAAACATGGCATTTAGCGGTGGTAGGACTAACTAATACACAAGTCATTCTAAACATTTTATTTTTATTTTCAAACTAACATTTCAGAACTAGCTCAATGCAAATAACATATTAGCATATTTAAACATCATGGGATACAATATGATCAAAGGATTTGGGACTTGCCGTCTATCCGGACGATCTCAGCAAGCTCGAACGTCGAAGCACCGGATCCCGAATCGCTCCGGGCTTCCGGATCTCCGACACTAACGCAAACAATTAAAATAAATTAAATCCAGCTTGAGACTAATCAAGCGAGGCAAAATAAACTAATTAAAAAGAAATAAATTGCATAAACACCCCAAATGGAATTTTAGGAATTTTTCTAGGATGAATCTGTGGAAATGGAGTTCACCAGAGGGTCAGGAATAATATTTGGAGCAAAGTGGTGAAATTTGGGAATTTTTGGGATTTTCTGATTTTCTGGATTTATTTGGAATTTCGGAATATTGGAAATTGGAAAATCCGGGAAAAATCAATGAACAATAAAAGGCCGCCCACGGCCACGATGCGCCCGGCCGGGAACGCCCGCGCGGCGAAGGCCAGCGCCCATGGTGGCGACACGCGGCGCCCGTGCCTTGCGCGCGCGCGCTCGGGCGACGGAGCAGGCCGCTCGGTCCACTCCCGCGCGCGTCCACGCGGCTTGGATGCGCGACGCGTGGCCCGGGGAACGGCTGAGATCGAGCGAAGCGGGCGGAGGAGATGAGCTGTGGGGTGGATCGGACGGCGATGAAGAGGGGTAGGCGGCGAAGCGGTACGAGGAGGTGAATGGCGGGGATTAGAAGGTTTTAAGGAGATCCGACGACGGGGAGGCGGCCACGTCGTCATCGTCTTCCTCCGGCCGGGTGCGAGCAGCTGAGGGACGGAGGTGGCGGGGCTGCGGTGCTCCGGCGACGTCGACGGCTCCCAAGGGCAGAGAGGGGTATCGCCGGGTAGAGCAGAGCACGGGGAACCCTGTTTGGGCAGTTAGAGTCTGCGGGGACCAAAGGAGAGGGAGGGAGGAAGAAGGGGGTAGTTCGGGTTTGCGGTGGTGAGGGAGGTCACCGGCGGCGAGATGGCTCAATCGGCCGCGGCTACACGCCTGTGGGGACCAGGGCTCACACCGGTGGTGACGGCGGAAGCTGGGAAGCCTCGGAGAAGTCTGGCCACGGGGAGGGTGCGGCGGCCGGAAGGGAGTCTCGACGCCGGCGCTCCACGGGGCTTCACCTGTCCAGAGGAGGAAGGCAAAGGGTTTAGTGGAGGGTGAAGCTACTCTAGACGAAAGCAATTGAGGAATGGGCGAGGGGAGGGGAAGATTGGCTCCCGGGGGGTGACCGGCTCAGGGGAGATCGGCGGCGGCGCTTGGGGCGACGGGAGCTCAAGCGGAGGCTCCGGGAGCTCCTCTGGGGTGGTGGGGAGTGAAGGAGGCAGTGGGGAACTCGGGGAGCAAAGGGAAAAAGAGGGAGCAACGGGGCGGGTTTTATACCCAAGCGGAGGGGGGCGAGGCGTGGAGGGGAAGCCACTGGCGGGGCTCCGGCCGACAGGGAGTGACGGGGAGTGGTTGAGGCCGTCTCCTCCGCAGGTCGGGCGGTGACCGGAGGGGTGACGCCGGCGCTGTAGCGCATTGAAGCGAGGGACTTCCAGGGCTTTTCAACCTACCCCTTAAAAGAATCTCGACCGAGATTAACTTGGTCCAGGAGTAAGTTGGGAAATCTCATTTGCAATCGACTCGTTCCCAAGTTGACTCTTGGTGTATGATTCTTCCACCGTACTGCAAAACCCGACGTTCTTGTTTCGAGTTGCCTCTCTGCTGTTTCAAGTATTTGTAGTGGTTCTTCAGCATATGTGCAATCATCTTGCAATTCAATATCTGACAATGGTACTTCATCTGTTGGCTGACGTAGACACTTCCGAAGCTGGGATACGTGGAACACATTGCGAATTCTGGATAAGTTGGGCGGAAGCTGCACTTGATAAGCTACTTCCCCAACTCTTCCAATTATCTGAAACGGTCCCACATATCTTGGTGCTAATTTGCCTTTGACTTGAAATCTCTTGACTATTTTGAACGGGGTGACTTTGATGTAGACATAATCTCCAACTTCGAAACTCAAATCTTTCCTGCGATTATCTGCATAGTTCTTCTGTCGGTCTTGTGCCATCTTGATCTGTCTCGACAATTCTGATATGTGCTTCTGCATCTTGAGCAATCTGGGGACCAATGAGTTGTCGTTCTCCTGTTTCTGTCCAATTCAGTGGAGTCCTGCATTTTCTGCCATAAAGTGCTTCAAACGGTGCCATTTGAATACTGGCTTGATAGCTGTTATTGTATGAGAACTGAGCAAATGGTAAACAGGTGTTCCATGTTGCTCCATACACTATCGCACAAGCTCTTAACATGTCTTCTAGAATCGATTGGTTCTCTCTGTTTGTCCATCATGCATGGATGATATGCTGAGCTGAAATTCAGATCGGTGCCCATGGCTTCATGCAACTTTTCCCAGAACTTGGATGTAAACTGTGCTCCTTCTATCTGACACAATCTTCTTCGGAATTCCATGCAGTGTCACAATCCTGGTCAAATATAGCTCGGCAAGTTTATCCTTCCCATAAGTTTGCTTGATCGGGAGAAAATGAGCCACCTTGGTCAATCTATCAACAATGACCCAAATAGCATCATATCCCTCACGAGTCTTGGGAAGTCCAGTGATGAAGTCCATACCAATGCTATCCCATTTCCATTCAGGAATTGGCAAAGGTTGTAACAATCCTGATAGTTTTTGATGGTCTATCTTGATCTGCTGGCAGACATCACATTTAGCTACATATTCTGCCACTTCTTTCTTCATTTGGTTCCACCAATACCTCTTTTCAAATCTGATACATCTTTGTGCCTCCTGGATGAATTGAGAATTGAGAGGAGTGGGCTTCAGATAAGATTAACTCTCTCAACTCTTTCTTGTTGGGTATGCAATAGCGACCACGGAAAGTAAGGATTCCATGCTCGTCTAGCGCATACTCTGATGAATTTTCTTCTTGAATATTCTTTTTCAGTTTTTGAATCTCTTCATCTTCATCCTGGGCTGCTTTAATCTGATCTGGCAGCAGTGGTTGAATCTCTAGGGCTGCTTCTTCACCTTGCTCCGTGATTACCAGGTTCAGCTGTAATATATCTCTCTGTAATTCTGGTGGGTACTCTGATTGACTGCCTTTGCTTGGACGAGCTTTACGGCTAAGGGCATCAGCAACTACATTTGCCTTGCCCGGGTGATACTGGAGATCAACATCATAATCTTTGATTAGTTCTAGCCATCTGCGCTGTCTCATGTTCAATTCTGGTTGTGTGAACAAATACTTCAAACTCTTGTGATCTGAGAATATCTCACAACGATTTCCTAGCAGGTAGTGCCGCCAAATTTTGAGAGCATGCACCACAGCTGCTAGCTCCAAATCGTGTGTGGGGTAATTCTCTTCATGCGGCTTCAACTGTCTTGATGCATAGGCAACAACTTTTCCATCTTGCATAAGCACACAACCCAAACCCTGCTTTGAGGCATCGCAGTAAATCTGAAACTCCTTCTCTGGATTGGGTAAAATCAACACTGGTGTTGTTGTCAACTTGGTCTTCAACATCTGAAAGCTTTCTTCACATGCATCAGTCCATGTGAACGGTTTATCTTTCTTCAACAATTGGGTGAGTGGACGAGATATTCTTGAGAAACCTTCTATGAATCGGCGATAATAACCCGCCAATCCTAGGAAGCTTCTCACTTCCGTCACTGTCTTAGGTTGTTTCCATTCCATAACTGCTGAAATCTTTTCTGGATCGACCTTCACTCCATCTTCAGATATAATGTGACCCAAGAAAGCGACTTCTCTCAACCAAAAACTGCATTTATCAAATTTTGCATATAACTTATGCTCTCTCAATCTGGTCAAAACCATATGCAAATGCTGTTTGTGCTCTTCTTCACTCTTGGAGTATATCAGAATATCATCAATGAAAACAATCACGAATCGATCCAATTGGTCCATATGCACCAGGTTCATAAGATTCATGAAATATGCTGGCGCATTGGTTAAACCAAAGGGCACGACCGTGAACTCGAACAATCCATATCTGGTAATGAAGGCTGTCTTCTCTCGATCTTGCTCTCGGATCTTGAGCTGATGATAACCCGAGCGCAAATCGATCTTGGAGAACACTTTGGCTCCTTTAAGTTGGTCAAACAGATCATCAATTCTTGGGAGGGGATACTTGTTCTTGATGGTGACAGCATTCAAACCTCTGTAATCTACACACATTCTCAATTCGCCATTCTTCTTTTTCACAAACAGTACTGGGGCTGACCATGGTGAAGTACTTGGTCGAATGAATTCTTTCTCTTGTAACTCATCTAACTGCTTCTTCAGCTCTTTCAATTCACTAGCTGACATTCTGTATTGGTGCTTGGCAATTGGCTTGGTTCCAGGTACCAACTCTATTGCAAGTTCTACTTGCCTGTCAGGGGGTCTACCTGGTAATTCTTCTGGGAATACATCAGGGTACTCTTGTACTATTGGCACTTGGTCAGGTGTAGCTACTATCATGTTGATCATACGTTTCTTGGCATCTTTCAGCACTTGTCGATCTGTTTCTACTACTATTTTCTGACCTTCAGAGTTAACCAAAGACACTGTTTTGATCTCGCAATCTACCTTGCCTTTATTCCTGGCCAACCAGTTCATGCCCAAGATGGCATCCAATCCGGACATATCTAGCTGCAACAAGTCTGCTCTAAAGTCTACCCCTTGGATTTTTATATTAAGTCCCGCACACCCACGGTGGGACTCCATTTTAACCCCAGGGGTTTCCACCACATAAGGTCTTGGTAATGCAACAGAAGATAATTGATTTCTTGCAGCAAAACTCTTTGAAATAAATGAATGCGTTGCACCAGGGTCAAATAAAATCAATGCAGGTATGGAATTGATTGGAAACATACCAGCAATGATATCACTTGCTCCAGCGGCATCCTCTGCAGATACATGGTTCACTCTGGCATAAAAAGTGGGTCTGACATTGCTTCTGCCTCTGCCTCTGCCTGTAGTTGAGAAATTCACAGTGCCTGCAGGTGACTGAGGGTTGGATGCTTTAATCTGCAAGAATCCTCCTTTGGGGGTGCCGGGGGTTGCTTGTGACTTGACCTCTTGCTGCTGTTGGTTCTGAACTTGCAACTTGGCTGCATCTGAGGGCAGGTTCTTCCTGGGACACTGGTCTCTGTAGTGCCCTATCTCACCGCAGTGGAAACATGCGTTTGACCTTCGCGGGCAGCTACTAGCCAGGTGATTCCCACCACAAGTGGGACACTTGAGAGCCAATGGTAGAGGGGAAGTATAATGCTGAGTCTGACTGGACTGGTTCTTCGGCATCATCACATACTGCCGGGAGGATGGGGATCGATATGAAGAAGATCCTGCTTGTCTTGGCTCGTTGTGCGATATGGGAAGATGATCGCGATCCGTGTGCCGCCTTGCGTTTTCTATAGTCTTCCATCTCGATTCGCTTCTTGAGTTGATCAAGCCATCAACCATATCATTCGATCTTTGAACTTCAAAGCTGAAATGTGGAATCTCAAAGATCACTGCAAACACGCACGAAACTTGTTCATTTTCTTGTCTTCATTGTCAACATCCTCGGGGCAAATCTGGAGAGGTGGTTGAACTGGTGTAAATACTCCATTACAAGATCGGCCACCTTGTTTAAGCGCCAAAATTCCCGCGCTTTGCTTCCATAATGCCGTCGAGGATGTGGGCCTTATGGAAGGCCTTGGAGAAATCTTCCCACTAATTTCTCTATTTTGCGGTGTCTTGCTGATAATTGATCCACCAAGTCATTGCTGCACTCAGAATCGTGGGATGCATATAACACCTTCTCTCTATCGTCACATGCGGTTTGAAGTTTTCTCTCACATCGCCAACCAATCTTCAGCAACCATAGGATCGGGTTGTGGAGAAAGTGGGTGGGCGTGTCTTTAGAAAGTCATTCCACCGGTGGTAATTGGAGCACCATCCCGTGGAATATTGCCTCCACCACGCACTACGGGATCCGTGGCGAGTCGTTCAATCAATCTGGACTGTTGATCCAACATTCGCAGTATGTTCTGCTCTCCTTGATATCGATTCCGTTCTAACATTGCAATAACATTGGCGAGTGTGTTCTGGTCGGTGGCAGGTGCACCCTGCCTGCTGGTCTGACCTGTCTGCTCTGTCGGCTCCATCTGTTGATTGGGAACTTGAGGTTAGCCTTGCAGCGGCTTTGGCAATCAAGAACAGATAAGTAAGACTTTGAATTTTTCAAGGCAAGTATAGGACGAAAAGATAAGAACGAGAGCGAAAGGGACAGGAGAAAGCTTTGAACACAGGGAGAACATACTGATAATTAAGCAAACAAATTAAAAGAGGTAGCAACATAATTTACATTAAGCAAGTGGTGCACAGACCACATAAAGGTTCATGTTACACTTGCATTACATACAAAAGTACATCTATCACCAAAAGGTCAGGCTACCACTAACGGACGGCGTCTACTCCTCGTCGTCCCCTGGTGCTGGGAGGGCAAGCGGGGCTGCTGGGCGGAACCGGGCACGGTACTGCGCCGCAGTCATCCGGCGCTTGGGCCTAGACTGCACCGAAGCACAAGAGGAGTGAACGCTGGGCGACTCCGCACTATCTGAGACCTCTGCTGCCTCCTGGGCCTCGTAGCGGACGAGGGACTCCCGGAGGCGCTGAACCTCCTCACGAGTGTCCCACAACTGCCTCTGCCAGACTCTGGCCTCCTCGACTGCTCTGTCGTAGCTGGCGACCTGCTGCGACATAAGGGTGGCGATACCCGCTAGGCGGGGATCGTCATCCTCACCGAACCTAGGGACTATAAAGTCCCCAAAGTGCGGACGCGGCACCAGGTCGAAAGGCGTCCCTGCTAGCTCCTGATGGTAGTAGTCTCTGAGATAGAGCGCGGCTTTCTGAGCCACGTCCTGAACAGCATCCTCACTGTCCACCCGTCGGGCGGTGAACCTCCGCTTCCTGTCTGGGCGGGTAGGCAAGGGATCGAGGACCATCCAAGCCTTGTACTCGTAGAACTGGTCCTGGCGGAACTGTCCCTCAGCGTAGATCACTGGGCCGTGGTTTCCTCTCGCTCCGAGGTATCGTCGCATTTCCCACAACTTGTGGTGCCATCCATCCCTACGGTCGGGGCGGGAGAAAACGAGGCGCACCATCTGCCGGAAACGAAATTTTGAAGTTAGACAAGTAAGACAATAAACATTTGCAAAAATTAAAACTTAAGCAAAAATAAACTAAGACAGGAAAGTAGCAACAAGAGAGAAACAAGACAGCAATAATACTTATATTTTTCATAAACTCTTTTTATGCCTTAAATTAATTTTTGCGATAAAATCGCTTCCTAGGCTACCTTAGGTCTCAACCTACGGTCAAAGAGCCTGCTCTGATACCACTTCTTGTAACGCCCCCGTTTCCAGGGGCGCGTACGGACACGACATTCCGTAACTATTCAAGCATGAACAGTTATGGAGTGTCGCGCAAGAGTATACCATTGCATGCTTACAACAAAAGACCAGCATATATTTGACATACGGATTAACATCCGCTTTTTACAGGGCGTGCAAGCCCAAAGTATATTACATTACAAAGCCCAAAGTATATTACATTATCAAAAAGAAAAGATCCTGCAGCTTCTTCAACGGAGCCCTTCTCCTTCGCGATCCTCTAAAGAAATGATTAAGCAAGCCATGAGCCAAACAACTACAGCAAATCCAAGGATCTTAATTTACTATATGCGTTCCAAGAAAAGATCCATTTGGTGGATGCGTTTTATTTGCAATTCATTTTCATAAGACGGACACAAAACTTACTCCTTAAGAACTCGGGGTTTTCATCAAGAGTTCATTAACCAACTAACCAAGTTAAAACATGTACAAATCTACTTAAGCTTTGCTGGAATCACCCAAGTGACACAAATAGCAGTGTATTCGAATACCATTTATTTGACTCTGCGAGTTTGCTCAGCTTACCCACACGATCCTCAACTCCGCTAAAGAGTTAAGAAAGCCGGTCTTTTCACTGCTCGACTCTTTATATAGGCTCTACCAGAGAATTCACTCGGTCCGGCTCATACCCACACACACACACACACACACACACAGGAGAGGACAACGTCCGCTGAGTGAATTCCACCGTTGTTAGGCATCGTGCACGGCCTACCTAACCTCACTGCTACCCTCTGTAGAGTTTCAATCGAGTTGAGCGGCTAAAGACAAGTGTTGACGAGTCAACTCCGTGGTTGGCGATGGCTATGACATTAGCTCAGCGTAAGGGTTTCATCCTTATATTTTCACATGGCCCGCAACCTCACCAGTCCGCGACCCAAACTAAGGTAGCGGTGGCGTGAGACCGTCCCGCGGTTTCCCACTCACCCTTACCCTACTCCAAACCTAGGGTAAAAGATTGGCGAGGACCGCCTTGCAGTTTCCACTCCCTTTACCCTACCTTGCGCACGCCGGCACTCTCAGCTCTAAGATACGGTGTCCCATACCACCCTACCTTAGAGTCGGGTTTTCAGAATTCTAAAATTGGTCCGCAACCACAACCTTATTAGTGTAACATTTTGCATGATAATCATAGCCTACAATTACCAAGATTAACAGATAAATATTTCTAGGGTTTCAATGGCATGGCTACAAATTAAACATGGCATTTAGCGGTGGTAGGACTAACTAATACACAAGTCATTCTAAACATTTTATTTTTATTTTCAAACTAACATTTCAGAACTAGCTCAATGCAAATAACATATTAGCATATTTAAACATCATGGGATACAATATGATCAAAGGATTTGGGACTTGCCGTCTATCCGGACGATCTCAGCAAGCTCGAACGTCGAAGCACCTGGATCCTGAATCTGCTCCTGGGCTTCCGGGATCTCCGACACTAACGCAAACAATTAAAATAAATTAAATCCAGCTTGAGACTAATCAAGCGAGGCAAAATAAACTAATTAAAAAGAAATAAATTGCATAAACACCCCAAATGGAATTTTAGGAATTTTTCTAGGATGAATCTGTGGAAATGGAGTTCACCAGAGGGTCAGGAATAATATTTGGAGCAAAGTGGTGAAATTTGGGAATTTTTGGGATTTTCTGGGATTTATTTGGAATTTCTGGAATATTGGAAATTGGAAAATCCGGGAAAAATCAATGAACGATAAAAGGCCGCCCACGGCCACGATGCGCCCGCCCGAACGGCCGCGGCGGCCGGCCGCGCTCGGCCCATGGCGGCGACACGCGGCGGCCGTGGCGCGCGCGCGCGCGGGCGGCGGAGCGAGCCGCTCGGTCCACTCCGCGCGCGTCCACGCGGCTTGATGCGCGACGCGTGGCCCGAGAACGGCGAGATCGGCGAAGCGGGCGGAGGAGATGAGCGTGGGGTGGATCGGACGGCGATGAAGAGGGTAGGCGCGGCGATGCGAGGAGGTGAATGGCGGGATTAGAAGGTTTTAAGGAGATCCGACGACGGGAGGCGCCACGTCGTCATCGTCTTCCTCGGCCGGTGCGGCGGTGAGGGACGGAGGTGGCGGGCTGCGGTGCTCGGCGACGTCGACGGCTCCCAAGGGCAGAGAGGGGTATCGCCGGGTAGAGCAGAGCACGGGGAACCCTGTTTGGGCAGTTAGAGTCTGCGGGGACCAAAGGAGAGGGAGGGAGGAAGAAGGGGGTAGTTCGGGTTTGCGGTGGTGAGGGAGGTCACCGGCGGCGAGATGGCTCAATCGGCCGCGGCTACACGTTCAGGGGGACCAGGGGCTCACACCGGTGGTGACGGCGGAAGCTGGGAAGCCTCGGAGAAGTCTGGCCACGGGGAGGGTGCGGCGGCCGGAAGGGAGTCTCGACGCCGGCGCTCCACGGGGCTTCACCTGTCCAGAGGAGGAAGGCAAAGGGTTTAGTGGAGGGTGAAGCTACTCTAGACGAAAGCAATTGAGGAATGGGCGAGGGGAGGGGAAGATTGGCTCCCGGGGGTGACCGGCTCAGGGGAGATCGGCGGCGGCGCTTGGGGCGACGGGAGCTCAAGCGGAGGCTCCGGGAGCTCCTCTGGGGTGGTGGGGAGTGAAGGAGGCAGTGGGGAACTCGGGGAGCAAAGGGAAAAAGAGGGAGCAACGGGGCGGGTTTTATACCCAAGCGGAGGGGGGGCGAGGCGTGGAGGGGAAGCCACTGGCGGGGCTCCGGCCGACAGGGAGTGACGGGGAGTGGTTGAGGCCGTCTCCTCCGCAGGTCGGGCGGTGACCGGAGGGGTGACGCCGGCGCTGTAGCGCATTGAAGGCGAGGGACGGGAGTAGGTGTGTCGCGGCCGGGGCGAGGGCGCGTCCGCGCGCAAGGGGAAGGGAAGACGGCGGCTGCCAGGTGGGGCCGGCGTTGAGGCGGGCGACGTGGCGCGAGGGCGTCCACTCGCTCGGACAGTGGCTGTCGGGACGGCGGAGGCGGTCCGAGGCCGGGGCGGCGCGAAGACGGCGCGCGCAGCGCAGCGCAGCAGCAGCGCAGCGCTAGCGCGTGCGCGGGGAGGAGGCGGGGAACCGGGGCGGCGCCAACAGGGGAGGAAGTGGGGTGGCGCTGCGGGAGGGGAGAGGCGGCAGGGGAAGCGGCGCCATCGGGCTGGCGCGGGCGCGAGGCGCGCGGGAGAGGCGAAGGCGGAAAGGAGGCGAGGCGCCAACGGAGGGAGAAAAACGGAATGGCCAAAAAGGGAAAGCGCATTCCGGAAGAACTTTCCCGAAAAGGAAAGTTTCAGAATTCACTCAAAAATGCAGCAAAAATCGCAGAAATTTATTTTGAATTTTTCCAGGGCTTTTCAGTTTCTTCCATGGTAATGCAGGTCAGCTTTTCTTCTTGATACAGTTGTGATTACTCCACTCGCAATACTTGTGTTCCGTGTGGCACTGGGCTACAAACAGACCAGGGATAGATACCAGGTGAATCATTGAAATTATTTTATGTTTGCATAATCATTTAAAATTCAAAAATATATCAGCATTTTTGTATAGACAGAATGGCAAATACTTATTTGATTCATTCTCAGCACTTACATAAAAAGATAATGCATTGATAAATGGTAAAGCTTGTTAAGTTATCAATTTTAGAAGATCACCATTTCTTGATAATTAATTTACATTCATTATTTATTTTAATAGAGAAGATGAGGTTCAGAAAATATGCCCGTGGACTATTTCTTTGATCAGAACTTCATCAATAAGTAGAAGATTTCGATTATAGTAAAATTAAGACATGCCATCATAAAGTTAACCAACTTTTCTGTACAACAGAAGGTCATTTATTTGACTCTCTTTTCCAGCTTCTGGTCAATAAGACGCTCTATGAGAAGACAATGGCAAGTGGGTTCGGTTCGGTTTGCTTTCTTCTCGATGCTTCTGAACAACAACAGGTGACATTCAACGATCAGGCAAACGCATTAAATTTGTGCATTTCACTCAGTATTCGGCCAATCACATTCCTCTATATATTTTATGGTATACCTAAAAACTACATTTGTAACTACCCAGTTATAAAGTAGCATTTGCAAGTTCTAAGTACACTATTACATATGTAGAAAATTATGCTTATTTCAGGTACAAGAATTATATATCATTATTACTTGAGACCAACTGATGACATATAAAATATAACAATCACAACAATGACTCAAGGTGGGTTAATCCAACACTATGTTCTCTAACATATATCTACATTATTGATTTGATATTCCCATATTTATGACCGGTGAAATATGGTCATCAATCCCCATAACATGTGCCGGTCTATAGTCACTAGTGCCCCGACCAATAACATCTGACCAGAGATCTTTTAGAATGACATTATACAACAAATAAAGGACTTCACTAACAAGTCACATACCTACTAATATTTATAAATGATAATTCATTCAAGGAATATAATAATATTTATTTAAAAATCATAAACATAAAAGTGATACAATCATCTCTATTATTATCTCTAAGGCATATCGCTAACAGGCGTATCATTAGCTTCCTTTGCATAATGATTTGCTCATCTTACTTTATTTTCTCCTTTTCTTTTTTGTTGGTGCGTGCAGGATAGGCTAATGTGTTGGAAAAGGGTATCCTCGATGATAATGTTTCGCAATGGAGGCAACTAGAGAACGGTATACCATTGTAATGGTATAGCAATATGTTCCATTAAGTTTCAGGAACTTTCATTAAAAATTTTGAAAAGGCTTTTAGGTTTCATGAGTTTCATATGTTTCTAGAAGATTTCAAGAAAGCTTCAATACCAAGTTTTAACAAGTTTCAGATTTTTGAACTCAAGTTTTAATAAGTATCACTTAAAGAGTTTTAAAAAGTTTAAGCAAGTTTCAACAAATTTCATCAAATTTTAACCCCTAAAGTTTCAAGAAATTTCAGGAAGTTTCAATAGATTTCATTAAGTTTCAACACAAAAAGGTTCAAGAAATTTCAACAAGTTTCAATAGGTTTCATCAAGTTTCAACCTAAAAGTTTCAAAAAGTTTCAGCAAGGTTGAGGAGTTTCGACAATCTTCAACCAAACATTTTCAAAATGTACCAAAAAGTTTCAGCAAATTTCAATGATCTTACCATGGCTATGACAACAACGGTGCTTGTGCCTGCCTTGGCCAGCATCGTGTGGGGATGGGACATGGAGAGGAGGGATGGAGATGATCAGACGCATTGGAGGTGCGTAGTGATTTGTCATTGTTGCAGATGGTGTAGGTGACCCCCATCATCGCTTCCATCTAGTCATGCCCTCTCTAGTTGTCGCTCCACCCACCCCTCTTTGTCTGCACTACCATATTGCCCCTTGCTGCCCGCCCCTCTTATCATACCCTTATTTGGCCGCTGTTCCACCCCACGCCTTCTCTGGTTGCAGTGTCGGATCTAGTGTGATCTAGGGCCTGTTCTTTTCGGCTGCGGCTTATGGCTTTTGGCTGAAATTTTTGAATTTTAGCTGTTTACGGTACAGATTACGGAGAGACAGATACTCACTTGCGATTTTTGCTAGTACAGATGTTGGGCTTTTAACGTGTAGATCGTTTAACTTGTAGACCCCGTCTTGAGAAAATACTCCGTTTGAAAGTTAGGTACTGTAGCAAAAGCCAAAAGCCACCGGCTTCGGAGGAAAAGAACAGGCCCCTAGTTGTACCTCCGTAGTCCCCTCATCGCTCGCTCCTCTCTGGCTATGGCCCTCAACAGCCTTGCGCTTGGCCCTTGTTGCCGGTCATAGGAGCACCGCCATGACCACATCCCCAACTGCTTTAGCTTGCCCCGTGCGAGTGCAAAGAGAGGAAGAGAGAGATGGAGGAGTCTGGTTCTCAGTGTTTGGATAAGGTAGACGTTGATGAGTGGCTAGCTAGACGAATGGGCTAGAATAGAGGTGGCATCCATATCGGACGGTGGAGACATATCCCATTGGGATGGGGTCCAACATGATAGCGTTTGTTAGCTTTTCCCTCTCATAATCCATAGAGAGACACAATTAGATGAGATGAAGATTTTCTCTTTTTTTCATGAAAAGTATTAATCGATGGAATATTGATTCTTGTGTTTGCATACATGTGGTAGTGGTCGACATCATTTACTAGCTCATAATTTGAGATGCTCTTGTTCCAAACATTGGGTAGCAACTTGGTACTGTACCTATGGTTCAACTGCCAGACCGCCTCGTTGCTTTAATTGTGTATTTGTATGGGGTGTCTATGCAACAACTACATGCTTTTTTTTTTATAAAATTTAGTCATTTTCAATTTTTAAATACAAATTCAGCCACATTTCAGTGATTAGAAATTAGGGTTGCCCTATAATTATTGCAATGTTAAGGGCCCCCCTTCACCGTCGTCTTCCGTCTATTGCCACCACCCCACCTCTTCCCCTTCTGATGCCGGACACCGTTGCCTTCGTCACCCTCTCCTTGTCTTTGTTGCCCGTGCGACGTGGCTCACCATTGGTCACTACCCACCTCAAATCTATGGTTAAGGATTTGGTCAACTCAAAAGATCCCAACCTGATCACAGATCTCGATGTATGATCTAATTGCACAAATTTTGACTAATTTTTAGGTAAAATTTAGTTGACTGGTAATTAACAAATCCGTATTTGTGTTTTCCCAAACTAAGCCTTCATTTGATCGTATTCACACATATGTTGTGATAGATACAACTGTACGGGGTGGCAATTCACAAGTTGTTGGTTGGCCAAGGAGGCTAGATTTGGGCATTGGCATGCTCATGCACGTCAAGGCAATTTCTTTCAATTTTTTAGGGCGCAATTTTTTTTTTGCGAGAAAAAAAGTTACGGCCATTTCTTGTAGTGCGAGAGTCCATACATGTTCCTAACTTGTTTTTATGATAGCCGGTTAAGGCCTCGTCTAGTTATCTCGCCCAGAATTCTTGCACGAAAGAAAAAAAAAGTGTTAAGGGGATGTGTACATCCAGTGACTCGCGTGTCCACACGACGTGCGGGCAGCGGGACGGACGACGTACTAGGCCGCCACCGGCGGTAGCCGGACTAGTCCCACGGCCCACGCCATTTTGCCAGGCCACGCTTCCACCGGACACGGTCTGGTCGGCCCCAACCGCGTATAAGCCCTCGCGCTCCATGCGTGTGTAACAACCCGTTCATTCTATCTAGAGTGCTATTATCATTATATAATAATATTATTTTTAACAATTACTAATTATTTTAAATTAACTCTATTTTATTTATAAAACAGCGACCACTTACACCATACCATTTTAAACAACTATTCTAGCTTACTAGTGGAGTTAAACATACTAATAAAACTTGATATGTGAAGTGCTGTAAGCATGTGAAGTTATTCATGTGCTATTCTCACCCGTGCATGATGTCCTCAACGATCACCTAAAAAACAACAAAGTAAGGGTGAGTCCAGAGACTCAGCAAGAACATAGCAGAACGATAAATACTGCCCAATCATGTAAGCAATTTTACCAGCCGTAACATATTCCACATGCATTATCATGTTCATACTTCCATTGTCATGTTCCAACATTGTTTTACCTTTAGTGCAATACAACACTACTCTACATGCTCATTTGCTTATTGCATTGTATATACCGATATTGCCTAGTGAACATCCATGGATGTTCACCCAAAATCTTGGACCCACCCATATCGACACGGTGGTCTCTCCACTCCCGTGGAGGCCTACCAAAGTAGGTCTTGCGGGATCCACACAGGCGGATCCCAGTTCTCATTTCATGAGTGCACATGATGCGAATACATATACCTATTGTCATTATCATTGTCATTCTCATTAGTATTATCATTGGTACGGTGGCATCGCTGCTCACCCCCTTCCATTACCATTGTCATCATTAAATAAACATCAGCATGTCGTGTAAACATTGCAATTCCATAAAAGCATCATCATATTATGTAAACATCGTATATTTCATAAACTCTACAGTCTACCGCTCTACCAAGCACTTGCCTGATTAGTCTCGGAGACGATGCGTGTACGACTCCGATCCGGGATCTCTACTTGTACAACATCAACCCGACTCAACACATCATATCAAAACCAGTGCTTAAACGAGCAGCGATGGCTCTATGCGCATAACCCAACTCTGGCATAAACGTCTTAGGTTAAGGACCTGTCGCACAGGTACTAACCCCTATTTTTCTTTTCTTTTTCTTCTCTTTTCTTTTCTTCTCTCTTCTTTTTTCTCTCTCTTTTCTTTCTCTCTCCCCTTCATCTAATTCGGCCGAAAGGCCTCATCCATTCCCACATTTCTTGCTCTCTCTCTCTAGGCACACGACTGTGCTCAGGCGCACCGGCCCTAGCTCGCCGAGTTGCCGCCGGCCACCGAATCACCGCCGCCCACCACTCCTCCTCCACGGTTCTCCCTCACTCCCTCTCTCTCCTGGCGGATTGCAGCGCGTAGAGGCTCTTAGGCGCGTTGGCCTGGAGTGCGCCGCCGGTGGCTCCTCCCAATCTAGCCGGCCAGGGCCAGATCCGTCCGTCACCCTGTCGTCAGCTACCTTCCCTTCAGCCACTCCACCTCCTCCTCGCCGCCAAAGCCCCCTTGACCACTACACCACCGTGGCCAGCCCCTGTGGCTCCCGCTTTCGTGCTGGGGCTTCGGGCCCCAGCCCTCCAGCATAGATCCCCTCACGGACTCAGACTTGTCGGCCTTCCTCCGGTTCGCCGGCCTCCTGCTCCATCCCATCCCTACCTCGGCTCCTCGTGCCCCTTCCCTCTCCCACAATGCAACGCCGTCACCTCGGGCTCGGGCTCCACTCAGCGCCGCCGCTCCCTCTGGGCTTGGCGGCCATAGCACGCTGGCCCGGAGCTCGCCATTGGCTCCGGTCGTCTACACGCCGTTGCCCTCGGTCACACCCCTACAACCCGCCTCTGCTACCCTTCCCTTACTACCTCCTTTCTACTCTATGTGCATGTGTGGGATGCTTAGTGAGGCATGCACCGAGCTGTGCTACCATGATGGATACAGGGAGAAGATGACCTACTTGGTTTGTTGGGAAAGAAAAGGAAAGTGATGATGATGGTCGTGTTCCGGTTCCGTTGGTCCTCGGTTGGCGTTGTTGTCTTCCTCACGCCGCGCCCTTCGCCATCTCCATGGGGTCCCCTCATCTCCCTTGCTCTTGCTTCATCTTCCCTCCCTTAGAGCTGGCTAAGTGGCTCTCAGTTGTGAAGTGGAATGGGCTGAGGTGAGGCTTGGCCTTGGGTTATTTCTCAGTCTTTAGCTAGCTCTCTGGTGGAGCTCTAGGTTAGGGAAGAAATGTGAATGGGGCTTGTATGGGGGCTGGCTTATAAGGGCATAGTTGGCCTACCCCCTGACTTTGTGAAATGACTGGAATGCCCTTACCTTATTCCTACTTTCCCTCATAAGGCTGACTGCCTAAGGGCAATTTGGTCCAAATGGCACTGCATGAGCTTTTGGGGTTTTTTTTTACTATGCGGCAGATAAGTTGATAAAAAGGTAAGAATGGAATTTCCTACTGGATGATGAGAACCCAAACGCGAGACGGTGCCGACCGTCTTTGGACGTTCTGGGAATCTCAGTAAATGCTACTTTTATTCGGCATTCTAAAAGTTGATAGGTCTAATGGTAAAACTCTACTTAACAGTGTGCGTAGCTGCCGCGGTGCGCACTTCCACTCCCGTGTGGCGCTGGGGCGCAGGGCAGGCGCCTCCGGTCTCCCGCCGCGCCGCGCGCTCACCCGAGACCCCAACCGGCACCGCGCGTCCGTGCCATATATGTGCCTCGATGCACGGCTGCTCTCGTACTGCGCTCTGCCGATCGGATGGTTGGCAACTTGGCACAGGATAGATCTACCATGCACGCTATCGTGCGAGGGTGTGCCCAGTCAGGCGACTCGACGAACCGTAGTAAGGGCGAGCGGCAAGCTGACACGGCTGCAGGACCGGTACCCAGTACCCACGCATGACTCCTGAGTCTTGAGGATGGGAGGATCAGTGGTGCATGGAGCAACAAATATGTATACGGATCCGTGGTTCGATCGGTGCGGAGCCCATGCAAGAAGCCGCAGACCAGCCAGCGGTGTTGCAATGGACGACCTTTTCATGCGCTCAGGTGTGATGTCCTAGCTAGCTCCCAACTGCACAGCTCCTGGACAGACAATTTGATTATGACATCAACGCTCCAGATTTGAAGCCCTTAATCGCCAATGAGAAATCGAGGAGCATGAGGAATTGTTAATTGATCCCCCCGACCCCCAACGCATCCACACAGAATACGCAGGGAAAATGGGCATCTTTGTATTAAGAAGAGAAATGTCAACAGGTACGCGAAGCCTTACAAAACGATACAAGGCGACCAGTGCGCCCCTGCAAGTGCAGGAAGGAACTTAAGAACGAGATTACAAGGTTCTCATGAAGAACATAGAAGTACTCAACGAAAATTGTTAATTTCTCGTTTGAGGGAGATCGTAACCTCTGTTTTGGATCCAAATCGTGCAATAGTATTACAGTAATAGCACTACTGCAAAGGATCAGCCGAGTCCGTTTGGAGAATATCGTCGAAAAAATGTTTAAAAAACAAATTTGTGAACATGGAATAGACCTGAGCTAGTAATTAGCATCAAATGAAATGGGCTCACACCATGTACAACTGAATTAACATACGAGTCTTATACACGCACAGTGATTTAGGGCCAGTTTGTGCTTGCTGTGAGTCGCGCTGTGAAACCTAATTAGTTATGAGAATTTTGTACCAATTCCAGTAAGATTTTGATATTTCACCTCTTCTTTTCAACCTAGTGGTGGATACTTTAGCTGCTATTTTAGATTCTGCAAAGCAATCAGGGGTTCTTAAAGGGAGGTGCAGCATTTAATTCCAAATGGGATTACTTACCTCCAATATGCAGATGATACCATCATCATGCTGGATAAATCAGAGCACAACATTCTGCATTTGAAGTTCTTGCTTTACTGTTTTGAATCTATGTCTGGGCTCAACTATCACAAGAGTGAGGTGGTGGTGCTAGGTTGTGATATAAATGAGCAACAGAGACTTGCCAACATGTTGAACTGCAAAATTAGGGAGTTTTCGTATCACATACTTGGGTTTACCAGTGAGTGATCACTCTCTGACAATTGAAGATTTGAAAGGTATTACCCAGAAAAGGACCAAGAAACTGAATCCTTGGAAAAGGAAGTATATTTCTTCAAGGGGCAGATTGATTATCACCAACTCATGTTGGTCAAGTGTGCCCATGTACACCATGGGGTTCTATCATTTGAAAGGAGCTCACAGTGAGATGGATAAGGGGGATATTTTTCTGGCAGGGGGTTGAGAGCATGTTCAAATATCATATGATCAAATGGGACGATGTATGTAGACTAAAAGATTTTGGGGGAGCAGGTGTCCTGGACACTAGATTGATGAATATTTGCCTCCTTGTGATATGGATTTGGAAACACTGTCAGAATAAAGATTCCCAGTGGGCATGGTGGTTGTGTAAAAAATGCAAGTTTCAGAGGGATTTCTTCAATGCAAAAGAAAATGGAGGTTCTCAGTTTTGGAGAGGATTGCAGAAAGTGAAGCATCTATTTAAATGGAGAGCAATTCACGAAGTGGTAGATGGCAGGTCTACTATGTTCTGGACAGACATCTGGTTAGGCACAAAAAAAAAAATCCAATTCCCTGTTTTGTTCTCTATTTGCTCAGATCCAACTGCTCTAGTTTGTGATCTCTATGGGAATAACGATTGGGATATCAGCTTCAGGAGATCTTTTGGGCATCTCGAATTGCAGGAGTGGGAGTTGTTACTTTCTCAACTGAGTGGTGTATGGCTGTCTGAGGAGGGTGATGTGGCGCTGTTCTTTTTTTTCTCCCCTTTTCAGCGGTTTTTGCCTTCTCTCATTAATCACTATTTATTAGACTAATAAATTACAGTCCAAAACATAGAGCCTTGGGCCTTGGAGAAGAATGGTAGGTATTCAACAAAATCAATGTATAGACGTTTAAGTTTTGGGGGAGTTGTAAACACCGGTATGCAGGAGCTTTGGAAACCTAAAATTCCTATAAAGGTTAGAGTGTTCATTAGGCAAATGCTACGGGACAAGATCCTGTCCGGGGAACAATTGCTTAAAAGAGACGGTCCTGGTGATGGAAAATGCACCTTATGTGGGTGGGTGCATTGAAAATGCTGATCATATCATGTTTAGCTGGACAGTGACGATCTGTGCGTGGGCTAATATTAGGGAGGCTTTTGAGATTAAAAATGCACCGAGCTCCTGTGTTGACTTTCTAGGCTGGATCTGGTGTGGCTTTTCATCAATCTGTCGATCTCTTTGGCTTATTAGGAGCAAAATGGTGATGGAAGGAAAATTAATGAGGCACCCAACTGATGTGATGTACAAACTAATTTCTATCTTGCAGCACTGGAGGCCACTCTGGAAGGGCAAGGAGCTGTTAAAGATCGATGCTGCTATCAGTGTGTTGAGGAGATAGCAAGTTGATGAAGGGAGGAGCTTAGGAAGTTGCTTTGGTCTATCTTCTTATTTTCTTGGAGGTTGTGTCTGGTTATACTTTCTTCTTGTATCTGAATTTAGTTTTCATTCAATAAAGCCGGGTGAAACCTTTGTTCTAAAAAATATTATAACCAGAAAAGATGATTTCAACTGTAGGACCGAAAAGGCAACAGAGCGGGGGTGAATGGTGCCTTAAAATCTCTCCAAGTATTCACACAATCTTCTTCTCAAATAGCTACAAAGCTATGAAGAGGAAGATCGAATGTTATTGGAGAGCAGAAGATCGATGACACCGAACTAGAATCGCCACGGCGAGGACAAAACAAGGCGATCGAAAGGATCTATCGTGATCACTCGACAAAGAGATAGACCATCTGTTTGAGAGATCGAACGCCAACTCGTGGTCGATCGAGTCACTCGGTAAGACAGACGATCCACTGAAAACCGAGATCGACCGACAAAAGAGATCGCACGAATGACCGAAAAGCAGAGAAGCGCGCGCACGACCAACTAGACAAGCGAGCTCATGACCACTTGCTTTGATTTCCAAATATCTTGCAATTCACAAAGCAATCGGGTATGAGACTTTAGACAACGTTTGCTCACGTCCTTTGACAGAGAAAAACCAAGGTAGTGAAAAACTTCTTTCTTGAGATCGGACAAGCGGCGTGGTCGAAACCGAAGCAGAGAATTCGGTCGACTCATGCACAAAAGTCTCAACGTGGTCGTAGCGAATGCAGAGCATGTACTCGGCGCACGATCGCGAGACGCAAACACTTCTCGATTCGACTCTTGCTCTCGGAATGAATCGCCAAATAGCCTTGAGACAGATTCCTGTTCGAGCAAATCAAAACCAGGCCTACTCAAACCAAGAACACAACTCAAAGCAAGAAGTACGAGTTGATGAATAGAACCGCTCGTGGGACTAGAATAGCCAAGATGGCTTGGAGTAAAACCCACATGTCACTGCGATTTGAAAGCCAAGAACACAGATATACGAAGGAACAAAGAGAGCGCAAACAAATCATTCAAACACAAGACAGAGAACACAACTCAGAGTTTCCATTCCAACCATCAAGGAGTACAAGGAATCCCGATACGCCCGGAGAGCATAGAGAGGAGCTCACACCTCTTCTCTTTCTCTCTTTCTCGATTATTCATACATGGATTCTCCACTCATCCTCTCTCTCTCACACAATCCCAAGAACACACTCACAGACTCCCATGGGAGGGAGAGGCGGCTGCCTCCAAGGCCCAGCCGGCCAACCCACTCAAACTCGTGCCTCCCCTCTCCCTTTTATAGCCTCACACCCGAGACTAACCCTAATGGATCCATCCATTAGTCCACACTGGGGCTAACCGTAAACACCCTCCTAACACCGGTTTTACACCTCGCTTTACCCACTAGCGAAAACAAGCTTCGATGCTTTACCGTTAAACCCAACGGTTCCACCGCTTTGCCGTTAGCGCCAACAACTCCTGTGCATTGGCGAGACACACGACTTCCTTTGCAGCTTTCCGCATTTCCCAAAATGCCACTCCGCTGCCTTCGGAAGCTTCCTCCGCCTTGCCGTCCAAGCTTGCAACCACCTCGCAAGACTAGGTCTTCTTCGGCTTCCACGGTCGTTCGGGACCCCGACACCGCCGCGCCTCGTCCCGACCATCCCAGCCTCGCGGACACTGTCACCAAGATCCTCTGCGGCTCCACTCGGTTCCTCATCTCCTTGGCTTGCAACCACCTTGAGCCCCAAGTCTTCTTCGGCTTCACCCGATCGTTACGGACCTCAACATCTCCCATGTCTAGTCCCGACCACTCCAAGCCTCACCAAGACTTGTCTCCAAGGTCCTCTGGCAGCTCGGCCGGTTCCTCATCTCCTCGGCTTGCAACCACCTCACCACCTCGATCATCTTGGCGCCTCCAACCGTTTGGACCTCAACACCTCCTGTGCCTAGTCCGGTCCTCCCACGCTCACCATGAAATAGCTCCAAGTCCTGCAGCCACACGGACAAGCAAACCGTCACATAGCACCGCACTGACAACGAGACAAACCATCGGTACAACCAACAAGTGTCACGGCACACAACCTGATCGTAAACCCCTACGACCACTCGAATGCACAACTCAAGAAATGGTGAAGCCTGGAACACTTCCTGCTTCCTTCGACCACACAACATGTCGTTACGACCGTCTCACGACTCACTCGACCATGCGGACACATGCCACAACCATTGCTAGCGCTACGATATTATCGCATAAGGACCATACCCCATACGATCACTCTGTTGCACGAGCGAGAAACCCTCCACTCACAAGAGCCTTCCTGCGACCTCGACCACTCACTAGGCTACTACGACCGCCAAGACACAAGCTACGACCATTGTAAGCTTGCAACGATTACCACCGGGCTCGACTACTTACTACCAAGGCGGTCGCTAAGATCACAAAGTCGAATCAACTCCTCGACTACCAAGTCGTGAGCGGTTATCAAGTCATGAACCTTACGACCACCAAGTCGTAAAGCTCGATCGACCACCAAGTCGATCCCACGACTACATAACCAGTCATCAAGTCGAATCGGCCTCAGCCGACCACCAATCAGTCGCCTAGGATCACCGATCACACAGGCTTCGACTTCTGCACCTGATCGCTACAACTACCAAGATGTAAAGCAGATCACCAAGTCGTACCGAGCCTACACCGCACACAACAATGCTACGACTTTATCGCTCAAAGTCTACGACCTCATCCCAAGTCGTTCTGTCATCTGACCGATCGAAATGATGAACCAATAAATGCACGAGATCTACGACTTCACCACAAAGCCATACGACCGATTCCCAGCTCACATGGTCGATCCTAGAGGTCATACGACCAATTCCCATGTGTCTACGACCACGTTCAAACATCTCGGGCACAACCGACCGCCTCGACCCGTAAGATCGCATCGGCGCGCTACGAGTGATTCCGACCGTTACCGAGCACTTCCGACCGAGTCCCGCTGCATTTGGACCGCGTCCGATCGCTCCTCACGCCCGTCCAACTGCATCACAACGTGGTCGTAGGGCGCCGACTACTCAACGTGGTCGTACGCCCGAGCGCCGACTTCCGACCACAGCAATCGTAGATTCGACTTACGACCTCAGACCACGGCCAATGTGGTCGTAGCTGCTTCCGATGGCCTTCGACCATAGCCAGAGTGGTCGTAAACGCCACAACGTGGTCGTACAGCCTTCCGACCACGACCAAACCAGTCGTAACGTTCGCCGTTCACACCCAAGGTGGTCATAAAGCTATCTGGCGACCTCCGACCATGGCCAATGTGGTCATAGAGGCTTTCGATCAGGGCCAAAGTGGTCGTAAACGAGGTTTTCGGCTTCCGACCGCTGTCAGTGTGGTCGTAAACAGCATGGCTGACTTCCGACCACGGCCAAAACGGTCGTACTCTCTTCTGGTGCCCTTCGACCATGGCCAAAAAGCGCTGCGGTGGTCGAACACTTCCAGCCGCTCAAGACAACAAACAATGTAGTCGTAAGGCTATTGCCAAGCAAGTCGTAAGGGCTTAGGAACCAACAGAGAGACCCATTCTCCTCTCAAACTTCAAAAACCAAACTTAATCTCACTAGATTAAGAGTCAATTACTCATCACAACCATGAGGCGACCTCCACATGGTCTCTCATCAACTAACTCTAATATCAAAAATAGAATAATACAAGTGCCTTTAAAAAGCGACTGCAAATACCAATGTACCAAACAAAAGCCTCAGTAACTAGGTACATTGCAATTCATCAAAATAAAAATCTACTGTTACCGGCCACCATTGAAAATCAGTATATAATTACTCTTTGTTAACTTGTAATCTAAACCATCGATTGCTAAATCTATTGTAGAGACGTACGATGTCGCTCTCGAGCTATAGAGATAGTACACTATTAGACCTTGTCCTCTCTTAGGAAAAGTGTGTGACATTCCCACTAAAAAAAGCGTGTGATATTTGACTGGGTCTAATCCAAAAACTGACTACGGTCAGATTAATCCAGCCATTAACTCCAGCTCAAAGCAAATCCAACCATTAGCTCCAGTCAAAAGGCCAGTCTAGTAAGAGTTTTTTGCTATTATAGTACTCCCTAAGTATGGCTTCGATAAAACGGTATCCACGTCGTGGGCTTCTCTAAAACGATACCTATTTCGTGTACTCCTCTCTATAATAGTATTCCCAGGGATTTGAACTCAAATTATTTTGATTTTCGAATTTTATCTTCTCTAAATGACTAAACTACCCTTCCTAAATTTGTTTAGACCTAATCATTTTTCTTTTCTTCCCACACGACACAGTACAGGCGCATCACTTTTTCTCTGACGGCGGCGGCGCACAAACTATGCACGCAGGCGACGCACTCGCTCGCGGCGCACGCCCACACGGCAGGCAACGATCTTGCGGCAGACCTCGTGCGGCAGGGTGATCACGCACAGAGGTGATCGAGGTCTGCCGCAAGATCGTTGCGTGCCGTGTGTGCGTCTTGAGCGAAGCGCCGCGCGGCGGCGCGTCACTGCGTGCGTGGTTAAATGCGCCGCCGCCAGAGGAAAAGTGATGCGCCTGTACTGTGTCGTGTGGGAAGAAAAGAAAAAGGATTAGGTCTAAACAAATTTAGGAAGAGTAGTTTAGTCATTTAGAGAAGATAAAATTCAAAAATCAAAATAATTTGAGTTCAAATCCCTGGGAATACTATTATAGAGAGGAGTACACGAAATAGGTATCGTTTTAGAGAAGCCACGACATGGATACCGTTTTGTGAAGCCATACTTAGAGGAGTACTATAATAGCAAAAAACTCGTCTAGTAAAGCAGAACGGGAAACTGCCATACCAACGAACTCTTCTTCTGAGGAAGAGCAAGCGTTGCTTTCCATTTCCCACCATGCCCGGAGAAGCCGGCAAGCTGGCGGGCAGCGGCTTGGAACCGGTCGTCGTTGTCCTCCCACCCCCTCGCCCCCGACCTCCCTAATTTAACCCCATCCCGCCTCCCCGATTTGCCCTGACCCCGTCCCCCTTAACCTCCTCTCCTCGCTTGATTCGATTCCTTTGTCGTTGCTTTGGCCATTTCTTGGTTCTTGCTTCTTGCCTTCTTGGAGGTCAATTGGAGCCACGGTCCTCTCTGAAGGTGCTGCCTTTCTTGGTTTCTGGGCTGGTGGTGGTTGGCGTGTTCTTGATTGGGCTGGAAGATGATCAAGTGGGGGATCAGCAGCGGGACGCCGGCGGATTCGTACTACGAGGTCCGGTCGGATTGCACGGACGATGTGCCCAAGAGCAAGTTCAAGATCAAGGTTTGATTTTCTTTTCCTGTTTATTTTATATTTATATTATTCAAGTATATTTGCCTGTATACCTATGCAACGTAGTGGTTCTCGATAAAATGGGATTTTGATGGCATCGGAATTCGGACAATGTAGTATTGATGGGATGAAGGAAAATGGAAAAGAGTCTTGAGCAAGAACATTGTGTAATTGAAAAGATGGGGAATCTATGGGCACATCGGTGCAATAATAAACTTTACATCTGCTGTATATTTTGATTTTGGTGACTTAGGAATCCAAACAGCTGTATCTTTGTGATTTTACGATCATCAAGCTTCATATGATTTTCCCTCTTCCATCTGTACAGGTACAATATTTACAGTGTATTTATCTGAGTTGGTTGTCTTGTTACTATAAATTTAAAACTTGTATTTATATGTTCACAGATGTGATTATTCTACTATATATATCAATGCTGACAGCTAGAGATAAATTTCTATGCCTTAGAGCATCTCCAATAATGACTTATGAGCTAGCTCTAAACATATTATTTCATATTTTAATAGAAGAGAGAGAAAATCTATCTCTTGATCAAGAGCTAGTCTCATACACACATTCCAAGATTATGTGAGAGTGTCATGTGAGGCTATTTATGTTATGAGCTATGTGCTAAAAGTTAGTACTTGTTAGAGATATATGTATAGTTGTTATTCTCCATTGTTATGAGGGGTTCTTTGCATATTTACCACATGTACCTTGTGTATATATACTGGCCCATTGGCCTCATATGAATACAAGCGCTATTTATAACATGGTATCAGAGCGTACCTAGGGTTTCCCGTTGCTTCGGCGCCGCCGCCGACTCTAGGGTTTCCCGTCGCTTCGCCGCTGCCGCCGACTCCTCGTCGCCGCCGCCGCCTTCCGCCGTCGGCTCGCCCGACTCGCCGAGCTCGCCGCTCGAGCTCACGCCGTCGGCCCGCCGACTCCGCGTCCCGCCTCTGCTGTCGGTTGCCGTCGCGACTCCGCCGCCGTCGCCTCCCGCCGTCGCTCGGCCCCGCTTTGCCGCCTCCGCGCCAAGCCGCCGTCGCCGCGCCGCGGCCGCCGCCTCCTCCGCCGGCTGCCGTCGCCGCGCCGAGCCGCCGCCGCCGCCTCCGCGCCGGCGTGCCGTCGCCGCGACGACCACGCCGCTGGGCCTGCCGCCGCCTCCCGCGCGGCCTTCGTCGCTCGCGCCGGCCGCCGCCGCTCCGGGTCGCCGTTTGCCCTAGGGGCTTGGCCGCTCCGGGTCGCCGTTTGCCTTAGGGGCTCGGCCGCTCCGGGTCGCCGTTTGCCCTAGGGGCTCGGTCGGCTCTCGAGTCGGTTTGTAAACCGACCGAAGAAAGAAAAAAAAAAAAAACGTCGTTCTAACCGCCGCGCCGTCCAGCGCCGCTTGTTAGACTTCGTTCCCTTGGTCGCCGCGCCGTCCAGCGCCGCCTACCAATGGGCACCGTTTCCCTCCCTCGCTGCCCGGTGGTCTTTGATGGTGTCAATTACACTGATTTTGTGTCTCACATGCGCATCCACATGCGTGGTCTTCGTCTCTGGGGCGTCCTCTCTGGCGATGTCACCTGCCCGCCTTGCCCTATTCCTCCGACGGAGCCTACGCTTGTTAAGGCTGCTGCTGATGATGAAGCTGATGGTGAAGCTGCCTCTGCCTATCAGGAGGCTCTGGATTCCTACAAGGATCGTCTGACCATCTACACTCGGTGGTACGATGACGGCGCTCGGCCGCTTCTTTGTCCTCATCGCCGATGTCGGCCTCGATTTTCTTACGAGGTTGTGGGACTCTCTTCGGCTTTCGGATGTGGACTCATCTTCGTCGGCCTTCGAGCCCTCGGTGATGCCACTGCACTGTCCGTGGTCGCCAGAGCACTCTCTTCAGCAGGTGATGCTCTGTTGGCGCTTTTACGCTCGAGTTCTGCATGCGGCGTCGCTTGGACTCACTTCGCCTGCTTGGCCGCGTACACTGTCCGTGCTGCTGGATGTACGTCTTGACACAGGTTTCAGCGGGTTTACGAGTTCCTTACTCGCCTTCGTCCTGAGTTCGAGCAAAGGCGTGCCCAGCTCCTTGCACGCCACCCTCGTGTCACTCTTCTGGAGGCTCTTACCGAGATACGCGCAGAGGAGACTCGTTTGAGTGGTGCTGGTCTGATGCCACTCCCCTCTGTGCTCGCCGCTCGCTGCACTGCTACTCCTCCAGCGGCTACCACAGGTGGTGGTGGCCGTCCTCCGTCTGGAGGTGGCCGTCCTCACTGTTCCTACTGCGACAAGGATGGCCACATTGAGTCCCAGTGCTACAAGAAGAAGCGGCATCTGTCACGCCGTTCTTCTACTGGCACTAGTGCTTCTACGACGACGTCTGCCTCGACTTCTTCAGCACCTTCTCTCACCGAGCGAGAGATAGCCGACTTCGACGCCTACTTGCCGCTTGTGTTCTCCTCGGCGGAGTTCTGCGAGTTACGCTCATCGACTCTTCGCACCGAGACCACCTCCTACACAGTCAGGTACCTCCCCGTGGATTCTTGATTCTGGAGCATCTTTTCACATGACTCCTGATCCTTCCACTCTGTCTTTTATTACACCTCTTGATTCTCCTGTCAGTGTTCTTACTGCTGATGGTATGTCTCTGGTCGAGGATCTCTTAGCAACTCCTCTTTTCATGTTCCTTCTGTTGCTCATGTTCCTCGCCTTACCTTGCAGCTTCTTTCTGCTGGGCAGATTACTGACCTTGGTTATCGGGTTGTTCTCGAATCTGACTCTTGTTGTGTTCAGGACTGCCACACGGGAGCTTTGGTTGGTTCTGGCCCTCGGCGCCGTGACTCACAGCGTCTCTGGGAGCTCGACTGGCTTCACCTTCCTTCCGCTGCCACCATCGCTGCCAGTCTCTCCGCTTCTGCCACTTCGTCTACCGGCTCTTTCCAGCAGTGGCATCATCGTCTTGGCCATCTGTGTGGATCCCGTCTGTCGTCCTTAGTTCGTCGTGGTCTTCTGGGGTCTGTCTCAAGAGACGTGTCTTTAGATTGTCAGGGCTGTAAGTTAGGTAAACAGATTCAGCTTCCTTATCCTCATAGTGAGACTGTCTCAGCGTCCTTTTGATCTTGTTCATTCAGATGTTTGGGGTCCGGCTCCCTTCGTTTCGAAATGGGGTCATCGATATTATATCATTTTTATAGATGATTTTTCTCGCCATACTTGGATATATTTCATGTCTTCTCGTAGTGAGGTTCTGTCTATCTATAAACAATTTGCCACTATGATTCATACACAGTTCTCCACTCCTATTCGTGTCTTTCGTGCTGATTCTGCTGGCGAGTACTGCACTCTCGCTCAGTTCTCTTGTCCTGGTGCTCATGCTCAGAATGGTGTTGCTGAGCGCAAGCATCGTCACCTCCTTGAGACGGCTCGTGCTCTGATGATTGCCGCCTCTATTCCACCTCACTTTTGGGCCGAGGCTGTTTCCACTGCCACCTATCTCGTCAACATCCAGCCCTCTTCTGCCCTTCAGGGAGCGATCCCTGTTGAGCGTCTCTGTGGTCTTCTTCCTGACTACTCTACCCTTCATATGTTTGGCTACGTTTGCTACGTTCTCCTTGCCCCTCGAGAACGCACCAAACTGACCGCTCAGTCTGTTGAGTGTGTCTTTCGGGATACTGATGCGAGCACAAGGGCTATCGGTGCTGGGATCCAGTTGGTCGTCGGATGCGGGTTTCTCGGGATGTGACTTTTGATGAGTCTCGTCCATTCTACCCACGTCCTGCCTCTCCTTCGGCTTCCTCTGTGGAGTCTCTGTCTTTCTTGACCTTTTCAGATACTCCTATATCTGTTTTGCCCTCGTCCACCTGTCCCACTGAGTCTCCACATATTCCCCCTGTGGCCTCTCCGCCGTTGTCGCCGCCTGTGTCGTCTCCTCGACTCCCGTGCTCCTCCCACTCTGCACCTCCTCCTCTTATCTTCTACACTCGTCGACCTCGTATTGAGGATCTTCCAGATGAGCCATCTTCTTCTGATGTTCTCTCTTCTTCTGATGCTCCATCTTCCCCTGATGGGTCATCTTCTCCTCGCTACGCTCTCCGCGATCGCCAGTCGATTCGGCCTCCTGCCGTTTGCCTTTGCCGCACAACTACTCGTGAGCCTGTCTCCTACCGGGATGCTGTTACTCACCCTGAATGGCAGCTTGCCATGGCCGAGGAGATTGCTGCCCTTGAGCGTACTGGTACTTGGGATCTTGTTCCTTGTCCATCTCATTCTCATCCCATCACATGTAAGTGGGTCTATAAGATTAAGACTCGCTCTGATGGCTCTCTTGAGCGCTATAAGGCGCGTCTTGTTGCTCGTGGTTTCCAGCAGGAGCATGGTGTTGACTACGACGAGACTTTTGCTCCTGTGGCTCACATGACCACTGTTCGCACTCTTCTTTCGGTGGTGTCTGTTCGCCATTGGTCTGTTTCTCAGCTTGATGTCAAGAATGCCTTTCTTAATGGCGAGTTGCGTGAGGAGGTCTACATGCATCCGCCACCTGGGTATTCTGTTCCTGAGGGCATGGTCTGTCGCCTTCGTCGCTCTCTCTATGGCCTTAAGCAAGCCCCTCGTGCTTGGTTTGAGCGCTTCTCCTCTGTGGTCACTGCTGCTGGCTTCTCAGCTAGTGATCATGATCTTGCGCTCTTTGTCCACACTTCGTCTCGTGGTCGGACTCTTCTTCTCTTGTATGTTGATGATATGATCATTACGGGAGATGATTCTGAGTACATTGCCTTTGTCAAGGCTCGTCTTAGTGAGCAGTTCCTTATGTCGGATCTTGGTCCTCTTAGCTACTTTCTTGGGATTGAGGTTACTTCCACTCCAGATGGTTTCTTTATGTCCCAAGAGAAATATATTCAGGATCTTCTTGATCGCGCCTCTCTCACTGATCAGCGTACTGTTGAGACTCCCATGGAGCTCAATGTTCACCTCCGACTCTCTGATGGTGAGCCTCTTTCTGATCCGACTCGCTATAGTCATCTTGTTGGGAGTCTTGTCTACCTTGCTGTTACTCGTCCGGATATCACTTATCCAGTTCATATTCTGAGTCAGTTTGTTTCAGCTCCCACTCAGGTCCACTACAGCCACCTTCTTCGAGTTCTGCGATATCTTCGCGGGACTATCTCTCTGCGATATTGGAGAAGTTGTCTTAGAGCTAGTAACTAGCTCATATTGTTGGAGATGCTCTTAGTGCTGGCACACTTACTTCCAGACAAATATTTATTACTTCTATCCAGTGTTGTACATAGCGGTGTTAATGAGTTAAAACCAAACCCAAATCCAACCCAACCCTCAGTTAAAGAAGCTCAAAATCTCACCCAACCTAACCCAATCCAAAGAACACCTTCCATAACTCAACCTAATCCAACCAATATGGCATTTCCACCCAACCCAACCCAACCCAAATGGTTGAAATGGGTTGAAGCCCATTTTCAATCCATTTCAAACCTGTTGTCAACCCACTCTTTACTAATTGACTACATGTAAGTGCAAGTGTATTTATAGGAAACTTTTAAAATAGTCGTATTTTGAATTTCTAACTCGCGTTTACACCATAAATGTTTCACGAAATTGTCTAAATTTTACTATTGATGATTTGAGGTGTAGAGACGCTACTTTGTGTAAATTTTTAGGCCTAGACACAAAGGTATTAGGAAACTTTTGAAAAAGTTCGGTATTATTTTTAGATTATCACAATCAATGCATTGACAGTACATATATTTCATCCCCTTCTTCAACATATCCAGCTCAGCTGCTATTCTAAAAGCAGACACGCTATTAATGTACTCTTCACTCATACGGTTCTCAACGTACATCCAGTTTTGGTCCATCTACGCTACACATGTAACAAATAGGTGTCAAATTAGATTATTAGCGCTACAATATCAAATCAGACTAGCTACTTAATTACACACATCTATATTAGGTAAGATAGATAGTTAGCCACGTATTCATGGCACAATAATATTAAGTAAGAATATATTGAGGTAAACTAGGAGTATTTACCCATTTTGAAATTGAGCAAAGTACCATTACCCTTCTAAACCTAGCTAGCTAACTATCTAGATCTAAACAAAAATCTAGTTATCATCTCTTTCAATTATAAGGCATATCAGTTATTAAAAGTAATTGAGTACTAACCTTTGATCACTAAGAAGACGTATATAGATCTACAAGTGATATGTTTTCACCAAACTCTCCAAAGCCGGCTGCCTCGCTCCATCGATGCAGCGCAATGAAGACAGATCTGTGTTGAAACCACGTACGCCCGGTATTTAATAGCGCAGATTATCCCAGGCAGTTCCAACCACAAACGGTCTGCTATACGAATATTATCACAGACGGTTCGTATTAATAACCATCTATGAATACAAACCGTCTGTGATGTCCGCAATATCGTAGACGGTTTGTTATAAGAACCGTCTGTGATGTTCACAATATCAGAGACGGATTTTATACGAACCGTTTGTGATGTCCGCAACTTTCATAGACGGTTATTAACACGAACTGTCTGTGATGTCTAAATTATCACAGACGGTTCGTGTTACTAACCATCTGTGAAAGTTCACAGATGGTTATTAATAAGAACCGTCTGTGATTAGGGATGACAATTGTGCCCGTTTACCCGTATACCTGTGGGTAAATACCCTAATGGAGCTGGGTATGAGATATTTTCTTTACCCACATATATGAAAATGGGGGAACACTCTACCCGTCGGATAAATGGGCATAGGTATGGGTAAGCTCCACCCGTACCGGCCCCACCCATTTACCCACGATATAGATTGATAGGTGGCACAGTCATAGCAATATCTCTAATTACTATTGATTGTTAAAAACTTTTCCATATTTCTAATTGTTATTGATTGTTATAAACTTTTTTGATAGCTATTATATTTCCTAGCAACAACTGTTGTTTATATGTACCTGTTATTAGTTCAACTCTCAGATGGTGACTCTCAATCGTGGGTAAACGGGTATGCCCATGGGCGACGGGTACCCGCGGCGACGGGTATGGGCGAGGTTTTTCACGCATCGTCCTTCGTGGGTATACTCGTGGGCGTAAATCGGGGTCGTAGGTACGGGTATAGGCGAGCACTACTAGTACCCGCCGCGCCCGATTGCCATCCCTATCTGTGATGTCTCAATTATCACAGACGGTTCATGTTAATAACCGTATGTGAAAATATCACAGATGGTTGTTAGTATAAACTGTCTGTGATGTAGCTGTCTAGTATAGCCTCTTTTGTAGTAGTGTACCACAGCTGTTATCTTGCTCAAATTTGCTGTAAATGAATCATGTGCTGTACATCTGTTCTGTGGCATGCATCCATTCTACTCTAGATGAAATTAACACAATTTCCGAAACAGTTATCATCAAATCAGAGACAAAGGAAGTTGGTCCAAGCTTAGTTACTCTTACAGTCATAGTTGCTTTGAAAATTCATATCATTTTCTTAATAGTGCTGAATTTTACTAATCTTGAATCACTGTGGTTAGTAGTGGAGTAGTGGGTGGTTGCAAATCAGACCATTGATGTCCTTTAAATTTTGTGATTTTCACTTCTAGGGAGAGCACTGAGGCACCTCCCTCTCTCTCTCATTTGGAAAGGTGTTGATGCCACTTTTGTTTGTTATGTACACAATACAGTCCTTTCTTGTTCTAAGCAACTTTATATTGTCTATTTCTTCATTTCAGGCTGGCAAAACACTAAGTGTCCGGAAGTGGCAGGCTGCATTTAGTCCTGATGGCTGTCTTGACATTGCCTCAGTCCTAAGCCGGATACAAAGAGGAGTAAGATTCTTCATTTTTGTAGTTTTTTTTCTCAGTTTCAGAATATGCTCCTTGTTCTGAGATGTTTATTCTATGCATTATATTGGTTTAATAATACAAAGATCAATAATGGTTTCTGTTTTTCTTTTAGGGTGTTCATCCAACAGTTAGGGGAGAGGTTTGGGAGTTTTTACTTGGCTGTTTTGATCCCAGGAGTACCTTTGATGAGAGGGAGGAGATAAGGCAAATAAGAAGGTAATTGCCTTCCTTAAAAAGCATTTCTGTGCAATTTTGGTTATCCGGAAGAAATATTTAAATATCTACTACCTTCAAGAGTGTTGGCAATGTTTCAATCCATTCATCTGTCATTAAGTAAACATTTGTTTGTTCACACTCACACTGTTCATTACAAATTTGGAATTAGTATCTGACCTATTTTGCACATTTTCGCTCTGCCTTGGTCCAAGATGTTCTTTGATGTGCGAGCATTCATATTCAACCATAATTTTCAATTTGTTTTGTTGTTTCTCTAACAAATATTGCGATGCGTCATAGCTGAAGTTACTTTTATTATATTTGTTTGTGGCTCTATGTAGGATCATATGGCATAATCAGAGGGGGATGAATGATTGTCTCCGCTTTTTATCACCTGAAACCAAAACACAATGTACGACCGAACAGGCAATAGAGGGGGGGGGGGTGAATAGTACATTCAAACCTTCCCAAGTATTCACTGAATCCTTCTCCAATAGCTACAGAGCTATGAAGTTAGGGATTGAATGCTCACTGGAAATCGAGAAAACAGACTGAAACAGAGGAGAAACAGACACTGGTCGAAGTTAGTCCAAAGAGGTCAAAACTTACCTCGTGGTCGTAAGCCAACAGGTGGTCGAACTACCAACGCGGTCGAAACCAGACTACCGCTCGAGACAACAGCGTGGTTGAAATCAGTGAGATGTGGTCTGGTACTTGACCATGGTCGAAACCACCGTACTTGTAAAGCCGGTCGACGTACCAGATTAGTGATTGCACTGACTCCGATTGCACTGGACCAGAAAACCCTCAAAGGAAACAAAAGATCGATAGCTCTGACCGTGGTTGAAGAAGTGAACGTGGTCTTAGCGCACTCGGGAGAAACAGAGGAGTCAGTGAGGCGCACGACCACCAGGCCAAGATTTCAAATAACTTTCGACTCAAAGATCCATAGACCAAGAAACTTGAGACACAAAGAGCTTAAGATCTCAAGAGCCTGTATTGAACTTTAATTGAAAATAAATCAAGAGAATCAAGATCTTCACAGAGAGAGCTTTCGACCAAGTCCGAGAAAGAGAAACGACGACCAGACCTTGCTCTAGGTAATAGAGTAGTGCTCTAGGTAATAGAGTAGCCAAGATAGCTTTGAGAATGATTCCCCAACACAAAGCAAGTCAGATCTTGAGCAACTCGAAAAAGAACAATCTCTCGGACAGAAGAGAAGATGGAACAGAGAAAACACGAACAAGTTAAACAAACATCAATCAGACAAAAGAACTCAAATAGAAGAACAAAGATTGATGTATTGCACTCATGAATGTTTCTACAGCCACTCCATCCAGGAGGACCAAGAGCACAAGCACTCCGCCACAGAGAACAACTCACGCAAGAACAGAAAACAAAACCCCAGAGCTTCTTCAAAAAACCTCACCAGCACTGGTGCTCTACCCTCCTATTTATAGCCTTCAATAGCGGGGGGTAACCCTTTAACCCCAACTAACACCGGGTTTTTCACGCAGACACACTCACGACAACCCACTAACACAGTCAGACAACAGACGCTTTAACAGAATCCACTTCCTTTTGCAGGTCTTGAGCAGTTTACCGAAATGCCCCTTCAGCACCTTCCCGGAAGCTTCCTGTTAACTTGCCGACCACACTTGCAACCACTTGGCAGCCCAGGTCATCTTTGGCTTCTTCCGATCGCTCTGGACCTCAACACCACTTGTGTCTAGTCCCGATCCTTCCAACCTCACCATGACCTACTTCCAAAGTCCTGCAAGCACCACTGACAAGCAAAGCATCACATAGCATCGCACAAAACACTGAGATCATAAATCTGCAGCAGAAGAATGTGCATGGAAATCACCCTAGCTAGTCGTAAACCACTTACGACCAGACGAACGCACAAAACATGAAAAGCTCATAGCCTACTACCGCACTGCAAGTTGATACGACCACCCAGAAGTCGATACGACCGCTTACAAGAGGCTACCTCCGCCTCCTGCTGCGTTACGACCACTCTGTCTGTCTTACGACCACTCAGACAGTCGTTTCGACCACGTTATAGCTCCTCCGATCGCTTCGACTTCGTGGTCGTAAACCTTCTACTGAAGTTTCGACCATGTTCTCTGCCGCTGCGCTACCCTTCCTTCGATCTTGCTTGAATTACCGTAGTCGTAGCCCCCTACGACCACGCAGTGATTCTACTGATCACTGTTCACCGTGGTCGAAACATTCTTTCGACCACGTTCACTTCACACGTGGTCGAAGCCTCTTCCGACCACGTTCACTTCTTCACAACGTGGTTGAAGCCCCTTTCGACCACATTCAACGTGGTCAAAGCACCTTCCGACCACGTTCAGTGCTTCACAACGTGGTCGAAGCCCCCTTCCGACCACGTTCAGTGCTTCACAACGTGGTCGAAGCCCCTTCCGACCACGTTCAACGTGGTCGAAGCACCTTCCGACCACGTTCAATGCTTCACTACGTGGTCGAAGCCCCTTCCGACCACGTTCAACGTGGTCGAAGCACCTTCCGACCACGTTCAGTGCTTCACAACGTGGTCGAAGCCCCTTCCGACCACGTTCACTTTGCACTGTTGTGGTCGTAACACCTCCTAACCACGTTCAGTTCCTTTAGCCGCGGTCGTATCGCCCTTCGACCACGTCTTCTTCTGGTTTGCCGTGGTCGTAAGGCCTTCCGACCATGTTTGCCGTCAACGTGGTCGAAAACCCGCTTTCGACTGCCGACCACGGACAACGTGGTCGAAAACCCATCTGCTGACCACTCGCTAGGCTTTACGACCTTGCAGAGACAGCACAAACTTCAAAAACCAAACTCAATCTTTCTAAAATAAAGGTCAATTACTCATCACAAACATGTGGTCACCTCCAAAGCAGAGAAACAAAACAAAGTAGTCTGAATTACCAGATGACAATTACGACCCAGCTGCCAGTTTGTACGTGGTCGTAAGCTTGTGTTGCTCGACTGCTTGTTATGACCACTGGATAGCCTTGGTCGCCCGACTACTCGTTACGAACACATGTTAGTCTCTGTTGTCCAAGCACTCGTTACGACCACTCGTCCAGAGCGTTGCTCTGATCACTTGGTTACGACCGCACACTTCGGATCGCTCGCTCCGGGCACTTGCTTACGACTGCTCGCTTATTGATGCTTGGATCGATCGTCGACTTGATCTAATCGCTCGACACAATCTTGGATCGACCGCTTGATCATTCCGATCGCTCAACTTGATCTTAGATCGATCGCCTGCTTGATCCGATCGGTCTGCACGACCACGATGCACGTAGTCGTGACCTACCGCCTGACGTCTTCAGTCGTTCGACCACCACCCAAGTGAGCACACGTCGAAGACAAAATAGAGCACGTAAAGCGAAGATGAAAACAAGTCATCGGAGAACCTCTTCTGGGACAGATCTGATCTCTTATTTCATCAGCGTGTGCCTAGATACAAAGCGCCTCACGGCAACCCTAAAAGCCTTCTCTTGAAAGCCCTAAAACCCCTCGTCACTAACCTACACGCATCCCCTGCTTTTATAGGCCAGTGCACAAGACGTGTTCAACTCAAACACCTCAAATCGTGTCCCTAACTACCTAGACACGAAATCTATCTCCTTCCCAAATCAAGGGACTCGAAACCCTTCCTAATACGGGTTGTAACCAACCCGTACAGATCATGGACTCCATCCACAACTCCATATGACACCCATGACAGAGCCTCCAGGATGTCCCCTCCTGTATCTCCATCGTGCACCATCACCGCATGCTCTCGCGTGAGCCCGATCACCTCGCGTGACCACCTGACCTCCTGGACCTCAGATTACCCCCTCCTAGTCCCGGTCTTCCTTGTCACCGACTGTAATCGTCTCCACGCCTCCACGCAGCATCCACCTTTGACCTCCATGTGCTCCAGCATAAGCTCGACCACCTCGTGTGACATCCCGACTGCCTGGACCTCAGATTACCCCCTCCTAGTCCCGGTCCTCTTTGTCACCAACCATGGCCACCTCCATGCCCACCTGCACATGTAAAGACCAAAGAAACCGTCTCCTTGCAATACACATTAACAAAACACATCCTTGTCTATCCCCAGACAAGATCCAAACCACCTACAACCATCTCCCAGGTCATTTACGACCATGCCTCATAACACTTACGACCATCGCTAACTGAACTAGACCCTAACGCGACTCCATATGACCGCTATCACAGAGTACTTGTAACCCCCAAGTACTCGGAATCCACTCGCACTGCTACTGACGACTATTGAGTACCGACTACCGAGTATTGCCAGACGCAGCACGTGCTCGAAGCCCACGAGTACAGACAAACCTCCGACACCCAACCACTTACCGTGGTTGTGAAACCACTTCTACCGAGTACTGATTCCTCCGATTACGAGTACCTCAAGCAACGACCATCATCGACCACCAACCACCAACCACCAACCAGTCTACCACAGGTCCAACCCGAGTACTTGACGTACTCGAAAGTCACATGAATAAAGCACTCATATCAACCATGAAGGTCTATGAGTATCGACCGAGAAGCCTACGGTAACCAATCGCTAAGCCTCGGACTACCGAAGACAGAATAGTAGACTGGGAAGTCTACAGGTATTGACAAGACTGCCAAAGCTATGACCATCGAGTACTGTAGCTACGACCATGAAGATAGTCTGCAAATCCTACGACCATGAAAGCAGTCCGCAAAATCTACGACTATGGAGGCAGTCTGCAAAACATACGACCATGGAGGCAGTTTGCAAAACCTACGACCATGAAAACAGTTTGCAAAATCTATGACCATGGAAGTAGTTTGCAAAACCTACGACCATGGAGGCAGTCTGCAGAACTTACAACCATCAACCGCAAAGCCCTCGACTAACGACCAGTGAAACCTACGACTATAGAGTACAACTAGTAAAGTCTACGACTATCGAGTACTATAGCTACGACTATAAAATAGTACTGTAGCTACGATTACCTGCAGTGGTCGTAAAACCAAAGTCGTACTGCCGTAGTCAAAACCAGACGTGGTCAAAGACTACCGTGGTCGTAAGGCGGACGTGGTCGAAAACTGCTGTGGTCGTAAGGCAGACGTGGTCGAAAGCTGGACGTGGTTGAAGACTGCTATGGTCGTAACTAGCCGTAGTCTTAGTTGTGTTCGAAGTGCTGTGGTCGAAGCCAGCCGAAGTCATAGTCGTATTCATACCGTGGTTGTAAGAATGTCTAAAGAGCTGTGGTCTGCCATGGTCGTAAGAGTGTCTGTTGTCTGAAAGCCATGCCGTGGTCGTATAACGTTACGACTAACGTCTGTGACTGAACTCATTCTAACTGTGCAGGACCACTCAAAGGCAACGACTTCAACTGCAAACGACCAAATCTTTCACAAACGCAAAATCCAAAGTAAATCAAATGTCAATTATTCATCATCTTTTTATTTACGACCATCCACATGGTCTAACACTCTCAGTTCATTACTTCTATCACACGTTACAAGTTGGGTTTTTATCAAAAGATGTTTTTTTAAAAAATAAGTGAGCAGCTTTCTGTTTTCCCTCTTGTTTAAATCAGTCACCATAATTTACACCTTTTGTCCCCTATTTAGTATTTGAACTTTGCCCAAAAAAAATGCCTTCTGGGAAAAAAAATCACTGCAAACTGCCTTCCGGGAAAAGAATCATTGCATGCCAGGTTTTCTTACCATGTTTGGGTTGGTGAACTTTTGTGGGGCCTAGTATGCATAAAAGGTAATTGTCCTGCGGTAGTCCCCTTATAATGTCCAAGTGTTGCAGTTCCGTTCCCCAGGTTCTGTATAATAATTTATTCTTATGATTTTCAGCAATAAGGATCATCAATGGAACATTGTATCCACTTATCCTGAAATATTTTACCTTATGAACCATGCAGAATACAATACGCTAGATGGAAGGAAGAATGCCGAGAGATGGATTCTCATGTTGGTAGTGGTAAAATTATCACAGCACCACTTATCACTGAGGATGGTAGACCTATTAAAGATCCTTTGGTTTTACTTGAGGCTACTTCAAACCAAAACACTTCGGATGGTGCTTCAACTAGCAGAAAAAGTGGAAATGATGTAGATGATTCTACAAACCGTATTACTGATAAGCAAATTATCGACTGGAAGCTTACATTACATCAAATTGGTATAGTTTAACCCTTCTTTCTGTTTTTCTACTTCCTTTGACTCTACTGCCCCATTTCTTATGAAAATTCCGAATCATGATAGGACTTGACGTGCTACGTACTGACCGCACCATGGTGTTTTATGAGAACAAAGAAAATCTTTCCAAGCTATGGGATATTCTAGCCGTGTATGCATGGATTGACAAAGATGTTGGTTATTGTCAAGGTGGGCTACATCTGACTTGCAGATTAAAATTCTTTAGCGTCCAAATAAGCTTACAGATGTAATTTTTATGTTGCAAACAGGAATGAGTGATTTATGCTCACCAATGATAGTGTTACTAAAGGATGAAGCAGATGCTTTTTGGTGCTTCGAGAAATTGATGCGTAGATTGGTATACCTTGCTTTCCATGAATTTTCTCATGATATCTTTCTTCTAATTATAAGAATCACAATTGTACATTCATTCTGCTGCAAATTACCTACAGTTGCTTATTTTATGTTTGACATCCTTTTAATCACTCTGATGTTTGAAATTAAAAAGCGAGGAAATTTCAGATGCACAGATCAATCAGTGGGGGTGGCTAATCAACTTCAGCATCTTTCATCTATTATTCAGGTGCTGGACCCAAAGCTACATGACCACCTAGGTATAAATTCGAGATGAATGAAATTGCCCTACAGTAAAATCTTCTTTTGCCCAATTTTACCTACAGTTTTTAATGTTGATGAGTCCTGGACACAGAAACACTCGGTGGAGGTGACTATCTTTTTGCATTCCGTATGTTCATGGTACTATTTCGGCGTGAAGTATCATTTGGAGACTCCTTGTACCTCTGGGAGGTATGAAGCTACCGCAATACTAGAATATCATGAATATTGCTAGAACTAGAACATTGGTTTTGACATCTCATTCTTCTGATTGATGTTTGATCTTCATAATTTGTAAGTCACACCCCTTTACTAAACGGGTGATATCTAGTGGAATGTCACCTTGGGTTTGAATCATGAAAACCCTTTTAGTTTAGGCACCAAATCAACATGAAAAATTCTGAAAACAATTGAAGATGTTGTTATGAATTTTAGTTCAATGGGGGTAAACACCACCAGGAGGATGGCCGGGCGGCATCAGCGTGATTGGGAGAGGGAGAAGACTATAGATAAGAATGACTTTATTATTTCTTGTTTGCTTCCAATAGCATACGGCAACCCCTTTATATAGAAGGTCCCCTAATAGATAGAATCTAATCTCAATCATATCTCTAACAAATAGAAACTAATATCATATCTCTAATCACATCTCTAATATATAGAAATTAATCTCTACCTCAAATTGAAACTAATCTCCACTTCTTAATGATGAACCAGCTGGGCCCAAGGCCTACGCCTATGACATTACACCCCTCCCGGACATGCAGCTCGTCCTCGAGTTGCTAGGCTGTGGTCATAGTTGTAGTTCCACGTCGACGAAGTATAGCGCTTTTGGTTAAACAGGGCCTACAAAAGACATTTTTTATTTTCTTTTTTCCTTTCTCTTTTTTTTTCTCTTCTCTCTTTTTTCCTCCTTTCTTTTTTTTTCGGTTCACTAGTTTCCTATTAAAAACCATTAGACGCGTGAGGCACAGTCTCCTGTCGCGGAAGCAGAGGTGGTGACGGCGGAGGCTCCTCGGCTGCGTTGGCTCCGGCTCCCGATGGTCAGCAGCCGGTGGCAAGCGTCTAGAGGTGGCGGCCTACGTGCAGCCGAGAATGGCGACATCAGCGGCAACAGGCGTGGATCCCGCGGTGGGTGGAGGCGGCCGACTGGCTCCAAGCGGAACCAAGCTGGTGGTGTCCTGATCTCGAGGATCCGAGGCGCGGCCATGGAGATGGCAATCTCGATGACAGGAAAGAGGTTGGAGGAGGACCAGACATGGAGGAGCTTGTTGGCGGAGGTGGAGGCGAGGAGGCAGACGTCGGGGGAGAAGGAGAGGTCGGCCTCATCCTCCTCCTCGTCAAAGGGAGGCAAGTCGATGTTGCCCTTGTAGGACGACGCGTGCGTTTTCGAAGCCTTTGTTATGAACCTTAGTTTATAGGGGTAAACACTGTCAGGAGAATGGCCGGGCGGCGTCTGTGTGGTTGGAAAAGAGAGGAGGCTATAGATGAGAATGACTTTGTTATTTCTTGTTTGCTTTCAATAGCATACGACAGCCTAGTTTATATAGGTGGGCTCTTCCTAACAGATAGAATCTAATCTCAATCATATCTCTAATAAATAAAAACTAATATTATATTTCTAATAGGTAGAAACTAATCTTTTAACTTAAATAGAAACTAATTTCTACTTTCTAATAATGAATCGATTGGGCCCAAGGCCCACGCCCATGACAAATGTAGTGTACGGAGTCTTCTAGCATCCTTTAAAATTTTAACTTCAGACTCAAATTGTGTTGGAAGGAAAAAAAGAGAGGGAATTTTGCTGTGAATAGTGACTATTGTCCTTTTCCTTTCATTTATCATTTGTCAGATTTTTTTTCATATTTATTACTTTCAACATAGATTGAATTTATACTTGAAATTCTACACATAGGTTGAGAAAATTGAGAAGAACTTTTTTTTTTGGAATTTTTCATTTTGATTTGGACATTTGGTGCCCAAACCAAAAGGGTTGCCATGATCCACCCTAAGGTGAGTTTGCACTTGATATCTTCCCTTTCTGAAAGTGCTTCCTTCAAATTGACGTTCCATTATTTTTTACATATGGACCCATATTTTTCACAGATTATATGGTCACGAAAGCTGACCAACTTAGTGGCATGCTTCCTCTCAGACAAAAAGAAACATAGTAGCATGTTTCCATCTGTTTGACAGTTGGGTTGTTTGTGTGTGCTTGCATGAACGCAATTTATGGTATCTCACTAGTTTTCAGAACCACCGTTCAGTTTCAAAGTTTTATTTTTGTAACAACAAACGTGCAGTACCATACCAACTGTATATTTCAGTATCCAAGTTTTCGTTAGTTGTTGTTACTCATGTCTGATTTTTAAAATCTGTTAACAGATGATGTGGGCTCTGGAATACGATCCCGATATCTTCTTTGCAGCATGTGAAGAAGCAGGAACTGCACACAAAAGTAAAATATCTAAATCAAAATTGAAAGGAGTACGCCATTTTGGCAAGTGGGATAAGGAAAATACGAAGAATGGGGGTGAGGATGGTGAAGGTCCAGTTCCAATTTCAGTTTTCATGGTTGCAAGTGTGCTCAAGGAAAAGAGAGAAAAGCTGTTACAAGAAGCTAGAGGACTGGATGATCTTATTAGGGTAAGGGACAAAATCTAGCTTTTCCTTTCCTTTCAAAATGTTCAACTTTCTTTCCATTGTTTGATCTGGAGTCAGGACATGACTAATTCAATCTATTCAAAAAGTTGTCCATTTTCTATCTTCATGTAGCACTGAGACTAGGTTGGGGGAGCAAAAGTTCGCAAGCAACTTATCATATGCCTCAAACTCTGCTCAAGTTACAAAAAAGCGGATTTTGAACTTAACTCTTAAGTTCATCAATTATAAGCCAATCTTGTGCTAAGAGCTTGGATTGCATAGGCTCATATTTATATATATGCATGTGTTGTGCATCCGCAATGTAACTCTTGCTTTTATTTCCTTTCAGATATTGAATGATGTAAATGGGAATTTAGATGCGAAAAAAGCTTGTGCTGGAGCTTTGAAACTTCACAAGAAATACCTGAAGAAAGTAAGTAGCTATTCTTGTGACTTATCTTAGCAATAAAGTGAATTACTTTAGTAGCATATGATTAGATAAACTACTTCTCTAAAGTATCTCTATGTCAGAACTAAAAGACTGTCAGAAAGAGATATAATATGTTATGCACTAATTTTCTGGGGCTTATCAACTGAATATTTAACAACTGTTCGTCTGACAGGTACAGGCAAAAAAACCCTAAGAATGCACCGGAACATGTTCCCACGGGGTGATTCTTTATCATTTAAACATACACAACCATATTTGACACAAAAATGGTGAGTGAAGGTTCTCACAGGTGGTCATGATCTAAAGATGGCCTCGAATACACTGACTCGTGAAGTTACCGGGCTAGTCGGTTGAGTACAGGATGAGTGCAGCCGTTGTATGTAATGATATCACGTTCTTTGTACTCCATAAGTTCATTGGTTGTACAGAGAGAAGGCGGTGTGGGTAGCATGCCTTGCATACATAATAATTTCAATACAAGTTGAAATCCGCCGTTGTCACTCGCCTTGTGAGATTATTGTAGTCACGGAACTCTGTTTCAAGAAAAGTTTGCCCCATATTCTGGAGATCTTTAGAGAGCACAAATTTGAATGTTCATGTCTAAAGTGTACTATGCCAACAGAACACCGAGCAGAGCTTCTTCAGTAGAATGGTGCAGGTGCTATTTTCCATGAATTTTATTACTACAAAATCAAACAACGCAAAGCTACGCGCATGAAAGAAAATATCAGAACAAGCGACATGCAAGCTGTCATTGATGAATAAGTCCCTGTACTGTGGTCTTTGTGGGGCTGTGGTAGTTTTTTGTTTTTTTGACTGCTTTAGGACAACATCTGCTTTTAGGACAGCATCTGCTTTTAGGACAGCATCTGCTTTTGCTTTAGGACATCATCTGCTTTTAGGACAGCATCTGCTTTTAGGACAGTATCTGCTTTAGGACAGCATCTGCTTTTAGGACAACATCTGCTTTAGGACAGCATATTGACCGCTTTAGGACAGCATCTAGGATAGCATCTTAGCATATGCTTGGCTGGTTCTCAGCCTATAAATTTGTATCCCCAACCCTCGGTTGGCATGGCATTATGTGAGCAATAAACAAGAAAATTTGCCCCATCTCCTAGTGTCATCCTCTCCATGAGAGTAAGGATCTTGCTATCACCAAGAGCAACAGATCCAGCGACTAACAAGTGGTATCGAGCCTTAGTATCTCAGTAGCTCCGAGCATCTCTGCTCATCTCCTTCTCCGGCCTCGCAGCAGCTCGGCCCGATGCGCAGCAGCGGCCCGGCTGTCCCCGCTCACTCCTCTCCGAGACGGCAGCAGCTCGTCGGCGACCCTCTTTCCACGCAACAGCCTCGATGCGCGCCATGTCCGCAGGCGCTCTCGGCCTTCGGCCGCCTCGAGCATGCGGCGTCGTGACGGCCGAGCTCGTCGCGCGCGCGCAGCAGCGCGAGCGAAGCGGCGGAGACGGCTGCGGCGCGGCGAAAGGGCGTCAAGGCGGCAGCAACCAGGCGGAGGTGGAAGCGGCAGCGGTGGCGGATGCAGCGCGTGCGGCAGCAGCAGAGGTCAAGGCTCGCGCGGCGCAACAAAGAGCCCGACTCGTTGATGACAAGATCGACGCGACCCTCGGTGCTGGAGAGGGAGGCGCGCAAGGGCGAACGGCGCAATGGGCAGCCGCGCCGACGCCCACGGCGCGGCGGCAGCCTGCGAGCGCGGACGCGCGGCGGTGCTCTGGCGAGGCGCACACGGCGGTGGCGCTCGGAGGAGGCACGCCGCGGCGGCGGCGTGACGGGTCGACGGAGAGCGCGGCCCTCACAGCAACGCGCTCTCTCCCGGTTCGATACCGTGGTCATCACGAGTACCGGTATCGTCGAGGGCGTCGGCCCGGCGGCGGTGGCCTACCCTCACCAAGACCAACTACGTCGAGTGGGCTGCGGTGATGAGGTGAAGCTCGGTGCGACATATGTGGGATGCGATCCGATGCGGCGGCGTCGACTCGACCAGGATCGACGGCGCTGGATGCTCTCATCGCCGCAGATCCGCCCGAGATGCGATTCTTGCTACCAACAAGCGGATGCCAAAGAGGCTTGGGACGCCATCGCTGCAAAGACGCGCATCGGCAGCGACCGCGCCCGCAAGTCTACACTGCAGGCACTACGCACGGAGTGGGAGCGCCTGGCCTTCAAGCCAGGTGAGGACGTTGATGACTTTGCTCTCCGTCTCAACACTCTGTTGCACAAGTTGGTGCAGTTCGGCGACGACACCTACGGCGAAGAGAGAGCTGTGGAGAAGCTCTTCCGCTGCGTCCCCGAGAAGTACAAGCAGATGGCTCGCTCGATCGGGTCTCTGCTGGACCTCTCCACGATGACCATCGAGGAGGCGTTGGGTCGCCTCAAGGTCGTCGACATCGATGAGCCACAGCGCCCCTCGGGACCCGTCACCATTGGCGGGAAGCTCCTCCTCACTTCGGGACCAGTGGGATGCCGCCAAGGTGACAAGAAGAAGGGGAGCCTTCTTCCACGACAGCGCCGCAAGAGTGGCAAGCGCGCAAGCGCGCAAAGCGCCAGGCGCGTCTTTGGCAAGCAAAGCCGCCGCGAGAGACGACTCTTGCCACAATCTGCGGCAAGCTTGGTCATTGGGCCAAGGAGTGTCGACACCACGACGCCGCCGGCCCACATCGCGCAGCGAGGAGGAGGAGCAGCCGGTCCTATTCATTGCTCATGCGAGCATCGAACTACCTCCAGCGCACCGCCGCGGTGGCTCTCCTCCACCTTGACGAGCCAAAAGCACACGCCTCCTCGGCGATGGTTCGCAATGACAAGACCGACGGGTGGTGCCTCGACACCGCGCCACCCACCACATGACCGGGCGGCGGAGTTCTTCTCGAGCTCGACTCGGCGTTCGAGGCACCGTCAAGTTCGCGACGCCTCGCCGTGGAGATCAAGGGCGTCGGCTCTGTGTCTTCGCCGCTAAGATCGCGAGCACCGGCTGCTCACCGGCGTCTACTACATCCCGATCTGCGGAACTCCATCATCGCTTGGGACACCTGGATGAGAACGGCTCGCGTGTCGAGATCGAGCACGGTGCTGCGGATTTGGGATCTTCGACGCCGCCTCCTTGCCAAGGTAACGAGGCGCCGTCGACTCTACACTCTTCACGTGCGGTGGCACAACCCCTCTGTCTCGCGGCTCGTCGGACGACGAGGCGTGGCGATGTACAGCGCTTTGGGCACCTTCATTTTGAGGCCACAAGCGGCTCGGTGCCACGGAAATGGTGCGAGGCCTGCCGTTCCTTGACCATGTGGAGCAGCTCTGCGACGTCTGTGTGTTGACGGCGCGGTGACTCCTTTCCCAGCAGGCGGCGGTTTCCGAGCCAAGGAGAGGCTCGAGCTCGTGCACGGGACTTGTGTGGCCCGTGACACCGCCACACCGAGGACGACGCTACTTCCTGCTGCTCGTCGACGACCTCTCCCGCTACATGTGGGTGATGGTCCTCGGCAGCAAGGGAGAGGCTGCGGACGCCATCAGGCGCACGCAGGCTGCTGCGGAGGCGGAGTGCAACCGCAAGCTGCGCGTGCTGCGCACAGACAACGGCGGCGAATTCACGGCGGCTGAATTCGCGTCGTACTGTTCTGATGAGGGCATTCAGCGCCACTACTCCGCGCCCGTACAGCCCGCAGCGAACGGCGTCGTCGGCGGCGCAACGGGCGGTTGTGGGGATGGCTCGGGCCTCCTCAGCGAGAGGGGATGCCGGCGTCTTACGGGAGAGGCGGTGGTGACTGCTGTCTACATCCTCAACCGCTCGCCTACCAAGGCGCTCGACGGCAGGACGCCGTACGAGGCCTGGCATGGGTGCAAGCCGGCGGTCTCCCACTTGCGGGTCTTGGCTCCCTCACGTTCGCCAAGGAGCTTGGCCACATCGGTAAGCTCGGCGGCGAGGAGCACTCGGGGTGTTCATCGGCTCACGCGAGGGCTCGAAGGCCTACCGCATCCTCGACCACGACACACGCGAGTCCGCATCTCGCGTGGCGTTGTGTTCGGCGAAGGCGAGGCTGGGCGTGGGACAAGGCGGTGGGCGACGGTTCAACCGACTCGGGGACTTTGTTGTCGACTCGTCCCACCGAGAGCCGGGAGCTAGCGGCTCGTCTTCACCGAGCTCGTCCACCTCGACACCTTGCTCGCCACCAGCTCGGCGAGTGCTCCACCACCGCCGCACCGCCACGCCCCACTCTTCACCACCGCCACTCCACGCTCTCCCGCACGGCTCACCACTCTCTGCACCGGCGCCACGCCACCGAATCGGCCCCAACGGCCGGTCCACGACGAGCGGCGCATGGTGGAGTTCGCTACTCGCTGTCTCACGACGAGGATCGCGTCGGCGCCTACCACGACGACGAGCCTCTGCGCTATCGTACCATGGACAACATCCTCGGCGAGCTGCCGTCCACTCGATGCGCGCCGACGACTTCGAGCGGAGCGCACTTGGCGTCGCGACGACGGCGAGCCCGCTCCTTCGCCGAGGCGGAGGGAGACGCGGCGTGGCGTGTAGCGATGAAGCGAGAGATGGACGCCGTCGAGCGAACCGGGCGTGGGCCGGCGGATCTTCTGCCGGTCACCGCGCGATCACCCTTAAGTGGGTGTTCAAGCCGAAGCGGGATGAAGCCGGCGCCATCGTCAAGCACAAGGCTCGCTTGGTGGCACGAGGCCGTGCGGCAGAGAGGGTCGACCGATGGCGCCGCACCCGCCGCGCGCATGGAGTCCGTTCGTCTTCTCCTCGCACTTGCAGCCCGGGAGGATTGGCGCGTCCATCACATGGACGTCAAGTCCGCCTTCCTCAACGGCGACTTGAAGGAGGAGGTCTCGTCCGTCGGCCGCGGGATTCGTCATCCCGGCAAGGAGGGCAGGTTCTCGCTGCGCAAGGCCCTCTACGACTTGCGGCAGGCACCACGAGCCTGGAACGCTAAGCTGGACTCCACCCTCAAGCAAATGGGGTTCCAGCAGAGCGCACACGCAGGCTGCGATCTCACGGCGGGGCAAAGGCGGCAACGCCTGGCGGTGGGTGTCTACGTCGACGACTTGGTGATCACTGGCACCAAGGATGCGGAGGTGGCGGCATTCAAGGAAGAGATGAAGGCCACCTTCCATATGAGTGATCTGGGGTCTCTCTCCTTCTACTTAGGGATCGAGGTGCACCAGGATGATTCCGGGATCACGCTTCGACAGACCGCCTCGTCAAGCGCGTCGTTGAGCTAGCTGGGCTCACCGATCGCAACCCGCTCTCACTCCAATGGAGGAGAGGCTGAAGCCGAGCCGCGACGGCCGCGACGGAGGAGGTGGGCGCTACGCGAGCTGCGGCGTCTTGTGGGGAGCCTTCGCTACCTCGCCCACACACGGCCGGACTTGGCATTCTCCATCGGCTCGTTAGTCGGTTCATGCAACGACCGACGACGGAGCATCGCGCAGTGTGAAGAGGATCATCCGCTACGTTGCGGGACTCTTGACCACGGCCTCCATTACCGAGGTGTCCCGCGCAGCACACCGTCGGGTACAACGGCGGCGACCACGCGGCGACATCGACACCAAAGAAGAGCACAAGCGGGATTCTCTTCTTCCTCGACAAGTGTCTCGCTCATCGGCGATCGATCAAGCGGCGGTGGTGGCCTGTCGGTGTGAGGCCGAGTACATAGCGGCTTCCACCGCCGACTCGAGCACTCGGCTCGCTCGGCGCTTGGTGATCTCCTCGGCGGGGACATCAAGCGATGGAGCTCGGGGTGGACAGCAAGTCCGCTCTAGCCACGGCAAAGAACCCGTTTTCATGAGCGAACAAGCACATCCGGTGAAGTACCATTTCATCCGAGGCTGCTTGGATGAAGGAAGCATCAAGGCAAGCTACATCAACACCACGGATCAGCTTGCGGATCTGCTCACCAAGCCTCTTGGAAGGATCAAGTTCCTTGAGCTCTGCTCCAAGATCAGGATGGTTCAACCCTCCCACAAGACGACGCACAAGACTTAGGGGGAGAATGATGAATAAGTCCCTGTACTGTGGTCATTGTGGGGCTATGGTAGTTTTTTTGTTTTTTTGACTGCTTTAGGACAGCATCTGCTTTTAGGACAGCATCTGCTTTTAGGACAGCATCTGCTTTTGCTTTAGGACAGCATCTGCTTTTAAGACAGCATCTGCTTTTAGGACAGCATCTACTTTTAGGACAGCATCTGCTTTAGGACATCATATTGACCGCTTTAGGACAGCATCTGCTGGTTCTCAGCCTATAAATTTGTATCCCCAACCCCTCAGGTTGGCATGGCATTGTGTGAGCAATAAACAAGAAAATTTGCCCCATCTCCTAGTGTCATCCTCTCCATGAGAGTAAGGATCTTGCTATCACCAAGAGCAAGAGTCCAGCGACTAACAGTCATAACATCTTTCTGAACAATGGACTATTGGAGGCAATCAGGCAATACATGTATCTATACTCATTACACAAGAATTGATATCATGCTGGGTTTTATGTTTGTAACAATTTATTTTTGTCTAATTTTGGATCCCAGTCCTTTTAGAGCATCGGCATTGAGTTACCACAAGGCACCAAGATCTATGATAGCAACTCTATTTGTGCTTAATTACCTTCTTTGGATAGTATATATGATTATGAAGGAAGTAGTTTCTCAGCTTGAAGCAGTGCTAATTTTTCTTGAGGCAGCTAGTAGCGTGCAACACCATCGTCTCTACGGTAAACCCGGCTCCAAATCCCAACATCACCCCCCACTCCGGTCGCTCCCCTTCCTCGTCCATCCGCCGCCGCAACTCATCGAGCACGAAGATCACCGTCGCACCAAGCATGTTCCCGTACTCTCTTAGCACACTTCGGCTCGCCGCTAGCTTCCCGGGTGCCAACCGCAGCGCCCTGTCGATGTGGTCCAAGATCGGACGGAGACCGGGGTGCACTGCCCAAAAGAGGTTGTTCCATTCGACGCCAATGCCAAGGGACCCAAACGCATCCGACAGGCACTGCTCGATTTTATCTCCCGCTAAAGGTATCAGCTCTTTGGTGGAAATGAGCCCATCAAGGCCAGCTTCTGTGAGCTGCATGGTGATCACGTGCTCGGTTCCTGGTATCACGGTCTGCGAGACGGACACCATTTCGAACAGCGGGTGCTCGACGGGGTCCACAGTGTCGGCGCCGACGATGACTGCGCCGGCTCCGTCGCCGAACACTCCCTGGCTGGTGAGGGTGTGGGGATAGTCCTCTTCGGGACCACGGAAGGCGATGATGGTGAGCTCGACGCAGGCCACGAGGACACGTGCGCCGCGGTTGTTCTCGGCCAGGTCCTTGGCGAGGCGCAATGCGGCGGAACCGGCTGAGCAGCCGTTAAGGTGGAGCATCGTGCGGCAGACGGAGGGGCGGAGTCCGAGGAGCGATGCCAAGCGGTGGTCGACGCTCGGGGCGTGGGCGCCCGCGTTGGTGCTGACGATGAGGTGGGTAATGTCGGTGGCTGGGCGACCCCACTCGGCAATGGCCCTCGCTGCAGCTGATGCAGCGAGCTCTGGAGCGGCGGTGGCGGCGATGTCTAGCCGGGCGTTGAGGGATGGCGATCCGCGGTCGAGGAAATCGGGGTGGGCGTTGAGCAGTTTCTCCGTGTGGTAAAAGAAACGCTTCTCCGGGCCCGTCATCCGACCTGATTATAGGAAGCAAGCAACCAAACAGGTGACTTAAGTCAAAATATCGAATACATGATTTAAGTTTTGAGAAGTATTACTCTACGGTATCCCGCCGGGATATCTCCCAACGGCATACTCTCTCCCTTGTGCCGTCCCTCCCCTCTCCTCCCTCTCTCTTCTCTCAAAATGCCGCCGCTCCCCTCCTCATCTCTTTGTCTACTCTGGAATAACTCCACGTGGCTCCTCCGCCACCCCTGCCCCTCCACCACCACCCACGGCCACTGCAAGTGGCGCTGTCGCCACCTTGCCTTGCCTTGCCAACCCCCGACCCCTCCCCGCTGCGCCGTGCCGTCCAACCTAACTGCCACAACCGCCGCTGCCACCGCCCTTCGGCTTCGCCAGTCATCCTCCTACCCTGCCCATCGCCCTGCCGCAGCCCACCGCCGGGCCACCGTCTCTCCCAGACCTTCTTTTGTACCCGGGGGAAGAGTGAACCCGTAGGGGGTACTGGATCCAGTGGCGGAGGAGAGCGAGGAGATAACGGCAGCGAGGAGGGAGGGAGCGGCGGATGGGAGCGAGAGGGAGAGAGCCGCGGAAGAGGGAGCGAGCAGCGGCGTTTTGGGAGAGAAAAGAAGCATGAGAGAGGAATGGTAGTTCCATAGTTTTGCTCTTAAGTTTTTTATAATACGTTTGCATGCTTACATAGTTTCTTGAGTTTGTGTTTGAGGTCAGTGAGGTGCTCGCTCTTGGTGACACGGAAGTAGTAGTCGGGGTACTCGTCCTGGGACACGTAGTTCGTCGGGTTCGCCGTGCCGATGGCGAGCACGGCCGCGGGGCCGTCCGCACGCTGCGCACGCCGGATCTCGCAGACGGTGGCGGGGATGCTTTCCATGGTCTCGGTCGGAGCTGTGACTGGCTTTATATATGTATACAAGGAAGACAAGGATATTAGAGATAGGAGTAACGGGAGAAAAGCCCATCCGTGGGGTTTCATTATACGACCTCCCATTTCAAATATATGCCGTTCTAAAATATGTGGCGGTTAAATATTTTTAGGTTTGATCAACAATATATACAAAATTATCAAGATTGATAACATGAAATTGGTATTACTAGATCATTATGAAATATACTTTCATAACATATAATTATTTTTATTTAAAACAATATATTTTTAAAGAAAATGATGGTCAGAACTTTGCCTTGGAAACTATATCAATATCCAAAACGACTTATATTTAGAATTAAATGGAGTATTATTCAGCTATGGCATTCTAATATCTCAGAAAGTACTTATTTCGTTGCAAACTAGTTATCCGACTACCCCTATATGCACAAACTAAGGAGACACAAATTCTAAAATGTGATTTGAATATGTTTACCCCTATTAAATGATGTATTCTAAACACTAAACATCTAGTACATCATTCATAGCAGAGGTTGACAAAATCTACAATAACCACACTCTTGATTTCCTCAATAACTATTTTGAAAAAGATGAAGTAACATCTTTAGAGCAAAACTGAGTGTAGTCCGATCTACAACTATTTACCCACCACTCTATTAATAATAATTGTAATACTCCAAGTTTTGTACGACTAATGATAAAACCTGTGTAATTGCACATATGTATATCTTCATATTTAAAAATAGAGTCGTTATACAACTCTAATTAACACCTAAAGTTGAAAACATAGTTGTATTCATGATACACCTACAACAATGTATATATCATATATTTTTTAATCGTTATAATTTGAACCAACCATGTTGCATATTTTCTCTCTCTGACTAGTGTGGTAATTCTAGTCTCTTAGAGCGAATGTGGTGACAAGTAATAACATCATTTTAATTATATACTATATAGATTTACTTTTTAATTTGGAGAACATGCAAGCAGTACTTTAATTCATGGGAAGTACTTAAGCTAAGGCAAGCTATGAAATACTACATAGGAGTATGAAATAGAGTAATTTTCACGCAGGAGTAATTGTGTCGAGAACTTGCGATAATATTCAACAATGCTTACCTATATTTGCACCAAAGCTCATGCATATCTCCATAAGAGTTTAAACACTAAGTATTTGGAAAATCAAGGTACAAATATTTGGAAAATCGAGGTAAAATCAATCTAACTTGAAGCTACTGCATGCTTGGATCCCTCCTGGTTATATATGATTGTTTCAGAGGACACCCTTCTGATTATTACAAGGTTACTCATGTAAATTGGCAACAAATACGTATCACGATCAATATAATTCTTTTATGACACGTTCTGTCGTAGTTAATTGTTTCCTTTAGCTGTATCATATGATTTTTTTTTCTTAAAAAAATCTGCCATTAACGTACTCCACTGCGTACCTAGCTTGTTGTCGTCGATCCAGAGAAGTACTAGCTTGTATACAAACTAGGCAGGAAACCAACAAGATATATCTATTTGAGTGGGTGTTCGCTGCAAAGGAAGAAGAGAGAGGAAGCTAGGGGAGGGAGAAGACTGACCGAAGAGTGTGCTTTGTGTTGGAGATGAGAGGGAAGGGAGGAGGTGGCAAGTATTTGAAGACACTAGGCGTGAGAAGGATAAGGGCAGACATGTGAATGGTAGGTGACGATGAAAGCATGCAGCACATGTAAATACGTCAACAGTTCAATCGAGATGTTCACCTATTTGGCATTGTAATCACTTTTTTCAATTTTAACCCTAAACATCCGTTTTAATAAAACTAGCCCTATCTTTGAGCTTGAAAGGCACCCTGTCGCCTGCCGCGCCTGGAGAGCTTGGCAGGAGGCGGCGCACATGGCAGGCGGCCCGAGCGTGGGAGGGCACGATGCTAGCATAGAACATGGTGGGCCTGGGTGCTGCCGAGCCACTCGTACAGAGCCATCCCTGCTTGGCAAGGCACTGTCAAGCAGCCGGTGCTCAACAGGTGGCTGGGGCATGCAAGTTGTTAGAAAATACTAATTGGATCAAGAACAATTACTTGAAGCCTAGAATTATTCACGTAGCTACTTTGTCTGTCCCCTTTGACCATGTAAAAATTGCGTTCTATATTCACGTCCTATAATAATTTGTAGCTACAATGAATATACAACACGATTTTTACATGGTTGAAGGGGACAAAGAAAGTAGCTACATAAAGAATTCTAGGCTTCAAGTAATTGTTTTTGATCTCTCTTTTTTTTCTAGCATGCACACCTATTGCTGACACAATGAATTTCTCAAGTCGCATATGTTAAGGTTATATCTGAGATCTTGGTATAATCAATTTTAGCTTGGCAACAATATTACTTGCAACATGGTCCATGGAGTTTAATCATTTATATAACTAACATAAGAATTTGTTGTAATTTAAAATTTTAGCATCTATTACACAGACATCCATCCTATATAATAGATACTTGTGTAATATATGAAGGATGCAGGATGGATGCCTGTGTAATCAATGCTTGCTGATTTCCACTACATGATATCATAACTCGAGTAGCAAGAGGATTGAATAACTGTTATTTTTATAAAAATAATTCTCATTGACGGGCTAGGATCCAACTATAGCCATTGACTCTAACGATAGTTTATTAATGCATCTCTTTTAATAACACAATTGATCATGACTTCATGCATTAGTTGACCGTTGGTACAGCCTCAAAGGACAACAACTTGGGTTGCTCCAATTAGTAGTTTCCAATAACCTGCATACCCCGGTCACCTACCAAGCACTAGCTGCTCGGCAGCGCCTTGCTGTGCAGGGTGGCTCGGCAGCACCTAGGCCTGCCATGTTCTATGCCAGTGTCATGCCCTCCCGCACTCGGGCCACGTGCCACATGTGCCACCTCCTATTGAGCTCCCTAGGCATGGCCGGTGATAGGTGTTGTCTGTTACACCTTCCAAGCTCAGGGATGGGGCTAGTTTTGCAAAAACAGGTGTTTGGAGGCCTAAATTGAAAAAAAGCTATTGTGCCAAATAGGTGAATAGTTCAATTGAGATGTTCATGTATTTGGCACTGTAGCCACTTTTTTTTGGCCCTTGAACACCCGTTTTTTGTAAAACTAGCCCCGTCCCCGAGCTCGAAAGGCACGGTAGGTGACACCAGTCAGCTGTCGCGTCTGGGGAGCTCGACAGGAGGTGGCGTGCATAGCATGTAGCCCGAGCACAGGAGGGCATGACGCTGGTGTGGAATGTGGTGGGCCTGGCATTGCTGAGTTGCCTTGCCAAGCCACAACTGCTCGGCAAGGCGTTGCCAAGCAGCTGATGCTCAGCATGTGGTCGGGGCAGCGGGTTGTTGGAAACTACTAATTGGAGCACCCCATGTTGCTGTCCTTTGAGGCTGTACCAATACCCAACCACTGTATTATGTCCTAATCAACTGTGTTATCAAAGGAGATGCGCTAACAAACTATTGTTAGAGTTAATTGCAATGGTTGAATCTAAGCCCATAAATAAGATTTTTTATATGAACAATAGTTATTCAACCCTTGTGCTGCTAGAATTGTGATGTCATGCAGTGGATATCAGCAAGCATCTATTATACAGTCATCCATCCTACATCCATCTAATATTACACAGGCATCTACTATAAGGAAACGTCTGGCGCCCCGCACGCTCTCTAGCACCCTCGCAATGCCTTGTTCCTTGGCTGTGTGCGCCTTGCTTCCCCAGCGCCCCCTGGCACTTCCATGGCGTACTAAGCTTCGATGATGCCAAACGTCCTGCCGCACCCTAAGCCAAAGTCAAGGTGGGCTGTAGAGTGAAGGAGAGGAGAAAGGAAAGATTGACTCATCGGGACTTTTCACAGGGGCCTGAGCTCAACGTTGAGTAGACACCAGGATACGTTCTATCGCAAAGAACCATTCCCCTTCCCTTTTTATGAGCGGTGCTTGCTGAATCATCCTGGGCTTTGTAGCCGGCGGCTGTGGGAGCTGGGGAAAAGCTAGAGGAGCGCTCAAAGTAGGGGTGCACTCACCAATAAAAAGGAGAGGTGGCTACTACCAGAAGTGGGGAACAACCAGCCCTAGGGCATCCCACTCCTGTGGACCTCAAGACGCTCAGATGGGCTGGCCCGATGACCCAAATGGCAGCAGCTTAGGAGACCAGATGAGTTGGCCAGAATAATCCAACCAAAAGTCGGCCTAAAAGATATCAAGATCACAAGACAAGCCAAGAGCCTTACCATAGCAAGGGCAGGCACGACTTCAACTAAACTTGAAGATCCATAACATTTTTTATGCCCAGTTATGGAGATGACCACAATTCGAGTCATCAAATTTGGTCGAGCACCAACCATCGCATGGCAAGCATGACCATTCAAAACTACCCCATTGGGAGTTTCTCCTAAATACCAAGGGACAGGAGCCTAGTGTTGAAGGAATGATTTATCCCTCCACTAACGGTGCCCGGTCTATGAAGACACATGTATGCAAGTCCAAGGAATACAATTATGCTTATCAAAGACTGTAATACCCCTCTCTTGTGCTCATAGACTAGTTGTCTCACTTAGGAGGTACCGCTATTATTTGTACATGCCCAAGAGCCTATAAATACTCCATGTATTCCTCATTTGTGGGGAGGGGGGGGGGGGGTAGGGAGCTCGCTTGAGCTCTCATGAACAATAAAGAAACATATTCAAACTGGTGAGACCTCGGGGCTCCCTCCTCTGAGGTAACCTCCCATTGGCTCACCAACAGGAGTAAGAAGGTCCTCTCAGACTCCCGAACCTGTATAAATCCTCATGTTATTTTTACTCTTGTGGAATTCTAGGCTTCAGCTAATTGTTCTTGATCTCTTTTTTTCTAGCATGCACACCTATTGTTGACGCAATGAATTTCTCAACTCACATATGTCAAGGTTATATATGGGTATAATTGATTTTTGCTTGGCAACAATACATGCATCATGGTTCATAGAGTTTAACCAATTATATAATTAACATAAAAAATTATCGAAATTGAAAATTTTAGCATCAATTACACAGGCATCCATCCTATGTAACAGATGCATGTGTAATATAGGATGGATGTACGATGGATGCCTGTGTACTATATGCTTGCTGATACTTGCTGCATGACATAACAACTCGAGCAGCAAGTGGGCTGAATAACTGCTATTCTCATAAAAAAATTCACATTGATGGGCTTGGATCTAACCATAGCCATTAATTCTAATGATAGTTTATTAGCGCATCTATTTTGATAACATAGTTGATTAGGACATCATGCGGTGGTTGACCATTGGTGCAACCTCAAAGGACAACAACCTGGGGTGCTCCAATTAGAAGTTTCCAACAACCAGCATGCCCCGGCCACCTTTTGAGCACTGGCTACATGCTCGGCAGCGCCTTGCTGAGCAGGGGTGGCTCGGCAGGCAGCTCGGTAGTGCTTGGGCTCGCCATGTTCCACGCCAGCATCATGCCCCCATGCTCAGGCCACCTGCCATGCGTTCCACCTCCTACCGAGCTCTCCAAGCATGACAGGTGTCTCCCACCGAGCCTTCCAAGCTCGGGGATGGGGCTAGTTTTCCAAAAATGGGTGTTCAGGAGTCAAACCTGAAAAAGAGCTATAGTGCCAAATACATGAACAGTTCAATCAAGATGCTCACAAATTTGGCACTGTAGCCACTACTTTTCAATTTTGTTACCCGAACACCTATTTATCCAAAAGTAGCTCTGTCCCTAAGCTCAGAAGGCGCGACAAGCGACACCTATCACCGACCATGTGTGGGGACCTTAGTAGGAGGAGGGCACAATCTTGGCATGGAATGTGGTAGACCCAGGTGCTGCCAAGCAGCCCTACCTAGCCACCCCTACTCGACAAGGCGCTATCGAGCAGCTGGTGCTTGGCAGGTGGCTGGGACAAACAGGTTGTTGCAAACTACTAATTGGAGCACTCTAAGTTGCTGTCCTTTAAGATTGTACAAATGGCCAACCACTGTATGATGTCCTAATCAACTATGTTATCAAAAGAGATGCGTTGATAAACTATTGTTAGAGTTAGCTATGGTTGGATCCAAGCCCATCAATGAGATTTTTTTATAAGAACAACAGTTATTCAACCCTCAAGCTGCTTGAGTTGTGATGTCATGCAGTGGGCATCATCAAGCATCTATTACACACGCATCCACCTTGCATCCATCCTATAGTACACAAACATCTATTACACAGGATGGATGCTCTGTAATATATGCTAAAATTTTAATTTGCGACAAGTTCTTATGTTAATTACACAAATGACTAAACTTTGTGGACCATGATGCAAGTATTGTTGCCAAGCTAAAATCGATTATACCAAGATCTCAGATATAACCTTGACATATGCGACTTGAGAAATTCATTGCAATAGCAATAGTTGTGCATGCTACAAAAGGAAAAGATATCAAGAATAATTACTTGAAGCCTAGAATTCTTCGTGTAGCAACTTTCTTCATCCCCTTCGACCATGTAAAAATCACGTTCTAGAAGAATTCGTAGCTATAATGAATATAGAACTCGATTTTTACGTGGTCAAATGGGACGAAGAAAGTAGCTACGCAAAGAATTCTAGGCTTCAAGTAATTGTTCTTGATCTATTGTTTTTTCTAGCATGCACACCTATTATTGATGCAATGAATTTCTCAACTCGCATATGTCAAGGTTATATCTGAGATCATGGTATAATTGGTTTTCTTTTGGCAACAATACATGCATCATGGTCCACGGAGTTCAATCAATTATATAAGTAACATAAAATTTGTCTCAATTGAAAATTTTAGCATCCGTCCTATGTAACAGATGCCAGTGTAATATAGGATGGATGTAGGATGGATGCCTGTGAATTATAGGCTTGCTGATGCCCGTAATGACATCACAACTTGAGTAGCAAGTGGGTTGAATAACTGTTGTTCTCATAAAAAAATTCTTATTGATGGGCTTGGATCCAACCCTAGCCATTAATTCTAACAATAGTTTATTAGTGCATCAATTTGGAAAACACAGTAAATTAGGACATCATGCGGTGGTTGACCGTTGGTGCAACTTCAAAGGATAGCAACTTGGGGTACCCTAATTAGTGGTTTCCAACAACCAGCATGCCCCGGCCACCTTTCGAGCACCGTTTACTCGGCAGTGCCTTGCTGAGAAGGGGTGGCTCGGAGGTAGCTCGGTAGTGCCCGGGCCCACCAGGTTTCACACCAGCACCATGCCCACTCGCGCACAGGTTGCCTGCCATGAGAGCCGCTTCCCCATGCTTTTCGAGCTCGGAGATGGGGCTAGTTCTACAAAAACGGGTGTTTAGTGGCCAAAATTGAATAAAAAGTAGATATAGTGACAAATACGTGAAAATTTCACTTGAGATGTTCACATATTTGGCACCATAGCCAATTTTTTCAAATTTGGTCTATAAACATCCATTTTTGCAAAATGAACCCCGTTCCTAAGCTCGTAAGGGGCGTGGTAGGCGACACCTGTCACCTGCCGCACCTGGGAGCTTGATAGGAGGCGGTGCTTGTGGCAGGTAACTCGAGAGTAGGAGAGCACGATGCTGGCGTGGAATGTGGTAGACCCGGGCGTTGCCAAGCTAGCCTACTCGGCAAGGTGCTACCGAGCAGCTGATGCTCGCAGGTGGCCGAGGCATGGCGGGTTGTTGGAAACTACTGGTTGGAGCACCCCAAGTCACTGTCCTTTGAGGCTGTACCATGCCCAACCACTGTACGTTGTCCTGATCAATTGTGTTATCAAAAGAGATGTGCTAATGAACTATCATTAGAGTTAATGACTATGGTTGGATCCAAGCCCATCATCGAGAATTTCTTTACAAGAACAATAGTTATTCAACCCTCATGCTGCTTGAGTTGTGATGTCATGCAGTGGACATCAACAAGCATCTACAACACAGGCAAACATCTTGCATTCGTCCTATATTACATAGGCATCTATTACATAGGATGGATGCCTGTGTAATGGATGCTAAAATTTTAAATTGTGACAAATTCTTATGTTAATTATACAAATGATTAAACTCCATGGACCATGATTCAAGTATTGTTGGGAAACTAAAATCGATTATACCAAGATCTCATATATAACCTTGACATATGCGACTTGAGAAATTCATTGCAATATCAATAGGTGAGAATGCAAGAAAAGAAAAAGATATCAAGAGCAATTACTTTCTCTGTCTCCTTCGACCATCTAAAAATCGCGTTCTATATTCGCATTTTGTAAGAATTTGTAGCTACAATGAATATAGAACATGATTTTTACAAGGTCGAAGGGGATGGAGAAAGTTGCTATGCAAAGAATTCTAGGCTTGAAGTAATTGTTCTTGATCGCATTATTTCTGGCATGCGCATCTATTGCTGATGCAATGTATTTTCAAGTCACATATGTCAAGGTTGTATATGAGATGTTGGTATAATCGACTTTAGCTTGGTAACAACAGTTGCACATGGTCCATGGAGTTTTAGTCATTTATATAATTAACATAAAACATTTGTCGCAATTTAAATTTTAGCATCTATTACATAGGCATCCATCCTATGTAATAGATGCTTGTGTAATATAGGATGGATGCAAGATGGATGCCTGTGTATAATATGCTTGCTGATGTCCATAGCATGACATCACAACTCAAGCAGCAAGAGGGTTGAATAGCTATAGATCTTTTAAAAAATTCACATTGATGGGCTTGGATCCAACCAATGCCATTAACTTTAACGATAGTTTATTAGTGCATCTATTTTGATAACACAACTGATTAGGACATCATTAGTGGTTGACCGTTGGTGCAGCCTCAAAGCACATCAACTTGGGGTGCTCTAATTAGTAGTTTCCAATAACCTGCATGCCCCAACTACCTTCCGAGCACCGGCTGCTCAGAAACACCTTGTCGAGTAGGGGTGGCTCGATAGGCAGCTCAGTAGCACTAGGGCCCACCACGTTTTGCACCAGTGCCGTGCCCTTCCTTACTTGGGTCGCCTGCTATGCATGCCACCTCGTAACGAGCTCCCCAGGCGCGGCAGGTGACAAGTGTCGCTTGTCATGCCTTCCGAGCTATAAAATGACACTAATTTTACAAAAAAAGTGTTTGAGGTCAAACTTAAAAAAAAGTAGCTACAGTGCCAAATACATGAACAGTTCAGTTGAGATGTTCACGTATTTGGCACTGTAGCCATTTTTTTTGAATTTTGTCACCCGAACACCCATTTTTGCAAAACAAGCCCCATCCTCGAGCTTGGATGGTGCGACAGGCTGTCACTGGCCACGCCTGAGGAGCTCGATAGGAGTCAACACGTGCGGTAGGCAGCCTGAGCGTGGGAGAGCATGGCGCTGACATAGAATGTGGTGGACCCGGTGCTGTCGAGCCATCCCTGCTCGATAATGCTCTGCCAAGCAGCTGGTGCTCAGTAGGTGGCTGGGGCATGCGGGTTGTTCGAAACTACTAATTGGAACACCCCAAGTTGTTGTCATCTGAGGCTGTACAAATGGCCCACCACTACATGATGTCCTAATCAACTGTGTTATAAAAACAGATGTGCTAGTAAACTATTTTTGGAGTTAATGCCTATGGTTGGATCCAAGCCCATCGATTAGAATTTTTTATAAGAAAAATAGATTCAACCCTTGTGTTTCTCGAGTTGTGATGTCATGCAGTGCACATCAACAAGCATCTATTACACAAGCAACTATCTTGCATCCATCCTATATTACATAGGATGGATGCCAGCGTAATAGATGCTAAAATTTTAAATTATGACAAATTCATATGTTCATTGTATAAATAATTAAACTCCATGGACCACGATGCAAGTATTGTTGCCAAGCTAAAATCGATTACACCAAGATCTGAGATATAGCCTTGACATATAGGACTTGAGAAATTCATTGCATCAACAATAGGTGTGCGTGCTTGAAAAAAGGGATCAAGAACAATTACTTGAAGCCAAGAATTCTTCGCGTAGCTACTTTCTCTGACCCCTTCGACCAAGTAACAATCATGTTCTATATAAGAATTTGTAGCTATAATGAATATATAACATGATTTCTACATGGCTGAAGGGGACAAAGAAAGTAGCTATGCAAATAATTCTAGGCTTCACGTAATTGTTCTTGATCTCTTTTTTTCTAACATGCACACCTATTAAAACGCAATGAATTTATCAAGTCGCATATGTCAAGGTTATATTTCAGATATTGGTATAATTGATTATAGCTTGGCAACAATACTTGCATCATAGTCCACAGAATTTAATCATTTATATAATTAGCATAAAATTTATCACAATTTAAAATTTTAGCATCTATTACATAGGCATCCATCCTATTTAGTAGGAGCTTGCATAATATAGGATGGATGCCTTTGTAACATATGCTTGCTGATGTCCACTGCATGACATCACCACTCGAGCAGCAAGAGGGTTGAATAACTGTTGTTGTTATAAAAAATTATCATTGATGTGCTTGGATCCAACCATAGCCATTGACTCTAACTATTGATTAGGACATCATACAGTGGTTGACCGTTGGTACAGCCTCAAAGGACAACAACTCCGGGTGCTCCAATTAGTAGTTTCCAACAACCTGAACGCCCTGGTCACCAACCGAGCATTGGCTACTCAGCAATGCCTTGCCGAGCAAGGGTGGCTCAGCAGGTAGTTCGACAGTGCCTGGGCTTGCCATGTTTCATGCCAATGCCATGCCCTCCCGCGCACGGGCTACCTGCCACACGAGCTGCCTCCCTATGCCTTCCGAGCTTAGGGATGGGGCTAGTTTCGCAAAAATGGGTGTTTAGTAGCCAAAATTGAACAAAATGTAGCTAAAGTGCTAGATACATGAATAGTTCATTTGAGACATTCACGTATTTGGCACTGTAGCCAGTTTTTTTAATTTTGGTCCCGGAACACCTGTTCTTGGAAAACTAACCCCGTTCCTGAGCTCATAAGGCACGGTTGGCAACACCTGTCACCTGCCGTGCCTGGGGAGCATGGCAGGAGGTGTCACGCATGGCAGGCAGCCCAAGAGTAGGAGAGCATTGCACTGGCATGGAACATGGTGGACTCGGGCGTTGCCAAGCTACCCCTAGTTGGTAAGGTGTTGCCGAGCAACTGGTGCCCGGTAGGTGGCCGGGGCATGCAGGTTATTGAAAACTACTAGTTGGAGCACCCCAAGTCGTTGTCATTTGAGGCTGTACCAACGCCTAACCACTGTATGATGTTCTAATCAACTAGGTTATCCAAAGTGATGCGCTAATAAACTATCATTAGAGTTAATGTTTATGGTTGGATCCAAGCCCCTCAATGAGAATTTTTTATAAGAATAACAGTTATTCAACCCTCATGCTGCTTGAGTTGTGATGTCATGCAGTGGACATCGGCAAGCATCTACTACGTAGGCATCCATCTTGCATCTGTCCTATATTACGAAGGCATCTATTACATAGGATGGTTGCCTATGTAATGGATGCTAAAATTTTAAATTGTGACATATTCTTATGTTAATTATACAAATGATTAAACTCAGTGGACCATGATGTAAGTAATGTTACCAAGCTAAAATTGATTATACCAAGATCTCATATATAACCTTGACATATGCGACTTGAGAAATTCATTGCAATAACAATAGGTGAGCATGCTAAAAAAATAAAAACATATCAAGAACAATTAATTGAAGCCTTGAATTTTTTGCATAGCTACTTTCTCTATCCCCTCCGACCATCAAAAAATCGTGTTCTATATTCTTGTTCTGTAAGAATTTGTAGCAACAATGAACATAGAACATGATTTTTACATGGTTGAAGTGGACGGAGTAAGTAGCTATGCGAAGAAATCTAGGCTTCAAGTAATTGTTCTTAATCTCTTTTTTTTTTCTGGTAAGCACAACTATTGCTAATGTAATGAATTTCTCAAGTTGTATATGTCAATGTTATATAAGAGATCTTGGTATAATTGAATTAGCTTGGCAATAGTATTTGCATCATGGTCCATGGAGTTTAACCATTTATATAATTAACCTAAAAATTTGTTGCAATTTAAAATTTTAGCATCTATTACGCAGGCATATCCATCCTATGTAATAGATGCCTATGTAATATAGGATGGATGCTGGATGGTTGCCTGTGTATAATATACTTGCTGATGTTAGCTAGCTGACATCACAACTCGAGCAGCAAGAGGGTTGAATAACTGTTGATCTTGTAAAAAATTCGCATTGATTGGCTTGGATCCAACCAATGCCATTAACTTTAATGATAGTTTATTAGCGCTTCTAATTTGATGACATAGTTGATTAGGACATCATGTAGTGTTTGACCATTGGTGTAGCCTCAAAGCATAGCAACTTGAGGGTGCTCCAATTAGTAGTTTCCAACAACCCCATGCACCGACCACCTTTCAAGCTTTGGCTGCTCAGAAGCGCCTTATCGAGTAGGGGTGGCTCGACAGGATGCTCAGTAGCTCCTGGCCCACCATGTTCCGCACTAACATTGTGTTCTCCTGTACTTGGGCTCCCTGCCTCACTCGCCACCTCCTACCGAGCTCCCCAGGTGCGGCAGGTGACAGGTGTCGCCTGTCACGCCTTCTGAGCTCTAGGACAGTGCTAGATTTGCAAAAATGGGTGTTCAGGGAAAATTTTAAAAAAAGTAGCTATAGTGCTAAATACATTAATAGTTTAGTTAAGATGTTCATGTATTTGACACTATAGCCAATTTTTTCAATTTTGTCACCCAAACACCAATTTTTGCAAAACTAGCCCTATCCTCGAGCTCGAATGGCATGACAGGTGACACCTATCACTGGCTACGGCTGGGGAGCTCAATAGGAGTTGGCACATGCGGTAGGCATCCTGAGCATGGGAGAGCATGGCACTGGCGTAGAATGTGGCGCTCGATAATGCTCTACCGAGCAGCTGGTGCTCAGTAGGTAGGTGGGGCATGTGAGTTGTTGCAAACTACTAATTAGAGCACTCCAAGTTGCTGTCCTCTGAGGCTGTACCAATGGCCAAGAATTGTATGATGTCCTAACAAACTGTGTTACCAAAAACATGCACTAGTAAACTATCATCAGTGCTAATGTGTATGGTTGGATCCAAGCCCATAAATGGGAATTTTTTTTATAATAACAACATATTCAACCCTCATGCTTCTCGATTTGTGGTGTCATGCAGTGCACATCAACAAGCATCTATTACACATGCATCTATCCTACATCCATCCTATATTACACAACCGCCTATTACATAGTATGGATGCGTACGTGATAGATGCTAAAATATTAAATTATGACAAATTCATATGTTCATTATATAAGTAATTAAACTCCATGGACCATGATGCAAGTATTGTTGCCAAGCTAAAATCAATTATACCAAGATCTCATATATAACTTTGACATGTATGACTTGTGAAATTCATTGCATCAGCAACAGGTGTGCATGCTAGAAAAATAGAGATCAAGAACAATTACTTGAAGCCTAGAATTGTTCACATAGCTACTTTCTCTGTCCCCTTCTACCATGTTAAAATCATGTTCTATTTTCATTGTAGCTACGAATTCTTATATAACACGTTTATAGAACACAATTTTTATGTGGTCAAAGCGAACAAAGGAAGTAGCTACACGAAGAATTCTAGGCTTCAAGCAATTGTTCTTTATCTCTTTTTCTAGCATGCACACCTATTGTTGACGCAATGAATTTGTCAAGTTGTATATGTCAAGGTTACATGTGAGAACTTGGTATAATCAATTTTAGCTTGGCAACAATAGTTGCATCATGGTCTGAGCTATAAAATGACACTAGTTTTGCAAAAAAAAGTGTTCGAGGTCAAACTTAAAAAAAAGTAGCTACAGTGCCAAATACATGAACACTTCAGTTGAGACGTTCACGTATTTGGTACTGTAGCCATGTTTTTAATTTTGTCACCCGAACACCCATTTTTGCAAAACTAGTCCCATCCTCAAGCTTGGATGGCGCGACAGGCGACACCTGTCACTGAACAAGCCTGGTGAGCTTGATAGGAGTCGGCATGTGCAGTAGGTGGCCCGAGCGTGGGAGAGCATGGCACTGACATAGAATGTGGTGGACCCAGTGCTGTCGAGCCATCCCTTCTCGACAATGCTTTGCCAAGCAGTTGGTGCTCCGCAGGTGGCTGGGGCATGCGGGTTGTTGCAAACTACTAATTGGAACACCCCAAGTTGCTGTCATATGAGGCTGTACCAATGGCCAACCACTATATGATGTCCTAATCAATTGTGTTATCAAAATAGATGTGCTAGTAAACTATTGTCGGAGTTAATGTCTATGGTTGGATCCAAGCCCATCGATGAGAATTTTTTTATAAGAACAATAGATTCAACCCTTGTGCTGCTCGAGTTGTGATGTCGTGCAATGCACATCAACAAGCATTTATTACATAAGATCTATCCTGCATCCATCCTATATTACATAGGCACCTATTACATAGGATGGATGCTTGTGTAATAGATGCTAAAATTTTAAATTATGACAAATTCATATGTTCATTGTATAAATAATTAAATTCCATGGACAATGATGCAAGTATTGTTGTCAAGTTAAAACAATTGTACCAAGATCTGAGATATAGCCTTGACATATAGGACTTGAGAAATTCACTACATCAGCAATAGGTGTGCATGCTAGAAAAAGGGATCAAGAACAATTACTTGAAGCCAAGAATTCTTCTCATAGCTACTTTCTCCGACCCCTTCGACCAAGTAACAATTGTGTTCTATATAAGAATTTGTATCTATAATGAATATAGAACATGATTTTTACATGGTTGAAGGGGACGAAGAAAGTAGCTACGCAAAGAATTCTAGGCTTCATGTAGTTGTTCTTGATCTCTTTTTTTTTCTAACATGCACACCTATTAAAATGCAATGAATTTATCAAGTCGCATATGTCAAGATTATATCTCAGATATTGGTATAATTGATTATAACTTGGCAACAATACTTGCATCATAGCCTATAGAGTTTAATCATTTATATAATCAACATAAAATTTATCACAATTTAAAATTTTAGCATCTATTACACAGGCATCCATCCTATTTAGTAGGAGCTTGTGTAATATAGGATGGATGCCTTTGTAACATATGCTTGCTGATGTCCACTGCATGACTTCATAACTCGAGCAGCAAGAGGGTTGAATAACTCTTGTTATAAAAAATTATCATTTATGTGCTTGGATCCAAACATAGCCATTGACTCTAACTATAGTTTATTAGCACATCTATTATGATAACACAATTGATTAGGACATCATACAGTGGTTGACCATTAGTACAGCCTCAAGGGAAAACAACTCCGAGTTCTCCAATTAGTAGTTTCCAACAACCTAAATGCCCCGGTCACCCACCGAGCATCGGCTACTCAGTAATGCCTTACTGAGCAAGGGTGGCTCAGCAGGCAGTTTGACAGTGTTCGGGCCCGCCATGTTTCACGCCAATGCCATGCCCTCTCGTGCATGGGCTGCTTGCCATGCGAGCTGCCTCCCTACGCCTTCCGAGCTGAATGATGGGGCTAGTTTCACAAAAATGGGTGTTCGGTAGCCAATATTGAACAAAAAGTAACTAAAGTGCTAGATACATGAATAGTTCATTTGAGACATTCATGTATTTAGCACTGTAGCCAGTTTTTTTCAATTTTGGTCCCCGAACACCTGTTCTTGCAAAACTAACCCCGTTCCCGAGCTCGTAAGGCACAATAGGCAACACCTGTCACCTGCTGGGCCTAAGGAGCTTGGCAGGAGGTGTTGCACATGGCAGCTAGCCCAAGAGCAGGAGGGCACGACACTGGCGTGGAACTTGGTGGACCTGGGTGTTGCCAAGCTACCCCTAGTTGGTAAGGCACTACCAAGCAACTGGTGCCCGGTAGGTGGCCAGGGCAAGCAGGTTATTGAAAACTACTAGTTGGAGCACCCCAAGTCGTTGTCATTTGAGGTTGCACCAACGTCTAACCACTGTATGATGTCCTAATCAACTATGTTATCCAAAGAGATGTGCTAATAAACCATCATTAGCGTTAATGGCTATGGTTGGATCCAAGCCCCTCAATGAGAATTTTTTATAAGAATAACAGTTATTCAACCCTCATGCTACTTGAGTTGTGATGTCATGCAATGGACATCAGCAAGCATGTACTACCTAGGCATCCATCTTGCATCCGTCCTATATTACAAAGGCATCTATTACATAGGATGGTTGCTTGTGTAATGGATGCTAAAATTTTAAATTGCGACATATTCTTATGTTAATTATACAAATGATTAAACTCTGTGGATCTTGATGCAAGTAATGTTACCAAGCTAAAATAGATTATACCAAGATCTCATATATAACCTTGACATATGCGACTTGAGAAATTCATTGCAATATCAATAGGGGAGCATGCTAGAAAAGAAAAAAGATATCTAGAACAATTACATGAAGCCTAGAATTTTTTGCATAGCTACTTTTTCTGTCCCCTCCAACCATCAAAAATTTGCGTTCTATATTCTTGTTTTGTAAGAATTTGTAGCAACAATGAATATAGAACATGATTTTTACATGGTCGAAGGGGACGGAGTAAGTTGCTATGCGGAGAAATCTAGGCTTCAAGTAATTGTTCTTGATCTCTTTTTTTTTTCTAGCAAGCTCAACTATTGCTGATGTAATGAATTTCTCAAGTTGCATTTGTCAAGGTTATATAAGAGATCTTGGTATAATTGACTTTAGCTTGGCAATAGTACTTGCATCATGGTCCATGGAGTTTAATCATTTATATAATTAACCTAAAACTTTGTTGCAATTTAAAATTTTAGCATCTATTATGCAGGCATCCATCCTATGTAATAGATGCCTATGTAATATAGGATGGATGCTGGATGGATGCCTATGTATAATATACTTGTTGATGTCTGCTACCTGACATAGCAACTCGAGTAGCAAGTGGGTTGAATAACTGTTGATCTTGTATAAAATTCACATTGATGGGCTTGGATGCAACCAATGCCATTAACTTTAACAATAGGTTATTAGCATATCTATTTTGATGACATAGTTGATTAGGACATCATGTAGGGGTTGACCATTGGTGTAGCCTCAAAGCACATCAACTTGGGGTGGTCCAATTAGTAGTTTCCAACCTTTTGAGCTCCGGTTGCTTAGAAGCACCTTATCGAGCAGGGGTGGCTCGACAGGCAACTCAACTGCTCTTGGTCCGCCATGTTCTACACTAACATCATGTCCTCCCATACTCGGGCCGCCTTCCTCACTCGCCACCTCCTACTGAGCTCCCCAGGCATGGCAAGTGATAGGTGTCACCTGTCACACCTTCCGAGCTCTAGGATGACGCTAGATTTGCAAAATGGGTATTCAGGGAAAGTTTTTAAAAAAGTAGCTATAGTGCTAAATACATTAATGGTTTAGTTGAGATGTGCACGTATTTGACACTATAGCCAATTTTTTCAATTTTGTCACCCAAACACCAATTTTTGCAAAACTAGCCCCATCCTCGAGCTCGGATTGCACAACAGGCAACACCTGTCACTGGCCACGGCTAGGGAGCTCAATAGGAGTTGGAATCTGCGGTAGGCATCCCGAGCGTGGGAGAGCACGGTGCTGACATAGAATGTGGCAGACCTAGGCATTGTCGAGCCAGCCATGCTCGACAATGCTCTGCCGAGCAGCTGGTGCTCGATAGGTGGGTGGGGCATGTGGGTTGTTGGAAACTACTAATTGGAGCACTCCAAGTTGCTGTCCTCTGAGGCTGTACCAATGGCCAACAATTGTATGATGTCCTAACGAACTGTGTTACCAAAAAAGATGCACTAGTAAACTGTCTCCAGTGTTAATGTCTATGGTTGGATCCAAGCCCATCAACGAGAATTTGTTTTATAAGAACAACATATTCATCCCTCGTGCTTCTCGATTTGTGATCCTATTCACAGGCACTATTACATAGGATGGATGCGTGCGTGATAGATGCTAAAATATTAAATTATGACAAATTCATATGTTCATTGTATAAGTAATTAAACTCAATGGACCATGATGCAAGTATGGTTTCCAAGCTAAAATCAATTATACCAAGATCTCATATATAACTTTGACATATACAACTTGTGAAATTCATTGCATTAGCAATAGGTGTTCATGCTAGAAAAAAAGAGATCAAGAACAATTGCTTGAAGCCTAGAATTGTTCGCGTAGCTACTTTCTATATCTAGGGGTGGAAAACGGTAACGGATAATTCGTTTTATCCGGTATTCGTATCCGAGAAAACATAAATGTGGTAAGCAAAAATCCGTATTCGAAAATATTCATATTCGTATTCGAGAATATTCGTATCCGTATTTGAGAGTATTCGTATTCGCATTCGTATTCGAGAATATTCGTATCCGTATTCGTATTCGAGACTATTCGATTCGTATTCGATCCGTTTCTAGAACATATGAAAAATTCGTACAAATTTTGTGATTCAAAATTTGAATTTAGGTGATTTAAAACTGGTAACGGTCAAAAACCGGTGAAAAATTGGTAAAACCACTAGGAATCTGTTTTATCCGATATTCGTATCCGAGAAAATCCGTATTCGAAAATATCCGTATTCGTATTCGAGAATATCCGTATCTGTATTTGAGAATATTCGAATTCGTATCCGTATTCAGTTGAAAAATATGGATTCGTATTCGTATTTGAGACTATTCGACCGTATCCGATCCGTTTCCACCCCTATCTATATCCCCTTCTACCATGTTAAAATCATGTTCTATTTTCATTGTAGCTACAAATTATTATATAACACGAATATAGAACACGATTTTTATGTGGTCAAAGTGGACAAAGGAAATAGCTACACGAAGAATTCTAGGCTTCAAGTAATTGTTCTTTATCTCTTTTTTTTTTCTAGCATTTACACCTATTGCTGGCGCAATGAATATGTCAAATCGCACATGTCAAGGTTATACGAGAACTTGGTATATTCAATTTTAGCTTGGCAACAATTGTTGCATCATGGTCCACGGAGTTTAATCATTACTATAATTAACATAAAAATTTGTCACAATTTGAAATTTTAGCGTCTATTACACATGCATCCATCCTATGTAATTGATGCCTGTGTAATATAGGATGGATGCCTTTGTAATAGATGCTTGCTGATATCCACTACATGACATCACATCTCGAGTAGCAAGACGGTAGAATAATTGTTGTTCTTATAAAAAAATCTCATGGATGGGCTTGGATCCAACCATAGCCATCAACTCTAATGATAGTTTATTACCACTTCTCTTTTGATAACACAGTTGATTAGGAGATCATACCATGGTTGACTATTCGTACAGCCTCAACAGATATCAACTTGGGGCACTTCAATTAGTAGTTTCCTACAACCCACATGCCCCAGCTACCTGCTAAGCAGCAACTGCTCGGCAGCACCTTACCGGCCAGGGGTGACTAGACAGGTAGCTCGGCAATGCCGGGGCCCATCATGTTTTGTGTCAATGCCTTAACCTACCGCGTTCAGGCCACCAGCCACATGTGTCGCCTCTTGCTGAGCTCCCCAAGCGCGGCAGGTAACAGGTGTCTTTTGTCGCACCTTCCGAGCTCGTGGACTAGACTAGTTTTGGAAAAATGGGTGTTTGGGGACCAAAATTGAAAAAGTAGCTAAGGTGCCAAATATGTGAGCAGTTCAATCAAGATGTTCACGTATTTGGCACTGTAGCCATATTTTTCAGTTTTGGTCCCCAAAAACCCGTTTTTACAAAACTAACCCCGTCCCTGAGCTCAGATGGCACAACATGTGACACCTATCACCTACCACGCCTAGGAAGCTTGGTAGGAAGTGACGCGCATGGCAGGTGCCCCAGTGTAGGAGGGCAAGGCATTGGCATGGAACATGGCAGGCCTAGGCACTGCCAAGCTACCCTACCGAGCCGCCCCTACTTGGCAAGGTGCAATCGAGCAACCAATGCTCAGCAGGTGACTAGGGCATGCGTGTTGTTGGAAACTACTAATTGGAGTACCACAAGTTGCTATCCTTTGAGGTTGTACAAATGGCCAACCACTGTATGATGTCCAAATCAACTGTGTTATCATAAGACATGAGCTAGTAAACTATCGTCAGTGTTAATGTCTATGGTTGGATCCAACCCATCAAGGATAATTTTTTTATAAGAACAATAGTTATTCAACCCTCATGCTACATGAGTTGGGATGTCATGCAGTGGACATCAGCAAGCATCTCTTACATAGGCATCCATCCTATATTACACAGACATCTATTACATAGTATGGATGCATGTGTAATAGATGCTAAAATTTCAAATTGTGACAAATTCTTATGTTAATTATATAAATGATTAAATTCCGTGGACCATGATGCAAGTATTGTTGACAAGCTAAAATTGATTGTACCAAGATCTCAGATATAAACTTGACATATGTGACTTGAGAAATTCATTGCACCAGCAATAGGTGTGCATGCTAGAAAAAAAGAGATCAAGAACAATTACTTGAAGCCTAGAATTCTTCACGTAGCTACATTCTCCGTCCCCTTCGACCATGTAACAATAGTGTTCTATATAAGAATTTGTAGCTATAATGAATATAGAATACAATTTTTACATAGTCGAAGGGGACAGAGAAACTAGCTGCGCGAAGAATTCCAGGCTTCAAATAATTGTTCTTGATCTTTTTTCTAGCATGGACACCTATTTGTCAAGGTTATATCTGAAATTGTGGCATAATCAATTATAGCTTGAACGACTGAATATGGCAACAGAGGGGGGGGTGAATGGTGTCAACTCAAAATGTTTCCCCAAGTATTCAAGATTCTATCCACAAATATCTACAGAGGTGTTGAACATAGAATTCTTAGCTAAAAATCGAAACCAACTAGCTCAAGTCAACAAAACTTGGAATCTAACCCTTCCCAGTAGTCTGACCGGCCTTCAAACGGCAGTCTAACCGATCGAACGGTCTGACCGGTCTAGCCTTCAAGTCTAGCCCCGATCATCGTTGTTGACTGTGGTTGACACTAAGTGACCCTGCACATCCAAAGACAAAGAAATCATTTCTAGGTACAAGTTCTTCACAACTTGACTCATGTTAGCCAAAACATGCATTATGCAACCTTAATGCAATGACCCAAGTCATCCCAATTCAATCCATGACTCAGATTCCCTAAGCCCTGTTTTTCTGCGAAGATCAGTAGTATCGCACCTAACACGCTGGTACTACTGCACTACGGTATAACCTCTCCACGGTACGACTACACTTACACTTGGGGTATTTCTGTTTTTTTATGACTTCCAGAATTCAGTCTAAACCAAATGCAATGTTTGCAAAACCATTTTACCACTCCACAAAACTTGCAATGGTTCATCACAACATATCCTGGACTTTCTCATATGGTCCTTCAATCTACCCCTTGATGAGCCCATTGGCAATTCTTCAAAAATGCAAATTGGAGGTGGTTTTAGAGAAAGAAAAAGGAATTTTGCAAAGAGAGCTCCAAATGGTCAAAACAAGATTGCAAAGAACTGAAGATGACCATTTGAAATAGAAATAGGTAGAAGTTACTGAAAATGATAGTTTTACACAAAAACATCATATCCAGCCAAAAGTGTTGGGAAATCTCACTCTAGGTCCATATGAAAGAGCAATTGCTCGATTTGACCTTAGTCATGGTGAGAGGTGATAGAAAATCATAGCAACACACTCCAAAAAAAATCAAGATTTCACACAAAAACTCCAAATCATGCTCTACATGTGCATTTTTACTGATCTTTCTCCCCCTTTGACAATAGAGTCATCAAGATGCATGGATAGAGCTTGAATGAATTGAAGTGGCTGCAATTTATTCATTTTAGCATTAAGAGCCATGAAAATTATTCAAAGAGACTTTCTAAGTTTTACACCCAGCTATAAAAATGAAAATGATATCTAGATCATGCCAAAATATTTATAGCTAAGCTCAAGCCAAATAAGCAATGATTCTAAAATTGAATAGATTTTTAGCATGTCAAGATATCCAGAATGAGCCAAGCTATGTCGACATACTAAATGGAGCCAAGAAGCTATAACTAAGTCATTTTAAAGTGCTGCATGTTCAAAATTGAAATATTTTGTTCAAGCACTTAATAACATTTGTAATTAAGCAAATTTAGCATATTTGGCACCTTTTAATTTCATTTTTGGTCATAGCCGAGCTTCAACCAATTTTTCACAAAATTTTGTTTTCTTGGCCATGTGCTAGATCTCAAGTCTTATGCGACCACTCCAAGCAAGAAGCTTAAAGCAATGGTCTTGGTCATCCAAAAATCCCCTGAATTCATGCCTAGTGCAATAGCAAGCCATCTCATGAGAAAAAATTGGTGAGATCAGTTTCTTCGCACAAAAGAGATCATTTTGCATTTTCTTGACTTAGTTCAAGAACAAAGATCTAATGCTAACTCATGCTTCAATAAAGAACTAGTATAACTCAATCTAAAACTCAATTTAGGTTCAAGACTCTACTTAGCTTATTTGATATGGCATGAATTATAAGATGATCACTAGATCAAAACTAGTCACAAGATCCAACAAGACATGATTTGATTCAAGTTGTTCACATTTAACAAAGCTAGCATGGTAAAAACTAAGATACACATAGAAGGACACGATAAATCTAGCAGGCTAGCACAAGTATGGCAAGATATAAAGCAAGATATCATGTCACACAGGATAATAGTCAAAGCTCTATGTATTTATAATACAATGCACATTGCAGAAATTAAAATACAACATGATGCAATAAAGATCCCAGCTCCCCCTTAGCAAATGAGTCAATTTTAAAAGCTTTTTGATTCAAGTTGAGTTATGTCAACATTAAGCTCAAGAAAATCTTAAATGAACTTCCCTTGAACCAAAGCAATAAGTAAGAGAGAAGAAGCTTGGGAAAACGAAGAAATGACAGTCCTTAAAGCATAGACAAGATAGAAGAATCACTATGGCTCAAACTCGCTATCATCTACCCCATATGACTCTAAGACTATTACCTTGTCATCTAAAACACAAGGGGGTAAACACGTTCCCTGTCTCTAGGGGTCAAAACCCTGCTAGACCTAAAAGAAGTGAGAGAACTCAACCTAGTGAGAAAAGAAGCAACTAATAAGCATCATCCTAGGATCACAAAATGAGAGGAAGAAGTCTAAACAGTAGAGAATGAAAACCACTATGGTCTATGCTAGAAAGACTAACCCAAATGCACCCATAAACAAAATGCAATAGAAGATAGATGTACATATAATACAAAAGTACATAATGCTCTCCCTCAGATTAAGCCATAAAGACAAACCACCCCAAGCTCTCCCCGCAAGGTTGTGAACCTCGAGCTATCTAAAGGCTTGGTGAAAATATTAGCCAACTGGTGGTCACTCTCCACAAACTGAAGCACTATGTCACTCTTTTTCACATGGTCTCTAAGAAAATAATATGTGATATCTATGTGCTTGGTCCTAGAGTGCTGCACTGGGTTCTTAGCAATGTTAATGGTAGAAGTGTTATCACAGAAAAGAGGAACACTCTCTAAAGCTAACCCAAAGTCCCACAAGGTCAAAACAATCCAAAACACCTGGCTACAGCAACTAGCAGCTGCAACATACTTGGCCTCTACAGTGGACTGTGCAACACTAGATTGCTTCCTAGAAGACCAAGAAATAAGAGAAGTGCTAATGAATTGGTAAGTACCAGAGCTACTCTTCCTATCTATCTACAGCTAGCAAAGTTTGCATCGGAGTAAGCTCTAAGGGAAAGACAGGAAGCAGAAGAGTACCAGATACCATAGTCTAGAGTAGCTTAAAGGTACCTGAAGATGCGCTTCACCACCTGACGGTGAGAGACGCGAGGAGAAGCCTGAAATCGAGCGCACAGACATACAACAAAGTGTATGTCCGGCCTCAAAGTAGTGAGGTACAGGAGAAAGCCAATCATGCTGTGGTACTCCTTTTGATCTACAGGCTCGCCATTCTCGTCTGGATCAAGTGTAGTCGAGGTTGCCATCGGAGTCAACACCGACTTGCCATCACTTATGTTGAAATGTCTCAGGAGGTCTCAAGTGTACTTACATTGATACAAGAAGGTACCCTCCCGAGTCTGCTTGATTTGGAAGTCGAGGAAGAAGCTCAACTCACCCATCATGCTCATCTCATACTCTATGCTCTTGACATAAAAAAACTAAGAAACAAGAGCATGAGAGGAGCCACCAAAGATAATATCATCTATATAAATCTGGACAAGTAGAAAGTCATTGCTATGCCTACAAATGAACAAGCTCTTATCTACCTTATCCATATCAAACCTATGACTCAACAGATAGGACTTAAACCTTTCATACCAAATTCTAGGGGCTTGCTTTAGTCCATACAAGGCTTTAGAAAACTTGATGACATGGTTTGGGTACTTAGAGTTTTCGAAACCTAGAGGTTGTCTAATATTGACCTCTTCCTCAATAAACCTATTGAGGAAGGCACTCTTGACACCCATCTGGTATAGCTTGAAGCCCTTAGATGCTGCGATTGCAAGCAAAATCCTAATGGCTCTAGCCTAGCTACAGGGGCGAAGGTCTCCTCAAAATCTAAACCCTCAACCTGGGAGAAACCCTGAGTTACCAGTCTAGCCTTGTTTCGAATGACTACCCATCCTCACTCTGCTTGTTTTTAAAGACTCACTTGGTTCCTATGATATTATGACAACTAAGGGGCTCAATAAGCGAGTAAATCTTGTTCCTCTTAACGTTCCCTAATTCCTTATGCATGGCATTAACTTAAGATTCATCAGAGAGTGCATGACAGATATCCTTGGGCTTGAAGGTGGCGACAAAGGCAGAGTGTAGACAGAAGTGTGATAAGCCAGATTTTAAACGTGTGACATGCTCAAGGAGATCACCAATAATCTGCTCAGGAGGATGTCAATGCTGAATGTGTTTGGGAGATCCTGGATGAGAAGAGGTGGCCTCTACCTCATGAGCTATGGAGGTAGGAGTAGAGCCATAATCTCTAGAGGAGCTAGAAGGTAAGGGTTGATCTCCCTGAGGCGTAGTGGTAGAAGCAGGCACCTCAAGGGAAAGAGGGACTGGATCAGGTAGAGAACCTTCATCTCCATCTTTCACATCATCTACGAAGATGGTCTCAAACTGCACAACTGGACCTGTGATGTCGAGCCTAGTACCAGGACTAGCCTCATCAAAAGTCACCTCATATGTCTCTATAATCCTACTAGTCTCACAGTTGCAGATCCTATAACCCCATAAAGAAGTCGAGTAACCTAGAGAGATACCGTCAGAAGAACGAGACTCGAACTTATCTAGGTTCTCAAACTTCAGAATAAAGCACTTGCAACCAAAAACACAAAAATGAGAGACGCTAGGCTTTCGCCCATACCTCAACTCATAAGAAGTGTGATGCAAGTGTGCCCTAAGAAAAACTCCGTTCAAAACATGGCACGCAGTGGCTATAGCCTCAGCCCAAAACTTCCTAGGTGTAGCATACTCATTTAGCATCGTCCTGGCCATCTCGACCGAGGTACAGTTCTTTCTCTCCACAACGTCATTTTGCTGAGGGACGTGTGGGGAAGAGAACTGATGCTCTACACCTGTCTCATCACAAAAATTATCAAAATAGGAGTTCTTGAACACTTGCCATTATCACTGCAAATTGCTCGTAAGGCACTAGGGAGCTCAACAGACAACCTACTGAACAAACCACGAAAATGACTGAAGGTCTCATCCTTCAAGGCTAAGAACACGCAAGAAAACCTCGAGAAGTCATCAACCACTATAAGAACGTACCACTTCCCACTCACTGACTGTACTCCAGCTCGACCAATAGTATCGATATGAAAAGTTGTCATGGTGCAACGGTCATAGTCATAGTGACTGGGGGATGAGAAGCAGCAACCATCTTGCAATGCTGGCAAGGCGTACAAACTAGGTCTTTGATCATCTTGAGCTTAGGCAGACCACGAACAAGGTCATGACCGCTCACTCAGGTGAAATGATCAAAGCCAATGTGACAAAGTCTCCTATGCCAGAAAGAGAGATCACGAGACTCAGAAGTAACTAAACACCAGAGAGAATCACCAGAAGACTCGATAAAATCAGCACGAAAGATTCTCCCAAACCTAGAAATCCCGCAAACTAGATTTCCCCAAGAATCAAGGGTTTTACAAGCATTTTTCTTAAACCTTACCTCAAAATCATCGGTAAGCTAAGAAACATATAGCAAATTATAACGCGACTTACTAACTAAGGCAACATCCTTAAGAATGAAAGAATCATTAATACGCATAGTACCTTTAACGATGACTCGACCTAAAGAAGTGTCTCCAAAGGTGATTGTTTCATCACCTGAAGCTCAGACTAGAGAAGAAAACCAACAAGAGTCTCCAGCCATGTGATGAGAACAACTGAAGTTGACAAGCCAAACATCTCCCTTCCCAGCCCGACGAACCTGAATTAGTGAGAAGAAAATATTGATGGCTCAGTACTAGGAAATGAGGTCTATCCTCTGGACGGTAGACACCCTGACCAGAAGCAACTTGAGGACCAAAACCGAAAGAAGCCTGAAAGCCAAGTCCTCGACGCTGTCTAACACCAAGCAAATCAGGAGAGCTGTCTATGACTCTATACCACATATTGGTCCTAGGAGCACTCTAAGTCTAGGGATGACCCTAAATACTCCTAAGAGCTCGAACATGGTCTCGACACGCAATCTTGGCACATCTGAAGCAGAGCTCAACCACATGTCCATCCTTCTGATAGAAGATGCAATGATACTTTGACTTCTAAGAGGTCAAAGCAGTAGGTGGCACAACCTCATAGTCAGAAATCTCTTGGAAAAAACCTGCAGACTTAAACTCAATTTTCTTATACTTGGGCGCAACCTCGACCATGCCTCCTGCTACAGCTCTAATAATTGCAGGTGGATGCTTCCTTACATACTCTAAGAAATCATATCCTAGACCCTAATTAAACTTGCAAATTTTGGATTTGTCTAGGATACGATTGAGCCTTTTCTTGCCTCCAACAAATTTTTCAAGAGTGTTCATGAGGTACTCACACTCCTAAAAAAGGGAAGCACAAGAAGAACAAGGAAAGGAAGAAGATGAAGAACTAGAAGGAAAAGATCGAAAAACACGTGCATATCTCTCCTTATGCACGGCCGCCTCAACTTTGAGGGCTTCGCAAGACACACAGGGGGCAGAATTAATCCTAGCCATTTGGGCATAGAAACTCTTCCTAAAGGTCTTTTGCATATTCTCCATCTTCTCCTCAACCTCAGCAAACAAAAATCAATTAGATTGCAGCTTCTCTAGTAGATTCTTAGTTTGCTTCACACATTTTTCATCCAATGCAATCAACCCAGATTTTACTTTTTCGCAATTATTACGTGGTGAGCTAACCGGTGACTTAGAAGCATATTGAGCCATTTTCTTATTATAATCGCACATGTCTTGAAATTGCTTAGATATGGATTCAAGTTCAGCAGTCAATTTAGGACAGTTGGAACAAGACACAATGGGCTCAAGCAAACAAGCATGTATTTCAACAATCTTATGATCTGCCTTTTTTAAGTTAATCTTCAAATTGGAATAGCTATCACAAGTTTTACGCGGATCAAGGAGCATAATATATAATCCTCTAAAAGCATTGTCCTTATCCTCACATGAGGTGCAAACTGTAGTCTTAGCAGAATTAGATTAAATAGAAATAACTATAGCAATATCTAAATTAGCTAACAGACTAACATTCTCCACCTTAAGCAAATCCAGCTGAGAAAACACACTATCATGCGAGGTCCTTAATTTATCCATATCACCAAGCAAGGAAGCACATACATCACAGTCGTCATAGGAAGGAGCAGATATAAGTAAACTCTTGTGACAAGCTCTCTACCTCCTTCTCTGACTCACCACATTTAGTCCTAGACCTAGCATAAAAATTTTCTAACTTGAGAAAAGCATAATTTAGCTGGTCGTAGGAAGGTCATACCTCATCAGAGTCGTTGTAGAGATCATCATTACTCATGCCATTCTCGTCAGCCATGAAGCACATCCCGGTGAAGTCATCACCGTCCTTGGTATCCTTCTGTGGATCAACCTCATCGTCATCATCGCTCCAACCCTCCATATCGCTAAAGTCGAAGTTGTCGAAGGCAGTGAGAACATGGTGGAAGAGCTTCTTTGCTGTGCCGAGGTTGCAGTACTTCTTCTCCTTGCCTTGATCATGAGCTGGGGGCTTCTTCTTGTGGTTCTTGCTGATGTAGTCATTCTTGCTCGTACCGTAGTAGTCGTTCTTGCCCTTCTCCAGCTTGGGGCAGTTCACTCGAATGTGGTTGGGGCCACCACACTCGAAGCACATCATCGGACCTCCTCTCTTCCTCTCTCTAACCCTCATGTATGCATGAGAGAACTTTTGGCTAAGAGGGCTAGGTCACTCTCTAGAAACTGTTCAAACTGCTCATCGCTCATCTCACATAAAGCAGTCAAAGAGAAACTAGAAGCACCATCAGAAGATGCTTTGGAAGCAGATATGGGATCGGTGACCAAGGCCATCAATTGCGACTTCATCTTGTGAGAGACGACATCGATCATATGAGTCTTGAGACGTGAGTACAAAGCATAATGACTCAAGGTCGATATATCAGTCGTGTACTTGATAGCAGTCACCTTCATCTCCCAAACTCCAAGATCTAGTGCAGACAGCATCTATCGAGTGTTATCCGAGTCTGGGTGTGTGAGACCAACAGCTTAGAGGTTGCTCAAAATCTAGTGAAATCTGCCAAAGTAGTCATCTAAGGACTCACCAGCAAGCATATCAAATTTGTTGTATTCTCACTTGTACTAGTCCTGTCGGACAGTCTTGATCTAGATGGTGCCCTCATAGTATACATCGAGAGTAACCCAGATGTCGTATGCCAATGTGAGATGTGATCAAACTCACTTTAGCTAAGACCTTGAATGATTATGTTCCTTGCCTTAGCATTTGCCTCCACATCTAGTGTATTCATAGCCATAAAGTGCTCATCGATAGGAACAACAAATCGAGTCTTAACCTTTCTCCAAATCGTATAGCCCTGAGCCCGAATGTAAGACTCCATTCTACTCTTCTAAAAGGGATAATCGACCCTATAGAAGAGAGGCGGCTTGGTGGAATACTTGTCTGGTGCCATGGCTTTAAAGACTAGTTAAGATCTATTTAATGAGCTAACCAAGCTCTGATTTTCCCCCGAGTATTCAAGATTCTATCCTCAAATATCTACAGAGGTGTAGAACATAGAATTCTCAGCTGAAAACCCAAACCAACTAGCTCAAGTCAACAAAACTTGGAACCTAACCCTTCCTGACGGTCTAACCAGCCTTCAAATGGCGGTCTGACTAGGCAAGCAGTTTGATCGCTAGTATAAGGGCAGTCTGACCGCTGCTACAGTAAAATTAGGCAAATGAATAGTATTTTCAATGCTATTTCTAATCCCAAAATCGATGAAACTTTTGATCCATAGATCCAAATGACATGAAATTTTGCAGGAATCTTTTCTATGTTATTAAGAACCTATTCCAATAAATGATCATGAAAATCATGGCTAAAGTTGAGACCTTTTCTAGTTTGAAGAAAAGGTACATCTAAAACCAAAATCGGTGAATACAACTTTCTCGTGGATGGACGATGACTAAGATGGGCCTAGATGTATTTCCACATGTCCCAGCAAGCAAGTACACGAAAGAAATCACGTCAAAAACCCTCAAATCAAGAAATCACTCTTTGAGGCCAAATCAAGCAAAACCGGGTTTTTTTTTATAAACTTGCTATCAAAGTGCCTAGATGGGTGGAGATAGATTCCCAGAGATCGTCTCCATCTCCAACATGCCATTGGCACAACAAGATCAAGAAATGGGAGAGTAGAGATCAAAACCAACCCAAACAAGAGCAAATTAGTCAAAAACAAGAGATAGACATAGAGAGGATCAAAGATTGATGTATTGCCACTTGTGGAGGTAAGTTTTACAGCCACTTCACCTTGGAGGACAAAGAGCACACAAGACACTCACTCTCAAACCCTAACCCTAGAGAAGAGAGCACATGAGATGGGTTGGATGGTTAGCCACATGCCTCCATCCCAACCCCCTTTTATAGGTGGGCTCACTAGCCGCCTATTCTCCTTAGTAGATACTATCCACTATTACAATGGAGGATACCCGTTAACTCACACACAGGTTTTACTCACACAAGTTCACTTATGCACGAATTTCAAAGCACATAAGTGTGCATCCGCTAAATCCTTAGCCTTAATCCGCCTTGATCAAACTAGCTTCAACTTAACCTAAACCGCTCACCAACGTGTCTCTCATGTGCCATGGTTTTGATCCAAGATGGTTTTCGGTATTTTAGTCAAACTACTAAAATACCGTTCCTTGACCTGGTCATCACCAACCCACTGCATGCAATCGCCATACTTGCCACGTGTAGTTGCACCACTAGCTTGCTACACGTCGCCAAGTCTCTTCCATCCCAGTTCCACTAAACCATGGCTCGCCTGGCCCATGCAAACTACATGGTGCCATCCAGCCGTTCGAACTTGCCTTTAACATTTTTCGCCTTTCTCATGCCATGCTTGAGTTCACCATCTCACCTGGCATCATTGATCGTTCTGGGCCTCAGCTCCTCCATGATCCTAGCCTCAATCATCGCTGTTGACTACGGTTAACTCCAATTGACCCTGCACATCCAAAGACAAAGAAATCGTTTCTAGGTCCAAGTTGTTCACAACTTGACCCACTTTAGCCAAAAATGCATCATGCAACCTTAATACAATGACCCAGGTCATCCCAACTCAATCCATGACTCAGATTCCCTAAGCCCTATTTTTCTACGAAGATCGGTAGTACAATGCCTCACATGCCGGTACTACCGCACTGCAATACTACCTCTCCACAGTACGACCGCATTTATACCTGTGGTACTTCCAATTTTTCTGGGACTTGTAGAATTTAGTCCAAACTAAATGTAATCATTGCAAAACTATTTCACCATTCCACAAAACTTACAATGGTTCATCACAACAGTATCCTGGACCTTCTCACATGATCCTTCATAGCTTGGCAACAATACTTGCATCATAGTCCACAGAGTTTAATCATTTATATAATTAACATAAAATTTGTTGCAATTTAAGATTTTAGCACAAATTACACAGACATCCATCCTATTTAGTAGGTGCCTACGTAACATATCCTTGCTGATGTCCACTGCATGAAATCACAACTTGAGCAACAAGAGGGTTGAATAACTATTGTTCTTATTAAAAATTCTCATAGATGTGCTTGGATCCAACCATAGCCATTGACTCTAACTATAGTTTATTAGTGCATCTCTTTTGATAATACAATTGATTAGGACATCATACAGTGGTTGACCGTTGGTACAGCTCAAAGGATAGCAACTTGGGGTGCTCTAATTTGTAGTTTCCAACAACCTGCATGTCCCGACCACCAACCGAGCATCCGCTGCTCAGCAATGCCTTTCCAAGTAGCTAGGGCTAGCTCGGCAGGCAGTTCGGCAGTGCCTAGGCCCACCACGTTTCACTCTAGTGCCATGCCTTCTCGTGCACAGGCTGCCTGCCACGCGATCCTCCTCCCTGCACCATCTGAGCTTGGGAATAGCGCTAGTTTTGCAAAAAAAAAGGTATTCGGTGGCCAAAATTGAACAAAAAGTAGCTACAGTGCCAGATATGTGAATAATTCATTCGAGAGATTCATGTATCTGGCACTGTATCCACCTTTTTTTAATTTTGGCCCACGAACAACCATTTTTACAAAACTAGCCATGTTCTTGAGCTCGTAAGGCGAGGAGGACGACACTTGTCACCTACCGCACTTGGGAAGCATGGCAGGAGGTGGTGTGCGTGGCAGGTAGTCCGAGAGCAGGAGGGCACAATGCTTGCATGGAACATGGCAGACCTGAGCGTTGCTGAGCTCGGGTTTATTGTTACACAGGCATCCATCTTGCATTTGCCCTATATTACACATGCATCTATTACAAAGGATGGTTGTCTGTGTAATGGATGCCAAAATTTTAAATTGCGTCAAATTCTTATGTTAATTATACAAATGATTAAACTCCGTGGACCATGATGAAAGTAACATTGCCAAGCTAAAATTGATCATACCAAGATCTCAGATATAACCTTGACATATGCGACTTGAGAAATTCATTGCAATGTCAATAGACGTGAGCATGCTAGGAAAGAAAATGATATCAAGAACAATTACTCAAAGCATAGAATTCTTCACGTAGCTACTTTCTCCATCCCCTTTGACCATGTTAAAATCATGTTCTATACTCACGTTCTGTAAGAATTTGTAGCTACAATGAATACAGAACGTGATTTTTACATGGTCGAAGGGGACGAAGAAAGTAGACACATGAAGAATTCTAGGCTTCAAGTAATTGTTCTTCATCTCTTTTTTCTGGCATGCACACCTATTGCTGATGCAATGAATTTCTTAAGTTGCATTTGTCAAGGTTATATATGAGACTTTGGTATAATCGACTTCAGCTTGGGAACAATACTTGCATCATGTCCATGGAGTTTAATCATTTATATAATTAACATAAAAATTTGTCACCCATCCTATGTAATAGATGCCTATGTAATATAGGATGAATGCAGGATGGATGCATGTATATAATATGCTTGCTGATGTCCACTGCATTACCTCACAACTCAAGCAGCAAGAGGGTTGAATAACTGTTGATCTTATAAAAAATTCACATTGATGGGCTTGGATCCAACCATAGCATTAACTTTAAAAAAAGTTTATTAGTGCATCTATTTTGATAACACAGTTGATTAGGACATCATGCACCACAAGAACTTGGGGTGTTCCAATTAGTAGTTTCCAACAACCTGCATGCCCCGACCACCTTCCAAGCACCGGCTGCATGGAAGTGCCTTACCAAGCAGGGGTGGCTTGATAGGCTGCTCAACAACACCCATGCCCACCATGTTCTGCGCCAGCGCCATGCCCTCTCGTGCTCGGGCCGCTTGCCGCACGTGCTGCCTCCTGCCGAGCTCCCCAGGCACGGCATGTGACAGTTGTCACCTGCCTACCTTTTGAGCTTAGGGACGGTGCTAGTTTTGCAAAAATAAGTGTTCAGGATCAAACTTGAAAAAAAGTAGATACAGTGCCAAATACATAAATAGTTCAGTTGAGATGTTCACATATTTGGCACTGTAGCCAAATTTTTTCAATTTTATCACTCGGACACCCTTTTTTTTTTTTTGCAAAACTAGCCCCGTCCTCAAGCTCGGAAGGTGTGGCAGGTGACACCTGTCACCGGCTGCGTCTGGGGAGCTCGACAGGAATCAACGTGACCGGCAGGCCACCTGAGCATGAGAGAGCACGCTGCTGGCGCATAATGTGGTAGACCTGGCGCTACCAAGCTACCCTTGCTCGATAATGCTCTGTTGAGCAACCGGTGCTCGATAGGTAGCTGGGGCATGTGGGTTGTTGGAAACTACTAATTGGAGCACCCCAAGTTGCTGTCTTTTGAAGCTGTACCAATGGCCAACCATTGTATGATGTCCTAATCAACTATGTTATCAAAAGAGATGCGCTAGTAAACTTTTGTCAGTGTTAATGTCTATGGTTGGATCCAAGCCCATCAATGAGAATTTTTTAATAAGAACAACAGTTGTCCAACCATTGTGCTACTCGAGTTGTCATGTCATGTAGTGGACATCAACAGGCATCTATTATAGAGGCATCTATCTTGCATCCATCCTATATTACATAGGATGGATATGCATGTGTAATAGATGCTAAAATTTTAAATTGCGACAAATTCTTATGTTCATTATATAAATAATTAAACTCCATGGACTATGATGCAAGTATTGTTGCCATGCTAAAATCAATTATACCAAGATCTCATATATAACCTTGACATATACAACTTGAGAAATTCATTGCATTAACATGCTAGAAAAAAAAATCAAGAACAATTACTTGAAGCATATAATTCTTTGCATATCTACTTTCTCTGTCCCCTTCCACCATGTAAAAATCATGTTCTATTTTCATTGTAGGTACAAATTCTTATAGAATGTGCATATAGAACACGATTTTTGTGTGGTTGAAGCAGATGGAGAAAGTAGCTAGCTACGCGAAGAATTCTAGGCTTCAAGTAATTGTTCTTGATCTCTTTTTTCCTAACATGCAAACATATCCCTGATGCTATGAATTTCTTAAGTCGCGTATGTCATGGTTATATTTGAGAACTTGGTATAATCGGCTTTAGCTTGGCAACATTACTTGCATCATGGGCCATGGAGTTTAATCATTTATATAATTAACATAAAAATGTGTCTTAATTTAAAATTTAGCATCTATTATATAGGCATCCATCCTACGTAATAGATGCCTTTGTAATCTAGGATGGATGCAGGATGGATGCCTGCGTACGTAATAGATGCCTTTGTAATCTAGGATGGATGCCTGCGTACGTAATAGATGCCTTTGTAATCTAGGATGGATGCAGGATGGATGCCTGCGTATAATATGCTTGCTGATGTCCGTTGCATGACATCACAACTCGAGCAGCAAATGGGTTGAATAACTGTTGTTCTTATAAAAAAAACTCTCATTGATGGGCTTGGATCCAACCATAGCCATTGAATTAGCGCATCTCTTTTGATAACATAATTGATTAGGACATCATGCGTTTGTTAACCGCTGGTACAGCCTCAAAGGATAGCAACTTAAGGTGCTCTAATTAGTAGTTTCCAACAACCCATATGCCCCGGCCACCTGCCAAGCATTGACTGCTCGATAACGCCATGCTGAGCAACGGTGGATCAGCAGGTAGCTTAGACGCTTGGAAGTTGGCAACAGAACCTGCTCAGGACAGATCGATGCTGATAGTTGATGCAGTGGCCGGGTGCGGATCCAGAACTTGTATTCTGTGGAGCCAACTCAATCCTTAAATTTCATAGATTTGTCCAGATTTTCTAGTGCTAATGGTTCCAGTGTTTGGTAGCTAATCTGTTTTTTTAAGGCTTGGCGCTAGTTAATGGCTAATTAGTTAAGTAGTACTGTCCTTCTCAAAGATGGTGATTATTTGTTTTGTTTTGTATGGGGCAAAGTAGCGTTTTCTATTATCAAGGTTCAAGACTCAAAGAGTGCATGAAGCGCGGTGCTACTTTAGCATTCAGAATTATTTTGGAAGTAGTTTTCATTTCCCTGCTCCACCATCAACTGTAAAGAATTGTTCATGTGTTTTGTGAGTTGTGACTATCATCAGCAGCTAGCTGGGCTTCTGGAAGCGTTGAAAAACAAAAGTTTTTCGGCGGGCAGGGCAATAATAAGGTGGTAAGGTCGGCGAGGAGAATTGGCACTGCGGATCCATCTGTACAAGAGCACATCTGTACAAAAGCACAGTTGTTTTCACTATGTATACGCTATTTCTCTTTCACCACGTGTAAACATTTTCCAAAAAGAAAAGGTACTGCGAGATAATGCAAATATAGACCAACTTATTATTGACAATGTAGCAGCTGTTTTGTTTTGATTCCGGTGGTTTTGCCTGCAAAACTCGGTATTTGCCTCCGCACCACGTGCCCTTGGCTCATCGTTTTTCTGCGCTGTGCAGTGCCGGTACATGCAATGCATGCGCGCGCGTGACTTGACCCGTGCTGATCTTGTATACGAGATCGAAGCTGCCCTAGCAAGGTGACGTTTACGCGTGACGTGAGGTGTTACCATTTTTGCTTACGGCAGTTTGCAGTCCATGCACGGTACTAAGAACTTAGAGCACTCCAGCAGTAGCCCTCAAATTTAAGCCCCTGCTTTTTATTTGAGGGCTCCCCTTACTTTTGAGAGCCTAATTTTTTTACTTCTACTCCAACAGCATCCCTCAAATCTAAGCCCTCAAATCCATTCCACACACACTGACATATGGGACCCACTCCTGACAAATCCCTTCGGGCAAGGACGGCGCGGGCGAGGGGATTTTGGCAGCGACGGCGACGGACGAGGCGTCGGCGAGGGAGGCGGGCGGGCGGGGAAGCGGAGGAGGCGGGCGGGAGGCGGCGGGAAAGAGGCGCGCGGGGGTGAGCGGAAGCGGCGGCGACGGAGGCGGGCGAGGCGGGGGTGAGCGGAAGCGGCGGATTTTGACGGTGACGGCGTCGGCGACGGGCGGAGGCGTCGGGCGAGGGAGGCGGGCGGGCGGGGAAGCGGAGGAGGCGGGCGGGCGAGGGAGGCGGAGGAGGCAGGCGGGGAGGGAGGCGGCGGGAAAGATGCAGGCGGGGAGGGAGGCGGCGGGGAAAGATGCAGGCGGGGGGGAGATTCGGCGGACGGGAGGGGAAGAGGCGGGCGGGGAATTTTGGCCGAGAGCGGGAGAAGTTTCACGGTGCGGGAAAAAAACAGGAAAATGAGGGGTGGGGGGGAGCCCCTAGGAATGAGGGGTGGGAGGGTGATTTGAGGGGCTCCTCAAATTTGAGGGCTCTAGTAGGGGCCCTGCTGGACCTCTATTTTTACCTCAAGCCCTCAAATATGAGGTTTGAGGGCTCAAGTAGGGGCCCTGCTGAAGTTGCTCTTAGCAGAGGAAGGTAGGACAAAACAAAGAAGGCTTGGAGGCAATCTCCACACATAGAACACCTGTGCAGGGACTCACTTTATATATGCTGGACGGTGAACTGTACCATAACCGATAATAAGGAAACATGGGGGTTAAACAAGAATTGAATCAATCTAACTAGTTGGTACAGCTAACTGATACATATATGTACATATCTCAATAAGTAGGAAAAGGATCCCAACATAACAGGAGAAGATCCCAACATATCAAGAGAAGATCTTCGGTTGTTTAACACCCTCCCTCAAACTCAACATTTCTGAAAAATTAAGATTTTGCCTAAATGACTCGATGCTCCGAGCTGCTAGTGGCTTTGTGAATATATCTACCACTTGACCCTGGGAGGAGATAAACCGAACATCCAATTTCTTCATTTCTTCTGAGTGACCCTCTCTTTGACAAAGTGATAATCAACGTAGCTTCTATATGTTTTGTTTGTGCGTGAAAAACTTGATTTGCAGACAAGGTTGTTGCACCCAAGTTATCGCACCATAGAGATAGAGGTCTTGCCTGAAATACACCTAGCTCCTTCAACAACGATTGAAGCCAAATAGTTTCAGCAGTAACATTAGCCATGGCTTTATACTTTGACTCTGTGCTAGACCTTGACATAGCAGCATGTTTGAGAGAACTCCATGACAAGGTTGTTGCCAAAGAAAATAGCAAAGCCGCTAGTTGCACGACGATCATCTGGGCACCCCGCCCAATCTGAATCTGAGAGGGCACTAATCAAAAGTGAACTTGACTTTTGAATCTATTGACCAAAATCAATGGTATGTTTCAGATATCCAAGAATTCTCGTCATCGCCGTCTAGGGATCACTTGTGGGATAATGCATGTATTGGCAAACCTTGTTAACTGAGTAGGCAACATCAAGTTTTATGTTTGTTAAGTATGTGGCAAAGTCGGTCATGTAGCACTCAAATGCTATCACCACTTTAATCACTCCTATCAGATTGAGGAGAACCATACTGTGGCTCAAGTGACGACTCCGCCTTACACCATAGATCCAAGCTGGTATGTGGATACCGGTGGTATAGATCATATCACCAGAGATCTGGACAAATTAATGATCAGAGAGTGCTATCATCGTAAGGGCCGAGTGTAAGTGGTCAATGGTACATGTTCGTCTATTTTTCATATTGGTCATGCAAACATATCTTCTTTTGGTCATCCCCTTAATCTTAGAAATATTTTACACATTCCTAACATCACCAGAAATCTATTCTTTGTCCATCGTCTAGCTGCTAACAACAAAATGTTTTTTGAGTTTCATTCGGATCACTTTCTTGTTAAGGATCAGGTCACGAGGATTCCTCTTCTTTGAGGCAGATGTGAGAAAGGGTCATACCCTTTGGAACCACTCATCTCACCATCCTTAAACATTGCGTGCAATGCTCTTGTCAGTGCCAAGGCGTCTCAGGAGCTATGGCACTTTCGGCTTGGTCATCCTTCCTCGTCAGTCATGCATTGCATTCTTCAGGAGAATAATTTCTTAGTTGATTCTAATAAAACCTCTAGCACTATTTGCAATGCTTGTGAACAAGCCCAGAGTTGTCAATTACCATATTCCAATTCCAGTAATATCTCTTCCACTCCTCCCCCTCCTTGAACTTGTATTCTCTGATGTTTGGGGCCTTGCTCTAACATCATATGTCAGCCTCCCTCTCACATTATCTAAAGGAAATAAATATTATGTCAGTTTATTAATGATTTCAGCAAGTTCACTTGGGTGTAGACTACAGCTCTAACATATGAGTCATCACTACTAATTCACTGATGTCCCTAGGGTAGTAGGGTTTATAACTTCCCCTAGGGTTGAAAATCAAACCCATAGGATATTACCTTTCCCTTGGGTGAGCACAAAGAACCCACAGTGAATTCCTCTCACCACATTTTCACCTCCCACCCGGCCGCTGCAGATCAAGCCACAATATGCATTCGGCTTGAGTGATTTCAGAGAAGATTTGTTCTATGTTGGTGGGCATTGTGTGTTGGGAGACAAATCCGGCGTGTTGCTTTGATGTGAAAATAATACATATGTATTACCAAGCAACAGGTGTATGTGTACCTTAATAATAACAGTATTAACTTGTTTCGTATCTCTCTCTTCTCTTTGTATGAGAAAGAGATTTCTTTGTTATGAACTGACAAATGATACAATATAATAGAGAAAATTTCACAATAATGAAATAATTGTTGGAAATCTAGTCAATTTTCGGCATATTTTAATCCAGAAATTTAGCATATAAAACATGACATAGAAAGGTATGAGCGATCTAACAATGATGTATTCATATTCGCTAATGAACAAACTAACAGCAACATCTATTAACAAATTCATAGCGCACAGAAAATACATCAAAGAAGTTTGCAGTTTATACCCTCGGGCGGGGCCAGTGCCGGAGGCACCAGAGGCGCCGTTACCATCAGTTGACATGATGACCTATTTGGTGTAGTCGATCGAGGCGTGATGCAGGACGAGGCTTGATGCAGGAAGATGTTCGCGGTGTAGTCCCGCGAACAGTTCACCACCAGGAAGTAGACGTCGCAGATTGAGTAGTCGCGCCGATGCGCTCCCCAAAAACTTGATCGCCCGCCTACCCGTGCAGGTACACAAACGGACGAAGTTCCGGAGGTCTACTCACCCAGAAACTTGTGCGCGCAAGGTTCTGGGCCGGAGATTGCAGAGAGCAGCAACAAAAACAGAGAAAGTACTGTTTGTTCGTATCCCTTTTCGTATGGAGAGGAGAGCCTTCTTATGCTCTGTTCTCTTGTAACAGCAAAAATGAAGAGACCAGTAACTGCAGCCATTACTCGAAAGTAACAGCAAAAATGAAGAGACCAAAATCAGTGCGTTTCGATTTTCGAATAGATAAAGAAAAACGCGCCCGCACCCGACACGCCTGCGCGTACGCACGGTACGGCTCGGCGAGGCGAGCGAGCGAGCACGCGCGCGTATTGGCTCTCTTCAATTTCACAAGGGGTTACCTCGTTCCACCTTTTAAAGTGGTATAACTCCCATTCAATTCTCCATATGGGACTAAACACTTTTTGCACATAGCACTAATAATGGGCCTAGGAATTTCATTTGATTAATTGCTAAATTAAAATGGGCCAATCCCAATTAATCCAACAATAATAACATAGGTCTTTATTTTTAAATTTGTAATATCAAAAGCTTTCCCTGGAGGTGAAAAGTAACCTAATAAAACGCACTTTACATGTCAGCTTCAGTGCCACATGTACAAAGTTCCCTAGCGCCTAAAACCCCAGGGAAACTATCCTCTCCCTGGGGTTTGAGAAGAAAATTCAGAGAAGCTATTCTTTCCCCACCAGACTTCCTACGTGCCGTTTCCTAGGGTTAGCACTAGGGAAACAATATCCCATGGTTATTTTCTTGTCCTCTAGTGTTCATGGCATCAGGGAACTTTAGATTTCTAGTAGTGAGAATTTGTTATAAGGAAAATCTATTCTACTACTGGACGTAGTTACTTATATCATTTATATACCACTTAAATAAATATAGTATACTCTTTTATAATCTTAGATATACTCACCTACTAGTTTTAAGATACTTAAATAAAAAATATGTAAAAAATTGTAAAAGAGTTCATAGCTTTTAGCCTGTTTGCCAATACTTTCTTATTCGCACTAATAGTAGCAATTTATTTAACGTGTGACTCTCTCGAAGAAAAGCATCACTGCTACTTCACAGAATGTGTGGTGCACATGGGTCGCACTAGCAGATATTCAGGTGGAACGGGCTCAGGTGCAGGCCCTTGCACTTAGCGCCGTGCAGGGTGCCCAGGAGATCGACACGTGTCTTCTAAAATTCAAAAAAATCTCGAAAAATTTAAAAAAATACTTAAAAATTCGAATAATTGTAAAAAGTATTTTTTTAAATAGTTTTATTAAAAAGTATTTTTTAAGTACTTAAAAATACTTTTTAATAAAAGTAAAAATCAAATTTTTTTCTTAAGTACTAAAAATATACTTTTTATACTTTAAAAAGTACTTTTTATAATTTTTGAATCTTTTAAAGTATTTTTTGAATTTTTCGGAATTTTTTTGAATTTTGGAGGATACATGTCGACCTCTTGAACACGCTGCACGGCGCTAAGTGCAAGGGCCTGCACCTGAGCCCGTTCCTATTCAGGTTTGCGAGAATTGTCTGGTCAAAACTTTCTGGAAAGACAAAGTACAGTCAGTAGTACGTACTAGCATATACTCACGTTTGGAATTATATGGTCAAAACTTTCTGGAAAGACAGTTGTTATGGACAAGCTAGCAATCGATGCATACAAAAGACCGAGATACTTAACTTCATCACATAGTGTTAGTACTACTACACTACTACTACTACTAGCAGGGGCGGATCCAAAGAGAGGGGAGTGAGGGCCCAGACTGCCACTCAATTCGCAGGAACCCAGGTATATAGCCCAAGATTTAATGCTAGTGCTCCACTCAGCCCAACTAAAAGGCCCTCACTCATGCTAAAATTATGAATAAGAACAATTCAGCATACTATGTGTATTGTTGTGTCCCCTCTCAGATTTTATCCTGGATCCGCCCCTGACTACTAGCAGTAGTATTAATCAGTGTAGTGAAAAACGCTCTTAACGGCCGTTTACTCGGCCGCTAATTCGGTGACGGCGGCCACAGCGTCACGATTTGCTTATAAGGAGGCCGGTTAACGGGTTCGAACGGTTACTCGCCCGATTACACCGACTAATCAACCGTTTAGCGTTTAATCGGCCATCAAATCTGATTAATTCACATGTTATGGCCCACTTAATTAGTTAATGTTCGTAACTTTTGGCATCCCGCCAGTGCAATAACTACGTTTATAATATTCTTTGTCTTATTGATCTTTTCTGTATGCATAGTTGGAGATGCGCAGGATTGACCAAAGATTCGAAAAGGCATCTAGCGTTAGCTACTTCCTAATTTCACGTATAGACCTTGGTAGATTATGGTTTATCATGTTTTATATGTGATAATTTACCATAATCTTGGTAGATAACTTTTCAGCAATTTTGCAATTTTAAATATAAAATGAATAAAATATTAATGACATAGAAATATAAATAAATATATTATTATGAAAGTATAATCATCTGTTAAATTTTGATTAATCATTCGTATATGTTGTTTTTCACAACACTGGTATTAATTGCTCAATGCTCATTCTATAACACCTCACATATCAACATGAGATATTACTATGGAACGTCATCGCTAAAGTAAGAATAAATAATAAAAGCAATAAAAGAAATCACAAGAAAATTAAAACTTTAAAGGTATTTTATTAGAGAGCCAACGGAAGCTGAAATAAATGTTTAAAACATGGGACCAGTCCACTTCTAACCACATGAAGAATAAATAAAATGACATAAATAGTGCAAGCCATGGTGCTGAAAACTTGAGTGCTCACACCTATGCATGTTGCTATCACTTCATTGCCCTTTTAACTGAGAATGGAAAGAGCAAACGTGAGATTTGGAAATTTCAGCAAGTACCCATCAACAATCACAACACGGTGAGTAAAGGACAAGTAATGCAAGCAAGATATGAAAAGGACAAGCAATGTAAGCAAGATATGAAAAGGACAAGCACCGTAAGCAAGTAATTGACACAAGTTAAATACAATGAACCTAGGTTACCGGAACACTGATATAGATCGAAGATAGAGACAGCAGAAACAATCTAATTAAAGATAATTTTTATTTAGCAAGTTATGGCAACGGCACTTGCGATTACTCCCACATACCCGGTTATACGAGAATAGTCAAGCACAACGTTGTCCTCGACTATATAACCGCAGATTGGGTGTAATATCCTGAGTAACCAGAGTATATGGCCCTCGTACGTTACCAGTGGTTGGCAATCTCCCCTATATGTGGATAACCCCAGGCCAGATAACTATTATATTGTTAACATGTATATGGTATGAATTTAAGGGAGTGGGAGAAGGCTAAGATAATATTATGAGAAGTGACAAGATTTGCTAATGTTAGGAATGAAACAACCTAATACCCGATAGGGGCAATGTGAAATGATAAAGTAGTGATAAGGTAATAGTTACATCATTGGTAGGTTATGTAGTATGAATTTAAGACAACTAAGAGATAGCGGAGATAAGGCTATGATAAATGGAAGGATTCGCTAAAGGTTTGAAATGGAGAAGCACTAGATCGTGATAGATGGCGATGTGAAATGATAGCATAGCGATAACAGTTGAGGAATTATTCTAAAAGAGATATTATAACCTTCCTTACACAAAGGTTGACAATCAACTAAGTTTTATTACATGATAAGTGATTATTAGTTAAATTAACAATTATTAATATATACATCCTTCATAGCTTACATACCACCTCATACAATTAATGGATCATGATATTAGGAAACTAAAACATAGCAGCCCTAATGTCCCTAATGTCGAAAGAATACTAATAATTTAACCTAAGTTAAAACATGCTCATATGCTACCCCCACTAACGATTTAAGCAAGAATTCTAAAACACTAATTAAAAGCATGAATTCTAGAACATTATTAACCGAGCATCCTAATAAATATAAAAGCATGTGAAATAAGATAATTTAGAACATCACGGTATAATACAGTATTAAAAGTCCATAACCAGGCAACATGAACGATATGATAATAACCATACAAGCATTAGTGATACGATAATGACCAGATAAGCTTTAGTGATATGACAACAACCAGGTAACTTTAATAATATGATATTTGCCTGATAACTTTAGTGATATGATATCAACTAGGTAACTTTAGTGATATGATATCAGCCATGTAACTTTAGTGATATGATAATTATACTGAATAACAAGGTGACAAGTAAACTGGAAACACGTGATATGCAAAACAGAAGGTCACAGCCACGAGGTACTTGCCTTGAGTACGCTCGGCAGACATGCTGCATGAAGGATTTGGAATGCACAACTTCACGAACGCTCCCTCAACAGCTGCGTGAGACCCTACACGATGGTATGGAAAGCAACCGATCAGGCATAGATGAGTTCGATAAAAAAACGACAGGAGATAAACTTGATTGGAGAGGAAACGGGTTCGCTAGCCCCACAGTGATACAGACCAACTAAGGATTAGTTGATGCGTAGGGATGGCCCGATCTTTCCCGGCATGTTCAACGATGTTCCTTCTCCTTTGTTTCCTGCGGATAGAGTCTTTTCCTTGTCTTGACGTAGCCAACAATCTTAATAAGCGCAATTTGCACTAGTATGCAAGGCGCACACTAGAAGCAATCCACCGAACTCCCCAAACCGTGAATTCAGTAAGAAGACACGAATTAGAAGAGATGAACCTTGTAGATTCAATGGGCAATCTCAAGAATCTCCTATTCTTTCCTTGCACCAACTCAGCAAACTCCAAATGAGAAAACCTTTGCAATCACGTAATCTAGCCGCCAACAACCATCATGGCGATTTTCTCCTTTATTTCACAAGTATAAAAATTTATCATACATAGCCTAAGTTACAATGAGGCTAAGTCCCTGGCCTTATATTGGTGCACAATGCACGGCCTTGACTAAAACTCACGCACAACCAGGCCTAAGGCCGATACAAACTTCAATACGAACTAAAAAGGAAATATCTAAACTGCTACCACTGAATTCTCTCTCAATTTGTGAAGTGACCATGAGGATTCCATGGTTTGCACCTTATTCATTGTATGGGGCTTCACATTAGCTTTCCAACGAGTCTAAGAACGCCCAAATCGGACTCCGTTTGTGAAAATTATGGGTGTTTTAGTGTTGGACTTCCTGTCTAACCCGAACCTAATCCAAACTGAATTCGAATCTTTATATGTTTTCTTTTCTTGTTCAAGGGGCTTCCAAATCCATTTGGAACCTGAAAAGGAATTCTTCTCAACCTTTGGAAAGCCATGGTGTGTTCGGATTTTACCTTTACTTGCATTGCAAGACTCGGACTCTTTATGTTTGTCAGGTTTCACGCGTCTCTCCAGGCAACTCGTGCAGCATCTAATAAAGTTGCCATAACCTTACGTAGGAAGCACCAAATCAAGCACCGTTTGATTTGTTGGAACGTAGACTTCATTAGCTTTCCAAATATGTGTTTTGTGTGCATTAGAAACCTCAGAATTGGCGTTGAAAACCTCATGAATATTGTGGATAGAACTGCAATCACGAGAACTTGATTGATCTTGTGTCTTCCTCTTTAGCCAAACTAGCTTTCTTTCTTCTCCATCCACACCTCTAATTCCATGCATTACTGTCTTGTTTGTATTGCACAAAGGAGAAATCACATAAGCATCCACACGAACTAGGATATTCTTCTCTCTCCATAACCGATTGCTTCTTTCTCTTTGTGCAATTCAGCACTACTAAGTCTTGTAACTACAGATTGCATGGATGAAGCACAAATCAATGTAGCCTTCACATTCTTGGCCACATCACACAGCCAAAATAAATGCCGTTTAGCAATGTGAACGGTTGTTCATCCAAGCGGGATGTCGCTTCAGCCATGCGAAACAAGGTTCGGCCACATGAACGGCAGTTCAGCCGAGCGAAACCCTGTTCGGCCACGCCTTTGCCATCGGCCGGCGCTGCTGGCGCTGGCCACACCACACACCGCCACCACCATGGCTGCGTGTCGTTGCCTCCACGCCGGGCCGCCTGTCGGTCACCATCGCCACGCAGCACACCGTCGCCACCACGCCGCCGCTGCCATGGCCGCATGCCGCGGCGCCTTGCATCGCCTTGCACTGCGCGCCCGCGCCTCGCGCCGTGGCCGCATGCCCCCCAGGCCAATGTGAGGAAGAGAAAGAGAGAGAGATGGGAAGAGATTGGTTTTTTTACCTGAGGAAGGAGAGGATTAAGAGATAAAGACGGATTTAGCCTTCTCTCGATGCACCACCATGGATCTGACCTCTCCCAACCATGCTCGCCTGCTGCGCCGCTACCCATCGCTGGCCATGGCACCACCACCAGTCGTCGGGCACCGTGCTACAACCCGCCGCTATGCACCACTGGTGGAGGGGAGAGAGAAAGTTGAGGACGAATAGGGCAAATAAGGAGATTAGATGGGTAGATATATAACTGCAACATACTGCATTGTTTTGTTTTTTGTTAGGGATTGCAAGATGACAACGATGGAATGCAAATATGCACAGCCACTTCACAATCGTTGTATTTGCTTTATTTGCCATTTTGCTTGTCATCATTATTCATATCAGGGGTGTATTTTAGCTGAATTGGTAGAAATGAGCTCTTGTTTGTAGTTTTACAGAAGAATGCATTTAGACTTGCATTTTAAAAAGCTAGTCATGGATGAGAATTAATCTACTTGCCTATCAAGAGCTTCCTTCACATGTTCTTGTATGGTCTTCCTCTTTTTAATATTCATTGCATGATTTAGGTCACGTTTGATGATATGTATTACCTTCTTTAGAAAACCCCGTCGCAATGCACGAGCATCTTACTGGTTTTGTTTTTGTAAAATACCAGATATATAATAGATATATTATATGTATATACTGTTAGTTGAGTTACAACTATATATTTATACCCACAAATGAGTTCGGCTCGCACTCCCCGCATCCGCGTGCGACCCATGTAACACATTAGACCCATTTTCTTCCTACCTCAGCCCTCCTCATACAGGCCCAAAGAGGTAAAGATATAAATAAAACCCTAACCTCTATTCTCTCTCTCATCCTATGGCTGTCTATGTGGGAGGCGGCTCTAGCCATCGAGTGGCGAGTGGGGGAGGGGGGCGTAGGCTGCGGATGCGAGCGATAACTGGTGGACACGGGATGAGGAGGTGAGCGATGATCCATGGATGCAACATCACGACATGACGATAATCACGTATGAGGTGGTGTGGGGGCAAGGCTAGCGTGCAACAGCATGGGTAGGGTTGGCAATGGGGCTCATCCCCGACGGGACCCAATCCCCGTCCCCGATCCCCGCGAAATTAAAATTCCCCGAACCCCGGCCCCGGGCTCGGGGCCAAGTTGGGCCCGTCCCCGTTCCCCGATGGGCTTCGGGGGCCCGACGGGGCAAAATTCCCTGCCAACAGATTAACCGAGAATAGCATATACATGCAGCAATTCAGCATAACAATAATTACAAGGGTACTAAATTAGCAATCTAAACATTAGCATATCAGACTACAGTAGTTCAGTAGCATATCAATCCACAACACAACATTAAAGCAACAGTAGTTCAGTAGTTCCATCCATGACACAACACAATCACGTAGTACTTATTACAACACATGCAAATGAGCAAATCACATCAGTTTGATAGCACAAAGGACCACATTTGAGTGAGATCCTTCCACAGAAAGAGAAGGCATGCATTCCACTTTACACCTTGCCAAATTGGAAGACCCCATCAAATAGACATGCCCTGCAATAGTCATAAGAAACAAGAGGCAATATGGACATCAAGATACTTAAAAAATCATTGAACAACAAAATATACAGTAATATGGCAATATGGCAGAGCATGTATACAATATACTTAAAAAAGCTACGATCATTGAACAACAAAATATACTAAACAAGAATCAAAGCCTAGACCTTATCCCTTAGGTGCTTATTTCTTCGCTTTGTAAATTTCATGCATGCTACTCACCATACTAAACAAGAAAAAAAATCCTTACATGGCATGGAAATATTGCCATGGATAACAAAATCACATGACAAGGCAAAGGATAAGAATATCAAACCTGCATGACAATAGATGGTGATATCTGATGACTGATCCCCGGCCCAGATGGTGATAAGAAACAAGTCATATTGTATCACAAACCATTGCATGTAAGTATGTTTTAAACATTTTACCTGCAGTCCTTCCTGAATATCTTGAAGACAAGTCCAGAATCTTGTAGGCAAAACTCTATCTTGATGTATTAAACAAGAAAGAACCATATTAGAATGAAATATACCAGATTTGATGCAAAATATACAAACAAACATGCAAGTAAGTACCTTTGTATTGGTTGCGAATCCAATCCTGTGAACACATCAATGCTTCTAACATATCGGGAGTGATACGGCTATGATGCTCACTAAGAACTCTCCCACTTGTACTAAAAGCTGATTCAGATGCTACGGTAGTCACTGGAATTGCAAAAATATCCCGTGCTACCATCCTCAAAGTGGGATAGCGATACCAAAGAACCTTCCACCAACTGAGTACATCAAAATTTTCCCTTGTAGCCATGACATAGTCATCCTCCAAGTACCTATCTAGCTCTGATTTCAGCCTAAGTGATGCTGGTCTTTTTTAGCAACACGAGCAGTCAAGATAGACATTGCAGCAAGAGCTTCTTTTGGTGCCATAGCAGCTGAAGATTCTATGTTGTCCTCATCACAATCTACTTGGTACTCTGTCATTAGCTCACACAACAGCTTGGTGACTTCTCTAACTTTCCCCTCACATTCCTCACCATTGACACCAAGAAGCATTTCAAAGCAAACTAGTAGCATTTCATTTCAGTTTTAAAACGAGGGTCAAGAAGTATGGCAATACCCATCAGCCCCTGAATGTCCAACCAATACTTATCAAACTTAGTTTTCATCCCTTCTGACATAGCTTCTAAAATTGGGTTGCCACATGTGGACCAGCTCCTTATGCTCATTTTGATCTCACAAATCTTTGGGAAGAATATGTTAGCAGTAACATAATCAGTCACAGAAAATATTTCAGTCACTTCAGAAAACAACCTAAGCCTCTCCACAACATCAGCAGCAAATTCCCATTCATCTTCACTTGGAGCTGATTCATATTGTTTGTTAAGCTTTTTCAAACGATTAAAAACATTCTTATAGGGCAGAGCCACGCTAAGCATTGTGAAAGTTGAGTTCCATCTTGTTTTGCAATCAAGAGCTAACTTTTAGTTATTGCCACTTTCACATACTTAGCAGTATCCTCAAATTTCTCAACTCTTTTTGGAGTGGCAGTCCAGTATGCCAATTTCTCAACTTTTTTTGGAGTGGCAGTCCAGTATGCCACACTATCTCGAATGTTTTCTATTGCTGATTTTATAACATCTAGCCCATCTTTAACAATCAGATTCAAGATGTGTGCACAACAACACATATGCAACACCTTACCCCTCAACATTAGCTTACTTGCCCCTAACTTATCCGAAAGAAGACTAATTACCTTGTCATTTGTAGTACAATTGTCAAGAGTGACAGTACTTAGCTTCTCGTCAAGGTTCCATTTGACCAATGCTTCACTAAGCTCTTCAGCAATTACTTCAGCAGTATGTGGAGCGGGAACATACATGAACCTGCAAAAAAATAAATTTGTCATCAAATATACTTCCTATTTTCAGATTAATTAATTCTAATGCATATGAAACCTGGGCTGGGAGAGGCCGAGAGGGTCTGAGGGTGGGGCGTGGGAGTGGCCGAGTGGGGAGCCTGGGAGGATGGTTTAGGGTTTTTTGGCTGATCTTTTATATGAAATGTAGAGGACACATGTCAGTGAATTAGTGATCCCCGACGGTTAATGGGGACGGGGATCACTTCCCCGGCCCCGGCCCCGCCATCCCCGATGGGGACGGTATTTTGCCCACGAAAATCCCCGCGGGGAATAAAATCCGCCAGACCCATCCCCTAATAGGTGAATTCACCGTCGGGGACCGGGGATCGGGTCCCCATTGCCAACCCTAAGCATGGGTGATCGAGCAGAGAGGCATCGTAGACAAGCGGGCGGTGGCACAACGAATAGCGAGGTAGGGAGCAGGCAGCGAGAAGTGAGCAGCGTGGCGACTGAGAAGGAGCACAACATCGGGAAGGGAGCAACACCACTAACTCACCATCATCATCATATCTCCATATCTTGGTGTGGTCCGCCCCACTTCACTTGTTCGTAGTTTTACAGAAGAATGCATTTAGACTTGTGTTTTAAAAAGGTTGTTATGGATAAGAATTAATCTAGCTGCCCTATCGAGAGCTTTCTTCACATGTTCTTGTATTGTTTCTTATTTTTAATATTCATTGTATGATTTAGGTCACGTTTGATGATATATATATATATATATATATATATATCACCTTCTTTAGAAACCCTGTTGCAACACACGAGCATTTTACTAGTATTTTTTTTTGTAAAATACTAGATATATAATAGATATATTAGATAGATATATTGTTAGTTGAGCTAAAACTATATATTTGTGCCCGCAAATGAATTCAGCCTGCACTCCTCCACATCTCATGTGTGGTCCATGCAAAACATTAGACCCATTTTGTTCCTACCTCAGCTCTCCTCATACAGGCCCAAAGAGGTAAAGATATAAACAAAACCCTAACCTCTGTTCTCTCTCTCATCCTGTGGTTGTTTGTGTGGGAGGCGGCTCTGGCCTTCGAGTGGCGAGTGGTGGGGGGGGGGCAGGCCACGGATGCAAGCGACGACCGGTGGATGCGGGATGTGGAGGCGAGCGACGATCGGTGGACGCAACACCGCGACATGATGACAATCATGCATAAGGCATTGTGGGTCGCAAGGCGAGCGTGTAGCAGTGTGGGCGAGTAGAGAGGCATCGTAGACAAGTAGGCAGCAGCACAACAAACAGGGAGGTAGGGAGCGGGCGGTGATAAATGAGCATTTCGACAAGCTGGTTTTTTTAGAGGGTATTTTAACCTATTTCATGCGAACATCTATGTGTAAACTACTGTTGTAAGGAGCTTTTCGACAAGCTCATCGCTTCGGCTGCTGGCTTCATCCACGAGAAAGGTAGGGACAGCAACGGCGGCAGCAAGTCATCTGCGCTATTGTCCGGTGACCATGTCCAAGTCGGCGTCGGCCAACGCCGCTATGGCGTCATTGTCGTCTGAGTGAAGGTGCACCACTACGACAAGTCGAACAATTCCTCGTTGTCTTGCTAGTGAGTTCCTCAAGGTTGCTGGTCGGCGGCAATGCTAATACAACGCAAAGAATAAAAGGATAGTAACTAGCAATAATCGCACTAATACAATGCAAAGAATCAAAAGAATGTCTCTTAATTCACTCTCACATATTGTAGTTGTTGCGGCACTGGCGCACCGCTCCAATGGAGGGCTTAGACATGGTAGGAGGAGGCCCAGTTCTTGGCGTGGTGGAGGTCGTCGTTGTCAACGCCGTCGTCGAGGCAGAGCAAGAAGGCAAGCAAGAGCGCGGCCCACTCGAGGACGAAGATGGCGGTACCGAGCCCGCCAACCATCTTGAGGATGACGGCGCCATTCTCGTCGCGGACATAGGACTAGAGCTCGAGAAGGAAGTTCGAGGAGCACACAGTTGCAGAGCAGGAACGCTGGTCGACGGGTAGTTTTGGTCGGGATCTGTTTCGTTTACAATTTTATGCCACTTGTTTTATTTACAATTTTACTCGTTTAGATATTTTATTACTAGTAATATGAGTGGTAGTATAATTAAATCCTAATTAATATGAACCATTGAATCGTAAAGTTTGGACAGCTCATATTCATTTTAGGTACCGTAAAAGAGCTTTTTAAATAAACAGATAAATTTATTTTTAAAAGTATTTTCTTCTATTAAAGAGAATATTACACTATTTTATACCAGTTTTTTTGTGTATTCTAAGGTGATAGAGACATGAGAGCTCCGGAGCCAAAGCAATGGAACGTGGATTTAACGGAAGGCAGATGTGCTTAGGGGTGAAAACGGGTCGAATTCGGTCGGATATTGCTTATTCCATATCCTATCCCATATTTTTTCTCGGATTCGGAGTCGAATACGAATAGTGCCGGATACGAATACGAATCCGGATAGTATTGGTCACAGATACGGAACGAATACGGAGCGGATGCGAATACGATAACGAATATCTTGTCGGATATTACATAGGAGTCTCTGGATATTATGTAGGACATATTCTCTTTCCTCACCTTCTTTTTTCTCCACATAGAAATTTGTTGACGTAGTATAGCTAAGAGATAGCTAAAGTGATGATACTATTGGAGATGTCTTAGACATAAGGAATTCAAGATCTACAAAACGAAACTGATGTTTCGACCCTAACTACATTGCAAATCTATCATGCGTGTCAAAATTAGAAGCCCTCAGATCAGTTGAGTAATTCGGTTGAGCGCTTCGTGTTTGTATGTTGTTTTAGTTGGTATTTTCAATTTTGATAAGGTCAGCTCTATAATTCTAAAACCAGATAGAAACTCAAGCAATATATAAGCGCAATGGTGGATCAAAATAACATATTTAAATAATATCTTAAAAGAAAGGCAAACATGGATCCGGTGGACTCCACCGCTCCACGGCTCTAGCTCATCGTCCGACAATCTGGCATAGGGCTGCCCAACTAGTCAAATAGAAAAGCTCAACCAGAGTTTTAAGTGCAGTTTACTATAGTTAAGAAATCAATTTAAATAGTTCTCAAACATTTAGTAACTAATTGGAATACACGCACCAATAATAGACTATCTCTATTTACAAAATGGTTAATTGTAACATATATGGGGGTGGTTATCTCGTCAAATGCTCAAGGCAGTTGGTGAAGGCAGCTATGTTAGAATTAGAATCACATGTAGTAGTAATTTGCTTACATAAAATAAAATCACAATGGAGGTGAGCTATGTTGTAAAAATTATAAATATATGTTAGAATATGTTGATTTGATTGATCTTCTTCTCCAGCAGTCCAACCCTAATATTTCATTGGATTAAGATCCAACCATCCACATCTTTCTCCTCATCTCATATATATATACATTGCACATTTACATCTCCAAAATCTAATGCAATCTTCAAATTTGGCATTCTAAGGACTGCTCTATATAGATGTACATGTCACAATGGATATGTAGGATCTTTTCGCGATGAAATCAGAATTTCTGAGGGCTAGAACAGAAGAAATCAAAATAAACAAAAACCTAAAGGACTAAATCGTAAAATATCAAAAAAAAACCCTAACCCCCCAAATCCTTCGCCGCCCCGCCGCCCGATTCATTTTTCCCCGCCGCCCGATTCATTTCCCCCCCGCCCCCGCCTTCCCCCGCCGCCCCACTCCTCCCCCCGCCGCCCCACTCCTCCCCGGACGCCACACTCCTCCCCCAGTCGCCCCCTTCTCCCCCGCCGCCCCCTCCTCCCCCGGCCGCCCCCTCCTCCTCCGCTGCCCCCCTCCCGGCCGCCCCGCCTTCCCCGCCGCCCCCTCCTCCTCCTCCGCCCCCTCCTTCCCAGCCGCCCCGCCCCCCACCACCCCCACCTCCTCCGCCGCCTCCTTCCCGGCCGTCCCTTCTCCCCGGCACCCCCTCCTTCCCCGCCACCCCACTCTCCCGGCCGCCCCCTCCTCCTCCGCCACCCCTCCTTCCCAGCGCCCCCCTCCTTCCCCAGCTGCCCCTCCTCCGCCGCCCCCCTTCCCGGCGCCCCCTTCTCCCCGGCACCTCTCCTCCCCTCCGCCCCTCCTTCCCCGCCGCCTCCTCCCCGGCCCGAGCGACGGCGACGGCGACTCGACTACTCCGAGCGAGCCACCAGCGGCGGATGGCGGCGGTGATCGAGCGCCGCGCCGAAGTTCGCATCACGCGGATGCTGCCTCGACTCGGCTGCACCGCTCCTCTTCTGCGCGGTGCGCCGTCGCCCACTCGTCCGAGCTCCGGTGACCGGTGTGCCTCCTTCCTCTACTCTCTCTCTCGGTCTCGCTCTGTGATGGTTGATATGTTGTCGGATTGGGAATTCAGGGTTGGCGGCCGTGGCCCGTGGCCGTGAGAGATGTCGATGTGGGGTACCGGGGAGGCGAGGTAGAGCCGTGAGAGGCCGAGGCGCCGGCCGCCGGGCGCCGATGTGCCTCCGTGCCGCGCGTGCTCCCGTGCTCGCTGGAGTTGGAGCGAGGACGGTGGAGAAGTGATGGGCTTGGCGCTGCTTGCAGTTGGGCCGGATATCCGAAAAATATATCTGGGTATTATCCGAGAAAATCCCGGATAGTATCCGTATCCGACGGATAGTTCTTTTCCGAATCCGAATCCGTATCCGAAAACAACTATCCGAATCCGACTCCGAATCCGATAATTATCCGATATAACTATCCGAATTCGATCCGACTCGGATTCGGCGGTCGGTTGGTCGGGAAATATCCGATCTGTTTTCACCCCTAGATGTGTTGCATCCACCACGTAAATGTGCTAGGCGGTTGTCTCGTGTGTACAGGAGGCGGGTCGTGTAAAAACAGGGAGGCGTCCCGAGGTGTACCTTCAATAGCCGTCGTGTTGTGTTGGTGCCAAGCAGTCTGCTAGTTGGCCGCGAGCCCCAGCGGCCCCCATTTAGCCTTTTTTGTGCTACTTAGGTGAATACATGCTTTGGTATGCATGAAGAAAATCATATTATTCTGACACATCAATTCGACATGTTAGGATTTGCCTACCTGGCCCACACTGTCAACTCCACATCCGTGGTCTCCTAACATGCATCCGTGCTCTCAGCTTTGCCGTGTACCCAGTAGAGCTTTGTTTTTGTTACAGATTTTGTGAAGTAGTGGAATTTGTTTATTTGGTATGCTGCTTTTTTCTGTACCGGGGTAGAAATTTTTTAGGAAGGTGCAAGGGGGGTTTGGAGGGGTAGAAGAACCACCAGCACCAACTCTCTCTATTAAATAGTACAGATACGTTATTGCAAAAAATTATCATAGTGGACAATGTCTAACCCGACATAATACTTCGCAATGAAGGTACAAATTACATGGCGTGTATGGTTTGGTTAGTTGTGTATGTTTGCCTCACTACAAGTACGATACAATGGCAATATACACGAACAATCAACCCCAACTATAGCTAAGATACATCTGCGCCTTTTGAAAGTCATACTTGTAGTCATTCATCGTATACATGGGTCTATCGGTGTCTTTCTGTAGTCTCCTTTGTGGGCTCTAGCCCTCGCGGCCTGTGCCCAGTACTCGGCTTCCACAATTTGTGTAGGTTTGTCCCAGTGTGAGATAACCTGACGTTCAGCGGGGACATCAAAGACCATCAGTGCTTTTCCCATGTCCTCAACCATCCTGGCCTTTCCCTTATCATCCAAGGTGTAAGGTTTCCAGCGTGTGAAGCTCTCCGGTGCCACTGGGTAGTTGAGCATGTAGTTTTGCTCGATGAATGCCTTGTCGTATATCTCTGGGCCATCAATCCATTGGAAGAAGTAGCAACGCTCCATGGTCTATCGTCATACATGGAGAAGGCTAGCGATGTGAAATTAAACATGCAATATTATTTGTCAATATGTGACATTCACTTACAAGAATTTCGCTGCACGTGTAGTGCGCCCAAGCGGCAATGGCTCGGTGTGTGGACTGAATGATATGTGCTAGATTACCGCAGTCGCACTGCCACCGTGGAAACTTTGGTGGCACAGGTACATCCTTGCAAGAATTATTAGGGTAGGATTCCTTCTTCTTGACCACCCACTTTCGCTTGAGAAGCATCTCTCTATAGTTCGACATCCCCAACAGTGGCGCAATGACATCCTCACATGTGTTCCCTCACCTCTTCCCCTATTTTAGAGATCAACTTGAGTGGAGTGCTGGATCTGACTGTGGAGTCTAGCTAGACTTTATAGGCGGTCCTTGTGCACTTTTTGAGAGTAAATTTTACCAAATGGTAGTGCACTCATGTCTGCGAGAGCGAATGTTGTGGGCACACGAAAGGTCATGTTGTTGTCAATTCACCAAGAAAAGCTAGTACATGTTGTCAATTCACTACAAAAAATTGGTGCGTGATGACTGAAAAAACTGTCACGTGCTGTCTATTTGCTATGACAAGCTGGTACATATTGTCAACTCACTTCGAAAAGCTGCTTCGCGTTGTCAATTCACTAAGAAAGCTGTTGTGCAATGTCAACTCATTGAAAAAAGCTATTGCATGTTGTGAACTCGCTGAGACAAACTGGCACATCTTGTTAACTCAATGAGAAAAGCATATACGTGTTGTCAAATCACTAGGAAAAGCTGGTGCGTGCTATGACCACACAGAGAAAAGCTATTGCGTGATGTCAATTCATTAAGAAAACCTTGTTGAGTAGAATTGCATGATATACATTGATAAATTCCATGTCATAGTGGTACAACGAAGACAAAGCACTAATGAATACGTAGTTAGGTTTGATACTTAGAGTCCAAACGTAGGGTCAGTGGAATAATATTTTGACATGCTCGGTGCGAAGTGCTGAAACCGGACACAGTACTAGGTCAAGGGTTGTCCGTTGGCTGCTTCCTCGGGCGGCGAAGCTGGTCCTCAAGGGAAGTCCGCATGTCTGGGGAGCATTGTATGTCGTACAAGTCGTATTGCAGTGGATGAGTGGGAACTAGGGCAATGGACAATTGACTGGGCCAAATCTCTTGAGCGCTGATGATCTGTTGCACCCAGTCCTCCGCGTAAGTGCTGGCATCCTATAGAGGAAAACATGCATCGTTAGGCTGACAAAAGGTAGAACTGCAATGCGAAGTCCGGTTCTAAATAGACAAAGATGTGCCATGTGCTCAGTGGAGAACAAACTCGCAGCCCACTTTCAGAACTCTGGCCTCGAGACCTACACGTTCATATTATTTAGTTAGTTGTAGGAAGAATAATCATGAACTAGCAAGGAAACTTGTAATTGTAAGCATCGGTGTCACATGTTGCGCAGATGATGAACCTCTTGGGTACTCTGGTCCAGGGTAGTCCGTTGCAATGATACCTAATGTCACGTAGTCCGCACCATAATAGTGGATCGTATAGCTGTTGTATGTTCGATCATACCAGTCATCATGTTGCCGGAGGCGCGGGTGGTCTGCAGGTGCATACATGCCGTATTGCACCTCGCAGTCTCGGACAAGAGAGTCAACATCAGTACCTAGGGATCATGTATCTCGGGTTGTCTCCATGACGAAGACGGAAGTAGAGTTGTCTCAGCGCGAACAGCCTGAACGAAGAAGACTTGTATGAAGAATGACGAAACTAAGGTATCATGCTGATTATAGGAAAATACGAAATTAACAAACTTGAGTAGTGCACTGCACAGACAAGGAACGACTGAGGCTAGGGCGATATGTCGAGGAGCTAGGATGTGTGGACAAAGCTGGGGATGAATGATGGTATGGCTCATCTCCCCTCTAGGATAAACACATCGCTAGGATGGCCACAACTGATGGCCCACAGTGCGTGTTTGGCATCCTCGTACATGTCCCTAGCAAGCGTTCCAAGGTGCTTGAATGTCTGTGGCGCAATGAGGCACCACCCTCAAACACGATACGGTGAAGCTGGTTGTACTGCCATGATGGATGAAATAGGTTAGTCATGTATACATGAATAGTACAATATAAATATGAACTTGAAATCTTTAACCATCATGTCATGCCATGCCACACGGTGTCAGTCCGAACCTAGCACCAACCTGTCAGCATGCGTGGCCACTAGCGGGGTTGCACAAGGGGCCCTATTAGTCTGCAATGTTTGCACGACATGTACCACTGCTAGTACACGAGGAATGTGTCTAGGTCGTACGACCATCACTTTTGCTCAACTTGCATCCTCACCAACTCCTCCCAGGCCATGGTCCACAGCAGCTATGTCCCCCTCTAGTCATCGCTCTTCCATCCCTTCTTCGTTTGCATGCAGAAAAAGCTATGGTATGCAACTGTTATATGAGTGCAGAAATAAAGAAGTAACAAATTACACACAACTTAGAACTTAAATCAACAAAGTTTACAAAACAAACAACTTTACTTACAAGTGAATGGTTCTAGGTAGTGGTTGGCACTTGCTAGTGAAGTCCGAACTGTCTCATGACTTGTTGGGGGCGTGTAGGGCTCTACCATATAGGAGAAGACAGGCCAGGGTGGCAGGTTATAAGCCAATAGTCCCTATCTTGCTCACATTGCTTTTAAAGATAAACTCTATGGTCCACACTAACCACACGACGTTGTCCTCATGCAAGGTCTTGAACACATTGTGGAACTCCGAGTACGCCCACCGTGGTCTCTCTCTAAACCATCCTAGCTCGTTAGCAGTCTAACGAGTACCCATGGTGGGTCTGTCCATCGAGTCGTTGCCATCGTCGTTACCATAGAACCGTGCCTCTAACTAGTACGGGTGCACCTACACTCGAAAGTATGTCCGACCAACAAGGAAGTGCTCCCACGACCATAATTGCAACAAGGTGTAGCAAACAACATAGTTTGGCTCGCAAGTAGCTTGTTGCAAGCCATCGCAAAACCCATGTAGGTTGCATAGTATAATCAAGCCCTAGCTGTACAACGGAACCTCATTAGGCTCGGCATCGACAGAGACTTAGAGCGATGGATGCAGCTAGAGTACATCCAATCTCGCTGAGTCATAGGAAACATGATCCACCTGAACATGAAGAGTAAGTAAGCAACTAAGTGGGACCTTACAACCTCTGAAAACGCGTCTGCTAGGCATTGGTTGTATCGTCACAGCCAAAAGTGTGGCACTATTTGGATCCTATCTGGAATGGGGTGCCCAAATCTATGCAGCAGATGTGCCTTCCAATCAGCTGATATGGAGAATGGAACCACGGGGCAACCCCGTAGTGGTAAGCCGGTAAGGCAAGCAACATCCTACAAGGTGATGGTCATCTCCCCCCACCGAAAGTGAAACATGTAGGTCTCCGGCCTCCACCGGTCAACGAGTGCCGATAGAAGTGGCGAGTCCAATGTGAACGAGTGCCCAATGTGCATCATCCTCGCTATGGGCAGCAACCCAACCCACCACAAAACTGGAGCATATCAATCGTCAATAGGCTAGTCCACCTAAGGACCCTGGAAAACAAAGAAAGGCAGTCCATAACCGCTCGACCACACCCAACAATGATGCTGGCCATCCAAAGATGGGTCCAACAACATACCACGCTCATGACTGTCACCAGCAGCCATTTCTTGTAATACAAAAAATAATGTGTCAGCATCCACATATATACATACATACATATATGCCAAATACAACTTATCTACCAATAATGCCGACGACCATGTGCTTATTTGCATTTATACAGAAACATACATATATACATACATATAGATACAACTAAAAGTACACAATTCTGCAATCTTGACATCATTTTTTGTAATTTTTAATCGCAAAAGAGTAATACACACACACACACACACACACACACACACACACACACACACACACACACACACACATATATATATATATATATATATATATATATATATATATATATATATATATATATATATATATATATATATATATATATATATATATATGTCCATACTTACATACATATTTCCTAAATTACGAACGCACTAGGAACACTAAAAATAGCAGTGCATATTTCTTCAACTATTTACAAAAAATATCATTATCGCCACTAATACGTCCAAAACATGGCTAATTACAAAACACATCCGTCAACTAAACGTGGTTACTAAGCGTATTCCACATCACCAAACCACTGTTAGGCTAATGAAACGCTAATAACATATTAAGCGTATTGCTCGCATACGAATGAAACATACCTTTTCTTGAAGATTTTCATACGCTCTACATTTCATTCAACTGTGAAATCTTCAAAATCACAACAAAACTACATCGAAAAACTATAAAAACTAGCTTTCTACTCTCTCTCTCTTTATTTCTTCTTTCTCATAACTCTCTTGCTCGGTAGGAAAGAAACCGAGGCGTGTGGCTTTGGATGAGAGGGCAGAGAGCGATGTGACCTATTTTATGCGCACGAGAAGACATTTTGTTGGACCGAAATGGTGACAGAGGGGGGTGAATGTCGATCAATTAAAAACTTGCCCCCACAAAAGTACTTACTTAAGAGATCCCTTTCAAGAGCTAAAAAGCTATGAAGTGAGACTCTAACAACCTACTGGATTTTAAGCAACCAGAGAGAGAACTTAAACAATCGCCAAGGAACAACCCCTCAAGGAAACTCATGAAAACACTCCTCTCCAATAGCTATGATAAGCTATGAAGTGAGATCGAGGAAACTCACTGGAACTCAAGACCACAGAGGAGCAATCAAAGGAATACCTACCTGCCAAAAATAGAGCAACGAAATCTCGAAAAATATTGAGCCTCAACCGCACATGTCCCCTCGGCCGGTCCGACTGTGTAACGCAACGGCCGGTTCGACTGCACAGACATCACGGCCTGGACGGCCGGTCCGGTCGAGATCGCTTGCAATGTGCCGGTCAGATCGGGGTTCAGGAATGGGCGTAGACAAGGTAGATTTTCAGACAAAAGAAACCCACAAACCGAGCAGCAGAGAAAATAGGAGATTCCTATTGCCCTAAACAACCTAGACTAGCAAGGAAGCATATTAAATATCCATAAGAGCCTAGAGGAACAAGAAATTTCACCTCATAGCCAAGAAATTCAGATTTTCACTAAGAACTGAACAACTACAGGGAGCACTACCAAAAGCCAAATTTCTTCCAAATCCTTGATCCTTTGAGCCTGAGATTTTGAGGGTATATTAGCAATACCCACTGGACTTCTTAGACTAAAAAACCAGGCCATCTCATGGAGAGAAACCCGAATCACCTCAAACCTTAGAAAATCCAAACTCTGAAAAACTACAGAGGCAACATCAAAAAACTTAAATCCTCTTCAATCCTTGAATCTTTGATCATGAGCCTTTGCAGCTAGATTAGCAATGATAACAAGACACTCCAGATCAAATCCCAGGTCATCTCATGAAGGGAAAGGAAAGAAATCAAGAAACCCTAGAAACTGGAATGAAGAACAGAGCATCTCAAAATGTGAAATCTGAGATTAAACAAAGTTGGCTCTTTGGGAAATCGATCAAATGATCTTGAGGCACTATCCCATCACAGAGCAACCCATTTTGGATAATCTCAGCAAGCAAGAACTCAAAACACAGAAAATCAAGAAATTACTGAAAACAATGAAACGAAGAACAGAGCACGATCAAAGAAAATAAACTTCAGATTTCCATTTCAAATCAAAAGAGGATTACAAGGAGTCACCACACGCATGGACACTAGAACAAGGATGATTACAAAGGATCTCCTCTACCTCTCCCTCTCACTTACTCAAGAACCACACACCCTACATGCTTGAGAAGGAAGAGCTCTCACCAAGAACACATCAAAGGAGGTACTGAACACCTGCCCTCTCCCCTGCTATCAACCACTAAAGACTCACCAACTAAAGTCTAAAGCCAAAACCAACTCACAAAGCTCATTTTGACTAAATCAAACCCTAGTTCCCTCCAAAATCCATGAGGAGGCATGCAGCCCCTCACCTCTATTTATAGCCTACGGCTAACGGGTCTCCACCCCGTTATGCCCGCTAAATCCAACGGAGCCCGCCCCCGCTTGTGCAGCCTCGCGAAATTCCCGCCGCCTCCCGCACCTTCCGAAGCTTCGCGCTCCTTGTCGCCCGTGCCTTGCAACCACCACGAGTCTCCACCGCCTTCGACACATCCCGACCGCTCTAACCTCGACACCGCCCGTGTCAGTCCGGCCACCTCGTGTCTCACCACGGCTCCGCCGACGCCCCGCACCACACGCATAAGAAACACATCAAATAGCACCGCTCGATACATGAAAGCGTAAATAGCATAAGCACATCATACTTACTCATGACGAAGTTCAAACCTGTCGAATCATCGGAATATGCAACCTAATCCCATACGACCAAGTTTGACCAAGTCCGACCGAGCCCGTTGCACCACGCAACGACATGGTCCGACCACACAATCCAAACTCGACTATCCTGAACCTTTGTCAATTACTCATCATTCACATGGAGTCACGACTGCATGGTCTCTCAATCTCCCCCTTGATGAGTATATTGACAAACCCAGAAAAAGCACAAAGTAGAGTTTGATTTGCAGAGTCCAACATGGTCCAAAGAAGGAAGATGAAGCTAATGACCATGTCGACAGAAGGAACACTAGAGCAACAACTGAAAGAGCAAATTGTTCTCCAAGGCTCTAAAATGCTCCCAAATGATTTTTTTCTCCTCCATTCTCCCCCTTTTGGCAATAAACACATCAAGATGCAAAAGAGGGAATAAGATCACACACATGGATGAAAATGGCTGAAGTTGATTTATTTTAAGCATTTAGAGCCATGAGAATTATCCATAATGACCATAATGAACTACACCAAGCCATAACTCAATAAAAGGCTATCTAGATCATGACAAGATATGTATATCCTAGCTAGAACACATAGATGACGATCTGAAATGTAATGCATTTTATGAGCATGTCAAGTCATCAACAAGCAAAGTCTAACTAGAGATAGCCAAGGATGATGCAGGCCATGTCAATTAAGCTAAGCGGAACAAGGAAGCTAATATTGAGTCCAAATAGAGTGCTATAAGCTCAAGATTGAAACATTGGTTAAGTACTTGGTTCTTTTTGTAGCTTAAGCAAATTGAGCACAAAAGGCATATTTTCTTTTGAAACTTATGGTTGTTTCCAACCAATATTTTTATCATGTGCTAGATCTCAAGCCTTATGCGACTACTCCAAGCAAGAAGCTTAAGAAGATAGTCTAGGTCATCCAAAACTCCCCCTGAGTTCATGTCTAGTGCAATGGCAAGCCGTCTCATGAGAAAGAATTGGTGAAATCAGTTTTTTCGCACAAAAGAGATCTTTTTGCTTTTTTTAAACAAGTTGTACTAACTTATGCATCATCAAGAACTAACATAGCTCAAAACAAGGCTCAATAGAGATTCAACGCTCAACTTAGCCTACTTGACATGGCATGAATCATAAAAGGATAGCTCAAGAAAGACTAGACTCAAATGCTAGCATGAAAAGTTTTAATTTAAGTTGAGCAATTTTAATTAACTTATCATGGCAAAAGCTAGTCTACACATATGAAGTCATGATAAATCTAGCAAATAAGCACAAGTCATGGCAAGGTGTAAAGCATTGTAAACATGTCATAACAGGATAATAATCAAGGCTCAATGTAGTTATATTACAATGCGAAATGCTAAGATGCAAGAAAATCCAGCTCCCTCTCAACATGAGATGCAACTTTTAGTTCAAGTTGAGTTATGTCAATATTAAGCTCCAGAAGCTCCCAAATGAACTCCCCCTGAACCAAAGCAATAAGATCAAGAAGCTGGCAAAGAAAACCAAATAGGCAGTCCTTAAAGCATAGATAAGATATAGAGGCAACTATGGCTCAGACTGACTCTCATCTACCCCATATGAATCTAGGACTATTAGCCGGTAATCTAGCACACTAAGGAGCAAACACGTACCCTGTCTACCCAAGAGTGGCCCGACCCTTGCTAGAACCTAAAAGTAGTGAGTAGGCTCAACCTAGTGAAAAGAGAGAAGCGGCTAATAGAGCAGCACCCTAGATCACAAGATGAGAGAAAAAGACTAAGTAGCTAGACTAGAGAAACACTCTAACCTATGTTAGAAGGACTATCCCAAATGCACCCCAAGTGCAAAGCAACAGAAATGAGACAGAAGCATAATCAATATAGTAAAGCAAGAAACCCAAAGCTCCCCTCACTACAGTCCATATGACACACCACCCCAAGCTCTCCCGCAGAGCTGAAAACCTCGAACTATCCAAAGGCTTGGTGAAGATGTCACCAACCGTGGTCACTCTCACAAACCGAGCACTATATCGCCTCTTCTCTACATGGTCTCTAAGGAAGTGAAAGCGAATATCAATATGCTTGGTCCGAGAATGCTGCATTGGGTTCTTAGCAATGTTAATCGCAGAAGTGTTATCACAAAGAGTGGAACACTGTCTATGACTAACCCAAAGTCCCGCAGGTCGGCCATCCAGCACTTGGCTACAGAATCGGTTGCAGCAACGCATTTCGCCTCTCGCGGTGGATCGCGAACACCGGATCGCTCAAGACCAAGAAATGATAGAAGTGCCAATGAATTGGTAAGTGCTGTATGCTCTTCCTATCTATCCTACAACCGCAAAGTCTGCATCCGAGAGGCTCTCAAGGAAAGACAGATGAGGAAGAGTACCGTATACCATAGTCAATGGTAGCTCAAGGTACCGAAGATGCGCTTCACCGCTCAAGGGTGAGATACGCGAGAGAAGCTCTGAAAATGAGCACATGCATACACGGAGAAGTGTATGTCCGGTCTCGAGGCGTTGAGGTAAAGAAGGAGCCAATCATACTGCATTTTTTCGATCAATCGCTCGCCATCCTCATTCGGGTCAAGATAGGTCAGAGAAGCCATCGGAGTTGACACCGCTTACCATCACTCATGTCGGTTGCCTCAAAGGTCACGAGTGTACTTGCCTTAATGCAAGAAGGTACCTCCCGAGTCTGCTTGATTTGGAAGCCAAGGAAGAAGGTCAACTCGCCCATCATGCTCATCTCAAACTCGGTGCTCATAACATCCGAGAACTGTGAAACTAGAGCATGGGAAGAGCCGCCAAAGATGATGTCATTGACATAGATCTGGACGAGCAGAAGGTCATTTCCAAGCCTACGAATAAACAAGGTCTTAACTACTTTACCCATTTCAAACCCATGACTCAACAAGTAGGACTTAAGCCTCCCATACCAAGCTCTGGGGGCTTGCTTAAGTTCATACAACGCTTTGGAAAGCTTGAAGACATGGTTTGGGTATTTAGGGTTCTCGAAACTGAGGTCAGTCTCGACGAGACTTCTTCCTCAATAAAGCCATTGAGGAAGGCACTCTTGACGTCCATCTGGTAAAGCTTGAAACCCTTAGAAGCTGCAAAGGCAAGCAGATTCTAATGGCCTCAAGTTGAGCTACAGGGGCAAAGGTCTCCTCAAGTCTAGACCTCAACCCGAGAAACCCCGAGCTACCAGTCTAGCCTTGTTTCAATGACTACCCCATCCTCACTGCTTGTTCTTGAACACCCACTTGGTTCCAATGACATTGTGACTCGCGGGGCTCAACAAGCGACTGCACCTTGTTTCTCTCGAAATTCTCTAACTCCTCATGCATGGCATTGACCCAAGACTCATCTGAAAGAGCATGAGAAACATCTTTGGGCTCAAAGGAGGCAATGAAAGCAGAATGGAGACGGAATTGAGATAAGCGATTTTGAGCGGTAACACGCTCAAAAGGTCTCCAATAATCTTCTCTGAAGGATGAGCTTTCTGGATATGTCTAGGAGGTCCAGGATGAGATGAAGAAGTGGTCTCTACCTCGTGAGCTGACGAGGTAGGAACAGAGCCACTAGCTCCGTAATAGCGTAAGGCATGGGCTGATCGCCTCGAGGTGCGGTGGAAGAAGGCACCTCAAGGGGTGGATGAGGGACAGGATCAGGTAGACAACCATCATCTCCATCGTCCTCGTTATTCACAAAGATGGTCTCGGACTGCTTTAACGAACCTGAGATATCGGGCCTAGTCCTCGGACTGGCCTCATCGAAGGTCACCTCACAGGTTTCTACCATTTTGCTAGACTCGCAGTCCAGACCCTATAAGCCCGCGAAGAAGTCGAGTAGCCTAGAAAGATCCCATCACAAGAACGTGACTCGAACTTATCTAGGTTCCCAGACTTCAAAATAAAGCACTTGCAACCAAACACACGAAAATGAGATACACTGGGCTTTCGCCCATATCTCAACTCATAAGAAGTACGGTGCAAGTGTGCCCTCAGAAAAACTCGATTTGAGACATAGCACGCGGTGGCTATAGCCTCAACCCAAAACTTCTGCGGTGTAGAGTACTCATCAAGCATCGTCCCGCCATCTCGACCAAGGTGCGGTTCTTTCTCTCCACAACGCCATTTTGCCGTGGACGTGCGAGAGGAGAACTGATGCTCTACACTGCCTCACCACGAAACTCGAAGTAGGAATTCTTGAACTCCATGCCATTGTCATCGCGGATCGCTCGTAAGGCACCCGGAGCTCAACAGAAAGCCTCACTTGAAAAGACCTCGAAAATGTGAAAATATCTCATCTTTCGAGGTTAAGAAAAACACCCAAGAAAACCTCGAATAGTCATCGACCACGACAAGAACATACCACTTCCTCCCGCCGATCGATTCGAGCCGCTCCAACAAAGTGTCCATGTGGAGCAAATGTCCCTGCATCGGTCATAGTAATCGTGGACCGAGGGTGAGAAGCGGCAACCATCTTGCCGTGCCAAGAAGGAGCACAAACTAGATCTTTGACCATCTTGAGTTTTGGCAGACCACGAATGAGATCGTGGCTGCTCACTCGAGTCAAATGGTCAAATCCAATATGACCAATTCTCCTATGCCAGAAAGAGAGGTCGCGGGACTCAGAAGCAACTAAACACCTGAGAGGATCACCAAAAGACTCAGAAAAATCAACACGAAAGATCCTCCCAAAACGAGAAATCCCGCAAACCAGACTACCCGAAGAATCAAGAATTTTGCAATTATTTTTCTTAAAGCTCACCTCAAAGTCGTCATCGGTAAGCTGAGAAACGGAAAGTAAATTATATTGCAGCTTACTAACCAAGGCAATATCTTTCAAAATGAAAGAATCATTAATGCGCACAGTACCTTTGGCGATGACGCGCCCAGATGAAGCATCTCTGAAGGTGATCGTCTCATCACCTGGAGCACGGGCAAGGGAAGAGAACCAATGGGAATCTCCGGTCATGTGTCGTGAACACCCGAGTCTACGAGCCAAACCTTTCCCTTCCTCGCCTGGCGAACTCCGAAGTCAAACAGAGTAAAGTCTCAAGATCGGGTAAATCAAGAGTGATTTTGGCACCCAATATCGAACAACACGCCGAGCAGCGTATAGCCACACACGATCGACTCTAACTACCCTACGCTCTGTCACTCAAAGCGTAAGGTCTATGAGCAGACTGAAGTCGCTATGGAGTCCGATCGCTACGAGAGCGAGTCGGAACATCGGCAACACGCTGATCACGCCACGGGTAGCTATCTCGATGGAGGAAACGAGATCTACCCTCAGGACGACGGAAGTCACGACTAGGAGCATATCGAGGACGAAACCGAAAACTCGAAAAACCAAGTCCTCGATGCTGCCCAAACCCATCAGAAGCATCTGAAGCAAACCTAGACCTCGTGTTGGTCTTAGATGCACTCAAGGTCTGGGGCTGACCCTGAATACGCCTAAGAGCTGCAACACGGTCTCTCTGCGTGATCTCGGCGCTGAAGCATCGGCCGATCGTATGTCCATCCTTCTCGACAGAAGGTGCAATGATACTCGCCTTCTAAGAGGCTGAAGTAGCATGAGATGGCTTCGCTTCTAAGAGGCCGGCCGCAGTGGACTCACCTTGCTGTCGAAATCCCTTAGACAAAGCCCGCTGATTTGAATTTAACCTCATCGCACTGGCTCGACCTCGATCACACCTCCTACTGGGTCCGAGAATAGCGGTGGATGCTTCTCATATCCTCATAGAAATCATATCCTAGACCCTGATTGAACTTGCAGATCTTGGATTGGTCTAGAATAAGATTAAGCTTCTTCTTGTCACGACAAATCTCTCGAGAGTGTTCATAAGATACCGACACTCCCGAAGAGAGAGGTGCAAGAAGAGTAGGGAGAAGAAGAGACAGCAGAAGGTAAGGGAGCGTAAGAAGAACCAACAAGAGAGAAAGAATGGCTTGTGCACACACACCGACTCGAGGGACAAATCCTACTACTAGCAAAGTTGGTTCGTGTCTCTAGGCGTCTCACCCTTACCCTGGGGCTTCTCCCCCTTCTCAGCAATCACATTACAAGCAGATGGTTGCTTCTCTAGTAGGTCCTTAGTTAGCTTCACACATTTCTCATTCAATGCAGTCAAATCAGATTTTAGTTTGTTACAATTAATGCATGGTGAGCTAACAGGGTCCTTAGAATCAGATTGAGCTAAATTGTTGTTATCATCAACTAACTCTTGAAACTATTTTGAGACAGCTTCAAGCTCAACAGTAAGCTTAGGACAATTCACACATGAATCAATAGGCTCAAGAAGAAAAGCTTGTAATTCAGCAATTTTATGATTTGCCCGTTTTAGGTTCATCTTCAGATTATTGCAATTTTCACAAGACTCGGGCAGATCCAGAAGCATGGTATAAAGACCTCTAACAGCGTTGTCCTTATCCTCACATGAGGTGCATGCAATAGTCTCGACAGCAGTAGATGAAATAGGTGCTACTCTACTCATCTCAAGCTCAGCAAGAAGACTAATGTTCTCCACCTTAACAATATCAAGTTCAGAGGACAGACTATCATGCCAGGTCCTTAATTTCTCCATGTCACCCAACAGAGCACAGCAAGTATCACAATCATCACTAGAGGGAGCAGATGTAAGAGCAATAATCTCTAGTGATAATCTATCTACTTCCTTCTCTAACTCAGTACACCTAGCCCTAGCTCTAGCATGAAATCCACCTAGCTTAAGAAAAACATGATTGAGCTGGTCGTAAGTAGGGCATACCTCGTCCGAGTCGAAGTACAGCTCGCTGTCGCTCAATTCGCCCTCGAGGGCCATGAAGCACATGCCGGAGAAGTTGTCGCCACTCTTGGGGTCTTGGTCACCCGTCCCGTCGTCGTCGCTCCATCCCTCCACCTCGCTGAGGTCGAGGTCGTCGAACGCGGTGAGGACGCGGTGAAACAGCTTCTTGGCCTTCCCGAAGTTGTGGAACTTCTTCTTGCCTTGGGCATGGACTGGAGGCTTCTTGTTGCGGTTCTTGTCGGTGTAGTCGTTCTTACCCGAACCGCCGTAGTCAGCTTTGCCCTTCTCCGCCTTAGGCGCTTTTCCGAATGTGGTTGGGGCCACCACACTCGGCAAATCACAGTCCTCCTCTTTCTGTCCCTCCTCCTCTTGTAAGCATGGGAAAACTTCGAGCTAGGAGAGCCGCTGCTCATCCTCGAGCTGCTCTAACTGATCATCAGTTACGTCACAGAGAGCAGCAAGGGAGAAACCAGAAGTCGAGTCAGAAGAAGGACCAGAGGAAGAAACGGGATCGGTGACCAAAGCCATCGACTGTGACTTCGACCTACGAGAGACAACGTCAACCTCGTGAGTCTTGAGGCGCGAGTACAGCGCGTCAAGAGTCAAGGTCGAGAGGTATGTCGTGTCTTTGATGGTGGTCACTTTCATCTCCCAAACACGCAGATCAAGTGCCATGAGTATCTGACGAGCGTTGTCCGAGTCGGGGTATGTGACCCCGACCGCTCGGAGGTTGCTCAAGATCTTGTGGAAACGCGTGAAGCACTCATCGAGGGACTCACCAGCAAGCATCTTGAATTTGTTGTATTCTCGCTTGAACTGGTCCTATCGAACCGTCATGATCTGAGTGGTGCCCTCATGGTATGCGTCGAGGGTCACCCAGATATCGTAGGCGGACGACAGGTGGGAGATGCGATCGAACTCGCTACGACTCAGGCCCTGGATAATGATGTTCCTTGTCTTAGCGTTTGCCTCAACATCATGCATATTCCCAGCATTGATGTTCTTATCGGCAGGAACAATAAACCGGACCTTGACCTTGCGCCAGATAGCGTACCCCTGAGCCTGGATGTATGTCTCCATTCGGCTCTTCTAGAAGGGGTAATCGATGCCATCGAAAATGGGCGGCTTGGTCGAGTACTTGTCCATCGCCATAGCTCTTGAGACCAGTTAAGATCTATTGAAAAGAGCTAACCAGCTCTGATACCAATTGTTGGACCAAAATGGCGACAGAGGGGGGGTGAATGTCGATCAATTAAAAACTTGCCCCCACAAAAGTACTTACTTAAGAGCTCCCTTTCAACAGCTAAAAAGCTATGAAGTGAGACTCTAACAACCTACTGGATCTTTAAGCAACCAGAGAGAGAACTTAAACAATCGCCAAGGAACAACCCCTCAAGGGAACTCATGAAAACACTCCTCTCCAATAGCTATGATAAGCTATGAAGTGAGATCGAGGAAACTCACTGGAACTCAAGACCACAAAGGAGCAATCAAAGGAATACCTACCTGCCAAAAAATAGAGCAACAAGAAATCTCAAAAAATATTGAGCCTCAACCGCACATGTCCCCGTGCCGGTCGACTCGCTGCACACCGCCGGTCCGACTCAGCTGTGGGCCGGCCTCGATCGGCCGGTCCGGCCGATCATTGCAATGTGCCGGTCAGACCGGGGTTCGGGAATGGGCGCAGACAAGGTAGATTTTCAGACAAAAGAAACCCACAAACCGAGCAGCAGAGAAAATAGGAGATTCCTATTGCCCTAAACAACCTAGACTAGCAAGGAAGCATATTAAATATCCATAAGAGCCTAGAGGAACAAGAAATCTCACCTCATAGCCAAGAAATTCAGATTTTCACTAAGAACTGAACAACTACAGGGAGCACTACCAAAAGCCAAATTTCTTCAAATCATTGATCCTTTGAGCCTGAGATTTTGAGGGTATATTAGCAATACCCACTGGACTTCTTAGACTAAAAAACCAGGCCATCTCATGGAGAGAAACCCGAATCACCTCAAACCCTAGAAAATCCAAACTCTGAAAAACTACAGAGGCAACATCAAAAAACTTAAATCCTCTTCAATCCTTGAATCTTTGATCATGAGCCTTTGCAGCTAGATTAGCAATGATAACAAGACACTCCAGATCAAATCCCAGGTCATCTCATGAAGGGAAAGGAAAGAAATCAAGAAACCCTAGAAACTGGAATGAAGAACAGAGCATCTCAAAATGTGAAATCTGAGATTAAACAAAGTTGGCTCTTTGGAAAATCGATCAAATGATCTTGAGGCACTATCCCATCACAGAGCAACCCATTTTGGATAATCTCAGCAAGCAAGAACTCAAAACACAGAAAATCAAGAAATTATTAAAAAACAATGAAACGAAGAACAGAGCACGATCAGAGAAAATAAACTTCAGATTTCCATTTCAAATCAAAAGAGGATTACAAGGAGTCACCATACGCATGGACACTAGAACAGGGATGATTACAAAGGATCTCCTCTACCTCTCCCTCTCACTTACTCAAGAACCACACACCCTACATGCTTGAGAAGGAGGAGCTCTCACCAAGAACACATCGAAGGAGGTACTGAACACCTGCCCTCTCTCCTGCTATCAACCACTAAAGACTCACCAACTAAAGTCTAAAGCCAAAACCAACTCACAAAGCTCATTTTGACTAAAGCAAACCCTAGTTCCCTCCAAAATCCATGAGGAGGCATGCAGCCCCTCACCTCTATTTATAGCCTACGGCTAACGGGTCTCCACCCCGTTATGCCCACTAAATCCAATGGAGCCCGCTCCCGCTTGTGTAGCCTCGTGAAATTCCCGTTTCGCCCCTCCTGCACCTTCTGGGAAGCTTTCGCGCTCCTTGTCGTCCAAGCCTCGCAACCACCACGAGTCTCCACCGTCTTCGACACAACCCGACCGTTCTGACCTCGACACCGCCCGTGTCTAGTCCGGTCACCTCGTGTCTCACCACGGCTCCGCCTCGACGTCCTGCAGCCACACAGACAAGAAACACATCAAATAGCACCGCTCGATACATGAAAGCGTAAATAGCATAAGCACATCATACTTACTCATGACGAAGTCCAAACTTGTCGAATCATCAGAATATGCAACCTAATCCCATACGACCAAGTTTGACCAAGTTCGACCGAGCCCGTTGCACCACGCAACGACATGGTCCGACCATACAATCCAAACTCGACTATCCTGAACCTTTGTCAATTACTCATCATTCACATGGAGTCACGACCGCATGGTCTCTCACATTTGCAATCAACATGGCCACACGGGTGCATGCGGGCGCGAAGGGCCGCGTAATCCCCTCCCGAATGCGATGGGAATCAGATATGGTGTCGCATCGACGCAGTCGGCCACCCAAGGATTCCCCCTTCCCTTGCTGAGCTAGCCCCACCTACCAAGCTCTCACTTCTTGGCAGGAGCTGGCACACCCTGCTGAGCCAGGAAAGCTCGGCAGGTCGGTGGGACTCGTTGGCTCCTACGCTATCGCCTCACTTGTCGCACTGTCCATGTCCTACCAAGCTTTGATGCGCTGCAGGAGATAGGTATCGCCTATCACATCTGTTGAACTCATGGATAGAATTATTTTTGTAAAAACAAACATTCCAGAATAAATTTGAAAAAAAACCCCTACGATACTATTTGTATAAACGGTTCAGATGGCAACGCCTCACGTCACGTGTAAACGTCACCTTGGAATTACTAGGACATCATCACGGGCGGTGCCGAGGCAGAACCGCCGGAATCAAAAGAAAAAAAAACACAGATGCTACATTCGTGACAGTACTACTTAATAAAATGCATGCAACAGGTAGATCGAAAGCAAGCAGCATATGCACACCCCAATTAACAATATAACAAAACAAAATAAAAAATCACTATGTTTGAGACAGTAATTCCTTCATTCACAAAAATAAATCGTTCTAGAATATGTATAGTCAAACTTTAAAAACTTTAACTATCAATATCTTTTAAATATTTAGATTACATACATAAAAATTATATATATTTTTAAATATTTAGATTACATACATAAAAATTATATATATAGAGTCATATCAAAAATACTTTCATAATACTATAATTTATTAGGTTTTATAAATATATTATAATACTAATTAGTGGTTAAAGTTATATTTTAAAAATCACGTTAATGCTCAGAACAACTTGTTTTTTATAATAGTAAGAGTACTACTTAACATTGTAGCCATGTAGTGCCTAGACTTAACAAAACATCCTTTAACAAGTAGCATATAGTACTAGGGGTGTATAGGTTTGTGTTCATGCATTGTTAAATAGTTTACGTCAATTTCTCCACACGTGCCCAAACACGTGTATGCAGCGGCAGGGAGGCAAGGAAATTAAAGCACATTCTTTTGTGTTGTGATTTTTTTTTCCAACCATGACCAAGGTGACATGGAGATGGAGACTTTGCTGCATAGTTATCAGACTCGGACAGATCATCGATTCGGTCAAGGTTTCGGGTCATTAATTTGGTGGTCGGATCGGTAAGTTATCGGTCGGACTGTATATTTTATTTAAATATTTGTATTACATATTTTATATAAAAGTTACATATATAAAGATATCTCTATAATCTTTTTTACGTACAAAGTAGATAAGCATAACTATATTTATTATTTAAAGTACATATGATTCAAGGACAACACATGTTATACCTTTAATACTGTATCCTAGCAGATTGAAAGGTTTAACCACACCGATTCATAGGAAATCGGCCGATTCGACTTGGTTTGTACCGGTTTAAAGAGCCGATTGCATATCTGATCCACCAATGTGGCCCAAACTAGGCTCTGGCTCTGATTTTTTCAGTCGAATCGTTGGTCTGGTCTGGGTTTGATAACTATGCTTTGCTGACTTGACCAATCCGGGGGACAGGACTGCGATAACGAGCTATAGCTCATATTTTGTCAAGGGCTATCATTCTTTAGAGGAGCAAATTAAACTTAATTAGGAAACCTAAGCATTTCCATGAAATAATGCCAAGTACAAGCATATGTAGTCGTAGGATCTAGTACGGTGAGTCAGAGAGGGAAAATAACTCTTTTAAAATCTTTCGCAGGTATCAACTCTACGAAGTGCTCACAAGCTTACAAAAGCCAAGACCAAAAAATCACTCAAGATAATATATCTCCAACCAGTCTGACCGTCGGCTTACAAGTAGTCTGACCGCAAGCCGAAACGACCTCACCGGTATGACCGCACCAATCTGACCGTCCTCTAGTCAAACCACTCGGTTCATTGTGGTCTGACCACTCGCTAAGGAATAGTGCAATTAGCATTGCACACGATCCAAAAAAGATCTAACTGTCAAACCACTAATCCAAATGTAGTGAAACTTGACACAAATACTCTCTATGATGTCAAAAACCTATTCAATCATGGATTGTGAAGATCAATGTTAAAGTTCTGACTTTTATCCCAAAACTAGGCAAAAGAGGAAAACCTTAATATGCTATTACTCGTGACTTCTAGATGATCTAGATGACCTTGGATGGGTTCTCACATATAATAGCAAGTTATATCACAGCACGAATTTAAGCCAAAATCTTCACAAGAGCAAAATTCCAAAATCACCTCTCTCTTAAGGAAAACTAGGCAAACTCAAGAACTTCCTCTAGAAGGCACCTAAATGGATAGGAACAGATCTCCAAGAGATGTCTCCACCTCTTACACATCCTTGACACCAAAAAAGATTCAGAAGAGAGAAATCCAAATAAGAAAGCCAAGCAAATCAAAAGCGCATGGAAGGATATATGGAAAAACTCACTTGGACAAACATTGGATGTTTATTTCATTTGGAGAGAAATATTTTATAGCCACTTCCTCATGATAGTAGATCTCTAAGCCTATAGCATCCACACAAAAGGCTCTAACACAAGGAAACTTTAACCCAAATCTCTCAAGTGTTCTAAGTGTTATCTCTCTCCTCAATACACAGGGTTTATATAGTGGAGGCTTCTGCCTCACACCAAACCAGCCACTCCTTAGTGGATCACACCACTTACAAATTGCAAAACACAATAACCCACGCACAAACATGTTTTACAATTTACACACTTGCGTACTTTTTAAAGCACGACTTTATAAGGCTCCACAAGCTCAGTAACATATTTCATCCCCAAAGAAGCGACTTAAACTACTTAGGCCAGTGCTGTGGTTTTGCAAATCGCCAATCCACCTAGTATTGGATAATTTTCTCAATTATCACCCACTAGTCTTTACAAAGATACGATGTCCAATGCCCTGTCACCAAGATTGTATGCTTGTGTCAAGGCCATCACCACTTAAACACCCGAATCCTATGGAAAACTGCATTACACCACAGTTCGTGATGCCTAATGCCTTACCGCCAAGATCGTACATCTGCACCGAGGAACATCACCACTTGAAATGCATAAGTCCAATTGGCACACCACATGAACACACTGCCTCTTTACAACCCAGATTTACATGACACACCACAACCACCAAGCCTCGGTCTTGCTGCTGGCCGCAATCAATCATCAAAGCATGTGTACACCAAAGAACAAGAAATTGATCCGACACTACTATAGAAAAGGTCATCACAGATGGTTTGAAAACATCATCATAGATGGTTTCGTGAGCTATATGAGTTTATGGATCAGTAATGACATGAGGCCATCACTGACGGTTTTTGAACCGTCTGTGATGCAGACAATCACGATGGTTATTAACTCATAACCATCTGTGATAGTTGACTATCACAGATGGTTTGTAGTTGAAACCGTCTATGATAGCTGATATATAACAGACGGTTTGTAGATGAAATCTTCTATGATAGATATGTATAACAGACGGTTTGTAGATAAAACCGTCTGTGATATTCTTTTGTATTGCTAAATCTATTTATGTTTGTTGGCTAGCCTCAAGAAATGCTAGCCATGCCCTCTGAAACAAATAGAAACAGAACAAGTACACATATACATGTAATTCACATTTATTTCAGAAACAAGGATATTCATTTCATAAATCAATTAACTCAAATAAAATAAATCAACCATTCAAGAACAAATACACACATGTACCATTAAGTTCAATCTACATTGTGGAACTCTCCAACTTGGTTTATGACTTGATACAACAAGAAGTATGTAAATTGTCCTCAAATTTTTGGGAGCACAGCCTGTTCCAACACAGTTGTAGTGATGGTCGCAACCTGACGCTAGGAAGAGCAAAGTCGTGCATAGATATAAATTGATAAGTATAAAATAATTATTTTAAGATTGATAAACCTGAGGATCATTGGTCATGACGGAACCGAGGAGTAGTTGCATGTTGTGGCAAATATAGTATCCACAGGTATTGCTCGATGGCTACTGGTTGCACTGTAAAAATAGAATTGGTTAGTTTGAGAGGTAGGTTTCTGTCCAGTTTGGACATCAAATGCTCCAAAAGGAACACTGTATTTGCAAAACTAGTGGCGGAGCCAGGAATTTTTTGATGGGTGTGCGAACTTAAGATATACTCTAAAACCACAAGGACACTGTTATTATATATTGGTTTTCCTTAGAAGCAAATTTTCAAGTTTCATATTCAAATTTTGCCAAACTACTGTTGAAAATCTCTCTAAAAAATTATCATTTGGGTTAAATACTTTTGTTATTGTAAACATATACTCTCTATAGAAAGAAGCTCAAGGGAACTTAAATTAACCATAAATATGATGATAGAGCTGAATAGATGACAAAAATGAAGGAATTGCTCAAGGAAACCTAAAAAGAAATGTACATATCTGTTATGATTTAGTGCCTTGCAAGTTTGAGTATAGGAAATCTTAGTAGACACTGGCATAGTAGTTGTCTGTTATTCCTTGATTTTTGACATTTGAATATTGTTTTGCTGTAGCTTCAAATGTGGTTATAATTCAAGGGAGGGGCAGAAGGTAGATTCATTGATGATAGGTAAATGACTTAAAACTAAATAATATGCAGAAGTACTATTTCACTGCATTGCAAGTTTGAGTATATGAAAGTTAACACAAAAACTTACATGGCAGCTACTCCTGGGATGGTTACAATGAAACAAAAAGAGCAGGTAATTGATACCACTGCATCATCCACAGCCTGTGGCATTGTTACCTGAAAAAGTCATTGTCTATCCTAGTGTTTGTACTTGTCGGTGTTTTAATACCAATCTTACGCAAGATTTATTTGGATTAGGGGATGCTCTTAGAAGACTGGTCTTTGATCATGCGGAACAGAGACACGGGAATTTTTATACAGGTTCAAGCCTTCTCCTAGAAGAATAATAACCCTACATCCTGTGTGACTATTGATAAGAGAGAATGATTACAATAGAGTAATGTGAAAGAAACTTGCACTATATCTAATCCAGCATCGCTCTCCCCCCTTTCTTGACATCAACATTTAAATAGGTGACGAACCGACGGGCGTTGTCCCATGCTAGAAGATGCCTTATTGCTTTGGGTGAAAACCATCTGACGGAAGTTATTATTAGAGAGACGTAGTGGCCCGCTCATCATACAGCAGTTGTTGTCAAAGAGAGATCATGTGCGGTTATTAGGAACAAATGCATGTTTTAACTGCCTTGTCAAACGACCCTACGATGTAGTAGGACGTCATTAGACAAGTCGATTGGAGGTAGAGTAGTCATAGGAATATTTACGACCATAGGATACGACTATGTGCTCATAGAAGGACTTACGAGTATGTGGTCGTAGAAGAGCTTATGATTGCGTGGTCATAGAAAAGCTAATGACCTATGAGTGATCGTAAAAAAGCTTACGGCCACTCTAACAAACTTCTCCCTTATCGATAAGGGGTATACTTGGAGAGTGCGATGATGTAATAATTTTGAGGATTATTCTATCCTCGTCATCTAGCCCCCCTAACTTCAAGTGAAAATAATTTACTTGAGAAAGAATGAGAGGTCATAGATGAAAAGCAGGTCGAAAGCAAAAGCTTTTCGACTCTCTTCAACCAGAATTGATCTTTGTCAATAAGGTAATTTCACTTGAGTTGTGAAGACAGAAAGACTTCAAAAAGATGAATACTAATCGGTTTCCACTAATCTATCTGCCAGATCGGTTCCTAAGATACCCGTTCGGTTCCCGTGATGGGTAAGTGACTCAAACAGTTATAAAAGCTTACCGTGGGGGTAACTTTTGGTCTTCTACTTTTCCCATCTGCTCTGATTCACTTCGAGTTATTCCCCATCGACTAGGTCGTCTTCTCCCCTCAATCTCTTCCAAATCCATAGTAATTGCCTGAGAAAATGACAAAGTCATCATCCAATTGGGCAATGTCAGAGATGGACAACGCAAAATTGAAGGTGCTGGAGGATGCTGAGAAGATTCCTTTGCAGTAATTCGTCTGGTGGATTGAAGCCGTCGGACAACATTGACCGTTAGGGCCAATCGGAGAAATTCTGGTGTTCCAGGTCTACTGTGAGTGTGGCCTTCGCCTACCTTCTCATCCCTTCCTCATAGCCATACTTGAGTACTTTGGAGTCGAATTGGTGAACTTGGTTTACAATTTGATCACGATGCTCAACATCTTCATATATTTGTGTGAGGTGTATCTGGGCATTCCACTGGATCTCGAGTTCTTCCGATACTATTATGAGATGAGCCGGCAGACTAGGTTCACTGGAAGCTGCGGTCTGAAGATCCACGATGGCGAGACAGAGTTATACGTCCTAATGTTCACCAAATCTTCATGGCCGGGATGGAAGAAGAGGTGGTTCTACTAGGAAACAACCAGGAAAGACAGTGTAACATCCCAATTTTTGGAATGTTCAAAAATTATGAAGAATTTAAATTTCTATTTGCATCTTATTAGCATTTGACATTTTTGCTGAAACCTTATTTGGATTTTCCCAAGTTTTGTGTTGAGCAAATAATAACTGGAGTTAATTCTCGAGCACACAATAAGTAATCATGACAATAAAGGATACCAAATAATTTAAATGTAAGTTTAATATCTGAGAACGAAATTCAAAAATTCATCTACTAAATCAAAACAAGGTTTATAAAATTGATAAGGGATATCAGAAACTCATACTTAAGTAATTGAACTAGGATTCACATTTTAAATATAATGCCAAACTTGATAAACCCTAATGCAAAATTCAAAACTTAAATCTAAAATTTCAAATATAACTTCAGCATTTTATTTTTCATTTTCTGCCTGTCACTGCATGTGGGCCCTCTCTTTTCTTCTCTCCTTTTCTCTCTTCTCTCTCCCTCCTTCCCCCTCCTCTCTGCCCGTGGACCCTTTTCTCCCGTTCCTGCCTCCTGTCGCTGGGCCCCGGCCTCTATCATCCCTTCCCCTTTCTTTCTTTTCCCTTCCTCTGTATCCATTCCTACGCTTGCGTCAGCCACGCTCCCACACGTCAGCTCCCGTCCGTCCAGCCCGCGTCACCGCACGTCCTCGCCTGCGCTCCCGCGTCGGCACGGCGTCAGCCGACCTGCCCCCATCATTGTCACGTCCCTCGCCATGCCCTACGCTATGCACGTCTCCGGCCATGCCGTCACCCATTCCGCGCTCATGCCTTGCCGGCCAATCCTGCACGTCACTGCTCGATTCCGTCGCCTATAAAACCCTGCCCGAGACCTCAATCGAACCGACCTGCTCTGCTGACCCTCCTCCCCAAAGTAATCGTGTTTTCCATGCCCCTAACGCCGCCGGTAGCTCTTCTCCCCCAACTCCGGCCGGCGAGGAATCAGCTGCTCGGAGCCACCCCAAGCCGATTCCTCGGAGCTAGAGCTTCCTCGGAGCGTCGCCTAGCTTCTCCTGCTCTCAGCCGGGCCTTTCCCCACCTCCACGTCGCTGGCACCATGCGCCATTGCCGCCCGACACCGCCTCACGCCGCCGGCAAGCCTCGGTCCGCCTGCGGCCTCGTCAACTCGTCGGCGAGCTTCTCCTCGACCCTCTACAGCTCACGCTCCTCCCCAACTCCACTGTCTCCCACCACGGCGCCGACGCCCTGACCGTCCCCGCCTCCGGCCGCATGCGTCGACGCCGGCCACCTCCGATGCCATCACGGCCCAAGAAGACACCACTAGAAGTTTCCCTACTCACCGAGCAACCCATTTTGCCAGTAACGCCCCCTCCCCGGCCACCGTCTGCTGCCGGCGACCTCAACACCGAGCTCCGGCCATCTCCTCTGTTCTGACCGTGCCCAACCCTAGCTCTTCTATTTCTCTGCCCTTATACCGATAGCCCAGGCGTCCCGCCCACTTGGCTAGCAGCGCGTGCGTTAAACGTTCTAGCCTTGAGGTCTTCGGTTCGAATCCAGACGGCCGCACCGTTTCCACCCCATTTTTAATCAAATTTTTGGAATCCATTTTAATTAGTAAAAATTAAGGAAAATTAGGAAATAATCTAGAGAAGCTAATAAAATTTGATGGGGATATAAAATAAGAAGATTTAAGCTTTAATAATAGATTAAATGTCATATGTCAGTAACTTAACTTTAGAATTAGTTGAGCATGATTGAATATAACAAGGTAGGATCCGTATAAATAGATCCTAACTCAAATTAAACTATGCCTAGTAATATCTAAGGGTACATAAACTGTTGTACCACACAATGTTATAAAACCGGACCCTAAGATTAATTCGGTAAGTTAAAAATTATATACATCGCATATACAACATATGCCTTGAAGATTAACGCTCGGCAAAAACAATACTCAGTTAAACTCGTACACCGAATCATAGGTTTAACCTAACTTGTGGAACTTCCTTAATAAATATAAAAATAATAAAATAAGTTGTTAGTAAAGATCGGGTCATCGTATCCTGCCATTAGCTATACCTAGCTATCTCTACTAAATAGAAACAATCCCATAAATATACCTTATCATGACCCATTCTTTGCCTCCATTTCAACAGTTTTCCCTGCCAAATTTCCACTTCACTCCAACCACTATGACTCCGATAATACTCCGCGCCCAATCAACCTTGTCTCAAATCGCCTATTTAATCATAATAAAAGTTATCGAGTTCAATTAGATTTATTTGGATCTTTTGAGTTATTTGTATTTATTTGAATTCAGTTGTTTAGCGCGTAATTAGAAATCGGAGTCCTGAAGATTCATTGGAGCAAGTGAGACCAAGATCTAGACAAAGATGAAGACCATGAACTCAAGACCATTGAATGAGAATGCTTTGAGTGGGCTCAAGACCGCGGTAAACCGCGCAAGGCGAGTCAATACTTTGATCATGTTGATCCTACATTTTCTGCAAATTACTTTTGTTTAAATTATCAAATTGCATGTTGTTATTTTATATGCAAATACATGTTTAATTTAAGATTCTAGTTATATGCCCATTATTTAACTTGATTAATATTACATCTCCTTTGGGACATTTGAATATGTGAACCTTGTCGCCCTAGCAAAATTATAATAGTAACCTTTCGAAAATAAGTCCATAATTATACGCCATGCTTAGTACTGCATAGATACTCAGGGGCGCTGAAATGCCCCAAGCATCATTATCATTTTTAATCATGAGAAACTGGTTTGGGAAGTCATGGTGGTAATGACCGGTATATGTTGGTATGATTATTTTATACTCCCAAAAACCCCAACTTGCTTAAATATCTAGGAGGATGGTTCGAGGGTGTGTGTGGTGCAGTGGAAGTACAAAATGGTTAATGGTAGAACCACCCAGATACCCCTAAGGACCGAATCTTGTCATGACCTCCTATGTAAAACAGTACAACCACAAGTCTGTAAAGTACAACTTGGCTAAGTAAATTTATCGAAACTCCCGGACTCATCTCACTGGTAGTGGAAAGAAGTGAATACGCAAGGGCAAGGGGAGGCCTAAAGGGACACCGAGTGGAGGGTGAAGTAACTAGCTGTACTAGCGTTGCGGGGAGTGGAGCCCGACTGCGCTAGTAGACATGGTACATCCCGTGCATAGTATGGGACCCACCGCAAGTGGAAGCAGCCCATAAGGTGAGATGACAAAAGGGGCTAGATAGTTTGAAAAGTCACTGTGATGATCCACTCAACCACGTGGCTAAGGGATCATGTGGGGCAACGAGCGGATTGTCTCTTGTGGTGAAAGTGTACAAGCTCTGCAGAGTCAAAACTATTTGAATAGCCGTGCCCACGGTCAAGGGCGGACATAGGAACTTAACCAGATATAGTTCTATTTCAAAAACTTTGTGGGTAGGAATGGAAAAGTGGAGGGCAGTGGAAAGCCCTGTTTTGAGTTGCCCTGAGTGTCGTCCCAGTGATAATGTAAGCACTATAATGCTGAAGGTCTAGCATATGGTGCAGAGACCATGTAACGGTGGATGGAATCTGGATCGCTATTATTATTGCATTCTCTAACACATTATGTTTTTGTTCAAAACTGCTAGGTCTCAGGAAATTTCTATGCATTATATTTTTAAATAATGATAATACTTCTCACAAAATAAAATGTCAGGAAGAATAAATAGAGTCGTAAGAAAAGAAGATGGTTGTTTGTGGTAAACACATAAAAATGTTGGTGGATTCATGTCGATCATAAAAAGGAAACGATAGTGTGGATTCTGCGTGAAATAAATTGATGGAGCTAAAATGAATATATAGGCTAGATAGATGATTTAAATGATTTTTGGAGAATTAGGGCGTGTGAAAGTAATTGCTGGATTACAACACTAATAAATAATATAAAGTCTTGGGAGATGTTGGCAATGTTGGGAGTAATAGAATTGATCGGTTATTAGATGAGTCAATTGAATTTTTGAGAATTTGGAGATATGACACTCGCTGTTTGGAGTTTTAGACAGCAATCAATATAGAAAGTGTATGATTGGTAGATCAATTAAATGATGTCACTCGCTGTTTGGAGTTTTAGACAGCACTCAATATAGAAAGATTATGATCGGAGGATTAATTAAATGATGTCACTCGCTGTTTGGAGTTTTAGACAGCACTCAATATCAAAAATGTGAATTCGGTGGATTAATTAAATAATGTCACCTGCTGTTTGGAATTTTAGGCAGCAATCAATATAGAAAGTGTATAATTGGTGGATTAACTAAATGATGTCACTCGCTGTTTGGAGTTTTAGACAGCAATCAATATAGAAAGTGTATGATCGGTGGATTAACTAAATAATGTCACTCACTGTTTGGAGTTTTAGACAGCAATCAATATAGAAAGTGTATGATCGGTGGATTAACTAGATGATGTCACTCACTGTTTGGAGTCTTAGACAGCAATCAATTTGGAAAGAGTATGTTCAGTAGATTAAGTAAATGATGACACTTGCTGTTTGAAGTCTTAGACAGCAATCAGTGAAGAAAGTGTATCTTTGGTGGATTAAGTCAATTATGGCAATCGCCGTGTGGAGTTTTAGGTAGCAACAATAACTCTATGATTTAATAATAACAATGCTACCAAAAGCAATTTATGACAAATAAAATAACCCGAGCCTCTCCTTTGATAAGCCATGCATACTATTTATTTGCATTCTGTGTATTGGCTCGCGGAGCACGGTGGTTTGTGCTCACACTCGCTTTCACAACAAATCCAGAATCAGGAATCAAATCACTACGCTTTAGCAACACTATTTGGTCATGGTGGCAAAGAAGATGAAGATGTTGAGGGCTAGGTCGCGAACCCCTAGTCGGCTGCCTGTGGGCATGTCATGAGGGTCCCACCTATGTGCTTCGTTCTTCCGCTGCTGCAATTTAATGATTTCGGCCTAATCGGCCCGTGAGTAAGTTTACTATTATATTTATGCTTCCGCATGATATGTATTTGATGTTCATGTCTGTAATCTGTGAGCACTATCTACTGATCTAGGGAATAGTACGGTGGAATCACAGATGATGTCGGATGTTAAAATCTGGGTCCGACAGACAGTCTTTCTTTCATGGGAAGGCTGCGGAGAAGAATAGTCTTTAGAATTTAGCCCCCAAAGACCTTACACGAATAGCCCCTTACATCTCAGTTATCAATGAGTTGAGAAACAAGGGACTTACGGGTTGGCATATGGTGAAAGACCTTATCACCCGTCACATTAGCCCCCTAAAGCAACGACCACATCCCATGTGGATGTACTCAGGTGCCTTGGATCTAACCAGAGACTACAAGAATGGTAAGCATCGGTCGTACTCGTAATTAGTTTACCTCTTTTCAAGTACTATGTGTCGATTACCTTGTCTATTTGAATAGATCTCGATTTGGGGGAAACCAACTCCTATATCAAAGCTGTCTGCGAGAAGGCTCTATCACTAGACGTGGTGGCCCCTTATATCCTGATGGAAGTATCCAGCAAAGAGAGGGAAGAACACCTAAAGGTAGTCAATGAATCAACTTCATCTTTAGGTTTTTGTAGTCGTAGGAAATGATTTAATAGTGTTCTTTTCTGTCGCAGAGTGTCAGCATGAACCATTGTCAGGACGACCAAGGGGTTGAACTAATGGTTGTCGGAGGAGAGATGGAAAAGTCAAAGCTCCTCCGGCAAAGAGACGTTAACTGGTTAAGGTAGTCGGCAAGGACAAGGGGAGCACTAAAGCTATTGTTCCCCTGGACACTCTTCCTACTGCTGCTCCGAGCGCTACTAGAATAGCCAATTCCTAAGATCAAGGTATCTTTCTATTACGATACTGAAACTCACTCAGTTACTGCTTCTCGAGGCTTTATCAAGCAACTTAAAAAGGAAAACTAGAAGAATTTCATATCTTTTATGAAGGAGACTGCTACGATAGTAGATCCAGTGATCGAGATGGAGGCTGCCCTCCAGGTGGTCGAAACTAGTATCAACCATCGGGAGGGGCAAGAGGGAAAAGGAGTAGCATCTCTTGCTCTAGACCTTCAATTAGATGTGGTCAAAGGTGCTCAAGACCCTCGACCATCCATGGTCGAGGAAGCACAAGATTCTCGATCAATCATGGTTGAGGAAAATCAAGACTCTCGACCGATCATGGTCAAGGAAACTTAAGACTCTTGACCAAACGTGGTTGAAGGAATCCCTATTTCTTCACGACCAGATGTGGTCGAGAGAAGAAGTTGGAGAAACTACTCACGGGGAGAGTTTCTTCTAAATTCACACTCAAGGCTACGATAGCTAGGTATGTGAATAAAAAATTAAAATATAACACTTTACCTATATGTCTTCTTTATTTCTGACTTTGTTGTTGTCTTAGGTCGGCCTCACCACTGCCCAAGCATGCTCCTATCAAGAAGCGCCCCGTGACTTTGCCAATAGTCAAAATGCGGTGGAGATAGTAGTCAAAAGGACAACCACTACAATCACCAAGGCTGCCATTGAAGCTACAAAGACTATGACCATAGAAGCGGTCATAGCAACAAAGACACAAGCGGCAAAAGACAGGGTAGAAGTTAGATCTAGAATATAATGCAATTAGGAACAAATTACTAACCATAGATAGTTAAGAACAAATGGATCTATAATCACTCTTCCTAAATCCGTGGTCTCCATTCAGCAAATGGCCTTAAAGCTCTACCCCCTCAAACAAGAGCCTATAAAAACAAATCTGGAATTTAAGATAGATCTGTGAGAGTTGGGTCTACAATAAGTGAAATTATTACATATAGTTTTAATGCAATCCGTCTGTGATATTTAGTAATATCACAAACGGTTCTTATTTATAACTATCTGTGATACTTCATAGACGGTGTTCAACATGAACCGTTTGTGATATTACCTCTTAATAGACAGTTTTTAGCGCAGCCAGTAACACAAACGGTAGCTGAACCAAAACCGTCTGTGAGTGTATCTAATACTGATAAGGCGTCCAGTATTAGCCTATTTGAAGTAGTGTGGGCATAAGTGATACGCACCCAACTCTCAATTAGCAAAACATAAGCATGGACAAACCCATGACTCACACTTGTATCGAAACTGCTCCACTTTGGTCATACTACACTCACCAAACTAGTACTACCGCACCAAGTCTCAAACCAATAACTCCAAAAGACCTTCTCTAGAAAATAGTTACCACTAACAAAGGGCCGGTATTACCGTAGACCAGTCATATCATATCTCAAATGTCGGTACTACCATTGGCCGATCAGACTGCCAGACTTGGGCCATCAGACTGCAAGCTCCAGAAAGCAACAAGTCAAAATGAAATTTCTCAAAATCAAACTCAAGCAATGAAAGCAAGACACAACCAATGTCAAATACTCATCACTCTCATAGGGTTGCCATCACATGGTCATACAATCTCCCCCTTAATGAATAATTTGATAAATATCCTAAAGGCAAGAATTTGACTTTGAATTTTAGACATTTGAAACAAACAAGTTGTAAGAGTCACTAGTGGTCTATTTTCAAGAGAAAGAAGGAATATGACCACAATGACAAGATGCGAAATGGTGCTAAGACCAAGAGAGCAAAAAGGAACAAAAGCAACACAAAAGATCATTGATGACTCAAAATGTATTTTTCTCACATAAAAGCTCATTTTGCTCTGGTGCGACATCATGAAGACCATTTTCATAATTTTAGTGCATTCTCCCCATTAGAAGATCATTATCAATTTAATTTCCTTCTTTTTAGACTAATATCAAATTTTGCCTTAATCATTCTCCCCTTTTGGCAAAATAATCATCAAGGATTAAGGGGCTATGCAAGCTCACAAATACTCATTCTCTCGTTAAAATGATGCATGAAACCAATTGAAAACACCAAAGAAGTAAAGAAAGAACATGTATGTATGAATGAAAATGCATAACCTAAAAGTGCTTTGAAAATTATCCAAAGTGGGGTTGAAGGTAAAAGGATACGACTGGAAGCCATAGAATACAAAGCTATCTAGATCATGATAAGCCATATATGGTTATCTAGGCAAGATAGCACAATTTAAAGCATTCAAATTGATTTCAAGTTAAGCCAAGCTTCAAAAATGATAAGTTCATCTAAAGATACCCATGTATGAGCTAAGCCATGTCAAAAAGGCTAAATGGAACCAAGAAGCACAACTTGAATCAATTATAGTACTAGAAGTTCAATTTTAGCCAATTATGCTCAAGCACTAGATTAAAGCCACTTTGATATCTTAAAGATTATTTTAGGCATTATATTAGAAAAGCAAGTCCTGAACTAGGAGCCATCAACACTGCCTCCTAAGTTTCCGTCATTGATCATAATTTTTATGGTCTATCTCAGTAAACCAAGTCCTACACTAGGAGCCACCTACAACTGCCTACTGAGCTTCAACCAATTTGAGTTAAATTTATTTTCATTAATCTCAAGCCATTGTTGACTATCTTAAGCATTACATTTAAAATAATGGTCTTGGTCAAACAAAACTCCCCTTGAATTCATGCCAAATGAATGACAAGCAGTCTCATGAAGAAGAATTGCTGAGATACATTATTTAGCACAAAGGAGATCATTTTAATCAAGTTAGGAACTAGTTCATTGAGGAATTACATTATTTATAAAAGAACCAGCATAGCACTAAATAAACTCAATTTTAGACTCAAGATTCAACAAAAAAATTTTGGTATGGCATATATCATAAAAGAATCACTAGAGAGCAAACTAGTTAAAAGATCCATCCGTACAAATTTAAAAGATACCAATTGTAAGATTAAGTTCAAGTTGGCGAATTAAGCTAGCAAGGCAAATATTCAATCATACATACACAAGCATGACAAAGCTAGCTAAGTAGGCATAACATGGCAATGAGCAATATCAAATTAAAATTACATCGCAAATGAGTAATAGTCCAGCTCATATCTAAATGCATATCTTACAATGTAATACTATGTACGCATCATAAAAAAAGAAGCACAAAAATAAAACTTCCCCTATCAACGAGAAGCACTTGTGAAGGAAAGACAAGGTCTAGAAGCAAGAAAAAGAGAAATCTCTTGCAAGAGGGGTAAACATCTACACCACATGGTCTCTACGGCAAGGAAACTACAATACTAAGGAGTGAATCATCCACACTAGCTATCCCTACTACTAGATGCTAGCTAGTGGTGACCTTCTTGGTCTGCTTATCTAAGGAAACGGATGGAACATAACAAGTTGGTTGTCTCTTGTGTATAAAGTATGCAACCTCTGCAGAGTAAAAACTATTCGAATAGCCATACCCACGGTCATTCGTGGGCGTTGGGAACCTACAGGAGTTAGTGTGTATTTTTAAAAACTTTGTGGGTGGAATGAGAACTAATTTGAGTTACCCTGGGACATCCATCCCAGTGATGGTAATAAGTGGATATGACACTAGAAAACTAGCATATGGAAATATTATTGCAAGCTTTCACACCATTTAGAAAATTTGTTTTAGTTAAAATTGCTAAGTCTCAGGCATTTCCTATATCTGTATCTCAAAGAGGTAGCATGATTGAAAATAAAAGAATCATAAGCCTTCCTTTGTTCAGCCTTCATCTATTATTATTGCATTCTGTGTAGTGACTTGCTGAGTACCTAGCTTTGTACTCACCCTAGCTCAATTACAATTATTCAGTAAGTTAGAAGAAGAAATACAAATCGTGTGATCATCTAAAGGTGTCAACAAGTCTAGAAAATGATGAGGCTAAGATCTAGGTCGTGAACCCAATCAACTGCCTGTGGGCATGTCCTGAAGGTCCCACCTGTATGAAGTTTCTATTTTGCACTACTTCTTTTTATTGATTTTAGCCTAATCGCCCCATGAGTAAGTTTACTAATATATTTACGCTCCTCATGATATTACTTTGATGTTCAGTAATATATCTTTGAGCACTATCTACTAATCTTGGGAATAGTATAGTGAAATCACAGAGGATTCTGAATTGCAAAATCTGGATCTGACAGTCAATAATTTCACCGCTAACATTTTCTAGTTGTTCTAGCAAGCATGACCAAGATGATTTCAATTTTTCAATTTCAGCATCCAAAGTAAGACAAGTATCATAATTATCATGATCAGGAATAGAAGATCTAAACCTAACAATTTGCATATTCAGAAACTCATTTTGAGATTTAAGCTTACTATTCTTTTTCATGACTTGTTCCATATACTTAATTTGCTTCAAGTAATCAACCACTACTCTAGCATTTCTAAGCATCAGTGCATCAAAAAGATCTACCTCATCATGCATACTATTGTGATCATCCTCGCTCACAGGCATAAAGCACATGCCGGTGAAGTCAATAGACTTCTTCTTGTCCTTCTTCCTTAGCTCCTCCTCATCGCTCAAAGTCGAAGGATCAACATCACTCAAATTTCGTTCAGTAAGGATTGTGAGCAATGACTTGGTCACCTTTTTGAGTGTGGCATCATAATTGGAGAGTCAATGAGACTTCTTATTGTAGTCCTTCTTATAGTCCTTCCTCCCACGATCATCTCCATCCATGTTCACAAAGTTCGGACATCTAGCACGAAAATGACCCATCTCACCACACTCAAAGCACACCACTACCACACTCAAAGCACACCACTACCACACTCAAAGCACACCACTGGACCACCTCCCCTACACACTCTTGCTTCATGGTAGGCATGGGTGAATCTGCTAGTGATGAGAGCTAGATCATCTATGAGAAGGTTCTAAAGTTGCTCATCGCTCATGGCTTGAAAAGTGGACAAGGGAAAACTAGAAAAAAGCACTCTCAAGAGAAGAACCACACTTTACAGGATCAACCATAAGAGCCACTGTTTGTGGACCTTTTGACTTCTTGGCTATGATACCCGTCTTACGGGTCTTAAGTCATGAGTACAACTTATCCACAATCATAGTTGCTAAATCCGCCTTGTCACTGATAGATGTGACTTTCATTTTCCAAACACTCATATCAAGTGTACTAATAGCGTAAGCTACATTGTCGGCATCATGGTATGTCACACCCACAGACCTCAGATCACTCAAGATCTTGTGGAATATATCAAAGAAGGAATCGATGGACTCTCCAGGTTCCATCTCCAGTTTCTGGCAGTCCTTTTTGACCTAGGTCTCACACACTTTCTTGATTTCCAATGTTCTCTCATGGTAATCAGATAGGGTCATCCAAAAATTATGTGTGGATGTAAGGTGAGCTAGTGTCAGACCCGGATTTTTCAATCCAAAATCTACTGTGTTTACTGCACTATTCCCTGGATCAGTAGATAGTGCACACAGGTACATTGCTGAATCATTTCATACATCGCACGAACATTAATAATATTACTGGATTAAAATACACCACATCGGGCGAGTTTTACAAAAGGGGCCATCCCGGCCAATGGTTTACATTACATCATAGCAGCGGAATTTAAAAGCAAAAGTGAAGCCATGGCCACAGGCAGGCGACTATGGGTAATCATGTACCATGTATATTATCTAAGCCTAGATAATATATATGCACACAATCTCCATCAAGCCCTCTTGTCTATGACCCAAATACGCAAGTAACGTCCTAGTTATCGCCATTGCTTCCGTCATCGTTAGTAGGGGCCTCCTCATAGGCATAATGTTCTTGAGTTCCTGTTTCTGTTTTGGTAATGCGAATATGAGCACAAACCACCGTGCTTGCGAGCCAACACACAGAATGCAGTATTTAACATGCTTAGCTTATCAAAGGAAGGCTTGGGTTTATTTTGCATAGAGTGCTTTTGAATACAATTACTTAAAAATCCCTATGACCTAGCCTTTTAAAATTTTATGACAATATTTGGTGAAGTAATTCAGTATAGTAGTGTTACAGATATCATCCACCGTTACATGGCATCTGCACCATATGTCTTTCTTCAGCGTTATAGCCGCTTAACTTACCTCTGGGACGACACCCAGGACAATTCAAATCAGGGCTTTCCACTGCCCTTCCACTTTTCCATTCCCACCCATAAAGTTTTTGAAATAGAACTATATCTAGTTAAGTTCCCATGTCCGCCCTTGACCGTGGGTACGGCTATTCAAATAGTTTTGACTCTGCAGAGTTTGTACACTTTCACCACAAGAGACAATCAACTCGTTGCCCCACACGATTCCTTAGTCATATGGTTGAGCAGACCATCACAGTAACCGTTCAAAGTACCTCGCCCCTTCCGTCATTTCACCCTATGGGTCGCTCCCACTTGCGATGGGTCCCATACGTTGTGCGGGATGTTCTCCTTCTGAACGTCTAGCAGCTAGCTACGTCCCTTGCTAGCCCACCACAGCAGAACTTCACCCTCTGCGAGTGTCCCATTCAAGCCGTCACACAGATCGCCGCTTGCACTACCTCACACCTCCACCTGTTAGGATGACTTTCAGGGTCTGGTAAATCTACTAAGCCAAGTTGTATTTTACAGACTTGTGGTTGTACTGTTTTACACAGGAGGTAATGACAAGATTCGGTCCTTAGAGTTGTCTGGGCGGTTCTACCACAAACCACACTCTCGTGCACCCCTGCACCATACCCCCGAACCATCCGCCCAGATAAATAAGCAATTTTGAGGTTTTTGAGAATATAAAATAACCATATCCAACATACACCAGTCATTACCACCATGACTGCCCAACCAATTTTTTTCAGGATTAAAAGTGATGCTTGGGCGCTCTTGCGCCCATGAGTATCTATGTGATACTAAGCATAGCATATATTTAGGGACTTATTTTTGAAAGGTTATTATTATAATTTTTGCTAGGGCGACAAGGTTCACTCATTCAAATATCCCAAAGGAGGCATAATAATATTCAAGGTAAACAATGGGCATATAACTATAATGTTAAATTAAACATGTATTTGCATATAAAATAGCAGCATGCAATTTGATAATTTAAACCAAAGTAATTTGCAGAAAACGTAGGTTCAACATGATCAAACTATTGACTCGCCTTGGTCACAGTGGTCTGGATCTGGGTTGTCTGAAGCTTCTAAAGTGGCTGCCTCGACCTCTTCCTCCTGAGCCTCGTACGCTAATTTATCATGCGTGAATTTCAAATGAATCGAAAAGCAACAAATCAAACAAAATATCACCAGAAATTCAAATGAACTCTAGAAATCATGGTTCTAGTTCTATTGAATAGATCTTGAATTTAGATGAATTTAGAAATTTGTTTCACTTAATTTGGAGTTAAAATGAATAAGTTATGTCCATTTAAAAATCTCAGTTCAGTTAAATCTAGAAATTGTCAAATTTCTGACAGGTGGGTCCTACTAGCATTTTTAATTCATTTTATTATTCCATGTGCTGTACCTATGACAGGTGGGCCCAGAGGCTATTTTATTATACATGTTAGGGCCCACATGCCAGTAGGGTTATTTGGGCTAATCCCCTTATTTAGCCTTTAATGCTGTCATTAACCACTATGTACTGTCATTAAGGTTGATTAACTGCGCCTCCGACAGATGGGTCCCTGCTGTCAGTAGGCTCGGGCTGCTACCACTGACCACTGGGGCCCACCTGTCAGCCTGAAATAAAACGCAGAAAACTCAACCCGGCGCTGCGGAGCAAAAGGCTCAAACGTGCGCGGCCGGGGAGTTAAGGGGGGGAAAGGAGGGTTAACGCTGCTAGCCAGGAGAGCCCAAGGGTGTTGCTTACCCTATAAGGGGAGTTAATCCCCCTATACTATCTCGCAGAGGGAGTTGGGCAGAGGAAGTTGGAGGCGGCGGTGGAGCTGTGGTGCCGACGGCGAGCGAGGACCGGAGTGGTACGAGAGCAGGGCAAAACGCGTTCCTCGAGCTTCTGGGGTGCTGTTGGTGAGGTTCGCCGAGGCCTAGGGGCACGGTGGCAGGCCGGCGGCGTGCGGTGGCGGCGGTTAGGGAGAGGGCTCCGGTGACAGAGAGCCTCGGGCGGTGAGGTGCCCCGGAAAGGGCGGGGTCGTCTTCGCGGTGAGCCGGAGGTGGTGTGGTGGCGGGGAATTTGATTTTAATGGCTCGGATGGGTGGATCGGGTGGTCGCCGGCGTTGCGGAAGAAGGGCTCGCCGGCGGGATTCAGGTGCCTAAAACCCGATTGCTTTCGGTGGGATGGGCTGGAGAGCGTGGCGATGCAAATGGGGTATGGCCCGGGTTTTATAGCCGACGGGGTGAGGCTGGCCACGGGTAAAGCCGTGCGGCACGGCGGCAATGCCGGGCGGCGGTGGCAAGGCCGTTGGTCCTACGGGGATTCGGCATAATGTCGCTATCTTTTGCGCATGCCGAGTGTCAGCGAGCTAGGGTCGTGCGCGTGAGACAGCTTGGGGGAGTAGGGCGATAAAACGAGGCGGCGACCGTAGGGAGCAACCCGGCGCGGATCGGGGACAGCGGCGGAGCCTGGCAGCGAGATTCGGGGGATGCACTCGTGTCATCCTTGCTCTACTGCCCGCACGATGAAGGAGAGGTGGGGGTTCGGGCGCGCGCGGGGAGAGAAGGAGGAAGAAGAGCCTGACGGCTCGGGTCCACCGGCCAGTGGGAGAGGAGGCTGAGGGCCCGCGTGGCAGCGGCAGAGGCGTGGGCGAGCCGCGCAGTGAGGCGCGCGCGCGAGGCCGGCCGCGCCGGACGAATGAGCGCTGGCCGCACGCGCGCGGAGCGGCGGCCGCACGCGCAGCGAAGAGGAGCGGGGAGAGGTGGGACTGGGCCGGGGGCATTGGCCGGCCTGGTTCCATTTCTTGCCTTTTTTTTTCTTTTGTTTTGGGAATATGCATTTGGGTATATGGGAAATTGATATTCAGGCTATTATTTTCAGAAATTAGATTTTATGCTTAAACCAGATTTCCTCCCTTGTCTCTATGGATCATCTTTTTAGATTCTCCTTTTAAATTTTTAATTCTTTATTATTTATGTTTGTTTCTTCCTAATCCTTTCAACTTTTTGGAACCTTAACCATATTTTCAGAAAAGTCACCATGAACACCAAATTCAAATAAAACCTTTTGCGAAAATAATTCAGAAGCTTCACATTTTCCAAATTTAAATTTTCAGGATGTTACAGCTAGCTGATTGATCTCATTTCTCCATTGGCCTTAGATCAAGAGTTGTGTACCTTAGCATTTGCCTCAACCTCAAATGACTGAACAGCATCGAGGATCACGTCATCGGCATGCACAACAAAGGGACTTCTCACTTTGTTCCAAATAAATAGGCCTTGAGCTTGAATATACATTTCTATCCTCATATTCCAATAGGGATAGTTGACCCCATCAAAGACAGGAGGCTTGTCGTGATTCCTCTCCCAACGCCATTGCTCAAAAGCTAACCATGCTTTGATACCAATTATATGATCGGGTATGGCAAGTCAGAGGGGGGTGAAAGACTCTTTCAAAATCTTCCCCTAGATATCAACTCTACGTAATGGAAACTCTAATTCACAAGCTCACAAAAACCAAGACCCAAAAACCACCCGAGAGAATATGTCACCAACCGGTCTAATCACCGGCTTACAAGCAGTTTTACCGTTGGCCAGAACGACCTCGCTGGTCTAACCGTGTTGGTATAACTGTGCCAGTCTTACCGCACTCTAGTCAGACTGTTCAGTTCCTTGCGGTCTGACCACTCGCCAAGGAATAGTGCAATCAGCACTGCACATGATCCAAGAAAACAAACAACTCTCAAACCACTGATCCAATGCAGAGAAACTTAGCACAAACACTCCCTAGGATGTCAAGTACCTATTCCAGTCATACATCGTAAATATCAATAACAAACTTCTCATATTTATCCAAAATAGTGAGAGTTGCACCAAAATTAGGCAAAAGAGGGAAACCTTAATCTGCTCTTACTCACGAGTCCTAAATGATCTATATGACCTTAGATGAGTTCTCACATATCATAGCAAGCTAGATCACAGCATGAATTTAAGCCAAAATCCTCACAAGAACAAAATCCCAAAATCATCTCTCTTTTAAGGAAAACCAGGTAAACTCAAGAACTTCCTCTAGAAGGCATCTAGATGGATGGGATATGATCTCCAAGAGACATCTCTACTTTTTACACGTTCTTGGTACTAGAAAAGATCAAGAAAAGAGAAATCCAAATAAGAAAACCAAGCAAATCAAAAGCACAAGGAAGGATCCATGTAACAACTCCCTTGAGCAAACTTTAGATGTTCATTTCTCTTAGAGAGGAATATTTTACGACCACTTTCTCAGGATGGAAAAGCTCTAAGCCTAGAGTACACACAAAAGGCTTCAATACAAGGAAACCTTAACCCTAATCTCTCAAGTGTTCTAAGTGTTATCACTCTCCTCAACACATAAGGCTTATACAGTGGAGGCTTTCACCTCACACCAAACTAACCACTTCTTAGTGGATCACATCACATACAAATGGGAAACCTAATAAAGCATATATAAATAGGTTTTACAATTCACACTTGCACACTTTTCAAAACGTGACTTCACAAGGTTTCCCAAGCCTGAGAACACATTTCATTCTTGAAGAAGCAACCTAAACCACTTAAGCCAACGCCATGGTTTTGCAAACCGTCAATCCACCTGGTATTTGACAAGTTCTCCAAAGAAGCAACCTAAACCACTTAGGCCAATGTCTACACCGAGGAACGTCATCACTTGAAATGTATAAGTCTAATTGACACACCACATGCACGTATTATGTCTTCATGACTCTTGTCTTTCTCCCTTGTTTCTTTGCTTGAGATGACGCTCCACCCGGAGTTAAACGACACGCCACAACCACCAAGTCTCGGTCTTACCATTGGCTGCAATCAATCATCAAAGCATCTGCACATCAAAGAACAAAAAAACAATCTGAGCACAAATGACATGCACAAGACTTTCAATTAGCAAAACACATGTATATACATACCCCATGACTCATACTTGCATGTAAACCCCATAACTAACACTACATAGACACCGTTATGACTCACAATTCAAAATCAACTCAACACACTACCACAGAGGTCGGTCTGATCGGCAGCCACTTTGGTCAGACCGCCAATAGCACTCTGGTCAGACCGCTCCATTCTGGTTATACCGCACTTACAAAGCTAGTACTATCGCATTAGGTGTCAGACCAAAACTCTAAAAGACCTTCTAAAAGACCTTCTCTGAAAAATAGCTATTGCCAACAAAAAGCCGGTACTACCATAGACTAGTCATACTATATCGCAAATGTTAGTACTACCGCTGGCTGATCAGATCACCACACCATGGCCGATCAGACCACAAGCTCCAGAAAGCAACAAGTCAAAATGCAATTTCTCAAAATCAAATTCAAGCAATGAAAACAAGACACAAACAATGTCATATATTCAGCACTCTCATAGGGTTACCACCATATGGTCTTACTGTAGCCCACATTTGAGTTAATTATTGTTATAGCATATGGTCGTACAATAGCCCACATTTGAGTTAATTATTGTTATAGCTTCCCATAAACGTGACGCATTGGTATTAATTAATCGTTGCCAGTATCATGCCATTGTTAGGTACATTTGTTTTCTTTGAAATGTGCTTGGTGTTTTAGTACAGTTTACATGTTACTCTTATGACAAATTCTATATATATCATTTTAAAAATGGATCCCATTGTAATATAAGATTGGAGTGGAACAAAAATCCAGCTATAAAAACCCACTAGTAGTAGCCACCGCAACACAACCGAGACTCACCCACTTAACAACTACTACCTGAATATACACGGTTAGCTCATCATGCATGTAACCAAGAGTTCTCCAACTGACAAGAATGCCGTCGGAGACATCGCCGTCGACCTCTATCCATTCTTACGCAAGTACAAGGACGGCCGTATCGAACGGTTCCTGCGCAGTTCCTTCGTGCCCACGTCCGAGGACCCGGGCGCCACCCGCGGGGTCGCAACGAGGGACGTCGTCATCGACCAAGATACCGGCGTGTCCGCACGCCTGTTTCTCCCCACCGGTGCTGCCGCAGCCGGTAGGAGACTTCCCCTCGTCGTGTACATACACGGTGGCGCTTTCTGCACCGAGAGCGCCTTCTGCCGGACGTACCATCGTTACGCCACCTCCCTCGCCTCGCGTGCCGGGGCGATCATCGCGTCTGTGGAGTACCGTCTAGCGCCGGAACATCCCGTGCCTGCGGCCTACGATGACGCTTGGACTGCGCTCCAGTGGGTGGCATCCCTCTCTGATCCATGGCTCGCTGAATACGCAGACCGCAGGCGCACGTTCCTCGCCGGCGACAGCGCCGGTGGCAACATCGCTTACCACACGGCGGTACGCGCTAGCAGCGATGGCAATGGCATGGACATCGAGGGGCTGGTCATCGTGCAGCCGTACTTCTGGGGAGCCGAGCGGCTGCCTTCCGAGACGGTCTGGGACGGCGTCGCGTTGTTCCCGCCAGAGCTGATAGACAGGCTCTGGCCGTTTGTGACGGCGGGCCAGGCGGGCAACGACGACCCCCGGATCGATCCTTCGGACGAGGAGATCGCGTCTCTAACGTGCCGACGCGCGCTGGTGGCCGTGGCTGGGAAGGACACCCTGCGCGACCGCGGGCTCCGGCTCGCGGCCCGTATGCGCGACTGCGGGTGGACTGGCGGCAACGTGACGCTCGTGGAGTCGGAGGGCGAGGACCATGGCTTCCACCTGTACAGCCCGCTGCGTGCGACCAGCAAGAAGCTCATGGATAGTATAGTGCGATTCATCAACCCGAGCACGACATCGCCATCGTCCACTACTGTGCAGACAGAGCCGCACCTGCACGAATGTCCTACGTGGCAATCTCATGCATGTCAGGGTAAGGCATCAAGTGGTGCGATGGATACAGCACAAGCTATAATAAGCGTGCCTAGTAGGCCGTATAAGGCGGTACTGGTTAGTTGGCAGGACATGAAAGATCGCCGTGGCCCAAACTCTGTGGCGCGTAATGCATTAAGAGTTGGGCTGGGAAAAGATTCAAAAACAAGCTACCGGTCATATTTGGGCCAGGTGAGGCCCAGTATGGCCCACATGGATCCATTGTCAGCCGCAGTTCCGTGGAGAACTGTGATGAAAAACTTCGGATAAAAGTTTAAACCCAGGTGATTACTGATGTTCCTATCCCCCAAACTTCAGATGAGTCAGAGAGTATATAAGTGGTTTCTGATCACATATAGCTACTTAAGATATTCACATAAGTGTAATAAGAAAGACGATGATTATATAGGACCTTTCCACCATGGACAATAGTGATCACCAATTGTCTGATCGCAGTCAGCAACCAGGACGGTCCCATAGAAGTGTTCTTCTGTAAGGGTTGTCTACTTTTTTTATTCACTGTTAAATAAATGGGGGCAGCTGGGAGATAAGTGTACTTGTATTATTGTGTATTCGATCTATGTGCGAGTTTCAAATTCTCCTCTCTTGCTTGTTGATGCTTGCAGTTAATCTCAACCATCCATTCTCTTAATAAATAGTGGACAGGATTTGTGGAACCATTCGAACCACCTAGATAATTGGTTTAGATCAGACAACTCTTGTTCCGGCTGTTTTTTAGGGAAGCTACGAGCTTTTATTAAATCGAAAAGTTTTGGATACAATTAGACCTTACCGAACTAGAAACTGAGAGCTAGACAATAGCCAAACCTGCGAATCTCCCCGTGTGCAAGCATACTTAGGGCATGTTTGGGAGAGCTCCACCAGCTCCAGATTCACCAAATCTAGATCCAGATTCACTTTTCCAAGCCAAACAGTTCCAGCTCCAGCAGCTCCACCGTGAATCTGCTCCACCAAAACTATGAATCTAACTCCAGATTCACCAAATTGGTGGAGCACCTCAAGGGGTGCTCCACCAAACTCAAATTGGTGAAGTTGGGGAAATTACCCACCATGCCACTGATTACACAAAAAAAAACGGTTCATTTTGCCTCTTTCTCGTCTTCGCCTGCGCCTGCTCTCCGCCGGCCTCCTCCTCGCCCGCCGGCCGCTCCGCTCGCTGCGCGCCGCGCGCCGCCTGCCGCCGCTCGCCTCCGCTTGCGCCGCCGCGCTCCGCCTCCTCCTCTTCTCCGCGGCCTCGCCTCGCCTGCTTGCGCTGCCGACCGCTCCGTCTCCTCCTCGCCGCCGCCGCTCCGCCTCCTCCTCGCCCACCGCCGCTCCGCTCCGCCTCGCCCGCCGACCGCTCGCCTCGCTTGCGCCGCCGCCGCTCCGCCTCCTCCTCTTCTCCGCTGCCTCGCCTCGCCTCGCTGCGCTGCCGACCGCTCCATCTCCTCCTCGCCGCCGCCGCTCGCCTCCTCCTCGCCGCCGGCCGCTCCGCTCCGCCTCGTCGCGGCCGCTCCGCCTCCTCCTCTTCTTCGCCTCCTCCTCGCCCGCCGCCGCTCCGTCTCCTCCTCGCTCGCCGGCCGCTCCGTCTCCTCCTCGCCGCCGGCCGCTCCGTCTCCTCCTCGCCGCCGCCGCGCCGCCGCCGCCTCGCCGCCGCGCTCGCCTCCGCCTACTTTCGCTGCTGCGCCGCCGCCGCCTGCCGGCCGCTGCCGCGCTGCGCCGCCGGGATTTTTTTTCATTTTGCCCCCTGACGTGTGGGGCCCAGGTGGAAGTGAGATAGAGAGGGAGGTGGAGTTGTACCAAACACTTTGACGAATCCCAGATCCACCATGTAGCTGCTCCACGGTGAATCCAGCTCCAGATCCACGTTTTTCATGAATCTGGAGTTGGTGGAGCTCTCCCAAACAGGCCCTTAGCATAGCAGTGAACAGAAAATTTTGCTATTCTCCTAGAAAATTGAACATAAAAACTAACTAAACCAGAATTAGGCTCATAGCCTTCATAAGGATTGTACCGATCGTAAATTTATATCTTCAACGGTTCTCCCATAGACTCACCAATTCCTTTACCCCTCCTATTTCAATGCACACAACATATCTTAATTCACATTATGAATGCAATACCAAGTACTTTAGAATACAATATGTTCCTTTGGTTTCTTCCTTTTCCTATGGGGAGTCATCTTGAAAATCTGTTCATGATCTTTCTTTTTTTAGATGAAACTTTGTTCATGATTTGATATGACTTACTTGCGTAATGTAACAGATCAACACTAATTCTGCAAAAGAAAGCACTTTTGGTGCCTAGGGAACCCGTGTCCACATTAGCGGATCCATTATGATGCAATGTTTCAACATTAACAGAATAATCATGGATGTACTAAGCGGATCCATCATGATGCAATGTTTCAAAAAATAACAGAATAATCATGGATGCAGTAAACATAAAAGGTACGTAAACCTGCAAATTTTCATTTTCAAATCTATCCCGGTGCACTAGTCTTTTTTGGTTCTTGTTACTGGGGACAAATTTGAAATTGAAATTTTGTAGGTGTACATACCTTTATGTGTAATACATGCATCCATGAATTTTTTTTTGTACTTTTGAAACATTGCATCATGGTGGATTTGCTAATGGGGACGTTGATTCCTCTCAGCACCAAGCAATTTCTGTTCTACAAAACACATACACACAGGACAAACCCATATGTTTTTGTAAACCAAAGAAACTGAAATAAAATGGAAAGCCAATCGATGAGCATACATGTACATGTAACAAATATTACAACCTTGCGAAGCTGCATGTCCTCCTCCCTTAACAGCTCTCATCACGATCACCGCCATTTCTTGCCCTTCAAATATGCATATCCATCTTCTCCATCATCCTCACTCTTCACTTGTTTAATTGAGCACATTCCCGGTGAACTTGTATTCTTGTGTAATTGTGTAAGTGCAGTTACTTCATTTGGAGATCATTGTAGCATCTGAATTGAAGTGAAAACTATCTCCTCCCCTAATGAAAATGTTGAGCAAATGTAGCACCCTAAACACAATTCCTATATAATCCCCTAAAATTTTCACTCATCATAAGGAGTCCACAAGCGCCACAATCATCGTAAGAGCCACCCCCATGACAACCTGCAAGAGGCTCGCTGCCCCAGCTCGCCGATGCGTGTTTGATGCCTTCGGTATTGTCTCGGGGAGCGCGCACTCCTCGCCGTCGAAGTACACCCTCTTGGGGAAGCCTTCCCCTCTAGGAATGTTGATATTGGGCGTGTCCTTCTTGAACGAGATGACGGACTGCTGCTTCCCGGGCACCCTCGGGTCTGCCGGCGTCTTGCCGTCGGTGATCGGCTCGAGGTAGTTGAGCCCTGGCAGGCCCTGCATGAAGATGGTGTTGTTGAAGGGTGCGCCCATCCTGGTGCCATTGAAGGAGTAGACGTTCTCGTATCCGCTGTAGTGGTTGCCCATGGTGACGGCGGCGAACCAGTCCTTGAAGGTGTAGTCCTGCCAGTTGAAGATGGTGATGCGCACCGACCAGCCGGACTTGTAGTTGTTCATTACGTGCCAGTTGATGCTGAGGCCGCAGTTGTCGCCGCACGGCATGGGGTTGGGCACGCGCCAGTGCTTGATCTTGGCCCACGCGCGGACCTTGGCTGTCCGGTTGTCGAACGGGATGAGCAGCGCCTCCGATGGCAGCATCATGGCGTGTGCGTCTGGGTCACACGTCGCGGTGTCGTTGCCACAGCCGCAGGCGCAGGTGTTGCACGGCACCACGGAGTCATTGTAGTAGGCCGAGAAGGAGACGCAGCACTTGGTGGCGCGCTTCTTGGGCCGGGTGATGTTGCATGCCACCTGCCACGATGCCACGGCGGGGGTCGATGACATGAGCCCCGTCTCGTCTGGAAACTCCATGGGGCTCACCCGGATCGGCTGCCCGCAGACGTACTGCGGGTTGAGCTTACCGGTGATCCGCCAGTTCGACGGGGGGTACAGTGCCGTCCGGTTGAGGTCCGGCGGCATCTTGTACACCTGCATCTGGAAGATGGCCCGCGACTTGGCCTCGTCCATGATGGGCGGCAGCAGCGTGCCGTTCTTGCAGCAGAACGGTAGGTTGCCGACGTCCTTCTCCTTCTCCTTCTCCGGCGGGAGGTCAACAATGACGGGTCGCTTCTCGCAGCTGTAGACCGGGGTGAAGTTGAAGTCCTTGTAGTAGTAGCTCACGGCTGGGCTGTAGACGCAGGCGGGGCCTTCCTTCTTGAGCGTGTAAGCGCCGCGCATATTATAGATGAACTCGCCGCGCTTCCACTCCCAGGTGAGGTTCCAGTTGTCGAGCCGGCTGATGGGGCTCCAGTTGTCGATGGTCACCTGCGCCATGTAGTTGTTGCCGAATGCCTGCAACACGTCGTAGGCGATCGTTAGGTCGCCCTTCTGCCGTGGCATGAACCGCGTGCTGTTCGCCTTCTTTGCCTTGAACTTGGGGTCCTTGATGCAGCACACGTACATCACGCTATCTACACGCACATTGCATCACACGTACATTCTTGAGTTTCTCTGACGCACAGAAACTACAATATATGCAGTCATCCAACCATGTTACTACCTTTGTGGGTGGGAGCGGGGCATCGGTAGCCGGGGTTGGCGAGCTTGATGGTCTTGGGCATGGGCACAGCGGGGGGCCTTACACCGAACTGGGTGCCGGTGATGTCGATCTGGACCTGGATCTGCGTCATGTCGCCGGCGGTCTCGATGGAGTTGAGGAGGTCGGCCATGGGATAGCCTGCGAAGGTGGCACCACCGGAGACGTTGGCGGGGAAGTCGGTGCCGTCGAGGAGAACGGCACCGCCAACGAACACAAGGATCTCCTTGTGCTGGAACCTGTTGGAAATAATCAAGCCTTTGCTGGAAGACCGAGTCCTGTATATTTATCTAGTCGTTGTGTGTAGTTGAGTATCCATGCATTAGCTAGTAGTGGTTTGAGAAAAAGTCTTTGAGTTGGGTAATTAGTGGCTGGCCTTGTATGGAGTAAAGATAAGCCATGCATGTGCACGTGTGTTAGTGGTTAGTAGAATGAGTCTCCAGAGTTGTTAGCTGCATGCGCATGACTTGGTAGTGGAGCTCGGGAAGTGCGTGTGTGGCATAAGACCCGGGTGGGTTGGTGATCCGTCATGTGCGTGTGTGTGTGAGGCTATTAAAGCCATGTTATTTGTTGAGTTGAATGATTGAGTGGAAAAAGCAAGTCAGTTGCAGCATAACAAGGAACCTGTGTTCCATCTCCTTCCAACGAGTGACAGAGAGTGTGCTCCTTGTGATAACCATGAGTGAGTGTTCTCCTGGGTATTGCTAACAGAACCCCACAAACATCTGCCATGCCTTGAGGTCCTCGGCCATTGTGTTGAGCACCGTCGCCTGCGCCTTGAACGCGTATGCCTGCGCCGTTGCATTCTTCACCCGCGGAAACTCCTTGGTGCGCTCCATGAACGTGTACGTTAGGAACGCGCCGTTGCACGCATCTTGCGCCTTGAACTGCGGCTTCTCCTCGTCGTCGTCGCCGCCTCCTCCTCCGCCGCCATTATTATAATCCTGCGCCCGTGCGGCGGTGACTACGATAAGAACGACCACGGCAGCCAACAAGAGTACTCTCCACAGCCGCTGAGGCGATATTAGCGTTGCCCTGATCATTTAACTTGACCGTTCTTTTGCCTATCGATCGATCTAGGAAGAATGCCACCGACCAATCAAGCTAGCTAGCGTATGAGCGACGGATCGTCGAGGGAAGATCGAAGAGCTCTCTCGCTCGCATGCCCGAAGGGGAAGCCGGCCAGGAGTGGTGGGAAGCAAAGGCGTTCCAATGGAGGAGGAGGTGGAAGAAGCTATAATTAGGTATGCGAAATTTGTGCGAGCACACTAAAATTGAGGAAGTTCTCGTGTGCGTGTGCGTGCGTGCGTGTGTGTGTGTGTGTGTGTGTGTGTGTGTGTGTGTGTGTGTGTGTGTGTGTGTGTGTGTGTGTGCGTTGCATTGATGGTTGTGGCTAGGTTGCATTGTTCGTTTGAGGACGAAGGGAGACCGTGTCAAATGACCGGAATTGGACACCGGGGTTGGCGCAGGAAACAGCTTCTGCGTCTGTCGGTCGGGTTTGAGTTATTTAACGGATAGGCTATGCACGCAAAGCTTTTCTTGTGAACTTTTAACATGAAACTTCTGAAACAACTAACCTCCAGAACTTATGGCAACCAAGCAAATACATTTTTCTTTGCACTCTCTGCTCCTGACATTGCAGCCAAATGGTACAGTTCAGCAAGAATGCACCATTAGTAAATCAAACAAGTGTTGCACCTATGTTCTGTTTGGCTAAAGGCCAAACTAAGGCCCCGTTTGGCACAGCTCCACCACCGGCTCCTGAAGCTGTTTGGAGCCGTTTTGTGCCAAACGGGGTAAAACAAAACAGCTCCACCCAAGGAGCCCCTAAAAATTTGCTGAGACAAAGGATTTGTAGGGGATGGAGCTGAAAAAAGTAGCTTCACCCGGCTCCATCCGCATGCCCACATACCCCTGCCCCTGTACTTTCGCGAAATTACTCGCTCTGCCATCAGGCCCAAAAATAGCCGAACCGATCCCGAATCCCCCGATCTCTCGGCTTCTCCCGTTCTCTGTTCGGCAAGGCGTAGGCGACCGTGAAGGGAGCGCCGCCGCCATGGATTCCCAGCCAGCCGGAGGAAAGGAAGGCGCTGACGGGAGGGAATCCGGTAGATCGGAAGTCGCCAAGATGCTCTCGTTTGGAACCAATGGAGACCGGCGGGTTCTCCGCTCCTCTCGCCGGGGCAGCCGGCCTTCCATGGCCGAGGCCCGGCGTTGCTTTGCCCGGCGCGGCAGGCGGCGCCTCCTGGCGGCGGTCCATGGCGGCGCGCGCGCGGCGCCCCATCGGTCGCGGCCCTTGGCCCGCGCGGCTGCAGAGGCCCGGGATGCGGCCCCGCGCCCGGCACGGCCGCAGCGGCCTCCCGGCGGCGCCCTCCTCGGCGGCGTCCTCGCCCGGCGGCTGCAGAGGCCTCCCGGCGGCCCTCTCCTGGCGGCGTCCTCGGCCCGCGCGGCGCAGCGCGCTCGTGCCCGCGGCTGCAGCGACCTCCGGCGCGTCCCCTCCCCGGCCGGCGGCTGCGGCGGCCTCGGCGGCGGCCCGGCGGCGCTGCCCGAGCCCGGCGGCCAGCAGCGCCATCCCGGGCGGCGGCCCCTGGTCTGCAGTTTATTTCTTTCTTTTTTTTGCATGATATAGAACCGAATGTGAATGTTCAGTGCTCATGAAAAGGCCATTGGGTGATTCTGTTCTTGAGCTATACTAGTGAGCTAATTCTGTTCTTGATTTATCTACACTAGTATTGGGTGATTGTGAATAAAATCTGTGGGTATTAAACCGCTCGATGAAGATAAATCAGTCTATATAAGATTTAGTGGCAGTATATAGAGAATCTGCTGATTCCTGAGTTGTTCAGTAGCTTCTAGTTGCAATTCTGAAATCATATCTCAATTGGAATCATATATATACTTGTTCAGATGTAATTATACTTGTTCAGATGTAATTATACTTGTTCAGATGTAATTGTTAGTTCAGTTCCTCATAGTTGCAATTCTGAAATCATATCTCAATTGGAATCATATATATACTTGTTCAGATGTAATTATACTTGTTCAGATGTAATTGTTAGTGCAGTTCCTCATAGTTGCAATTCTAGAATCATATCTCAATTGGAATCATATATATACTTGTTCAGATGTAATTATGGAAGTTACAGTTATGATAGCCTTGACCCGTTCCATTTTTGGTTTAACTTGTCAACTCTTTTGGCCGTGGTGGCAGTGGCGGCTGGGGATGGCCGGAATGGAATGCTGCAGTGTCTGAGGATAAGGATTTTAGTAAATGCGATCGGAATCCTGATTATGTGCCTACTATACCTCTAAGGTATAGAAAACATTTTGCTTCACACAATGCAGGTGACACATCAACCGAATCTAATGATCGGAATATGGATAAATTCCGAGATGACCTTGCACGGGCAATATATCTTTCTAGATCATCATGAACATATATGTTTGTATTATATAATGACATGTGATGTTTGCATTATATCATGACTTTGCACATGCATATTTGTCCTAACGGGTCATTCCTCTGCAAAAAAACGCATTAAATATTGGTTGCTAATACTTTGTGTTATTTTAATTTTTTTTTTGAATTCAAATTTACTCGGATGAAAAATCATGTAGAAACATACAGCTCTTGATGTTACTACAAGCCAAATAGACAGGGGTATATTGGACAATTGACATCTCTCAACCATGCATGATAAAACAGGTGGAGCTGTTTTGCCAAACAGTCTACCAAAACAGCTCCAACTCCACCTGTGGAGCTGTTCGTGGAGCTGAAGCAAAAAAAAACAGCTCCACTTGTGAAGTGGAGCCGTGCCAAACAGGGCCTAAATCGTTGTCAAGCCAAGTGGCAGAACGTGGCATCGATCACTCTGCTGAAACATTCTGAAATCCTAAAGAATATAAAAGTAAACGTAATTTAAAAAATTTACATGTCTTTAATTTTCCTGGCCTTTATTGGAGTTTCCTTGGACCAATAAATTTCAAACACAAAACTTTTGGAAAGGAAATATGCATTGGATGTAAATTAAATTGAATTCAAATTTAAATATAAAAATATGATCTAAAAGATGGTGTGAGGAAATATATCATGGAAATTACCCTAAAAACTCATAAATATAATCGTGGCACTGGAAATAAATATTTGAGTAATTTTTTTAACATGATCTAAGAATTTAATTAAATTAGAAATTGACTTTATATGGGACAGTAGCATTCCCAGAATTTTTTAGAAAAACCCAGAGAATATAAAATTCTAAAAACTTTATAAACAACCTACACTATGTCAGGATCCTCCACAAAAAAATTTATAACTTTTAGAGCTCGTTTGCTAGGTTTAAAAATTTCTCAAAGCTGTCAACTGAGTGAAACCGCTTTCTTCACTTAACCTATTGAGTCTTCACAGTTATGAAAGTGTATTTTATTGTTTTACTCCTTCTCTCTATTGCTTAGAGTCTCGACGCTAACGAGTGGGACCGAACCCCACTCGTCCGGCCGCCTCTGTTCGCTTGTTGACATGCTAGGCCTATTTGCAGGGTTCGTCTTCCACCTCCTCATGCCCACGCCAGCTTCGCTATGGCCGCGCTGCCCTCGGTTTCTGATGTTGTGCCCATCGTTCCTCTTTACTGCTGCCAACACCTGCCTACTTGTCATCTCAATACAACACATCTCTTCTATCTTGTCTTCTTCCGTGCCTCGCGTTTTATGGTGAGAAATCGAGCCACGTTGTTTTATTGCATTCGCGAGAACTCGCGCTTTACCGTTAGCCATTCTGTACCTACAAAGCCCCCCAACTGCGCCTTTGCTCTTCAGCTCACCCCCTCAGTCTCTTGCACGTGTTTCTTGAGCACCTTGCTCACTAAAACACCGAGAAACTGAAGTCGTTCGCGACACCGGCGAGCACACCACCGTGTTCTAGCAACTCCATTGAGCTTCTCTCCTCCTCCAACTCCGTCACAATGCACCTTACCTCTCCCTTAAGCACCCTACTTATTTATTTGACCTTTCATGTAGTAGACCACTCGGACTAAACTTTCCATTTCATCTATGGCCAGGACACCGTTGTAAGCCTTCCTCTCTCTCCGGTGAACCATACCTCAATTCCATTCATCTATGCCTCCACATGCATGTAAGCAACACTACTACAAAAGAGGCTATACTAGATAGCTACATCACAGACGGTTCATAGGAAACCGTTTGTGCTTAAACATCACAAACAATTTATACTAACAACTGTCTGTGATATTTTCACAGAAGGTTATTAATACAAACCGTCTGTGATAATTAAGACATCACAGACGGTTTATACTAACAACCGTCTGTAAACTTCCACAGACAGTTATTAACACTAACCGTCTATGATAATTGAGACATCACAGACGGTTCGTGTTAATAACCATCTACGAAAGTTGCGGACATCACAGATGGTTCACATAAAAAACCATTCTGATATTATGGACATCACAGATGGTTCTTATAACAAACTATCTGTGATATTGCGGACATCACAGGCGGTTGTATGAATAACCGTCTGTGAATTATCACAGACGGTTATTAATACGAACCATCTGTGATAGTGTCATATCACAAACGGTTTATGGTTGGAACCAGCTGGGATAATCTACGCTGTTAAATAGTAGGCATACATGGTCCCGACACAGATCTGTCTTCATTGCGCTGCATCGGTGGAGCAAGACGGCCGGCTTTGGCGAGTTTGGTGAAAACATAACGCTTGTAGATCTATATACGTCTTCTTGGTGATCAAAGGTTAGTACTCAATTGTTTCTAATAACTTATATGCATTGTAATAGAAAGAGATGATAGCTAGGTTTTTGTTTAAATCTAGCTAGCTAGCTAGGTTTAGAAAGATATGGTACTTTGCTCAATTTCAGAATGGGTAAGTACTCCTAGTTTACTTTAATATATTCTTGCTTAATATTATCGTGTCATGAATACGTGGCTAGCTAGCTAGCTACCTAATATAGATGTGTGTAATTAAGAAGCTAGTCTGATTTGCTATAGTAGCGCTAATAATCCAATTTAACACCCATTTGTTACATGTGTAGTATAAATGGATCGAAACTGAATGTATGTTGAGAACTGTCTGTGTTGTAAGTTATCACAGACGATGTAGGAGCCGTCTGTAATAACTAGCTATTATCACTAACACACAAACGCAGACGGTTCAGAAACCATCTGTGATGACGGTTTTGAACCGTCTGTGATAACATCGACTGTAGTAGTGCAAGCTCATGCGCACCCTTTTTGTAGGATCGAATATTGTAATCAGAGGGGTGAATGATTGTCGCTGCATTTTAGAATCTCCTGACAATCGATGAAGATTTTGACCACTTGTCACATGACTACCCGAACGATCACTCAGCTTTGACTGCTCGTTGACCGCTCGTAAGATCCAATCCACCTGCAATCACAAACACTCTTCAAGCAAAACACGAACCAGATTGATTCAAGACTATCTTTTATTGCTGGATTTTCATGGATTTACAAAGTGCCCTCATAAACACCCTAAAAACCCTAGCCAAAAACTAAAACCAAAACCTTCTCAAAATTCTCTTAGAATCATCTCAAAAGCCTTCACTTCTTCTCCTTAACCCATAGTCTCTCTCTACTTTTATATGTTAACATCACAAACTGTGTCTACCTCAAATATGGAGTCAAAACCTTATCTCTTTCGAAAACCAAGAGACCCAAAACCCTTCCGAACATGGGTTATTTCAGAATATTTTGGCTCTGGAATACGATCCCAATATCTTTGCAGCGTGTGAAGAAGCAGGAGCCGCACACAAAAGTAAAGTATCTAAATCAAAATTGAAAGGAGTACTCCATTTAGGCAAGTGGGATAAGGAAAATACGAAGAATGGGGCTGAGGATGGTGAAGGTCCAGTTCCAATGTCAGTTTTCATGGTTGCAAGTGTGCTCAAGGAAAAGAGAGAAAAGATGTTACAAGAAGCTAGAGGACTGGATGATCTTATTAGGGTAAGGGACAAAATCTAGCTTTTGCTTTCCTTTCAAAATGTTCAATCTTTCTTTCCCTGTCAGGACATGACTAATTCAATCCATACAAAAAGTTGTCCATTTTTGATTTTCATGTAGCACTGAGACTATGTTGGGGGAGCAAAAGTTCGCAAGCAACTTGTCATATGCCTCAAACTCTGAGCTCGATCTACATCACCTCATCTCCTCCCGCTCCGCTCCCCAGTCTACGCATCTGGCACGCACACCCTTGTGTCCTGCCTCTCTTCCCCTTCAAAGACCACTCCCCCACAACCACCCCACACCTCCTCTCCTCCCACCGCACGGCTCCCAAGACCAAGAATCCCTAATGCAATCACAAACCCCAGCCGCGTAGCCAGCTTTGAGCGAGAGCGCAGCCGAGGAGAACCTTGCGGGTCCAGGAGGTTCGCCACCGTGGTGGTGAGGTGGGGTTCTCGGGGTTGGATGAGAAGGGCGATGGCAGAGGATGCAGAAGCCGTACAAGGACTCCCTCAAGGTGCTCGAAGCTGACATCTAGCACGCCAACAACCTGTAAGCCTCCTCCTCCCCCCAATTTCGATGCCTCCCCTCTCGATTTCTCTCCAACTCACTCCTGTTCTCCTCCTCCTTGGTCAAGTCGGAGGGAGTGGTTCTTGGGTCCTGGCGGGGCTGGGAGGATGCCTGCAGCTGGCGTGGTCGCTGCCGAGGCTGCGTAATGCAGCCTGGGAGGTCAGTCGATCGATCGATTCACCGTGCGTCGGCGTCAGTGCATCCAGTTCGTGAGGTGGGATTCCGCGTGGGGGTTGGTCCGGTTGTTTGATTACGTTATTATTCGTGAGCACGCATGAGTGGAGAAGTGGCCGTATGGTATGTGATGTGCTCCATGTTACTTCATATGAGGGTCTGATTATGTTGATTTTCAACTTTATGTACTGTTTCTTTCTATGTGCTTGATGAGCAGGGCCTCTGAATTTCCCCGGGAGTACGATGGTGCATGCCTCCAGATGTGGTTGTCCTACATCCCCGCCGCGCATATATTCCTCTTCTTGGTGCAGTGGACGGACTGCAGCCTCGTCGGGGCTCTTGGCCTGCTGAGGACCCTCATATACAAGGTTCTGTGGCATGTTCTGCTGCATAATTGTTGGTTTGGTGCTCACATTTTGGAGTTGTGTTACTGAAATTTTAGCGTATTGTGCAGGTTTATGTTAATGTGATGACGACCATGTCGACTAATGAGAGGAAAGCCAACATCAAAGAGTTATATGGTATGTGATGTGCTCCATGTTACTTCAGATGAGGGTCTCTTATGTTGCTTTTCTCCTTAATGTACTGTTTTATTGATCGGAATTGTTATATGGTTGGCATGAGCAGCTGTGATATTTCCTTCTTTGCTACAACTGCAAAGTGGGATCACTGACATGGAGGACAAGAAGCAGAAGGCCGTGTACATGGAGAGGTACAGGAGGAGAGATGAAGATGAAATAAACAGCTTATCTGATATTGATGCTGAGAGGGTAGAAGAGTGCGGGATTTGCATGGAGATGAACAGCAAAGTTGTGTTGCCCAACTGCACCCATGCTATGTGCCTCAGATGCTACCAGGACTGGTATGCGCGAACTTTCAGCTTCAGCACATGTATTTTGTGTGATTGCATTTTAGTGTTGTGCAACCTTCTCTCACGTATGCTCTTGTGATGCGTGTGATTGATTAACTAAATTTGGTTGGATGATGCGTACCGTACTATTCTTCCATGGATGTCTCTTGAGAATCATGGAAGCTTAAGCACTGCTAAATGCGGAGCTGTTGATAATAGTGAATTGTAGATAAGCTTAACCCTCATTTTCAAGTTATGTGCTTATAGGCTTATACCCAAGCTTCAGTCCTTCTATACAAGGCCTTAGCTTAAATGAATGTCCAATAGCTAAACTGAACAGGACATGGTCTTTTGTAAGTGATACAACAAGTATCTATTCGTTTATCCCAATTTCCAGTGGTTGCAGCTTTCTTGAAATAGAAAACAATACAAAATGGCAGTACAATATTCGGGTATTTTGCAAACTGTAGAAACTCTGCAAAATGCAGTGCTTAGCAACTTAAAAATATTCTGAACTGTGTTCTGCTATTCTTTATTCCAAAGAATTTGAATGTGGTATTCTATTGAGTAATAACCTTAGTTTTGGTCCAGTTCATGAGCATGCTTATGCATCCTCTATGTAATCCATGCACATAGTTTGCATTTAGTTCATTGATTCCAGGTTATAAAAACATAACACTCTTCATTTTATCTGGAATCAAGTTTTATCTCTACAAAAAAGATGAACATTTCGTGAGAACTTATTTCCAGATGGCACTGAGTCCTAGCTCTTCTCAAAATTGATTGATGGAAGAATTGATTGATGTCATGGAACCCATCACTCTTACCTTATAACACAAGAATTGCACCGGATCACAAAGAAACAATAGTGCAGGAGCTTTCTTGGAAGAACTGATTAATCTTGTTTCCTATAATATCCCCCATTTACAGCACAGGAATCATCTTATGAAAATTACATTTTTTTCATTCGATTTCTTTGGTAGGTATGCTGTAGAGCTCTAAAAGAATGGTAATTTACATTGGCATAAATTCAAGGCTTCTAATCAAGTACCTCAACATAGTAGAAGGTTGAGGGATGATCAGTTGATTTGTTGGTTCTATGGGGAGGAGCTATACTCTATAGGGGCATCAGTCTCTTATACTTGAAGAACCAAAGGAAGCAGCAGAAGATGAAAGCGCCAATCAATCCAGTAATGATCAGGACCAACTGGAATGCATTCTTTATGTTGAAGATTGGAGTCTCGAAGTTCATCCCAAATATTCCCGTGACCACTCCAAAAACAGCGATAATAAATGTTTCAGTTGTTAGCAGAAGCTCAAACTGGATCAGCTGATTCCGAACATTGTCCTGGAAGCACAGGAAATTCATGCCAAATCAACTACTATGGACTCGCAGTATGTGAAATGCATAAATCCGATGTGCTGATAACTTGAATGAGCAGAGTAAGAAATATGTTGATGTACCAGCTGAATGTTGATAAAATTTTCAGTCTCATCAATATACTCCTTCAGCCACCCCCTACTCCCAGTAATAGAAAAGTAACCAGATATATTGGAATTTGGAAGACAGGTGACTCATTACCAATGTCAGCTTGTTAAGAGTTCTGTCAATGACAACAAAATATGCTTCCAGTAACATTTCTAGCACCTGAATATGTTTTGTCATTGTGTTATCCGAGCTCTTCACACTGCCATGCCTACTTCTGCACAAGCTGAAGGCTTTGTCCAACTTCTGTGATTCTGTGGGTGACGAGACTGAGATACAGGAGCTGAATCTGATGTAGGTGGGCGGCAGCGACGCAAAGCGCGGCCACGATAAGGCGAAAGGAGGCAGCAAGCAAGAAGAATTTGTTGAGGAAGGTGGGCAAGAGGAAGATGAAGACGGTGAGGAAGGTTCAGTGAGGCAGCTGTGCCTGCAGGCCCTCAAGTTCTTCACCAGGAAGATGAGCTTCGGAGGTGGCAAACCGAGTTTAGCCAAGATGTCAAAGGTCCTGAAGAGGATGACCACGCTGTCGAGGGTCGGATCGCCGCGCAACCTGAAGGGATGAAGACCAACAATGGTGATCAAAGGATGGATGATCTTTCTGAATCTAGAACTGTTGTAATAGGGCTTGTTCACTGTATTTGTGCTCCTTTTAATTGCCTTTTTTCAGTTTGTGTATATATCGTTAGACCTTAGGATCTCCTAGGGTTTAGATCTAGGGGTGTTCTGTTCGGGTTCGAGAGATACACGGAAAGGGAGAGATCATTAGGGTTAGGGGTACCGACCGTCCGATTGCGTGGAGGAGGAGTTGGCCATCACGGGTTCGTCGGTGAGGTCTGCGCACAGGCAGCGACGGTCGGTGGAGAAGGAGCGGGGTCTCCCTGGCGGCGGCGTCTCCCGGGCGGCGGCGATCTCCCTGGCGGTAGAGGTGGCGGTGGTAGTTCCCGTCGCTGGAGCACCCCCTTTCCGATCGGGTCTAGGGTTTGTTGGTGGGGTTTGTGGCGGCACGGTCAACCTCGTCATCGGTGCCGCCCCGACCCCCACCTCTATTTATTGTGGCGCTGGCGACAGGCCCACCACCATTAGGTGGCGCCCCGATCGTATGCGAACAAGGCCCATTTGGCTGTTGGGCCAAATGGTTGAGATCATTATAACATTCTCCCCCTTGATCTCAATCTATGCTTTAACTTTAATTACTTTTGACTTTACTCATTCCATCACAGATTAGTGCACAGAACATGTCTCATCGTCACGGTCAATCGCCGATAGATTTAACAGCTACAATACACCTCTCTGTTCTGAAATAGTTAATTTAATCTTTTGGGCCATCTTTTAGTCCAGGAATCATAGGCCTTCCCTTAAACCCATGCCGGCTACATGTTCTCTGAACACGTTGGGTGGTAAGCCTTTAGTAAGCGGATCCGCTAACATCTTTTCGGTACTTATATGCTCAAGACTTATAATTTGATCCCGAACTTTATCTTTCACAACATAGTACTTTATGTCAATGTGTTTGGCAGCACCACTTGACTTATTGTTGTGGGCATACGTTACTGCGGGTTCATTATCACAGTACAACTTAAGTGGTCTATTGATGTCGTCAACCACTTTTAAACCGGTATGAACTTCTTTAGCCGCTTCACCGCCCGTAGCCTCATAACATGCTACAAACTCGGCATACATTGTGGACGATGTAGTGACGGTTTGCTTTGAGCTTTTCCACGATATAGCTCCTCCAATGAGAGTGAACACATATCCGGATGTCGACTTTCTATCATCTCCGCAAAATCGAATCAGTATACCCCACTATATGGAGTGAATCGATCTTCGTATGTCATCATGAGGCCTTTTGTTCCTTGCAAATAACGCAAGACTTTCTTTACCAATTTCAATGTTCTATTCCAGATTGCTCGAATCGCCAAGTAACCCGGTAACAAACGCTAAGTCAGGGCGTGTACACACTTGAGCATACTGCAAGCTTCCGACAGCTGAAGCATATGGAATCGATTTCATTTGATCGAGCTCGTACTGGTTCTTGGGGCATTGAAAATCCCCATATCTGTCGCCCTTGACTATAGGTGCAGGTGAAGGACTACATTTATGCATACCAAATTTCTTTAAGACTTTCTCTATGTATGCCTTTTGTGACAGTCCCAATGTCCCTTTGTTTCTATCCCGGTGAATTTTGATCCCTAGAACGAACGAAGCTTCACCAAGATTTTTCATATCAAAGTTTGAGGATAAAAACTTCTTTGTCTCTAGTAGCAGACTGACATCACTACTAGCTAGTAGGATATCATCCACATACAGGATTAGGAAGATAAACTTCCCATCTTTAAACTTTGCATAAACACAGTTGTCCTCTACATTCTCTTTAAACCCAAATTTTCTTATTGTACTGTCAAACTTCAAGTACCACTGTCTTGAAGCTTGCTTTAACCCATAGATCGATTTATTTAGGCGGCATCCCATTCTTTCATTTCCTTCCACGACAAAACCTTTCGGTTGTGCCATGTAAACATTTTCCTCCAAATCCCCATTAAGAAATGCCGTCTTTACATCCATCTGATGTAACTCTAAATCATAATGTGCTACTAATGCCATTATGATTCTGAAGGAGTCTTTACATGAGACTGGAGAAAAGGTCTCATTGTAATCAATCCCTTCTCTTTGCGTAAAGCCTTTTGCCACAAGTCGAGCTTTGTATCTTTCTACATTACCTTGGGAGTCAAGCTTTGTCTTGTAGACCCATTTACAGCCTACTGTTTTGGCTCCTTTAGGAATAGTTTCCAAGTCCCAGACTTTATTAGCCTTCATGGACCTCATTTCTTCTTCCATGGCCTCAAGCCATTTTGAAGAATTTTAGCTTCTCATGGCTTCTTCAAATGAGGTGGGATCATCCTCCATTTGAAATTCCTCTGTATGATAAATCTGATAATCATCAGAAATAGCTGATCTTCTTACTCTTTGAGACCTCCTCGAGGCCTCCTCATTTGGTACATCTTCTGTTTGAGGCTGTTGTTGCTCCCCCTCATCTGTGGCAATGGGTTCTATAGGATTCAAGAACAGTTCCTCATTCTCATTCATTGTTGCCACAGAGGAACAATAACCAGGTGCTGGCACCAGTGGTCTTGCACCGTCGGTGCAGCGACAAGCCAGTAGTGTGAAGAATGGCTCTTGAATCATCGGAGTGGGCGCATACGCCCGCTTCTCTTCAAGGTCAATCTTTCGAGCTACCATACTTCCTCTCATCATTTCATCCTCTAAGAAGACAGCGTGTCTCGTTTACGCAAACTTTGTATATCCGTCGACAGAGAAACAAAAACCTTTTGACTTTTCAGGTAGCCAATGAAATGGCAACTTCATCGCTTTGGGATCAAGCTTCCCAAGGTTTGGGTTAAATACTTTAGCCTCAAGGGACTCCCCACACACGTAAGTGGTTTAGTGATGGAACTCTTCCTGTCCACAACTCGTACGGTGTTTTGGGCACCGACTTACTAGGCACTCTGTTGAGAATATGAATGGCGGTTTTCAACGCCTCCTTCCATAAACTCAATGGGAGTGTGGAATAGCTCATCATGCTTCGCACCATATCCATCAGGGTACGGTTGCGTCTTTCAGCTACTCCATTTTGCTGAGGTTTGCCCGGTGTAGAATACTGGGCCACTATGCCATTTTCCTGTAAAAACCTTGTAAAAGGTCTAGGAACTTGTCCATATGGGGTATGTCGACCGTAGTACTCCCCCCACGATCAGATCGGACTGTCTTAATCTTTAAATCGTGTTGGTTTTCAACTTCAGCCTTAAATATCTTAAATTTATCCAAGGCTTCATTTCTTTCTTTGATTGGATAAATATATCCATAACAGGAGTAATCATCCGTGAATGTTATGAACGAGTCATATCCATCCACACTTTTCACAGGAAAAGGACCACAAATGTCTGTGTGAATAATTTGTAGAACTCCTGTGCTTCTTTTGGCGTCTTTCTTAATTTTCTTTACATATTTTCCTTTAATGCATTCTCTGCATTGTTCTAAGTCTGAGAACTCTAATGGAGGAAGAATATCATTCTTAACTAGTCTTTCTATACTCCCCCTCGAAATATGGCCTAAACGACAGTGCCATAATTTCGACGACACATCTAGAGTTCTCTTTTGTTTCCTGTTTATATTCGTAGACGAGGGTTCATTCACTTTCTCGCACGTGACATTCCCATTATCGCATACGACATTCACATCATCACTTAATGATAACAAATAAAGCTTATTTTGTAAGATGGCAAGACCAACACATTCTTTATTAAATCTCCTACCTATTCTCACGCAGTGGAGAAGAGCGAGTTCAGCGCATGAGATATGCAGTTGGAGCCGTGGAGTGTGCATGCAAGAGTTCAATGTATGTGTGAATGTCTTGCATGCATGCAGAATGGTAGTGCTGCATGGGGGCATTGAATGCTAGTTATTCCTTGCATGTAGGAGAGAGTTGTTTTATGCTTTAAATAAGAGCAGCAGAAGCAATGAAATGATGGTGAGCAGTTCTCACGTCCCATCCACTGTGTGCGCTCTCTCTCTCTCTTGACATTCCCGAGAGTAGTTTTGTTTACCGAGTCCTTTTGATCTACCGTTTTGTTTTCCTTCTCTCATGAGTTTTTGAGCGCCTGTGAGCTTGTGATTCTTTCATTTGGTATCAGAGCAAGGAACGAACATGTCCGGCACTCTGCAGAGGCTCGGCGTCACGGCGGAGCGCGTCGTCCCCAACACCGGCGCAGTTGAGCTGCCGTTGCTGACCAAAACCAACTATCATGAGTGGTCATTGGTTATGCAGGTGAGTCTAGAGGCGTTGGAGCTCTGGGATGCTGTGGAGGCCGTCAGCGCCGAGCGCGCCAAGGATCGGCGGGCGCTGGCCGCCATCTTACGCGCGGTGCCGCCGGAGATGAAGGCCGGGCTCGCCGTGAAGAAGTCGACAAAAGAAGCGTGGGAGGCGGTGAAGATGATGAGGGTCGGCGATGATCGTGTGAAGTCCGCGAACGTGCAACGTCTCTTGAAGGAGTTCGAGAACGTCACGTTCCACGATGTGGAGTCCGTCGACGACTTCGCGATGCGCATCAGCGGGCTTGTCGCCAACCTGCGCGAGCTTGGCGAGGCAATGGAGGACAGCCGTGTGGTGAAGAAGATCTTGCGTGTGGTCCCGAAGAAGATGAAGCAGGTCGCGGTGGCGATCGAGATGCTTCTGGACCTCAACACCATGTCCGTCGAGGAGCTCGTCGGACGGCTGCGCGTGGCGGAGGAGCCTCGTGACGTCGATGAGGAGACGGGGGGTGCTGGGCGTCTGCTGCTCACTGAGGAGCAATGGGAAGCTCGCCGGCGCAGCGGCAAGGAGCGTGTGCACGGCGGCGATGCGAGGCGCGGCGGAAATGCGCGGCGCGGAGGCGGCGGCGGCGGCGACAAGGGCACTGGCAGCCACGTCGACGACGACGACGGCAATAGCACGTGCTCGAGGACCAGCGGGAGTTCGGAGCGCCGCAACCGAGGGAGGTGCTTCAACTGCGGCGTTTGTGGCCACTTCGCCAGGGATTGCCGTGAGCCGAAGAAGGAGAAGGCGCTGCTCGTCGATGCCGACGACGAGCCAACCCTCCTGTAGGTCGAACGCGTGTGGGTGTCGTGGTTTAGAGGGTGATTGTTGGAATAAACCACGCCAGTTTTGCGCGTGTGCATTGTGTGATCGTGAGTCGCGTGTGCTGCCGTCCGTCGAAGCATGCGGATGGCTGCGGCTGTTAGTTGCGGAAGCACCGGCATAGCTCGCGATTCATACGCGTGAGGAAGCAGCTCGCATTTGATGACGTGCTGGATCGCGAGGAGCTCGGGCGGACATGCGCGAGAGAGCCGGAGTTAGTTGATTAGGTGCTAAATAAAGCCGCATGTATGCCGTGGGTTATTTTGCCGTGAGGAAAACTGAAAATCCCGGCGTTGAGTCGCTGTCAAGGCGTTCGTCGCCGAAAACCACTTCGTACTGTTTATCTTCTACCTTGCGTTCTTGTCACGGGAGAGACAGTGAAGTGAGGGAGTGTTCCTGGGATCCTTCATTTGGTATATTCTTAACTAGTCTTTCTATTCTCCTCCTCGAAATATGGCCTAAACGATAGTGCCATAATTTCGACGACGCATCTAGAGTTCTCTTTCGTTTCCTGTTTACATTCGTAGACGAGGGTTCATTCACTTTCTCGCACGTGACATTCCCATTATCGCATACGACATTCACATCATCACTTAATGATAACAAATAAAGCTCATTTTGTAAGATGGCAAGACCAACACATTCTTTATTAAACATTATTTCACACTTGTCATTTCCAAAATGACAATCATAACCATCATTGTCCAAATTTGAAACACTAATCAAATTCCTCTATAAAGAGGGAACATAAAGAACATCTCTTAGTAAAAGAGTGAAGCCATCAGCTAGCTCTAATGAAAGATCGCCAACGGCTTCAACTTCAGCTTGGACTCCATTTGCAACTTTAATGCATCTTTCTTTTCTTTGCGTATTCCTCGTCGAACGGAATCCCTGCAAATTATTGGCAACATGAACAGTTGCACCTGAATCAATCCACCAAGTAGATTTTGAATATTGTACATACAGGGACTCATTTATGAACGTAATAATGTTCTCACCTTTCTTTGACATAATCATTTTCAAGAAATCGGGACAATCTTTCTTGTAATGTCCCTTTTTCTTGCAATGAAGGCACTGATCTTTCTCCACTGTGAAATTTTGTTCTTGAGGCTTATCTTTGAGGCTTACACTCTTTGAGGAGGAATGATTAAAGTTCTTTTTCTTGTAGTCCTTCACATAGTTGATAGAACCACCATGTGAGGATTTAATTCTTTCCTCCTCTTGCACACACATAGCTATGCACTTTTCTAAGTCCCATTTCTCGGGCTGCATGTTGTAGTTGACAACAAAGGTGTCAAACTCTTTCGGCAAGGAAGCAAAAACCAAATGAATAAAGAACTCATCCTTGAGAGCCAAATCCATTGGTTTAAGCTTGGATGTCAAGTTGCTCATCCTTAGTATGTGCTCTCTTATGCCACTGCCACCACCAGAATACCTCTCTATCACAAGCTGCTTAATCAGTTGTGTAGCATAAGTCTTTGAAGAGCCAGTAAACTGACTCTTTATTTTCTCAAGGTACTCTGTGACAGTGTCACACTCTGCGATTGAGCCCACAATTGCAGGCTCAATCGTGTTCTTTATCACACCAAACATTTCTTGTTGGCGGTGACCCACTTTATGATCAAGATCATATGACATTTTTATGGGAGCATAGTCCCTCTGCTGTGCGCCAAGCGGCATCGGCCTCATTTTCATCTCTCACCGGTGCCACAGCTCGTGGGGACACGGTGTGGTGACTACCACCCACCTCGGCCAAGATGAAGGCGAGGTCAATCTTTTCTTCCATTCACCGTAGTTGTCTCCTTTGAGAACTGGGATATCCCTGATGTAGCCCATCAAGGAGTATCCTCCTGAAAACACAATTCATATACAGTGAGAACATTTATACAGTAATAACAACAACTGCATGCCTTGGTTTCAACGTTGGTTAAAATTAAAACTACAGTTGTTTACACATTAAATCTACATCACCGTTGGGCAGAAATAGAAATAATGCATAAAATTATCAATTAAAATTATAATACTGTTAACAGCAAAATGATATGCCTTATTTCCAACGTTGGTCAAAATACGAAATACAATTTTATCTATACATTAAATCTACATCACCGTTGGGCAGAAATAGAAATAATGCATAAAATTATCAATTAAAATTATAATACTGTTATTATCAACGTTGGTCAGAAAATAACAATATCATAATTCACAACAATTCTCAAAAGATAAATTCTCCCGTTGGTTCGAATTTAATTGAAAGAGTAATCAACATTAACTTTTGTAGCGGAAACATGAAATTATTCAAAAAAAATTCATTCTCAGAAGCATTATTACTGACTCATCTAATCTCTGGAGAAATAACACGTTGGTGCAAAATTTACAGAGATTTGATGCAAATTTCATTCAAAATCACTCAAAATTGCTTCTGAAAATCAATAAAATTCATTTAGCAAAAATTACTGTGCAAATGGCCATTTTGGCCCATCAGTAGCGCCCACGCCCACGGCCCGCTCGCTCACCGCCTCACGCTCGCGCCTCACGCTCCCACGCGCGCTCGCTCCGCCGCCTCACGCGCCACGCCGCGCCTCCTCGCGCCTCACGCCCCGCGCGCACCCGCAACTGGGCTCGGGCTCGAAATCTCTCTCCCGCCTGAGCCGAAAGCCAGCCCGCTGCCCACGGCGCGATCTCAGCCGTCCGTCGCCATCCGACGGCTGAGCGGCGTTTTCGCCGGATCAAAACCGCTCGCGGCGGACGCCCTCGTGAAACCCTAGCCCATTTCATTCCTCTCCCCTCTCTTGCCTCGCGCCCGAGCGAACGCAGCGGCGGCGGCGACTTCGTCCACGCCGCTGGAGAAGGAGAAGACCGGCGCCAACGCGGCCTTCGCCGGGCGTCGCGCTCCCCGAGAGGGCGCGCGCCATCGAGCGACTCCGTGTCGGCGCCCCTTTGCACGCGCCCGGCGCGCTCGGATCTGGTCCCGTGGTCGACGATGGCCCGCACGAGGAGCGCCGGCGAGCCCACGGCTCGGCCGGTCTTCCCGCACGCCAGCGATGACGGCCCGACGACGACGGCCAGGTAAGTCCCGGCCTTTTCAGATCTAGGGTTAGGGTTTTGATCCGGACGGATCGAGTCCATCCCCCTCTCTTTTCTCTTTCTTTTGCCGTTTTCTAGGGTTAGGGGGGTTCTTCTTCTCTGTGCTTTTCTTTTCCGCACGCCGGTCAACCGACGGCGGTCGCGTTCTTTTCCGTCTAGATCTACGCCTAGGTTGGCTCTGATACCATTGTTAGACCTTAGGATCTCCTAGGGTTTAGATCTAGGGGTGTTCTGTTCGGGTTCGAGAGATACACGGAAAGGGAGAGATCATTAGGGTTAGGGGTACCGACCGTCCGATTGCGTGGAGGAGGAGTTGGCCATCACGGGTTCGTCGGTGAGGTCTGCGCACGGGAAGCGACGGTCGGTGGAGAAGGAGCGGGGTCTCCCTGGCGGCGGCGTCTCCCGGGCGGCGGCGATCTCCCTGGCGGTAGAGGTGGCGGTGGTAGTTCCCGTCGCTGGAGCGCCCCCTTTCCGATCGGGTCTAGGGTTTGTTGGTGGGGTTTGTGGCGGCACGGTCAACCTCGTCATCGGTGCCGCCCCGGCCCCCACCTCTATTTATTGTGGCGCTGGCGACAGGGGCCCACCAGCCATTAGGGCTGGGCGCCCCCAATCAGGGCACGAACAAGGGGCCCATTTGGCCGTTGGGCCAAATGGTTGAGATCATTCTAACATATATATGATACATACCCAATGGTTTCAGGGAGATTGGGGTAATTACAGGGCTGTCACTTTTCCTGCTGAATCCTGAGTGTAATAAAGCTTAATCGGGCTTGTGTTACTTTCATGCTTTCAGTAAATGTCTCTATGTGCAAGTGAAATTGGTAGATTCTTCAACTAGTTTTATTGTTTGCAGTTACTGATGACGGTCTGGGCCCGCCATTGACTATTACTACAAAATCAAACAACGCAAAGCTACGAGCATGAAAGAAAACATTAGAACAAGAGACATGTAAGCTGTCATAACATATTTCTGAACAATGGACTATTGGAGGCAATACATTTATGTGTACTCATTACACAAGAACTGAAATCATGCTGGGTTTTATGTTTGTAACAAATTATTTTTGTCGTACTTTGGATCCCAGTCCTTTTAAACATCGGCATTGAGTAATAGGCACCAAGTAGTTTCTCAGCTTGAAGCGGTGCTAATTTTTCTTGAGGCAGCTAGTAGCGTGCAACACCATCGTCTCTACGGTGAACCCGGCTCCAAATCCCATCATCACTCCCCACTCCGGTCCCTCCCATTCCTCGTCCATTCGCCGCCGCAGCTCATCGAGCACGAAAATCACCGTCGCACCAAGCATGTTCCCGTACTCTCTTAGCACACTTCGGCTCGCCGCTAGCTTCCCGGGCGCCAACCGCAGCGCCCTGTCGATGTGGTCCAAGATCGGACGGCTGCCGGGGTGCACTGCCCAAAAGAGGTCGTTCCATTCGACGCCAATGCCAAGGGACCCAAACTCATCCGACAGGCACTGCTCGATTTTCTCTCCCGCTAAAGGTAGCAGCTCTTTGGTGGAAATGTGCCCATCAAGGCCGGCTTCTGTGAGCTGCATGGTGATCACGTGCTCGGTTCCTGGTATCACGGTCTGCGAGACGGACACCATTTCGAACAGCGGGTGCTCGACGGGGTGTGCAGTGTCGGCGCCGACGATGACTGCGCCGGCGCCGTCGCCGAACACTCCCTGGCTGGTGAGGGTGTGGGGATAGTCCTCTTCGGGGCCACGGAAGGCGATGATGGTGAGCTCGACGCAGGCCACGAGGACACGTGCGCCGCGGTTGTTCTCGGCCAGGTCCTTGGCGAGGCGCAATGCGGCGGAGCCGGCGGAGCAGCCGTTAAGGTGGAGCATAGTGCGGCGGACGGAGGGGCGGAGTCCGAGGAGCGATGCCAAGCGGTGGTCGACGCTCGGGGCGTGGGCGCCCGCGTTGGTGCTGACGATGAGGTGAGTGATGTCGGTGGCCGGGCGACCCCACTCGGCAATGGCCCTCGCTGCAGCTGATGCAGCGAGCTCTGGAGCGGCGGTGGCGGCGATGTCTAGCCGGGCGTTGAGGGATGGCGATCCGCGGTCGAGGAAATCGGGGTGGGCGTTGAGCAGTTTCTCCGTGTGGTAAAAGAAACGCTTCTCCGTGCCCGTCATCCGACCTGATTACAGGAAGCAAGCAAACAAGCAGGTGACTTGGTTACGTAAAAATATCAAATACATGATTTAAGATTTTGACAATACGTTTGCATGCTTACATAGTTTCTTGAGTTTGTGTTTGAGGTCAGTGAGGTGCTCGCTCTTGGTGACACGGAAGTAGTAGTCGGGGTACTCGTCCTGGGACACGTAGTTCGTCGGGTTCGCCGTGCCGATGGCGAGCACGGCCGCGGGGCCTTCCGCACGCTGCGCACGCCGGATCTCGCAGACGCTGGCGGGGATGCTTCCCATGGTGTCGATCGGAGCTGTGACTGGCTTATATCTGTCGTAGTTAATTGCTTCCTTTAGCTGTATCATATTATTTTTTTACTTAGAAAAAGATCTGCCATTAATGGATTTTACTTAGAAAAAGATCTGCCATTAACGTACTCCACTGCGTACCTTGTGGTCGTCGATCCAGAGAAGTATTAGCTTGTATACAAGCTAGGCAGGAAACGAACGAGATATATCTATATTTGAGTGGGTGTTCGCTGCAAAGGAAGAGAGGAAGCTAGGGGAGGGAGAAGACTGACCGAAGTGTTCTTTGTGCTGGAGATGAGAGTGAAGGGAGGTGGTGCCAAGTATTTGAAGACAATGGGTGTGAGAAGGAGAAGGGCGGAGATGTGAATGGGAGGTGACGATGAAAGCATGCAGCACATGTGTAACTCGAGTCACTCCCTCTCACATAATCGCCTAGCAATACAACAGACGCTTTGAATTTGGGAACAGAACCTGCTCAGGACAGATCGATGCTGATACTTGATAAAGTGGCCGGGTGCGGATCCAAACTTGTAGTCCGTGGAGCCAAATATGAAGTACATTTCTGCGAGTATATTTCTGTGTGCTCAATCCTTAAATTTCACAGATTTATCCAGAGTTTCTAGTGCTAATGGCTACAGTGTTTGGTAGCTGATCTGTTTTTTAAGGCTAGGCACTAGTTAATGGCTACAGTGTTGAGTAGTACCGTCCTTCTCAAAGATGGTGATTTTTTTGTTTTGTTTTGTAAGGGGCGAAGTGGCGTTTTCTATTATCAAGATTCGACCCTGTTAGTTTCGGTTTCAGCTTTTAACTTCTGATTTATTTTTCACTATTTATAAATTTCGTCTTTTTCTAAACTTTGGTTTTTTTTAGCTTTTTTGCCGGTTATTTTTTCCCGTATTCGTTTGCGTAGTCCGTGATGAGTTAGCATATTTTTTCTATTTTTAAAATTTTTAAATTTAATTACGTCAAATAAGCCACCTTCAGTTACAGTGAAATTTTAATCACTACAGTGCAATTTCAACCATAAGCCACAGCTTTTAAACCCAACCGAGTGGGGCCTCAGAGAGTGCATAAAGTGCAATGCTAATTTAGCATTCGGAATAGTTTTGGAAGTAGTTTTGATTTCCATGCTCCACCATCAACTGTAAAGAATTGCTCATGTGTTGCCACCGGCCACCGTCAATCCGTCATGCGCCACCGAAACCGATAAAGGCATGAAGTCATGGCGCTGCAATTGGACCAATAGCTTGGAGGCTTACAACAAAGAATCAGAGGCAAACTAGCAAAAAGCTAAAGCAGCAAAGCCCATCAAAATAGCAAAACATCAGCCTAGATGACCGCATGATAGATCTAATTTGGTATCGCAGCAACATCAAGCATTCAAGTCTAATTCCAATATATCAATAAACCATAATCAATTTTAATTCATCTCTTTCTCCTACCCGATCATATTTAACCAGAAACCATAATCCACAAACCACTAACTAAAAATCAAGTGCAAGGCTCAAGGTAATGGCGCTAGATTTCCAGATACAACGGTAATATGGCATCATTACTTGCTTTCGAGAGGCACTACGGACCCATCTGTACAGAGAGATTTAATTTTTTGTCACCCTTAAGATTGACATCGAGACTCTGTCACTTACACATGGGATCACCTGAGTCACTGACAATGAGCCCAGGTGACAAATCTGTTACCATTAGTTAAATTTTCCGTCTGTACAAGAGCACGGTTGTTTTCACTATGTATACGCTATTTCACTTTCACCACGGTAAACATTTTCCACAAAGAAAAAGTACTGCGAGATAATGCAAATGTAGACCAACTTATTATTGAGAGTCAAGCCCGGGTGATTGCACGGAAATCTAGACATCCGGGGTCATTTATGAGCTTGTTCTATTTCTCCGAAACCAACGGCTTTTGGTTTTTGCTACAGTACCTAACTTTTAAATGGTGTATTTTTTCAAGACGGGATCTACAAGTTAATTGTAATCATGTTAAAAGCCTAACATCTGTACTAACAAAAATCACAAGCGAGTATCTCCCTCTCCGTAATCTCTGTCACAAATAGCTAAAATTCAAAAATTCCAGTCAAAATCTATAAGCCGCAGCCGAAAAGAACAGACCCTATATTTGACAACCAGGCAGAGCCACAACCTTGACTAGAGAAGTCAAGGTACAATGTCCTGGTCAACTTAGTATTCCACATTTTTCTTCCTTTCGTTGCCCCCAGTACGTGTGTGGCCCCATGCTCGGACGGTTCACATTTGCCCCCTTTCGTTGCCCCTAGTACGTGTGTGCCCCATGCTCGGTCCGACAACGGGTAGGGTTTCCCCTACCCCTATTTCTATCGTTGGTGGCGGCGGCTGTGGGGGAAACACCAGCGACGCGGGCGGCTGGGCGCAAGGCGACCGAGCGCGGGGCGCCCGGGTGTACAACGGCTTTAGGCTAGCTGCGGCTCGGTGGCGTCAAGCGAAAGTGTGGGACGGCGGTCGGCGGCCTTGGGCCCAGAGGCAATGATGGCTTCGAGCGTGTGGCCTAGGGCGAGGAGCGCGTGGGTGGCTACCGAGGGCGGCCTCGAGCGCGGGGCACGGAAGCGGTAGCCGGCTTCGGGTCCGTCGGCTTCGGGCACGGCGGTGTCGACAGGTTCATTGGCGACTTTGGGCATAGAGGTGCGAAGGCGACCGGGCAGCGTCAACTTCGAGCGCGCTAGTGGCGGCCGAGTTCGGCAGCGACCAAGCGGAGCAGCGGGCTAGTGCGCGAGGGGAAGGCTGGCAACAAGCTTCAAGCGGCGATGCCAAGCGACGATTTCAGGCGACCGTGCGGGGAAGCCGAGACGGCGCTTTGGCAAGGCACCGGACGGCGGCGGCGCTTCGGCGATGCTGTCGGCCGGCCGCGCGGAGCCCGAGGCGTCAGTGCGGTCGGTCGACTCCACCTATTGCTTCGACCGACGGCCCCGAGCAGCGGCTTCAGGCGGTGACTTCGGGGCCGGCGCGTGCGGGGCGGCACCCGAGGGGCAGCTGGCTGCCGGTGGCCGTACGGTGCCAGCCGTGCACGATTTTTCCTTTTTTTCTTATCTTTTTTCAATCTACAGTGCAATCAACATCTATTCTTTCATGTAATTTACCGATCGATATTGTGCCGGTGACTTCAAGTCTGCTCGCGGTCGATTAGAGCGGATTTGCACCGTAGAAAAATAATCTAGAAAGTGAAATTTACATAATTTAGAGTGATCTAGATATAGACAATTCAATCTACTAATGTTTCGATGATTATCTTTCGATTCACCGGGGCGATTTGTGCTGATAATGTGTTGAGAAATTGTCGCTAGCAACCAGTCCGATCGATTCCTCTGCTATGCAAAACTGATCAATCACAGAAGACAGAAATAATAGATTGAAACTGAGAGATAGAGAGAACTCGTGGTCTTTCTTTATTGCTTCATTTTCTAATTCTGTATACAAAATAGTTGATAGTATTCCCTATTTATAACTTAGTGGTGAGATATTCATTATAGACTAAGACTTCAAATTCAGACCCAGATTTCCTGACAATTTATATTTCACAACCAGCCAGAGCCGCCAACCTTGGCTAGAGAAGTAACGCTCGTTCATGCACGAAGAGGTAAATATATTTGCATTAATGTGTCGCTCTACACATGGATCAAGCGCTACAGTGTCCTGGTCAACTTAGTTTTTCATATTTTTTTTCTCCCTTTGGTTGCCCCCTGTACGTGTGTGGCCCCATGGTCGGACGGTTTTCACATTTGCCCCCTTTCGTTGCCCCTAGTACGTGCGTGCCCCATGCTCGGTCGGTCTCACTTTATCGCTTATTCTATATATTTTCAGTGGTGTCTAAAGAGTACTTAAATATTTTTCTAAATTAAATGTATTCAGAATTTTTGTATGTTAAATTTTCATCTAACGTCCTATATTTAGAGCATTCATATTTTTTGAAAATATGACATGAGAAGATCTATTAGATAGAGATCCAACAGCTCAGATTTATTTTTTGGAGGGAGATATAGAAGATCCATTGAATAGAGATCTAACATTTTAAAATCTAAATGTTCTTAAATCTCAAAAAAAAATATTCAAGTGCTCTTTAGCACTTCTCTACAATCCTAGTGAGTTTTCTGTTTTGTTTTGATTCCGGCGGTTTTGCCTGCAAAGCACAGCGTGCTCTTGGCGCATCGTTTTCCTGCGCTGTGCAGTGCCGCCGGTACATGCAATGCATGCGCGCGTGACTTGACCCGTGCTGGTCTCTGTGCAGTGCCGCCGGTACATGCAATGCATGAGCGCGTGACTTGACCCGTGCTGGTCTCGTCTACGAGATCGAAGCTGCCCTACCAAGGTGACGTTTACACGCATTGCCACATAGTTTCACAATGAAGTTAGATGGTTCGAAGCTGCTCTTTAATTTGCCTCTTTCTTGCTTCGCTGCCACATTTCTGGCGTATCATTCCTTCTTACCACCTTGGCACGGTTATTATATACTTGCATACTTGCCAAACTTCAACATATTGTGGCGTTTTTGTTCTTTGCAAAAACAAAGTATAACCTGCCACAGTTTGGCAAAAAGAAAAAAAAAAGGAAAGAAGAAGAGTATGGCAACATACGGGCTACGAGCCAAATATGCTTGGAGTTCTAATTCTTAAGTGTATATTGTCTATTCTTTTCAACTTCTAAAAACTGTTTTTCGGTTTTTCTATAGTAACTAGCTTTTAAACGAAGTATTTTTTTTCAAAATAGGGTCTACTAATTAATTGTAGTACATATTATATCGACTTCATTTATATCGGCAAAAACTGCATGTGAGTTTTATTACTCTGTAATCTCTCGCATGAACAACCCAAAAGCCATAAGTCGCAGCTAAAAGCCATAAAATTTAGCAAAAAGAATAGGCACTATATATGATGTATACGTTCATTTATGCGAGCATTTGATCTGTTAGCTAGCTCATTACTTGAAGAATTCAAGGAAACTAGCTATATATAGACCAGCTGAAATATATATCTTCTGAAACTTATCGACGATTAAATCGTCATCTTGCAAATTATAGAGAAAAACAAGCTCAAGAAGGATTGAAAAGACCGCATAATCACATAATCACAGACGGTTCAAAAACCGTCTGTGATAACTTGGATTATCACTGACCCATAATTTCAGACGGTTCAGAAAACCGTCTGTGATGACGTTTCTGAACCGTCTGTAATGTGGATTTCTGTAGTAGTGAGAAGAAATGGGACTACGGAGTCCAAATTAATATCTAGAGGCCAACATGCTCTGGCGTACTCTACGGGGTCTAAATTAACGCCTAGAGGCCAACGCACCCCGACGTACTCTACGGAGTTTAAACGAACGCATGGAGGCCAACGCTCACTGACGTACTCTACAATGTCTAAAGCAGAAGCTAGAAGCCAACACGCTCCAGTGTACTCTACGGAGTCTAAATTAAATAATTAATGCGTGGCGCACTCTAAGAGTCTAAATTAACACCAGGAGGCCAACATGCCCCAGCGTACTTTACGGAGTCTAAATTAATTCCTGGAGGCCAATGCACATCGGCGTACTCTATAGAATCTAAAGCAACACATGGAGGCCAACACACGCCCGCGTACTCCACAGAGTCTAAATTAATGCTTGGAGGCCAATGTGCTTGGCGTACTCTACAGAGTCCAAATTAACACTGGGAGGCCAACCACCCCGGTATACTCTATGGAGTATAAATTAATGTCTAGAGGCCTCCGCACCCTAGCCTACCCTACGAAGTCCAAATGAATGCATTGAGGCCATTGTGCCCACATACTCTACAGAGTCTAAACAAATGTGCAGCGGCCAGCATGCCATGTAAAAAAATTTAAAATTTTTGCATGCATCTTATTTCCTTAGCTTTTATTGAAGTTCCTTTGGGAATATAATTTGCAAATTTTTGAAAAAGAAGAATATGAATTTGATAGAACTCAAATTGAATTCAAAAACAAATCTAAAAAGATAATCCTTAAAGTGACCTAAGAGATTTCACAGTATAAACCAATTCAAAACTCAGAAGTAAGTTCATGGCACTGGAAATGAAAATTTGAACATTTTTCAACATGTTCTTAATATGTCCCAAATCAAAATAAGGTATTATACACAAAACATTAGCTTTCAAAGATTTTTTTGAGAAAAAATACAAGGCAAATAAAATGCTATAAAAATTATACAATAAATTACACTGTGTCAGGAACCTCCAAAAAATTGCTCATAATTTTTGGAGCTAATCTACTATGTCTAAAAATTTCTCAAACTTATCAGCCAAGCAAAACCGCTTTGATTAATTAACCCATTCCGCCTTCTCCATTGCCAAAGCGTCTTTTTGAACACTACACTTCCTCTCTGTCACCTAAACACCTAATGTTGATGAGTGGGACCAGACCCCACCCGTTAGGCCACCTCTCTTCGTCCGTTGACACATCGGGCCCAATGGTAGACTTCATCTTCCTCTTCCTCGCGTCGTGCTTGCTCCATCGTAGCTGCACCGTGCCATCAGTTTTTGATGTGCACCCACAACTTCATGCCTGCTACTGCCTACCCTCACCTACTAGTTGCATCGTCGTGCTGAGTCACTCTCATCCTTGTCCCTTCTGTGTGTCATGAACCATTGAGAAGAACCAGGCACTCATCTCTCCATTGTGCTCTCGAGATCTCATGTGTCCCTCTTGGCCATCCCGTGCCTACAAAGCACTCTCAACGATGTCATCATCTTCTTCATCAAGCCCTCACTCTATTTCCATGAAAAACTGAGCCTTACCCTCCTTCCCTCGCCCGGAACACGCCGTCTCACTTAGCACCGATGAGCGTGCTCCACTGAGCCCCACGTGGCCTGAGCTATCCAATGAACCCCCTTTCTTTTCAAACTGTGTCATCTTATGTTCCATATCCCCTAGAGCATTTCCCCTTGGTTAATGACATGATTCGTGCAGACCGTCGGAATTGAGCAGTTGTCATAATCTCTTTTCCTCTTTTCTCCTTTCTTTTCCTTCAGCCAACCCATCTCCCAGCCCACTCCTCCACCACCCTGCTCGCTTGGTCAGCACTGAAGTTGTTGCTTCGCTGTCTTTGCCACCTCATCAGCCACCTTGCTAGCCATACACTGCCACCGCCGCACCCTTGCCCTATGCCAGTACCGCTATAACTCCGCGCCATGTTTTTCACGCCATTGCACACCAAGTTGCCCATCATTTGGATAGTTGCATGAATACGGAGATTACTGATAAATCCAGACACCCCCATGATGCTACAGTGATATATGTCGTTCCTCCTCGTGAGTCAAGACAGTGTGGCTGCAATGCTCTCTGCCTTTTCATAAGTGTTGGGTGTGATCACTACCACAGAAAAGTTTATCATGTGAACACCGTATCACAGACGGTATCGTGAGTTATCACAGACGGTTCAAAACTAGAACCATCTGTAATAGTCAGTTATCATAGATGGTTCTCAGTAAAAACCGCTTGTGATAGCTGTACCAGAGCTAAAAAAAGTAGGTAATTTTACCATGACTTGGATCTACAGTGGTCGAAGCTATATTAACGGATTGAATCTATAGTATTTGGTCAAAAGCTACAGTAATCGATCGAATCTATAGTATCTAGTTGAAGGCTACAGTATCTGGTCGAAAGCTACAGTAACAAGTCGAATGCTATGTGTGGTCGAAAGCTCCAGTAATTGGTCAAATGCTATGCATAGTCGACAGATACAGTAACCAATCAAAAGCTATGCGTGGTTGAAAGCTACAGTAGTCGGTCAAAAGGCTCTATGTTGTCGAATGGTAGAGTAATTAGTCGAAGGCTAAGAGCGGTCGGGACTTAGAGCAGTCGAAGGCTTTAGAGTGGTCGGAGGAGAGTGATGTAGCAGTTGAAGAAGACTACGATGGCGACAACTCGTGGCGGCGGTGGTTGGCGGTGAGGTGCCCCAAACGAAAGAGGAAAACATGAGCGATACGTTGGTAGGCACGGGACTTACCAAGATGGCTGGAGAGTGGTTGGCAACGAATAGAAGATGGCGACATCGGGGTGCTCCGGATGGATGGGAGGAGTAGAGAAGGACAAGTGAGAAGAGAGAAGAGGACATGAGGAGAAGATTGAAGAGTCGTTGTGCTTCTATTTTTAAGGAAAAATTTGGCGAGAAGTAGAGGATAAATGAGAAGAGAGAAGAGGACATGAGGAGAGAAGAGGAAATGAGGAGAGAAGTGGAGGAGAAGTGAGAAGAAGAGCAGCCAAGCCTTCCATTTTAAAGAGCAAATCCAGCGAGATGAACGAGAAGTTCAAATTCAGCCAAAGCGAGTAAGTTGAAATATTATTGATGAGAACATCCCGGTTGGACTGATTATACGAGCTATAAAGATTAATCAATAGGTGAACTCGTTTCTTGTTAAGTTAAATATTAATTTAGATGAGAATTGGTTGCTACCTAATGCTAGTATTTTAATTAGTTTTAGATTTATGCGAGAGGACGGGAACACCCAAAAGAAGATTGCATGAACTATTGGCGTGATGACTAGAAGATTTATGTGATACATGAGAAGATGCATGGTTGCTTTCACAAGGCCAAGGAGTAAAGAAATTAGCAAAGGACACGTGGGAATTAAGGACGTGAGAAACTTTCCAATTTCATTAATTTTTGCATGCATGGAGGAGATCTCAGCCGACTCATCAAAACTGAAAGAGCTGTGTTCTGTTTAGCCACGTACATGTGAGACATTGGCGTGTATTATTTTTAGGAACCAAGTCGGTTTAGAGCAAGTATAACAATGGTCTTATAGCCAAGTTAGTCAGCATTTTTGCTGATGTGGAGGAGAGAAGAGAGGAGAGAGAGGAGAGCTTGGCTCTCATGCAAGCAACAAGCTGTACACGGGAGTCTATGCAGTGGTGGGTCCAAATAATAAATGTATGTGAGGAGGAGTAGGAAAGAGAATGTGAGACATGATACCACATAATAATAAAAAAATCTTTTGTAGACAAATAGAAGACAGATTATTGTATAACTTGGCTCTTATAACTTGACTTATAGCCAAACACTTGGCTCTATTATTGGACTTGCTCTTATGTTACGTACAGCAATCGGGTTCGACTACTATGGCCAACCCAACGGGGGAGTATCACCTCTATATATTTTGCTGTACGCACGCTTTGGAAAAGACAAACCACATAGAAAATCAATCTACTATTTTCAGATAGCTATATACTTTTTCTTCCTAGGGTTTGGCATATGATTGCAACATAAAGGGGAATTGGGCATTCTCAACCCCGTTGTTCTTGTGATTCCTTGTGATTTGCAGCAGTGGTGACACGTCTACTTGTGTAGTCAAGTAGACGGGATCACGAGCGTGTAGTTGGGTGAATTCTTTTATCACAGGTTGCTGTTCTAACAGTGGTTGGCGCTTATCGGTTCATCAAGTTACACATATCCAAAGTTATTCTTGATCCTACATCGTGAAGATCAGGCACCCCGTATCAATTATTACAGACGGTTCTTACTTAGAACCATATCTGATAAGTTATCACAGACGATTTTTGTTCCGAACCGTCTGTGATACAGTTCGAACTAAAAACCGTATGTGATAAGGACAGATATCATAGACGGTTCTTGTTAATAACCGTTTGTGATACTTCATACACGGTTTTCACTATAAACCGTCTGTGATATTAGTTTTTCACAGATGATTTTTAGCATTTGCAGCAAGACAGATGGTCTCTAAACTAAAATCGTCCGTGATTGTATTTAATACTAACGGTTTTTGTAGTAGTGGATGGTGCCTGTATGCATACATAAGTGCATGAAACTCAACTTGGCATTCAAAACATTCTTGACTTTGAACTTTGTCTAGCTTATTTTTAAAAGGGAAGGGAAGAACAATAAAGAAACATGTTTGTTTTAGCTTGAAAGTTCAAATGTTAGGGGCAGCTTCGATGTTGAAAATTGAAATTAGGTGCAGTCCAGGGAGTGCTATCTGAAGCTTCACAGTTGCGTTTACTACCTTTTTCTTTGCTTTTTTACTACCAGTAACAGTCTCTTCTGCCTGCTGGGTTACCAGGGATCAAACCGGCCAGGCAAATGGATATATTGATTGCTACCTTGTCCATATATAGGACATGTTTGATATAGCTACGGCTTATACTTTTCGTTGAAATTTTTGAATTTTAGTTGTTTACGATAGAGATTACAGAGAGATACTTACTTATGATTTTGGTTGATAAAGATATTAGATTTTTAACATGTATTACAATTAATTTGTAAATTTCATCTTAAGAAAATACTTTATTTAACAATTAAGTACTATAACAAAAATTAAAAACCACGTTTAGAAGTCGTAATAGGCAGGACCATAACTTTGTCTTTGCAGAAAGTGTTGACCCATATAATTCGCAAACATAAGTATACGCTTGTACTACCGTACCTGAGTACTACTGTCTTTTGTCTTTCCAGAATGTTTTGACCATATAATTCGCAAGAGTACATGCTAGTACCACGCATGTGAACCACGCATTCTGTGATGCTAGTTACAGTGGTACTTTTCTTTGAGAGAGTCACACCATTGATAAATGGCTACTGTTATTAGCAATGTAATTGATGTCTATATTTATAATAACTAGTAAGATTAAAGATACCTTCTATGTGTTTTAAGGCTAGATATTCTTGCAGTAGTTCCTAATTCTTGAGAGTTCTCTCAATAAATAGAAAACGGTTCACAGTACTGTTAAATTTGGTGGACCTTGATTAAAACGGTTGATACTAGTTAAGGTGGTAATTAATCTGGCAAGATGATGCGGGGATTTCCCGATCTTCACGGCGTAGGATCGATGAATATAGTTTGGATCCGTATAATCTGACGAATCGATGGTACCAACCACTGTTAGAACAACAATCTGCGACAAAAGAATTCGTCCAACTGCACGCTCGTGATCCCGTCTATCCGGCCACCAAGTAGATGCGTCGTCGCTCCAGCCAATCACAAGGAAACACAAGCACGACGGGGAAGAACGTCCGATTCCCTCTCTAGGTTGCAATTGTATGTCAAATCTTAGGAAAAACAAGTGCATTCTGAAAATAATAGATTAATTCATAGTGGTCTCACTTTTACACAAAGTGTATACGGAATTATAAAGTCCAGGTTGGCTGACTTGAACTCAACACACAATTGGCCGAATCGAACTCAACACACAAAGTCCCAATGCGACTCACAACTCGTACGCTTAATTAACTCCATAGTCCATACGGACCGACTCAATTAGATTCGGCCCAAGAACAGGCGCACACACCCAACCTATCTGACGTTAATAGAAGACTCCATGCTGGGTTTTTTTTTTTTTTGGTAGAGTCCCTATCAAAACCAGTTCGGCTTCATTGAGGAAGTAAAACCCAAATCCTATTCCCATGCAAACTGCTCTTCCATTTTCTCATCCAGCCGAGAAAGCAGCGTGGCCTTCCCTAGTCTCCCATGCGACTGATCATACAAGTAGCACATGTATGCATGCATTTCTTTGGACTAGAAGTGTGGCTTCATGACTTTGTACGTAACTTTTGTGTTTGAAATAGTACTCTCACGTGCATGCATATCTTGGCCTAATGGATGGAATGTCTTGATTAGTGTCTTCCATCAAGTAGTCTTGGTCATGCATGTATGTATTTTCTTTTGTTTTTTTCTTTGTCTCGATTCCATGCGTATGTATGATTTTTTTGCTCGGCTGATTTTTTCTGGCTTCGGTATCCCAATATCTCCTCATGCAAAAACTGAGACCAATCAAAATACTAGTATTAGGTAGTAGCCAATTCTCATGTAAATTAAAACCAAATTCAATTAGGAGCGAATTCACATGTTGATTAATCTTTTTAGTTTGTGCTCACATAATCAGTCCGATTAGGATATCCTTATTATCTTGTACACTTGAAGTGATGGATGTTGTACTAGTATGGATGAGAGCTTCTAAACGCATTTTTTACTTTAGGGTTGTACAGATCGAGTATGGGCTTGTGTATAATTAAATAAAATAGTAGTAGCTCCGTATCTTCAAGTATAATCATTAAAGACCCAATTAAATTAGAGTTCACCTAATAATATTTAATGCGGCTCAATAATTCTTTCCAGTCAAAAAATACATTTAACTGAAAAATCAATAAGCATGTTTGTATCCGCATCACAAGACGCACGAGAGATGTGTTAGCGAACCAACAAATAGGGGTGGATATCGAGCCGGCTCGGCTCGGCTCGTGAAAGCTCGTTAGGGAGGAGGCTCGGCTCGGCTCGGCTCGTTAAAAAGCTCGTTAGGCTCGTTAGGTGGAATATGCAAATTGACTTTTCTGAAAAGCTCGAGCTCGGCTCGTTAGGCTCATTAGACTCGTTAGGTGGAATATGCAACTTGACTTTTTTGAGAAGCTCGAGCTCGGCTCGTTAGACTCGTTTTGACTTTTGAGTGTCTTTAACCTTTCTTTTTATGTTTCAGATTTGTTTTTTTTGAATAATAAGTTCTATGATTTCCTTTTCATATGTAAAATTAACAAAGAAAAGAGTAATATGTACTTTAATAATATTTCTTAGTGACAAAGGAGGTACGAAAATTGGCATGCATACATACATACTACTACTGCCGTACTGAGCCGTTCACACGTGATGGGCCAAAGACGCTGCCGAGCTGGGCCGACCGAGCCTAGCGAGCGGCTTGCGAGCCGGCTCGGCTCGGCTCGTTAACAGACTGAGCTAAAACCCCGGCTCGGCTCGTTTGTGCCACGAGCCGAGCCGAACCAAGCCGAGCCTTCAATGAGCCGAGCTAGCTCACAAGCCTCGAGTTTTTTTTTCCACCCCTACCAACAAAGAGGCGAAGAGTGGTTGTAAAAGATCAAACTAGCTATGATTTATGATTGTGGCTTATGATTTTTTATTCTATATATACGTGTATATGAACAAAGCAAAAAATAATAAGTCGATAAAACTACTTCTAAAAAATTATCTCGATAAGTCATTTAAAAATAACAATGAAAAATCGTCATATTTATTTTTTTTCAAGAGGAGTCATAGGTTATAACTTGGATTGCGACCTTCCGTAAGCAAATATGGCACCGCGTCACGTGCTCACGTCATGTGTAAACGCATCACAGGGCACGCCACGCGCATGCATGTACGGCACAGGATAGCGCAAGAAAATGCGGCCGTGTGGTGATGAGTTGGGCTTAAAAACTCATAGCTTATAGCTGAAAAAACTGTAGCTGACTGAAAAAAACATTGTAGCTGACAGAGCCTTATTTAGTATAATTAAATTTAAAAAAAATTAAAAATATAAAAAAAAATATGTTAGCCCAATATGTATAATACAAATGAATACGGGAAAAAGAACCGGCAAAAAAGCTCAACAGAAAGCCAAAAGTTCAGAAAAAAATGAAATTTATGAATAGTAAAAAATAAGCCAGAAGCTCAAGCCGAACCGATCAGGGCCCTCCGGAATCAAAACAGAAAACACATGCGCTATCTTCGAGACAGTACGACTTAATAAAAATGCAGGCAACAAGTTGATCAAAAGCAAGCAGCCTATGCACACCTCACTTAACCACATAACAAAACAAAGTAAAAAATCACTATGTTTGACAGTACGAGTAACACTGTAGCCATTAGGTATGTGCCTACCCTTAGGGCACTCCCAACCCTGAAATCACCATGGTTTCCATGGCATTAAATAGGGTGCCACCTTAGCTTTTTTGCTGATGTGGAAGGTGAGTTAAGGTGGAGAGGGAGGAAATCGTTTCTCCCCTGAGAAACGGTGTCTACGCTCGCCCCGATGCGCTAGGAAACTACTCGTTTCGCGTTGGGAAGTCGGCCTCCATTTCCATCTCCGAGCTACCGGATCCGCTGTGGCGCCGCCGCCTCTCCCTCCGCAACCCCCTCTCCCACGCGCACCAAATCCTCCGCAACCCCGGCTCCCGCGCGCGCCATCTCCTCCGCAGCCCCCTCTCCCGCGCGCTTTCCCCTCTCGCGTTGCCGCCGCTTTCCCCTCCCCTTTTTCGCACCGCTCGCGATCTGTGCCGCTGGAGCTCGATGAGGATTTCTGATTTTTTCTGCGATTGATTTCTCTCCCGCGCTCACGGCTCGGGGTGCCCTCCCCGCCAGCACGCCGCAGGTTCCCCTCCCGCGCTCCCCTGCGCTCTCTTCCCCTGCCGTGCTCCCGCGTTCTCTTCCCCTTCCGTGTCGCAGCCCAGCCCAGCTCCCGTGCTCAGCCGCACTCTCCTCCCGCGCGCCCATCAATCTCTTCCCGCGCGCTGCTTCCTTGCCATCGGCATCCTCCCATCGGCTTCCCCAGGGCAGACCAGACCATCTCCACTCCAAGCATGAATCTCATCCCAAAAAACCAAGGAAGACCGCGGATTCTAGAGCAGCAATTGGTGGGAAAAAACCTGTCGATGTTGCTCCTCCACCTGCCGGCGTTCTGCTCCTCCACCGCCGCGTTCTGCTACCCCATCGTCAAGTGTTCTGCTGCGAGTGTTCCAGCGGTGCTCCGCCATCGGTGCTTCGTGGATCGCGTCGCTCGAAACTCCGAATGGTAACGTCATGGACATTTTTCATTTTCATGCTCATTGATAGCTACTGTAGATGGTGATTAGTTTATACATTAGCTAATTTCAAGGACATTAGTATTTGCAGTACATAGTTTCATGCTATTGATTGTATTGGTCGCTAATAATAACATTGTTCGTGTAGCTTCAGGCTTTCACATTCCCTTTTTCCAATCAGAAGCTGTTGTGCTTGTAACTAATGAAATGGCAATTTTCTGTTTCCTTGTCAACCATTTTTGAATGAGTTTTTTTTACCATCTCAATGCTTCTGTTATGGCTTCACTTTAGTGTATGCATTCAGCCTGTTGTAGCTTGTCAAAATAATACCTATCTGTACAAAACATGTGACTTGTGAAAGCCTGGATGGCTTGGTTAAATCATTCTGGCCAGGTTGGACATGTTAGTTTGCTGGGATTCATAGCTTCTTATTTTGATATTAGCTGTCCTGCATGCACTACCGTTGTATTCATGTAGCACGACATCTTTCCCCGATTCTGCCTTCATTGATATTTTGTCATTTTATCAGCCTATATCCACCTGGTGGTTTTACGAACTTCATACGGAGTCCCAATGGAAATCACCTTTCTGAAAACTTCCATTTTGTTGGTGCTCCAATGAGTCAGACAACGATATCGCCTACTTCTGCTTGTTGGAGTGGCACTCCATCACCTCCAGAAAGTAGTGCAGTCCATGCTCGAGGTGCACAATTGGAGACACAAGAAAAAGAGACAATTGATACCCAAGAATCTGCTAGGTCTGAAGTGCGATTGAATTGGTCCCATGCAGAAGACGTTCGATTGGTAAGTTAGAGTTATTTGTTTTTGACAAATCGATTCCATATTCATGCCATAATTTGTCTGACTTCCATTTTTCATGTCATTATTTTACTCATTATTATTTTATCATCAGTAGGTTAGTGCCAGTTGCGAAATTGCATTGACCAGCTTGAGGGAAATGATAGGAAGTCGAGAAGTACTGGGAGATGTTGATAAAACTTACAACAAAGACCACGTAAGATAAACGAAAAGAAACATTAACCAATTGAAGATCCGTTGGGACCGCATCAAGAAACCACTAGCTGAGTGTACTGGCTGCTGGAATCGAATATCTGTTGTTTACCAAAGTGGGGTTAGTGACGATCAATTGATGGATCGGGCATTGGAGATGTTTGCCTCTGAACATAATGAAAAGGCTTTCACACTGCAGCATCTGTGGAAATTAGTACGTCATGAAAGGAAGTGGGCCGCACATGTCAAAAAATATTGAATGAGAAGGAAAATAGCAGGAAAGGTACTTCGAACTCAGCTCATGTAGTGAATATTGGAGATAATCCAGCACAACGTCCTATGGGACATACGAGGGCCAAAGAAGTAAGAGATGGAAAACGGAAGGCATCGAATGTTTCAACAGAGATCAATGAGAAATTAGAAAAATTCATTGAAGCAAGCACCATGGCTAGGGAAGGACGTGATAAGATGGCGTATGCAAATGGTTGGCGGACAAGAAGTTAGAAGCAGCCAAGATTGCACATAAGACAGCACGTGAGAAAACAAAATATAAAATGCTAGAGACTTACAAAGAATTGATGTTTGCTTCTACCAGTGATCTAAGTGAACAAGCCCTCGCTGAAAGAAGCAAAGCATTGGAGAGCATGCGGTTGAGTTTGTTCTCTAACGATGATTAAGGTATGTCAAGTGCTTTAAAAAAACTTAGAAACTATTGTACAAAGCATCTCTGCTGGTCTATTTTTTTACTAGTGTCAATACATTCCTGCTATTTTAGATATATTTTTTCTACTATGAACACCTATCTAGTGTGAACATATTTTTGCTAGTGTGAATACATTAATGCTAGTGAGAACACACATTTCAGTAGTGAGAACACACATATTTCTCACGTGCAAATGTGGACAAGTGTGAATCTAGTCTGAACACACATACATGCTACGTGTGAATGTAGTAGAGTCTAGAATAATATATATACAACCACACACGCCTGGCAGTACACACATCCTCTCGGTTCTCTCCTCTGCCTCTCGGTTCCCTCCAGTTCCTTTCCTTTCCAAGATGTCCAGTGAATCTGAATCGGCTGATGAAGTGAGCAGCATGGATCCTGCTGATCTGTACTCGATGGAGGAGTGCCAACAAGAGGGAGAAATATTGGAAGATGTTGCTGCTCATATAGCAGATGAATTACAGGCTGATATTGAAGATCTGCAGAGTCCAAGTAGGAGATTGTGGCTAGAAGATTTGTGGACGTGCCTCGTGAAGAAGCCAAACAATGGCTAATGGATGACTACTTCTGGAAAATCCAAGATATATCGATACAATCTTCCGCAGAAGATTTAGGATGCGAAGGCCCCTCTTTCTTCGTATTGTTGATGCCTTAGGTGTGTGGTCACCTTTTTTCACCTTGAGAATAGATGCTCTGAATCGCCCAGGCCTGTCACCAATTCAAAAGTGCACAGCAGCTATTAGACAATTGGCAAATGGCAGTCCAGCAGATCAGCTAGATGAGTATATTAAGATTGGAGAAAGCACTACAGTAGAGTGCTTGAAGATGTTTGTGAAGGGTGTAATTGAAATATTTGGGGCAGAATATTTGCGTCGCCCCACGGTACAAGATGTTGAACGATTAGTACAGATGGGTGAGCGTCGTGGGTTCCCAGGAATGCTAGGGAGTATTGACTGTATGCATTGGCATTGGGAAAAATGCCCGTACGCATGGAAGGGAATGTATACCCGTGGTGATCACGGTGTTCCTACAGTCATTCTAGAGGCAGTTGCCTCGCACGATCGTTGGATGTGGAATGCCTTCTTTGGTGTCGCTGGATCCAATAATGACATAAATGTGCTTAATCAGTCTAATTTGTTCATTGAGCAGTTGAGAGGAGAAGCCCCTATTGTGCAGTATACTGTCAATGGAAGGCAATATAACCATGGTTATTACCTAGCAGACGGCATATACCCAGAATGGGTTGCTTTCGTTAAGTCAATACGTCACCCACAGCCTGATGAGCATAAATTGTTTGCTAAACATCAAGAAGGGGCAAGGAAGGATGTGGAATGCGCATTTGGGATTTTGCAATCTCGCTTTTGTATTTTGCATGCATCGCACGTCTATATGAGCAAGGTGATCTTGAAAATATAATGTTAGCTTGTATTAGCCTTCACAACATGATAATCGAAGATGAGAAGGATATAGAGCAGATTCCACTCGATTTGAATGAGGAAGCAAGCACATCGACTGTTGAAGCACCTACGATCACTCATGGAGAGAACCCAACGATGGAAGAAGTACTTCAAAGAAATGCCACTATTCGTGACCGTGCTGCTCACAGCAACTTCAAAGATTTGATTCAACATATTTGGCATAAGTTTAAGAACTAAAAGTAATTAGGTAAATATATAGAGTTGGATAAATTGTTGTGAATGTTTTCACAAAGGGCATATAAGCATTTAGAAATATTCCTTTATTAATTTTTAAACTCATTGATCCTTTTTTCTCATGCGATGATGGGTTCTGAGCACGCATCTATTTTTGGAAAGGCACCTATGGAGATGCGCCTTTGAAAATCATGCCCTACAAGATGATCAACGATAATGGCTTAGGCATCGCTACCTAATTTATTATTCTTATTATCATGCTTATGAACTTTCTTAATTTGTTATCAGACTATGCTACCTATTATAAGTACGGATTATTATATTTATGGATTATTATATTAATGGACTGCAATGTTTCAACTTCTGTATATTTGCATGAGACGTACAGTACGATGCTACTTGATCTGTTGTTCTGATCTTGCTGTTGAGCTGAATTGATCAGTACTGTGCTACTGTCCGGATGCTATATGTGTAGAATACATTGCTCCGAATACTAGTGGATGATCCCTCCTTGGCAATTGAGTTGTAATATTTTATTTCCTTCTGATGGCAGCGCTGCAAGAATTCTTATTCAAACATTTTATTCTTTCATGCATTTCTCAGTTGATCAGTGATGGGTGTACTAGAATATTGTTGGCTACTTGATTGCTTGCCACAATTGATCAAAGCTCCTTTTGTGCTGCTATTAAATTTTTCACTATAAAGAAACTATCATGAAAACTGTGGGTTGGGAGGGTAGTTTCTATTGTACATTTAATGCCCTCTCTCTCCTCTAGAAATTACCCATGGAAACTATGGATTGAGAGTGCAAAACATCCTTTAATTAGGTCATTAGGAGGAGTATGAGTTTGCGTTCATGCATTGTTAAATATTTCACGCCAATCTCTTCACACGTGCCCAAACACGTGTATGCAGCGGCAGGAAGCAAGGAAATTAAAGCGCATTCTTTTTGTGTTGTGATTTTTTGTCCTATCATGACCTATATGAAATGGAGACTTGCCGACTCGACCAATCTGGGGGACAGGCGTGCGACCCAACAGCGAGCTGTCGCTCATGTTTTGTCAAGGGGTATCATGCTTTAGAGGGGCCAATTAAACTTAATTAAGAAGCCTAAACATTTCCATGAAATAATGCCAAGTACGATCATATGTAGCCCACATTTGTGTTAATTATTGTTATAGCATCCCATAAACGTTGACGGATTTGTATTAATTGATCGTTGCCTGTATCATGCCATTGTTAGGTACATTTGTTTTCTTTGAAATGTGCTTGGTGTTTTACTACAGTTTACATGTTACTATTATGAAAACTTCTAAATATATCAGTTTAAAATCGGACCCCGTTGTAATATAAGATTATGTAAAGGATTGGAGTGGAACAAAAATCCAGCTATAAAAGCCCACTAGTAGTAGCCACCGCAACACAACCGCCGAGACCTACTTAAGGACTACACGAACATTACAACGGTTAGCTCATCATGCATGCAAATGCAACCAAGAGTTCTCCCACTGACAAGAATGCCGTCGGAGACATCGCTGTCGACCTCTATCCATTCTTACGCAAGTACAAGGACGGCCGTATCGAGCGGTTCCTGCGCAGTTCCTTCGTGCCGGCGTCCGAGGACCAGGGCGCCACCAGCGGGGTCGCAACGAGGGACGTCGTCATCGACCGAGACACCGGCGTGTCCGCACGCCTGTTTCTCCCCACCCGTGCAGCCGCAGCCGGCAGGAGACTTCCCCTCGTCGTGTACATACACGGTGGCGCTTTCTGCACCGAGAGCGCCTTCTGCCGGACGTACCACCGTTACGCCACTTCCCTCGCCTCGCGTGCCGGGGCGCTCATCGCGTCTGTGGAGTACCGTCTAGCGCCGGAACATCCCGTGCCCGCGGCCTACGATGACGCTTGGACTGCGCTCCAGTGGGTGGCATCCCTCTCTGATCCATGGCTCGCTGAATACGCAGACCGCAGGCGCACGTTCCTCGCCGGCGACAGCGCCGGTGGCAACATCGCTTACCACACGGCGGTACGCGCCAGCCGCGATGGCAATGGCATGGACATCGAGGGGCTGGTCATCGTGCAGCCGTACTTCTGGGGAGCCGAGCGGCTGCCTTCCGAGACGGTCTGGGACGGCGTCGCGCTGTTCCCGCCAGAGGGGATAGACAGGCTCTGGCCGTTTCTGACGGCGGGCCAGGCGGGCAACGACGACCCCCGGATCGACCCTTCGGACGAGGAGATCGCGTCTCTCACGTGCCGACGCGCGCTGGTGGCCGTGGCTGGGAAGGACACCCTGCGCGACCGCGGGCTCCGGCTCGCGGCCCGTATGCGCGATTGCGGGTGGACCGGCGGCAACGTGACGCTCGTGGAGTCGGAGGGCGAGGACCATGGCTTCCACCTGTACAGCCCGCTGCGTGCGACCAGCAAGAAGCTCATGGATAGTATAGTGCGATTCATCAACCCGAACACGACATCGCCATCGTCCACTACTGTGCAGACAGAGCCGCACCTGCACGAATGTCCTACGTGGCAATGGCATGCATATCAGGGTAAGGCATCAAGTGGTGCGATGGATACAGCACAAGCTATAATAAGCGTGCCTAGTAGGCCGTATAAGGCGGTACTGGTTAACTGGCAGGACATGGAAGTTCGCCGTGGCCCAAACTCTGTGGCGCGTAATGCATTAAGAGTTGGGCTGGGGAAATCTTCAAAAACAAGCCACGGATCATATTTGGGCCAGGTGAGGCCCCGTATGGCCCACATGGATCCATTGTCAGCCGCTGTTCCGTGGTGAACTGTGACGACGAACTTCGGATAAAAGTTTACACCCAGGTGATTACTGATGTTCATGTCCCCAAACTTCAGATGAGTCAGAGAGTATATAAGTGGTTTCTGATCACATAAATCTACTTAAGATATTCACATAAGTGTAATAAGAAAGACGACGATTATATAGGGACCTGTCCACCACGGACAATAGTGATCACCAGTTGTCTGATCGCGGTCAGCAACCAGGACGGTCCCTTAGAAGTTGTCTTCTTCTTCAAAGGTTGTCTACTTTTTTTATTCACTGTTAAATAAATGGGGCCGCTGGGAGATAAGTGTAGTTGTATTATTGTGCATTCGATCTATGTGCGAGTTTCAAATTCTCCTCTCTTGCTTGGTTGATGCTTGCAGTTAATCTCAACTATCCATTCTCTTAATAAATAGAGGACAGGATTTGTGGAGACTCTCTTTTTTAGGAAGCTACGAGGTTTTATTAAATTGAAAAGTTTTGGATGCAATCAACTCTTAGACTGTGAACTAGAAACTGAGAGCTCAACAACAGCCAAACCTCCGAGTCTCACCGTGTGCGAGCATACTTAGGCCCCGCTCGTTCTCCAAGAAAAAATTGCTATTCTCCTAGAAAATTTGCTATTCTCCTAGAAAATTGAACATAAAAACTAACTAAACCAGAACTAGGCTCAAAGCCTTCATCAAGGATTGCATTGATCGTAAATTTATATCTTCGACGGTCCTCCCAGAGACTCACAAATTCCTTACCCCTCCTATTTCAACACCATATATTATTTAATGCACACAACTTCTCTTAATTCACATTATGAATGCAATACCAAAATACATTAGAATACAATAAGTTCCTCTGGTTTCTTCCTCTTCCTATGGGGAGTCATCTTGAAAATCTGTTCATAATCTTTCTTTTTTAGATGAAACTTTGTTCATGATTTGATATGACTAATGTAACAGATCAACACTAATTCTGCAAAAGAAAGCTTTTTTGGTGCCTAGAGAACTGCGTCCTCATTAGCGGATCCATCATGATGCAATGCTTCAATATAACAAAATAATCATGGATGTAGTCCAAATAAAAGGTAAGTAAACCTGCAAATTTTCATTTTCAAATTCATCCTCGGTGCACTACTTATCTTTTTTTTGTTCTTGCTACTAGGGGCGAATTTGAAATTGAAATTTTGTATGTGTACATACATTTATGTGTAATACATCTATGAACTTTTTTGTACTTTTGAAACATTGCATCATGGTGGATTTGCTAAGGGCATGTACAACCCACAGACGGGGGGTCGTCTGCAAGAGCCTCGAATCTGGCATACAGACAGCTAAAAAGACAGATCATACAATGGACTGTTTGTTTCACTGTCTGCAAGCTATTTAAAGTGTTACATGTAGCCAAGATCAATCATGAATATCATTTTGTATACCATTGTGTTGCTATTTGATAGGAAACAGAACAAGCATAAATAAGATGAACATGATTACAATATTTGTTTAAAAACCATCAATATAAATCATATATTGTATATAACTCCAACATTTTTTTGTCTAAGTTTCTTTGCTTCCATAGCGCTGCCATATGTGCTCGATTAGATCCTTCTTGAGTTGCCTATGCGTTGGCCGAGCTTTGATAGCGGAATTCCTCCGAAGCACTTCTGCGAAGCATGGATTTGGGTTGTCGCTTGTACACACTTCAGGTGGGAGCACTATTGTTGCACTTGGATTCTCATTCAAATCCAAGGAAACTCTAACCAATTCCTTCTCATCTTCCACTATCATATTGTGAAGGATTACACAGGCTTGCATTATGTTGATAACATCCCCTTGCTTCCATAATTTTGCAGGTCGACGAACAATATCAAAGCGTGATTGCAATATGCCAAATGCGCACTCGACATCCTTCCTCGCCCCTTCTTGCATCAATGCAAATAATTTGTCGTCATCTGACTGAGGGGCTGTTACTGTCTTCACGAATACCGCCCATTCGGGATATATCCTATCGGCAAGATAGTAACCCATATCATACTGCGTTCCGTTTACATTATATTGTACCGTAGGAGCTTCCCCTTTTATTGCTTGAATGAATAGTGGTGACTTGTTTAGCACGTTAAGATCGTTCTGAGACCCGGCGGTACCGAAGAAAGCATGCCATATACGAAGATCATGAGATGCCACTGCTTCGAGGATCATAGTATGAATGCTTTTATCACCACGCGTGAACAAGCCTGCCCAACCTTTCGGGCAATTCTTCCATGCCCAATGCATACAATCGATGCTTCCCAACATTCCTGGAAAACCACGAGCCTCATTTTCTTGTAAAATTTTTTCCAGTTCATCGCTTCTTGGAGGGCGTAAATACTCTTCACCAAAGCATTCAATCACTCCTTCAGCAAATTTTCCCAAAATCTCCAAACAAGTGCTTGCGGCAACCTTCAATACCTCATCAAGTTGATCCGCCGAGGAGCCATAAGCTAGCATCCTGATAGCCGCAGTACACTTTTGAAGAGGTGAAAGACCATTCCTACCAATTGCATCAACTCTTTGGGTAGGAATAAAGGCTTATTCATCCTAAATCTCCTACAGAACATCTCATCGGTGTAGATAGGGTTTGCAAAAAAGTAATTAGCGACAAGATCATCATGACCTGCTTCTCGATTCCTTGGTATGTACCTCCTTGGTCCACTCCGTCGGCGGCGGCGGCGAGTTACAGATGATGATTCTCCATCGATGTCAGCCTTCAATTCCTCTCCAATCTTGCTTATAAATTCTTCTACAATTTCATCCTCCGCTAGACAATCTTGCACGGTGAACACCTCTGTAGGATCAAAATCGTCGGCTTCTTCTAGATCATCTTCCTCATCCTGCGGCTCCATAGGATCTTACTAGCGAATTGTACTGCGGGTGGGGTGGAAGGGGAGAAGTGTGCTGAGGCTAGGTGGATGGGGAGAACTGGTAGCATTTTATAATATGACTGGTACACCAGTTCATACAGGGGAGATGAAGAGAGTTCACACCAAGAGGCAACGATGAAGAGAGTTCACATGATCACAGCACTTCTGCACTTCTGCCAGTTCATACAGGTTATAGATAACATGCAGATAGCACTTCTGCACGGCCATACTCTATTCACACTCACAGCAGAAAAGAGTTCACACCAACAGGCAACGAAAAGAGTTCACAGCAGAAAAGAGTTCACACCAATAGTTCACACCAATAGTTCACACCAAAGAGATTCAGCTGAACTATTCCAGAATTTAGATGCATGCATATCGACTTATCACAGGCATAAACAATGATGAATTCAGCTGAACTATTCCAGAATTCCAACGATGATGAAGTCTAGTTATCACAGGCATAAACTGGAACCACAAAACATAATGGATGCTATACCATATTTATATCTTGTGAATTATACAGGCTTCATAATATTAGCAAGATATGATGCTATACCATTGTACGGTATTAAACATATTCTCAGAGAAAGGATAAGACCATATATGCTTGAATAGCACAAAAGGGCACTTATTTAATTCACAAATTATATACAGGTTTGATTCCTGTATTGGTGATTGGTTTACTGCTAATATATAGTGCATCCACATAACAAAGGTCATATGAATAATGATCATTATATTCTCTAAAATATCTTTAAAGGAATTGATAATATTGGTGGTCTTGTAGACTTTGGCAATTTATACAATCTCCACTTCACCAAGTCATGGACTATATTCTGAGTTGTATTAATCATCCATTGTGAGTCTATTGGATAGACATTGTAACCACAAACTGGAACCACAAAACACAACATTTTCCAGAATCAAACGCCATGGCAGAAATGGACGCATGTTCAAAGCTGACCATCAAGTGTGTTATCAACCGAACGCATTATACTGTCAGCACCATCAGGAAATCAAGAGATGAAGAGAGTTCACATGAAAACACCAAAAGGTCACACTTAACTGACAGATAGGATGACAATGTTCATAGCTGCAACTCCTCATAGCCCCAGGACAGCCAATTAAACCTACATGTTTAGATAGGTTGATCAACACATGAAAGAGATTGTGTAACATATAAGGTTGATCAACATACCTGTTTAGACAGTTTCAGGAAAAAGGGCCTTCCTAAGACACTTCATGGCAGCAACTCGCTCCGCCTTTTCTGCATCAGACATCGAACTTGTATCTTGTGAGATGAGATTGTTATAAGCCTCCATCATCTTTGATTCTTTCTCAACCTTCTTACTATCTAAATCAAGCTTCTTTCCCTCTTTGGTCTCTTGTGCTGTAAGGTGGGCAAGTTTTGTGGTCTCAAGCTTCTCAGATGATAACTTTTGTTGCAGTTCTAATATCTTGATGCGGTTTGCATTTGTTTCCTCCTGGAATTTGCTAAGTCTGTCTAATTTGTCCAGATCAATAGCAGATTTCTTTGAGGTTCCATCATCATCACAGCTAGAGCCTTTTGACTTGCCTTTTGCAGCTAGAGCTGCCTTCTGACCTATTGGTCACTGTGGCATCTCTTCAAAAGATTCATCCTTTTCCTCCCCTTCTCCTTCAAGGTGAAATGCTTTCCTTTTACTTGCATTCCTCAACTCTTCGTTGTATGTTTTCCACTTTGCCACTTCTCGGCAAGTTTTCCAAACCTCCATTAGAACAAAGGATCCTAGCTTTGCTTCTTTGTTGTCTACCACATAGAACTTGTGGGCTGCATCAATCCACATTTGATCGGAATATCCACTTGTAAATACTCTGCGAGCCTTTACATAAGCACATTCGAAGAAGTCTGTCCACCTGTTAATCTTGTGCCATCTATCCTTGCATTGCTTCAGATTTCTTTTCCGAAGTGACGGGGTAGTCTTGTTGTATGATTCAACAACATCACCCCAATATTGATTACCACCCTTATCGGCTCCACAGCTAGAGTCTGTTGAATTTTCTATCCAAGAGCTCATCAATCTAACATCCTCTTCCTCTGTCCATAGGATCCGCTTCTCACCCTAACATTGTCATCACATTGTTAACTTGTTCAGTTGCTCAAGTAAGATTTCCATTTCGGCGGTGAATTCACAGGGCTGTTGTGAATAGGTGCACCAACCAAATGAAAATTGTGTGGCTGATTACCAAAGTAGCTCAGGAAACCACCCGATGGATGTGGGTCTTTATCCCTGCAGCAAACATAGATGGAGAAATTGAATATACTTTAATTACAGAATAGCAAGCTCACACAAACTTGATCACGTAAAAATACATCTTCAATCGATGACTTCCTGTCCATGCTATAACAGAAAATAGAAACTAACCCTGCTAGCATTAGCTAACACAAAGAGACTGAAAAGCTCTAGTTCCATCATCAGGTTTCAAAATGCTCAATTGAACAAACTCTGTAGTGAATACAAGTTTCTGGAAACCACACTTGAACCAACTAATTCTGTCAACCATAGTAGCAGCACATGGAACAATTATCTCAACCATAGTAGCAGCACATGGCATACAGGCAGGAGATGGTGAAGGGGGAAAATGAGATGTATCAAGTTGAACTCTGTGGTGAAGGCACACGGCACAGCACATGGCAAACTCTGTGGTGAAGGCACACGGCACAGCACATGGCAAACTCTGTGGTGAAGGCACACGGCACAGCACATGGAACATTTCCAAATGACTGTACTCTATACTAACATTAAGTTGAAAATGAGATGTATCAACCACAAAAAAAATACTGCCACAAGAATGCACCAAACTATTTAGATGAACAAGAATTGCAATGAAACAAAGGCATAACCAAAATGAGCAAAAGTGGTTACCATGATGGATCCCAAACTGCTGAACGTCCAATCGCAGGAGAAATCGGATCAGCGTCGGCCGCATCACACCAAGCAGGAGATGGTGAAGGGGGGAACGGAAACCCACTGTTGGACGACGAGAAGCAGGGAAAGGCACCTCCGCCAGATCCATCGATGGAGGAAGTCGTCGTGGCCGCGCCCTTGCTGAGGGCACCGGTGATGGGGTCGGCTGCCGCCGCCGCCGCGCCCTTGACGACAAAGACCGACGGGTGGGCGCGCCGCCGAGCCGCCACCACGACCGAGGTAGCAGCCGCCATCGCCGATCCGGATCCGCGAGTGAGGGTGTGGACCGGAGGCACCAGCCGCCGCCGCCGCCGCGGTGTCGAGCCCTTCCTAGCCGAGGCCAACTCCTTGGTCTTCCTAGTAGACGCGACATCTTGAGCACCGCTTGTGGTGACGAATGCCGGTGAACGGCGCTAAAGTCGGAAGAATGGGGACGAAGCGAGGTGCGGGAAGATATGGAGCCGGGATGGATTTGGCGCGAGAAAACCAGAGTACGCGCGCCGCGGGATCCGAGCGCGGTCGAGTCGCGAGACTAGGGCGCATAACGCCGCCGCGCTCGTCGGTTCGGCCTCGGTCCACGGGCCTCGCCGTCGCCGCGAGGCGACGGCGAAGCGTCTGCGAGCCCAGTCGAGGGTTTTTTTTAGAAAAAAGCCGTCTCTGAGGACGGGATAAGGACGGGCGTTGTACATGCCCTTACGTTGATTCCTCTGACCACCAAGTAATTAATTTCTATTCTACAAAACAGCGCTACAATCGCCGCTGCCTGAAATTAGTTTCCCAAGCCTTATGGCAGGTGCCATAACAGTGGCTCCACACTCACTAATGCTGGTCTCAGATCATGAGCATTCGTCATCACTTTAGTCCGGTGAGTTGGTCTTTGCTGGATTCCTCCACCTATAATGAAACACCATTGAGATTCAGGTCTATGGCAAAAATCTATCAGGAGATATAGGAGGTCCAGCTACCCGAAGAGTTGCACATGGTGGCAATGGAAGAACCGAGTAGTTTCCGTGAGGCGCAGAAGGAACCAGAATGGTGGGAAGCCATGAAGATTGAGATGGACTCGATTGAGAAGAACAAGACTTGGCACTTAACTGAACTATCTGTAGGCCACAAACCAATCGGTCTAAGTGGGTTTATAAACTGAAGAAGGATGCTACCAGCAAAATCCAAAAGCATAAGGCAAGATTGGTGGCTAAGAGTTATGTACAACAGAAGGGAGTTGATTTTGAGGAAGTATTTGCACCCGTACCAAGATTGGAAACTATGAGACTCTTGGTAGCATTGTTGGCACATCAGAAATGGCAGGTACATCATCTTGACATAAAATCTATATTTCTGAATGGCTATTTGGAAGAAGAGGTGTATGTGTGCCAACCAGAGGGATTGTGGTTAAAGGCAAAGAACAAATGGTGTACAAGTTGCTCAAGGCCCTATACAGGTTGAAGCAAGCACCAAGAGCTTGGAACACGAGACTCGATGGGACTCTGAAGGTGCTCGACTTTCAAAGATGTCTGCACGAGCAAGCAATGTACAAAAGGAGCTCAGGAGGTGAGTTGTTGATCATCGGTGTATATGTTGATGACTTGATCGTCACTGGCTCAAGTGGAGCAGAGATTGACCACTTCAAGCTGCAAATGAAGATGAAGTTTGAGATGAGTGACTTGGTCTTCTCTCATACTACCTTGGGATAGAGGTGCAGCAAAATAGCCATGGGATTGAACTAAAGCAGACCAGTTATGCAAAGAAGCTTCTTTAGCAAGCTGGTATGTTTGAGTGCAATGTAGCCCTGTGCCCGATGGAAGCGAAGCTGCACTTAATAAACGATGAACAGGGGATATCAATCAGATTAGGCACTGAGGGAAAGATAGGAAGCAGAAGAATACTAAATACCATAGTCTAGATTAGCTTGAAGGTACCTAAAAATGTGCTTCACCACCTGATAATCAGAGATGCGAGGATAAACCTGAGATTGAGCACACAGACACAACAAAGTGTATGTCTGGCCTCGAATTAGTGAGGTATAGGAGAGAGCCAATCATGCTGCGATACTCCTTCTGATCTACAGGTTCGCCCTCCTCATTATAACCAAGTCTCCTACGCCAAAAGGAAATATCACGGGACTTGGAAGCAACTAAGCAATGGTGAGAATCACCAGAAGACTCCATAAAATCAGGTTGAAAGATCCTTCCAAACCTACAAATCCTGCAAACTAGACTTCCTAAAAAATTAAGGATTTTACAAGCATTTTTCTTAAATCTTACCTTCAAATCATCATTGGTAAGCTGATAAATAGATAGCAAAATATATCACAGCTTACTAAGGCAACATTTTTCAGAATAAAAGAATCATTAATACGCAAAGTACTTTTAGCGATAACTCAACCTAACAAAGCATCTTCAAAGGTGATAGTCTCATCACCTGAAGCTCGCACTAGGGAAGAGAACCAACGTGAGTCTCCAGTCATGTGATAAGAACACCCAGAGTCAACAAGTCAAACATCTTCCTTCCCAACCCGTCGAATCTCATCGGAGTCACTGTAGAGATTGTCATCACTGATACCATTCTTGTTAGCCATGAACATCCTGGTAAAGTCATCGTTGTCCTTGGTGTTCTTCTGCAGATCATTATTGCCGTCGTCATCGCTCCAACCCTCCATGTCACTGAAGTCAAAGTTGTCGAAGGCAGTGAGGACACGGTGGAAGAGTTTCTTTGCCATGCCGAGATAGCAGAACTTCTTCTCTTTGCCTTGATCATGAGCAGGAGGCTTCTTGTTGTGGTTCTTGCTGATGTAATTGTTCTTGCTCACACCGCTATAGTCATTCTTGCTCTTCTCTAGCTTGGAGCAATTTGCTCGAATGTGGTTGGGGCCACCACACTCGAAACAGATCATCGGACCTCCTCTCTCTCTCTAACCCTTTGTATGCGTGTGAGAACTTTCTGGTTAAGAGGCCTAAGTCACTCTCTAGAAATTGATCAGACTGGCCATCACTCATCTTGCACAAAGCAACCAAAGAAAAATTAGAGACACCATCAGAAGGTGAACCAAGAGCTGATGTGGGATCAGAAACCAAAGCCATCGACTGTGACTTTGTCTTGTGAGAGACGACGTCGATCTCATGAGTCTTGAGGTAAGAGTACAATGCGTTAAGACTCAAGGTCGACATATTAGTCATGTCATTGATGGTGGTCACTTTTATTTCGCAAACTCTGAGATCTAGGGTAGAAAGCATCTAATGAGCGTTATCCGAGTCTGGGTATCTGAGACCAACAGCTCAGAGATTGTTCAATATTTTATAGAATCTACCAAAGCATTCATCCAAGGATTTACTGGTAAGCATCTCGAATTTGTTGTACTCCCTCTTGTATTGGTCCTATCAGACAATATTGATCTGGGTAGTGCCCTCATGGTATGCATCGAGGGTCATCCATATGTCATATACCGATGAGAGGTGAGAGATGTGATCAAACTCATTTATGCTAAGATCCTGAATGATGATATTCCTTGCCTTAGCATTTGCCTTAACATCTAGCGTATTCGTAACTGTGATGTTCTCATCAGCAGGAACAACAAACTGTGTCTTAACCATTCTCCAAATCTTATAGCTTTGAGCCTAAATATAAGACTATATCCTATTCTTTCAAAAGGGATAGTTGACCCGATCAAAGATAGAAGATTTGGTGCAATACTTGTCTACTGCTATGGCTCCTAAGACTGGTTAAGATCTATGAGAAGAGCTAACTGAGATCTAATACCACTTATGGGACCGAAAAGGCAATAGATAACTAGATGGTGCCGATTAAAATTTTCCCCCAAGTATTCTGAATTCTCTTCTCAAATAACTACAGAGTTACTGAGAATCAAATCCCAAGCCAAAAGCATGAAGCAAAACACTCAAGAACACAAAATCTTGATGGTCTAACCGCCAACCATGGGGCAACCTGACCTCTCCAGGGTGGTCTGACCTCTGTTCTAGTGGTCTAACCGCTATGAATAGTGATTTCAGGCAAATGAACAGTAAAATTGGTACGGTTGTGAGATTTCAAATCCACGTAACTTTTGATTGGATAATCCAAAAGCCGTGAAACTTTGTATACATCTTGCTTAAGGTCTCAAGAACCTATTACATCGATGGATTGCAAAAACTCATGTCAAAGTTCAGACCTTTTTGAGTTTTAAGCAAGAATGCACCAAGAAAGACCTAAAACTAAAATCGATGATCAAAACTTTCTCGTAGGCAGAGGATAGCCAAGATGGTTTTGGATATATTCTCACATGTCACAGTAAGCAAGAACATCAAAGAAATCACTCCAAAAGTCATTAGATCAAGAAATCACTTAAAAGATAAAAAATATGCAAAAAATGAGTTTCTTGATGAACTTGCTACCATAGTGCCTAGATGGGTGGAGGATATTTCTCAAATGTTCTCTCCATCTCTTATACGTTCTTGGCACAACAAGATCAAGAAAAGGGTGAGGGGAGAGAAAAACCAACTACAACAATAGCAAATCAATTTAATAGAGAGATAGTCATGGAGAAGATCAAATATTGATTCTATTGCTACTTAAGGAGGAAAGTTCTATAGCCACTCCACCTTGGAGGACAGAGAGCACACCAAGCACTCAAAACCCAAACCCTAAAAACAAGAAAGCACAAGAGAGGTGGGTTCGATGGTTAACCACATGTCTCTATCTCAACCCCCTTTTATAGATAGGCTAGCTAGCCACATCCACTCCTTAGTAGATACTATCAACTTAGCATAATGGGAAAAACCCGCTAACCTCACATACACGGGTTTTACTTGCACATATTCACTTATACACGCTTTTCAATGTGCATAAGCCCGAATCTACTAAATCCTTAGTCTTGATCCATCTTGATCAAACCAGCTCCACCTTGACATAAACTGCTCTCCCAAGGGCCACTTATGCACTGCAGTTTTGATCCAAGGTAGTTTTCTGTATTTTAGTCAAAGTACCAAAATACTCTTTATTAACCCGATCATCACCATCCATTGCAAGCAATCACCATGCTTGCCACGTGTAGATGCACCACTAGCTTGCTACGCATCGTCAAATCTCTCCCATCTTAGTTCCACCGAACCACAGCTCACTTGGACCGTCCAAGTCACATGGTGCAATCCCACCGTTCGAACTTGTCTTTGACATTTCTCTCCTTTCTTGTGCCATTCTTGAGCTCACCATCTCACCCAGTATTTCTAATCATTCTGAGCATCAACTCTTCCATGAGCATAGCCCCGATTCTCGTTGTTGACCATGGTTGACTTCAAGTGACCCTACACATCCAAAGATAAAGAAATCGTTTCCATGCACAAGTCTCCATAACTTGACCCATGTTAGCAGTAACATAGCTCATGCAATACATATACCAAGACATAGGTCACCAAAACCCATTTAGCGACTAAAAACCACAAACTCCAAAACACCACCCGAGCTAGACATAACTCAGTCGGTCAGACTGGTTTCATCAGGCTAGTCAGACCACTGACATGGGCTGATCGATCGTGGAGCGAGTGTCGATCATCGATACATACGTGCCGGTCGACCGATCCAATAAGTGGTCGACCACCGCACCAACCGGTCGACGGTTTCATCAGTGGTCTAAACCGATCGACCGACCTTCATCCCGACCACCAAAGAACACTGTCATTCAAATTTCTAAATCTCCTAAATTACAATGGTTCATCACACCATAAACTTAGACCTTCTCACATGGTCCTTCATCAAGTACAATCTAAAAATAACTATAATTTGCAATAAAAAATAAAATAAAATTAGCAATTTGATTCCATACTAATTCATATGTAAAATTCCTAAATAAACATAATTTATAATAAAAATTAAATAAAAATTAGCAATTGGATTTGTATATAAATTCCAATAAAAATAACTAAAATTCATAATAAAAATAAAATAGAATTAACAATTTGATTTTGATATGAATTCCAAAGTAAAATCCCTAAATAATTGCAATTTGGAATAAAAATTAAAGGAAATTAGCAATTGGATTTGTGTACCAATTCTAATAAGAAAATTGAAATTTGGAATAAAAATAAAAGAAAATTTACCATCTGATTTTCATATGAATTTCAAAGTAAAATCACTAAATAACTAAATTTTGAAATAAATTAAATGAAATTAGAAATTTGATTTGTATACAAACTTTAATAAAAATAACTAAAAATTTGAATAAAATAAAAGTTATAATGAGGATAGCATGAATGGGGTCGGAGGAGACCAAGAAAGAGTGCAATGGCGTGGTCTATCTTGCCTGAAGAGCTGAGGTGATGAGTGGTGGTAGAGATAAGGATAATGTTGTGCTACTCGCTAGAGCTGTCAAAGGTCAGAGTCAAGGGAGGCAAGGGGCCGCAACGACGAGTGGTGAGCATCGGCGTTGTTAAGGAAGTCAGTGGTAAACAAAGCTCGATGATGAGGAAGCCCTAACAGAGAGGGATTGAAGTTTTGCATTGAAAACGAGCTATGGATGATATGGGGCCATCAGGTAGGTAGGAGTGTGCCATTGTTGGTGAGGGGGCACGGTGTCGCCGGCGATAGCAAGAAGGTTCTTCATATCATTAGACAGCGACTAAAACAAATATGTCAGTATCAGTGAAAACGAGAGGTTGTCATGGTTAGTAAGGAAGCCATAAGTTAAATTAGCCAACATCAAAGAATAGGAGCGACCGACATAGGAGAAAAGCAAATCGAGTACGTACAATATGATGCATGTATACACATATGTATGCATTCATACGAATAGAAGCATGGATGTGCAGAAATAGAGTAAAGAGCTCGGAGTAGATATGGTACAGTTGTAGGAATAAGCTTGGGGCCACCAGAGAGAGCATGATGGGTGTCCCCAGCAGGGATTGGTGATGGTTGCACATACATGTGTGTTTAATGTCGCAATGGTCACCATTAAGCTATAATTGGAGAGAGAGAAAATAACCATGTGGTATAGAATTGTATTGGAAGGTGTAGTAGCTAAGAGGGATCGATCAAGAACTGGGCTTGCTATTAGATATTGAAGCTAAAAAGCTATGGTGATGAGAAGAGATAAAAGAGACATGGTCAGATGGGACAATTGTGAGTGAAGATAAGTTTAAGGTAGGTTGCTCATGGTGCATCAATGTATGCGTAAGCAATGTACGCTAATACCATGTAAGCTAATAAGATAATTTGTTGTACACATAATCAATGTATTGCTTGAGATTAAATAGTAGTACATGTGCTTACATATATATATATATTTAAAAGTAACTAATGGAGGAAGAATAGACGTATGTAACTATATGGTCTATGTATAATAAAGAGTGGTTACGTTTATAAGAACTCCAACAACTTATTATGCTCAATAATTTTCTTCTGTCAAAGCTCATACTTCTTTTTTCAAAGTACAATGCGAACACACACCACACTCACACTTCTCACGCACACACATACGTTTGTGTCCTCTACACATGCTTGGAATTTATCGGAGGCACCCACGGCCTCAGAGCGCAGGCACACACTTTTCCACTAAACACGCAGCATGTGTGTACTCCTAAAATTGGTGACACCAGTGTAGACTTGAAACCTAGTAGGCTGAGTGCACACCTACATGCCAAGCCATCTGGCCACGAGCTAGCTTTCCTCAAAGTTCATACTTCAATTATGTTCCTCAAGTTGGATTTTTCCTTCAAGATTCTATTGTCATTTCTAATTTTTATGATGTTAAAAATCTAAATAGGCTACAAGATACGTAAATATATTCTCAAGTATTTAAGTTATATCATTTGATACCACAAACTTTAAAACAAATCTAGCTGTCGAAATGCGCAAGCCACCTTGCTAGTTACATGTATGTTGGATGAATTATTTGTTGTCTCCTTGGGATTTGATCTCATGATATCATGCATTTTCCCCTATTTTGATATGCATGACATCTTGTGGTATTAATGGGGTGTTTTAATTGGCCAAAGCTTTTGGTTTTTCATTGAAATAGAATAGTAATGACTAGAAGAAATAGTTTTTAGAACAAAATATAGAAAAGAGTTTTTGGAAGACACGGACACAAAGGAGGCGACAGAGACCGGCCAACAACTCGAAGAAGCCACTTTTAAAAGCCAAAGTATTTAAATCGACTTCTAAATTATCCAAATAGAAACTGAAAAAAGTCAATTTGAACACCCTCTAATTCTCATGTTGGCTGCTGACCAGTTGTCCACTCCCTCAGAAAAACAAGATACAGCCCCCAGTCCAAGTCATATACTGTGGCCAAGAGTGGGCTCCACGGCGAAGCGCATATATGTAGGACTATACTAAATTACTAATCAAGCCTCCATTGTATTACTGTGGGATACTCGCTGGCCGAGCAGGCTTCCCTTGCATACTCCCACGCGCCCTCTTGGTAATTGCTGCCAGCAGAAAAGGCCTAACCCAAGCAATCCATGCATCCTCTGCAAAAAAAAAAAGAAGAAGAAGAAGAAGAAAGAAGCAGCTAGCTGGTGATCCATGCATAGACGAGCACAGGCGCGCGTCCTTCTGTAGAAGTACGTAACATTAGGACACAGACAAGTCACCATCCAATTCTATTTCCAAAAACACTAGGTTGACGAATGACCATTGGACCAACTAAACACTTGATTAAAGTCTCACGAATCCTAGTTTTAGGCTTCATATGGTGCCAAAAGTCGTTATTAGTAGGATGCTTTCGTTCTCCCGTCCAATCAACATAGACTTGTAGGGGACTATAACCAGCCGTGCCTTCACCGGATGTACACGTCGCCATGGCACCTAGCATCCTGTGATGAAGCGGACGAGAATCCTCCGGATGCTAATTAGAAGGTTGAGATTGATTGCTTTTCTACGGCTAGTTGGTGCCTGGTGGCTTCGCAACATGTGGAATAATGAACGACTCTGTGCTAAAGCGCGACACCCCGGGGCCTTTTCGATCCGGCAGGGCGCACCTGCCGGCATGATGGCGATGCCGCCAGCCGAGACGAGAGCGAAACAAGAATCCAAAACGACCGCGCTTTCGCGGTCTACTCGCGTGCCTTTGTGCCCGTTTCCCTCGCCACTTTCGACGCCGACATCCCTTTGCTGCCGCTGGCTGCCACCCCCGCCCCGGTGGATATCATTATTGGCGTCACCGTGCAGGCGCGGCTGGTCTTTACTGTGGAATGCATGTGCGCGTGTACGAGTGCCAAGAATGAAATCACGTGTGCTCCGGTTGTTCTTGAGCTTAAGACTAACCGATCTCCGCCAATGCGATTCCACAGTATTCCCGGCTTATTTCAGTTTCAGTTTCCGAATTTTGGGTTTTAATTCACTATTTTTTAATTTTGTTTTTTTTCTGATTTTTAAACTTTTTAGATTTTTTTGTCTTTTTCTTTTTTTTCATATTTCTTCATATTATCCGTGATAAACTAACCTATTTTATATTTTTAAAATTTTAAAATTTAATTACACTAAATAAAACATCGTCACTAGAATAAAAAATAAGCCATACGAAAAATAATCTGGCGGATTCTTGTTAGACGCGCATCCCAAATTGCGTTCCAGCTGTGCTGCTGTGGTATATGATTTTATTGATATTAGGACGTACTATGGCCTATACTTTAGATTTCTGCTATGCTTTGCTTGATCGATGCGTGGGTTAATATTATATGTAGCATACTAGCATCAAGTTATCCTGTACCCAGCGTCAAAAACAAGTTCCTGTTTTCATGCCTTAAAAAATGGAAAAACACAATATTTTCTCGCCTTATAATTAGAGATGAAAACAGATAGAATACTATTGTAGGGTGGCCCAACCCCCGTGACTGGACCGTGGAACCAGTCCAACATGTAATAGGCCCAATAGTGTAGAGGAATATAACAGTGTAAATATACCATGTACCCTCATCCCTTGTAAGTACTAAGAGGTAGAATGGGGATTTCCCATTCTACCCCACTCATATATATAAAACCCCCCCAGGAGGGGCAAAGGGGGATCCTCTCATTCTCATTAACCATCTACAGATCTGGCTCCCTCTTCCTCTTCTACTAGTCTCCTCCTTCTATGTTTGGTCTGTAGCCACAACAAATACGTATGAATAATGGTTCTGTCATATTTATTTTATATTTTTCCTTAGATGCGGATACGAATATAATACCTCAAATACAAATATAAATAATTTCGAATATAAATACAGAGCAAATACAAAATCGAATCAAATACGGTCACGAATATTGCTGAACATGGAAAACCTTAAAGCTGTATGCATAAAATGAACAAAAAACATAAATATTTTATTTAATCCAAACACCCGTGAAATCTTCGTATAAGCTAAGGTTACTTCTATAGCTGCATGTATGGATGTATATGTTAATATATAATGAACTACTAAAGTATTATGTAAATGAGTTAGGCTGAAATAAATGATATATATTACGGATATACGGCCCTTGAATATCCAGATAATCTGAATCCGTATTTGTATTCAACAAATAATGAGCTACCAAATCCATATTTGTATCTGATAGAAAAAATCGGTATTCTTTTCGATCCGATGCTATCTGACAAATATCTAAACCGACAGTATCCATATTCGAATATAGTCTAAATCCATTAGTAACTATTCGATCCGTTTGCACACTACTAATACTACTAGTATATGATTTTATTGATTCGGCACACAAACGAGCTAGCCAGGAGCTACTATAACTTTTTCTGAACCTGTTCATATTGGCTTCCAAAAACCGTTTTTTCTATAATATTTAGCTTTTCAAATGAAGTGTCTTTCAAAATAGAATCTACTAATCGATTATAGTAGATACTGTAGTGAGTTTATTTATATCGGGAAAAATTGCACGTGAGTGTCTCTCTCCGTACGACTTTTCTAAAACTGTTACTATTTATAAACTAAATGCCATCATTAAAAGTTAATATGAATGAATCCTAAAACTGTTACTATTCATTTAGATACTGTTGGAATTGTGCGCTTGTATATGCGTCGGTAGAGCATGCAACAAGACGTACCTATCGCTATTCGGCACCAATGATGTCGCGTTCCGACTTTAGAAGAGCACCTTCACCAGCTTTCCGTCCTTTTTTTCAACTGAAAAGAACTGTCACTTAGGACCTGTACTTGAGCACATTTACGTGGAAGAACATAACCTTTAACGTGAAACTGTAAATGTATAGTGGGAACAAAATCATTCGTTTCCAGTTTTGCTTTTGCTTCAACTTCAGTCTAAGCAAAAGGTTCTAACCTCATCAGTTTTGCTGCAGTGTTTCAACATTAGTCAATGAAAGAATGTAACATTATAGCATAGATACCGACATCCAAGTTCCTGACTACAATTCTGTCTTCGTTTGTTGAATGAAATGTTTTCAAATTACATACCTAAAAATGGATATAGTACACGACTAAGACATTGGCTTAAGTGAATGATCTAATAATTTTTAACTGTAAATACTTAAGAAGGATGGTTGAGATCATGATACCAAAACTACCAACCTATCAACATCGATTTTCTACCATAGAGAAAGTAAAAGGTTGCAAGGAAACATTTGCACACATATATCAACATCACCGAGGGGTAAACAGCAACATGATCCGTACCGATTTAGGGCTGTTCACATTAGCATTTGATTTTGATTTATGAATAATAATAGTTTACCGAAAAGCTTATAGAGAGAATTGCGTACGATTTTGACTAATATAAATAAAGTTGCTATACTATATACTACAATCAAATAGTAGATTTTTATTTTAAATATATTCTAATTAAAATCTAAATACTATAAAAAATTATTTAATATAAAAATCATTTACAATTATAAAATAATGAGTTAGTAGTTTTACATCCAGTATTCTCCAACTGTCTCATTCTTAACTTCTCATCACTCACCACTTTTCAACTGATCAGAGTAGTCCTCTTACATATTATGATTATCTATATCTTTACTATTTAATAAGTTTGAGTTAGTGGTTGGTGCATTCTCCTTCCTCTCTTCTCAACCGTCCGATCTGAATACTGAAATCTTGACCATCTATCTAACATCTCTCTCCCTCTCTCTCATATCTAACTACCTCTCCTCTCCACTTCCACCAACAGTTACCATCTCCCACCTCCTCTTCTACCCGGCCTCTCTCGCCTCCCTCCCCTCCTGCTTCGCTTGCTTTCGCTCCCTCTCCGCTTCACCTCCCACGCCGCCTCCCCCGCGCCGCCGCCTTCGCTTCCCGGCGCGGCGTCCGCCCACGACACGCGGTGCAGGAACGGGATGCACGATGAGGATGACGACGCGGGGTGGGGGAGAAAGGAGGAGGCGAGGAGGTGGGGCAGGGAGAGGAGGTACGGAGAGAGGTGGACGCCGACGGCGAGGGAGACGAAGAGCACTCTGCAGAAGAAGAACACCTTGTTGCGGTTGAGGTGTCACCGCGAGCCCCATGGGGACGAACAAACCCACGCAGCCGCGAGCACGCCCGCTGCGCGCGCAATGACACCATCGATCGCTAGCTCGCGCGAAAAGGGGCCACCGATCCGGCCTCGCTGGGGGACAAGATCGCAGGAGGAGGTTAGGTGGCGCGATCGAGCGCGCGCGTGGAGCGAAGCGAAGCGAGAGGGCGTCGCATGGTGGGTTGGTGAGGCTCAGCAGGATGGGGGAGCGGAATGGAAACAATGGAATAGCGGCGTGCGATGGGGTGGCCGGCTCCGCGCTTGGCGTTGGAGTTGGCCGGTCGGTCGCGTGCGTCGCCGCGTGGGACCCGAGGGCGTTGGCATCAGGCCGGCTCGGCCCCGGTTTTCATTTGTAAAAGATAGTGAGATGGGAGAATGGTTATTCAGATTAGTAAAGTTATCGTTTCATTAATGGCGTGTGTTTTTCTTCTGCTTTGTTAAATGAGAACAAAAATGATGATAGGACAATTCCAATGCTACTCTCTCTCTGCACCGTAATACTAGCTGAATGCCCGTGCGTTGCTATGGATTTTAAAATTTTATCATACTACATATTCTAAAATTAACAGGTGGTAAAACTTATTGGAATGTGTATACAAGTATGTTCTAATTTTTTTTAAATCCATAGTAACGTATGGGCATTCAGCTAATATCTAATAAATTTTATTACAATATATGAATAGGTGACTAGTAGTTCTTAAAAGCCAGTAGCATGCCGTTGCCGCCTCAAGTTCGAAGCAAAGCAAGTCGGTAGTGACATAAATCCGAAGTAAACCACCCACCTTCCCCCTCGCCCCACCGACGCATACACGATGGCCTCCCCGGAGGTGGAGACCTCGCCACCATCCACCCCAACCACAGCATCCTGCCCAACTCCTCGGCCGGTGGTGGCCGCGCCAACCATGAGCCCCGCGCTGCTCCGCGCGGCGCGCAGCGGCGACGAGCGGCGGCTCGTGAAGGCGCTCCTAGCGGATCCGGCCGCCCCAGACCTCGAGACCGCCGTCACTGCCGGAGGAAACACGCTCCTACACGTCACCGCGGCCGTCGGGCATGCGGCCCTCGCGTCGCTCCTCCTCCGCCGCGGCCCGCGCCTCCTCGCCGCGCGCAACGCCGCGCTCGACACCCCGCTCCACCTCGCCTCCCGCGCTGGGGCCCACAAGGTCGTCGCCCTCCTCATCGCTTCCTCCTCCTCCACCCCTTCTTTGCGCGCCCTCACCCGCGCCACTAACAGGCGCGGCGAGACGGCGCTGCACGACGCGGTGCGGGGCGGGCACGAGGCTGCGGCGCGCGCGCTGGCCACCGCGGACCCGGGGCTCGCGGGGCTGTGCGGCGGCGCGGGGGAGTCGCCGATTTACATGGCGGCTGCGGCTGGGTCCCTTGGGATGGTGCGCGTTCTTACAAAGACATATAGGAATGATAACGACGAGGAGGTGCCCGTCTTGTGTTCGCTCACGGGCCCGGGCGGGTGCACGGTGCTGCACGCCGCTGTCCTCACGAGCAATGGTAAGTGCTTGACCAGTTACCGCGTCGAAGTTTCAACTTTCAAGATTTATGCATGTTGCTCTGTGTCTGACCAATTACGAGCAATTGGAGTGTTTAAGCTTTAGGTGGTCAGATTTAGTTGGTTATTCGGAATTGAGGTACTGCATGAAGCTTGTCTGAAATCAGGAAAATTTTCTTTGGATATAGTAATTGACTGGGCTAATCTGTGGTTGAATTACAACTTTGTTGAAATTAGCAGTTAGGAGATCATAGCTTGTAAAGCAAGTGGATGGGGGTATGATTGAGGTCTCTGTTTAATGTGATAATTCGCGTCCACGTGATTCCGCTTTGAATTTTAGTGTAGGTAATCTTGTGCTCTTTCGGGAAAAAAATTGTAGATTAGCTTGCGCTCAACTAAACTTGAACAGTTGAACTTGCTGTGAGCAAATGAGAGCGATTTTGTGTTTGTGGTGTGAGTGGTGTCCGGGTAACGCAGAGCGAGTTGGCGTCTTGGCGAGGGTAACATGATGGATTTGTGGTAGTGGACTAACTGGAGGTGGGCACTTGTGTGTTTGTGGAGCTGCAGGGTTTGACAAATGATTCCGGGCCACACTGGAATGTGGGTGGGTACTACCAAATGACCAGGGTGGCTTGCTTTTATGCTCCATGTGAATCATGAGACAAAAGGAGAAATAGGGATATGTGTGAAAAGGATCTTATATTCTTATTTAAAAGCATATGCAACTATGCAAGCATGGAGGGATGTATTCTTAAATATATTGACAGAGTTGATCGGAGAAATTTTTGCATAAGTTAAGAACTTGATAGAAAGAATCTAATTTTGATGAGAACTTTAGAAAAGATGTACTTGAATTGAAAATAACTCATAGTAGATCTAATTTAGGTATTTAAGTTCGTTTTAATTAGATAATTTTCAAAGTGCAATTCAAATTCAAAGTCGACTCTTAACATAGAGAAAACCTCAGTGTGAATCTTGAAATATTTATATATGCTACCTGTATTTGAACATGAGATACAACTGATTTTTTAAATACAAAAATCCATATCTACTTCCATTTGGTAGCAGTCGGTGAAATATTATTTAAGCAAGGATACAAGCAAGGCAGAGAGGGCAAGCATCTAAATTTACATAGTGCCCTCATTGTATATTACATTACATTACTCCAATGTTTGACCCTGTCATGTGCCGAATTAACAGTACCTGCGTGCTGTAGCAGACGCATGGGTACTGTAGCAGACTCGCATGACGGGGACAGATTAGTTAGGATAGAGATAAGAATAGTTGGTTTTCTTATTAGATGGGTTTACTATTTTATAGATATATTCCATTTATTAGAGATAGATTTTCTTAGAGATGGAGATTATTTCTTGAAGGTGAAGTCAAGTTATTCTTATAAAAGGGTTAGCATGTATCTATTATCAATCAATTAATGAAGCAATGAATAATAAAGAAGTATTCAAAATCCCTATTTCGTAGCTCTAGCATCTTCCCTAGATCGGCTACTCTAGATCCATTCCTCTCCCTCAATCGATGCCCTCCTTCACCTGGCATCGTTCTACTCAAGTCGTTGCCGTCCGACGAATATGTCCAGTTATGAATTGATATGAGAGCAATCGATTCTTTCCCGTGACTTCTGCTTACCATAAAGCGCACTACAGTTATTCCGCATTTGCTGCCCTCGTCGCTGGCAACTTCCTTGACATCAAGTAACACTAAGGCCCTCGCGTCTTTGCCATCAACACACTGTTGATCTCCCACGCAGGGTATTGTAATTACTCGTTAGATTGGTTCTACAAAGGGCTGCAACCATTGCCACCACCACAGCTTGAGGACGAGCTGTCGCTGAAGGGGGGAGAAGATGTCATGTGCCGAATTATTGTTCATGATACCTATGTACTGTAGCAGATGCGCATGGCGGGGTCAGATTAGTTAGGATAGAGATAAGAATAGTTAGTTTCCTTATTAGATGGGTTTACTACCTTATAAATATATTTTATTTATTATAGATAGGTTTCCTTATAGATAGAGATTATTTCTTGGAGGTAAAGTTGAGCTATCTCTATAAAAAGGCTAACATATATATATTATCAATCAAGCAATGATGTAATGAATAATGAAGAAGTATTCCAAGTCCCCAATTCCTAACTCTGGTCTCTTCCCTAGACCGGCTACTCTAGATCCATTCCTCCCTATCAATTGATGCCCTCCTTAACGTAGTGCCGTTCTACCTCAAGTCGTCACCATCTGACCTCCCTTCGATGGATATTTATCCCGTTATAAACTAAGGTTGATAACAGACCCCATCTGGCCAACCCTATATAATTGATGTATCTATCCAAATAGTCCTTTGCTTGTCTGTGGATGAAAGTGATCCAACTGGAATATGGAAGACCACGTAGAAGAATCTTTTGTCACAGTAGTCTCAAAATTCTGTTCATAATTGAAGTTGACATGATGCAGTGCTTTGTGAATTTCGAAGGTTCTTATTGCCTCTCATTTGTGCTGAGGGGCATCTTTGATCAGTTACTTTTGCTTTGTTCGCTTCTCTCGTCTACTTTACCAATACCAAACAATCATTACATTTTTACTTCATTTGGATGGCTATTGATATATGTTGGTTTGTGTGGATATGTATTCACTGATAAATATGTTTCCCTTTTTCTGTAAGACAACTGGGAGTGCATTTATTTTATCAGTAGTCAATTGTAGATTCATGGAGCAGTAATGTTTCAAGTTTTAATCTTGCTTTAATATGAATGTTGGATTTTGTGTAGACACATTTACTAAGTTCTTTAGTGATAGAGATGACACAGGACTTGTTGCAGTGGAACCCAACACTTGTGAAAGAAGTTGATGATTCAGGAAGTACTCCTCTTCACTATGTCGCATCTGTTGGAAATATTTCCGCATTGAAGCTGTTATTGCGATACGATACTTCTCCAGCATATGTCCCAGATTCAAATGGCTTATTTCCTGTACATGTTGCTGCTAAAATGGGATATGGTCAACTGATCTATGAACTCTCAAAACACTGCCCAGATTGTGATGAAATGCTTGACAGTAAAGGAAGAAACTTCCTACATATTGCTGTTGAGCATAAGAAATGGAAAGTTGTTTGGCATTTCTGTGGTGCCCCGGAACTCGAAAGGATGGTGAATATCATGGATAATGAAGGGAATACAGCTCTGCATCTTGCAGTAAAGAATGCAGACCAGATGATAGTGAGCCTTCTGATGGCAAATAAAGGTGTACTTCCAAATATAGTGAACAACAATGGCCTCACTGCCTTAGATCTTGCGGTACTGGCAACTGACAAGGGAATTAGTTATACGCTGGTAAGCTTCTTGAGCCTACCACTCTGTTCTTCTTTGCACATTCTAATGCATACTCTTGTTTGGCTGCAAAATCATTCCAAGTTTCAGCTTGTATCCTTTGCTTTTCTAATATTGATTACTTCTGGTAGAATCCACAGGTCATTATACTTCGCTGTTTGGCATGGACAGGAGCTGTCCTTAGTCCTCGCCGCCTGGATCATTTCATGGATGAGTTTAACATTGGGAAAGCTTCTGGAAATGAGCTAAAGAAATTTACCAACATTTCACAGAATTTAGTTGTTGGCTCCGTGCTTATCTCAACGGTCACATTTGCAGCAGTATTCACTCTGCCCGGTGGTTACATATCCGATGGTCATCCACATGCTGGTGCACCAATTTTGTCACACAGATATACCTTCAAGGCATTTGTGATGGCGAACACTCTTGCATTTGTTGGCTCCACGTTGTCCACTATTTGGCTCACTTATGCTGGTTCTGAACATGTTCATCCACTTCTTCGTGCAGTGTATATGTTCTTCTCTGTAATTTCGATGGAGCAGGCGACACGAAGTATGGTTGCAGCATTCGCATTGGGAGCATATGTTGTTTTGAGCCCAGTCAGTGAGAGGATTGCCATTGTGGTATGCCTATCTACCTTCACTACCCTATTGCTTCGCAACCCATCTAATTGGCAGCTAGGGTTCCTGTTCATGCCGATAAAAAAGCGACTGGGGTGGAGAGGAGCTTTTAAAGCCCACTTGCCTCAACAAACAAGGAGCCGTCTTACAGTAGGTGTTGGCTCCAACTTCGCGTGTCTAATCTTTTGGAGAATGCTTGGTATGCTATCTACTTACAGCTTTATCTTTCTGTTAGCATTGCTATGAACTGCAATCGGTGTACCTTAGTGTAACAACCACATACGTTCAGAGAGTTGCATGTTGTGTATAAAAATTCTTCATGTTGCTTGATTCTGTGCCTGCCTTTTTTCTGTCGTCACTGTGATTTTTCCAATTTCTTACTTCTGAATCCTGACATATATTCTTATTAACATTACATCCAAGCTGGTCAACGGCATGTCCCAATTTTCATGTTTCTTGTTTTCCTTTGTATTCGTTTGGCATTGTGAAGTTGAGGAAAACTGTGTTTGCCCTTTCCTCTGCTACCTTCTTTCTCAAAATGCAAACATCAGTATTTAAATAATGAGCATAGTTTGACAACTCTATTTAACTCTATTCAATTGCTTTTACCGAAAAAACAACACCATTCAACTGCAAGTCTGCAACGTCGAGCCATCAACACTTTTGGTTAACTAAAAAGTAGTAATATCAAGGAATTTCCACATATGCAAAACAATTTAAGTTCGATCGGCTCTAGGCCTACTCAAACCGGCCAAAAATAATTAGGTTTTTTTGGACCAGCGTTATGTGCTGGGGATACCGGTTAGAAAGTATGTTGTACTAGGAATATTTGGCGTAATGAGTACCAGTCTCTGGTCTCCTGATTTATATTAATCAAGTATGCTATTGTGATTACATAGGTTGATACAACAGAGTCAGCAAAGAATAGAGTGTATTTACAGAATTAGTTATCTGAATCCCATCGGAGAGCTAGCAGATCATTACTGAATGGAATGCTATCTCTGGGTGAGGAATAGTATCATTGCCGGGTAAGGAATAGTATCTTCAGAAATAGAAACAGACTAGGTGCCTACAACCATGGCTTATGACCACGTGCCTACGACTACGGTATACAACCACGTGCACACGACTATAGCATACAACCACGCGCATACGGAATTCTGGTTGCGCCTACGACCGCAGCATACGACCAAGCCTCAGGCGTATACTGAATTCCGGTTTACATTCCCCCTCAATTTCATCTACTGTATTTAAGGTTGAGATTGCGTCGAAGTCTATCCAGCATCTGCTTTGTTGCCGGTTTCATGAACGCATCAACCACTTGAGCTGATGATGACACAAATCAAACCTCCAAAGCTCCAAGTGCCATCTTCTCACGAACGAAGTGAAAATCGACTTCGATATGTTTCGTTCGAGTATGGAACACGGGATTAGCTGTCAGATATGTTGCCCCAAAATTATCACACCAAAGATTGGCGCTCATGGCTGAGATACCTACAACTTCTTTAGCAACGACTGAACCCATGTCACCTCAGCAGTCCCATTTGCCAATGCCTTGTTGTTTGATGAGATTTTGTGCAAATATGTTAAGTCGGGGCAAATAGGGAGATATATGCTGGGTAAGAACTTTGGTATAATTGAGCCATGAAATAGCACGAGAAACAAAATCATAAAGTGGTCAGTGTGTCGCACCTTACATCACCAGGGCCGCTCGACCACGGCTTCTTTATTTCAAACACGTTAAGCTTACGACCACCGACTACAATGCCTCAATGCTCTACGAGTACTCCTTTCAACCAAGCCTATTGCAGTGCTTTTATGGGTGCGTACTACGACCATGTTGAGATGAGTGCGTTGCGTCGACCACGCTTGCTTGAGCACAGTCACTTTGACCATGTACTACGACCATGGTTCAATCAGTTGCGGCGCCGTGCCTCATATGACCGCATGTTCTCGACTGATTGCAAGGCGCTTGGCTAATTTACGGAAACCTATGCCTAGAGATGGAAAGAAAAGATTGATTTGGGATGCATTGTCTTCACAATGGAAAGATGATCGCACTGTGTTCCCATCCGATGGAAGTAATTCTTAACAAATCTTTTGCTATGGAAAGCAGAGTTTTGGAAGGTAACTAATACATAGTCGATCAAGAATTTTATCTCAATTTAAATGGCATGATCGGTATCGCATGGGAGCCACGTACGATGCCTATGGCCCTTGCCCACGCCTATAAAAGGGGAAGCACATTCTTTCACCAAAGGACGAAGGACGAAAGAGAAAACAAAGGGAGAAATAGAGAGACAGATACAGATGTAGAGGGAAAAGGCAGATCAAACACTCGATGACAAGTTAGGACCCTGACGAACTCAGGGGAAAGGAAGAGAAGGTGGAGGAACTCAGGAGAATAGTCTACACAAGGAAAGGCCATGGTGCGCTCTGTTTCGGAAGGTAAATCTCCTCTTTTCCCTTTCTCTACTATTTAGCCATCTCACATGTTGATAGATGGCAGTGTGTAGGGAAGATTGCCAAGCACCACGATTGCTATTGGTAATACCATCGTTTAGGCGTTGTAGAGTTCATCGTCAAAAAGCCCGTGGTCATGACGAAGATGATGGCAAGATCGCTAATTATTTGCCAATCCCACGAGTATAAAATGCAAAGCACCTTCATCCCTTACCCACAGCTCGATCGTCCTAGCCCAAGCTACGCGACTGCAGCGATCCGTAATATACCAAATTTTTGGCCCGCTCGTGTGTTCGATTTGATGATGGCTCTACAAGGCGAGGCGAATGATGCTACTATCGAGTGTCTCCGACTGCTTCTCATGGGCAGGCGTCTCTGACTGCTCATAAAGTCGAGCGCCTTTGATCGTTCCCTATGAGCATGCCCTCCAACCGCTCGCAAAGTCGAGCGCCTTTGATCATTCCAGTGGGTAGGCGTCTCTAATCGCTTGCAAAGTCAAGCGCCTCCGATCTCTTCACAAAGACAGACGTCTCCGACCTCTCGTCGAAGCCGAACGCCTCCGGCTGCTCCTCAAAGACGGACACTTTGACCACTCCTCGAAGACGCGCACTCTGACTGCTTGCCGAAGTCGAGTGCCTCCGATTGCTCCTCGAAGACGGACGCTTCTGACAGGTCGTCGGAGTCGAACCCCTTTGACCGCTCCTCGAAGACGGATGCATACAACCACTTGCCGGAGTCAAGCCTCTTTGACCGCTCATGAAGGTGGGCCTCTCTGACCGCTTATTGAAGTCAAGCTTCTCTGACCGCTTCACGAAGGCGGGCCTCTCCGTACACTTACCGAAGTCGAGTGCCTTCGACCACTCATCGTACTCGAGCAGCGTCGACCGCCTTGGGTGCTCAAGCGCTGTTGACCACCCGTTGTACGCATACTTCTTTGGCTGCAGATCTCTGCTCACAGTGCTTCAATACTCCAACGAGTACTCCCCTATGACCAGGCTTCATAGGTGCCTCGTTTGACGCAATGTGCTACAATGCTTTTACGAGTATGCCCTACGACCATGGTGATGCCGTGATGTTCGACCATGGTGCTACAACACTTTTATGACCACGGTGATACGGTGATGATCGACCTCTGGGCTACAGTACTTTTATTGAGTATGTCCTACGACTATGTGCTACAGTACTCCAGCGAGTATGTCCTACGACCAATATGCCACATTACTTTTATGAGTACATTGTACGATTATTGTGACTGTCGATGACGAACATTTCTGGTGGGTTTCGACAATGGTGGCTCTCGACCACGGACATCTTCCGGTGGGTTTCGACCATGGCGGATTTTGACCATGGACATCTTCTGGTGGGTTTCGACCATGGTGGCTTTCAACCACGGACATCTTCCGGTGGGTTTTGACCACTGACATCTTCCGGTGGGTTTTGACCACAGTAGATTTCGACCACGGACATCTTCCGGTGGGTTTCGACCACGGTGGATTTCGACCACGGAGATCTTCCGACGGGTTTTGACAATGGTGGATTTTGACCATAGATATCTTCTGACGGGTTTCGACCGTGGTGGATTTCGACCACGGACATCTTCCGATGGGTTTCGACTACGGTGGATTTCGACCACAGACATCTTCCGATGGGTTTCGACCATGATGGATTTCAACCACGAACATCTTCTGATGTGTTTCGACCACGGTGGATTTCGACCATGAATATCTTTCGATGGGTTTCGACTACTGTGATTGTCGACCACGGACATCCTCCGATGAGTTCGACCATAGTGACCTCCGACCTGAACATCTTTTAATGGGTTTTGACTACTGTGACTAACGACCACAGGCATCTTTCGATGAGTTCGACCACAAAGCGCTCCCAGTGGGCTTTGATCATGTGTATTTCGACCACGTGCATCTTTTGGTGGATTTTGACCATTATGGATTTCGACCAAATACATTTCTCAATGAGTTCCAACTATGATGACTTTCGACCACGTGCGACATCCTATGGATTTCGACCATGTGACCCTTGATTACTAATATGTCCTCGACACCGATTCTTGTTGCCATTATTGTCAGATTGGTCACACTAGACGTTAATCATGCATACTTCAAATCACTTTCTTGTGTCCGTTTGATACCGACGAGGTTGAATGGCATGGGCGGGGGCGGTCAGTGCCATCAATAAATGTCTTGGGTTTGATGATGTTGTTGCGAAGGTGAGTCTGCGTTGGATGAGAGGAAGTTGATACAACTCGAACAGCAGGCAATTCTGTAGTCTCTAGTGTGACTCCTAGTAAACCAGATGGCTCGGCAGACCCATGCGATGTACCCAGCAGGGAGACATGACGATCGGATGTGCTGGTCTCATGCATCCTGCGCGATGTACCAGCCTCGGTTGATGGTGAAGCTGCACCAATAGGTGCCGCACCTGAAGCTGCCTGAGTTGCATGCTCCTCAACAGGAGCCGTAGATAGGACGCCGGGCAAAGAAGGACCACCTGTAGGAGTGGATGCTGCAGCAAGATCACTATTAGTCTCCAACAAGTGCAAGTCATAATTTTGCAATCGATAATCCTGAATTACTAGCTCAAGGATAGGAAACAAGGTTGGAGAAGTGGATGAGCATGTGCTCACAGTGGACTCGGCAAAAGGAAAAAAACTAATTCATCAAAGATGTCATCCCAAGATATGTAAATGCGACACATGGACTGATTTAGACACTTGTATCCCTTGAGTAAGGTACTATATCCAAGGAAAACACATCTCTTGGAACAAACTCAAGCTTCCTTTGGTTGTAGGGATGCAAATTCAGCCAGCAGACATAACCGAATATGCGAAGAAAGGAATAATCTGGGTCAATTTTCATGAGCCAAGCAAGGAAACTGGAATTTTGGAGAACATGGCTTGGCATTCTGTTAATGAGATAACACACGACAAGGAAAGCATCATCCCAAAAACAAAGGGGAAGCAAAGCTTGGGTCAAAAGAGCAAGAGGGAGACATATGTGTACAGGAGACAAGGTGGGAGATGCCATTTTTCAAAAAATAGTGATGCAATCGATGATACTCACCACCCATCTGGTTGAACACACTGTGTTTTGGCATTCAATTGTCGTTCAGTGAAAGTTGAAAATTATAGAATGCTTGTTCAACATCAGATTTTTTTTCTTGAGCAAGTAAAGCCAATTGAAGCGACTAAAATCATCTAGAAAACTCACATAATATTTGTAACCGCCCACAGACTTAAGGGTCGGCCCCCAGACATTTGAATGTATTAGTTCTAGAGAATGAGTACTCACACGAGTGGACGAACTATAAGGTAGAGTATCAATTTTTGAACGGGAACAAGCATCACAAACTAATGACTTGTGACCTGGAAGGATAGGCAATCTTATTGGACCGAAGAATGGACTCAACGATGGTTCTGGAAGAATTACCAAGCCTCCAGTGCCACTGCGTCGTCCCAACAGTGACACCAGAACAAGCGTGCCGATTAGATGATGATGCCCTGCTGATCGGTATAGGATAGAGACCCTCTCTGCTCCTACCTTGAAGAACTTTCTTCGTGACTTTGTCGTTAACAAGAAAAGAATCGGGATGAAATTCAACAAACACATTGTTATCAGAAACAAGCTTGTGAATAGATAACATGTGTTTATTTATGCAAGGAACATGGAGCAATTTATTAAGAATAAGAGAATTATTTGAGCTAGGTAAAACAGAACTACCAATGTGCGAAATTGTCAAACCTACACCATTTGTGACCTGAATTGATCCTTGCTGGTGTAGCCCTCGTGCATCATGAGCCTGTCCAAATCACTTGTCAAGTGATCTGTTGTGCCAGTGTCTGCATACCAGTTCAGTTCACCATGATAATTTCCGAACGTGGCAGTGTTCTCGGCTCAATGGTCCTCCGATTGATAGGCATGATTGAAACGTTGTCGGTATCACAGCGCATCATGCCCATACTTGCTGCACACCTAGCATGTGGACTTGGCCAGACCACTGCCTTGGTCGTGTCCTTGATGCTGGTTCCTGCCGCGGTTGCGACCTAGACCTCCTCCGCCACGGTTCCCACCTTTGTTGTTCCTAGAATGAGCTGTGTTGTTCGAGTTGAAGCTCAAAACTCAGAAGATAAGCATATAGATCGTTAAGGCTCACCGAATCATTCCTTGTGGTAAGGGAGGTGACCAACAGGTCATATTCTAAGCCGAGACCAACCAAGATGTAGCCGATCACTTTGTCGTCAGAGAGGGGCTTGCTATTGATGCCATGGTGTCAACATGTCCCTTCATCTTGTGAAAAAATTCAGACACCGTTAGATCATTCTTCTTCATGTTCAATAACTGATACCGAACTTGCATGATCCTTACTCGATTTTGTGATGAAAACATCGCCATCAATGCTCCCCAGACTTCAGCCGAAGTGGAGAGGCGAGCAACTTGACTAAGAATGTCCTCCATTGACGAGAGGAGAGCGCTCAGTACGATTTTATCTTGCCAGAACCAATGCATGTATACAAGGTTTGGCACTTGACGCCGGGCTGACCCGGTCTCCTCTGTTAGCATTATCGGCGGTGGTGTAATGCTATCATCAACATATCCGTACATGTTCTGCCCACACAAGTAGGGCTCCACCGGTTGCGCCTTAGGCATATGACCATGCCTCAGGCGCATACTGAATTCCGGTTTACAATACGAGCTTACAAGGACACACCAAGAAAACACTCATGTTTGTATATGCTTCTTCCTCTTCTTTTTTTTTTTTTTGGGTTATCGACCATTCGTCTGGTGCCTAGCTCAAAGACTCGGACCAATATACGCACGTTTTCTTAAAAAGAAAATCCCCTTCTAAACTCAGCGACGACCTTCCACAGTTCGATATAATTTGTTCATCATCTGCGTAACCGAGGGTCAATTTACAACTTAAGCATTTGCAGTTTGATTTTGCGTATTCTCCCTTCAACTTTGATTCTGCATACTATGAAAGTACTTTTAACGAAAATTCTAGTGATATAATTTTTGTATAGCCAATGTAGATAATTATGTATGAATGTGAGTTCAATTTTAGAAAGTTTGACCGTACTCATTTATAAACATTAAATAAAAAGGAACGAAGGGAGTGGCAAAGGATCTATCCGCAAACTATAAAGTCCAAAATCAGAAGACATGGTGGATGCTCAGGGACTCGGTCCTCACACTTTCTTTTGAACAGCTTTTGCCGAATTGAGTTCCTTCCTTTTGGCACATTTTGCTCAAAAGGTTGAAGGGAGATGGTGCATAGCTATTTGCAGGGGCTCGCTACTGAAGTCAGATGATGTTCAGAGTTACTCAAGAACTGAAGCCAGCAACGGCTTTGGAACTGCACTTAAGAAACATGCATTTCATGTTTCTTGTTTTTCCCTTGCATTCATTTGGCATTGTGAAGTTGAGGAAGACCGTGTGCCCTTTCCAATGCTACTGTCTTCCTCAAAATGCAAACTTCAACATATAAATGTCATTTTTAGCTTGAAAACTGCAACGTCGAGCCATCAACATTATACAATCACGCCGTCATTTTTAGCTCAGTACTTAAAATGTGGGTAGTCTGCAAGTTTTAGAGGCTTAAGTGGTACTTCGCTATAGTGGTGGAGTCAGGATTTGATTACGTCTCGGGCTCAATGATGGAATGATCTAGACTATCTAGGTTGGATCATAAAAATGTTACACAGACTGGACTAAATTTACACGAACTATACACTAGATATTTTCCACACCCCAGGCTAAAGTTTACCCTATCCGGGGTGTGGCTCCGCCCCTGCTTCGCTACAAATTTAGATACTTAAATGGCTTAAGTGGTACCTCGCTACATATTTAGATACTTAGATGGCTTAATTGGTACTTCGCTACAAATTTAGATACTTAAATGGCGATCTACTGGAATGTTAAGGGGCATCCAATCCAATTTTTTTCTAAGAAAGACATTAATAATAAGTAAACTTCAAACGATACGAAGATACACTGCAAATAGTGCAATTTGACCGCGAGCGTGTAGATCACAGCCCAGTAAAACTGCACCAATCAAGTGAGGGATCGAGGGGAAAATCTATCGGGAAGAAACTGAACAAAGGAACGGAATGAGAAAATTGAACTCTGAATGTTTTCGGCAATAGCAATACTTGCTACAGTGAACTGAACATCACAAACTCAAGGAAAAACAATGATGCACTCAACACTAACAGAAAGCGATAAAGCAGGAAACACCCGATCAGATCCGCTAATCCCGGTCACGATCTGCATGATTCTTAACAAGTAAAATGGACTCAGTCTAATGCCAGCTCATTAAGTCTGGATTATTTTCCTACAATCACCCCCCTAATCCAGACTGTTTCAGTCTACTTTCCTGACTCCCAGTTTCTCCCGTATCTCGGCAAATTTCAGCCTTCCGAGAGCCTTCGTCAGAATATCAGCCTTCTGGTCTTCGGTGCTGACATGCTCAACTGTGATTTGCTCCTTCTCCATGCATTCACGTATAAAATGGAAACATGTATCTATATGCTTGCTCCTCCCATGGAAAATAGGATTTTTCATCAATGCAATCGTAGATTTGTTATCCACAAATAACTTCATAGGACTCTGAACTTTTCCTGTTATATCCTGCAGTGTCCTCTTAGCCATACTGCCTGGCAAGCTGCAGCCGTTGCCGCCATGAACTCGGCCTCACAAGAAGAGAGTGCGACGCATTTCTGCTTCTGGGATGCCCAAGCTATCATATTTCCACAGAAATAGAATGCCAAACCGCTGGTACTTTTCCTGTCATCGACATCTCCAGCAAGGTTACTATCTGAAAAACCGACCAGCTGCTCCTTTCCACCCCTTGTATACATCACCCATGGTCCTAGTTCCCCTCACATATCTCAGAATGTGTTTGAGTGCCTGATTATGTGACTTCTTCGGATTCTCCATGAACCTGCTTGCAATCCCGACCGCATAAGCTAAATCAGGCCAGGTATGAGTCAAATATCTCAGGCTCACGATCAATCGCCTGTACTGAGTTGGATCAACTGCATCTCCCTCTTCATCCTTGCACAGTCTGAGCTTTGCTTCCATTGGGTATTGGACTGCATTGCAGTCTGTCATCCCGACTGCCTACAAAATTTTCTTGGCATAGTTTTCCTGCTTCAAGACAATGCTATCTTGTCCCTGCTTCACTTCAATTCCCAGGTAATACGCCAGCAAACCGAGATCACTCATTTCAAACTCAACCTTCATCTGCTTCTTGAACTGGGCAATCTCCATATCACTGCTGCCTGTGACCAGAAGATCATCCACATAGACTCCTACTACAAGCACACCTTCTGCACCATGTTTTTTGTAAACTGCAGGTTCATGTGGGCATTTCTCAAACCCCAAACCTCTTAGGCTTCTGTCCAGCCGCACATTCCATGCCCTGGGTGCTTGTCTGAGTCCATAAAGCGCTTTTGCAAGCTTGTAGACCTTCTCTTCTTGCCCTTCACTGCAAATCCCTCCGGTTGGGAGACATACACCTCTTCTTGGAGTTCTCCATTCAAAAAGGCTGATTTGACATCTAGGTGATGCACACTCCAACCCTGCTGGACAGTTAAAGCCAACAATAGCCGCACGGTTTCCATTCTAGTCACCGGCACAAAAACTTCTTCAAAATCTATCCCTGGCTGTTGCACATAGCCTTTGGTGACTAATCTGGCTTTGTGTTTGATTATCTTGCCCTCAGTGTCCTTCTTGAGCTTAAATACCCACTTGAGACCAATAGGTTTTTGTCCTGGAGGCAATGACACTAGTTCCCATGTTCTATTTCTCTGAATCCAGTTCAGTCTTCATTGCTTCTTCCCAGTGCTTATTGCCGGCTGCTTCCCTGTAAGTCATAGGTTCTTCTGCTGCTGCAAGCATTAGGAATTCATCAGGTAGCTCCACTTGATCTGTGCTAGCATAAATCTCACTAAGAGACCTGAATCTCCTCGGCGCTTCTTCTAAACTGCCGCTCAAGTCAGGTGATGCTGGCGCTGCTGCAGTGCTCTCCGGCGTGCCAATTACATCTACATCTCCAGTTCCTACCAGTGTCCCCGGCTGCACACTTGCTGTGTCAGGTGAACCACTTGCCACGGCGGGTAAGTTTTCTGCCATGGCAGGCAAACTGTCTGCCATGGCAGGTGAATTGTTCCCACCGGTTTCTGCAAAATCTGCTAACCCGGGTACTTCAGCTCCTGCTTCATCATTCTCAACAGAGAAATTTACCCATTTCTGGAGATCGGCTTGTTCTTCATCCCATTTCCAGACTGCAGTTTCATCAAACACAACATCTCGGCTGACATGTATTCTTCCTGTTCTAGGGTCCACCAACCGTGAGCTTTGCTGCCCTCTTCAACGCTTAGATACACCATATTTTTGCTTCTATCATCAAGCTTCTTTGTCTGAGCAGATGGAGTCTTGACGTGACTGACACACCCAAAAACCTTCAGAAAACCGAGATTGGGTTTCCTATTGAACCAGGCTTCAAAAGGAGTAACTTTGCTCAGTGCTTTAGTTGGCAACCGATTGAGGATGAACACTGCATGTCTTACTGCTTCTCCCCACAGTCTTCCTGGCAACGATTTTGTTTTCAACAAGCTTCTTGCCATCTCCACAGGGTGCAATTCCTTCTCTCCGCCACTCCATTTTGCTGTGGAGTATATGGTGCGGTGAGATGTCTTTCTATTCCTTCTTGCTCACAAAAACCAGCAAACTCATGTGACAAAAACTCTCCACCTCGATCAGTTCTCAGCACCTTGATTTTGTGTACAGTCTGGTTCTCAATAACGGTTTGAACCGTTTGAATGCACTTATTGCCTCACTTTTATACTTCAGCACATACACCCACATCATTCTACTGAAGTCATCCACTAAGAGGAGGAAATATCTGTTACTTGCAGGAGTTTGAGGGGTAATTGGCCCACACAAATCATGAATAAGCTGCAGTGGCAATTCTGCTCGGTATTTGGTCTGAATTGGAAATGGAATCCTTGTCTGCTTTGCAATCAGACAACCTTCACAAATTTTCAGTGGATGATCAATCTTTGGCACTCCCTGCACCAGCTGTTCATCATGTAATTGTTTCAAAGCCTGAAAATTTGCATGACCCAACCGGGCATGCCACAGCCATGCTGGCTCCTCCAGACTAACTGCAAGACACACTGGTTTGCAAGTCTCTAACTCAATTTTATACAGTCTATTTGGTGTTCTTCTCACCCTCATGAGTAGCCTGCCATTTCTGTCGTGAACCCACAGGAAATGACCTTCCAGGACAATTTTGTTGCCTTCTTCCGACAATTGCCCAAGGCTAATTATACTGCTACACAAACTGGGTATAAAGTACACATTGGTTAGAAGTCTTTGCTCACCATTTTTGCACTGGAACAAAACTGATCCTTTGCCCTTTATCTGCATTGTTGATCCATCCCCAAACTTGACATGCCCGGTGATGTTTTCATCCAACTCACTGAACTTGGACCGGTGACCTGTTATGTGATTACTCACGCCGTTGTCCAAATACCAGATGTCTGTGACAGATGGAGTTACCTCACTTCCTTGCAGCTTCGGAACCACCTTCTCCTCATTGAGAAGCACAAGAGTGCTTGCAGCCTCTAGTTTGTGTGACGCCTCCACACATGCTATCAGTAATAGTGTCGGTTGCTCATCTTCTTGTGTTTGAATGAGGTTGATCTCTCCTTCTTGGCGCTTGCTACGGCATTGGGAGGCATAGTGCCCCATATTCTTGCAATTGTAGTATTTGATATGGCTCTTGTCCTTGCTGTTACTGCTGCCGCCTGAATTTCCTTGCCTCGGTGTATTGTATCCTCCTCGGCCTCTTCCACATCATTTTCCGCGGCCTCTTGCACAGTCTTGCCCCCGATCTTGTCCATCTGGACTGTCAACTTCTCTTCCTTTACTGTGTGACGACTGCCAGCCTGACGACTGCCCTCTGTCGCCACTCTTCTGCTGAGCTTGCCACTCTGCGTGGGTGAGCAGCAGCTTTGCTTCGCCGCTCTCACTCCTGCCACGAATTCGTTCTTCATATGCCTTGAGACGCCCAATTGCTTCCTCTAGCATCATTGTCTCCATGTCCGCAAACTGCTCTATTGCGGCAACCACTTGGAGAAACCTGTCAGGCACTGAACCCAGCAATTTCTTCACAAGCACTGCATCTTCCATACTCTCCCCAAGACTGCGTACCTTGTTTGCAATGGCACCGATCTTGCCCGCAAATTCGTCGATTGATTCTGTCTCCCTCATGCGTAGCGTGTCAAATTTAGTCTTCAGGGTCTGAACTCTGGCCTTCGTCGCCCGATCTGCTCCGAGGTGCATAGTTTTCAGGCTTTCCCACGCCTCCTTCGCCGTCTTCTTCTTGGCGAGCAGCAGGAGAACGTCTTCAGGGACCGCCTAGAAGATGCATGGCAACGCCATCTTGTCGCGCTTTCTGTCGACGACCTCGCCGGCTGTCGGCTCTACTGCGTCCCAGATGCCTTGCGCATCCATGAAAACCTCCATCTTGATCGCCCAGATGGAGTAATTCGTCAGCGTGAGCATTGGATATTGAAGAGACACTCCAGCCTCTCTCGCCGCCGGAGCCGCTGAAGCTGCAGACCGCTCGGGTATCGACATGCTGCTAAACTGGGGGTATTTTGGCATGAACAAGGCTCTGATACCAAGTGTAGATCACAGCCCAGTAAAACTGCACCAATCGAGTGAGGGATTGAGGGGAAAATCTATCGGGAAGAAACTGAACAAAGGAACGGAATGAGAAAATTGAACTCTAAATGTTTTCGGCAATAGCAATACTTGCTACAGTGAACTGAACATCACAGACTCTGAAGGAAAAACAGCGACAGACTCTGAACACTAACAGAAAGCAATGAAGCAGGGAACACCCGATCGGATCCGCTAATCCCGGTCACGATCTGCATGATTCTTAACAAGTAAAATGGACTCAGTCTAATGCCGGCTCATTAAGTCTGGATTATTTTCCTACAGAGCGAAGGCGTGGCAGCAGCTTATGCTCCAGGCCAGCTGCAGCGCATGGCGCTCAACCTGAGCTCGCCGTCCGGCTTCCACCACTGCTGGAGCCCGTGCGCGTCGCCGTCCACGCTCGAGTTCTTCCACAGCGTCGCCGACGGCAGGAGGTGCGGTTGCTCCTTCTCCTTGCCGAGCACCGAAAAGACCATGTCACGGTACGACAGCGTCATCGCCGACTTGGCCACGCCTCGGAAGCGCTCCTCCACCAGCTGCCGCTGCTCGAAGTAGTCGATGAAGCCCTGGCAGATGACGTCCCTCTCGTGCACGTACAGCTCTGGCGCCCACGGCGACAGCAGCTCGAACAGCTTCTCCATGCGCTTCCGGTGGGGCCTCAGGACCAACCCCAGGCCGGCCTTCACGAGGTAGCTCGTGGCGTAAAGGTCCCTCTTCGCCACATCCGTCGGGCGCAGCACGTTGATCGCCGGAGCCGGCGACACCTGCGGCGGGTTGAAGAGGAAGGTCGGGAGGCTGAGCCCCTTCTCCTCCATCATGGCCCGTCCCACGTCCAGCGCCAGTGACGCGCCGAGAGAGTGACCCGTGAGCCAGACCACGCAGCCGTCGGGGTCGGCAGCGCCGCCCTTGGCGTGGAGCGTGTCGACCGCCCGGCGCGCGCTCCGGGAGCGCCTGGAGTCCGGCAGGATGTTGGTCATGATCTTGAAGTCGAGGCACAGGTCATGTATCGCCTTGGGGTGCAGCAGCATGGTGCCTCGGAAGGCGACGACGTAGCGTGGAGCGGACGGGTGGCGGCGCCCGCCCGCCGGGGGCACGTGCTCGTAGATGGCGCCGAATGCGAACTGGTCTTTCTCGTCGGAGTCGTCCTTGAGCACGTCCATGAAGCGGAAGTGGAAGCTCTCCCACCACGCCGGCGCGAGCGCCTTGGTGTGCACCCTGCACCTGGTTCTGTCGTTCTCGAGGACGTAAGTGCTGTTGACAATGCAGGCGGCTATGCACCGGCGGTGTTCCTCATTGTCCCTGCAGTGACATTGATATAGATCAGCCTATGCAATGCATATACCTTGCGCACATATAGGCATGAATGCACGCATAGAACTCGTAAAATTAACATACCAGTCGATCATCATCGGAGAAGGATCGGCGCCGGCTCTGGGCATCATATGCGTCGGCCCAGAGACGTCGAAGCGGTCGGCGAGGTCGATGTGAGCCATCGGTCAATGCGGTCGATCGAGCTAGACAGAGGCAGACGGGATGATCGACAACTTACACCTGTTGGCAGCTAAAGATCAAAGACTGTTAGGCTTGTTTTTTGAAGCAGTGTAGTGGTAGTAGTACTGTGCTCCAGTGCTTGTGCTTGTGCTTTGCCGCGAACGTATCCTGCGAGGTGCATATATATAGGTGGGTTCGAACTTAGAATTAGAATTTACTAGGAGCAGCAGCTGTTAATGATGCTTCCTGTAAGTTGCAATGGTTTCCCTTCTTAGTGGTGTCTAAAGAGCACTTAAGTTTTTTTTTAGATTATGAGCACTTAGATTGTTTTGAGTATTGGATAGAGTCTCGGCAGCATTGGCGGATCTACAGGGTATGCCGGTGGGCCCCGGCATACCCTGTAGCGGTGGGCCCCAGCAAAGTACAGGCACGCAATAATGAATAATCACCCATGAGTCCATGACCCATACGTAATAATCTCTACCATACGTGACGTGCGGGCGTGCGGCTCGAATGAGAATCGATCCCTTCGCGGCTTCCTCGCCTGCCGAACGCCGGAACACGTGACGGCGTGAGTCGTGACGCGCCGAGAGCCCGAGACTGGCGAGATGTTCCTTCGCTCGCCAGATCGCCTGCCCGCGCGTGACGCGCCGTCGGCACCGAGACGGTTCGCCTTCGCAGCTTCGCTCGCCTGCCCGCGCGTGACGTGCCGCTCTGCTCGTCAGGCGAAATCAATCAGGTAAACAAGTAGGATTTCTTGTGATTTTTTTTGTTTCGGATGAATCAATCAGGAAATCGTCAGGTCTCTCGATGGATGAGAGCGATCAGCGATGCCATTTTTTTGTGATTTTTTTGTTTCGGATGAGACCACCGCCCGCCCTAATGTACTTTTGAGATGAATGCTTCCTGTTAGCACTGATTGATGCGGGTTAATTTGGCGGAACATTCATTCTTTAAGGAAAAATTGGGAACATTCCCAACCATAAGAACATAGTCACAGATCTTGAAGATCTTGCATTACTTCTATAACAGAAATATACGGCCAAGAAAAGTTCTGGCATTCAAATTTCAAAATGATATATAATATTCTTTATTCTCTTGTAGGGCCGGAGCAATTGTTTTTTTGGAATTGTTCAGTTATGAAGAGAAGTGGAGACATTGCGTCTCTTTTTTAGAAACATGCAGCCAAGAAAGCGGCGGCTGCTACTTCAAATCCTGCCCCATCTCCAGTTGAAACTGTGGCGGAAAAGCAAACTCAAGAGCAAGAGAGAGTAATTGATAAAATTGTGAATTCTATGCCCCCGCCCCCGCCCCCGCCACCGCCGCCGGTTTATGACATCAATCGCCTTCCGCATGATCCAAGTGATAGATTATATACCTATATTTTGAACTATCAGTATGGCGTTTGAACTATTCATATTGTAATTTGTGGATGTTTTCAACTTAATCTTCAAATTTAAGACTTATCGTGTTATTTAGTGCATATATGCCGAATTACATTGTAAATTTTACAACTGTTATCGAATTGCCAAATGGTTTTACCGAATTGTATATGAAAATTTTTGGACGGCATACCCTTAGGTAAAATCCTGGATCCGCCACTGCTCGGCGCGTCTAGAGAGTACTCGAGTGTTTTTTGGGGTTAGAAGCACTTAAATTTTCTGAGTGTTGGATCTCCATCCAACGCCTTAGATTCAGAGCAATTATATATTTTTTGGAGGGGATGGCATGAGGGAAGGATCTAGATTTATTTTTTTAGAAAATATAGAGGATCTATTAAATAGAGATCTAACACTCTAAAATCTAAATGCTCCTAATTCTAAAAATATTCAAGTATTTGTTAGCACTTCCTTCTCAGAATGAGTCCACTGGGGGAGGTTACTGTGTTAGGTGCACAGAGCCAGAGGTGCTCCACTACGAGACCCAGGCAAATACTCACGTTTGGTTTGAGTCAACTTCCACCGATGATTGATCTCAGTCGTATCAAAGTCCATTTTTAATCTCCTACTGGTAAATTCTCTAAAAAAAAAGGGAACTCGTAGGAAAACGTCACGTGCATGTAAACACAAAGTAAACAAATATAGTTCTAGCGTAATAAGTACCACTTGACATTGGAGTTGCCAATTCGTTGACATTGGAGTTGCCAAATGCCAACTGGTAGAGTACTTTTAATTTAGAGTCTAGTTAAAAGAGTCCGTGTAGGACTGTAGGGCGCCCAAAAATTTTTCCCGAGGTGTTTATTTACGTTATTGTTTCTGGCTTCTTATTTCTAGTTTTTTATTTTTATCTTTTTTTTTGGTGATATAGTTTTTTGTCTTTTCTTTTTCTCTTATTCATTTTAGTTGTGTGTGATGACATGACTTTTTTAAATTTAATTATGTTGAAAAGGCTACCAGCGGTTACAGTACATTTTTAACCACTACAGTACAAAATAAGCCATAAGTCCGGGCTTTTAAGCCCAAATGAGCACCACTATATGATAAACGAATTATTTTTCATTAAATTCTTACTAAGTAAACAGGGCCTTATTTTAACTGCTTCCTCTTAGCTGAAACAATTGGTTGTAGTTCAACCTATTGGTGCTCCATTGTCCTAGTGGTCTGGAGTATGAAGATCTACAATGCAATGGGCTACTTGGCGGTGCCTCCTGTCTCGAGGGCTACCGAGTGACCTTCCACGATTGGATCTGCTCATCGAATCAAGGTCAGTTTGCAAATTAAGTAGCGGCATTTGATCCCATTCTGCCTAGTCTACCGACGACTGCCAATCTTAGTGCTTGCGGTTTGCCGTTATTACATCGGTTAATTCTTGGTTCCGCTGCTACTACCGATCAATTACGTAGTAGTAAGACTCTGTCAATGCACCGTAGCGCAAGTGGCGTATAGCTGACCAGTCCACGATCCAGTGTAGTGTTCGTGGTAGGGTTACTGATTCTGAACTATGAATTCAGTATTGTCCATCGGGCAGTGTTAATTACGATCGTGCCGAGATAAGTAGTCGTCGTCAAGTTGCAATTTCTTGTTCTTGAACAGGGTAGTTTGCACACGTGCTCACAACAATATGGATGCACGGTTGGAATTTGAGAGTTATAATTGCAGGTTGGAAGGTAAACATATTTTGCAAGATTTGTGTTACACGTACACAACTGTAACTAATTTCCATTAAGGTATGAGCTCGAACATGCCTACCTGCAAGTACAATTCATTTGAACTCTCTTAACACCATCTTAATACGTGAAACACAGAAAACATAAAAGTTATACTAACATCAAACGATACAGGCATGCATGCACCGCAATTATTTGAACCAAGCAAAAGTAACAGCAGTTTATGCTACCGGATTGCTTGGAGGTCAACCTCAGCTCACTGTTATAGGACCGATGCCAACAATCAAAGATATGACCGGTCAATGGGAATGGCTGTACCAATCTATGGTGTGACCAAAGTTTAGTTGGCAGTAAACTTTTTCCAGAAGAGGTGTTTCGATGTTTTAGTATTAATCTTACGTGTGATTTATTTGGGTTCAGGGGATCTCTCACTACGACCTAGTTATAATCACATAGAGAAGAGACGTAGGGATTTTTATATAGGTTCGGACCTTTTGCTGTGAGAATAACGACCCTACTTCATATGTCGATATTACTCAATGAACTTATTACAACAGAAACAGTATTGCAAAAATGTCCTGCTCTACAACTATTCTCCCTTGGGTCTGGCTTCCCCCTCTCTTCTCTCTGACACCCACCTTTATATAGCTTGCAAGGTGACAGTAGTTTTTCCATGCCAAGAGATGCCTTTGCATTTCAGATGATAACTATCCGACAGAAGTTATTGTTAGAGAGACATGGTATTATCATGTGTCATGCAACGGTTACTGTCAGAGAGAGAGAGAGAGAGAGAGATTATGGGCAGTTATTTTAGAGAATAAATGCACGTTCTAACCACCTTATTAGTCAGACTCATGATGCAATGGGTTATTGTAGATAGGCCAGTCGAAGATTGGCTTAATCATAGAACGATTTGTGACCACAAGGTGATCGTAGGATAACTTACGACTATGTCATGGTCGTAAGAAAGCTTACAACTAAGGAGTAGTTGTAGAAGAGCTTACAACTCAGGAGTGGTCGTAGAAGAGATTATGACTCAGGAATGGTCGTAGAAGAGCTTACGACTACCCTGTGAAATCTCTTCCTTATAGATAAGAGATATACTTAACAAGCATGATGACGTAAGAATATCATTTACAAATAATAATTTAAGGATCATTATATCCTCGTCAAGGTGTTTTTCTGGTCAACCCATGAGGTCCAATTGGCCAGGGTAGCGGTCTGACTGAGGGTAGGATTGGTGGTCTGACCAGACACTTTGGTGGCGGTCTGACCAACCAGAGCGGTCTGACCAACCACACCATGGTTGTTAAACTGATTGAGGTATTGATTTTGGAATTTTGGGAAATTGGAAGATTTGATCATAGGATGATCTTAAAACTCTTGTCTTAGTTGCATTGTATTGCATGTTGCATGCTTATACTAACGTTAGACAAGTTATGAAGGACATGTGCCCGGCAAACAATTTTTTGGTCTTTGAATATGCGGGGATGCTTAGAGGCAACTATGGTCAACGACGGATGACTAGGACTAGGTCAAGGTGGATTGAGGTCTAGAACAGTCAAAGAGGTCAGGTGGATCGAGGTCTAGAACAGTCAAAGAGGTTGTGTGAGATAGTTGAACTCAAGCATGGCTTATGACAAAGCAAAGGGATGTGTTCAAGGGAATGTTCAAGCAACAGGTTGGATCAAGTAGTTTCATCGGTTCAAGTGAGACATGATCCAGTGGGAGCCAGAAATGGAAGAGACTTGCCGATGGAGGGAATCTGTTGATCAATGTACACATTGCGTGTATGGTAGCTTGCATGACAAGAAGACGGTGAAGTCAAGGGAAGGCTTCGAGAAACTTCGTCGAGGGTATTTTGGAGAAATGTCCAAAATCAGACTTGTGGCTTATACCAAAACTGCAGTGCCGGAAGATTCAGTGGTTTAGGGTTAGACTAGGGTCGTGTATATTGTGTGGATCAATCCCTAGCATGTTAGCGAATTGATCTTGTAATGCTTTGAAAAGCGTGTGAGTGTAAAACTCGATATTAATGGGGTTGACGGGTTTCCCAATCCTTAGCGGGTCTAAGCCCACTAAGGGGGTTGGTTTAGCTATTTAGAGGAGAAGAAGGCTAGCTAGGGTGAGCAAGGAAATAGGGTTGAGTTATAGGCTTAGGCTAGTACTTCCTCTCCTTCATAGTGTGAATAAGACTTGTGGAAGGTTCTTTGTAAACCAGTAAGGTATAAGAATCATTCTTCTTCATACAATTGATCAAGTTCTTGTAATCATTGTGTTCTTGTCTCTCTTTGCATAATTTCTTGTTCTTGCCTTTGATGATTTGGTCCCTTCATGGTTCTCTTGATCTTGTTGTAATCTATAACTAGTAAGAGGTACTAATAGATCATTGATATCAATATTTGTCTATTTAGATTATTTCTATAGCAATAATCAAGATATTACCCAGTTCTTACCTTGTCTTGATTAAGATTTGTGATTTCATGATCGTGGCCCTTCTAGCCCAAATCTTTCTTAGATTAAGACATGTGAAAGATGATTTAGAAGTTCTCATGGCTTAAATCCTTACGAGTAAGAAGTAATTGAATTTTAGGGTTTGCTGTGTTTTTGAGACATAGAACTTGATTTTTTTGATTGGATGGAACCAAGTCCAAAAAAACTTGTGCTTCTTGCCTTGATTTGGTTATTGACATCCTTACCAAGGTCCATACCAATTTTTGTAATATTTGGACAAAATTTGCTTGAGATCCATCAATTTGTGTTTTTGTCCTAAGAAGATGTTCACCTGGGAACAAGGGAGCAATTAGACCAGCTTGCGGTCAGACCACTGTGCCACCTACTATCAGACCAATCAGGGTGCCAACTAATAGGTTTTGCACCGTTTTGATCATAGATCTCAATAGGCTATGTGTAGGAGGTATAATCTAATCTTAGTGACTTTCATAGTTTTTGTAAACTGAACCGTGATCAGTGACTGTAACAATGTAGAGAGATCTTTTGACTACTTCAGTGATTGAGAGACGCATTTACTCTCTAGGCCTCTACATGGATGTGCTGCAGTGTATGATGCTATGGAATGCAATTGTAGAAATGAAATGCCTCTCTAACCTGCTCCATGCACATATAATCAATCCCATACATGTACATATCTGTAGCTAATTACAACATGCAGGCGAGGGCGGTAAGGCCCATGATAGTGGAGGAGTCAATTAGAATTGGGCAGGGTACACGATTACACACCTACCATTGGATAAGGATTGGGCTCGGGAGAAGGGAGGGAGGGATGACCAAGTAAGCATGGAAAGAAACATTTTTTCTATCCATGTCAGGCTTGTGGCCATGTTTCTGTTCTTTTTATCTTCGGTTTATAGCTTTTATCTGTTTGTGAGATAGTACTAATACACAAATAACTCGCGTATGGTTTTGATTAATATAAATAAAGTCACTATAATATATACTGTAATTAACTTATATACTTCATCTTAAATAATATTTTATTTAAAAATTAGTTATAGAAAAATGAAAAAACAGTTTTAAAAAGTTAAAAAGAAGAGTCCCACGTCCATCCGCTGCACCTACTCGCCAACACGCAACTGTTTACGCTCAACTGCTTCGAGACGGATGTGGATTGCCGACACGTGGCCTCACTGGGCATAATAACGCCAGATGGTCTGATCATGGCCCATGCTACCGAAGCCACGCGTTTCAGAGGCGGCTGCCTTCTCGTGTCTTGGACACGGCCATCGGACGAGAGCTTGTGGCCCTGGGTGCTGGGTGGAAGTGAAAGGAGAGGCATCAACGCCTCGCGGTCGCCTTCGGCGCATGCCCAGCGGTGAACGGAAGCCCGTAGCTTCGCACAAGGCCCAGGTGGAGTTGGAACAGGTGTAGGCCGTGTTCGGGCTCCTATCCGTCGGGCGGCACACAGCCCACTACGTACGCGGCGCCACCGAAGTGGACGGCCGTTTGGCTGATTAGGCTTATCCCACGCAGCAGATTCTGAAGTTTACCCCGGCCCGCAAGTTTTTTTGTCGGCGCAGCATACATTGCGAGGGGTCGCGGAAGAGCGCACCCACGCACGCCATGTTGCGGGCGAGCTCGGCCCGACAGGTCAGTGGCGGATTCAGAAAAAAAATTTGGAAAGGCTGAAATACTTTCAGCTCAAATAATATAAATATAACTTCAAATTTTATATTCTAATATATATATTTATGTTTTAGTCTACATATATAAAAATATTACATCTCTTATATTAAAAATATAATTTATAAATAAAATAATATATTTATAATTTTTACCGGCTCCCACGGGGCCCGTGAGAGCACAACGACATCGTCCCTGCTCCATCAGCGTAACAGAGGCCTGTCCCGTTCCCTGCCGAGGGAGGTCGCCCCCTGCCTTTGTCCCGTTCCACGGTGGAACTGCCATCCCTAAGGCCCTAACCATCGTTACCAACACAGTGCCTTGCAACACCAGGCAATCACTGATAGTTCCAACAGACTTTTGAGTCCACAACAACAGTGCCGGCACGTGTTCGTGCAGCAAGATTTGCAAAATTGGGCAAATTGCACAAGGGACCCTTCGAAACGTATGCATGTACGTACGTAGTTCTGTATGGTAGATTGGCATGTCTCTGAACTTAGTTGTGCCATTTAGGCCCATCTGATAATCAAACTAACGGAGCAGCGTGGTCACATGGCATGAGCCTAAGTGAGAGTTAAGCAAGGAGGCCTTCCTTCAAAAAAAAAGAAGAAGCAAGGACTCCAAACAGCGACGAAGCTAAGATGAAAAATAAAGGATGAGCATAAAACCTCAAAAAACTAAGTTAGATTGATACAAATATAGTAGTTTACTCTTGTAAAATTCAAATTCATAAATAAATAAAAAAGAAACAAAACAAAAAAGAAATACAATGAAAGTACTTCAATAATATAAACCGCATCTCGAATATATATAAACTAATTGAAAAATGACGCCTTATATACTTCAAAGTAACTATAGCGATGGAGCCAATTGAAACCTTGTAAGGTTCACATTCAGGGAGTGTAATTGTTAGATTATACTAGCATGAAAACTACAACGCACTCCCGAGATGAAAAGCAACCACATCACATTTCACTAAATCCTGAAACCTAGAAAAAAAAATTGTGCCAGCCGCCTAACCTTTTTATAGCAACTTTTCCAACGTACCAATTAAGGAAGAAAAGGGAGGCCAACTTTGCTCACATACCGCACGGCACTTCATCAAAACAAAGCAGCCAAGCCACACTAACACATAATCATGTTCGAGTGATCATTCTGTCAAACAATTAAGTGCTTTGTATGAACCCAACATGCATAAACCAGCCACCAGTTAGCAAATTGAAAAGATGGCAGCATTTTTGTGTAAGCCTTCTTTCAAACAGGCAACCCCGTGCTGTGTCAAAGAGCAAGGAATTAAGAATAGTTACAACAGGTACGAAGACGACTAGCCAGGAAATATCTTTGACATAGAATGGCCATAATTTTTCAAATGGGACTATCCTATCAGCTATTATGTGGCATAGTGCAACTATAATTGATGTAGTAATGACATGCATGTGAAGTGACCATTATGGAACTGGTGAGATTTTACCTCTCGTGTCTTCTCTTCTTCAACTTATGATAGCTACTTGTATAATAAATCCTGATAGGTTAGGCCTTTAGGATCTCTAGGTTAGATCTAGCGGGGTGGCTTCTTTTCTCTAGGGTTCTTCATGTTCTACCGAGAGGGAGAGAGGGGTACCAACCTTCGGATGTAGAGGAAGCAGAAGCGGCCATCACGGGTTCGGCGGTGAAGATCTGCGCACGGGCAGCGACGGTCGGGGAAGAAGGAAGACGACGGCGACGGCGGCGGAGATCCGGTGAAGGAGACCGGTGGTGCTTCCCGTCGCTTCAGCGCCCCCTCTTACAGATCGGGTCTTAGGGTTTTACGGTGGGGTGGCGGCGGCACGGTCAACCTTGGGATGCGTGCGCCCGCCCCCACCTCTGCTTTTATAGCGCGGCGACAGGGCCCACCACCATTATAATGGCGCCCCGATCGTATGCGCGAGCAGGGGGAATTTGGCCACACCAAATCCTCGAGATCATTCTAACATTCTCCCCCTTGATCTCAATCTATACTTTATCTTTAATTACCTTTGACTTTACACATTCCATCACAGATTAGTGCATAGAACATGTCTCATCGTCACGGTCAATCGCCGATAGATTCAACAGTTACAATACACCTTTCTGTTCTGAAATAGTTACTTTAAACTTTTGGGCCATCTTTTAGTCCAGGAATCATAGGCTTTCCCTTAAACCCATGCCGGCTACATGTTCTCTGAACACGTTGGGTGGTAAGCCTTTTGTAAGCGGATCCGCTAACATTTTTGCGGTACTTATATACTCTAGACTTATAATTTGATCCCGAACTTTATCTTTCACAACATAGTACTTTATGTCAATGTGTTTGGCAGCACCACTTGACTTATTGTTGTGGGCATACGTTACTGCGGGTTCATTATCGCAAAGACAACTTAAGTGGTCTATTGATGTCGTCAACCACTTTTAAACCGGTATGAACTTCTTTAGCCGCTTCACCGCCCGTGGCCTCATAACATGCTACAAACTCGGCATACATTGTGGACGATGTAGTGACGGTTTGCTTTGAGCTTTTCCACGAAATAGCTCCTCCTGCGAGTGAATACATATCCGGATGTAGACTTTCTATCATCTCCGCAAAATCGAATCAGATACCCCACTATATGGAGTAAATTTGATTTTCTCAGATGTCATCATGAGGCCTTTTGTTCCTTGCAAATAACGCAAGACTTTCTTTATCAATTTCAATGTTCTATTCCAGATTGCTCGAATCGCCAAGTAACCCAGAACAAATGCTAAGTCGTATGTGTACACACTTGAGCATACCGTAAGCTTCCGATGACCAAGCATATGGAACCGCTTTCATTTGATCGATCTCATACTGGTTCCTGGGGCATTGAAAATCTCCATATCTGTCGCCCTTGACTATAGGTGCAGGTGAAGGACTGCATTTATGCATCCCAAATTTCTTTAAGACTTTCTCTATGTATGTCTTTTGTGATAGTCTCAATGTTCCTTTGTTTCTATCCCGGTGAATTTCGATCCCTAGAACGAATGAAGCTTCACCAAGATCTTTCATATCAAAGTTTGAGGACAAAAACTTCTTTGTCTCCAGTAGCAGACTAACATCACTACTAGCTAGTAGGATATCATCCACATACAGGATTAGGAAGATAAACTTCCCATCTTTAAACTTTGCATAAACACGCTTGTCCTCTACATTCTCTTTAAACCCAAATTTTCTTATTGTCTCACAAACTTCAAGTACCACTGCCTTGAAGCTTGCTTTAACCCATAAATCAATTTCTTTAGGCGGCATCCCATTCTTTCATTTTCTTCCATGACAAAACCTTTCGATTGTGCCATGTAAACATTTTCCTCCAAATCCCCATTAAGAAATGCCGTCTTTACATCCATCTGATGTAACTCTAAATCATAATGTGCTACTAATGCCATTATGATTCAAGGAATCTTTACATGAGACCGAGAAAAGGTCTCATTGTAATCAATCCCTTCTCTTTGCGTAAATCCTTTTGCCACAAGTCGCGCTTTGTATCTTTCTACATTCCTTGGGAGTCATGCTTTGTCTTGTAGACCCATTTACACCCTCTGTTTTGGCTCCTTTAGGAATAATTTCCAAGTCCTGCACTTTATTAGTCTTCATGGACCTCATCTCCTCTTCCATGGCCTCAAGCCATTTTGAGAATTTTCGCTTCTCATGGCTTCTTCAAATAAGGTGGGATCATCCTCCATTTGAAATTCCTCTGTATGATAAATCTGATAATCATCGAAATAGCTGATCTTCTTACTCTTTGAGACCTCCTGGGCCTCCTCATTTGGTACATCTATTGTTTGAGGTCAGCTGTTCCCCTCATCTCGTGGCAATAGGTTCTATATGATCCTCAAGAACATGTTCTTCATTCTCATTCATTGTTGCCACGGAGGAACAATAACAGTCTTGGCACCACAGTTGTCTTGCACCGCTCGGTGCAGCGGCATGCAGTAGTGTGAAGAATGGCTCTTGAATCATCTGAGTGGGCGCATACACCCGCTTCTCTTCAAGGTCAATCTCTCGAGCTACCATGCTCCCTCATCATTTCATCCTCTAAGAAGACAGCGTGTCTCGTTTCTACAAACTTTGTATATCCGTCGACAAGAGAAACGATAACCTTTTGACTTTTCGGTAGCCAATTAAATGGCAACTTCATGTTTTGGGATCAAGTTTCCCAAGGTTTGGGTTAAACACTTTAGCCTCAGCAGACTCCCCACACACGTAAGTGGTTTAGTGAGGAACTCTTCCTGTCCACAACTCGCGGTGTTTTGGGCACCGACTTACTAGGCACTCTGTTGAGAATATGAATGGCGGTTTTCAACGCCTCCATCCATAAACTCAATGGGAGTGTGGAGTAGCTCATCATACTGCACCATATCCATCGAGTGCGGTTGCGTCTTTCACTACTCCATTTTGCCGAGGTTCGCCCGGCATAGAATATCGGGCCACTATTCCATTTTCCGTAAAACCTCGTAAAAGGTCCAGAACTTGTCCATATGGGGTATGTCGATCGTAGTACTCCCCACGATCGATCGGACTATCTTAATCTTTAAATCGTGTTGGTTTTCAATTTCAGCCTTAAATATCTTGAATTTATCCAAGGCTTCATTTCTTTCTTTGATTGGATAAATATATCCATAACGGGAGTAATCATCTGTGAATGTTATGAACGTGTCGTATCCATCCACACTTTTCATAGGAAAAGGGCCACAAATATCTGTGTGAATAATTTGTAGAACTCCTGTGCTTCTTTTAGCGTCTTTTTTAATTTTCTTTACATATTTTCCTTTAATGCATTCTCTGCATTGTTCTAAGTCTGAGAACTCTAATGGAGGAAGAATATCATTCTTTACTAATCTTTCTATTCTCCCCCTCGAAATATGGCCTAAACGACAGTGCCATAATTTCGACGACTCATCTAGAGTTCTCTTTCGTTTTTTGTTTACATACGTAGACGAGGATTCAATCACTTTCTCGCACGCAACGTTCTCATTATCGCATACGACATTCACATCATCACACAATGATAACAAATAAAGCTCATTCTGTAATATGGCAATACCAACACATTCTTTATTAAACATTATTTCGCACTTGCCATTTCCAAAATTGCAATCATAACCATCTTTGTCCAAATTTGACACACTAATCAAATTCCTCTGTAAAGAGGGTACAAAAAGGACATCTCTAAGTAAAAGAGTGGAGCCATTAGCTAATTCTAATGAAAGATCGCCAACGGCTTCAACTTCAGCTTCGACTCCATTTGCGACTTTAACGCATCTTTCTTTTCTTTGCGTAGTCCTCGTCGAACGGAATCCCTGTAAAGAATTAGCAACATGAACAGTTGCTCCTGAGTCAATCCACCAAGTGGATTTCGAATATTGTACATACAGGCATTCATTTATAAAGGTAATAATGTTCTCACCTTTCTTAGCCGTTATCATCTTTAAGTAATCAGGACAATCCTTCTTGTAGTGTCCTGTCTTCTTGCAGTGAAGGCACTGGTCTTTGTCTACAGCAAATTTATTCTGTTGAGGCTAATGTACAGAGGCTTTGCCCTTGTTCTTTGAGAAGGGGTTACTGTTGTAATTCTTTTTCTTGTTATCCTTTACATAGTTGATAGAACCACCATGTGAGGATTTGATTCTTTCCTCCTCTTGCCCGAAACCCTAACTCACTTCTCTCCTCTCCCCTCTCTCTCGCCTCGCACCCGAGCGGACGCAGCGGCGGCGGCGGCGACAACGCTCACGCCACGAGAAGGAGAAGAAGAGTCGGCGCCGCCGCTGCCTCTTCGCCGGCGTCGCGCGCTCCTCGAGAGGCGCGCCGCCGCCGAGCGGCTCCGTGTCGGCGCTCGTCCCGCTGCGTCGACGGTGGCCCGTACGCGGAGCGCCGGCGAGCGCAAGGCTCGGCCGATCTCCCGCACGCCAACGACGACGACGGCCCGGCGACGACGGCCAGGTAAGTTTCTTTCAGATCTAGGGTTAGGGTTTTGCCCCATTCCCCTTCTCTGTTCTTTTTCCTTTTCTAGTTTTCTAGGGTTCGGGGTTTTCGTGCTCTTTTCTTCCTTTCCTCCGTCTAGATCTAAAACTAGGTGCTCTGATACCATTGATAGGTTAGGCCTTTAGGATCTCTAGGTTAGATCTAGCGGGGTGGCTTCTTTTCTCTAGGGTTCTTCATGTTCTACCGAGAGGGAGAGAGGGGTACCAACCTTCTGGATGTAGAGGCGGCGCGCCATCACGGGTTCGGCGGTGAAGATCTGCGCACGGCAATGCGACGGTCGGGAAGAAGGAAGACGACGGCGGCGGCGGCGGAGATCCGTGAAGGAGACCGTGGTGCTTCCGTCGCTTCGCCGCCTCTCTACAGACGGGTCTTAGGGTTTTACGGTGGGGTGGCGGCACGACGGCCAACCTTGGGTGCGTGCGCCCGCCCCACCTCTGTTTATATAGCGGCGGCGGCGAGGGCCCACCACCATTATGAGTGAGCGCCCCGTCGGCGCGAGCAGAAATTTGGCCGTTGAGCCAAATCCCCTGAGATCATTCTAACAAATCCACCTCCTTTGTCTTCGGGCAATTGTAGCAAATCTGCTAACACACAAGTTAGCTGAAGCATATACCTCATAAAATGCTTTTCTGCTATGTAGTTAGACGATTTTAAACCGACTCATGGTAAAATATCTTCTGTCAAAATCATAGCTGTAACTGCAGCAATTCAAACGATCTGTCGCTACATGTTGCCTTTGGCCGGCGAATACAAGGGTCACATGATCACACAACTAGGGAAAGGACAATGGGTACAAAGGCGTGACCTTTTCGGTAGAAAAGGCGTTTTGGATCCGAGGTCGCTTTCAAGAATCAGGTGGACCAAAATGCGTGGCACAAATTTTATTGAAGACGACGTTGTAGTTTTGTATCATTAAGCCTCGATCACAACAACAGAAGCATGCCATCGCAATTATTTGCTGCTAAGATAATTGAGATTATGGCACGTGGAATGGCTTAACTCGTCATATGGTCCATTTTCGCAAGCGGCGTGGTTTGCTGACGAGATATGACAAGCACTTGAACGGCCTCAATCCATGCTGCATAATTTTGGATATTGGCTACGTGCAAATATCTACTTTGGAATGGCTGAAAACAAATATCACTAAAAAAAGACAATATTAAGGCTCGGTTTCAAACGATAATAGCTTTTGTTTTATAGAAATCAAAAGTGAATGTGTTAATTTTTTTTAACGTGATTTTTCTGCTTTAGTTTTTTCTTTGTACTATATGTGAAGATATAACGGTATCTTTTTTTAAATTTTATTTAAATATATCAAAAAATTAATTATTATTATAGTGTTATTTTAGTCACAGATCACATCACTTCGAAAGAAGGCCGGAATTTGTCTGATGTGTGATGCTGAAACAGTTACAGATATTTACGTCCGATCTCATTTTCTTGAGGCACTTCACAGAGACACCAAAAATATCAATAAAAAAAATGTATGTCTATATAACATTCGACTATTTTTTAGGACAAAAACAGTCAAATTGATCTAAGGCGTTAGATCTTTATCCAACGGATCCACCCATATAAGCACCCCTCCAAAAAAATGACCCCCCTCCAAAAAAAATGATCTAGTGTGTTAGATCTTCATCTAACAACTTATAATCTAACTGTTTTTGTCCTTAAAAATAGTCGAATGTTGTATAGACACTCTAAAAAAAATCTTCTCCAATCCAAAGGCCCCAGCCTCCAAGCTGCTGACACGTAGACACAATCTCCAGATATTTGCACACTCCCTCTTCTTATACCCTGCCACTACTGCCCCTTATCCTCACGCTCTCATCCCAAGCACCATCCACTCAACCCAAGAAGCTCCTAGCTCTCCTCCGAGCCAAGCTCAGAGCCACCGCCACATGGCAGCCATGGCCACCACCGCGTCCAGCCTCCTCAAGAACTCCTTCGCCGGCGCGCGCCTCCCCGCGGCCGCGCGCTCCCCGTCCTCCGTCGCCGCCCCTCGCGCCGTCACCTTCTGCAACTCCATGTCCTCCACCACCCCTCCCTACGACCTCAACGCCATCAAGTTCAGCCCCATCAAGGAGTCCATCGTCTCGCGCGAGATGACCCGTCGGTACATGACGGATCTGATCACCCACGCCGACACCGACGTCGTCATCATCGGCGCCGGCTCCGCGGGGCTGTCCTGCGCGTACGAGCTCTCCAAGGACCCGTCCATCAGCATCGCCATCATCGAGCAGTCGGTCTCCCCGGGCGGTGGCGCCTGGCTCGGCGGCCAGCTGTTCTCCGCCATGGTCGTCCGCAAGCCGGCGCACCTGTTCCTCGACGAGCTCGGCGTCGCGTACGACGAGCAGGAGGATTACGTGGTGATTAAGCACGCCGCGCTCTTTACCTCCACCGTGATGAGCCGCCTCCTCGCGCGCCCAAACGTGAAGCTGTTTAACGCCGTCGCCGTGGAAGACCTCATAGTAAAGGAGGGCCGCGTCGGCGGCGTGGTCACAAACTGGGCGCTGGTCTCCATGAACCACAACACCCAGTCGTGCATGGACCCGAACATCATGGAGGCCAAGGTGGTTGTAAGCTCCTGCGGCCACGACGGGCCGTTCGGCGCGACGGGAGTCAAACGGCTCCAGGACATCGGGATGATCGACGCGGTGCCCGGGATGCGCGCGCTTGATATGAACACGGCCGAGGACGAGATCGTCCGCCTGACCCGCGAGGTCGTCCCCGGCATGATCGTCACCGGCATGGAGGTCGCCGAGATCGACGGCGCCCCGAGAATGGTAACAAAGGATTATTAAATTTTGCATTTCTACAACAGTTCTTGGAGTCTCTCTTGGTTCTTGGACTGAGAATTCGCTTGTCTCTTGTGGTTGCAGGGCCCAACGTTCGGCGCGATGATGATCTCTGGCCAGAAGGCAGCGCACCTGGCGCTGAAGGCGCTCGGCCGGCCGAACGGCATCGACGGCTCCATCAAGAAGGCGGCTCCGGCGTCCATGCACCCGGAGCTGATCCTGGCGTCGACGGACGACGGCGAGACCGTGGACGCCTGAACAGAAGAAACTGAACCGAGGCGTCGTAGTCTGGGAGTACGAAGCAATAAGATGGGGTGGTGAAACAGATCAGAGGCGGCGTCGGGACGAGGAGACGGGGAACTTTCGTTGCGTTTTTTGGGACTTGTTTTAATTCCCTTGTTTATTTAGTTTTTGATGTTAGCCTCTTGTTCATAGCGCTGCCACCGTGTGCATGCTCTTGCCTCGCGAGGGCAAACTCCATGATCCTTCTGGCACAATGAATAAAAAGGTTTTAGTGCCATGGTGTGAGTTTATTCACTCCATTACCAGTCCATATGTTTCTGCACTACTACAGAAAAACTAATAGTAGACACCAAATCACAGACGGTTTTGTGAAAAACCGTCTGTAATGTAAACTATTACAGACGGTTTTAATTTGAAGGCCGTCTGTGGTATTTGTGGCGGGAAAAAGGAGTATCACAGACAGTTCTTACCGCTGAACCGTCTGTGATACTGGAATATCACAGACGGTTTTTATTAAAAACCATCTGTGATAATCTGGGATTATCACAAACGGTTTTTTATTAAAAATCGTCTGTGTTGTGTTGACTATCACGATTTGTTGTTGTTAAGAACCGCTCGAGAATGTTCATGACGGTTTTTACAAGAACCGCCTCGTGATGTCCCTTTATCTGTCATATTCTAGATCGAGGTTAATATATAAGTACACATTGCTTCTAATAACTTAACTACGTAACTATCGAGACAAGAGATCACAAATTAAAGGCAAATTTATTAATTTCAATTAGAGGCAAATTTATTACAAAAGTCGCATTGTAAAGAGTTTCCCAGATTGTATTCTTTTGGGCTTCAGACGCTTCTTCTTTGACTTGGGGACTTGGAGGATTAGCCGCTAAATTCTCGAACGCCGTTAAGATTGCCCTTGTCCTCGGACTTCCTCCTCCACTGGGCAAATGATCAGCAAGATCCATAATGTCATAGAGGATAGCATGAAAAGATTCCTAAGAATCGCCGTATTTGCTTGATCGGCAAGGCTATCCATCGCCTCCAATGCGTGCGAGCTTCTTCCGCTTGCGCACATTGTGGAGAAGAACCAGGCGAGGGTCGTTTCCCTTTCTTGAGCGGCACAGACGCCTCCGTCGACGGCGGATCATGAGGTCGAGTGACGGATGCAAGAAAGTCGGGAAGCAGAGCGGGCGCGCGAGAAGTCGCTCGGATGCAAATTGCGGCGCTGTGTAAGGTTCCGCCAACAATTCGTGATGAACAGATGAGAGGAAGGAGATGATCACAAGAATAGTAGAATCCATATTGTACGCGTCGTAGAAGAGACTGGATTAGGCGCGCATATTTAACCTTTAGCATCGTATACCCAAACATTAATGATATAGACGCCGTCATAACGATCGAGGGCGTTAATTAGACGATCGAAACACGGCGCTCGCAATCGAAACACGGCGTTACGCAATGGAAACACGCGCGAAGCATTAATGATATAGACGCTTCGTATACGTTAATTAGACGATCGAAATACGAAGCGTTCTGGCAATGGAAACACGCGCGAAGCGTTCTGGTATGAAGCTTATCACAGACGGTTTTTTATAAAAAAACCGTCTGTGATAATGACTAAGACATTTATTGCGCTGCTCAGACCGCATCTGTCTTTATTTCGATCTAGATCTAGCCACTGCTGCGCACTTTTTCACTCGGGAGGAAGCTAGGCGTACGTGATCCAGAGACCAGAGATGAAGAAAAGGAGTGGGAAGAAGCAGATGGATAGTCGCTCACCGAAGAAGTCGGCTATGTGGCTGCTCACGAAAAATCTGGGAATGTCTTTTTTTCCACTTTTGTAATAAAATTGCCTTGAATTTTGTGGGAAAAAGAAGGATTGTCGGAGTCGAGAATGTTGTGGATGAGGTTCCCAGATAAAGAAATCTTGCGATTGTTGCAAAAGATACATGGACCATTTGGGTGGAAAGAAGAACTGTTTCGTCAGGCGCATGACGAAACAGTTCATCTTTCCACCCAAATACTCCATGTATCTAGCCAAAAAACAGCAAATGAAGCAAGTGACATACCCTAGTGTTCCCGTTCAATGAACCGGATACACTAGTTTAGGGACTTTGCTATTTGGTTTATAGTATTAGCAACTAAAGTAGGTGCTAAGATAGGCACATCACCCCCTCTACTCCTCTCCTCTCTTCCAATTCAATATGATCACTTTCTCATCTTATCTTAATAGACCCACAAAATGAGTAACATGTCACCCGCGCATTCTTCAACATCATCGTCGGAGGCGTCCGCTCCAACATCAAGACGTCAAGGAAGAGGGCTATCGAAGAAGCATGAGGGCCGACAGGACCATCACAGCATAACGATCCGGGTCCCTATCCTTCCTCAAAAGCGGTAAACGCATTCCAACCATGGTCGGAATAGTTGCACGAGAACGCAATTGAGATCACATACAATTCGTGGAAGAACGTGCGACACTCGGAACGTGGTGTGGACCAAATTTTGGCATCGTTCGAGTTCCCGAAAGAACACCTACACGCGTGCAACGACAAACCTACCAAGCGGCGTGCAAAGCATGGAAGAACTTCAAGAGCACGCTTGTCAAGAAATACGTGGAGACGGACGAAACGCCTGTTCGTAAATACCCATTCCTGGAACCACAATGGGAAGAGTTCAAGGTGATGAAGACGTCCGAAGATTTCAAAAGTACAAGTGTGACGCACAAGGCCCTCCAGCCAAAAAACACACACCCCCACAGACTTGGCATATCTGGGTATGCGAGTAAAATCCGCAGATGGAGGAAGGACGATGACTGGCAACACACAGACATCGCCCGCCGTTTTCCAATATCCGGATGACCGCTCGAAATTGGATTAGAGCAAGGTCATCTACAACGACATCGGGGGCGTCTCCTTTCGAACCCCGCGGACCGCAAGTGTCCTAGCGCTGGTAAGATATCGATAGAACTACGTAGCTTGTAATTACTCCACAACTTCGCATTTAATTGAAATGACATTTTGTGCTCTTGCAGAAGAGTTGAGTTTTGAATCTACCAGGATCATTCCAGGGAAAAAGGAGAATGATATGCTCTCGTGGCCCTGGAAACAAGGAGCACCGGGTCGTCGAGAGGCCTTGGGCTTTACGTTCCTTGGAAACATGGTTTCCAAGATGACTCGGATGTATCGGTGTAGGAAGAGAAACAAAGTGAGCGTGGCGCACAGCTACGAGAAGAGATCAAGGAATCTCTTAGACACGAGCTATTAGCTCGGATGGCTGATGTAATCGAGATGAGGTGCGAAACAGACGAGAAAGTCAACAGCCGCCATCGCCGCTCTGTGCTAGCTAGCCCGCACAACCATCCGAGTAGTCAAGCGTCCAATCCGACGCAAACTCGTGCCATATTTCCGTGGACGACATCCTGTAATAATTATTATCTCTCGAATGCTTGCTCCATTGATAGGCCTATTCGAGTAGCTAATTTTGTATCGTTATGTAGGAGCCTACGGTGTAGGCTCCAAGTGAGATATGGCTCCATTCTTTTGTACGCTTGGGCCGAGCATATTAAATGCAGTATCGGGGCCATGGTGTACGGTCAAGCTTTAGCGCCAGCTTATAAAAGTTATTGTGGATGGTGTGTATGTCAATTTTGAGGTGGTCCCGCCACAAGCCCCCAACAACGAGATCGTGACTCTAGGACAAAGCTATTAGAACATTCATCCAAAGCCCCAAAAGCGACATCTCCTGGAGGCTTCTTCACCGTGGCGGGACTGAAGTGCGGTGCGAACCACAAGCAACATGCATCGGTGCCATCTCCACACGGCAAGGCGAACCACGACTACCTGCTGGTGCTATCTCCACGGTGCTATTCTCGCGAGCAACTTGCACCGTCTATACCATTACGATCGACTAGCATAAAGTCGACCGACAATCGAGGCAGTGGCCAGGGCAAATCAAAGATGAAGGATGACGACGATATCCCGTACATGCCATTGGCCTGCAAATTCGTGCTAGGCGAGCCGATGGTATTCGAGGACGAGCTCCTAAAACTAGGACTTGGTTGCCAAACATTCCACGCTTGGTATATGGAATACCAATAAGGCGAGAGGCAACGCGCAAATATCACCACAAATTCAAGCCGGAACATTTCTTGCACGGCTCGTGAATGTGTCTTCGCGGTGACCTTTGACGATATATTTGAACTTTTCACGCCAACGCTCTCGACGCCTCACTCGTTCGATCTTTGACGCCGTAAGTCTGCACAATCACGATCTCGCTCACGTAATACCGATATATGTTACAATTTGTTGCTTTTCCGTGTTATATATAGATTCATGCCGAAGCTAGATCATCGAAATCACGAATTGGTTTCCTGGACCCACGCTTGGTCGCTATTGATACCATCATCGAGGATGCATCCTTCGTCGAGGACTATATTACAAAAGCACCGCTGCTCACCAAGATAAGGAATTTGTTCTTATGCCATATAATGAGGAATTCCATTGGATTTTAATTGTAATTATACCAAAATGGAACAAGGCTATATACCTTGATTCTCTAAGTAAGAACAAATCCAAGTACACACTATCGCCCAAATACTCGATAGGTAATGCATACATTGTACATTGTACTCTTTCTTTCCTTCCAATGACTAATCTAACTTTTTTGAATAACGAAGGTCGTTCGCCACATACGTTAAACAAACACGTGACTCGACGACAGGGGCCAAGTCCTTGAAACATGATCGCAAGTTTCGGGTATTCGCTAGCTACATATTAATTAATTATATACAACACATAGTAGTAATGCCACTTGATTTAACACATTCTATTTTTTGCAGTGCCACCAGCAGCAGCCGGGCAACACGTGTGGATACTACGTGTGCCACCATATGAGACTACTCCTCGATTCCACCAAGATCACCAATTCTAAGGTTTGTCAATCTTCCCACATTTATTTCATATATGTCAAGTTTTATATATGCGCGCGTTGATATTCCTATCGACAGTGCGTCCATCTCTACATCTGCATTGAAACAAATGGATTTTGCAAAAATTCGAGGAGAGTTCATTTGGTTTTGTGGAGTAAAGTCGTAAGATCGATGGAGAGTTCCACACCCACAATGATTTTTATTGTAATTCTAAGTGCAAATGCAGTGTAGATCTTTTACAATTGTGTATTTGTTAATGGATATTTTATTTCAATTCAATGAATTGATTTGCGAAATGGATGCTTTATGTTTGTGAAATGAAGTGCCTTGTCAATTGGATGTTTTATGTCTGTGAAATGAATTGAGATGTGAAATGTATCGAAATGAAATGAGATGTGTGAATTATATATGTTTTATGTCTGTGATTATCTGCTTATTTCAGAGGGTATGGCTAGCATTTCTGAGGCTAGCCAATAAATGTAAATATATTTAGGGTTGAAGGGAATATCACAGACGGTTTTGAGTAAAAATCGTCATGATAGTGATAATCCTGACGGTTTTTAGTTAAAAACCGTCTGTGATGATCAGCTATCACATACGGTTTTGACTCAAAAACCGTCTGTGATAATAAGTATCACAGACGGTTTTTAACTCAAAACCGTCTGTGATTATCAGCTATCACAAACGGTCCGAAAACCGTCTGTGATGACCTTCGATTATCACTGACCCATAAATACAGATGGTTAACAAAACCGTCTATGATGACGCTTTCGAACCGTCTGTGATGACCTTTTCTGTAGTAGTGCTGGTTGGTTAAGTGAACCTTTTTTTTGGCCAGATCACTGTTATTGCGATGCTTCAGTTTTTTTTTGACACTACGATGTTTGATAATTTGGACAGAGATAGAAATTAGGATTCCGTGGACGTTGTCAGTCCTTACTCGGGATTCTGGAAAAATATAAGTGACCAGGCCCTGTTCGGTTGGGCTGAAAATCTGTGGTTTATAGCTATAAATACACTGTAGCTAGCTAAAATTTTACTATAGCTAAAGATGGCTTATTTGGCGTAATTAAATTTAAAAAATTAAAAATAGAAAAAATGTTAACTCATCTTGGACAACGCAAACAAATACAGAAAAAAAGAACCAGCAAAAAAGCTAACAAAAGAAAAAAATTAGAAAAAGATAAAATTTATAAATAATAAAAAATATATCAGAAGTCAGAAGCTAAACCTGAAATAAGCTGGGCCGAAGCACTTGCAAATAGGCTACAGCATGGTGGTGCCGGTGCACTTGGTATGACAAGCACTTGCAAAATAAACGTTGCAAAATAAACGACCCTGGTAAAAGGTTTGGAAGTAGCTTTCAGTTTGACGACAACGTTAACCACAGCAACCTCGGCATGTTTGGACCAGTGTGATATTCTCGTGTCTTCTATTGATATCGAGTACTCCGTCTTTTCATATTTATAGGTCACCGTTAATTACGTATGATTAAAATTTTTTAAGCTTTACTTATATATATATATATATAAAGATTGACTATATAAAAAATATCATTACATTTATTTTGCAAAATACTTTCATAAGGTATTTTTATTATTTTTGTTACTATTTAGATAATAAATTATAGTTCACGTTTTATATTAAAGGTGATAAAAAGTTAAAAATGATCTTATATTTGTGCACAGTGGAAGTAGTACAGTACCAAAGTATATCTCCTTCGTGGATTCCAAATTCTATTTTGTTGCTGGCACACACTCCCAATAATTCCGTCGTATAGAGTACCATATTTGGGCAACTTGCTAGATTATCACGGACTAGCAGCACCATGGGTAAGTTCAAAAAAGGAGATCGGAGGCCTTGACAGTGAATGATACAAGGCTAGATGGGTCGAGTGAGGACCAGGCCAGCACTGGCCCATCGAGTAAATTCGTCCCAGCCGTCCGCCCAGCCCGAGGAGTAGACGCTTCGGATGAGAGTAAATGAGCGTTTACTAGCGACTCGCAAGTCGCAACTCACATCTTCGTGTACGGGTTTTTTTTCCCCCGCGAGGATTCGTGTATGATTTCTGACAACTCTATCTCCGTTGTCACACCCCGCGCCGTTCCCATCTCCAGTAGGCTATTCTTTTGACTTTGCACTTTTGATTTCTCAAAATAAACACGAATAATTTCTTAAAATGAATTTTTTTAAACGGCATTTCGAATCCAAAACTACGTACGCTATTTTCATTGATGTCTTCACCATTCACTATTATCTCAAAAGTATAGATAAAAACCATCAGTTATAATCAATAGTCATCAGCTGTAGTCAAAACATATGATCTCTCCTCCCGACCAGTACGCCTCTGAATTAGACTGTACATACAACCCTGTGTTGGATACGAGTAGGCTACATTAACGCAGATTAAAATTTTCTACCACGTAAACCAAGAAGTCGCATGAGTAAGAGATCATAGATCATTACCACTAGACATGCAATGCAACGAAAGTAAAGTTGAAGCGATCAGTTCAACAAAGAGTGTATCGATGCACTGAAAGTAGTCAATTGTTTTTTGGCCAACCGTCTCCTCCTGGATATCGTCCCGATCGGCGCCATAATCACAGCAGCACCTCTACCAAGGTCCACACGTCCAGGGATAAAGTGTTGTGCGTCGGTATGCTAGCACTAACGCACACGGCAGGGGTTATGAGAGGTGGTGGTTAAGTTTTCGATAGGTGTGTCTCGAGATCCTTCCCTTAGCCCCCGCACCTCCCTTTATATAGTATCTAATCATATCCTTATCTGATATGATCATATATCGTATCTAACCTGCCTATACTACCATCTCACGCCGCCACCAACGCCTGCCGCCCTCACGCCTAGTTCCTCCTCGACCCACAGGTGTACCTCCAAGAACACAACCATAGCTAGATCTCCCCACAAGCGCTAGCCGCACCGTCGAGGTGTCCTTCTAGCTCGTTAACCTGCCACCCATCTCCCACTTTCTGCGTGCACTATCCGAGAGACTCACTCCATTAACCAACTAACACGACTAGTGCAGACAACTGACCAAGTCTACGACCACACATGCAGACACACTGCTACTTGACCAAGTCTACAACCACACATAAACGTGACCAAGTTGACGACCACACATAGACCAGACCAAGTCGACGACTTTGAGCCCTTCGTGCCTTTCGACCACGGCTCACTGACCACAGTGTCTCGACCATGGCTCTTTGATCATGGCTGCTACTCGACTTACGAGTACTTTGACCACGACACTTCTCCACCGTAACTCCGATAGTACCGCTCACACTGAACCGATACTACCGGTCTTTCGACCACATAGGTCTTCCGAGTATTGACCGGTCACTGTAGCTTCAACTATTGCTATGACCGGTTTACTATAACTACAACTTGTTTACTGTAGCTACGACTGATTCACTGTGTCTTATGACTACTACGCAGATCAACTTACGACTGCAACTGCTATGACTGATGTACTGTAGCTACGACTATTGTAGCACTCGAACACACTAACTGCAACAATACTCGATCTCACCAACTGCTACAGTACTTTGACACAACGACTACACAGTACTAGAACACACCGAGTACTCGACACACGATTACACAGTACTCGAACACTCCGAGTACTCGACACGACTACACAATACTCAAACACACCGAGTACTCAACACAACTACGCATCGCTCGAACACGCTGAGTACTCGACACAACTACACAGTATTCAAACGCACCAAGTACTCAACACAAACACTATTAACAACACAATAAGATTAGTTCCAATAATCAACCCCTAATCTTGTTGTCATTATTTTTGGTACCTCTTCGCCGAACTTCAGAGCAGCACTGGATAGTCATCGGCATCAACCATAATGAGACGTGACTCCTCCTTCTTTGGCTTGTGGCACTTGCTAGTAAAGTGCCTATGTATACCACAATTGTAGCATTTTACCTTCTTCTTGTTGAACTTGCGCTCACTTGTGTCGAAGTCGCTGTCGTCGATGTCGTCCACATCGTCATTATGGCTGTCTCTACGACCACCACCTGTGATGCGGCTGTCACCACAATCACGGTTCTTCTTTGCTCTGCCACCTAACCTTTCTCCTTTCTTCTTCTTGTTGAGGGTCTCCTACTGCGTGTGCGTGAGCAACAAATGCTCACTCTACTTTGCCATGCCGCCGAAACTGATTCGGACGCATTCGTCGTAGGCTTTGTATTGCCCGATGATGTTTTTTACTGTGAGGGTCTTCAAGTCCACGCACTATTCGATAGAGGTGATGAGCTGCATATAGCGCATCAGGGCATCCCGAAGAAACCTACGAACAACAGTAATTTTATCTACCGTGGTGTCACCCAACGCACGGATGCCGGTGATAACCAACGTCACCTAACTGGCGAAGTCTTTAACGGTCTCCCTTTTCTTCATCTTCAGCCCCTCATAGTCTCTCTTGAGGGTCTTGGCTTCGCACACGTGATCGTGCCCCATGTGCACCGTTTTGATTGCCTCCCATGTCGACTTCGTCGTGTCTTTCCCGGCGAGGGAAGACATGACTTCTTTTGGCATGGCCTGCTAGATGGCGTACAACGCTATCCAATCTTTCTAGTACTCCACGGCCCCAAACTCCACTGCTTTCTACATGTTCTGAGCCTGAAAAGCGATACATATCTTCATTACTGAAATCGTGTAGTTCCTTCCCTCGGCATCTTCTCTAACTCACAGGAACCTGCTCTGATACTAATTGTTGGTCCAGCGTAGGTAAGAAACACACACGAGTGGAGAACGAGTAAACACAGGAGAGACTAATACGCAGATCGATTTACGACTATGACTGCTACGACTGGTGTACTATAGCTGTGACTACTATGACCGGTTCACTGTGTCTTACGACTACTACGCAGATCGACTTATGACTGCTACGACCGGTATACTGTAGCATTCGAACACACCGACTACTACAGTACTCGGACATACTGATTACACAGCACTCGACACTTGACTAAATAGTACTCGAATGCTCCGAGTACTTGACACGACTACATAGTATTCGAGCACACCAAGTACTCAACATGACTATGCAGCACTCAAACACACCGAGTACTTCAACACACCAAGTGCTTGATATGACCACTACCAAAAACACAATTAGATTAGTTCCAACACTACGAAGCCCCCATCCGCATGTATTCAGAGAAGGGGAAGTTGGCCTTTTGCCTTGCACCCTCGACGGCAACGACAAGCACTTTGCCGTCGCCGTCCTCCATAGGCAGTTGGGTCCTGAGGGTTGGCAGTATGATCTCCACGTCTTCTCGTCCAAGACAAGGGTGTGGACTTGGAGTCGTCATGTGACAGGGATAAGGAGTTGTTCCATTGCTCTGACAAGGTGATCTCATCCGGGGGAGGCTCGTTGGGCTGCGTCGATCTCTGGCGAGGCATTCTGCTCTGCAGCGTGCTCGATGAGGACCCCGTCGTGCGTTTCATCCCACTACCGGACGGACCCCATGGCTGCCAACAAGGACGACTACGGGAAACTTGCCCACGACCGATCCGAGACGTGACCAGCGGCAACGCTTTGATCGGGTTCGTCGAGATGGAATTCCCCGACGGCGACGGTGACAACGTATTGGGCACGGAGCTGTACGATTGCTGGACGGACACCATTTCCATGTGGACGATGATTGTTTCTTGCAGGGATTGGCAGAAGTGTCACACGGTTGATGTTGCTGACATAACGGTGGCAGCCCAAGTTACTCCGATGGGCTGCCTGAGCTGTGGACGACAAGTCCGGGAAGCTGCGAACTGCTGCCCCCACCCTGAGGATGACAGCGACGGCGATGTTGTTTACATAATGTTCGTGGTGAACGACGAGGACGGAAACCATGGATGACAGCAGTTGACATGAGTAAAAAGACCCGGGGATCAATGGCCCCATTTTCCACGGAACGGATTTCTACGAGTCCCAAGACTACCGTCCATGTGTCTTCTCCAAATACCTCGATAATTAGACTAATGCTTTTTTAAGAATACACCTTAGCGCTCTTGCATTACGCATGCTCTTATATATGCTTGTACATCATAGGTTAATATTTTTTCCGCTTTTTTTCAGCTTGCAGGTTGTATGTTAATTTACGCGATCTTTTTTTTTTTGGCATTGGACTAGTGTTTCATTCTAGAATTTACATTCGTCTGCTTCTCATGTTTTCTTGGAGAGGTCGTCGTCTTCTCACGTACGTACTGATTCACACGAGCTTGTAGCGAAAGACCCGCAGTCAATGCGGCCCAGGCCTAACATAATAGCCCGTCTCCCCCCTGGGCTAGCACGGGGCCTAATCGATTCGGCCGCTCACTTGGGCTGTGCTACGCTGGGCCAGCTCGATAGTCGGTTGTTGTGGCCTAGCATAGTACATGTCCCTGCTACTGAGTTGGCACAGGAACAGCCCGTACATAACTGAGCAATAACTCCAAATATGGCTAAGTTCTTAAGGCATCTGCAATAGTCCATGTCAACTGTCTCTAAGAGATACTACATAGGATTTTTTTTGATGATATAGAAGAGATTAATTGAAGAGAAATGCAGTAGTCATCTTTTAGCGAAGCGACCGGTGAAGCGCTAGAAACAAGACGCTTGCGACGACACTTTGAGCTGTTGGAGTGGTATCGTCGATTCTTCATGCGTTTTTTTGGATCAGTTGCATGTGTTACCCAACTTGGATAGTATATGTACACACAATCACCACTAAGTTAACCCGAGTATGGTAAGAACCAATTACTAAGATAAACTGCCTAAGCTCCTCCGTCTTCTCCATCGTTAGCTCCTAGGACTTTATAGTAAGTGTAGTCATCTTGGTCCCTAGATTCTGAGGGACTTGTGAGCGAGGGTGAGCACAAGCAACCATGCTGCGTGAGCCAACAGACAGAATGTAGTAATTATACATGCAAGGTTTAACAAAAATAGGCTCGGGTTCTTTTATATGCTAAAGCTAACATTTGAAATTATAATAATATGAAATCCCTATGACTTAGTACATTAACCAAACCACATTTTATTAAAGAGAGTAAAAGTGTGCTATATTTATAATGGTGCAGATTTCATCCACCTGTTACATGGTTCCATCTATCATATGCTAGTTTTTGTTTACTAGGGCTACATCCACCCGATTATCAACACTGAATTACATCCGCACAGGAAAAGCCAAAATTAGGGTTACATCCACCCGACGAGTTTTTGTTTCACACACAAAGGTTTTGAAATAGAAACTAACTTGAGTAAGTTCCCATGGTTGCCCTTGACCGTGGGCGCGGCTATTTGAATAGTTTTATACTCTGCGGAGGTTGTACACTTTACCCATAAGAGATAATCAACTTGTTACGTTTCACATATTTTCTTAAATATGTGAATCAAGAAGATCATCACAAGGCGTTTACAATGCATCACCCAGTGTAAGTTATACCCGTTAAGGTTTCATATGAGGGTGGTTACATCCATCACACCCAGACCCCCTCTTACACCACACGGCGGCTTACACCAATGACACAACCCGTGTCCATGATGGTTTAAATCTAGCGGCACGACTCGTGGGTCACTCCAATGGTGCAACTCGCACTGACAAATATAAATTATTTAGCTAGGTCGATACCATTATAGACTTATGGTTATACTGTTTTACATTAGGAGGTCATCATAGGATTAAATCCGTAAGTTATCTAAACAATACTTACCACAAATCACAATTTCTCATGCTACATCCGCACCAACCATCATACCATCCATTCAGATACGGTAACAGCAAGTTTCAGGGTTTTGAGAAGTATAAAACTAAGTTATCTTAAAATACTAGTTATTTTCCTCCAATGACTACCCAAAACAAATTTCATAATAAAAAGATGATGATTAAGGCAAATTAATGCCCCGGTATTTAAGCAAGACTAGCATGACGTTTAAGTTTGACCTATAGCTAGTAAAGTTAGCATTAAATATCTAGGATAACAAGGATCATGTGATTCAAGTGTCAAAGGATGGCGTAATAATAATACGATATCAAGAATGCATGCATCTACCTTAAGTTTAACATATATTTGCATAATAAATTAAGCATGCAATTTGATATATTAAATGAATATAAAATTTGCACAAATGTAGGTTCATATGATCAAATTATTGACTCACCTAGATCCCACGTGGGTTGGTCTTGAAATTCTTGTATTGCCTCTAACTATGGCTCTTCCGCATCCTTGTGTACTCTACTCAAATGATCGCATCAGAAAACGAACAATACACAAACAAAAATAAATAAATACAATTGAAAATATAAATAACCCTAAATTGAATAATTCTACTGTCAATGGATAGATCTTGAATTTAGAAATAAGTTTTATTAAATTTAGAGTTAAAATGAGTGAGGACTACTCCAAATATTAAATTAGATCTAATCCAAGAAAAAGGCAGGGGAGAGAGGTTACTCTTACTGACATGTGGGGCCCACATATTTTATTTAAAATTTTGAATTAATTTTGTACTGAAAACCCTTATTAAGGCTAATAACTCGGTCCCACCAAATTTCAAATTAGTTTGATTTATTTCTTAAAAGAGAAAGGTTCTCTGGCTGATAAGTGGGACCTTTTTACTATGCAAACAGTAGAATGAGCCCACTTATCAGTGACTTAAACTTTAAACTAATTGGTTAAAAGATTTTTAAGAGCCGACAGGGCCCACACATCAGCGGAACGAGCTCTAATTAAAGACGGATAGCCATATGTCAATGATGGATCTATGAAACTAATGACAGGCCGTTAATGCTTAACTAACTACAATTTAAATCCTAATGGCTTCGCTATAGTGCTTCTTCCTCGTCGAGAAGAGGTGGAGCTCCTTGCTAGTGAGGAAGACCACAGCGGCTCGAGGCATGGCCAAAATAGAACCATTGACCTAGCATGCACCTCTAGGCGAGGTATCATGACCCAATTCCAAGGCTAGGCCGACCAGCGATGAGCTTGTGCGACAGCACTAGGCCGAGCATGGCACCATGGCGCTATAGGGCATTAGAGCCCAATTTGTCTCTACAAGAGCATCACTGTACGGTGAGGAACATACCCCAGGTGATGGCAGAGCTTAGGAAAGCTTGGCGTGGGCTGTCAATGGAGAGCTAAGGCGATGGAAAGGGAGCCAACATGGAGGGCTCACTAGAGAGAAGCTTGGAGAAGCTGGGGTCATCCTCGGCAGGTCTGTGTGAAGCTCCAGGTGCGGGCAATCGATGGACGGTGCAATGGAGCTTCAACGACACTAGTGGCAGTGCTCTAGTTGAAGAGGAGGAAGAAAGGGGGTTCGCGTGGCTCTCGAGGTGATTGAAGGTGAAGGGAAGACGATGCGCTACTTTATAGCGGAGGAGGGAGGCTGGGTGGCTGTTGGCGCCATGATGGTTTGTGGCGGCCATGGCAGTGAAGTGGCGAAGGACCGAGGCAGGCGTGCACGAAGGTTGGCACAGCATTGCAATGAGCTGGAGCAGTGGGGCGCAAGGGGTGAGTGGAGCAATGGGGATGGGGGTGTCGCGGGCGTGGCGCAGCGCTAGGAATCCTGAAACACGCAAGGCAAGGGAGTGGCGCAGTGTCAAGCAAAGTAGCGGAGAGTAAGGAAAAGAGGTGGTTGGCAGTGGGCCGCAGGGGGTGAGTGGAGCAGTGAGGATGGGGGTGTCGCAAGCATGGTGTAGCACCAGGAATCCCAGAATGCGCTAAGCGCGGGAGTGGCACAGTGTCAGGCAAAGGTCGCGCCGACGCAGACACATTGGCGTGCACGACGTGGGCCAACTGGGATAGGCTAAGGCCTGGTGGGCCGAGAGGAGGGAGGGTGGGCTTGGGCCAGCCCAAAGAAGGTTTTGAAGTTTAAAAATTTTCAAATTTTGAGTGAGTTTTGAGAGGGATTTTTTTGAATTCAAACTTACTTTTGAAAATTCATTTCAAGAAATTTTGATATCCCAAAAATAGGGTGTTTACACTTACCAATCATGAAATAGTACTAGAGGTGGCCTATGACCATTGGTGGATCTAGGACTATATTTTAGGTATGATGAAGTTGTAAGCATGGATCTAGGACTATATTTTAGGTATGACCGGTGGGGAGCTCTAGCAATCACCCCACCTTACCAGATGGGATGATTCGCACTTACAATACATGCAATACAACAGTTCAACAGGAGATCATCGGAAAAATTTAGCATTGTGGAAAGGGGGTTCAACTGCAAATACTTGATGTTGTCACAAATCCTTGCCCATCTTCAACTTGAGTAGCAGTTTGTGCATTCGCAAAACCACTATTTCACCACCCATCACTATTGATGCAAAGTTTGTAATTATAACACCCCAACCCATCCTTCGAGCCTGGAATGCTACCACTACACATTAACAATCTCAAATTGGCATTGCTAATAAAAATTTTGGCAACACTCCCACTATTTATACGACTATATACAGGAGGCAATCAATATATATACAATAAATATAACTGATTCCATAGCACTGATAAACATAACAATAATAAGTCCACCATAGCATAAAACATTCTAAGGTTCAACATTACGTTCTCTAGAACATTTACTAAGTTTCAAACAAAAAGATCTAGTTTACCAAACTAGAGATATTACGTTCCAAAAGTGATTGTCGAGGAAATAGAGATTTCATTAGTGTTTGCATGTGACATGGATATTATATCCCCTTCCTGTTACATGTCGACTCCAAGGATCACCTAAAACCAACAAATAAGTAAGGGTGAGTCTAAAGACTCGGCAAGCACATAATAGAATGATAAACACAAGCATGAACATAACCATGTCATTTCCCACATGTTTCAATATTAACATAAATATATCATTCTCTACAAGCTCCAACATAATCATATCATCATTTTCACGTCTCATCATCATCTCTTTCCATTAGTGTAATGCAAAACTACTCTACATGCTCATTTGCTCATCACACTACACATACCAGTATAGCCGAATGAACACTCGTTGATGTTCACCCCATCATGACCCTATCCTCATTAGCATGGAGATCTCTCCACTCCCGTGGAGGCCTACCAAAGTAGATTTTACTCATCTACCCACGATGGATATCTCTCTCATCATATGAGAATGCACATGATGCTGATGCATATGCCCATTATCAGAAACATATTCCATCATTATCATCATTAGTAGGTAAGCATTATTACTTACCATGTTCTATCATCATTGTCATTATCAGATAAGCAATATTACATGATGTAAACATTGCTTATTCTATAAAATTTACCATCTACTACTCTACCATGCAATTGCCTTCTAACCAAGCAGAGCAGAGCGACGTGTGGGTGACACCGAACAAGAACCTCCACTTGAGCAAGCATCCATCCAGATTCAATACACAATAGCAATACGTGCACACATACAAACGGCATCATTTCTAGGCGCAAATCTAGTACATATAACACTCCTTCACCGGATACCTTCCTGTTGTCCCATGGTTAGAAAACCATAGCTTTCGATCCAGAAACCCAATCGTAGCAACCAATACGAGTTATGGATTCTATGCAAACTTACTCATGCAATCCTAGTTATCATCATTTACAGATTACGCCATCTAAACACTCTCATTGGTTATACTAATCAGTCCTACATTAACGGAATACCTACACTAATTAATCTATGCACTAACATATTCGGCTATGCACCGATAGCACTAATTCTACTACTAGCACACACGCACACTGCACTAGCATTGCACACTACTACTACTAACTCTACCACCACTATTACCCATTTCTTCCTGACCCTCCCACCAGCGAACTGCAGCACTCGTGGAGGCTCTCGGGCACGATGGCCCTAAGCTCACCGCCGGCGTTAGTGCAGTGCCGGCGAGCTCCTCTCCTGCCTCTCACCTCCCCTCGACGCCTCCCCCCTCGGCCAATTGGCCTCCGCTCAAGCTCCCCTTGGCTCCGGCTATGGCTTCCTTCGATGTCACCCTCCATGGCTCCGGCTCTCCATTAGCCAGCCTCCCTAATGCCTCCTACTGGCCCCCATGCACCAGCTACCGGCTCGGCTCATCCCTACCAAAACTGGTGACACCGGTCTCCTGGCATTGTCGCCCCCCATGGACCTGCGCCTCCTCCCCTTTAGTTCTTCCTCTACTCCTACCTCCTTTCTTTTACTTCCCTCTGTTACTTGATTTGCTTGAGTTTATGATTTGAAGTGCTTTTGATTTGAGGATGGTTGGAGATGCTACTGTGATGCTCCGACGGATGCTTATTGGGTATTTTGTGCTTGCCGTGTGGTCCCAAGAAAACAACGAAATTACTGAAAATGGTCATGTGGCCTACCTCTGTCTGATGCTCATCGGTTGATTTGTGGTGGGATGAAGAGGGATGCGGCGGTCGCTTTTCCCTTGTCTGTTGTGCCAGCTGTGGCTTGTGGAAGCTCCAGGTCGTATCCTCCTAGGGCTTAACTCCTTGCCTCCTTGCTCCTTGCTCTCTGTTGGCTGGCCTTGAGCTCCCCTTGTGCTGCCCGAATGTATGTGGGCTTGTGGGGGTTGGATTTGGAGTGGAAGGGGGAATGAACTAAGTGAAGCTCTCGATTGCTTTGCGTGCTCGCTGAAAGATGTCTCTCTGCTTTGGCTGACCTGGTTGGCCTTTATCTCTCGGCTGTGCTTAACTGTGCCTTTTTATTTTCTCATTGTTGTTGTTGTGTCGTGGGGAATGGATTAAGATATTTGTGGGGTAAAAATAGCATCGTGACTTGAATTTATTTTATCTATGGCTCTCTAGTATTACAGTACCAGCCGAGCTCAAAATCACCAACAGCTCCTTACTCTCTATTTTTCAATTTAAAAATATTTTATTTTCATTTTCCACTACCTGATTGAAGCTTTAGAGGTGGGAACCACCTCTTGTTGGTGTTGTAGAGTTGTGAGGGTACGTCTCCACTTAGTAAGGTTCAAATTCTGATACACACCTTTACGACTATACTTCAGTAAAAATTTTGTAAGGTCACAAATTTATCCCCATTCTTCGTCTTTATAGACGCGTGCTAAGCAAACGCACTGGCGTGTGTGTGCATGTGATGTGTATGTGTAGTGATCTATGTGCATATATATATTCCTTATAATCGGGGAAAAAGGCTTTAGGGCCACCACCTTCATCTCCAATTTCAGATGCAAAATATGCATCAACCCCTCTTCGCCCAGCACTGCTAAATTGCTAATACAGCCAGGGCCATGTACCATGCTGTTTCTCGGCCGGCTCAGCACTGCTAAAATAGAAAAACGGAGCAAATGGGCCAAAATTAACTGGAGCCAGAGCCCATAGGCCTAATGGATAGCGTGGAGCCGTGAACGATACATAGTGGAGAAAGTTTGTCAGGGCTCGTTCAGATTATAAGCCCAATTTATTTTATTCCATTTATTAAAGGCCCAATTTGAGAGGTTGACAAATGATGGCTTCAGCATTATCTTGGTTTTGATTAAATTTTTTCAGAGCACACAAAGATGATTAGAATGTATGTGTACCTAGAAAGACATAGACCATATAGACGACGGGATCAAATCTTACAAACCTCGGTCCTAAATATGATCTAGAAACAATATTTAAATATTAAATTGCGCAGAGAGAAGGACGGGTGCCTAAGATAACCAAACCAGACAGCCCTACTATTCATACAAGAAACCAAATATTGTACATGTTGGACTTCTTCAATTTTCTTACGCATACCTTGCTTTGCACATTGTTTTCTGAAGTCTTTGCTCATTTTGTGTTAAAAAAATTGCTCATTGTAAATCTTCTTATCTAAAGGGGTATACTACTTCACAGAAGAAATGGTACACTTGAAATGTAGGCACACATGCCTAAGGTGCCTTTCTTTTATTTCTCCTGGTGAAACTTTTCCTTCTCTGTCTAAGATTTTCTCGTGCAAATGTGCACGGTGCACCACACACAGAAAAGAACAAATCCTCCTTTATTCCTTCCTCACAAGTCATGCAAAAGCATCTCATTCACCTTTCAAGAAAGATAAAGCATCTTATCAGCATGAACAACTAATTAGTAAAAGCAAACTATTACAGTGAACCATAGGTGCGTGAAAACGTTTAAGCCTTTCCTTCAAGAGAAAAAAAAAAGGTGCAAAAGAATGGAACAAAAATTTCGGTACGTTGAGTCGATTCAACGTACCGAAATCGACAATAAGCAACATAGCAAAAGATTATGCCATCACTAGTCTTTTGGCCTGAATATCACAAGTCTTTTGGCTTGAATTTAACAAAGTGTTCTAAAATACAAGAACTTGAACATGGTAGGAAGAAGATCTCTGGGTTGAGCTTAGATTGAAAGACCTGGTTTGTTTTTAATGAGCACTGTTGTAATTACTTTACTGAACCCAAGGATTAAAACTTTTCATCAGATCAAGGTGGCGTAATTGGACGGGGGCTAGGGGGGGCAAGTCGCCATGTCTGACTTCTAATGTAAGGAGCAAGGACTGGATCCAATGCACATTTCTACTCAGATTATTCTAAAGTTTAATCATATAGTCATGCACCTCTTTGAATCCGATGGATGCCCCATCCAAAAGAAGTATTTTTCTATTTGTAGAAAGGGTTGTGTTAAACATCCAGAGGTTTTCTTTCTAGCTATTATTCAAATTTAGAACATTTAGATTAAAAATCCAATGACCATAAATTTTCCTCCCTTCCTCTTGAATTCTACCCTCTCCCCCTTGGAAAAATATCTCTCTCCTTCAAAAACAAGAGTTCTCTTGATCTCTAATTCAAAGATCATAAATTTAGATGATAGTTAGAAAGAAAATATCTAAGTGATATCTAGACACTTCCTTGTAGAAAAGTTGAGTTTTAACATAATTTCGGATCGTTCTAAAACGAAGTGCCGCAACTCAAAGGTAAATATATGCTTATATATCTTCCTCTCATACTTGTATTTTCGGAATCGTATCCTCGGCCGTAAGGCAGATTACGGCAGAGACACGGTGGCACGAGCCTCGAAAGGCACAGAGCTGGTGCACTGCAGATCACTGTAGCAAAGTTCTGTGTGCTAGGTGCTGTGGCAAATCGCCACGCCGAAAGGTGCCTTTTTCTGTAGCGATCATCTCATTCGTTCGCGCTTGATCTGACGGCTGCAAAGAGGTAAGGCAGAGAACACTGTCTGCCGTAGCTAGCTGTTACGGCAGAGGATACAAATCCCTTGCATTCTCGTTTGATACAACTTTGTGCATCCGCAAGATATACCGATGTCTGTTGCACAGGTGCATAGTATCTCTGCAATGAAGAAGCAGATGATAGAACCCAAAAGTCCAATGAAGAAGCCGAAATAAGCAGAATTGCCTAGGTATCACATCAATTTTTTGGTGAGTGAAAGAGAGAACATGATTATTACTTACACAGTAATTTGTATGAGTAACGAGCCTTTTAGAAAACAAAAAAATTAGAGGGTCCATCTTTCTTTAACTTAGTTATTTTTATCTCCCGTAAATACAAGATCTAGTAACCGCAGCTCGGCAGCGCCATCGCCTTGGCCTGTCGCGGCTGCTCTTTTTGTCACGCCGTTCGGTTCTATAGACAAGTGATGCATGTTATCTGTTGAAGAGTGAGTGCCAATTTTACAAAAATAAACGTTTGAGAGTCAAAATTGAAAATATGTATAACTACGGTGCTAAATACGCGCCCGGCTCCTCGACGTCAAGGCATTAAAATTTTGCTCGTTTACTGCCAAACTTTTCTCTGTTCTTTCGCCCCGTCGCTCGGCGCGGCAGAGCAGAGCACAATGGTTGCACCGTGCAGAGCAGGAGCGCAGCGCAGAGCCGAGTTGGTTGGCTGGTGCCCTGCCTGGCTGCCTTTAATATTGCCCTCTCTCCACAGCCCTGAGATGACCTCTCGCTGGAGGGCAGCGGCGTTGCCAGGAAAATTAGGGAACCTACCAAACCTAACTATGGCTAATAAACGCGAATAAGTTCATAGTACTATCGTGAAAAATGGAATACCATCTTCGGACGGACAAGGTACTGCCAAGCGAGTAATCAATCAATCAAAATGCAGAGGATTAATCATAATTGTACTGGCAATTTGGCATTCTGCTTATTTACGACTATACGTATGTATGTGACCGTAGTACTAGCTCTAGAGGTATTTAAACACACATTATTGCCATAATTACTAAACACACCGGTAGCACACTAAATTTGTAGTTGGCCTAGAGCGTCTTCTTCAGCAGCAAGGTAGGAAACTAAACAACTAAAAACAAAGTGTAACGCCCCCATTTCTGAAGGTGTTACGGAACCCCGTAACCGTACAAAAATAAACAGTCGCGGAGTACTGAACTAGAGTGCGCACCACAACAGCACAAGCTTACAGCATAAGAGCCAAACTTTTATTACAGACATAAGGTTTAACAACTAGCTTTAACACAATGGGCGAGGGAGCCTAAAATTATCTTACATCACAAAAACACCCCAGGCGGCCTAAGTGCAGCTGAGACCTAAAACCATTCACCCTACTGGAAGAACGGATCCTCGGAGACATCTTCTTCTGCTTGAAATTCTTGATTTCCCCGATCTTCTATTTTGTTGTTTAGCAAGTCATGAGTACAACCGTACTAAGCAAGTCACAAAAGTAAACCCTAATTTACTACTTGCAGGGATAATCAAATGTGGGGATATACTGGTTTTATTACATTGAGTGGATGCAGTTTTATTTGCAAACAAATAAAGTTAAAACAGTTCTCCTTAAGATCAGGGGTTTTCTGTTAACAGATAAAACTTATCATTATTTCCCATATTAACAACATTATAAATTCTACTTATGCCTCGTTGTTGGAATCATCCAATTAACACAGCTTCATTAACCGGAAGCACAGCGTATTCGAATACCATTAATTTCACTCTGCAGAGTTGCCCAGCTTTACCCATAAGATTTCTTAACCCTCATGACTGAGTTAAGAAAACCATGTTGTTTCACTGCTCAATTATTTATATAAGCTCTACCCGATAGAATCACTCAGACACAGCTCACAACTAAACCTAAACTCCCTTGCCGCTCTGAGTGATTTCTATCGTTGTTAGGTATGGTTTTACCATTCCGCATACCTAACTCCCCAGCATCAACATACCAACCTCCTGTAGAGTTTCAATCGAGTTGAGCAACTACTAAACTAGGGTTGACAAGTCAACTCCTGTGGTTGAGCGTTCACTATGTATTTTACTTAGCATAAGGTTCTTGTCCTTATATTTTACACTGAGGCACCAACCACAACTCCACTGGGCTCAACAGCACCACCACCATCATTCCAAACCAGCCTCCACCCTAGGGTAAGGTCGTGGATGAAGGTCACATCGTGGCTTTCCACAGCGCACTCTTAACCTAGCACCAATTTTCCCTAGGATAAGGTCATGGATGGAGGTCACATCGTGGCTTTCCACAGCGCACCTTTGTCCTGGTACTATTTTTCAAATTCTACCGGCCAACGGCCAAAATCACTTAGTAGTACAAAATGTTGAATGAGATGATCTACAAATAATTATACAATATTTTAATTATTACTAAGGCTGTCAAGGTGAATGTGGCTACAAATTAAACATGACATTTATCAGTGATAGGATTTATCTAAATAGCATGCCATTCTAAACATTTATTTTAAGCAATTAACATTTCACAATTATCAATGATGGAAATACATTAATTAAATACTGTAAAATTCATGGGTTTCAATATGATCAAAAACTTGCGACTTGCCTTGCTGCATGAAAACTTCTATGATCTCGTAAGCTTTGATGCCGGGATCCGAACCTTGGCCCATCGTTTCCGAGAGGTCGAAAGCTAGCGCAAACACATAAAATAACAATAAGTCCGCGCTTAAATCTAATAAAGCTAGGGAAAACAAGCTAATTAAAAAAGGAGTCAAATGCATAAAACTCAAATAGAGGGGTTTGAATTTATTTAGAGTTGGATTTGGCCAAGTGAAGAAATTTAAATTTATTTGGAGATGAATTTGGTGGAATGGAAGCTAAAAATGAACTCTTGGTGTTGAGTTGATCAAAATGGTGTATTTTTGGGATTTTTGGGAATTGTTAGAATTTTCTAGGATTTTTAATAATTTTCTGAATTTTTAAGCGAATGAACAGTAATGGGCCGCCCTGACTGCACAGTGCATCCCGGCCGGTTTCTACCCGTGCAGCCAAACGGGCCGGCCAAACCGTAGCCCATGCTGAGCGCGGCCGCAAGGCCCAGCGCGCGCACGCTCGCCCGATAGGCGACGCACGGTTGGCACGGACGGCCCGGATGCGCAAAGAGCGGACACTCGGATGGAAAGGCGGCAACGGTGCCAATGACCGAGATGCAACCACGTCACCCTCCTGGGGGTTTTCTTCTACCTCCGGTCTTTCTCTCTGGCGAAAAAGCAGAGCGCCATGGATTCTTGTGATTCGGTTGCAGCGGTGATCGCCGGTGGAAAAGGAGGGTATAGTGATGTTTATGGGAGTGAGGGGAACCCATTTTGGGGCTTTGGAAGGTGAGTGGATAGATGGGGGTGGCCAGTGGTAGCTGGGAAGACGGCGGCCCTCACAGCGGCGCCATGGAGCTCCGGTAGGTTTTCGGCCAAATTGAAAGCGGTTTCACCATATGGAATGTGTTAGGATCATGATGGTTGTGGCAACTTGGGTCAGAAAAGGCCCAGTAGGGCTGGCGACGGATGAAGCCTTTCGGCCGGTGGCGGCTTTAGCCGCCAGGGCTCCAGGCGTTTGCCCTTGTCCAACCAAGCACGTCATCGAGTTCAGGAGGCAAAGGAGGTCATTTCAGCAGGAGTAATTCAGAAATAATCAACAAATTAGAGAGAATCACTGAGAGGGTTCACTAGCGCAAGGGAGTTCACCAGCGGCGTTGCGATGCGACAGCGCTCAATCAGACGACTCTATGGTGGATTGGAGTGTGGTACAAGGCTCTTGAAAGCAATGGATGCCCTTTAAAGGCAGAGAGGAGAGCCAGCCACGAAGAGGGGGTTCGGGGCGGCGCGAAACGTGAGTGAGGTTGGAGGTGACGCTGTGCAGAGAGGCAGGCGAGGTGGCACTATGGTTCTGCTAGCTTTGACGAAGCTCTGAGGTCAAGGGTACGGCTCGAGCGGAAGATGACAAGAAACGAGGCGGTTCGCCGCGCGGGGAGCAAGAGAGCGAGCGGAGCGGTGGCGTGCGAAGCAAGGGAGAGGAAGGAGCTGGAGGTTGACAAGTGGGACCGCCGCTGTCAGCTCGGTGTGAACCAAGGCACGAGCGCAGCCGCAAATCCGAGCGGCGAGAGCTCAATGCATGGGACAGCGAGCGGGGAGACGCGGTAGGGAGGCGGCGACGCACGGAGGCGCCAGCACAGGGAGGAGGCGGAAATGCCAAATAGGGAAGGCAGATTTTTGAGGAGCTTGCCAAATTGGGATGGAAAAGAAATTCAAGCAAAAGTTCAATTAAAATTCAAAAACTTTAAATTTTTGGGGTGTTTCACAAAATATGGATGTAAAATTTGAAGTCATCAAATTGATGTGATGAAATAATGCAGGCACCTAATTCATTTGACTCTCTCGTTAAGTACCATAATCGTCAAAGAAAAACGATATAAAGATACAGGACACTAAACAACTGAAGGATGTAGCTTGCATTTGCTTGAAATAAACTCATATAAGCATATCCAAGAAAAAAGAAGTTGTCAATTTTGTTGCCTTGTTCAGAGAAAAGCCACGCACGGCGTCAGCTCAAGGTTGTCACGCCTTACGGCCACGGCATGTCCCCCACTCCCCTTTGCTGCACATGGCCACGGTGCACTACACCCCTCTTGTGGCCTTAGCTTGCCCGGCGCTCAGTGGCCTGCATGGCTGCACCCCCCCTACGGCCATGGCGTGCCCGCCCGATGGACCACCACCTGCCTCTTTGCCAAGTTGCTGAGATCCCGCCGGGCGCTAGTGTTACGGTCGAGATACCTGGGGGCGCAGATTGCAAGTGTTAGGATAGTGGTCTTCTGATTAGGCGGAAGAGTAGGCGCGAACGACGGCCTAACAGTAAATTTCCTGAGTCAGTTTGGGTCAACTGAAACCGAACAGGGCCTTGACCCATGTAAGCGTTGAGGCTGAGTTTGTGCCTATGTGGAAGGGTTATGAGGCGACGTGTGTAGCTGAGAGAGCATCTCTGATCACAAAATTGGCATTGCATCTGAATATTCCCCAATCTATTGCACCCATTCCCCGTCTACACGTTCTTCTTCCCTTTTCCTCAATCTTGCTATTCAAACTCTCCGAATCCCCCTCGAGACCGTAACAAATCTGGTATCAAAGCAGTTCGATCTGGAGAGAGCATGCTACCAAATCCGCGCCCAGTAGAAGATCGACGCCATGGAGCAACAACTCGAGAAGTTGATGCAGGCGATTCTCAAGCAAGAAGAAGCAATTCGGCGGCTTCAAACCCAAAGCGCCGCCACCCAGGTGTCGATGGAGGAGATGAAGTCAGTGGTGCTAGATCTGCAAAAGTGGAAGATGGATGTAGAGTCCATGGTGGAGGAGCTACGAGCGGAAATGGGCAAGCTACGTACCCAAGTCAGCCAAATCGCGCGGAACCCGGTCCTCATCGTTTGACCAATGGACCTGTCAGGCCTCTTTCCCAAACCGAAACTCCAGAAGGAGGGCATGCACCTACTAAAGCCACACACGAGCAAATGGCAGCAAGTGGTGATCAGAACCATGGGCCAAAGGGTCGTCGCGATGTAACACCGTACCGGGGGAAGGCAACTGGAGAGAATTTCTCTCCCTTGCCACCTCTGGTCAAGGGTATGCACATTTCTTCTGGTCATTTCCATCTTGTAGAAGAGTATGCGGAGGCAGAGTTGCAACCGACAGGTTCCCATCGTCTTCCCCACCCACCCAAACTTGATTTCCCCACATTTGATGGTGAGAACCCAAAGGCATGGCAGTTGAGATGCGAGGCCTACTTTAAGGTGTGCTCAGTGTATCATGATCTTTGGGTTAGTGTTGTGGTGATGTACTTTGGGGGTAGTGCGGTAGGTTGGTTGCAGTCATCCCAGGTGCATCTGAATTTTCCTCAGTGGGATGATTTTGCTGCTGCTGTCTGTGCAAAGTTTGGTTGTGAAGAATTTCATTACCAAATCCGCCAGTTTAACCATTTGCGTCAAACCAATTCTATGGCGAAATATGCTGATCGTTTCACAAAATTGATGCACAACCTCATGGCACACCATAATTCTTGGTATTCCATTTTCTTTGTCATGCAATTGTGGATGGTCTTCGCAATGACATTTGTGTAGCAGTTGTTTTACATCGCCCCCAAGATTTGGATACTGTGATTGCTTTGGTGTGTTTGCAGGAGGAAGTTGTGGACATGACCTGGTAGGACCCTCACAAGCTGGACTCTACACCGGCCATACGCTCGGGGTCACGAGGCGCGTGGCCCCTACCATTGGGAGGACTAAAGACATGCGAGGCACGGAGGCGGCGCGGGCGGTGACACCCAATGACAAGATGGCGGCGTTGCGCGCCTGTTGGCATGCCTGTGACCTTTGTCATTACTGCAATGAACGGTGGGCACAGGACCACAAGTGTGCGGCCATTGTTTAGCTACACGTTCTTGAAGAGATGTGGGGATTATTTCCATATCGCGAGGACCATCAATTACAATCGATGTAATCAATACTCATAGCGGGGAAGAACTTATGGCGATATTGAAGGAGGTAGTTCAGGGCACTCAGGGTGTTTATACAGTCAGATTGCCAGGAGCAATTCAAGGTAGAGAGGTGATCATGTTGGTTGATTTGGGCAGTTCCCATTGTTTTGTCAATGAGTCATTTGCACACATATTGGAGGGGAAGAAACAGTCTCTTTAGCCGATGCAGGTCAAGATCATGGATGGTGGTGTACTAACTTGTTGTAGTGAATTTCCTGATTGCCAGTGGAGTGTTCAAGGGTGGAACTTCTGCAACACATTCAAGGTGCTGCCAATTGGAGGATATGAGATTGGCTTGAGAGACACGATCCCATGAATGTCCATTGGTGTAAGAAACACTTATCGTTCCAATATCAAGGCAAGGTGGTCTTCCTCCAAGGCATCAAGCCCCAACACCCGCAATGTGTTTTCTTATTACTGGGACAAGCCGGGCCACCTATTATAGGGAATCCTCCTTCGACCCAGATGACAATCATAGCGGTCGAGGCAACCACCAAGGCAGTAGAGGACATGCTGACTTCAGTGCAAAAACTGGTGGTGGAATTTGCTCATCTATTCGAAGAGCCTACGAGGCTACCTCCATGCAGAGCATTCGACCACACTATTCCCCTTTTGCCGGGAGTTAAACCAGTCAATTTGCGACCATATCATCATAATCCGGCCCAAAAAGATGAGATAGAGAAGCAAGTGTCTGAGATGTTGACGCAGGGAATTATACAGTCTAGTTCTAGCCCTTTTGCCTCACCGGTTCTCTTGGTTCAGAATAAGGATGGGACTTGGCGATTTTGCGTTGACTACTGTCATCTCAACGCATTAACGGTCAAGAACTGTTACCCTTTGCCAATAATTGATGAGTTGTTGGATAAATTGGCCAGGGCATGTTGGTTCACTAGCTTAGACCTGCGCGCGGGGTATCACCAGATTCGGATGAAGCCAAAGGATGAGCACAAGACCACTTTTAAGACACATCACGACCATTTTGAGTTCAAAGCGATGTCCTATGGACTTACAGGGGCTCTTGCTTCCTTCCAAGGGCTTATGAACACGATCTTAGCACCATTGTTGAGGAACAGAGTATTGGTATTTATTGATGATATTATACTTTACAACACCACCTTGGAAGATCATGTGCACAAACTGCATAGTGTGTTCCAGATACTTGCCCCCCATCAGTTCAAGATCAAGAAGTCCAAATGTACCTTTGCATAGCAATAGTTGACCTATTTAGGACATGTAATCAGGGAGAATGGTGTGGTAACTGATGAGAAGAATATCGCAGTGGTCAAACATTGGACTACCCTTTGTAATGTCAAAGAAGTACGAGGATTTTTAGGTTTGGCCAGCTACTATCGCAAGTTTGTGTGTAACTTCAGCATCTTAAGTTGTCCCCTGACCGACCTGTTGAAGAAACACGAGTTATTTGTATGGACGCCGGAGAAGGAGGTGGCCTTTCAGGCCTAAAACAGGCGCTTATCACAACGCAATACTAGCCTTACTGAACTTCCAAAAGGTCTTTGAGGTGGAGACCGATGCTTCAGAGAAGGGTATTGGAGTGGTTCTGATGCAAGAGGGTCACCCTATAGTGTATCTCAGCAAGTCTCTTGGGCCACACACTCAGGGGCTTTCCACATATGAAAAGGAAAGTCTCACCATTCTATTGGCAGTGGAGCACTGGCGACCTTACCTTCAACACACTGAGTTTGTGATCAGAACAGATCAGCGTAGCTTGGTGCATTTGGGAGACCAGCAATTGATCACTACATGGCAACAACATGTTATGACCTATTAGGCCTGCGGTTTTATTTGATCTACAAAAAGGGAGCAGATAATTAGGCGGTAGATGCCCTATCCCGCCATTCCTTGAACTCTACTAGGAATTGACAGCAATATCCATGGTTGTCCCAACCTGGCTTGAAGAGGTGACGAAGGGTTATCAGACCGATCCTAGAACCAAACAATTATTGGAAAAACTAATTGCCAACGGAGCAGCACACCCAAAATTCCAACTTCGGGACGAAATCATCAGATACCAAGGTCGGATCAAGGTTGGCGCCAATTGTCTAGTACATCGCAAAATCATAGAGGCCATGCATGATAGCCCTATTGGGGGTCATTCTAGTTTTCATGTCACATATTGTTGAGTGCGCAAGCTTTTTTCCTAGCTAGGCTTAAAAAAGGATGTGAAGGACTTTGTGGCTATGTGTACCAATCGTAAGCAAGCAAAACCTAAGCATGTCAAGTACCCTAGGCTCCTCCAACCATTGCCAGTACCTGAACATGCATGGCAGGTAGTTTCTATGGACTTCATTGAGGGATTACCCCTATCTGCCGGTTACAACAATATTATGGTGGTGGTGGATAAGATTTCCTGATACGCGCATTTCATAGTGCTAGCTCATCCTTTTTACTGCCTTGTAGATTGTGCAAGTATATTTGAATCACATTTTTAAGTTGCATGGATTACCGGAATCTATTGTTTCTAATCGGGGTCACATCTTTACAAGCTTGTTGTGGAGAGAATTGTTTCACTTGGTGGGCACTCAACTGAAGATGAGTTTAGCTAACCATCCACAAACAGACGGGCAGATGGAACATGTCAATTAGTGTCTTGAAGCATATTTACACTGTTTTGTGCATGCTTGTCCCTCCAAATGGCAAGAGTGGCTTCCCCTGGCTGAATTTTGGTAGAATACTTCTTTCCAGTCCACACTTGGGAAATCTCCTTTTGAGGTCTTGTATGGCCATTGTCCATGGCATTTTGGGGTATCCAATTCTTCGGTTTGTGCACTCCCAAATTTAGATGTTTAGCTAAAATAGAGAAAGTTTATGAGTACTTTGTTGCACCAGCACTTGAATCGGGCAAACCAGCGAATGAAAGTACAGGTCGACTTGAAGCATCCTGAGAGATCCTTCAAGATCGGCGATTGGGTTTACATCAAAGTGCAACCTTATGTCCAATTATCTGTGGCTAACATGTCTAGTCGCAAATTGTCATTTCGGTACTTTGGACCTTTTCTCATATTGTAAAAAGTTGGCAAAGTGGCATACAAGCTGAAACTTCTGCCAGATTGCTGCATTCATCCGATCATGCATGTTTCACATCTAAAGAAGGCTTTGAAACCTGGTGAGTCGGTCCTTCTAGAATGGCCTCGAGTGGATGCTGCATCTCAACATCCTGGATCATCGCCTACACCAGCAAGGTTCGGTAACTTCTTCCCAAATTCTTGTTCATTGGTCTGGGACTTTGCAAGAGATGGCAACCTGGGAGGACTACACTGAGCTAAAGTGCCGCTTTCCCAACGCCCAGGCTTGGGGATAAGCCGGCACTGAAGGAGGGGGGACGTTATGGTCCAAATACCTGGGGCTTGTTGATTGCAAGCGTCAGGATGTTGGTCTTCTGATCGGGCAGAAGAGTCAATGTGAATGGCGACCTAACAGTAAATTTCCTAAGTCAGTCTGGGCCGACTGAATCGGCCAGGGCCTCGACCCATGTAAGCGTTGAGGTTGAGTCTGTGCCTATGCAGAAGGGTTATGAGGCAGCGTGCATAGCCAAGAGAGGCATCTCTAATCACACAATTGACATTGCATCTGAATATTCCCCAATCTATTGCTCCCCTTCCCCGTTTGCGTGTTCTTCTTACCTTTTTCCTCAATCTCGCTGCCCAAACTCTCCAAATCCCCCTCAGGACCGTAACAGCTGGCTACCAACTACACCTAGAATTTGGGACTTGTGTTTAGGAGAGGAAGCATAGCAAAGAGCAGACAATGGAGATTAGGATTTGGGAAATCGATCGATTGATTCATCCAATCGAGTCGAGCCGTCCATTTGCGGCATACGTGGGGCGTTGGCCATTTCTAGGTTAGGTTGTTAGGGCATCCATGAGGCACATGCGATGCAGCAAGCCAGCAACTACCTCATTTCCCCATGCGATGCAGCGGCAGCCTAGGAAAGCTTCCATGCCATGGAGTTGGCGACGGCAGGGCATGACAGCCTCGATGGCTCGTTGCCTACAATCTCGGGCGGCCACACAAGGTCGCGTGGAGAGGTGGCTCCATCGGAAGGGTCTTCCTACCAGATGCCCAGTTTAAGCCCTGCTCATTTTGGCTTAAACTTCTGGCTTATTTTTCACTATTTATAAATTTTGTCTTTTCTGATTTTTTTAACTTTTTTGAGCTTTTTCGGATCTTTTTTCCTTATTCGTTTGCATTGTCCGTAATGGACTAACCTATTTTTTTCTATTTTTATTTTTTTTAAAATTTAATTATGTCAAATAAACTATCTTCAGATATAGTACAATTTTAGCCAATTATAATATAATTTCAATCTTAAATCATCATTTTTCGGCTAAAAGAGCGGCACCAAACCACTCGCCCATATGAACATGATACGTTCATGTGACAGCCACGAGCAGATAGACGGATGGATATACTGATAGCTCGTGCATGACAACCAGTGCCCTCTATAATACTAGTATAACGCACCAGCAGTAGTATAGTAACACAAGTGTCCTGTTTCGAACGCAAAAGCTTGCGAAAAGCAAAACGAGAGTGGAGGCTCTCGAGAAAGCCGAGGGCAACGGTGCAATTTTGCCCCTACGCCGAGCCGAGCGAGCGAGCGCACAAACAGCCAAGCGCAACGAGTCGTGTCCATCTACTACACGCTTCTTGAAGCACGGACACAACTTGTGTCTTACTTTAACGCCGCAGTCCTCAGTTTTAAACTAAAGCCGCCCCCTATAATAACGAGGCAAAGCCACCCTGCGCGGCGCTTAGGCCTGGGGGTTACCCGATTTTTTCGAGTCGAGTAGTTCGAATAATTCAAAATTCGGGTAATAAAAACTGCTACTCAATATTAGCCTCAAAAAAACATTACCCGTAATTTCGGGTACCCGATAATTCGGGTTCGGGTTCGGGTATACCCGATATACCCGAATTCTGAAAAAACCAAGAAATGCATGAATTTGCACATAATTTCAGCAGCAATTTGCATAGAATTTCAGCAGCAATTTGTATAGAATAATATATCACAGGCAGTTGTTCAAACAGAGAGAATCATATACTAATAAAGTGATAAGTTCAAGTGTTCAACCGACAAAACATCACAAACACAAAGACAATTCGGGTAATTCGGGTAGTTCGGGTACCAAGGGATATTACCCGAACTACCTAAACTAATTTCGGGTAATCAGAATTGCTATCCGAATTTGGGATCGGGTACCTCGGGTTCGGGTATTTCGGGTTCGGATTTGGATAATTCGTGTATGGGTAGCGGGTAACGGGTATTTTGCCCAGGCCTAGCGGCGCTCTCTGCTCTCAGTCTGACTGTGCTTTGCCCCGGGCGCTCCGCTCCTCTGCACTGCAGCTTTGCCGTTTCCCCTTCCCCGCTCGGCGATACCATCTTCCTCTTTGGGTTGCCAGCGATGGCGTCGCGGCGGCGTCCGTGTATGGTCGGTGCTCTGCTGGCGTGCGCCGCCGTTGCCGTTTCTTGCTTTGAGGGCGCTTTTGCGGCGGTCTCCTCGTCGTTCGGCGACAACTTCGAGATCAGCGGCGCCGAGGACCACGTCAGGACCTCCGCCGACGGCCAGACGTGGTACCTCTACCTCGACAAGAAGACAGGTAAACATAGAGATGCGTAACCAAGCTATCAGCTTACTTCAGTTCGTAGGATCGATCATGGCAAATGCGTTGTCTGAATCGGTCGTTTCTTTCTTCCAGGCGTCGGGTTCCAGACGAAGCAGAAGTACCTGTTCGGGTGGTTCAGCATGAAGCTCAAGCTCGTCGGCAACGACTCCGCAGGCGTCGTCACGGCATACTACGTGCGTACTGATCGATTCGTTCTGCCTGGAACCGAACTGAATAGCCAGTGAAGTTGACGCATTCGATCGACATTGCATTGTTGCAGATGTGCTCGGACCTGGACGCGGCGCCGGAGCGCGACGAGCTGGACTTCGAGTTCCTGGGCAACCGGACGGGGCAGCCCTACACCATCCAGACCAACGTGTACAGCAGCGGCGTCGGCGGCCGGGAGATGCGCCACTCCCTGTGGTTCGACCCCACCGCCGACTTCCACACTTACTCCATCCTCTGGAACCCCAAGCAGATCGTGTAAGCACATTGTCAATCCCATAGCTAATCAAGTACTACTGCTACTAGTACTTGACCCCATCGATCGACCTCTTTTAATCAAGCTTCTGATCTAACATGCGTTTAGCAACCTGTAGCTGCCGAAGCGACGGGGCGAGTCGAATTGAATCGATCCACCCACCTACCCCTGAGTTTGGTCGATATAGGGCTGCTACCGTATTGGTTTTTTATTTTGAATTCTATTTAGAAAAGCTAAAAAATAATATAAATATCAAAAATAGTGTTTTTATTCCTTTCGCTCATCTCATTCTAAAGATAAGACAACGATCACGGAGCATTACACATCTTACCCTTTGTCTCACACATATATCTCTTCTTCACTTTGTCCACTATTTGCGAGCTCTTTCTAAAGTCACTTATTTCGGTTACTAATATTCATTTTAAGTCAAAAACTATCCATTGTAGCCAAAAGCCGCCAGCCAGGCTCAGCCAATACAAATACCCAATAGATACGCCAGGCTAGACGGCTTGTGTTGGAAGTTGGGTACGGCCCTGTTTGGGACCAAACAATGCGTGCCACCGTGTACCGTCTTGCTCATGCCACATGCCCACCAATTCATGTTCGTCTCCCGGAAACGATCAACTCCGCTCGATCTGTACTCCAAACTGCAGCACAGCAAATATCCGCTCTAGTCGCCGAACATATTAGAGCTGCACATTGGGATCGAGATCCGTTGCTGTTATCCTCACTCATCATCAAGAGCAATCTACCTTTGTTCCAAAAAAAATCATCAGGAACAATCCCAAGTTCCCAGCTCTGTCTAGAGCGGCGATTCTTGATTACTCGTTGCACTGTCCAAGCAAAAGATCGACGATCTAGATACAGTTTGGAACAGCGATCTATCATCAAGATCATGTCCTTACTGACATGATCGTCTTTTACACTTGTTCCTGGCAATGTTCGACGTTTGATGTTTCTTTTTTTTTTTTGGCAGGTTTTTCGTGGACAAGGTGCCGATCCGCGAGTACCGCAACTCGGACAAGCCCAACAGCTTCTTCCCGATCATGAAGCCCATGTACGTCTTCTCCAGCATCTGGAACGCCGACGACTGGGCGACGCGCGGCGGCCTCGAGAAGACGGACTGGACCAAGGCGCCCTTCGTGTCCTCCTACCGCGGCTTCACCGCCGACGCGTGCTCCTGGGGCGCGGGCTGCGCGACCGCCGCCGGCGACAGCTGGTGGGACCAGCCGCCGGCGTGGGCTCTCGACGGCGGCCAGCGCGAGGACTCCAGCTGGGCGGCGAGGAACCTCGTGATATACGACTACTGCGACGACCGCGAGAGGTACCCGGCCGCGCCGGAGGAGTGCGCGCTCCGGACGACCAGCTCGTGAGATCTCGACCGTCGCCGCCGTTCGTTGGCTGGCGACGTGCGGCCAGGATCGTCGTCCGTTGATATGGTTCTTATTCGGATGGGTTCTATGTAACTATTCTATGGATTGGCTAGGGTGGCTGTCACGTTGGGGTGGTAATTCTTTTTGGAGGAAATGGATAATTTTTTTTTGCTTTATTGCTCGTATTGTAGCCGTTGGCTCCAATATGGCAATGGTGACGTGTTTGCTACGCAAACGTGGCAACAAGAAAAACATGCAAGCATTTCAACCAGGATGGGCAAAACATGCGTCCACATCTCATCTCGATAGAGCAACTTCAGCAGTAGCTCTCAAATCAGGACCCTTACTTTTCATTTGAGAGCTCTCTCTATTTTTGAGGGCCTAATTTTTTTGCATCTACTCCAATAGCACCCCTCAAATCTATTCCACTACACACTGACACATGGAACCCGCGAGCGGAGGAGTCGGGTGATGGGCGGAGGCGCCGGCGACGGGCGTGGCGACGCAGCGGCGCGGCGTCGGCGGCAGCGTGGCGGCAGCGGCGAGCGGGCGGCGGAGCGAGGCGCAGCAAAGCGGCGAGAGCGGGCGACGACGAGGCGGCGAGAGCGAGGCGGCGGAGAGCGGAGGCGACGGCGGCGGCGGCGAGAGCGGAGGCGATGGAGAGCAGAGGCGACGGGCGAGGCGGCGGAGAGCGGAGGCGACGGGCGAGGTGGCGGAGAGCGGAGGCGGCGGGCGAGAGAGCGGCGGAGGTGTAACGACCCACGTCGTTAATTAACCCTAATTAGCGAATTAGGACGTTAAGCGGGATTAATCACCTGAATGATAATCTAAAAATACGAGGGAATTTAAAATTTTCTACCAGTCGTATAAATTGAAATCAATGAGCGATAAGATAATACGTTGTTGTTCCCATTTCATCGACGAGGGTGAAGATTAAACTGTATGGACTGAAATGAGAAACAAAAATTCAATTGCACGACAAATAGAAACTTTCAAGTCAATTAAAATATATATAACAGTCCGTAGTACAACAGTAGTTAATTACAATCTGTGTCGGGTAAAATCAATAACATACATTGATCGATAATGCGAACTCATATCAGGTCCAATAAAAATGTTACTGATTGCATTACATGATAGCAACAATCTGAATTATAACCAATATACAATCCCATGTCTCAACCAAATAATCATCTCAAAGACTAAGTAATTGCAATATAATTGTATTCAGTCAAGTACATGATTTAATTTACATCCAAGTTCATCTCATACATATTCATTTCATCTAAAACTAACAGAGAGTAGAAATTACATTAATTGATATACATCAATATTAGGAGAAAGCCCGATTACAATTAGGGCCATTTCATACATGGATCATACTGTCGTCGAGTTGCCGTTACCTCGTTATTCATTTGTGATTAATCAATCAAATTATAAGACCGAAAAAGACCGAACAAAAGAATTAAGCAAAAATTGAAAGTAAAATAAAGAAAGTGTTGCCGTCAGAGCCCTAAGGATTAACTTCGGGCGGGGTAATCCGTTCACGGAGATACCTGACCGTCCGGGGGCCAGTCGGCACCTCTCACAACCATAGGCTCATCACACGGTATTATATATATACAAACCTGTTCTGAATATAGGAATCCAACCAAGGCAAAGTCCAGAATATCACAAATCATTACAGCCCAACCCACAGCAGAGAAACACATGTCAAAGCCCTCACCATGCAAATGCCAACCACAGTGAACCAGATAGCACCGGGCCAGAGCAGCCACGCCCATATAGCATCGCCAGCCAACAAAACTCTCGGGCAAGGTCAGAGCATCCAACCAAAATATCCCACCACTACCATATACCAATAGTCAACCAGAGGAAAGAGCGCAAAAGACAGAGCAAGGCACGGTAAGCATTCCCCAAACTCCCAGCCAATCCCAAGACCAACAGAGAAGCCAGCCACCGAGTGGAGCCCTAAGGCCAGGGAGGTGAAGGCACAACAAGCCGAAGGAGCACGGCGACCGTGACGGTGGCAAGAGAACCGCAAGCCAGCGCCCACAAGCCAGCCACCGCAAGCCAGCGACCGCAACCGGCCCAGACCCTAACCCCTCTCGCAATCACCAGTACAGGTAAACCCACAAAATCGCTATCCATATACTACATTCATCCAGTATAGCCCACATTGAAATAGAAACCATAAGCATCCATCCTCAGTAGAATACATGGAACCATCACACAGAGCGACCACCGAAAGTAGAGGAGAGTAAAAGGGCACGGGATTACCGGGGATGAAGGCAGATGTGGGTACCGCGGTGCAGCTCTACCGAAGGCCGCCGCACACCCCCCTGGCGTGCGGGCGAGTCCAGCCGGCCGAGACCACACCGGAGTAACCACCTCCCTGCCTGCATCACATAAGTAAACCCCGTAAAATACAAGCGAAATAGCAAGTAGATTGAAAGCAACCAGGGTAGATTAGGGGGCCGAGACATCGGATCTGGACCCTAGGCCACGGATCCGGCGGCATCAAGCCGTGCGCAGCCGTGCGGCGCGGCACACCCGGACCGACGGCGCGAAGGGGAGAGGCCCAGGAGCGGAGGAGGTGCAAGGGACCTCTGCATAAGAATACAATATAAGGGACTACAAACTTCATCCGTATGGACAGACCGTACCAACCGTATCAACCATCGTTCCGTTTTCACGGGCAATCGATACTCTAGTGAGGTGTTATATTCTCCACAGGAGTGATTTTACTTAGGGCATAGGCCCAAAGACCGATGAGAGACCAGGGCGTAAGAACCCACAGGCGGGTTACGCTTTAGCGTTATATTACGCTGGAAGGGGGCTGGGGAAAGGTTGGATACCCTACCAGCCAACGGTTATGTCGCTTCGGTGGAGTGCGTGGCTCGGGTTGCGATTGTGAGTAACCGGTGGAGATATAATTACGAACTAGAGGTAATTGTACTGCACTGCAGCGCCGCTTCAAAGGAATTGCGGATTAACCCAAGAGCCAACACGATCAGAGTGATGATGGGTAAAGTGATACAAGCTTGCGCAATGCTATCAAAATCATGAATTCATGCTGTCTCCGGGAAAGGAGAATTACGGAAACTTATGGGGTTGTTCTTTGTTCATGCGTATGTTCATAGTTTTCTAAATTAATAATTTGTAATTATTTCAAAACCAACAAACCTTATTTTCTATAAGTCCTGGAAAGGAAATTGAGTAAAGAAAAGAGTATAAAAATAAGCAAGATTTGAGGATAGGAATTGAGATTCCTAAATGTGTAAAGGATAAGCATGTTGTGCATTTTGCTAATAACGCTTGCTGAGTACTTCTGTACTCACCCTTGCTATAATCCTTCCTTTGCTTAGGAGCATGTCACTTCAGGGGAGGGCTGAGATCAGGAGGAAGCTACCTGGATGAAATGCCATGGACTCGGAATATAGTGGGGTACAAGGTGGACACTCTGTGTGGAGTTGTGCGAATAGGAAGTAGTTAGAGTATTTTGTCTAAAAATTGTAATATTTAAGCCCTTGAGGCTTTGTAATAAAGTTTTGCCCTGCGTGACGATATTCTTGTAATATTGTATTTTGTCTCTAATTATTGTTCTGCTGCAACACTCTGATGACTTATTATTCGTTAGAGCGATGTTTTATCGGCTAAAACGAATAATAATCCGTTGACTGGCGTTATTACCCCACGGTAATAATGCGGGTCGTCCTGAGGCGACAGGCGGTCGGCGGCGGGGCGCGGCGGCGCGGAGGCGGGGATTCAGCGGCGGGAATTTTGGGGCGGGGATTTTGGGGCGGGCGGGATTTTGGGGCGGAGGCGGGAAGTTTCGAGGCGGGAAAAAAACTGTAGTATGAGAGCCAGGGGAGGGCCCCTGGGAATGAGGGCTTGAGACCTCATTTAAGAGGCCTCCTATTTTGAGAGCCAAGTAGGGGCCTGTTGGAGTTCGATTTTTGCTCTGGCTCTCAAATATGAGGTTTGAGGGCTCAAGTAAGGGTCCTGCTGGAGTTGCTCTTAGGCATGCCTGTCAGAGAAAAATAATGTTTCCTGCCACAGATCTGCCTTGCTGGGCCTGCTGGAAACGATGACGTGACGAGAGGATTTTGGGGGCGGAGGCCTCAAAAATAGGAGGCGGGGATTTTGGGGGTGGAGGCGGGGGAAGTTTCAGGAGCGGGAAAAAAACTGTAGTATGAGAGCCAGGGGAGGGCCCCTGGGAATGAGGGCTTGGAGACCTCATTTAAGAGGCCTCCTATTTTTGAGAGCCAAGTAGGGGCCCTGTTGGAGTTCAGTTTTTTGCTCTGGCTCTCAAATATGAGGTTTGAGGGCTCAAGTAAGGGCCCTGCTGGAGTTGCTCTTAGGCATGCCTGTCAGAGAAAAATAATGTTTCCTGCCACAGATCTGCCTTGCTGGGCCTGCTGGAAACGATGACGTGACGAGACGCTCCTTTCGTTTGCGTGGTGCTTCTGCTGGGGAAATCTGGCGAAAACGAATCAGAAAAAGATGAGAAAAAGGTTGCTGATGAGCGAACATATAGGCATGTGACTATGTGAGACTGATGGGGAAAAAGAAAGGAAGAAGCATCCACAAAGATGCCGCGAAGTTTATATTTATTGAATTAAATTGATTGTTTGTCATTCTAGGATTATAAATCTTGATATAGGATTATTTTGTTGGTGCACTTAGGTAAATCCGACTGTTTTAGGAATTATTTGTTCTAAACCATTTTAAGTTTTCATATTATTTGCTTGGTATAACCAAATAGAAATTGATAATTAATTACAAAAGAATTTTTTAGACCGTATATTCACCCCCTCTAGTCGGCATCATTGATCTAACAATGGGAGAACTAAAGTAATTGAAATCAAAAAGAGAACTCAAGTGGTCGAACTTGTAAAGGGAACCATAGTAATCAAACACGACAATAGAACCGTAGCAGCCAAGGTCGAAACCTTCGATCGCTACTGTGTCGAAATCTTCGACCGAAGCTGTTGTTGAGATCTTCGACTGCTACTGTGTTGAAATCTTCGACCGCAACCATAGTCAAGATCTTTGACCGCTGTCATTGTCGAATTCTTTGGCCATAGCTGCAGTTGAGATCTTTGATCGCTGTGTGTCAAACGCTTTGACCGCTGTCATTGTCAAAATCTTCGATCGCAACTGTAGTCGATGCTATAGTCGAAATCTTCGACCGTAGCCGATCTTCGACCACTGTTGGTATCGAAATCTTCAACCACAACTGTAGTCGAGATCTTTGACCGCTGCTATATTGAAATCTCGACCGCAGTTATAGTCGAGATCTTCGACCGCAGTTGTAGTCGAGATCTTCGACCGCTACTATGTCTAAATCTTCGACCGCAACTGTAGTTGAGATCTTCGATCGCTGTCGTAATCGAAATCTTTGACCACAGCTGTAGTCGAAGATCTGTCGAATGCTTCGACCACTGTCGTTGTCGAAATCTTCGACCACATCTGTACTCAAGATCTTCGACCACAGCGTAGTCGAGATCTTCGACCGCTGTCGGTGTCAAAATATTCAACTGCAGCCATAGACGAAATCTTCGATCGCAGCTGTAGGTGAGATCTTCGATCACAGCCATAGTCAAGATCTTCGACCGTAGTCGTAGCCGAGATCTTCGACTGCAGCCGTAGTTGGAATATTCGATCGTAGCCATAGTTGAAACCTATGTCTACTGTAGTAGCCATAATCTTCAATCTCTAACGGTAGTCATAAGCTGCAGGGTAGTCGTAGCTAGTAGTTGGTAGTCGAAGTCTACATTAGATTGGTCGTAAGTGCAGTAGATCGGTCGTAAGTACTAAGTAGAAGTAGATCAGGTAAATAGAATAGATCGATCGTAAGTAGAAGTAGATCGATCGTAAATGGAGTAGATCGATCGTAAGTAGAGTAGATTAGTCGTAAGTAGAGTAGATCGGTCGTAAGATACATTAGACCGGTTGTAAATACAGTAGATCGGTCGTAAGATACATTAGATCGGTTGTAAATACAGTAGATTGGTTGTAAGATGCATTAGATCGGTCGTAAGTGCAGTAGATCGGTCGTAAGTACATTAGAATCAGTCGTAAGTATGGTAGATCAATCGTGAGATACATTGGATCGGTCGTAAATACATTAGATCAGTTGTAAGTCACAGAAAGAGGCGTTTGAGCACCGTAGCAACCGAAGAACGTTGGTAGTCGTAAAGAGTTTTGTACTCACCGAGAAGAAATAGATCAAACCAAGCCAAAACTCGAACACATTTAACTTTATCAATTGAACTCCGAATTTAGTAATCTTTGTTTTTAAATTCTTCTAAAATCATGATCTTCTTAATTGAACAAAAATATTGTAGTCTTGTCTCTGTTTATTTAGCTCTTATTTGATGTTATCTGGGTTTATCGGATAACCGACCCCGCGTTAGACAACGCTAGGAACACCTCGGCAACATTCTCTAAACAACAGGAGTAAGTCAAGCACTCCTTTGACCATGTTGATCCCAGTATTTTAATTATTGTATATATTATTTGCAAAATCTATTATGCATGTGTGTATGTTCTCTTAAAACTGCTATACTGTGGGCAATGGTAGTTACGACCACTCGAATGCATTGAACCTTCCTTGCAAGTTGGATACCCTCATTGTTGTAACCTCTAGAAAGTGGCTTAGACAATTTATACTATCAAACTGGAAATACTACATTAATAAATGGTCTAGATGCTTAACCAAGAACTAGGTTCTGCTAAGTTGAACTCTCAAACAAGTTTACACGTGGGTATGATTGTTTCAAAATGTTGATCCAGAGGAGGAGCCTCTGCTAGCTTGGTATAAAACAAAATGAAAAACATAGCTTTTGGGCGCGGGCGAGTTATATGTTAAACTGTTGAATTTGAAGGGGAACCTTGCATGTATAAAGTGGGAGATTCTCACCTCAGGTCAATTAAGGACCGAACATTTTACCGCACATCTAAGTCACATTGTACAACCACACATATTATATGGGCTCTGGCATTTAACTGATTAAGATGTCTACGTCTAGCCTTGCATTGTCGTGGGCACAGAAGTAGTAAGGACATTTCGCAGAACGGTTTGGCTCGTAGGGGCTTCCTTCACCAAGGTGTTGGAATCAAAGCTTACTAATGCAACGGTGAATGCCTCACCAAAGGGACGTACTCCGCTGAGGTGAGGGTCTGTCATGCGGCTCAGTTGGCGTACCCAAGTGAGGGCTTGTCCATTCATTAGGCTGATGCAAGGTTAGGACTAGATAACCTAAAGGTTTCATGATAATCACTATTATCGCACGCCCAAGGAAGCGTGTAATGGCTGATAGTGTATTTGATTATCTTGTGTGGGTAAAGCTATACAATCTCTGCAGAGTGTTAAAAAACTATTTAAATAGCCGTGCTCGTGGTCATGAGCAAGCTTAGATGTAGCTACAAAAGGTATAGTTTTCCTTTTAAAAACTGTTTCACTGAACATATAGGATGACATGTACGCAACCATGTGCCATGCTCACGGGTGGGATTTATGCGATGATAATAGCCAAGGAGGGCTGCGAATAGATGTGTTCATAGCCAAGGAAGGTTGTGAATGGTTTTGACCTACCATTATCAAAGTTATGTAAATGTTATTTCAATTACGTGTTAAATGCTCTTTACAATTTCACTTGCAAATTATTACTTATTGCAAAATAAAATCTACTTTGTGCTGAAAACAACTTAGTATAGAATCTCATTTTTTGACAGCCTTACATATATGTAACATTTATGATACACTACAAATCTTGCTGAGTACACAATGTATTCAATCTTGTTTAAATTATTGTTGATCAGAGAATGAAGAGTACATGCCGAACAATGTGTATTTCGCCCCTGGCACTGGGGAATTTGACGAGGGATCTTGCTAGAGTTTGACTCCAGTCGGTTGCCTACGGATTATGATGGCAAATCGTTGGATACTTTTGTTATTAGACTTCCACTGCATTTTGTTCAAGACTCTGATGTTTATTTTGGCCGGTCGGCTGTATGTGTATATACTCTTTTAAGCCTCGATTAGATAACACCCTTTTGTTGTAAATTACATATGTTCGATATGTATGGATATGATCTCAATGATGTGAATGTGTGTACTAACTACTGATCACGTGACTAGTACAAAACACATACGGCGACTACAGGTGTTGCCGCGCTCGGGGTCCCCTCAATCACGCATCCTACTCCTCCCGCTTCCATCTCGTGTGTCCATCTCTCCCTTATTTTCTCCACCGTTCATCCTCTCCTTCTAAAAGCCAATTCTTTTTAGCCACTGGTATTTATTTTCAGTCAAAAGTCATCAACTGAAGATAATATAAATAAGCCTGAGAGTACATATACAGTATTCAGTAGTCCCCATGACGACTACCTGAAGTACAGTATAGTGTAGTATATGTCAAGCAACAGGTTAGAGGGCGTTCGTATTAACTTTTGCTAATGACTTTTGGTTGTATTTAAAAGCGGTTAAAAATGACTAGTAACAGCTGAAAAAAATGATTTTTAAAAGAGGCGAACATGACAGTAGCGAGAAGAGTAAAAAAGCCGCTTCGAGAAACCAGATGCTTATATTGACTTTTGTTTTTTTTTATTTTCTAAGTAGAAACTAGAAAAAGAAATTATTACAAACAGGACTCTGTCATCCGGCAGATAACAGCTACTTGGCTAGATGTAGCAAATCATCCTTTCAGTCCAATTGTCATATGATTACTTACGATGATCACACCCATTCACAATCCAGCTTGCCTATAGTGAAATGTTGAACGAGATATTTGATTGTAAGACATCACGCAGATCATAATAAGCATCGCTCTGAAGACATCATTTAGAACCCTGGCACAAGAAATGCACAACAGCCCTCTCCCATGGGCATATATAAGTAATACTAGCCTCATAGGCGCGGCGGCACGCCGCGCCAGCCACCGTGCGTACTGAAGTAAAAGAGGCGAAAATTCGTAGCTAAAGGAAAGCGCAGGGTTTTTTTAAAAAAGCGAGGGGCTTTTCGCAATAAAATGAGATCAGAGGGTTTTTTCATAAGAATCAGGGGTTATTTTGAAAGAACTGAGGGCCTGTACATAATTTCGAAAACTGCGGATCGTTATCAACGAAAAATAAATATGTGCAGGGTCTTTTTTGAAACATCCAGGGATCTGTTTGCGATAACAGAGGACCTTTACGTAATTTCAAGAAAATGAAGGGGCTTTTTCGCAAAAAATGGCACCCGACCGTACGGGCATTCCCGCCACGCGCCGGCCGGAGCGAGCGGGCGGGGTGACGTGGGCGCTCTCTCCGCGCGGGGAATCCGCGAGGCATAATAGGGAGTGATAACCCTTAAAGGAAATGACTAATGAGCAACCGAACAACACAACAAGCATCTAACCAGTCAGAAACACAACACTGCGTAGGAACATCAATCAAACGCACAGCATGGCCATTGAAGGCCAGAGCACTGAACGCTCGGAAAACCATATCAACATATTAGGCCAAAAACCAAAATGAAAACCAAAAAACAGGCGCACTCAACACAACGGCAGCAGAACATCTCACTAAAAAACAACTGGCATGCAAGAATGTACGAGTAAGGCAACCGGAATCCAGTACAGCGGTGCAAAATATGCATCAGTGGGGGGAAAATGGATGGTACGCAGGATAGCACACTTTTGAAGTAGCATCTATTATTCAGGCTTGATGGGAAAGGGAAACAAGCCATCTAATGATGGTGCCTCTTACAAACTTCAACACAACGGTAACAACAAGCATACACGCAGAGAGGTGGCTAGGTTTTGTGTGTATACTGGAACTTGCAAGCGTATGCCTGCTAGTACACAACCAAATATACTCCACCCCAGATATATAGCTGCTTTGCATGCAGGCTTTGCTATGGAGCTGGCAGTTGCTCAGAAACCATGAATCTTGATGTGCTCCTTCTTCACAATGCCGGCCTGCAGGACACAGTAGGTAAAAAAATTAGACATCTTCATATCTCACAATATGTGTATATGCGATTGTACTAGGCATGAGGAAAGTGAAACGATCCCTACCTGGACAAGGAAATTCGAAACGTTCTTCCTCTGATCACCCTGAAGTTGAATGACCTAAAATGGCGAAGTATTGATGATTGATCAGATAATTAGCTTGTAAAAATTGCTGGCGATCAAGGAACACAAGTTTGGTCATTACACCGTACCTGGCCAAGCTCTGGGTCCTGGACAACAGTACCATTGCAGCAAAACTCTTTCTTGAGATCTTTCAGGATCTTGCTGTAGCTAAATTCCTTCTTCAATCCCTGGACAGTGGTCAGACTCTTGCGGCCATTACGCTGCTGGATGCGTACATGAACGTAGTCCTTTGATCCTGCAGCCGCACCAGAGTCCCCAGCATTGGCCTCAGCAAAGGGATCTGGGCATGTACAGCAAAATAAAATAAGCTACAAATAATCCATACAGTGCAAACAATTTCAAAGAGAATAGGGAACAAAAAACAACAGGCATACCGAAGGCAGTTGGGATCTGACCGTCGAGATCAGACATGAAAACTTGACTAGGGAGAGTGGCAAGCTACACCAAGAGCTGTACAAAGGAAATGGATCGTTAGAACATGCAGTACAAACAGGTGAAATACAGCTTCATATGTTTCCATTTCTGCAATCAACAGTCAAAAAAGGACAAGACAGAAACATTTGTACAGGCAGATATAATGAGAGAACCAATGTGAAGTAGAGTAGAATATTGAGCGCAGCTCATGCTGTCTTTTCAGCTCAGAATAAAATTCAATTATAGCAACCATAACATTGCCTACCTTGAAACCCCAGTGTTTTCGTTATCATTCCCACCACCACCTAAAGCATGCACTGTTCTAAATTCTAATTTCCACCCCATTATTCTTTTTCTAGTAACATATTTATTCCAATGAACCAGCCACCTTTCAAGATTAATCAAGCATATTCGTGGGATTAAATGAAGGCTTCTCAGTTGAAGGAATAAGATGTTATGAATGGAATTAAGTGGTGGAAAATTAGGAGAAACCAAGAACTACAATTCTAGCAATTTTAAAGTAAATCCCATCTAAAAGCCAAACATATACATGGAAGAAATAATTAAATTCACTACCAAAAAATAGGAATCGGGATTATGAACATAATTATCAGTGCCGCATATCCAAACCTTCAATTTCCCATTTCCATAACCAACCTTTGGTCTACATATTATTCTAGACAAGATAATAATTACATCAAGGACAGCTAAAAACACCCATCCTTGATAAGACACATCTGCTTAGGTTAGCTTCACATGATTGTAGAGTAAAATGAACCCAGGGCCATGAGCACCTTTGCTCCATCTCATGAACGATGACTACTGACTAAGGCCCTGTTTGGATACGCTTATCTGAAAATCGATTTTAATTTGATCAAGATTTTCTGATAAGTCGCGATCTGAAGAATCTGCGATCTGAATAATCTGAATAATCCTGATGGGGCTTGCGGTACAGGATTTTGGATTCTCAGTGCAAATGCTGATTTTTCCCACCGCGGCGGTTGAAAGAATCGAAAAATAATCAAAGCGTTTGGGTGGGATTCTCGCTTAATTTTATCCAGAATCGGATTTTAAGCGTATCCAAACAGGGCCTAAATTGTTTGCATCACAGTTATCTTATTTTTGTACAGTCAAGATTGAACAAAGATAAAGTCGTCAAATCGAGGAGTTATCTCTACTAGAATCAAGGACCAATAACCGTAGCCAAACTGATGATAACATACTTAAGACACCACCAGCAATCATCACTGCTCTAATTGAACTTAAACAATAAGCAGGAAAGAACTATTTCACAAAATTGCAACCAACAACCATTTTCTTAAAGAGTTCTCTAGATGATTGTACATAAGGACATATATGGCAAAAGTCTCATCAAAACAGGCTAAAAGAAATCACCTAGCAGATAAACGCAAATAGTTGCATATTATCACAACAAAAAGAAGCCAAGATATTCCACCTCAAAACGATAATAGTATCAAGATGCCCAATAAGAAAACAATATTAAACTGCTGAGATGCCCTAACAGCATCAAGAACACCTCTACGGCTCTACCCTAAATCCCTAAACGATCTAAGAAACAAACCACGGAATACGAGCAGGATCGCAAGTCAAGATCAATCAAGCACAGATCCCCTTAGGAAAAGGGAATCCTAAACAGCTAAACCAGTACAAATCTACAGCCATACAGATCAAGAATCGAAAGGGGAAAGGATAAGGAGCATACCCTCGGAGGTGGTCGAAGAGGAAGAGATCAACCAAGAACTCTCTCGGAAAGATTTGGATCGAGGAGACGCTCAGGTAGTCCTTGGTGCTCTCCCTCCTCCGATGCCTCCTATATAAAGAGGAGGAAAGGAGGGGAATTTATAGATGGGAGGAGGAAGACGCCTCCTTTTCCTCTGCTTTCCTCTGCTCTCTTTTGGCCGCAAAGACGAGAGTTGCCGTCCTCCGTTAGATCATTATTCGGGTTATTTGTGGCAACCACTTTATTCGTGACTGTGTGCCCAAGTTAGGGAATGGCGCACGAGGAAAATACGTTTGGTTTTACAATGGGCAATTGTTGCTTGCTTTTAATGGTTTTTAGGAGGCAACTATTCCAAGTTCTTTCAAACACAATTTAGACCACTAAATTTAACGCAACATTATAGTTTAGGATGACACTGGGCTATTGCAATTTTGACCGTGTATTTTGAGTTTATACAAGCCTAAGGTAACTCATGAATAGAAATAAGTGACACAAATTGACTAATTACACAATCGAGGCTAAAGAGCGCTACATGTCCCCACGATGGTAGCTTAGTTAGTTGATACGATTCTTTTATTTAAGTTGTGCAAGCTTAAAACACTAGCTGTATGACTTCAAGTTCTATGATACCTTGAATTCCCAACCCACTTGATTTGCATATAAGATTACTGAAATTTTAAATATTTTTGTTTTTTTCCTAGTAGAAGTGTATCAGGTGATCAGAATACACCTTAAATTAGAAAAAGGATGCAAAATCCCAACTATAGCCATTTGATAAACGCAAGAACCAATTGGATTTTGTCCGTTTATTAGCACTAATTTTATCTTTACAATCCACATTGAAATCTTTCCTCACACAACGGCATATATCTGGTTTGGCTTTTTGTTCTCTCAATTTAAGGAGGAGAGTTGTGCTCTTGTACTAGAAAAAGGTCCTCTTAATAGTTAATACTCTAACGTCCATGTCGGATATGGCCCAAACTGTCTTATGACGTTGAACCTAGCTCACGTACAACATTAATGGGCAAACAGCCCAACCCTTGGAACCACCTACAGCCGACATCAAGGTGCCATTCCTTCCCGACGATGTGGACTCTTGGAGAAGGTCAGCTTGATATTCCTAAAGTAACTTTTATCCATTAAGCGATGACTCTTCCACTTGGCACAGTCAGATCACTAAGGTCAAGTTTTGTCTCTGCTCTATAGGTGAGTCTTGAAATCAAGCTCCCCTCTGCCTTTGCACTCGAGGACCAATGTTCGTTTGGCCTAAAGAAACCTTTGCACGCATCCGTTACCTTTTGGGAGGCCTACACTCCATATAAATTGTCTACCTGAGACTGTCCCTTAGCCTACGGGTCTCACATAGGGTTAGAATCCGAGCTGTTCTAGAGTAGTATCTCACTGATGGCTCCCCCCTAAAGGGGGCCTTCTTCATCTTCCATCTAAGCTGCATAGGAAAGGCCCAAAGCCAATCCTAGGGAATAGTAAAGCTTCATAGGATCTTTCTATCTAGGTGCAAGTAGTCCATATCTTCACAGACATGTCTATTTCACTAAGCCTCTTTCCAAGACATTGCCCAGATTGTTACGCCTTTTATGTGGATTTGAACTTACCTGACAAGGAATTTCACTACCTTAGGACTGTTATAGTTATAACCACCGTTCACCGAGCTTCGATCCTTAGCTTCCCTATCATCAGTTCACCAACTTCCTTAACCTTCTGGCACTAGGCAAGCATCAGCCCCATACATGGTCTTACAAATTTGTAGAGACATGTGTTTTGGATAAATAGTTGTTTGAGCCTAGTCATTGTGACCCCTTTTGTGAGAGGGCACCCCTTCTCGTGAAGTTATGGGGCTATTTTTCGAGTTCCTTAGAGAGAGTTGTCTTGCACTCTTAGGTATCCTCTACCTACTCACCTATGTCGGGGGGGGGGTACATGTATACTTTTGTTGAGGGTTGTTCGAGCTTTTCCTGGGAGTATGGCATAGGTTACATATTTCAGTGCCGTAGCGCTTGGTATGTGCCTCGTGGAGAAGCAATAGCTAGTCCACGGGGCTCATACTTCAGCGCTGCAGTGCTTGGTACTTGATTTAGGTTCGAGGTATTTTTTTCTACCCTTTCTTACCCTTAAAAAGTAGGTCACCTTGTATCCTTAAACCTATAACCATCTTTCGGCTAACCTAGGCTCCTCCATCCCTCCATACTAACAAGAGGTAGTACAGGAATATTGACCTGTTGTCCATCGACTATGCCTTTTGGCTTGATCTTAGGCCCTAATTCACCCTCCGTGGATGAACCTTGCTGAGAAAACCTTGAGTTTTTGGTAATTGGATTCTCACCAATATTTTTGTTACTAAAATCAACATTCTCGCTTCCGCTTCATTAACCCCCGCTTTCGTGTTTGCTTCCCTTTAAGGTGGAATGCTTCCCTACCGGTGCATTTTGACATCCCACAGCTTTGGCATATTTCTTAGCCATGTTCATCTTCAGTGCAAGGGCACTCGATCGATGAGCTATTACAAACTCTTTAAAGGGTGGTTGCTTCTAGGCAAACCTCGTGGCTGACTTTGCACCCCCACCTTCTTTTATCACTGAACGATCATTTAGGGGCCTTCGCTGGTGATCTGAGTTGTTTCCTTCTCGACGATGAAGCTTATCCCCCATTGTCTCATTAGCTGACCTTGACCCTTGTTATTTTTGGGTCATATCTAGTATTCAGAGTCTGCCTTGATTTGGTACCGCTCGCGTAGCCTGCACCAAAATAGTACTTTACCGCTAAATGTCCAGTCAACTATTGTGCCTCAATGCATTTCAGGGAGAACTAGCTAGCTTTGGGTTCAAGTGGCATTTCACCCCTAACAACAACTCATCTACTAATTATTCAACATCAGTAGGTTCAGATCTCTACGTAGTTTCATCCAAGCTTGATCTGTACTTAGTTTCATCCAAGCTTCATCCTGATCATGGATAGATCACCCACGTTTAGGTCCATAAGCAATGACAATTGCCTTATCAAGACTCGCTTTTGCTATGCCTCTGATGGGTTTGGCTTCCTTAACCAAGCCACTGCCAACGAGTCATCAGCTCATTCTTACAAGCACGTGGTCAGAGATCACTTCCACTCCCACTACTTGGGAGCTCAGCACGATTTCACGTTCATTTCACTACCTATTGGGGGTTCTTTTCACCTTCTCCTCACGGTAGTACTTTGCTATTGGTCCTTGCTGATTCACACGGGATTCCACATGCCCCATGCTACTCACGTCAGAGCGTAAGCAAGTGATACTTTCAGCTACTAGACACTCAACCGCTTTGCCTAGCAGCACAATACTTGTATTGCTCTCCTACAATCCCGTTTGGATGGTTTAGGCTACTCTCATTTCGCTCGCCACTACTACGGGAATCACTTTTGCTTGCTTTTTCTCTAGCTGCTAAGATGTTTTAGATCACTAGGTTCTCTTACTTGCTCATGGATTCAACAGGCAATTCAAAAGGTTAACCTATTGTGAATCTCTAGATCTATGCTTATTTTCAACTCCTAAAATCATTTCATCACTTGCTACACCCTTCCTCATCTTTGGGTGCCTAGGTATCCACCACAAGGCTTTCCTCTTTTGAACCTTGCCATTAACATTAAGGCTGTGCCATCCTAAGGTGCTACTAAATGGAAGCATCTTATCAATGTCTATGAATGTGAAATCATGGATAGAACTGTCGAATTGGCAAAATTCGGTGCTATCACAGTATCCAATAAGTTCATGGGCTGGAGATAAGCGGACTCCAAGCGCTAACATCCGCCGCAAGGTAAACCACTACCTTGTAGGCCTCCTTGATGGGTTCTACCACAGAGGTCAACGATAGACAATAACTTCTTCCCCATGACCATAGCTTACAACTTTGATCGTATTGTACTCTCCAAAGAGTAACTCTTCTCAAAATCTCAAAACAAAAGGTGTTCAGTTGGAATCTCATTCTAAGGATTCTTGTGGCTCTGGAGAATCCAGCTACAAGAGAACCAGGAATAGGGAGCTCTCCCCTTTTTTTCGTATGACTCTTTGGTCTTAAACTTAAGAGTGCTAGTTTTAACAAGTGATTGCCTTCGACCCTTACTGCCCCACCGAACAGCAAACGACTAATGTGTTCCACTTGTTGAGCAGGGTCTATGGTTAGTCAGTGGCCCCTGGATGCTGAAGGTGTCCTTAGGGTGATCTCGTAGTTCCTACGGGGTGGAGACAATAGGGTCAGTCTATGGATTTTCCTTTCTTTTACCATATTTCGCTCAAAGGGTTGAAGGAAGATGTGCATCAATCTATTCACAAGGGCCAACTTAATCCTCTTCCCCAAGGATCCCGGATGAGGGAAGCCTATGAGAGCTATCGACTCCAACTATCATCCATATACAATTCATACTAGATCTGACCAACTGCCCATCCTACCTCCTCTACCTTTTTGACAGCCCATGTTTTTGTCTAGTAGAGTCTTTCAGTGGCATGTTTCATTCCTCCTTCCCATTAAAAAATATTGTGCCTTCTACTCATCACCTAATGGGCAATCGACCGATTTCAATTGGTTCACGATGTGGTCGAACTCGCTTATGTGTATGGCGAGTTACTGTAGGCCATTTTGAGGTGAAACAATTGTGGGACTTTGCTGAATTCTAGCATGGGTGTGGCAGATTACTAATGTAAAGCCACACCTCTGAATGTTTTACACGGCTAGATCAAAAGCTAAAAATCGTAACGCCGCGATATACTTAATCAAAAAATAGAATTCGTGAGAGCATTTTCTTTAGTTGTTCCTTAAGAAAGCTATCAACTTAATCGCTTGTGTTAAACACATAGGTCTATTTTTTAGGCTGTGTCTTATGGCTTAAGCCGCTTCTAAATTACTACCCCGATAAGCCGCCTCAAAACGGTGACGGAAAAATCGTCTCATTTGTTTATTCGAGAAAAATCATAAATTATAAGCTATAAATTATAAGCTAAAATAAACCAAAAAGGACATACCTATAGATTGTCCTATTCTCTCTCTTTCTCAAATGACCCATTTCACATAATCCATGTTGAGGTCTAGTTAGTAATCCATTCCTTATTCCAGTACAGCAACGAAGCAACACTAGGATGGCCGGCATCTCTTACTACACGATATCAGAAGCGCACCACACACAGAATACCGACCATAGGACCGACCTACGCAAATGGTCACTCAAACCCGGCTTAGACGCGGTCTAACCGGGGGTTAGGATAGGATAAACACAACCAATTAATCCGACGGCGAAGGCAATGGCATCAGTACCCCGGCACTCACCTCCCGAATCGGGAACCGATCTCCATGTGGGCCCCCACGACGATGCGGGGAGCTGGACCAGACGGACGGACCGGATTCCCCACGGCCGCAGATTCGCGATTCGCGACGTGGGCGTCGGTCGGCGGGCGCACGGCCACCGCCACGCGGGGCCCACAAGGAGGTGCGCGGCCTGGACCCCGCCGGCCAGCGTCCCTGCCCGGGTAGGGCTTCACGTGGGTCGCGGCAGCCGCGCGTAGGCGGCATGGCATTTGGCATCGCGCGATCGCGTCCCCGCGGGGCCCGCCGGGGTTGGCGTGGGGCAGACGCGGGAATGAGGCGAGGGCAACGTGGGCGACGGGGACGCGGGAGCACGTACTGCACGTCACGTTTCGTTTCGTTTCGGCGCTTGGTCGGGTGGCGTCGCGTCCGGGCCGGAGAAGCAAAAGCGAAGCGAGCCCGTACTACTGGTCCTACTTTTTTTAAAATGAACTTTTCACTTTTAACTTATTTTTTACTATTTATAATTTTTTGATTTTTTTAGCTTTTACCATTTTCCCGTATTTCTTTGTATCGATAGATTAATATATTTTTTATTTTTTTAAATTTAGTTATATTAGATAAGTCATTATTGACTATAATATAATTTTAATTAATTATAGTGTAATTTTAACTATAAATTAATTTATTTTAACTTAACTGAACGGCATCTAAACCCGTGTGGCCGTGGCGCCGTGTGGGGATGGGGAATCAGGACGAGTGGCGGAGCGAGTCGTCGTGTCGCGCCGTGCTCGGGGCGCCGGATTCGCGTGGTAGCACCGTCATGCCGAGGCGCGCTTTTCCGTGGAGCACCGGACCGGGGGCGGACCACGCTGCGCCGTCGGCATCGTTCCGTGGGATGGCGCTGTGCTGGCAACAACTGTGGCGGATGCTGCTGAGCGAACCATAATACATTGAACCTGTGCCGCTGTGCGTCGCGTGCTGAGGAGTCCTTGTTCTCTGGTCTGGTTGGTACACCTCGGGTCACCGCACCGGCAAATGTTGCAAGATGCTCGTGTTCTTTTTTCTTCTTCTTTTCGTGACGGTCTTGTCCAATGATTTGAGTGATCATGGTGATGACAAAGCCACGCTAAATCAGGGGTAGCGACGAATATGGAAGATCCGGCCGTGCGTCACGCGAAATTCGCGTTGGGATTAAAAACTTATATTCACTTTTGAAATTACAACAGATTACAGGTTTCCCATCGTCGCTCTCTATTTTAAATACCAGGGGTGCGTTCCGCGGCTCTGCACGTAACATTCTTCAAGGGCAACGACGACCAACAACAGGATTATGATGAATTCTACCTATTTGGGTGAGAGTTTATTGGGAATCTAACTTCAGAATTAGAATGGGCAGCGATGACTCAGGTGGTGGCGACACCAGCCACAGCATGGGATGAATAACGTGGGCAGTGGCGAGACAAAGCAAGTTGGATTTTAGGGGGCAAAGGGCAGCGCCATAAGCCGCAAAGGAGATGGACCAGCTAGGCAAGGGAGTTAGAAGATGGATACAATGAGAGCCAGACTTGGGGACAACGAGCCGCACTAGCCCCACTATTGCATTGGTGATAGCGCGTTTGTCATGTCTTTTTTGTTTTACTATTTTGTTTGTTATAGTTCTGCCACTTTACTGTGGTTACTACTTCACCTCGAAAAAAAAGGTGCTGGACGGTGGAGGTGGATATTTTTCATCTGAAACCGAATTACCGAACCGAATCTAGTTAACCGAAATATTTGGTTTATTTTTACATCGAAACAATGGCAACCAACCAATCGCATTTAGTGCACGTTTCAATAGGATGAATATATCCAATGCTCCAATATATACATCCAATGCTCCACCGCCTCTGGTTTCTCTCCCGGTTGGTTGAGTGGGCAAGAAACAGGGAGAACGAGAAATCAGGTCCTACCAACCGATGTTTTGACCAGCGACCGATCGACATATCACCAGGTTTCTGGCCGTGGACACAGAACAGGGTTGACAATCGTCATCGGCACACAGCTTAGCTAGCCAACCATACGCATCCTTCTGTGTACCTCCGATCCCATGACCACGGGACATCTGAAAGTAGAATAATATTCAGGGTTTTACAGCTCAAAATACACCAACCATCAAGACATCAGTATTGTGTACCTCATATGAGCGTATCATCAACTCCGTATTGTTCTTCTGCAGTGCGCCCTAAGCAGCTTTGCTTAAATTTGACAAGGTAAGCAGAAACAATCCGATGGGGATAAACAAGGATTCAGATGAGGAAAACGTCCAATTTACCCCCTCTACTCTCATCAAAGTCCAGATTGGATCCTATACTACAAAACTGGTTATTGAACCCCCCTCGACTTTGAAAACCAGTACAAATCACCTCGCCATGCTAGCCGCTTAAGTGGCATCCCGATCAGTGTTAAGTTAGCAGATTAAAGTGGGATCCGCTAGAGAGGAGAGAAGAGGAAGAGAGGAAGAAAAATGATTTTTGCCTTTTATTTTTTAATTAACTTGCTGATTCATTTTGTGAGGTGACTTGCTGACATGACTCAATGTCTTACTAACTCAGCGAATCGAGCCCAGTTGAATGTCATGTAAGCAAAACTACTACCAATTCCATCATCAGCGTGAAAATCGCACTGGTATTCAAAGTTGAGGGGCTTAACTACCGGTTTTTAGTGGAGGGTCTAGGGGCCTTTTAATCTGGACTTTCATGATAGTAGAGGGGGGGGGGGGTGAAGTGGACTTTCTCCTTTAAACAATGATCATCCAGGAAATATTCGAATTATTTTAATCCTGGAGTGGAAGGAACTTGCTATGAAAACTTACGCAATATTTTGACCATTATAACGAGTAAAAGTTTTTATTTGAGGCATAGCATGGTTGATAAAAACAATCAAGATCAGAATATAGTTTGTGTCAATAATAAAAACTATTATTTTGAAAAGAAGAAAAAAACTGAAAGATCTAAAAAGGATGAGGATGTCAATCTTTTGCAGGCTATATAAATAACTGATTCAGCATCAACCAAAGATGCCCACTTGAACAGAATACTCCAGAATAGAGACAATCATAAATCCTAATCATTACTCGCTAATACAAAGAAGTGCTGTTGTTTAGGTTACAATGAGATTCTCCATTGTCTTGTCAACTAAGGCAAAATCCACCTTGCATCCCCTGAAGTAGAGGGTTTTAAAATCCTCATGTTGCCAAGCAATACAGACCACATGAAACTAGTAAGCCTACACAGACATGGAGATCTGCTAACTTGCTTTGGCAGTGTCATGACAGAGAATGGAAGGCCTAGAAGAGTTACCCATCTCCATCCTTAGCTCTTTTCGGTTTTACTACCCCACTGCCTGGAATAGAAAGCTCACTTCAAATGCTAGATTTCGGCAAGAGGTTTAAAGGCTAAGGCACATAACTAAAGGTCAAACAACACCAAATCTACCAGTTATGTTGGGTCACAAGTTACTAGTCTTCCAATCATAGCTACCATGAGGCTAAACCAAACAGCCCAGGCAAATCTTCTTGTAATACATGGCATATTACACAACACAAAAGGATTAAATATAATACCCATTGTGCTATTCTAAAAACTAGACAAATCTACAGTGGCATGGTACTAGATAATTTTTAGAATGGGTCAATAATTGGAACATAGCATCCTACTGGTGCGGTAGGCCGTAAGCATTGTGAATTCCGAATTCCATTTGAACAATATAATAGCTTTTCAGGTAACTGCAGGAGAAAAGAGAGCATACCAACGACCTACATGGTCTGCTTTCCGCCTGAACCAATATTTTCTCAAGAAACCTTTCTCAACATTCTTTTGAGGGCTCGGAATGCAACTACCTGCTGCATATCCCTACATATGAAATATCAAACACCAACAAAAGCAGGTAAATAAGACGGTGATACTCCAGTAAAAAAGATTAGCAAAATTCTTATCATGGATCTTGCCAGCATTGATCTGAAAATTGAATACAAAGATTATATATGTTTGTATGCTTTTGAGGCCAGCACTTGATCTCTTATGGAATATCGCAACCTATACTAGCAAGTTCCCAACAGATAAAGAAAGCACAAAAAACGAGGAGCCATTCAAGAATCAAGAGGCATGCATTTCATGATGATATAAGAAGCATAACTATCAAGCTTTTACAGAGGTTAAGTTTATACCTCTATTGAGCACCTAACATCCTCCACTGTAGGCTAGACAATCAGTGGTTTCCTGATACCCAACGGTAATCCATCATCTGCTTTAACAGCTGACAACGAGCATGCAAATTCACTCATCCATTTCTCATCAAGAAAACTGCATGCAAGAAGAAATTGTTGCTAAACATCCTTCAAGAAGTTCAAACATGAGAAGTAATAAAGAATAACAAATTACATTACCAACTTTTGAGTCAAATGGAAAGGAAATATAATCCCAGGTTTTTTAGTCCCATTAATTGGGGATGCAGTATGTGATAATATAATTGCCAAGGTAGTACACTCCTGTGATACAACAGAAAGAACTTACCACTTGCTTCCTGTCTACACATCATGCTGTCAGCATATCCTTCCAACGTGGTAGGAGTATTATTCATTGGCTGCCTATCTTTATGCAAACCTGATTTCAAACCTATTAGCCATCTTCTAAAAGTAAAGCTGGTAGTGCTATTTAATATAAATCTCACCAGCACATCTTTGCCTGTGCAATCTCATACGAAACGAGTATTCTTCAGCAAGTCCAAATTTTACTTGCTTTTTCTTTGATAGAATACCACAATACCACATACCTGTCAGCTGGAGATCAAACCCTGCACATAATGAAGAATTTATAACAAATCACCAACATCAATACCAATCATTGGTTTATTACACGCATGGCACAATCACTCATGCATTTCCAATAACATTACTCGGTGACAGTGCACGACTGCCTGTAATGTAGCTGCGTAGACATTCAACCATACCTTGCGGAAGCACCTCTGCAGTCTGCACTGTCCTCATCTTTGAAGTCAGATTGTTCTGTGCTCCCGTCTGCGAGATGGTACGCTTCAACAACAATCTTCACCGGGGTAATCAACTCCCAGGAGCCCATGGTCACACGATAAATGCTCTTGAAGTTCCTGCATAGGCAACAGCACCCCAATCTTGTCCACCACTGGGTTGTCGATTTCTTGCACCAACAGCAGCTCACCATTGTCGTCCGCTGTGTGAAAGTAATATGCCTGGGGAAGGCTTGCTAGCTTGGCAACCACCGCTAGGCGTGGTGGCTGGTTTGAGTCACCGGTCTCCACCGCCATGAGGGCCTCTTCGTCAGGTGGCATCTGATCTTCGCCACCTCATAAAGCATTGCTCATATTTTCCTCTCTTTTCTCGGACAACAATCTCGCGGTTACTTCTCGGCCTCCCAGTATGAGGAACGGCACTGGAGTCGTGCACGGATGTTTCCTAGAGCCAAGGAAAGGACATGGTCATGCGCAAGCATTGGCGAATGGCGATCGATCAGGTGATGGCAGCAAGTAGAAACTACGGGACTATGGATAAGAACGTCGCCGCTCATCGATGGGGGGAAGAGGCAGAAAAGTGGACGAAATCGTCGTGCCGGCCGCGCCCGCCATTTTCGTGCAAATCCAGCAACGTCGGGCCAGCGGTTTTGGACGCATTTGCCCGGCCGTGCTGCTGAACCGAGCGAAGAAGTCCGGAAACATGACGACTTCCTCGGTCTCGCACAGGAGGGTTGCGTTGCTCGGGAACCAACCGCATGTCCGCGTGCGCGTTCCACCGGCTGACACGCCCGCAGCCGCGCGGATGCGATGCACGAGAAGCACCGGCCTCTGCGTCGTCTGCAGGTAAAAAGCTTTCTTTCGTTCTGGGATGATGATGGTTAGCTTGGTTAATCTGTGTTAGTCAACGAGCAGGGGCGGATCTAGCGGTGGGGCAGGGGGCTCGAGGCCCCCTATTGTTATCGGACCCTTGGAGCCCCCGAGCCCCCCTAAATTTTTAACCATGGATGTATAATGTAGAAGGTGCTGAGGTCAAGCTGAAGGTACTTCAGCCCCTCCAAAAAATTTTCCTGGATCTGCCACTGTCAACGAGTAGAAGTTCGGCAATTGGGAATTGGCTCATGCCGTAGGATAAAAGACCGAGTCCCTGATGCCAACCGTGGTATAAAACCTTTGCTGGTGAAATTCCTGATTATGTCGTTGCAACTGGCGAAGGATGGCTATCTTCTTTTGGTCCTGCTCATTTGGGTTTAACCTTCTGGCTTTTGGGTTTTGCTTTACTTTTCACTATTCCTAAATTTTATTTTTTCTGACTTTTTAGCTTTTTTAAGTTTTTTTGCTGGTTTTTTTCCCGTATTCGTTTATGTTATCCATGATGGGCTAATCTATGTTTTTATTTTTAAAATTTTTTAAATTTAGTTACGCCAATAAGTCACTATCAGCTATAGTGTAATTTCAGCCAGCTACAGTGCAATTTCAACTATACGCCAACTCATTTTAGCCCAACCGAGCAGCACTTTTATGCCACTACTATTTTACTATAGCTGACTGTTTTCTTTCAACTGAAATCAGGGCCGATCCTAAGCATGGGCAGTAGGAGCCACGAAAGTTGGGGGCCCTAGCCCATGTATCTCTACTCCTTAAAAGAAGGAGTTTAAGGTGATGGTGCATTCTACACATGTGGGTCCCACATGTGGCCCATCCCACCCCGAAACCCGTTCGCTGCCCCCGGCCCCCCATCCCCCATTCCCGTGCGGCTGCCTTCCGCCCTGAGGTCCTCCCCTCCCTCCTCCGCCGTCGCGCCGACCTCGCCTCCTCCCCTCCCTCCGTCGCCGCGCCGCCCTCGCCTCCTCCGCTCCCTCCTCCGCCACCGCGCCGCCCGTGCCTCGCTCCTCCTCCGCCACCGCGCCGCCTCGCCTCCTCCGCTCCTCCGCCTCACCACGTCCCCGCGCGCGCGCCGCTCCTCCGCGCCCCCACCTCTCGCCCGCCCGCGCTCCGCCTCACCCCCCCGCGCGCCGCATCCTCCCGCCCTAACCTTCGCCTCCCACGCTGCGGCGAGAGCCCGGGCGGCGCTGCTGGTGCTCGTGGGCGACACGGCCTTGCGGTGCGTGCACTCGGCCTTCTTCGGCTCGCTCCAGCGCTCGGGTTTGATCTGGACTTCCGCCTTGCCGACGACCCCAAGCTCGCTCCACCGCTACGGCCAGATACCTCTCGACGGCCTCGTCCTCTTCGCCCTCTACCCGCGTAATTATACCCCTCCTCCTCTCGAGATCTTCCTGCTTACGTTGACTAGGCTGCGTGTGGTGGGCGTAGTTCTTGGATGGATGCTGATCCGATCTGTGGTATTAGGGTGGTCTTGGTGCTTGATTGGGTGGAAAGATCGGAGCTCTGGGTGCAGAGTTGGTCGTTCGCGTGATCCGATCTGTGCTCTTAGAGTAGTTTTCGTACCGGAATTGTACGATCTGTTGTGGGAAAATTCATCTTTCAGGATCTCGGATGTAGAATTTTGTATGTACAGAATAAGGTTCACTTGGAATTTATGCATAGTCGTTTAGCTCTCTTGGGAAACTGCGATCTTGAGGGTATCAATTGCTGCCTATTCGCCTTAGGTTAGATAGTTTCGGTTAAACACTCAAGCTTTTAAATTTTATTCGACATGGTGATTGTTCACTGATTCCTATGAAGTGTGGTGTTTTTTTTTACTGGAGTACTTTTGATAGTTTTGATTCAGCCTTGCTGGTTTTTAATGTTAGTCTTTGTTTGAAGGCGGTTTGGCGGATCGATGGACCAAAATGCGGTCCTGGAATTCATTGATGCGGGCATGATATGATCCTGGCAGCATTCATCGGCTTCGATCTTATTCGAGGCATCGCAACAGTGTGGGGTTGATTTCGATGAGGCAAGTTATTTCGTGGTTCTTGCCCTGCTTATTCACCCTTTTCTACCTTTGCTTCCATTTTCTTTGATCTCAACCGCTTGTGTTTGAATGGTTCAGATCCGAGGCGATGGTTATTGATCACATTAAATATGTTGTCACGGAGGTTGAAGGTGATCACACCTTGATTCTTGGTGATGATCTTATCCATCAGTGTGATATTGGGCCCCAAAAAGATTGTGAGTGCTAATACCAGAAATTTACTTGATTCCTTCAAGCATTTAGCCCCTTTTAGGTTTTTACATGTTCATTGGAATAATCCATAATTAGACTCTGGGGTGCAGGTACGGGCTATGGTTTTGGGGTGCTAGGGTTTGGTGGCGCGCTAGATCTGGCTTGACGAGGGGTGTTTCTGCGTGTGGTTTGGTTGCGGTGGTGGTGAGGATACGCCGCAGCAGGGGTGGAGGAGGAGGAGGTCGGGAGGATGGGCGGGGCGGATGCGTGCGTGCGTAAGACGGCGACCAACTCGGTCGGGATCCAGGGGCAGGACTTCACGTTCGATGCGGTCGCCGACGCGGGCTCCACACAGGTGAGGTTGGGTCACTGGGTGGAATTTGGGGGGTTTGGGCCATAATTTTTGCGTGGTTAGGGTTTCTGTGGGCTGGTATGGATTAGGGGCCTAGGGCTAGGGGTTAGGTAAATTTGGTTTTTTTCCCGGTGGGTTTAGCGCATTAGCGGTTACATGTTAGCTCTGATTCTCGCAAAGCTTTGCTCCATTTTAGGGTTGTTGTGGTAAATGGTTTGATCTCTGGCGCTTATGCGTGAGAGTAAGATTTGAGAGAGCTGATAACCAGAGTGGTGTTTTTTGTTTGGTAGTTTATTTAGGTTGATAAAAGCCGGAAATTTGATTCATTTGATGGTTTTAGCATGATTTTAGTGTGATGTGCCACATTTATGGTCGTGGTCTAGGTCCGGTTTTAGTGGAAGTTTGCAAAGTTTAGTTGTTCTTGTAGTACCATAGTGAATAGTTTCATTTGTTGTGCTTTTTATGTAGGAGTTAGTTTTGTAAGTTTCTTTTTATGGGGTGCAAATTTGTTAAATTTTAGAGTTTTGTGTATTCGTATTTTGTGCTCCGGAGATCATATTTGGTATTTGGTTCCCTATAAAGTTTTACTAATTTCGCTTTATCTTTGGTTAGTTTTATTATATAGTTCGCTAGATAGTGCTTTGATTGGACATTTGTTGTTTGGTGCGGTGAAGGTTTAGGTCTATCTGTGTTAAGTTGTTTGAACTTTTATAGGAGGATATATTCAAGCTTGTAGGGCTGCCGCTTGTTGAAAATTGCTTATTGGGGTTCAACAGCTCAATATTTGCCTACGGACAGGTGATTTTTATCTTCATTTAACTTTTAAATCTTGTTATAACTGGTACTTTGAAACATTGACTAAGTTCTCTCATTTTTATTTGGTCATCTTGAAAAGACCGGCAGTGGAAAAACGTACACGATGTGGGGCCCTCTCTCTGACCGTCCAAGACTCAATGGGCGCGAGAGGGTGACACCCCACGTTTTTGAGCAGTTATTCTCTGAATTAAAGAAGTAATGTGATGAATTATTCTAAGTTGCCTTTTCATTGCGAGTTTTTCTAAGTTGACGCTGAAGCTTGCTGTTCCATCTGCAGAACAAGGAAAACATGCGACAAAGAGCTAACTTACAATTGCATCTGCTCTTTTCTCGAGGCAAGTGCTTTTCTTAGAACCTAGAACATATTGTAGTTCTTCTTGTTTGCAATAGAAAATGTGATCCATCTTGATTATAATGTGCGATCTACAATGAGCAGATAACGATTTGCTAGATCCCTTGCTCAAAAATCTTCGGTGAAAAGCAAATTGCGAAGTTTAGTAGCATAGCCTTTTCATCATATTACTAATATGAGTCATTCATGTGCAGATTAGAGAGGATGTTAGAACTGCTTGTGTTTATGTTGAATTGTTGACAAAGGAGTTTGTTTTCACTATGAAGGATGTAACTCGGTTATTGGTAAAGGTGTGTTTATCTCGATATTGACATCTACAATATTTAATGATATGTATTTAGTCTCATATACTTGTCTTGATGAACATTGATCCTAATTTCCAACAGAGTTGTATTGGGTACTTATCACTCTCGGATATGAGAACAATGCACATGATACTATTATAGTTAACACTTTAAGATTTTCTCATCTTTTCACTTAAATGGTAGATACTGTGCCTGTCTATTATGTGGACAAGTGGAGAGGGTTAAATTTACAGAGTTCCGTTGTCTTGGAAGACAGTAGTATTATCTCGAAAGCTTTATATGGCAATTACTTGATTTACGATGTCTTTGCATAGTTTTGTTTCGCAAAATTTGATCACAATAGTTGCATGCTTATTTCTTCAAAATTGATGTTGAAATTTGATTAAACACAGCATATTCTGTCTTAATTTGATGTTGAACTTTGATTTTATTATGAATGGTGCAGGGCCTCGCAAATCGGAGAACGGGATCAACAAGTGCGAATGCAGATAGCTCACGTTCGCACTGTGTCTTTACGTGTGTCATTAAGTCTGAATTAAAGGTAGTTCTTGAATTTGGGTTTCTCTTACATTATAATTTTGTGACTATGTTAAATCTTCGGTGCCTTGGTATCGTGTTTGACCTTGATGAGACATTGATTGTCGCCAATACCACACGGTCTTTTGAGGATAGAATTGATGCATTTCAAAGAAAGCTGAGTAATGAAACTGATCCACAGCGCATAAATGGTATGTTAGCAGAGATCAAGAGGTACCAAGATGATAGGTCTATCCTAAAGTAGTATATAGAAGGTGATCAGGTCTATGACGATGGAAAATTGTATAAAGTGCAACCTGAGGTTGTTCCACCATTGTCTGATAACCATCAACCAATAACACGTCCAGTTATAAGATTACAAGATATAAACATTATCTTGACAAGAATAAATCTTTCGGTATGTGATTCATTGCTTGATTCAGCTTTGCACCTGTTGTTAACATCATATCTTCATCAGCAAATAGATGCACTATAATTCCAGTTTATGTTATGATGTCTATTTGAGTTATGATGTCTATTTGAATTTTCCTTGTACATCAGGCCTCCTAAGGGTCTTATATTTGTACTACTAGCTGAATGTCCGTACATTGCTACGGATTTTAAAATTTATCATACTACGTGTTCTAAAACTAACGGGTGGTAAAATTTGTTGGAATATACATACAAATATATTCTAATTTTTTCTAAATCCGTAGCAACGCACGGGCATTCAGCTAGTATATACCTATATATAACTTATTCAGACTCAATAGTTAGAAGAATCAACCGAAGTATGTAAGTGTACAGGTTTATATCGTTAACTTCCAGGCAGCCATTAGAAACAATATAAAGAAGACAACTAGCAACTATACTAAGAACTTGTCTAGGCAGTCCAAGTGTCTAACTCAATTTGGAAACACCTCATTTGGTATGTCACAAGTGACTAAACGAACGAATGCTCTCTCATAAAATCGATGCTTAGCTCGGCTCAACTAGCTTGCATCTTATTTACTTGCTAATTAAATTGAGAATTTGATAACCAATGGTTTCTTAAATTTTGAATTCTTCAGTTCAAGTATACAAAGAAAAATTTTGGTTCAAGATTGGTAGCTTAGAACTCTAGATTTTCAATGCATGTGGTTGTGTTTGGTGACTAACAGAAAGTTCCATTTCAGTTGAAGGATTGAAGACTTAAGGTTGGTGCTTTTGTCTTTTAGTGTGGTTGATGACTACATAGTTATATGTCCTGGCTAACTGAAAAATCTTCTAAACTAGTTTTTTTATGTGCTTTCATTCCTAAAGGGCATATTTGGAACATATGAATTTCACAAGAAACGGTACAAATTTCTCGAGATTCAAATGGGGTATTTAAGTTATTTGTCTCTTGCAACTTGCAAGAGAAGTTTAGCATGTATAACCTTACTCATACAGTAGGATATTGGTTATCTAGAAATATTTGCACTTGCTATTAGTACACATTAGGTTTTGACCATGAAATTATCTGATCAGTTTGAATAGAAGTGAGGCTTTTAAAATTTCAGAAATATTCTAAGACATCTAGTTTCATCTCACCCTAGGGCTTCTCAAATATTAGAAACGGCACTGACTAAAATGCTCAATTCTGCGGCAGCATATTTAGAAAATCTGTAGTGGTCGATGTATATTTAGGGTCTGTTTGGGAGAGCTCCACAACTGAAAATATGGATCTGGAGCAGCAGCTCCACCGTGGATCTGGGATCCCACCATGGAGTGTTTGGCTTGTACAGCAGCTCCAGATCCACAAAATTGAGGTTTTAGTGGGATGGGGTGTGTAACCAGTGGCATTGGTGGGTAATTACCACGCAACTCCACGGTGGAGCACCCCTTGAGGAGCTCCATGAAATCCATGGATCTGGCCCTCAGATCCAGGATTTTGGTGGATCCAGATTTCACGGAGCTGGAGCGTTTGGGCAAAATTTCGTGGAGTGAAGCTGTTTTTCGTGGATCTGAAGTTGATGGAGCTCTCCCAAACATGCCCTTAATTTCCCCACTCCAATGTTCGGTAGAATAATATCTCTTAATAATCTAAGTGGATGGAGTTGTGCGACTTCTCTTGCATACCGCTATACCGTTCGTATTGCTTACAATATACTACCATATATATACACAGTTTTACGGAGCCTTCCGTGAATGTTGTGCAAAGAAGAATGTCACCTTTGATACTTTAGTGGACTAATAATACTTTGAGGCGCACCTGCATATTGTAGTCGAAAAATATCCACTGAACAAATCACGACGTCGAGGTTGATATGTCACCATTTTTTTTAAAAAAATAACTTGGCACGTGTCAATCCTTCAAATACATAGAATAGCTCTAAATGTGCGTAGTTCAAACAAGTGGCTTTTTGACCTTTTTTTAGAATTTTGGCTGCAAATGTTGATTGTTAGTTTTTCTGTGTCAAAAAATAAAAAATGCTACTATATCTTCTAAGACAAGTTAAAAGAATAAGAAAAAAAATTAAGAAGCCTAGAATTTAAAATTATTTAGAGCAGTTATCTGCCGAAGAGACAAAATCCGATACAAATGCTTCCAGATTCCAACAGTGAAGATGCTGAAACCAGCTTGTTAAGACGAATCATTTTCTGGTCCAACCCCGTTGGCGGTAACATGGCGTCAGCGCCCCATGTTTCTTACCGACCAAACCACGCGTGCCACGTCAATCAGAAAACGCCTTAAAACACCACCGCGGCACCCGAGAACGTCGCAAAAACGCAGCGAAAATTAATATTCTCGTGCTTCGCGTCGCAGTCTCGCACGCAGCGAATAGCGAAAGGTATCGTCCCCCATTCGCCTCCTCAATGCCTCTCAGCTCACGCTCGGACCCGGAGCAGGAAGACACTGGCCCGGCCCGCCCAGGGGAGGAGGCCACGGCGGTCTCCTCCCCGACGCGCTCCCCCGCGCAGCGGGCGAGCTCGCAGCTGAGCCGGTGGTCTCGCGCGCGCGCGCTCCGGTCCGGGCGGCGGCTCGAGTGGCCGACTATTAGGGGGCAAGGGGCGCTCTCGGTGGCGCCGACCAAGTCGCCGTCGTCGTCAGAGGAGGAGGCCGCCGCGAAGGCGGTGGCGGTGGAGGAGGACGTTGAGGATAACGAGGTGGCTGGGGTCGGGAGGGAGGCGACGGGGAAGTCGATCTACATGGTGTCGGACGGGACGGGGTGGACGGTGGAGCACTCGGTGAACACCGCGCTTGGGCAGTTCGAGAATCGCCTCGTCGACCGCGGCTGCGCCGTCAGCACCCACCTCTTCTCCGGGGTAAAGATCCATCTTTCTCTCCGCCCTTTTATCACCTTAATTCTTCAGTTTGGATTTTGGTCTCCGCTCTCCAGTGCGATATGTCTGGTTCGTACAATTTTTTTGGTGCTATGAAGTGCCGCTGGAAATTCCTGTTGTGCCGTAGTGAGCTTAATAGTGAGGGAAGATTAATAGTATAATCTGGGTTTAATGTAAGCTTAATAGTGAGGGAAGATTAATAGTATAATCTGGGTTTAATGTAAGCTTAATAGTGAGGGAAGAGTGGAAGACTTGGGGCTAACATCACACTATTACCTATCTAAGAACGAAAGATATATGATTCATGTTGATGCTAGTCACAGTTAGATGATAATGGCTGTTGAAATATGCTCACAGTTAGAAACTGTGATAATCATGTGATGTGGCCCATGGGTGAGTATGTGCATGAGCGTCAGTGGCGGATCCAGAATTTTTAGGATAAGTGTCCGAATTTCGGAGCTAAATTGCTCGAATACGTCGATACCTGTACACACTGTTCCCCCCAAAACACCGATACAATGATATATGTATGTAGATATAATAAAAATACATAAATTACAGAAATTAATGATTTCTTATGAGGAAATGGGCGACATAAGGCGAGCATAATTATATGAATTAAACAACAAATTATAGAGATAAATGAGAGTTGTATATCTTATTGATCTTGCCTTTTTTTTACTATTTCTCCATTAGCAAGAACTGTCCATCTAAGAGGAAATTATATATTCCTTCCATGGACCAAAACAGACTAAGAAATTAAATAAGTAGAGTGAGGTAGATCTGAAAGAGGACGATGACAATAAGTTAGAGGTGCTACTCACTTCCCAATGCCACGCTCCCTCCCGGCTATTGCATTGCTCCCTTCCTGTCGCCCGCTCCCTACCTCCGTGTTCATTGTGCCATTGCCGCTTGCCCGCGACACCTCCCTGCTCGCTCACGCTGCCACACACTCACCTTGTACTACGCGCCGCCTCACGCATGATTATTGTCACATCATATCACCACGTCCGCGTCCGCCGGTCGTCACTCGGTTCTAGCCTGCACTCTGTCCGCTCGCCACTCGAAGGCGGAAGCCGTCTCCCACATAGACAACCACAAGATGAGAAATAGAACAAATGTTAGGATTTTGTTTATATCTTTACCTCTTTGGCCGTGAAGAGGACAGAGGTGGAAAGAAAAATCGGTCTAATGTATTATATGGGCTGCGCGCGAGATACGGGAAGTGCGGGCTAAATTTATTTGCATGCATAAAATATAGTTTTAACACAACAAATAGTATATACATCTAATATGCCTATTATATACCTGGTATTTTATAAAAGATTTTGGGTACTGAACACCCATGCCCCATAACAGATCCGCCAATGATGAGCGTGGTGTTTAGTACCACCTTGCTAATCTAGCTTGAGAATCGTCAACATATAAACCCAAGGGCTCCAATAGTAGAAACAATGGGTTAACCATCTTGCATGGTAGCAACAATGGGTTAACCCAAATGCAAATGTGTTGCCATGTGTGCGTGGTCTATCTATTCCAAGTGGGAGTGGGCCTAAGCCGATTTGGACCTTGGGGTGTTGCAGAAACAAAGGTTGCATGTGTTCTAACAGTGGAAAACGGAACTTTGGATAAATTATGCAATAGATTAATGACTTTCTTTTTGTAAAAGCAAATCCACTGCATGGACATTTGTGTGGATCATGCAGTTGGATAAGGCCAATAGTTTTGTGTAAATTGAGAACAACATGGTTGTTAAATGCATATATATTTGTTTCGTTGATGCAAATTTGGTATCCACCACTTCGCAAATTGTTAGGGTAGAGAAGACAAATAAATACCAGGTAGTTGGGATACTCAGGCATGGACAAAGTATTGGAGATGCTTGTTGCCAATTTGTTTTCTTTTGTCTGTTTGCTTGGATCATATTATTGGACAAAAGCAGGCAGTTTACCTTGTGGTCCTGGTTTAGAAACTCCTGATTAGACAGTAGTCACCAAGCTTTACACTTGCATAGGCTAAGAACTAAACTTAATTGCACATCACTTCTTGGTACTAATCAGCATCTCTTACAAGTTTCTGCAAATTTGCTTTAGATTGATGACGTGGATAGACTCATTGAGATAGTAAAGCAAGCAGCAAAAGAAGGAGCACTGCTTCTATATACCATTGCTGATCCTTCTATGGCTGAGGCAACTAAGAAGGCTTGTGATCTATGGGGTGTTCCATCCACTGATGTTCTTCGTCCTACTATTGAAGCCATAGCTTCTCATATTGATGTTGCTCCATCTGGGATTCCACGAAGTTCTCGAAAGAGTCAACTTACTGAGGATTACTTCCGACGAATTGAAGCTATTGATTTCACCATCAAACAAGATGATGGTGCTCAGCCACAGAACCTTAATCGTGCACACATTGTACTTGTTGGTGTTTCACGTAGTGGGAAGACACCATTGTCAATTTATCTAGCGCAAAAAGGATACAAAGTGGCAAATATTCCAATTGTGATGGGAGTGGATCTTCCAAAGGCCCTTTTTGAGATTGATCAGGATAAGATTTTTGGATTAACGATAAACCCTGTGGTTCTTCAAGCAATCAGAAAGGCAAGGGCCAAATCTCTAGGATTTCATGGGCATAAGAGCAATTATGCTGAAATGGAGCATGTGAGGCAGGAGTTGGACCATGCAAATCAAATTTTGCTGAACATCCAATTTGGCCAGTCATTGGTAAGATGAGTTTCATTGTCTTTAACTCTTTATGGAAACCCTTTTTGTTGTTTCTTGTGTTAAAAGCATAGTTTTGTTTTGTTTTCATGCAGAAATCACTGGAAAAGCTATAGAGGAAACAGCTGCTGTCATTGTGAGGATATACCATGACAGGAAACAGAAGTGCTCCATGCCACGCATATCAAAACGGTACTAGCACCATGCTCTATCTCTTCTACTGCACCTTGTAAAGTATGTGTGTTTTGATAAGCTCCATGTCAAGAGTACCTTCACCTGCACTTCTATTTTTGAGCTCTTACTTTGTGTGTCCACCTTCTAGGTGGCTTCTGTACCTAAAAGATAAGGATTCACAATATAGTGCAGCAGGAAATCAGTGTACATTGCATGTTCTGAGTTTTCATGAGCCTAAATTGTTTTTGGTCACTGCAGCATTTCTAATTGTTAGATAAAATGCTAGGTTGAAATTGGCGTTCTGAAATTTATTAGAAAAATCAGAATATTATATTTCTTGCAGAGAACTAAGATTCCCAACCAGTATAAAATGGTTAACTGAACATCAGACGCTAATTTGTGCTATTTTCACTCTTTTCTTTTGTTTATATCTTGGTTTGATTTACCTACGAGTGTTGCATTCAATTTGACAGATATTGTTGTTTGGAACGTTAGTTCCTCCTATTTTATGGTTGCTGTTTGAACTAGGCATCTTGTGGACATGTGATTGAAAGTCCAGAATAGATTTCTGGTCAGATGTGCTTCTACCAAAATGTAGTTTATCTGCTAGACCAGGGCCACACTGTACTAGACCTCCGGTCACTGGAGTCTGGTTGAGTTGATCAGGAATCTTGTTAGATGGAAACTGCAGCAGCAGCCGAAGGGCTGACATATGGATCTTCAGAATGCTCCTAAGATAATTCTTGTTTTGATACTTGATAATTTTGTCCCATTTGATACAAAGTGAAGATAAATTTGCAAGTCTATATTTTCAATTGACAGACTGCCTATATCTGTATTTCTTGAGAAGAAGGTATTGGACTAATGGCAGCTGTAGCTGTCGAACAACTACATTGTTTCTCTGAAAAATGCCGGATATGGACATATGGTCCATGTTTTCATTGTGTTGCTAGTATGATGCTTTAAATCTTCAGAAAAAATGTTTCTTTTAGGTAGCTAAGGTAGGTACCCCGAATTTGTCTGCATTGAACCGAATTACTTAAGAAATATGTTTCTGTTCTTGCAGGGTGGCTCCAATTAGAATCTACGATTATCTATCAGAGATGGTTAACACTCGTGTTGAGTATCAAAAGATTTTTGCTAGGAACTTTTAAGTCTATTCTGCAGCAGTGAAGCGAATCCAAAAGTCTAGAACCTATCCTATCCGGCATTTTTCACGTGCTCTTGAGTAGAATAGCATCATTGTGCATAGAGGGTCCAAATTTTTTTAGATAATCATCTTGTGTGTTGTCTCGTATTCTTTGTTCGTTGGCTTTGGTTTATTGAAGTCATGTACTCATGTACCATCTCTTCATGAAATGACATCCGGGCAAAGATATTTCGTTTCAAATACATCAGTGTCTATTCTTGTATGCTTGTTTGCAATATCAGTAAGGAAGGGAAAAAATCTAGTATCATCGCTTCAAAGCGACATGTATTCTTTTGAGCATATAGGGGGAGAAAAGGAAAAGGAGAGAAAAAACAGACGAAAAGGAGAGGAAAAAACAGAGGAAACCAGGATAGAAAGAGAGAACTTCCACCACAAACTTATCCATCAAACCCCAACCAGCCTAATCTCTTCACCGCCATTCACTCTATATGCTCTCGTGTGACCCTTCAGAACATCACACCTTTTTATGCCTGAATTCCATTAACATCATACCCTCACAATCTTTACAAATCGTAGATTGAAAACCCTCGGAATAACACGAAAATTTCTTCTCTCTCCACGGCCGGTGTTTCACCGAGCATCGCTGTCAGCGCCGGTGCCCTTGCCGGCGCCGTCCATCCTGCTCATGGACAGGGTGAAGTAGAGCAGGATCAACGTTCCCACACTGGACCTGCATAAACCAGAAAATGGCATCAGCACACCATGTGAAATTCAGTTTTATCCTTGGAGGACACCCTGCTGATTACTGAACATTACTCTTGACAGTCATTTCATAATTCACTACTACATATAGATGAACTCGAGAATCGATTCAGAAACAAATCCAGCTTGGAACAGCACATACTAATCCGCACTTAAATCAGAAATCACTCCAAGAAATCCTCTTATCACGGGCACAGGGACATGAGCGAAAACATCAAGGCTCCTCTCTAGTCTCTAGCCAGCACTCAGCACGGCGCCGTCGAACGAAACGAGGGTGGCTGTTCATCAGTCGCCATCTTTTCTCCTATCTCTGTACAGAAGGCGAAGCTGAAAACTAGTTCTGCAACGGGACTTGCCAACATAAACCACGGCCTGTCTTGCCCTGCATTTCTGCACGCACCACCGTCTGTCGCAACGAACCTATTCTAAAGACTGCAAATTGATGTGTCTTATTATGCAACTAATTAATCCTGCCCTGTTCCAGATCTATCACGTCAAATTGGTTAGTTGCATTTGGTAGGTCTGATTTTGTAGTACCGACTGCTGAGTCGCCTGAAGATGGAAGAGGATTTACTGGCGCTGTACTGCTACTGCACTACTCCGTAGCTTGTTAGGCACAGAAAACTCACTTAATGCTGCTTAACTTTTCTGCCTAATGGTTTGGTTACTTCGTTAATGGCTTGTTCTTTTAGACTGTGGCTTATTAGTCTACTGAATATTGATTGCTAAGAGAAGCTAAAAACTAAAAGACGTTGAAAAGCCAAAAAGAACAGGGATCACCACGGTTTCCACAGTCACTAGCAGAAAATAAGAGCGTACTGCTACTGGTTCATGAGCCCTAACATCAGTGCATCGCCTAAGATTTCCAGAGATTAGCTTTCGCTAAGCAAAACCGGTAGAGAGGAGTACACTGTACTAGTGAACCAGTGACACTGCCTAGTTGACATTCTGCTGCACAAGCAGCGGGTTCAGTGAATTGGATCTAACAAACCAAGGGGGGAAATCCTTACAATGTGGCGAAGAGGAAGACCACCCTCCGGGGGTCGAGCCACGGCGCCGGCCGCCGGCCGAGCCGCCGTGACTTCCCTCCTGGCGTGCCGGCCACCGGCGTGTGGACGAGCCGGAGTCCGTTCATCTCGTCGGCGGCCGCCACGTGGACGAAGAGTGGGGACAGCGGGGGCCTCTCGCCTGTCCCTGCACCGCCTCCGCCGCCTGCACATGAACGGATCAAATCAAGTCAGCACCATCGATCATCCAAGATCGCGTCTTTCGACGACGTCATGGCCAAAGTTACACCTCGAACAAGCCACCCCTCCCATTCGTCGTCAGAATTGTGGAGTAACCCAGCTCACTTCACTTGCTACTACAAGTCTACAAGTTCAGTGACAAGGTAAACGAACCATCGAAATCAAATTACCAGAGCTCCACGGAAACCAAGTGACAAGGTAAACGAACCATCGAAATCAAATTACCAGAGCTCCACGGAAACCAACAAAAATCCAAGGAAAAAAATATACGGAAGATATCGACATCAAACTGCGAATTGAGTCCTATTTTTTTCCAAGGCAAAATTGAGTCCTAATTAAAGACGGTGATCAATCGGACTAACCTGTGGTGCCATTGGCGTCGCCGTCGGCCGGCTTCCTTTCTCCCTTCCTTGAGAGCGACCTCACGACCTTCTGTTGCGTTCACAGCACAAGCGCACAAGAAAGAATCAGCTTTGGAACGAACTAAAGAGGATGGGCGCGTATCGCCGTCGCCATCGTCTTGTTTGAGACCGGGTCGTGCTTCTCGACTTACGGGTGTCCGCGGGGGCGCCGCCGTGTCCGGGCCGTCGCCGGCGAGGGACGAGAGGGCGCGCACATCGAGGGCGATGAACCCACTTGTTGCGGTGGCCGGGCTGCTATCCAAGTTTGATTGTCCAAGATCACATGGTGCAAGAACCTGCACATAAGAAAAATTAAAAGCCACTGTAACTATTTCCAACTGCAAGAACCTATCTGTATCACAAGCGATCGATTTCATATGTTGTTCCTATAAAAAACGCAAGAAAAAACTTTTTCCTCCAAACAAGATAACACAGGCAGAACTCACTTGCTTCTAATTAATCAGAATAATTAAGAAAATTGTGTGACAGGAGCTTATTGACTGGAAGAAGATTGTCGTGAGTTTTTTTTTTCGAGGATTGTGGTGAGTTTATCAGGACGGGTAAGTGAAAATAACGAAGAGACTTACAGGTTGGTTCGAGGAAGCGTCCCCCATGTCTCGGCGCTGCTCGGCGTGTGCGCAGCTGCTTCTTATTCCTTCTCTTTTGTTGTATCTGAGCTTAACCTGTTCGTCGGGAAGGAGGAATGGCGGAATAGGAATACTACCGAAACTAGGAACCGGAGGAAAGGCCTGACACTTTGCTCTTTTTGAGGACGGAAATATTCTCCCCCACTCTCGCTCTCTCCCGCGAGCATATGGATTATGGAGGGAAGATGATGGCGAGTAAGTGTTTTTATACTGGGAGTGTCTAGTCATTACTCAGATATTTTCTTTCTAATTATCATTTAAATTTATGATTATTATATTAGAGATCAAGGGGTCCTTTATTTTTTAAGAGATGAGATATTTTTTCAAAGAGGATGGGGCTGAATTCAAGGGAGAGGGGGAGAATTCATAGCCATTGGATCTTTAATTCAATAGTCCTAAATCTAGATGATAGTTAGGAAGAAAACATCCGAATGATGTTTAACAAAACCCTTTTACATATTACCGGATTTTTTCAAGAGACCCACACGGTTATTTGAAAATTGCAGTGGTGTTTGTTCTGCCACCTAGGCCCAGCTGTATTGGGGCTTACCTTCCCGTGAATACTGGTTTTCCTAAATCTAGATGATAGTTAGGAAGAAAACATCCGAATGATGTTTAACAAAACCCTTTTACATATTACCGGATTTTTTCAAGAGACCCACACGGTTATTTGAAAATTGCAGTGGTGTTTGTTCTGCCACCTAGGCCCAGCTGTATTGGGGCTTACCTTCCCGTGAATACTGGTTTCCTACTGGCCTGTTTGGTACTTAGATGTTTTTATTTTTTAGAACTTCAAAAGAAATAGTACGATTCATGCAATAATCTAATAATCGAGAAAAAAAATTCATGTTCAAACGAGACCTTACATTTTACCTTGATAATAAGATGGAAGTACGAGTAGTAAATCAGCAGAAAACCTGGTTGATTTCCGCATTGTCCAACTGCATGTGCTTGTGAAGTATAGAAGCTTACTGGAACTGCTAGTAACATGAACATTATTCTTGAACATGCAGAAACAAAAGAATAATACGAACTTTCATTTTTCTCAATGCTGCTGCTACTCGCATGCTGGTGCTGATTGCTAATCAACCAGGGCATGCATTCCCTTGAAAAATAGAACATCTCAACATGCATTTACTTGAAAAGAATAGAACATGACAACATGCTACCACATGACAGGGAATGGGCATCAAGCGCATGGAGATAATTGAGAATCAACCAGATAGTAGAAACAAATTAAATGAGCTGGGTCTGGGATTGCAAGTTCTATTCATCAAGTATATGGAGATAATCAGATAATTGAGATGCACATCGGAGATACTTAGAACATCACTGAATCCATAGAACATAGAACAATCTTGTTGGCCTCCTAATTGCCATCCTGCCATCGAACCAACGTCAGTCTAGTATACAGTTTTATTCATCTATTTGTATATATGCTGATACTGCGATCAATGTATCATTTGACGAGAACGTCAAAAGGATGCCTGCACTGATCAAACTGACGTTTCGGTATTGTACTAGTTTTTGTAGGATGGCTTAAAGGTGATCGATCAGTTCAAGGTGGTCATCATTTGGACTTATTTTTGGCGGCTTATAGTTGAAAAGCACTGTAATTGGTGAAAAACATTATAGTGACAAAGATTTATTTAACATAATTAAATTTAAAAATATGTTAGCACATTACGTATAATACAAACAAATACGGAAAAAAAAGAACCGGCAAAAAACTCAACAAAAAGTCAAAAGTTCAGAAAAAAAATGAAAATATATAAATAGTGAAAAATAAACGGAAAACTAAAAGTTGAAACTAAAACGATCACAGGCTAAGATGAACTTTATATGCGTACATTTGCGTGCACGTTGACTCGATGCGAGTAGGTCGTATCTACTTTGTAGCTAGCTAGTATATATAGCTATCTTAGCTTCTCGTGCGCCACTTATCACGGGGAGTGCCGCCCAAGCTAAAGGAACATCGAGTGTGTGCTTTACAACTGTACAATCGACCGAGCAGATCATCGTAGTAGCTCGATCACTGTATCATCCAGCGATATGACATGATAAACAAATAATTGAAGGTCTAACAAGTTGCTGGATGGCGACCGCTTGCGAATTGTGGGCCGTTACGGCAAATGAACGGTCAATTTCCATTATCGTTCAAGCAGTTTATTCAGATAATTTTTTAAATTGATTTAATGATATTTGATTTGTTCGTATAAATACTTATACTAGAAACAAACGCCGCCAACCACAATCATAAACTACAAATCACAGTAAAAAAAAAGTATTTTATTGTTGCTACAAACCAAATAATAAACAAGAGACTAGGGAGAGCTCATTAGAGGCTATACAGAGCCTTACACACACTAGAAGCAGGAGTGATTAATGAATTCCTTCTTCTCCGTCTCCTTCCTCCTCTAGTGCTAGTCTTAAGATCAGATTACAAGAATACCTTTGCTATTATACATATAATTCTAAAGATATAAATATCCTTTTATATACTAAATAGGTCTCTTAGCCCAACAGGTTAAATGAACAAAGGTGAGCGTCACTTCCCCAACACAGCCTGTTCTATCACTTCTATGCATGTATTGTTAGAATCATATGGATCATGCACATGCACACGCGCGATGTAGCATGCAACTCCGCCGCAGCTCGGGCCGTGAGTGTAGGACTTTTGACTTTTCCCATCGCCTCTCTCTCTCTCTCTCGTTTGTTCATGTGGATCGTTGGACGCTTTAGGGCCTGTTTGGATCCACTGATTTTAAGAATCGACTTTTGAAAACTGGTGAGATCCAAATAGACCAGTTTTTGGAGCAGTTTTAAAATCTACCTACCTGATTCTTAAAAACCAAAAAACTATTGATACCTAGCTTTTGCCAGTTTTTTTGCACAAATACCCATTTACCCTCATTAAAGACCATACATGGCTGTTTAATGTGCTGTTCAAGAGCAATAAATGTAAGGGTATAATAGTCTATTAGCACCAATCATAAATGAAATCAGCTTTTAAAAACTAGGGGATCCAAACACCCCATCAGTTTTTGCTTAGAAACTAATTTTTAAAAACTAAAAGTAATAACTAGTTTTTAAGAATTTAAAACTGATCCAAACAGGGCCTTAGAACTTGCGATTCAAACAGGAAAAGAGAGAGGATGAAATGTTAATGGAAGAATATGTCAAGCACCAGTTATTTACTTCGTATGGCACGCCGGATGGCGATCACCATCTGCTGAGAGCGTCCACGATGTGACACGGATGCTAATTTTGACTTTTCCTCTTCAATACTCAGTACATCCCTCCAACGCCGAGATAGGTCCCACCGCAAATTAAATTAAAGAAGAAAAGTGCGCCACCTCACAACTCTCTCTCTCCTTATCACTCTCCTCTTTCTATCGTCGAGCCTAGAGGTGGGACTTGGGCCGGGCTTCTTTGGGCCAGCCCGAAGCACGGCCGGCACGGCCCGGCCCGACACGTGGCGGGCGTCGCACGACGACACGAACGGTGGGCGGTGGGCTTCAAAATCCAAGACGCGGTGGCGACGCACGACGACGCACGCGGCAGATCGGGCGTGCTCGGCGCAAGACGCACGAAGAGCACGGTTGGCCAGAAACTATTTAAAATTGATTTCTTAACTATAGTAAATTGTACTCATGACTCTCCTTGAGCTTTTCTATTTGACTAGTTGGGTAGGCCTATGCTAGATTGTCGGGTGATGTCCACATACGCCATAGTCTAATTTGCACCAAGATATGCATTCCATTGGACTAGATGACCAAGTTCGAAGGTGAAATGACATGAGACAATAGAATCGAATTTTAAGTAGGTTTTTAATAAGGCGGATACAAGAGAAAGGAAGATAGTGGCCACCGCTACCATTGTCGCTATCGCTTTTGTCGTGTATAGTTACTTTGGGCTGGGCTTGGGTTGGCACGGCACGAACGCCGGCACGGTGGGCTTTGGGCCATGCTTGGGCCTGGCCGAAGACGAGGCGGGCGGCACGGCGGCGCACGACGGATGATCGGCCGAACCAAAGACGCGGCGGCGGCCGGCACGGTGGGCTGGGCGTCTGCGCGCGGCGCGCCCATTCCACCTCTAGTCGAGCCGACCACCACGCGCGCCGGTCGACACCAAAGGCAAGATTTGGAGTGCAGCGGCGTGATTCCTCACCCTCAACCTCGCCGAGGCCTCCGCTAGCCTGTCCGTAGCTTGGATCTAGTGGCCATGGCAATGGGTGCTGGATGCGGGCAGCCTCCGAATCTGGAGGTGATGCGGTGCGGCGTCCTCGTCGTTGATTCGGTGCCGGCGCACACGCCTTCCTTGGCCTCGGCCAGGTGGTGGCACGTCTTCGTCGTCGTCGATACTCACCCTCGGTCACACGTCTTCCTCACCCTCGGTCAAGCGGCGGCGCGTCTTCGTCATCCGCGATCCAGCGGTGGCGACGGTGCGCTTGTCTTCCTCGACCTCGATCAGGCGGCAGCGACGCCTCCCCTCCCGGCGCGGCGGTGCGGAGCAACGGAGCGGGCCATCAGATAGGTGGGCCTGTCTATTTCTTCTTCGCTTGGTTCCGGTACCTCTTGCGTGGACCGTGGAGCCGCTCTGAGAAACTTTATATCTTTTAGTTATAGTTTTGGGGTTAACTTTTGATTAAAATTATACTGTAATAGTTAATAATTTTTAAATTATTTAATTAAATAAAAATTAAAAACATCATTGTATCTCTATATGTGATAAAAATTAAAAACTAATATATTCTAAATAATTTCTGTTTTAAATAATCCAAAATCTAGAAAAACAGAAGCCAAAGTTATATAGAGCGGGCCTTTGTCTCGGTTGCTAATTTAGCACCGGTTTCACTTTGTGCTGCAGTGTGAGGCATCGGTACTAGCCCTGCAGCCCACACATTCAGCACTTGGTATCGGCAAAATATGCACACCGCAGATGCATTGGTTTATGTGTCTTAACAAGAAAAACATCGTTATATCTAAGGTCTCACTTCTGGCTTTCTGACTTTTATTTTTTATTTTTGTGTTTCTGTAGTTTTTTAGTTTTTTACCTTTTATTTTATTTCTTTGCATTATACATGATAGATTGATTTTTTTCTATTTTTAAAATTTTTAAATTTAATTGCGCTAAAAAACTACTATCAATTATAGTATAAAATAAACCAGTTACAATGTTAACAGTAAAAAATAAATAATAAACCATAAAAACCCAAATAAGGACGACTCATCCCCGTTTACTATTAAACACTTGCTTCTTCTTTCGAGACTGCATTCCTTTAATATGTGAACGGAACATGCACGTGTCAGACAACACCTCAAGATCTGTGTACTTCCATGTGCCAAACAGAGTAGTACACACCGTTGGACGAGAGTGGTGCTGTTTTTTTTTCCGACTAGCTTATTGCCGGTGCTTTACTATGGATAAAAATAATTATATTATTTTAATATGTTAAATCGATATAAATCAGAATGAGCCTATCTAACCCATACCATTGGCTCACCTCCGTGTCCTTGGCTCTGTCTTGCACCTGATATAGCTATATTGTTTTTTTAGAATTTTTAGTATAATGAAATTTATTTTTTATAATTATTTTTTATTTTTAGCAAAGATAAATAAAAATAATTATATTATTTTAACATATTGAGTCGATGTTATCAGGATAGGTCTGTCCAACCCATATCGTTGGCTTCACCTCCATGTCCTTGACTTTGTCTTACATCCGATATAGCTATGTTGTTTTTTTAAAGAATTTTTAGTATGCTATAATTTATTTTTTATAATTATTATTTATTATTAGCAAAGATTTTTAAAAGGTATAAGAAAAAGTTAGGAGAGAGATACACCACCACCACCGACTATCTCTTTTTAATAGCAGAGATTACACGCCGCCGCTACGCACACCACTCGCCGAGTGCGAAAACGGCCGGTATTGTTCCAACGAATCAAAGTGCGCAACAATTAAGAATTCGAGCAGCCTGAAAGGTTCAGGGAATCTGCGAATTGCAGGCCTACCGATAGGCCGCCACTGCCAACGGGACGCACGCCCTTCTTGTGCCTTTCACAGCGCTTTTCGTGCAGCACAATAATAATAATAGCTAATCGATTCGATGTACACAAAAAGAAGGCATGCACTCGCGTCTCGCGGCACCTTCTCCTTTCCTGTTGTCTTTCTTTATCATGGGCGAAACCCAAAAGGGCCTTTCCCTCAAGTGGTCGTTTCAACTTCGAATAACGTACGCCAATGGACCAGAGCATTAATTAGGAAGAACCACTCCTAGGCTTGTTAATTCTTTTGCATGGCGTGATGGTAATATCATCCCCACTATTATATTTTGGTCGATTCAAATGAGATGAGGAAAGATATTAAATCGATTCAATATATTAGAGGGATCGAGTCTAACAAAGAATGTATGAAATCGGACTCTACTTAGGAATTGATTCGAAATATTAAACAACTAAGAGAGTACGGTTGAGAGACGATATTATTATTTTGTGATTTTTTTCATATAACGTGAGTCCCAGTTCGGTTCAATATATTAGAAAAAAATAAACTTAGTTACTAGAATAGAATTAATATTGGTTTAATATACTAAAGATGGTCTAAGTGTTTCTCCCATGTACGGCTCAGAAGTACGTGGTGTATGAGGCCATGAACATATCAACAGTGACACCACTTGCTGGCCCACTGCATATGTTGATAAGAGAGTGCCCTTGCTCCAACTACACTACGTTTTGTTCAGTCAGAAAAGATCGAGCACTTCATATATACTAATATATATATCTGCGTTAGTCTAACATCATGCTGAAGAATTAAAAGGCTTACTGTAACAAAGCTTATTTCGTCTTTAATTTCCAGGCTGCTTTGGTCAAAAACTTTTCAAGCTGAAGCTTGAAGCAATGTAAAGCAGATACGCACTCCTAGGCCCTAGCTACTTTTGCCTTCATTTTACTGGGCTGATTGGGCCCATGTATGCTTCTGCTGCGCTTAGAATTGTTTGGACGCCAATGTATCAATGGGCCGAAATTGAACCCGGGCCATGGCCGACTAGAAGGAGTATGGTAAAGACGCTGTTTATTTACAAGAAAAGTCAAGAGTACTGCATGAAGTATAATAATCTGATAATTTGCGGTTACCCGCACGGCGGGAAACTTGCGGACGCTGCTCTATGTGCGATGCGTTGTCGATCAAACACGCAAAGGAACTGCCGAAGTGGAGCGTGCACCAGCCTGCTTACGACACGTGGAGCTTCCGCACAACACACCCACATCATCCCGTTCGGGTCTCATCTCCACTCGTAAGGGCATCTGCAGTGTATATAACCCAAGGGGTCTTAAGGTGGTCCCATCTAAATTTTAAGGCTGACTCCATAGTGTATATAACCCAAGGGGCCTTAAGACGATCCCACTTGGCAGATAAAGAAAAATTGTATTTTAATGATTGTGGCCAGGTCTTTAGCTTGAAGACCAGCTTTAAGTTTTTTTTGCTTATAACCTGCTTAAGGTCACCCCTGTAATGTATAAGGCTGACCTTAAGATGGTTTAAGACTCTTTATTGTCATACACTACAGATGCCCTAAGAACAACTTGAGACTTTAACTTCAGCTCAGGCTTTAAATGTGCTGAGCTCAAACTAAATCTTAAGCTCATAAGTTTTAACAAATCGAGTACAAATAGCTTGTCTAATTCTAGTATTTTTTTCAGCCCATCTACACTTCTAAGTCTTTCTCTTTTCATATTTATTCCTATTAAGACATGCATGTTGTGAGTTGTGATATTTTTCGGTTCTCACTTAATATTGCTGAATGTTAACTCTTACCGAGCTTACTTGAGCCGAGTTCGAACTTCTCTTATTGTTGAAAATTAGTGCATATTAAATTGTTCACTGTTACCAGACTTACTTGAGCTTAGGTCTAAGCTCGGACTCTAACTCAGGCTCGATCAAGCTTGGCTTGAGATTTTATTGAGCTTGAGCTTGGAAGGCTAGGCTTGCTCGAGTTTGACTCATTTATAGCCCTACTCACAAAGGGAGAGGAGAGGGAGACCATGGCTTGGCCTCGTTGTATTGAAGCAGAGCACGGCGACACGGGGACCAATGCCACCACGTGTAGATCAATCGTTGGATTATGCCAGTGTTGGCCATTGAAAGAGAGGGGGTGGTTCCACGGATTTCGAGTATGCTAGAACGGATGCATGGGCTTCTGCGTATAGCCAGCTTGTCCAAGTGATTGTAAGATCTAGAGGAGTATTGATTATTGATCGATACTGCTTTTTTATTATATGTCTTGTCTTAGCCAGTTATTGCTCCATGAGTAGCACCATGGTAAGCCTACTGATTTGATCCATTCAGATATTAAGATGGACTAGGTCACACAATCAGTTGAGACCTGAAGAAGGAATAGTGCCAAGCAGTTACACAGTTTGAGGAGTGCATTGCTACAATTGAATCTTGTGGGAAGATTGGAGGAAAATGGATGGAGGAAGCAAGTTCTCTTCCTAGGTTGAATGGGTCTGCACAGGATGCATAGCAATTGCTCAACTCACTATAGTTCAGGCTTGATCATCTGGCAGAGCAACTACCCACTTTTGAAGAAGTGGAGTCTAGCCAGGCAACCTTAGGGTCATGGAAGGAATAGTACCATAGTGAGCTATTCTTAGTGTTTTTTTACCTTGTTTGTTTAGTTTTTATGCCAACTGATTTTGTGTTTGCAGGCTACGTGCGAGCCTGAGGAGCGCTAACTTACAAGCGAAAGCAAACATTAGAAAAGCTGCTCAAGCGGAGGTGTGTGATTTTGCTCTAGAGTATACTATATTAATTTGATTGTTTATTCCCTGATCAATGCACACTTCTCTATAATTTTAAGCACTCTCACTTTCTAATTACTCTTTCTCTAAAGGGAGCTTCTTTTGGGAGGTGGAGAGGAGTCTACCATCCGCAGGCGTAATCTCCGATAAGTTGATTTCCATGAGGTGTTTTTTTTCTTTTAAGTACATATTGGGAATAGTTAAGAAGTTAGTTGTAGAGTGTGTTAAATAATCTCTTCAATTTCATAGGAGTTCCTTGCATGTGTAGTACTTGGAAAGGGCATATAAAGGCTATCACTTATGAATTTTAGTTCTTGCTATAATCTAAACTATGAACTGTGGTCAACTAATTAGAAATTATTGTGTTGATGTAACCTTTTGTATTATTTGGATACTGGTTCATCCCCTCAAAATCAAATTGCATTGCATTAATGAAAGAATCACCTTTTGTATTTATTATCGAATCAACATACTATTTCTGTGCGTATAGTGAACACTAACCTACTACATGATATAGGACAAAGGCTGGGATGACATATGTTGTAGAAAGTATCACCGAGAGCCTTCATCGGTCTTGACGGATGATGGTTCTGGTTAGCATGGATGCATGTTTAATTTATCTCATTGTATACTAATGACTTCTTGCTATTAAATTTGAATATAATTGTTATACATGTTGACAGGAAGTGGAAAGAAATGCAAATACATTGGCAACTTTTGGTACATTTTCGTGTGTTTAGCTTGTATACAAGAGGCTTAGTTGTAATTTTACCCTTTTCTGGAAAGATTACCTTAATGTTTTGGTAACATCTCTTGAACAATATCACTTGATCTTCTTTTAAATATTCTATCACAAGGGAGAAAATAAAGGTTGCTCATAGATGATTGAGATGGTTGTAGTAGTTCTATACATTTATGGTTAAGCCTCCTCACAATGTGTGCCGTTATTTAATTATAGGATTTTCTGTTATTATTAAGAAATTATGGCATAGTCCTTTGCTTCTTGTTGCATATGTGAACCAAAGGTATTCTTTTTCTGCTACTATTTACGAGCTAATTTTATCTCTACTACTTTCCCATATATTATGGTCATTAGAGATGTGATATTTGCATTGTATTTATTTTTCTGTTGCAACACACATGCACATAACTAGTCTATATATATGTGTGTTGCTTCCTGGTGGTAGGACTCATTAGGTCTTGGGTTGAGAGACTTGTTCTTAGAGCAAGTTCTTGGAAGGCGACTTGAGCCGGGGACATACGTAAGGATGAAGCTAAAGAAACACAGACGAGATAGACAAAAATGTAAGCGAACCCTAGCTAGATCGAAGATGGACAAATCTCCTCTCATCCCAATTTCGAGAATGAAAGGTGGGTTACCTCGGAGACATAGAGCATGTCTGTATTGGCTTTGGCTTTTAGCTTCTGCTTCCAAAAGCCAAAGCCAATACAAACGCCATAGCTTCTATAAGCTGTTTCTACCAGTTACTTTGCACTTTCGTATGCTGTAACACACTATATATTTCATTATATCATAATTTCGTAAGTTGCATGGCAATCCAAATATTGTAGTACCTTGCATTGCACCATCGTTTACTCTCTTTCTTACATAATGCACTCAGCAAAAAGCCAAAAGTCATAAGCAAATACGGATGCTCCAGCTTCAATAAGCCATTTCTATCAGCTACTACTATTCATCAGCCACTACTATTTATCAGCCACAGCTAAAAGCTATCAGTAAAAGTCAATACGAACAAGCTCGTAGTCCCCACTCGGTGAGCATCTCCTCCTACGCCAATAGGGACCCCACTCTCCTTTTTCTCACTCCTGCTTTCTCCTACCCCAAGCCATCACACTTGTCTTCTCCATCGTGGAAGGAGTCAAGGATCTAGGCTTTAGGGCCTCTGGGAGATTCAACAACTTTCGATGGAGGACTCGTCCCCTAGCAGATTGGAGGGATCGAGACGCCATGACCGCTTCAAATTCGGCAACATGCGCTTGCGGTGGCGAAGGCCGAAGAAAGAGGGGACCAATTGTCGTCGCAAGCAATTTATAGGTTTGTTTATATTAGGCACAGCTGATGGATTTTTGTTGTGACTAATGGTTTTTGGCTGAAAATAAAATAGTAATGGATAAAAAGAAGTGGCTTTTAGAAGGGAGCAAGCAGGGAAGAAGGTGAAGGGGAAATACATGCACGAGACGGGTGCGAGATGAGTGAGGTATGTGATGTATCCGTGATCCTTTGCTTTATTCTTAGAGCAAGACGGGAGTGAGATGAATGAAAAAACTGCTTCAGAAAATTAAATGATCATATTATCTTTTGATTTCTCTAAGTAAAAAAAATTGAAGCAAAAGATGATGTGAACACGCCACGAGGAGCGCCTTAGGGTTCGGTTCTGAGAGGATCGCGTACGTGCTGCGTGCGTTCAAGCCCAGCCGGTGACATGCCTAGGTACAGCCTAGATTTCGTTTCAGCCCACCCGAGAGGCAGTCGGGCCAACGATGGCCACGATTTGACATGGCCCGGAGACATGCCCACATCCATGAGGCCGAACTAAATACGGATGGATGCGACACAAGCGTAAAGAGACATATAGAAATACATGTACATGCACATACATTGATGTATAAATAAACATCCCTAATTCTACCTCAATACTACAGCTCCTACCAAAACTACTAAAGATGTAAGTTTTCAAAACTAGCAAATAGTAAATAAAGATGCTTGCACGCAAATCGATCAACATCTCTCCGTTTCTAGCTAGCTAGATGATCCATGACACATCTCCATATATCCTTCTCTACTCAACCATGTCTTCTTGTATCGTCTCCAGCTTGGGCGGCCGGCCGTACCTTTCCGCCTGCCGGTCAGCGACGTCGACACGCACGGTGCCCATGCTCATGATCTCCGCGACGACGTCTTCCACAGCCGACCCTCTCCTGGCTCCCTCCAGCAGCCGCCTCAGCTGGCCCTTGGTCATCCTGATCTTCACCCGTGTCCCACCGGCGTCGCCGTTCTCCTTCATGCCTTGCACCCCGCCGGAACGCCCGTCCGGCGAGCCCCAGTGGTCGTCGCCCCACGCCGCCACCCTCCCCCGCTCCAAGCAGTTGCAATTGCCCATGGTGGCAAAGCTGCAAGCAACTACTGCTCGTCTCTAGCTAGCTAGCACACTGATATAATCGCAATGGAAAAGAGGAGAAGAAAGGGACGATGTGCTAAGGCTAGTAGTGGCGTGTGAGCTTAATTATTTGGGGGGTTTTTGGTTGGATTTCTCGTACTAGACAGACAGGGTATGGAGGTTTATATAATGTTGCTTCCCGGTGATAGGACCCGTTAGGACTTGGGAGACTTGTTCTTAGCAAGTTCTTGGAAGGCGACTTGAGCCGGGGACGTAGGAATGTACATATGCCATAAATGGTTATATTCTAAATAATTTCTTACTTTTGACTTTTAGAAATCGAATTTTTGCATGAAGTGATTACTATAAACTGTTTATAGGAGTAACTACATGAGCTATTTTGAACGTAGTGACTTTTTAGCACGTGAGTATATCTTACTCTCTCAATCTTTTATATAATCAATCAAAAAATAAAAACCACAACACTTTTAAATAGAACCATAAATGCACTGCTTTTTTATGAGAAGAGATGAAGAGAAGAGTTTGTGCTGTGTGCATGCATGCTTCTTTGGCATTACTATGTTGAGGCTTGACCAAGATAGAGGCCTGTTCTTTTTGGATGTGTCTTGTAGTTTTTGGACTGTTTATGCGAGAGATTACATAGTAACAGAAATTCACGTATGGTTTTTGCCGATATAAGTGAAGTTGGTAAAGTATGTACTACAATTAACTAGTAGACCCTATCTTAAAAAGATAATCCGTTTAAAAACTAGTTACTATATAAAAGTCGAAAAATAGCTTTTAGAAGCTGAAAAGAACAGGGCAGAGGCTCTGTCCTTGTAGGCGTACTACGTATTAAGTGAAGTGCCATTGTCTGATTGAATATGTATGTTTCGGCGGATTAAGTTAATGAATGAAAATACACCCGCTGGTATAAAAAACACAAGTAGCTAGAAGGGCACAAGGATGAGCAAGATTGGCTGTTCTTGAGAGTCGTCCTTTCTTCTACGTTTCATGCATGTTAATTAGAAGCTGTTTATAAACTTGGAATCCATATAATTTCACGTAATGTTATTAGTAGTCAGAGTAGAAGGAAGCTAGTAAGTAGGGTGGCGTACGCTTCGGTCTTCATACCATCCAGTTAATCTACAATTTATCCCACTTAGAGAAGCTACCGCACATCACATAATCCATTGCGTATATATGCCAACCTTGAAAAAATTACCACCACCTTTCGACATCTACCCGCAGCTGGCTAATCGCACTTATCCACCTTTTACTGCCATCAGCTGGCTAATCGCACTTATCCACCTTTTACTGCCATCAGCTGGCCCGGCCGGCCTTTTGAAAGTGGTAAATTATTTACCGTTTCAAAAGAAAAGTGGGGTAAAAATTAAAGAAAGCAGCTTTCCAAAAAGAGCTCTAGCTAGCCTTCTAGCTAGCCCATAGTAGGCGAATGCCGTGTGCGTGTGAATTGTGACCGATGGTCTATATTATTTTCACTGCCGCTGATGGCTCATAGTTGTTTATGATAGTTTTAGATTTTAATGTAAGTATTTGTACGAATAAATCAAATATAGATAAATCAATAAACTAATTTGAAAATATTGTCTCGATGAAATGCTTTAAAACGGCGGTTAAAAGACCGTTTTATTTATTTTTTTTAAAATGAATTATAAGTTATAAATCATAAATAAACAAAATTGGCCATGTATCCAAGTAGTACAGTACGTACTGGTCTTGCGATCGATGCAAGGACGCGCTCCTGGATGAGCTTGGACTTTGGGCACCCCACCCGGGCGCTCCGGTTGCGGATGAGTTTGCTATTTAGGCCCGCTCATTTCAACACGAGTTTCTCACTTCTGACTTATTTTTTATTATTTATAAATTTTATTTTTTTTCTAAATTTTTAACTTTTTAAGCTTTTTGCCGGTTTTTTTTCGTAGTATCCATTCGCGTTGTCCGTGATGAACTAACATATTTTTCTATTTTTAATTTTTTTAAAATTTAATTACATCAAATAAGTCATATTAGCTATAGTGTAATTTCAGCTAGATACAGTGTAATTTCAGTTATAAATCATAGCTTTTCAGTCCAACCGAGCGAGGCCTAAAATGTGGCGCCAGTTCATTCCCTCTGCGCAAGAATGCGATCTATCTTGTCGCGTGTCTGCCACGCGCCTTGGGCCCTTGGGATATTTTATGAACCAATATATCTTTGTTGCTCCTGATCAACTGAACAGAATCTTTTTTTCCTCATCGCCAGAAAAGACTTGAAAACCGGTTGCCTGGCTACGATCGACCAGGTAGGCACGGATGCCGTGTTTCTCCTTTTGTTGTCTTTATATTCTTTTTTCGGAGGTATTGGTCGTCTCTTCGCTGAGAAGCAATGACTCGTTTCCTGTCCCACATCAATAATAGATGACTGATATTATACTTATTGTATTTTATCTGTTTTTTACTTAACTTTCTCAAATCCGTATCATCAAATTTTTTAAAATTTAACTATCAATAAATTTAAAGCTATCTAAATTAGCTATATAAAAATTATATCATTAAATTTATTATTAAAAATTAGCTACATGATGGTTTGCTTATGTTGTTGGTTGTAGAACTCCAAAGTTACGTCATGGTGAGACAGATGAGACCGAGACTAAGTTAGGAGGGTTTAGGTCCAAAACGGTTAATGGATCAGACCACGCTTAGGAGAAGCTGAGGTCCAAATGATTAGGGAGCTGTTGGAAGATGATCAAGACCATGACGATAAGGAACCGAAGTAGGAGCTACTGGTGGTGAACATGATAGGCAATGGTAAGGTAGATCAGGACTAAGGCAAGGAGAAGTTGAAGTCCAAAACAGTCAGGAAAGCCGACTGTCATCATAATGCGAGGTAAGTCATATGGCGTGCTAAGTGACTAGAGTCCGTTTACAAGTGAGGACGGTTTGATGAGATCCAGACGTATGAGATGCTAGGTGGCCCTGTTTTTTACTGCAGTTGATAGTTTTTAGCTAGGTCTAATGGCTTTTTGTCTACGTTTTTGAGATGATAACACACGACAGAGACACCGATGTAGGTAATTTATCGGCTTATCGATATTCAATTTGTTCGCACAATTACTCACGTTAGAACTATAAACTATCAGCTACACTCGAAAAGTATCTACCTTAGACCTTGCCCGTACTGTACATACAAGTTTTAGGGCCTGTTTGTTTCAGCTGTAGATTCTGAGAAGTAGCTGGTGAGTATCCAGCTAGTCAGGATCTGGAGAAGCTGGATAACCACAGCTTCTGGCTATTAGTTCATTTTTTGGATTCTGTAGCTTTTGGCTACTTAGAATCTGGATAAAAATCTGGACTGTTTGGAGGAGCTGCAGATTCTAAGAGTAGCTACAGCTACCAGAAACTGAAACAAACAAGCCCTTAAGATCCACCAGCATAGATATGTTCACACTTGTTTTTTCTGATCGAGACGCGTAGTTAACATACTTTAATGGCATAATGATCCATTCCAGAAGTATCTACACACTGGGATATTTTACTCGATCGGCTGAGGCAAGGACATAGCTCCCTAGCATAAAAGAAACAGCGTGGAATACAAGGCGCTGCATGCACGACGCAATTGGCATCCACGCGCTCAGTGAAATCTTTGGACTGTACTCCGAGCTGGCTTCCATGTTCGCATCATCAATCCAAAATTGGAGCAAATGTTTAGAAAAGTCAAAAAGTCAGCTCATAGATAGAGAAGTGAGGTAGTACTTAGTCGGGTTTGGGCACCGGTACACAGTGTCAGTACTACTGTGGATGGACACTTTTTGAGTTATAGTTTTAGCTTTAGTTTATGATTTTTTGAATTTTATTTGTTTGTGGGAGACAGTATGTAGAGAAAAATAGTTGTATATGATTTTAGCCGGTATAGCTGAACTCAGTACAGTGTTTACTATAATTTACCTGTAGATCTTGCTTTGAAAAAACACACTATTTAAAAGTTAGTTATTGTATAACAAAGTAATAAGCTAGAATTTGAGCTAAAAAAAACCCGACGTATAGCTTCCCATAATAGAATTTAGAAATTATTAAAGTCTGTGGAGCACATTTTCTCCAAAAATATAATGGACAAACTATGTGTTTTTATTTGATAACAACTTGGATTGAATAACTTTGCAAATTTATTTGTATAAAAAGTCATTTTTGCGAACTTCTCTCTCCTTTCGACTGCTAGCTAGCTCCAATTAATCAGATTTGAAGGGAAGCCGCGTCAAGAGAATCTTGCAGTCGTATCAGGGAAATTTGGACATTATTGGACCCTAAAATACCCAAAATTCCATTTTTGGCCCCCTGTACAAAAAAATTCCACTTTTGGACCCCTTCCCACCGCGGGATCGCCTGTGCCGCCACGTGGCCCGGCGGCGGTCGGGGACCGCACGACCGCTCGCGCCGCTCCCGACCGCGCCATTGCCTCCCGACCGCGCGACCGCTGTTAACGCGGCGATCACGCGACCGCCTCTCCCAGGCCACGCCGATCGCCGCCCACAACACGCCCGCCTGCCAGCAAGGCCCCGGTCCCGCTGTCGCACGAGCGCGCTTGCTCCCCGACCGCATGTCCCGACCGCAATACTCGTGAATATTTGTATGGTTTCGCAATTTTGTAGTTATAAACGAGAAAAATAGATAAAATTGCAATAATAATTTATGTTCATTGTTAGTTGCGATATAAAAAAATTGGATAAATATTTTTTAAAAGGATTAATCATAGAACGATCGTTTCGTAAAGTGGTAAGTGATATTTAGGGTTTCAGTATGGTTTTTAGGTTTGCAATCACCATGTTATTTGTATGTTTTGTCAATTTTGTAAATGTAAACTCGGAAAGAATCACCAAGTAGTAATAAAAGTTTATATTCATTATAACTTGTAGATGCCAATAAAATTTTGTAAATTTTTTTAGGAACAATTGACCGTAGAATGATCGATACAAATAGTGGTAAGTGACTTTTAAGGTTTGCTGTATTTTTAGGGTTGCAATCTCCGTGATTGTTTTCAGTTTTGGCAATTTTGTAGTTATAAACTGGATAAAAATCAGATAAAGTTGTAATAAAAGATTATGTTCATTGTAAGTTGTAGATGCATAAAAATTTTGGTAAATTTTTGTAGGAAAGATTGACCGTAGAACGGTCGATACATAAAGTGGTAAGTGATATTGTGAAGGTGAGTAACATGGAATGCGATACATAAATTTTGGTACATTTAATATTGTTAAATGAGGTGCTACGTGAATCATGGAATGCGAAAATACTAGATATTAAATTTCATAATACAGTTGGGAGTAACATGCCGCGTAGATTTTTATTACATGCATAACATATAGCATGATATGCGACTAACCCACCCAATCGCCAGACGACCTCTTCGTGTGGACCGGGCCACTTTCCCTTCCTTGCCCGCTCGGCGTTGAACTCCTCCGCGCCTCTTTTGCCTTAGCCGCACTTTCCTCTTTCTCTCGCGCTCCATCTCGCGAGCCTCCCGATCCTACGCGCACGCTTCAAGATGCGCTTGCGTCTCGCGGCTGATACGCAGGGTGTGCTCGTGCTTGCGACGCTCCTCCTCCAAAGAACTCCTTCTCCTTTGTGACATTCCACTCCTCGAAGTCGAGGGTCCATTGGTCCGCAGGGTGGATCTCAAGATCGATCCATTTGCGGTAGGCACATAGGGGCTCCGGAGACTGTAAATAAAGGAGAGATATTGTTAGTGCGTGCTGTGAAGGACAAAAGATAGGGGAAAATTGTGCATGTGGTTGTTACCGGCTGCCGATAGGTTGCGGTGTCAAAACGGCGGTTGGGGTAGTCACTGGAGTAGTTTGCGCAACCCCGCATCGCATACCTAGACCGATGCGGTGCTTAGACTTGAAGAACTTGCACACGTCCCCGCACCAACAAAGGGGAGGTGTCTCCCCCTCAGGTGGTAGTTGTGGCGAACGCTCGGTGGGGACGTTCGGGATGGGGTTGTTGCTACGCGGGCGCTCTGGGGGGGGACCTTTCATCGTAGCACGATGGGCTTGTTCTACCGGGCTCAGACGCCTCGATTTTCTCATCGCGGCGGCATCGCGGCTGCAATGACCGTGCTATGTCACGGGTCTCCTCCCAATCCTTCACCATCTTGTCCCATTGCTTCTTCTTGCCTTTGTCCATCCCGGTTGGGTGAGGGAAGCGCGATGGAGTATGGGGTTTGATGTGCAATGTTCGCTGGGAAATGGAATGCATACCAATTTATAGGGGCCGTTTGTCTCTACTCATACGTAAAGATGGTCCGCGTGGTCGTAGCGAGTGAGTAAAGATGGGAGTGCTGCGATATCACCAAAAAGGCCCCGCTTTGTCATGTCACGCCCAAATCGCATCTTTTGTCATCCCACCGAGCAAAGTGACCTCTTGTTGTCTTGTCACCGAGCACACCGCCCTCTTTAGTATCGCCCCCGCCCAAAGCCGCATCTTTGTCATCCCACCGAGCAAAGCTGACCTCTTTTGTCATATCACCGAGCAAAGCTGCCCGCTTTGTCATGTCATCGCGCAAAGCCGCATCCGTTGTCATCTCACCGAGCAAAGCCGCCTCGCTTTGTCATGTCTCCGAGGAAAGCTGCACCGCTTTATCATGTCATCGCGCAAAGCCGGCATGTGTTGTCATCTCACCGAGCAAAGCTGCCCGCTTTGTCATGTCTCTCGAGCACACCGCCATGTTTTGTCATCTCACCGAGCAAAGCCGCTGTTTTGTCATTTGACCGAGGACAATCGCTCTCTTTAGTAATGTCACCGCCAAAGCGGCATCTTTTGGCATCCCACTGAGGACAACTGCTCTCTTTAGTAATCACGAATTGGCTATACTCATGCCTTTTGGCATTGTTTAGGTGTTTAGCTCTCGCCAATGGCCTCTTATCTCTAAATACAGAGCATCAGTGCACACTCAGTCACCCAAGCTAGAAATGATGTCCTCCTTATTCAAGCCACGGGGAACCGAAGATGATGGCCTCATTCGGTAAGAGGTGTTATTTGATCCAATATTAAAATTTATTTCATTGTCAATATTATGTACATCTGTCCCGGTTTGCATTTTATGCTTTCTTATGTAATGCCTTTTGAATGTGATGTGTATCATTGCACTTGGGACTTTCAGGGAATGACTTATTGACTTTGACACTAGCTCAGGGACTGAAAATGGATAATTGATGAGATAGGCTCGTCCCCTGAAGACCTGCAGGAATTTGTGCATTCACTCTCTTACGTGTAATGTAGAAAATTGTACCACACGTCATTCGCCAAGTTAAAGTATTAGCCTAATATGTATATGTCGTAATGGCCTAGCCGAGTCATCAAGCACTCGGCGGTAGCTCAACAAAGAGCCCGCTTTGTCTAGTCACCGAGCAAAAGCGACTGCTTTGTCTAGTCATCGAGCAAAAGTCGACCTCTTTTGTCATGTCACCGAGCAAAGCCGCCCTTTTGTGAGGTCACCTCAAAAGTCGGCATGTTTTGTCTCCTCACCGAGCATGGTGTGGGGTCAAGATTTGTGTTGTCTGTGGTCTTTGTGCGTGAGGCTACCCCACACAACCTATAAACGGAGCCATCCTCACATACTCCCGGCCATGTTATTAGTCACCTCCGAGTAAGTTGTACACAATCTGTAGTTTTTTTCCGTGCTCACTCCCCAAGACTAGGCAATGAGTCACCAAGACGTCTTCATGGGCACCCACGGTGATGTGCCCAAATTGCAACTTGGTGGTTAGACGTAGGACATCACAGACGGCCAAGAATCCCGGCGACACTACTACAAGTGCCCCAATCACTCGGTGAGTCATATTGTTTCGGTTCATTCAAATCGTGGTGGTATGTTTAAAAATCTTCTTGTCATGGAATCGCAGAAGCTCATGGTGGTTGCCGATTCGGGTGTGGAGGATGAAATGGGAAATAGGAATGACAAGTGTTCGCCGCGAGAGTTGTCGTGGGGGTTGCGACCCGTCGGGATGCGATCGTTCGGCAGCACTAGAGTGGAAGATAAATTTAATGTTGTGTGCTATTTTGTTTCTTGTGTTTATTGTTATCCTCAAGTTGTAGTGCTGGAGGTTATCCTCATGTATGTTCGCAATGTTTTATGCTATGTTGTCGTCAAGCTCTTTTGGTAATGTTTTATGTACGGTTGTGTTGTATTTTAGTTCTTGTGTTCGTTGGTGTGTTGGTGGTTGTACTACTTGCTACATGTCATGTACGTGAAATGTATGAGTTGTTCGTGTTGTCTTTGCCTGATGCCTTCTCCTCGTATATGTTGGTAATTTTTATGGAATTTTTTGTACGGATAATCCCTTTTTTATTTGATATATACATTGGTAAGTGATATTTTTATGTTACTAAGAATTAGTGTACCAAGAGTATGTTAATATTGTTAAATGACTTGCTATCTGAATCATTGAATGCGAACACACGAAATAATAACCTTATGTGAATAGAAATAAACTTCATAACATGCTGCGTACAATTTTATTACATGCAATAAATGTTCCTATGTAGGCTTTTCAGAGTAGCAATAAATGTTCGTATGAAGGCTTTCCAGATCGTAGTCTTTATGTAGGCAGTTTAGCTGGCATGTGTTGTCATCTAACTGAGCAAAGCTGCCCCGATTTGTCATATCACTGCGTAAAGCTGGCTTGTGTTGTCATCTCACCGAGTAAAGCTGAGCGCTTTGTCTTGTCTCGGGCAAAGCAGCCATCTTTTGTCCCGCCATTCGATATAAATAGCACAGTAGAGGTCCCATGAAGTTGTAGCCGAAAACCTCAGAATCGAACAAAGAACATACCATGGCGGAAGATGAGGGCGACGGATATGGGTCACCAAGGAAGACCTTCCTTGGAAAGGAGGAGATGTTCGGACCACGCATCGCTTGCTACTGCCGCGGCGCAACCAACCGTGGCGAAATGCGACACAATGAGTACGTGGTCGTGCAGGTCCTGGAAGGGCCGAACGATGGCGGGCGCCGTTTCTTCCGATGCCCACGCTCCGGGGTACAAATTACTAATAGTACATTTTTTATTGCTTATGGACCCTCCATGTTTACTGTCATTTTTCGCAGATGGCGAAATGCGACTTCTCCGTTGGATCGACCCTCCTCATGAACGGTATATTGACCGTTATGTGGGTACTTTATGGGACCGAATAATGGACTTGGAGTACCGAATGGAGACTCTCAATGAGGAGAACAATGAGCTCCGCCAACAGATGCAACGCGAGAGGGGAAACGAGGAGGTTGTCAACATAGGAAGCTCTTATGATCCCACATGTTGCTGCGCGAACCCGAGCTGCATATGTGCGTGCCACTACCACGATGGCCAGCCCCGTCCGAGGCGGCCCCCTCAGCAGTTCTCCATGTGGGTGCCACGAGGCTCGTTTGGCATGTAGGCCACGAGGGCGGAATGTGTTGATGCTGTGCGCAGGGATCTGTTGTGTTGATGTTTTGGGTGTAGTCAAGCTATGTCTTCTCCCGCTACCCGTGTTGTCATCTCTCGCTTGGTTGTATGCGTACTAAATCAAAGAACTTAGAGGAACCCTTTTATACTGAAACCATCTTTGAACATCAAACCATCAAGCAATTCAAAACATCACAAATATTACAAAAGCACAATTTAAAAATTCATTCATCATCTCGTCTGCCGCGCCATGCACGCGCATATGATCCTCTCGAGAAGGTGAACCTACTAGGGGAGCGGGTGCATCGCGAAGATCGTCGCGAGGGGTGTGGCCGAGGCGGTGGGGTACAACTGTGTAGACGATTCGGCGGCTGGTCATAAAGCATAGAGCTCACCCAATCGGAGGAGGTGCCTCGTCCCGCTTAGATGGTACAACTGAATTAGACAATGGAAAGTACAAAAATTGTTCATAATGAAATACACACGCTTAGTGCATACCGGGTATGTGGTGGTGAAATGAGGATGTCGACGGAAGTCCCCATGTACTCGTGCGATGTCATGCCTTGATAGGTCGGCACAACCCACTGCCCCGGTCATATAGGTTGGTCTCGCACTGTCCCGGAGATACGAGGCATCTGCCCCTCGTTGGTCCGGCGAGTCGTGGCGCTGCTCGAGTGGGGCCTCGCTGCCCCGAGAGCGCGGCCGCCGTCCGTCGCCCTCCGTGATGACGATGCCCGTTGCGACGTGCTATCCCGTCGCAATTGCTGCAAGACGAACATGTTGTTAGACATAAATGGTAAATGAGTGCATGAACAAATAGTTGCGAATTGTCGAACCGCCGGGCCGAAGCGCGTGGAGGCCGAGCGACCGTAGCTTTGCCGACTCTCGGACAGCCCCTCTGGTTCGTGCGGCGATGACGACCTCCGTGATGACGCGTCGCCTCCGTAGCTGCGTGCTATCCTGTTGCAATTGCTGCAAGTCGAACATGTGCGTGAACATAAATGGTAAATGAGTGCATGAACAAATAGTTGCGAATTGTCGAACCGCCGGCGAAGCGCGTGGAGGCCGAGCGGCCGTAGCTTTGCCGAAACAAGCGATCGGTTCAAATGTAATCTGCATTGCGTAATGACACGGTACTCTCATCGCCTCGTCGACCCGTGCCGCTAGATGACGGTTCGACCTTCCCAGTATAGCCGCCCGTGAACAGCATGAGGTGGAGGCGTGGGGCTCTCTGTAGTAAGCCTACAGCCAGGTGCGTCGGCGTACACGGGCCAAGGTATGCCCATGCGGCGCGGGTCCTCGTGGTCGTGACGGGCGTGTCTCATCCACAACCATCGTATGCGCATGGTCGACCACATGTCCGCCCACGTCCGCTGTGTGGCTCTCCGCTTGATGCCGCCGCCCTCTCTCGATTGCTGCAAGTCCATTGAGACATTACACAATGAGTACTGCAGATCGACATTGACACTAATGCAGAATTAAATTTGGGGTGTCTTGACATACCGGTGGTACTCCTCAAGAGGGCGTCCGGCATGGGAGGGACATGCTGGTACAGCCCGAATCGTCTCATGACTCGGTGTGGGTCAGACGGCTCGACGCAAAGGCGCGAACACCAAATGGCGGTCGTCATCCAAGCCTCGATCTCGCCGCCTTTGGTATGACAACCCGTGGGGGCCGTGTTCGCATTAATCGTGGAGACCATGGCCACCGCCCACGTCGGCAAACGCCGAGCTCGAACCTCGTGGAAATCCGAGCACGCACGCCTCGGTCTCTCCTCGCCCACCTCAATCGACCATGCGCCCAACGTGTACCCATTGTGGGCGCATCAATGGGGTCGTCACCACCATACAATGCGGGATGAGGTCATAAGGGTGCACACGACGACCAAAGTCGGGCTCGCCAACGGGTAAGTGTTCCCATGACCACAATCAAGGAGAAGGTAGCAGCGGCTAGGATCGGCTCGGCCGGCGCAGACGCGCTGAGGCGCCACACAAGCCTCGGTATGTGGAGCTAAGGACCGCGATCCCGGCTATACTGTGGTGCGACCGGGCCACCATCCGCCAAGGACTCCGCTAGCGGTATGTAGCTAGGTCGCACGGAGTCTCCGGTCGTGCTAGGGAACAAGACGTGCGAACAGATATAGCGGTATGCAACGGCGCGCCCGCACCGTGACCTCATCTCGCGTCTGCAGGACAGGTCATGAAGCGACGAAGCCATCCATGTGGCACCCAGCTGCGTTGTCTCGGATCGCATGACCGAACCGGTGACCTGACGGACCTTCCAATCTGCGCCTTCGGGTGGCACCAAAGCAGCACCACGGAGGGGTAGACCTGTAATCATCGTGGCGCCTGCACAGAACCGTCATCTCCCCACCGGAAGTGGAAGGTGTGAGTCTCCGGCCTCCATCGATCAACGAGAGCTGACAACAGTGGCGCATCGTACTGGAACCCATGCGGTAGATCCAACATGCGGGCAATGGGCAGCAGACCGGTGTCCCGCAATAGTGGGATGTACCGAGGGTCGAGACGCCAGTTCTCTCGGGGGCCCCTAAGGACGAAGCAAGGAGGCCCCTGTGCGGGTGCCGACAACCACACATGGCATCGGTGGTGCTCGTCCCAACGGGGCTCTAGCAGCTCGAACGCCATGTCCTGCCAAAGAAGGATAACAAGTTAGTGTACATTACAACAAAATGTGCAACAAATAACAACATAACTCACAACAAATGTTATGACAGGGAAACGTACCGAATGTACAAAAATATACGTAAAATGTGCACACCAATATGACCCACACGACAAGGAAACATATGGAATGTGCGAAAATATACATAACATGGTAATGTGCAATACATAGCTACACCATCGAGCCAACAATTCAGCGTACACCTCCTGAATAACACATTACATATGGATTGTGGTTGGTACTACGGAGCGTTGCTTGATGCCTACTGCTTGGGCACCGATCGAGGAGTGGCCAAAGGTCTTGCATAGCCTACACTTGGCGCGCCGAACACGATCCTCGGCGGCTCTCATCCATGTCGCTGCGGATGCGACGGCTTTGTCGCCTTCCACGCCCGACATGCTTCAAGGCATCGTTGGGCACCCACTTTATCTCCCGCCATAATTCCTCGTAGTGCATGTCTACCCGTGAGGAATGGAACTCTGCACTCCGTGTTGCATACAAGTGCTGCATGTCGTAGTACTTGGAGATGTACTGTGTCGACGCCTGGTTCCATACAGCGCAAGCCGCATACACATGGGAGCATGGCTTGTGCAGAAGCTGGGGCTTGTTGCAGCTGCAAGATGCTTCATCACCAATCGTGCATACCTGCTTGCGCTCCTCTAATTTGACCCATGACATACTTCGCTTTAGGCGGACCTCAAACTTCCTCCTTAAGCCATCAATGGGCTGAGCAATGTGGGTTCGAGCCTTCTCCATCTTCCTGTCCATGAAGGCCTGCATGACCTCTGAGTATTGCTTGTTTTCCTCAACGTGCTTCTGCGCCATCCTGGCTCTATTCACAAAGTACCCGACGGTGCGGTTCAGTCTCGCCACAATTGCCGTGATCGGCGGTGGATCCGACGCCTTCAATACACCATTGTAAACCTCGGACATGTTGGTTGTCATGATCCCATACCTCGCCCCACCGGTGTCGTGCAACAAAGACCACATTTCCAAGTCGTGCATTGGGTGAACCCATTCGAGAATACCCGACTCTTGTGGAGCCCCCTCCACGGCCCTCGCCGCTGCATGCACATGCTTCGTAGCCTCTGATCGAGCCGCCTCAAGGCGCCGAACTTCCGCCTCAGTTCTCGCATGCATAGCTTCTGAACATCTTCATGAGGTCCTTGCTACGGAACCTTCGTGGAAGTTCGCCGCAATATGCCTCATGCACCGGCGGTTCTTCACATCACCACGGGGCGGGGCTGCGTCCCATCTCGCAACGTTCGCAACGCAGACATCAAGCTTTGCATTGCGGTCGGAGATAAGGCACACTTCGGCCTGTCTTGCACTCGGCATTCTTCAAATTGCAAAGAAACCAAAGCCGCCTATCTCAGTATTCTCGCTCTCCACAATTGCAAATGCCATCGAGTAGCTGGTCATTTGCATCGGCCGCAATCGCGTAAGGATAGTGCCCTTGTACTTGCCGGATAGGAACGCCCCATCTACGGTTAGCACCGGGCGGCACCACCAAACCCTTGTATCGCTCGATGGAAGGCCCGAACACTCTGTCAAGAATGAAACGATTCGGGCCCTCCGTAGGATGGACCCTCTCCCCGCTGTTTATGTAAGTGCACGGGTTTGATTGTGCAATTTGATCCAGCATTCTTGGGACCAGGTCGTACGCCTCCTCGTACGTCCCATACATACCGTGCAGCACCTTTCGCTTCGCCCGCCACACCTTCTTGTAGCTCACTTCGTAGCCCGCCTCGTTCGCTACTGCTGCCATCAGAACCTTCGGGGTAATTGACACATCCGCCTGGACGAGGTGCGTGACCACCTCCGCAACATAACGTGATGTCATGTTGCGGTGTCTATGTACTGGCCCCGCAAGCTCGCAATGTGATCTTGCAAGATCGTTATCCGAACTCCGTGCAACGCCCTTGTACCGTTGTGCACGGACTTTGCTACCACACGACCCGCCCACACACTTCACAACGTCGTGTCCGGCTTTGACTTGTGGACCCGATCGTCCGGCTTATGTTGACGGCATGTCTAGCAATAGCTCGCCGGATAGCCTCTTATTACGGAAGCACCGCCCGCAAAAGAGTGCGCCTCGCTGAACCCCATTCTCCCTCCTCCGCTGTGGCGAGAACTAGGCTGCCGCTGCGATGTCGCCGATGCGGGACGACACGTGCACGCACCGTCCGTGGTCACAACACGACCTACCACCCCTCCGCTTGCACCTTCGCCGTCCTCGTCCTCTCGAGCCGCTGTCTCAACCTCCTCATCCTCCTCGCTGTCCTCTTCTTCCACCCGGTCCCCAAGATACTCATGACATCCAATACGGCGGCCCACCACCTGTCGTGCACACCTTCGTTGGGCTGGAAATTCTGCGCACGCCTCCGCCGTCTTCATCACCCACTTCCTCGCCCACATGTTCTCCCGCGAAGGGTCTTCATGACCGCCGGCCACTTCATCTCCACCGGCATCTCGAACCAACCATGCACGATGATTCGCCCTCTCCACGAACTCGACATACACCATTGGCCTCCCATATATCGCAGCATCGTGGTTGCGCACGACCTCCATGTAGTTCGCCCATGAGGCGTCATTGGTCACCTTCGAAGTTGCCATATGCTCCCCTTCCGTCATCCACCATTGAGGCATAGACTGCCTCGATCCGTAACTTCTTCCTTGCGGTCTCTCGATCGAACGCTGAACGGACACACCTCCGTAGCTCAGACAAGCTCATGGCGCTCAGACCGGGTGCCCGGATCACGGTCCGCTGGCAATTTGACAGGTCCGCCCCATACGGCCCATCACGTACGAGACCACTCCCATAAAACACCATCAATTGTTCAATGCCAGCCATTGCGTACCTAACATAAGTGCATAATCAACCATTTTAGTACACAGCATGTAACAATCGTACCATCTAATTAACACTTTCGATTAGTATATGTTTTGTATTTCTAAATCTACGATGTATTTGTAACTATTTTACTTTCAAATTGTACCATACATCAAATTAAATATACTTATCATTTTTATTTCCATACTACGGTCATTCACTAAGCACACTAATTATACAAATTATCTCTAATCTACAAATTTACCACCTACAAATGCTCCAACATAAATATTTACGTTTTCAACACATACACATTATTACACTACAATCTTTTCTAACTTTTACTTAATATAGTATTTATGTAGCTCTACTATAACTTTCTATGACTGCTATTATATTTTATTTCTAATCTACCAAATTTATTTGTAATTTCTTTTACCACATACCGCATCAGTATGTAGTTCTTCCCTAAGCGTACTAATCATATGCTTCTAATCCTACTACTATTGTTATCACCTACAATTGCTCTAACATAAATATATATTTTCTCAACATCTACACACTACAAATTCGTATTTTCCACCTAACTGAAACTACTCTACAGTACGTATGTTCACTACAAAGGAAAACACTACATACACTACAATATATTATGCCTAACATATGCATGATTTGCTATACATACATAGCGTATAAAAGATTCGCATAAAATAACAGTAACACAAGATGGCTTGCTTAATTAAAGGCTAATGACATACATAAAATGATAATTGCACGGGCACAAAACTTACCTCTTCTTGAAGCTCACAAGACGATCTACAACTTTCGTACTTGCCAAATCCGCTGATTCCAAACGAAAACAACTGAAATCTTACGGCTTTCGCCCTCACTTTTCTTGATTCCTCCTCGCGCTCGCTCGGTCTTCACTCAAAAACAGCAAATGAGCTTCTGGATGTCCATACACGCGTGAAGCTCGGTTTTATCTCTCGCATTCATCCATGAGTGAGGGCCATGCGAGCTAGGTGATGACGCGTGTGTTACTTGTCTTCGGGTGAAAAACCAAAAACGCCGCTGCTTTGGCGCACGAGCCAAACGCGCTGTCGGGAATCAATCCCGCGGTCAAATCAACGGCCACGCGGTCGGAGGGCGTCGCGCGGTGGGAAAGCGGGCGCGCGGTCCGGCTGTGGCGCTCGGGAGGAGGGACGCTGCGTCGCGAGCGCGGCGCGCGGTCGCACGCGAATGGCGCGGTGGGCGCGCGGCCGGTCGTCGCGGTCCCCGACCGCACGACCGGGCCACGTGGCGGCTCGGTGATCCCGCGGTGGGAAGGGGTCCAAAAGTGGAATTTTTTGTCTGGGGCCAAAATGGAATTTTGGGTATTTTAGGGTCCAACAGTGTCCAAATTTCCGTATCAGGTGTGTACAAAGTCTCTCGTCCAAGTGCAACTTGAAGGTTTGCAACTACCGGCAGGAAGCACTAAGCAGTAACCACTCGACGAGCAAGGCTACGGCCTTTTTCTTTTTATCTTATATTTTACAACTTTTTTAAAATAAATAAATAAGGTGGTTTCTTCGTCATCTTTTTAAAACGATTTATCGAAATATACTTTTCGAAACGACTTATCAACATTCGATTTATTTACATAAATACTCATACTAGAGCTATCAAAAATCAACTGCTGCAGATGAATGACTCAGCCACACATTATTCGGCATGCGTGGAGAGGGAGTTGGTTTTGTTCTCTTTTCTTCCCTGGCACAGTGGCACACATGATCAGTCTGCAGCTCGCCATCCATCGATCTATCACGAGGCAACTGACCACAAGGCTTCTGCCCTGCGTCGTCCTCGTGCTGTTCTCGCCTGCAGGCACAACAAGGCTGCGATCATTGTGGCTTCGCTACAGTGCTGGAGGCTTATTTGGTACTATTCATAAGTTTCGTCTTTTTCTGTATTTTTGGCTTTTTGTTGAGCTTTTTTGCCGGTTCTTTTTTTCCCGTATTTGTTTGTATTATACGTAATGGGCTAACATATTTTTTTTATTTTTAAAATTTTTTAAATTTAATTATGCTAAATAAGTTTCACACACCAGATCTTTTTTCACCATAAGCCACGAGCTTTTCAGTCGAACCGAACACCCCCAGAGCTGAGCCATTGGAGGTCGAGCACTACAGGAAGTCATGCCCCGCCGCCGAGTCCATGTGCGCGCCACCGTCGCGGCGTGTTTCTCGCGCGACCTGACCGTCTCAGCGCCATTGCTCAGGCTCCACTTCCACGGCTGCTGTGCCACGGTATCTCTGTTATATATATATATATATATATATATATATATATATATATATATATATATATATATATATATATATATATATATATATATATATATATATATATATATAGGAAAATTACATAAGGCACCATGGTGCCTAGGCACTAACATCCGGTATATATATATATATATATATATATAGATAGATAGATAGAAAAATTAATAACATGAACTGAATAATTTGATATAAAACATGAACGGATGCATGTCTCAACACAAAATTAATAACAGCGTTGCGATGGATCGGTGCTGCTATAAACTCCACCAAGGCAAACGTCGCGGAGAAGGACGCGATGCCGAACCAAAGCCTCGACGGCTTCATCGACGCCGCCAAGGAGGCGTTGGAGAGGGCGTGCCCCGGCGTCGTGTCGTGTGCAGACATTGTGGCGTTAGCAGCTAGAGATGCTGTCTCCCTGGTCAGTACTCCGTACTTTACTGTCTTTACAACAGTATATTCTTGCAGTGAAAATAAATGTGTGATCATTCAGGCTTCTGCTTGTACTTGTTTCCTATTTGGCTTTAGGCAACCCGGCCGAAGCACGTATGGTGCTGGTGTCTGGGAAGTCCCGACAGGCCGGCTTGACGGCCGCTTGTCGACGGCGTCGGAGGCCTTGGCCAATCTGCCGTCCTCTTACGCTGATTTCGCTCAGCTGAAGGAGTTGTTTGGTTCGAAGGGCCTAAATGCGAAAGACCTTGCTATCTTATCAGGTATAATAAGGCTGAACAAAGTGTTAACTGTTAAAGCTGTCTATATTGTTATCCTATTCCTGTCTTTAAGTCGAGTGACATAAGAAAAATGGCACAAAAAGACTTGAAAATGACGGAAGGGTTGAAAGTTTCAAGGAATAGATTTCTGTACAAATTTTTTCTTCCCTACTTTGTTATCAAAAGTTTTCACTTTTTCCTGAGAGGGCATGTAACTTCTTGAAGTCAACCATCAAAGCTACAAGTCTCCTCTTGATTAAGATATCATTATCCTGAACAATTTCTAGAACCCTAAGATGATAGGACAGATGAAACTAAGTATTTTATCTTTCACCTTTTCAGGTGCTCTCGCTATAGGCAATTCACACTGCATCTCCTTTGCCAAGAGGCTCTGCAACTTCACTGGCAATGGTGGGCATTGACCCGATCTACGCCAAGCCCCTTCACGCCAAATGCCCGCCTCAGTATGACAATACGACCACCGTCGAGGTGGTCCCAGGGAGCTCGACGACGTTCGACACCGAGTAGTACAGCCTAGTAGCCAACAGGAGGGGATTTTTCCATTCTGACCAGTATTGCTCCAGGACCAAGAAACAAGAACAACGGTGTACTCCCTGTTGAGCTCAAACAAACAAGATTTCTTGCATGAATTTGGGGTATCCATGGTCAGAATGGGCAAGATTGGAGTATTTACTGGTTATGCAGGAGAGATCAGGAAGAACTGTGCGCTGGTTAATTCATAGGTTATGTCATTTGGGAATTTTTACAGTATTTTGATAAGTAATAATGTTGTTTCCCACTTGTTTGTTGCCTAGTTAGAAGCCAATTTCATAAGAGAATAATTTATTTTGAGGAAGTTCGATATAATCTGGTATTTGATTCGCAATAACAAATATTGAGAATTTTAAACTTAAGCAAAATCTTTTTTTGTTGAAAAAAGGGCAGGAGCGGTGCACTAATTAATTGAGGAGAGGAGAAAAGTCAGCATACAAGGCCGGGTAATGGCGCCGAAAAAGAAGTTAAGTTAAGTTGTTACATAATTATGGTAGCTCCACCGGTTTCTTGGCTCCCACGAGGACCCAAGCTTTTGCCTCCTCTTTTATACGGGCAATCAAGGACATCTGCATGGTCACTGGTGATAGAAAAATCTGGGCATTTCTTTTCTTTCAAATTTCCCATGTAACCAACATGACAAGCGTTGCCATTGCTTTCTGTGGAGCTCCAAGCAAAAGGATGGTCGACTCCCACCATTGTCGGACAGAGGACGTGGTCTACTAGGTTGCTGGGTTCAAGGAGTTGCTCGATGTCCATTGCGCAATGGCTAGCCATATTCTTGTGGAGTAACACCATTCGGCCAAAAGGTGAATAGCAGTTGATGAGGACATCTCTATTACACATTCATCATCCACTCTAAGTGTGCATGACAAAGCTAGTGATGAGGTTCCGAAAGGTCCTATGACAAGAGCAAGAGCTAAACTACTTCAACAACAGATGCTTTTGTTTCTTAGAGAGTTTTCTAATACGTTAGATGAGAATAGCATACTACCTAATGCAAATATGTTGCGCCTTCTCAGATTCGAAGCAATGGAAGATCAAGTGGAGAAGGTCCAACCAGCCACGAGTCAAGAGGATGAGAGTCCATGCGAGCAAGGAACTAAGATATATACGTCCAAGAAAGTCTCAACCAAGCAGCCATCGAATCAATGGAAGGCCACGTGATCACAAATCTCATGGTGTGCACAAGATGTGGCCTGCGTGCCCAAAAGCCGACCGAATCCACCTCAATCTCGATCTTGTAATAGGATAGGGGTTTAGCCCGAAATTAAAGGAAACAGACTTGCTAAATTTAAAGAATTAGAATAGGAAACCTTGACCGAATTAGAGATTGATTCGGCCAAGGCTTTCCTTGCGTGAGTTCGGGGAAGCACTATAAAACCCCCTTGTATCCCTTTTGTTTAAGACAGATCACGTTTGAGAAAAATCAATCTACTAAAGTTTTCGAGTTTAGCATTACTGCCGAAATTTCTTATGGAATTAGGAGTATCTTCTTCAATCAAGATCGTTCACCCTTTCCGCTGGGAATTAGGTGCACGATAGATCTTCGCTTGGTGGTCGGCGAAATCAACACGAGTGTGTTTTGGCGGATTAAAGAGTGTTCGTCCCTTGCACTGGCATTGGAGGATCATTACGATTCATCAAGACTCCCGTGAGTATCCATCCTATGTCGAGAAGATCGAGCGACCCCGTATCAGTAGTCTTTGGCGCATATGTGTAGAGTGTAGAGTGGGCACATTTGTTGGTTTGGCCACCCATGCTAGGATAGATGGTTCGATGTCTAAGTTCTATTTTGTACAACTAGCCAGGTAAATATTTTGCATTTTTACAATGCCCAAGTCTTCCAGACAAGGGCGTTTATGGTGGTGTGTGTTGTGCCTAGGAACTTTGCTTTGTATGTTGAGGCAACGCTGTAAATTCCATTCGGAGTTAACTTCTATCACTACTACAGAAGGTTATACTAGACATCTCATTATAGATGGTTTGACAAAATCCGTCAGTATTAAACTGCAACGTAGTTATCTCAAACTTTTTTTACTAGCGTGACCATCTATATTGCAACTCATAGTAAAACCCATCAGTGATGATGTACTTATCACAAACGATTTTTTACACAAACTGTCTGTGATACATCATAGACAATTCATAACAAAAACCATTTAAGATGTATGGACTTCTCATAGATGGTTTTTGTTAAAAGCCGTCAGTGATACATTGCAGACAATTTTTGTAAAAAAAAGTATGTGATGATCTGCTTATCACAGACGGGTTGTGAATATAAGCATCTATGATATTCACCACATTATTAAATACCCTTAACCTGACAGGTATTTTGTCTGTTAGGCGATGGTTTTGAGGCGATTTAGTGAAAGGAGACCAAAGATTTAGAAGGGTGCTTGTGTATCCATTTATTCTTTGTGATCCAAGTTTAATAGTTGGTACTATACATAATGAAATGCATTGTATTCTAGCTAGATTTACACATTTTTTTAGTTGTAAGGAAAGATAGATTTAGCTTGGCAGTTTTTGCTTTAATTTAAGCGTAGGTCTCATTCCTATCTACTTTAATTTTTGTTGGATTGGTTCATGAATCATAGTTAACTACTTCAGATGGACAAATTATGATAAATGATAATTATGTGTAAGAGTGTACATACATGTAATGGCTACCTAGGAGATCATTAATCTAATTTAATATTAAATTGTTATATGTGTAGTATAGATGGATCGAAACTGGATATACGTTGAGAATTATGTGAGGGAAAAGTACATGGATTGCGTGTCTAATTTTTAGAAGAGCTACCGAACAGAATATGTTGAAGAGGAGGATGAAATGTATGTACTGTTCATGCATTGATTGCGCAAATCTTAAGATGTTTACCAATTCAGTAGATGGAAGCATACTTGATTTGAAGGGGTTTCAAAAAAAAGTATACATATTGGAGCAATCATGATAAAGAATAGATTATACAGGAAGGTAGTAACATCGTCGAGGGAGACATCGATATATCAGATGTCAATCGTTCTTTCGATGAGGATATGTTGCACGATGATAATCTAGATCAAATGTTGCGTGATGCAGAAGGGACAGTCCTGAGGTAGTGTCCACATAGACGGGTTTCACAAGCAATTCAATACCGCTGGGCCAAATATAATGAAATGTGGGTTGCGCTCATACTATGAGTTCATAGAGGAGATTTGGGAGCTCGACTACGTACTTTTCAAGATCCCCCTGTTTCAGTGCCATTAGGTCCAACTTCTATAGGGTATGAAGGTCGATAAATATGTCATCACTACTGTGGATATTGAATATATCAGATACAAAGGCGAACCATTCGTACTTGCTAAGAAAGTGTTCAAGTTTTTTATGTAATAGACCCAGCAAATAAAAACTGCCACGTAGTTCTTCATGGAAAAAGAAGGATTGCCAGAGTTCAGAATACCATGGATAAGGAAGAGTACAATCAATTTGACGAGTTGTCTCCATTCCGATACGACATTAGGCCTGAGAAAGAACCTAGTGAGGAAGCTGGCTGTATACGTCTCGATCATTATGAAGGGTTATTTTTTAAAGGAAATAGCTAAGTGGAATTTTTAGTTGTAAATAACTTTTGAGTTATAATTCACTTATTTGTCATTTATCTATAATCTGCTTACTTGTTTTCATAGGGCATGAATAACATTTCTTAAGGCTAGTCGAAAAATAGAAAATTTTCTAGCTATACAAAGAACCATCACGGACGGTTTCTAACACAAAACCATCTGTGATTTGTAGACTATCACAGGTGGTTTTTTGTATTAGCTGTCTGTGATATGTCGGATATCATGGACACTTATTTTTAAAAACCGTCTGTGTTGTGACTTATCACAGGCGATTTTGAGGCCGTTTGTGATAACCACCTGTTATCACCGATGCAATAAATCATATGGTTCGTGATCTGCTCTCGACGAGTTATAAACTGTTTGTGATGCCCCATGTGTGGTAGTGCATGTTATTGTGTCCTCGTGGTCGACTGAAGGAGCATCATAGAGAGAAGCCCCAAATAGCAACAAGCTCCCGTATGTGTTGTGTCATGATTCCAATCGATAGGTCGAGCTCCTATAGCCATTTGTTATCCATCAATGCTGTGTGTAGAATGTGTTTCTTTCTTTTGGAGGCGTTGTAGATGCCCGGTGCAATTTCATGCAATCGGTTTCCATGTGCCTAACGAGTTCCAAAGGTTGTCTTTCTCCCATCCCCGATCAAAGACATTATTCATGCCACAACCATCGGAGTCTAAGAGCTCGGTGAAACGCTCTAGGTCCAAAGAGACCAACACCCTCCGGTGGATTGGTCTACAGACTTTGTCCTAGTTGACCTTATATTTGCCACCTGATAATTGTTCTGATCCTATCCAGAGGAACCGATGTGTCACTTGCAAAATTTTAAACTTATGCAAAATTAGTATGGGAAAATTCATCATATACCCTCTTCATTAATGAAAATCTAGGATATACCCTCCTACACATCAAATTGATAATATACCCTCCTCCAATCTATTTGCTTTACAAAACATCCTCTTTATACTAATCTGTATAGGTACAAGGTATAAGCATGTATTGTACCGTATTTTGGGACCTAATGTACCCATTTTAATACGGTAATTGTACCCTCTTTATACTATTTTGCTTTTGTAATTTGTATGGTCTCGTACGGTTGATGCCTTGTATTAGAAATGCCTTTTGTATTAGGTCCCAAAATACGGTACAATAAAGAGGGTGTTTTGTAAAGCAAATAGATTGGAGGAGGGTATATTATCAATTTGGATGTGTAGGAGGGTATATCCTAGATTTTCATCTATGAAGAGGGTATATGATGAATTTTGCCAATTAGTATTATACAATTGAATCGTTCACTATCACAAATCACAAGTGTTCTGCTGCAGACAAAGGCATCCGATATGTGGAATCTTGTTTGTTATGTTAGATGGGCGTATCAGAATTCAGATCTCATGCGCCAATTAGCAGGCAAGCGCACACACTTGAACATCGTGGAACAGCTAGCAGCATGTACGTGTGCTGCACTTGTACATCAAAACAAGTGGGAAAAATACATCGAACAGCTCCAGTGCCAAAAAAAAAAAAAAAGACCCCGACGGGCGACGGTAAACCGAGAACATAAAGATACCGCCATAATTCCAGAGAGAATACAGACAGGAGGAACCATGATATATAGGTCATATTTTTTAGACTACGGCTAATAGAAGCATAATATACAAGTTATATATTTTTTAGATTACGGCTGATGACTTTTACTGACGGCTAATAACTTTTAATTATATTTTTTAAAACGGTGGTGGAATGGCGAAGATGTTAACACAAATAATACACACGCCGATAGACTCAAGAAATTAATTGAAGAAACAATTTTAAAAAAATTGCATACAAAATCATTCCGTTTGCCAAAACCAAAAGCAAAAAGAATCGGCCATATCAACGCCTGCTCGGTTGGGCTGAAAAATAGCAGCTTATGACTGAAATTGTACTGTAACTGACTAAAATTACACTATAGCTGAAGGTAGCTTATTTAGCTTAATTAAATTTAAAAATATTTAAAAATAGAAAAAATATGTTAGCTCATCACGGACAACGCAAACGAATACGGGAAAAAAGAACCGGTAAAAAGTTTAAAAACCAAAAGTTTAGAAAAAGATGAAATTTATAAAAAGTGAAAAATAAGCTAGAAGGTAGAAACTCAAGCCGAAATGAGCGGAATGCAAGTTTGCTTTGCCACGAATCGGTGCTGTGATGCACGGTTCCCGAGTGCGCGCACGGTGGCAATAGCTCGTGCTCCGTCAATCAGCTCTGCACTAGCAGCGACGTTGACCAGGCACGCGGAGGCGGATGCACAGCTATGCCTTCTTCCTCGACGAGTCCATCTCTTCCTCGGCCATCCGTACGGTCTCACAGGGTGTAACGCCCCCGTTTCCAGGGGCGTGTACGAACACGGCATTCCGCAACTATTCACGCATGAACAGTTATGGAGTGTCGCGCAAGAGTATACCATTGCATGCTTACAACAAAAGTCCAGCATATATTTCACATAAGGATTAACATCCAGGTTTTTGACAGCGGGGCGAAAGTAATTACATTACAAAAGACTTCCAGAATCCGCTTGAGCGCGGCGAAGACCTAAAGCCACGGGTCCTCGTCGACGAAGAAATCCTCAAGGACGTCCTCGACGGGGAGACCTTCACCAGAGTCTTGATCCTCTAAAGAGTGGATTAAGCAAGCCGTGAGCCAAACAACTGGCTCAGCAAGTCCCAAAGGGACTCTATCTTACTACATGCATGGAACATCAAAGGAAGGGAGTATACTTGTTTTATTAACTTTTGGTGGATGCAGTTTTATTTGCAATCATTTTGATAAGACGGACCCCAAAGCTACTTCTTAAGATCTCAGGGGTTTTTCATGAAGAGTTAATTAACCAACTAATCAAGTTAAAGCATGTACAAAACTACTTATGCTTCGCAGCTGGAATCACCCAAGTGACACAGCTCCAATTACCGGGATCACGGCGTATTCGAATACCATTTAATTGACTCTGCAGAGTTTGCTCAGCTTTACCCACACGATCCCTTAACTCCCGCTAAAGAGTTAAGAAAGCCAGGTCGTTTCACTGCTCAATTCTTTATATAGGCTCTACCCGGCAGAATTAACTCGGGTCTGGCTCACCCCCCCAACACACACACAAAAGAGACAACAAACGTCCGCTTCGAGTGAACTCTACCGTTGTTAGGCACCCGCAGCACGGCCTGCCTAACCTCACTACTAATCCTCCTCCTCCGCCACACCTGTAGAGTTTCAAACGAGTTGAGCAGCTACTAGACCAGTGTTGACAAATCAACTCCTGTGGTTGAGCGATCACTATGACATTTGCTCAGCGTAAGGGTTTTAGTCCTTATATTTTCACATGGTCCGCAACCTTACCAGGCCCGCGACCCAACCTAGGGTAAGCGGTGGTCGTAGACCGCCTCGCGGTTTCCCACAACACCCTTACCCTAACTTCAACCCTAGGGTAAAAGACGGGCGAAGACCGTCTCGCGGCTCCTCCCCAACCCTTACCCTACCTTGTGCACGCCGGCACTCTCCGCTCTAAGATACGGTGTCCCATACCACCCTACCTTAAAGTCGGGTTTTCCAAATTCTATTGGCTCGCAGCCACAACCTTATTAGTGTCAAGACTTTGCATGATAATAATATCCTACAATTATATAGATTAACAGATAATTATTTCTAGGGTTTCAAAGGCATGGCTATAAATTAAGCATAACATTTATCGGTGGTAGGTCTAACTATATCACATGTCATTCTAAACATTTTATTTTACTTTAAACTAACATTTCACAACTAGCATAATGCAAATAGCATATTAACATAATTAAACATTATGGGATACAACATGATCAAAGGATTTGGGACTTGCCGTCAATCCGGATGATCTCAGCTAGCTCGAACGTAGAAGCACCGGGGTTCTGAGTCTGCACTTGGTCTTCCTGGATCTCCGACACTAGCGCAAACACATAAAATAAGTAAGCCCGGCTTGCAACTAATCAAGCGAGGAAAAATAAACTAATTAAAAAGGAATAAAGTGCATAAATCTCCAAATGGGGAATTTTAGGAATTTAATTTGGATGATTCTGTGGAAATGGAGGCCAACAATGGGTCCAAAATATTATTTGGAGCAAAGTGCAGAAATTTGGGAATTTTTGGGATTTTCTGTGATTTTCTAGGATTTATTTGGATTTTCTGGGATTTTAAAAATTAGAAAAGTCTCTGGAAATTAGTGTGAACAGTACTAGGCCGGCCCAGCACTACAGCGGCTGGGCATCGTGGCGCCCGTGGCGCCGAAGCGGCCATGCCCACGGGCGGCGACGCGGCAGCGCCGCAAACGCCACAGCGCGCTCGGCGACGGAGCAGGCCGACTCGGCCCACTCCCACGCGCGCTCACGTGGCTCGGATGAGCGACGCGTGGCTCGGTGGACGACCGGATGGGGAGAAGCGAAGCGGTACGGGGAGGAGATCCGACGGACGAGGGGCGGTGCGGTTACGATCATCGGACGGTGGCGATGCGGGGACGCGGGCGAAACGGTACGGTTGAATCGGGCGGCCTCCGTTAAATGGCGTTGGGCGGGATGGACGGCGGGAGGAGGCCACGTCGTCGTCGTCTACCTCCAGCCGGGCGGGGGCGACAGAGAAACGGGGGTGGCGGAGCTGCGGTGCCCCGGCGACGGCGATGGCCGGGAAGGGCTCCACTGGGTGCTGCTTGACATGGGAAACCCATTTTGGGCACTTGGGAGGCGAGGGGTTCAGTGGAGGAGGCGGGGAATAGAAGGGGGAGGTTCGGGGCCAAAGCGGCGAGAGAGGCCACCGGCGGCGAGATAGCCCAATCGGCTGCAGTTACACGGTGAGGGGGTCCAGGGGCTCACAATGGCGTGGCGGTTCGGGTGGAGAAGCTTGAGAGAGCCGCCACGGAGAGGCGGCGGAAGGGGTCTCGGCAGCGGCGTTCCACGGGCTTCACCTGTCCGGGAGGGCGGCAAATGGGTTAGGGAGGTGAAGATGCTCCAGCGAAAGCAATTGAGAAATGGGAGAGAGGAGAGGAGATTGGCTCCTGGGGCCACCGCGCAGGGGCGACGAAGGCGGAGCCACGGCGTGAGGCTCCAATCGGCGGCTCGGGAGGCGGCCGGGAGTAGTGGGAAGGGAATGGAGGAGGTGGAGGTGTCCGGAAAAGGAAGAGCGTGCGGGAGGGGCGAGGGTTTTATACCCGAGCGAGGAGGAGCTCCTTCGGGAGAAGGCAGGCGGGAGCGCCGAGTCAACAGAATGACGGGGTAGTTGGGGCGTCTCCTCCGCGAGATGGGGCGGGTGACGGGGCTCTGCACAGTGGTAATGGCGACGGACGGGGAGAGGGGGCGATTGAGCTGCGGCAGGGAGCGCGTCGCGCGCGGAGAAGGAGGAGGCGGGACCGCAGTGGGTCGAGCGCAGAGAGAGCGGTGACGCGTGGCGCAGAGCGCCACGCCGGACCGAGGCGGTCGGGACGGCGCGAGCACGGAGGATCCGAGGGGCGGCACTGTCCGCGCGCGTGTAGAGGCGGTGCGGGAGCGGACGCAGGCGCGGGTGCACGCGCGAGGGAGAAGGCGGGGAGGGAACGGGGCGCCAGCGGAGGGAGGAGAAGCGGAGGAAGGCGGGGCGCTAGCGAGGGAGGGGGATGCGCCCGCGGGAGGGGAGCCGGTCGGCGGGGAAAGCGGCAAAGGGGAGGGCGCCAGCGAAGGAGGGAGGCGGCTGTGCCCAGAAGGGAAAGCGGGAAGGCGGGGGACTTTCCAAAAAAGGAAAGTTCCCAAAATTCACTCAAAAATGCAGCAAAAATCACAAATTTTTGGATTTTGAATTTTGGGGCTTTTCAACGTACCCCCCTTAAAAGAATCTCGACCCCGAGATTAACTTGGTCCAGGGAGTAAGTTGGGGAAATCCCGCTGCAAGTCTGATTCTCGTTCCCAAGTGGATTCATCCGCTGTATGATTCTTCCACTGCACTCTGCAAAATCTGACATTCTTGTTTCTGAGCTGCCTCTCTGATGTTTCAAGTATTTGTAGTGGTTCTTCAGCATATGTGCAGTCGCCTTGTAGTTCAATATCTGACAATGGCACTTCATCTGTCGGTTGGCGTAGACACTTTCGAAGCTGAGATACGTGGAACACATTGTGAATTCTTGATAAGTTGGGTGGAAGCTGCACTTGATAAGCAACCTCACCAACTCTTCCGATAATTTGAAACGGTCCCACATATCTTGGTGCTAATTTGCCCTTGACTTGAAACCTCTTGACTATCTTGAATGGGGTAACCTTGATGTAGGCGAAGTCTCCAACTTCGAAGCTCAAATCCTTTCTGCGATTATCTGCATAGCTCTTCTATCGGTCTTGTGCCATCTTGAGTCTGTCTCTGACAATTCTGACATGTGCTTCTGCATCTTGAACAATCTGGGGACCAATAAGTTGTTGCTCTCCTGTTTCTGTCCAATTCAGAGGGGTCATGCATTTTCTGCCATAAAGTGCTTCAAATGGGGCCATTTGGATGCTGGCTTGATAGCTATTGTTGTATGAGAACTGAGCAAATGGTAGGCAAGTATTCCAGGCTGCACCATACACAATCGCACAAGCTCTCAACATATCTTCCAAAATCTGATTTGTTCTCTCTGTCTGTCCATCTATCTGTGGGTGATATGCTGAGCTGAAGTTTAAATCGGTGCCCATAGCCTCATGTAATTTCTCCCAGAACTTGGATGTAAACCGCGCTCCTCTATCTGACACAATTTTCTCTGGAACTCCATGCAGTGTCACTATTCTGGTCAAATACAGTTCGGCAAGCTTATCCTTCCCATAGGTTTGCTTGATCGGGAGGAAATGAGCCACCTTGGTCAATCTGTCGACAATGACCCAGATAGCATCATATCCCTCACGAGTTTTGGGAAGTCCAGTAATGAAGTCCATGCCGATACTATCCCATTTCCATTCGGGTATTGGCAAAGGCTGCAACAATCCCGATGGTTTCTGGTGGTCTATCTTGATCTGCTGGCAAACATCACATTTAGCCACATATTCTGCCACTTCCTTCTTCATCTGGTTCCACCAATACTTCTTCTTCAAGTCTTGGTACATCTTACTACCTCCTGGGTGAATTGAGAATTGGGACGAATGAGCTTCGGATAATATTAACTCCCTTAACTCTTTCTTGTCGGGTATGCAATAGCGACCACGGAAGGTAAGAATTCCATGTTCGTCTATCGCATATTCTGATGAATCTCCTTCTTCAATGTCCTTTTTCAGTTTTTGAATCTCTTCATCTCCATCTTGTGCTGCTTTGATTTGATCTGTCAGTAGTGGTTGGATCTCTAATGCTGCTTCTTCGCCCTGTTCTATGATCACCAGATTCAGTTGTAGCATATCTCTTTGCAACTCTGGTGGGTACTCTGTGGTGCTGATTTTGCTTGGACGAGCTTTTCGACTAAGGGCATCGGCAACGACATTGGCTTTGCCTGGGTGGTACTGGAGGTCCACATCATAGTCCTTGGTCAATTCTAGCCATCTTCGCTGTCTCATGTTCAATTCTGGCTGTGTGAACAGGTACTTCAGACTCTTATGATCCGAGAATATCTCACAACGATTCCCTAGCAGGTAGTGCCGCCAAATTTCGAGGGCATGCACCACAGCTGCTAGCTCCAAATCGTGTGTGGGGTAATTCTCCTCATGCGGCTTCAATTGCCTTGAAGCATAGGCAACAACTTTTCCATCTTGCATGAGTACACATCCCAAACCTTGCTTTGAAGCATTGCAATAGATTTGGAATTCCTTTTCTGGGTTGGGCAAAATCAACACTAGCGTTGTTGTCAACTTGGTCTTCAACAATTGAAAACTTTCCTCACATGCATCTGTCCAGGTGAACGGTCTGTCTTTCTTCAGAAGTTGAGTGAGTGGGCGAGATATTTGTGAGAATCCTTCTATGAACCGGCGATAATAGCCTGCCAATCCAAGGAAGCTTCTCACTTCAGTCACGGTCTTGGGCTGTTTCCATTCCATAATTGCTGAAATCTTTTCTGGATCGACTTTAACCCCATCTTCAGATATAATGTGACCCCAGAAGGCAACTTCTTTCAGCCAGAAACTGCATTTGTCGAACTTAGCATATAGCTGATGCTCTCTTAATCTCGTCAATACCATGTGCAGATGCTTTTTGTGTTCTTCTTCATTCTTGGAATATACCAGAATATCATCGATGAAGACTATCACGAATCAGTCCAATTGGTCCATGTGCACCAGATTCATAAGATTCATGAAATACGCTGGCGCATTGGTTAAGCCAAAGGGAACGACCGTGAACTCGAATAGTCCATATATGGTAATGAAAGCTGTCTTCTCTCGATCTTGCTCTCGGATTTTAAGCTGATGATAACCCGAGCGCAGATCGATCTTGGAAAACACTTTGGCACCCTTTAGTTGATCAAACAAATCATCAATCCTCGGCAATGGGTAATTATTTTTAATCGTGACTGCATTCAAACCTTTGTAATCAACACACATCCTCAGCTCTCCATTCTTCTTCTTTACAAACAGAATTGGGGCCGACCAAGGTGAAACACTTGGTCTTATAAATTCTTTTTCCAGTAGTTCATCTATTTGTTTCTTCAACTCTTTCAACTCACTAGCGGACATTCTATACTGGTGTTTGGCAATTGGCTTCGTACCTGGAACCAACTCTATGGCAAGTTTCACTTGTCTGTCAGGGGGTCTTCCTGGTAATTCTTCCGGAAATACATCTGGATATTCTTGTACCACTGGTACTTGATTAGGTGTGGCTGCTATCATGTTGATCATACGCTTTCTGGCATCTTTTAGTACTTCTCGATCTGTTTTCACTACTACTCTCTGACCTTCAGGGTTAACCAATGACACTGTCTTGATCTCACAATCTACCTTGCCTTTATTCTTGGCTAACCAGTTCATGCCTAAGATGGCATCTAACCCGGACATGTCTAATTCAATAAGTCCGCTCTAAAGTTTACCCTTAGGATTTTTATGTTAAGTCCGGCACACCCACGGTGGGACTCCATTCTAACCCCAGGGGTTTCAACCACATAAGGTCTTGGCAGTGAAACAGAAGGCAACTGATTTCTTGAGGCAAAACTCTTTGAAATAAATGAATGCGTTGCACCAGGGTCAAATAAAATCAATGCAGGTATGGAGTTGATGGGGAACATACCAGCAATGATATCGCTCGCTCCAGCTGCATCCTCTGCTGAGATATGATTTACCCTTGCATAAAAGGTAGGCCTGGTGCGGCCTCTACCTCTGCCTACTGACGTGAAGTTGGCTGTGCCTGCTGGAGATTGGGGTCCGGCTGCCTTAATCTGCAGATAGCCTCCCTTTGGAGTACTAGGGCTGGCTTGTGTCTTTGTTTCTTGCTGTTGCTGGTTTTGGACTTGCAATTTCGCAGCATCTGATGGCAAGCTCTTCCTGGGGCAGTGATCTCTGAAGTGCCCAATTTCTCTGCAATGGAAGCAAGCATTGGATCTTCGCGGACAGGCGCTAGCAAGATGGTTTCCACCACAAGTGGGGCATTTGATAGCTAAGGGTGTAGGGGAGTTGTACTGCTGGGATTGTCCCGACTGGTTCTTTGGCAGCATTACATACTGTCGGGAGGATTGGGATCGGAATGAGGAGGATCCCGATGTCTTGCGTCGCTGAGCGTTGTATGAAGATGATTGTGACCTATGTGCGGCCTTACGCTTTCTGAAGTCTTCCATCTCACCCCGAGCCTCTTCTGAGGTGATCAAACTGTCCACCATCTCATGTAGGTCCTTGAATTTTATGGCGAAAATATGAAATTTCAAGGACTGCTGTAGTCCTGCACGAAATCGACTCATCTTCTTCTCTTCGCTGTCAACATCCTCCGGAGCAAATCTGGATAAGTGGTTGAATTGATGCAAATACTCCAAGACAGTGTGTCCGCCTTGTTTAAGCGCTAAGAATTCTCGGCGCTTGGCTTCCATGACACCACCAGGGATGTGCGCCTTACGGAAGGCTTCTGAGAACTCTTCCCAAGTCACTTCCCTGTTTTGAAGTGTGCGCTGATAGTTGATCCACCATGTAGCTGCAGCACCTTGCAATAGGTGGGAAGCGTATAGCACTTTTTCCTTGTCCTCACATTGTACAGTCTGTAGTTTCCTTTCCACATCTGCCAGCCAATCCCCGGCTGCTATTGGGTCAGCCGAGAGGATGAAGACTGGTGGACGTGTCTTCTGAAAGTCTGCCCATCGGGTGGTTATTGGGGAACCATCCCGAGTGGCATTGCCTCCACCTTGGATACCTGGAGATCTGGCTGCAATTTGTTCTAGCACTCGCAGAATATTCTGTTCTCCCTGATAGCGATTTTGTTCCATCTTTGCTAGTACGCTGGCAAGTGTTGTTTGATCTGTGGCGGTGTGCACCTCGCTTGCCGGTCCGACCACTCTCACTGCTCGGGTCCATCTGCCAATTGGGAACTTGAGATTAGCTTTACAGCGGCTTTGGCAAGCAAGATTAGATAAGTAAGACATCGAATTACAAGGTAAGTACAGGGCGAACAAGATAAGTACGAGAGCGAAAGGGGACAGGAGAAAACTTTGAACACAGGGGGAACATACTGATAATTAGGCAAGCCACATAAAGGATTAATGAACATAAATTTACAAAAGGCAAGTGGTACACAGACCACTTAGGGTTCATGATTACACTTGCATTACATACAAAAGTACTGCTATTACAAAAGGGTCAGACTAACTAGCGAACATCATCTACTCCTCCATATCCCCGGTCTTTGGAAGGGCAAGAGGGTGCGGGCGAACCTAGCACGGTACTCGCCGCAGATCATCCCGCGCCACGCTGGATCGCACCGTAGAACAAGAGGATCGGACGCTGGGCGACTCTCGCGCCCCGAGGCCTCGCCGCCTCGAGGGCCTCGTAGCGGAGGAGGGACTCCGGAGGCGCCGCACTGCCGCGGCGCCCCAAAGCTGCCTCGAGGAGCCACGGACTCTGAATCGCTCGGTCGGCACTCCACCGCCACCCATGAGGGTGGCGATGCCCGCTAAGCGGGGATCGTCCCCCTCACCAAACCTCGGAATAGCCAAAGCACCTCGAAGTTGCTGCGGGATCTGGTCAAAGGGTGAGCGGGAGAGCTCCAGGTCGTAGTAGTCCCTCAGGTAGAGTGCAACCTTCTGAGCTGCGTCTTGGACTGCATCATCCCTGCTGATCCTCCTGGCGATGAATCTGTGCTCGAGGTCCGGCCGGACAGGCAAGGGTGTGAGGGTCACCCACGCCTTCCACTCGTACCGCTGTCCTCCACGGAAACGGCCCACAGCGTGGAACACTGGACTGTGGTACTCCGTGGCTCCGAGATAGCGCTGCATTTCCCACAGCGCGTGGGGCCAACCCTCCATGAGGTCCGGGCGCGAGAACACGTAGTGCACCATCTGCCGGAAACGAAATTTTGAAGTTAGACAAGCGAAACAGTAAACATTTGCAAAAATAAACCTTAAGCAGAATTAAATTTAAGACAGATAAGGTAGCAACAAGAGAGGAAAAAGACAGCAATAAACCTTATATTTTTCATAAACCCTTTTTATGGCTTAAATTAAGTTTTGCGATAAAATCGCTTCCTAGTTTGCCTTAGGTCTCAACCTACGGTCAAAGATCCTTTCGCTCTGATACCACTTCTTGTTACGCCCCCGTTTCCAGGGGCGCGTACGGACATGGCATTCCGCAACTATTCACGCATGAACAGTTATGGAGTGTCGCGCAAGAGTATACCATTGCATGCTTACAACAAAAGTCCAGCATATATTTCACATAAGGATTAACATCCAGGTTTTTGACAGCGGGGCGTGCAAGCCCAAAGTAATTACATTACAAAAGACTTCCAGAATCCGCTTGAGCGCGGCGAAGACCTAAACCCACGGGTCCTCGTCGACGAAGAAATCCTGAGGGACGTCCTCGACGGGGAGACCTTTACCAGGGTCTTGATCCTCTAAAGAGTGGATTAAGCAAGCCGTGAGCCAAACAACTGGCTCAGCAAGTCCCAAATGGACTCTATCTTACTACATGCACGGAACATCAAAGGAAGGGAGTATACTTGTTTTATTAACGTTTGGTGGATGCAGTTTTATTTGCAATCATTTTGATAAGACGGACCCCAAAGCTACTTCTTAAGATCTCAGGGGTTTTTCATGAAGAGTTAATTAACCAACTAATCAAGTTAAAGCATGTACAAAACTACTTATGCTTCGCACTGAATCACCCAAGTGACACACTCCAATTACCGGATCACGGTATTCGAATACCATTTAATTGACTCGCAGAGTTTGCTCACTTTACCCACACGATCCCTTAACTCCCGCTAAAGAGTTAAGAAAGCCAGGTCGTTTCACTGCTCAATTCTTTATATAGGCTCTACCCGGTAGAATTCACTCGGGTCTGGCTCACCCACCCACACACACCCACACACAAAAGAGACAACAAACGTCCGCTTCGAGTGAACTCTACCGTTGTTAGGCACCCGCAGCACGGCCTGCCTAACCTCACTACTAATCCCCCTCCTCCGCCACACCTGTAGAGTTTCAAACGAGTTGAGCAGCTACTAGACTAGTGTTGACAAATCAACTCCTGTGGTTGAGCGATCACTATGACATTTGCTCAGCGTAAGGGTTTTAGTCCTTATAGTTTCACATGGTCCGCAACCTCGCCAGACCCGCGACCCAACCTAGGGTAAGCGGTGGGCGTAGACCGCCTCGCGGTTTCCCACAACACCCTTACCCTAACTTCAACCCTAGGGTAAAAGACGGCGAAGACCGCCTCGCGGCTCCTCCCAACCCTTACCCTACCTTGTGCACGCCTAAGACTCTCCGCCTAAGATACGGTGTCCCATACCACCCTACCTTAAAGTCGGGTTTTCCAAATTCTATTGGCTCGCAGCCACAACCTTATTAGTGTCAAGACTTTGCATGATAATAATATCCTACAATTATCTAGATTAACAGATAATTATTTCTAGGGTTTCAAAGGCATGGCTACAAATTAAGCATGGCATTTATCGGTGGTAGGTCTAACTATATCATATGTCATTCTAAACATTTTATTTTACTTTAAACTAACATTTCACAACTAGCATAATGCAAATAGCATATTAACATAATTAAACATTATGGGATACAACATGATCAAAGGATTTGGGACTTGCCGTCAATCCGGATGATCTCAGCTAGCTCGAACGTAGAAGCACCGGGGTTCTGAGTCTGCACTTGGTCTTCCTAGATCTCCGACACTAGCGCAAACACATAAAACAAGTAAGCCCGGCTTGCAACTAATCAAGCCAGGAAAAATAAACTAATTAAAAAGGAATAAAGTGCATAAATCTCCAAATGGGGAATTTTAGGAATTTAATTTGGATGATTCTGTGGAAATGGAGGCCAACAATGGGTCCATAATATTATTTGGAGCAAAGTAGTGAAAATTTGGGAATTTTTGGGATTTTCTGTATTTTTCTAGGATTTATTTGGATTTTCTGGGATTTTAAAATTGGAAAAGTCTCTGAAATTAGTGTGAACAGATTAGGTCGGCCCAGCGCTCTGTGCGTTCGCATCAGGCGATCCGCGCGCCGAAGCCAAGACGCCCACGGCGGCGGCGGCAGCGCCCGCAAACGCGCGCGCTGCCGACAACGAGCAGCCGACTCGCCCACTCCCACGCCACGCCACGTGGCTCGGATGAGCGACGCGTGGCTTGGTGGACGACCGGATGGGGGGAAGCGGCGGCACGGGAGGAGATCCGACGGACGAGGGCCGGTGCGGTTACGATCATCGGACGGTGGCGATGGCGCGGGACGCGCGAAACGGCATTTGTTGAATCGGGCGCCTCCGTTAAATGGCGCGGCGGGATGGACGGCGGGAGGAGGCCATGTCGCCGTCGCTCACCTCCAGCCGGCGGGGCGACAGAGAAACGGGGGTGGCGGAGCTGCGGTGCCCCGGCGACGGCGATGGCCCCCGATGGCCGGGAAGGGCTCCACTGGGTGCTGCTTGACATGGGAAACCCATTTTGGGCACCGGGAGGCGAGGGTTCAGTGGAGGAGGCGGGAAATGTATGGGAGGTTCGGGGCCAAAGCGGCGAGAGAGGCCACCGCGGCGAGATAGCGCAATCGGCTGCAGTTACACGGTGAGGGGGTCCAGGGGCTCACAATGGCAGTGGCGGTTCGGGTGGAGAAGCTTCAGAGAGTGCTGGCCACGGAGAGGGGGGCGGCCGGAAGGGGGTCTCGACGGCGGCGTTCCACGGGGCTTCACCTGTCCAGAGGAGGGCGGCAAAGGGGTTAGGGGAGGGTGAAGATGCTCCAGGCGAAAGCAATTGAGAAATGGGAGAGAGGAGAGGGAGATTGGCTCCCAGGGGCCACCGGCGCAGGGGACGACGAAGGCGGAGCCACGGGCAGCGGGGCTCCAATCGGCGGCTCTGGGAGGCGGCTGGGAGTAGTGGGAAGGGAATGGAGGAGGTGGAGGTGTCCGGGAAAAGGAAGAGCGTGCGGGAGGGGCGAGGGGGTTTTATACCCCGAGCGGAGGGAGGAGCTCCTTCGGGGAGAAGGCAACGGGCGGGAGCGCCGAGTCAACAGGAATGACGGGGGTAGTTGGGGGCGTCTCCTCCGCGAGATGGGGCGGGTGACGGGGCTCTGCACAGTGGTAATGGCGACGGGACGGGAGAGGGGGCAGGTGAGCTGCGGCAGAGGGAGCGCGTCCGCGCGTGGGAGAAGGAATAGGCGAGGACTGCCAGGTGGGGTCGGGCGCAGGAGAGCGACGACGCGTGGCGCAGGGCGCCACGCCGACCGAGGCGCGGGGACGGCGCGTGCAGCGGGAGGATCCGAGGCGGCGCTGCGCGCGCGCGCAGAGGCGGCGGGAGCGACGCAGCGCACGCGCGAGGGAGAAGGCGGGAGGAACGGGCGCCAGCCGGAGGAGGAGAAGCGGAGGAAGGCGGGCGCCAGCGGAGAGGGGAGGCACCCGCGGGAGGGGAGTCGGTCGGCGGGGAAAGCGGCAAAGGGGAGGGCGCCAGCGAAGGAGGGAGGCGGCTGCGCCCAGAAGGGAAAGCGGGAAGGCGGGGGACTTTCTAAAAAAGGAAAGTTCCCAAAATTCACTCAAAAATGCAGCAAAAATCACAAATTTTTGGATTTTGAATTTTTAGGGCTTTTCACAGGGCATGGAGACTATTGCACTGCACGGACGGCCGCGAGCTGCCACACCCCGTGGGGCGCGCGTGCTCCGGGAAGGGATGGGCTATTGGGTTCATGGGAAACCCCGCGAACCGCCACGAGTTCATGGGAGCCGTTAGATTAAGCTTTCACGGCTTGGATCGAGGAGGAAAGAGCGTCGAAGGATTCTTCCAGAAAAGCCCTTGTGTTAGTTCCAGTTGTCATTTATAGCGTCGATCTGGATCGCGTTGGATAATCGCGATCCATTCTTTGGTTCCCGTAAGTCGTTTGATCACACGTGTGCGGCTCAGATGGATAGAGAAAATAAGTTTCCGGAAGAACAAGAATGGCAAGTATACGAGAAGCGAAGAGGAGTATTATTTGAATTTTTTAAATAATCAATTTTTTATTTTGAATTATAATATTATACCTGCTTTTTTATTTTTTTTGCAGCTTTGATCACATATCGCTCCATGGTTGGGCGACTTGGGCTAGTCTCTTAACCGTTGGGTGACACGTGGCCAAGTCGCCTAACTGTTCACCCAACCATTGGGCGACAAGGCACCTAAACGCTCAATGGTTGGGTGACTAGGGGGTATACCCCCTTGCCATGCGCGGCCACCCGAGCATAGAGCTCATTTCGCTTCGACCACCGAGAGAAAAGAGAGAAAGGGAGAAGAGAAAGAGAGGAGAAAAGGAGAGGAGGAAAGACAAAAGAGGAGGAGAAGAGAGGACAAGAGAGGAGGAAAGAAAGGAGGACAAGAGGAGGGAGGGAAGAAAGGAAGAAGGGAAGAGAGGAGGAGGGAAAGAGAGGAAGGGGGATTTGCGCATCAACAACGATGATTTTTCTATTTATTTTTTAAACATGATAGGATAACAACTGAAATAATTAAATTTCTACTTTAGAAAGTAACATCAATTTTGTTGTTAATAATTGTATGATCGTTTAGATCGCTCTGTTGTGTATTTGAAGGCCCAGTTAATTTTGTTAGTCGCTTATAAATTGTAGAAACCTCGTAATAAGTTTTCTTAATTTTTAGAATAATTAATAGCCATAGAAAGATTTGAAACTGTTCATGATTATTAGAATAGCACGTGCCAATTTAAAATAGTACACAATGATTTAAGATTATGCGTAGCGATTAAAATTGTACGCGATGATTTAAATAGCATTTGAGTCATAAAAATCCGCAAATGATGAAAATAAAATTTAGATATCCCACAGGGATGCCTTACCACATGTGAAATCGGTTAGGAATGATTTGAAGAATTTCCAGAGCTACACTATTAATAAGTAAACCAATAATTATGTCATAATTGCTAACTTCAAATTGATTTGCATATATGACTCACGACCTTGGTGGTTCGGACTAACCTTTTGGCCTGCTAGACCCGCAGCACCACACGAGCCATCATGTCCTGCATCCTAAGGTGCGGGGATGAGGAGACCCAGTTAGGGGTGGTCCGTACGCGGACACCCCGACGGGCTTAGAGACTATATTCACGCCGGAGAGACAAGTTTATGTACAAACTATGGCATGTCTTTTTATGATATTTGCGATATGTACTTACTTCTTCGTGCTTTGTAGGCTGAGCGATGCCCGCTTTCTACTTTTCATGCATATGGTGGAGGCCACCGATGAGGACGACGCTCCAGTCAAGGAGGTCGGGGAGGTCCAGGTTGGTCTAGAGCGGTCACGATGATTCCCATTCGACCGGTCGTTGCTGACAGCTCTGTTGGACCAGTAGCGGCCTGAGACACACACCTTCCACCTCCTATTCGGGGAGATGGCGCCCTCTCTATAAGACTTCACGATGCTGCTTGGCCTGCCTATCACGGTCGAGACTATCTCTCCAGCGGATGCACCTACCAACTGGCATGACAACTTGTTGGGTAGGTTTGAAGGGGTTCTTCTGGCCGAGGTCGTGGCAGCGTACTGCGCCTTCACAGTGTGACAGAAGCATGGCTTGCCATGCGGTGGATTTCGCAGTTCTGGGTACTATGCTATCTATTTTCTTTGTTTAGCGATGCATTATCTTTGACATATGATGGGCTTACTATTTTTTCATTTGTGCACAGGTCGAGCGGATGTACCCAAACGCCAATGAGTACTAGGTGTCGCGGCACCTTGAGGCGTATTTGTTGTGGCTGTTCGGTTGGGTACTGTTTACCAGCAGCTACGATGACTCTGTTGATGCCCACCTTGTGCGGTATGCGAGGGGCCATCGCCGACGGGGACGAGGTGCACTATACCTGGGGATTAGCTGTACTTACTGCGACGTACCGTGGCATATGCGATGCTTGCCATAGGACAAGGATGAATCCTGTCATCACAGGCTGCCCCTTCCTACTGCAGCTGTGGTCGTTCGAGCGCTTCCCCCTCGGACGGCTGATGCTGCTCGACAACGGTTCGTCCTGCGCGGACATGTACTACCGGGGGCGCCATGGACCAGCCTATCGCAGGGTCCCTTTGGTGTTGTAGATGGGTACGTACTCTCTTAAATCTTTACTATATGTGTATTATGGGTCATTCTTTGTAACCACTATTTTGACCCGCAGGCACAGTTTGCACACATGCAGATCACCCATGCGTATGACAACTTCGTTAAGCACCTCGACCGCCTCACCGCCGATGATGTGCTCTAGGAGCCATACTTTGGTCAGGAGATGGCGGACTGCGCCCTCCGTCAGGCTCTCGTCACTGTGCTTGTGTGACCGGGTGTACTGGCTCACGCGGAAGAAGCTCGTCTTTGGCGTGTTCGTCGAAGACTATGCGGTGCACAAGGTGATGCACCAGTTCAGCCTTCGCTAGTTTGTTCCTATCCCTGTAGGGCGTCGAATGCTTGACTCAACCCACGCGTGAGTTACACATAACATATATCCCTATATTTTTCTCAGTTTTGTTATGATGCCTTCTAATTACAGTTGTATGTTTCACACGCATAATAGGAGGGGTGGTAGCGGGATGACCTAGGCCACGAAGATGGCACTGTGGGTGGCGGAGTGGGCTAGGCACTCTAGGACTTCGTGCAGGAGAGCACCACGTATGATCTCAGCACGTACGATGAGTACCTACATTGGTGTAGATACGCACCAGGCTGGTGCGTGTCGTTGACCCTCCCCCGGCTCACATACTAGCACCGACCGATGTGTACCCCATGCACTTAGTGCGGAACTTCACCCTCGTGGTACGTATTCTCGTGTTTGAAAGTTTCAAGGTATGGTTACCACAATTATGATTTTGACGCTTTTATGTACTTCTTGCAGACGGACATCACCGCTGAGATCGTGGGGGACATTGGGTTGATCGTGGACAGGGTCGCCTGTGGTTTAGAGGTGATGCACGACAAGCTTCTGCACGTTGTCCATCAAGTCTACAAGAGGGCGAGGGGTCATCGTTTGGGACGCTCCTGGAGGTGGTCACTTCGACGCATGCACCAAGGCCACCATGTCTTGCAGCTTAGGTAGAAGGCATCGGAGGGCCACGTGACTACCCCCAGGCACCGCCACCACCGTCGCCGGGCTAGGCCAGAGGGTCAGCGTGGGCACGTACCTGCACACCACCACCGTCGTCGTCCATGGACCCCTACCTGCCATCGGTAGGGAAGCACACGTTGTTCAACCAGGGCCAACTGATGGGTACGACAGTTGGCTACATGCTATGGCTTATGTGGAAGGTACGTTTTATCTCTTAAGGTTTTTTCGCGTTGATATATTGCACGAGTAAATAATACATGTCCTTCATGTATGATGCACTAAGCAGGAGTTCGGCTATCCCCACAAGGATCTCCTAGTGGACGTGAGTGATTTCGTAGCGGACGACTCGGTGGAGGTCCTTTCTGGGTCACAGCTTAGCAGCACGCCAGTTCCCATGTAGCCATAGGTGCAGTCCACCCCGAGGTGTTGGAAGCACGGGTCAACAGAGCTCCTGACCGCCTCATCCTGTTGGGGGGCCGACACTCTATGCTGAGGAAGCCTAAACGAGGCTATACGGACGACCACCGACCAGGGGTGGGACGTGGCAACGACAAAGGAGGTGTTGCAGGCAGTGTAGCTATTGGCAAGTAATGGGTCTTCCTTCTGCTTTGTGTATTCTCTCGTTGTGTATGTATTTTGCTTTGTCTTCCTCCGTGTACGAATTTTCTATTGCATCCTAATATCACTTTTCTACTTACTAGTCGTTGCTATCTCAATTGTTTTCACAAAATTCTTCAGAAAATTTATCGTATTACAATATATGATGATCGCAAAATGTTATTGCGAGTCTAACAGATTTCATACCATTCACAATCTGCAAAAATCACAAGCGGATTAACTGACATTATCTGCTCTTTTATTTCAAAAAGGAAACAACTTACAAACAAGATTTGTTAAATGTATTACAATAATTGTTATTTACCCCACAATTATTTCTATCGGAATAATAAAATAATTATATTATTTTTTAAAATCACTCAACCGTTGGGCGACTAGCCCAAGTCGTCTAACCATGGAGCGATATGTGGTCAAAACTGTAAAAAAATAAAAGCAGATATAATACTGTAATTTAGAATTAAAAATTGATTATTTTTTTAAAAAATCAGGATTATTTAGTGGGCGCTCAACACAGCCCGTGTTTATGACTTCGACTCGAACTAAGCCTGAATGTTTCTGACGGCAGCATCGACATGCATGCTTGTCAGCTTGTAATGGTGCTGACTGCTGAGGAAGAACGAGCGACTTTTGGTCTACTAAGCATGTCATGCCTCGGAGTGTGGTTTTGTATGTAAAAATGTATGGTTAACTTTGTTCTTCCTTCATATCATCGACCTAATACTCTGGTCTAATAGTTCCATTTTAGGACATCTTCTGACAAAGAAATCGGGTTCAATTGTGCAGCAGTCCTTGAGCCTAGTTTTCATTTTGTTGGCAACGTTCCAAGTTGCTCACTTGCATTGCATTTCGCAGAAGATATGAGGTGACCTTGTTCAAAGTGGAGACTGCAATTGGACCTCTTATATCTGTAAACTAGTAGCTTACCAGAGAATCTGAAATTCCTCACTGACATGTGAGTTTTTTTTTTCAGAGAAAACCTGACCTTTGAGTATATAAAGCTTTTTTTCAAGAACATGCGGGAGGTCGGCGTATCTTTTGTATTAAGGAGAGAAACAAATAACAGTTTATAAAGCTCAATACGATACATCAAATAAGGGTTTCATTTCAAAAATTTCATGATGCATTGGTTGAAAAAGAATTATATAGTTTTGAGCGTGCATAATCTTCATTTTGCAAGTGTTTCGGAGAAGAATGTTAAACCAAATATGGTTAGTGACTGGTTAGGCTTTGATCAATGTGCCGGACGAATGCTTACTTTTGTACACTAACGGGGCCTGAAATGGGCAATGTTCTTTTATAAAGCACAATAAGGTTTGACTGTTTTGAGTCATGAACTTCAATTCGAAACATCTGCAGGATCCATGGTTCTTATTACCGGCCGGTTTTTGGCTCGTAACCAGAAATACCGGTTTTACCGATGACCCCAGGTAAAATTTCAAATTAGCTCCAAAAAAACTTATTTTGCATGAATTTTATCAAATATAGAAGAATTTTTGCTGAAATTTATTTTAAACATTTTGGCCGATATATTCAACTGACTTTTGGCTGATTTTTTAAATTAAAATTTTAATTTGAAAATTTTGGCCTGAAATCCTCCGAGATTTTCCGATTATGGGTCATCTCGGTGTTGTCATCCCCGTTAAAATTTTAAAGCCGGTAATGGGAACCTTGGCAGGATCCAATTCCCCTTGTACCCTCTTTCAACTGAAAAACGATCTCAATGTCATGTCGAACTCAAACTAGGATTTACAGTTAAGGTTCGGTGGTTTCTAACGAATCCAACGGATGGTTTCGCCTTGTGCAACCTTTGCGTTTGCCCAAGGGCGAAGTTTCGGCAATTGTTCTTCCGATATCTGCAAGAACCTTAAGCGTAGAACCTAAGAATAAATTAGTCAAAAACATCAGAACCTCAGAACGATACTGCCCTTTACACCCAAAGCTTTCTTTACAGCACACATCTTACATATACAGGGAACTGATTCGGGAGAAGCATACTGAAAAAGAGAAAAGTGTCCATAAAGAACAGGGGGCTTGGTAGGTCTATTCAAATTGACTTTTAGTTCTATCTTCTGTTTAGATAAACCAAAAGCCAATATAAATACTTAGTTTCTCCATTTCTCTCACTCTAATCTTGCTTTGGGTAGATAAGGCAGGGAATCACGGGCGTATTACGTACCCCACTCCTCTCACTCCCGTTTCACACAGGTATCTCTCCATCATTTCCCCGTTGCTCGTTCTCTCCTTCTAAAAACACTTCTTTCAGTTATTACTATTTATTTTTAATCAAAAGCTAACAATAGTTAATATGAAAATGACCTGAGTCTGCAACACATTCTGTTTACTTTTAGCTACACATCTTCTGATGCTATCCTCTCGAACACAGTAGTTTTATTTGGGCTTGTGCTTTGCTCAAAGACGTAACATGAACAACAGTTGTCCGGAAAAGCTGTGCTTTTTATAATTCAGCAGTTAGGCCATTACTATTCTTCTGTGATATAATTGATCCTTTTCTTTCTTCAGAGGTGATAAAGCATTCTGCAGCAGTGAGTGCCGGTACCTGGAGATGCTTTTCGACAAAGCAGTAGACAATTTGCGCTAGCTAATGCATGAATGGGTCATTTGATGAGACAATTTCAGCGGAAGAGAAGACTTGATAGTGAAAAACTGAGATGATATTTCCTTTTCCTTTTTGTTCTCTACTTTGCAAGATTGGATGCTGTTTTTGGCCATGGAGAAGGCAATGATTTAGTCTTTTGCGGATTAAAGACCTTTGCCCACTTTTGTAAGAGGTTGAAGATTGATGATGGTTTGGGCTTCTTCTTTATGTGACTTTCTAGTTTATTCCAATTTGATGCACTTGTTCTATCCTTTCACGCAAGTTATGTTTGGCAAGCTATGATGTAGGAAGCCATATCTCAGTATAAACTCATAATGTACTCTGAAATAAATTTGTTTAGTAAACCATTAGGAAAAGAAAATGATCTCCTTGGTTAAGAGTTTCATTTGGTGGAAACAAAATTGTTGTGTAATCATCATTTTGTGTGTATTATCACTACCAAAATCACAGCATGTTGTTTACTAGTCAAAAGAGAAGATGGACAGAAGAAATACACCTGTTTAGTGATTCAGGGAACAAAAGAAGAGCTAGGGTCAGTAGCCATCCTGAAAACTGGCCTAATAGGGTGTTGTTTCTGAAAATGGATGGTCTTCACTTGTTCAGTAGAAATCCTAAACATGCCCGGTATTTCTAATCTTGCAAAGGTTGCATTCATCGTGTTTAGTAATATGAGAGATTATACATTATAGTAGTGATCAGTGATGTGCAATGTTTCTAATTACAACCAGTAATGTGAATCCTGATTACAATATATTTACAGATTAGTCATACATAGTTCAATCTTTCTGTGAGGATAGGGCAGTCTTATAGAAACACTCATTCTACCATTTAGGCTTCCATGATAACCACACACCTAAGTTAAGGTAATTGCATCACCCTTCTGAATTTTTACTGAACATATCATTTTACATATTTCTCCAAGTTTTACTTCCTATTTTGCATCATATACTCTTAGTAGTACGGATGTAACATAGATTGATTACTTTACTTTTGGGTAATAACATTTGTTTTACGCTTTTGACTTCGCTCTAGCTATATTTTATTTCTAGATCTACCACTAGTAGGCATATATATATATATATATATATATATATATATATATATATATATATATATATATATAGACGATACATAGATGATAGATAGATATAGATATATATTGCGTGTTAGCATCTCATCTTTAGTTGCGCAAGGCAAGAATATTACTGCCTTCCAAACCCTACTTCTGCAACCTTACATTCACCTATAAAATGTCACACGTAATGCAGCACACATCATATTCAAAGTTCCAAACCAACAGCAATAGACTTGGAACACTGAAACACGCACACACTTCGCAAGAAGCACAGCCGTCGTCAGCCATGCCGCCTTACCGTCTGCCGATGTACCGCCGGCAGAGCCCGGCCGTCCGGTGCGTGCACTTCCTCTGCTCGGTGCTGCTCGCGCTCGTCCTCGTCGGCGGCATCGTCCTCTTGGTGCTCTGGCTCAGCCTCCGGCCGCACCGGCCAAAGTTCTTCCTCGCCGACTTCTCCATCCCCCACATCAACCGCCAGTCCGGCCCGGCCAACCTGCCGGTGAAGTTCACCGTCGCCGAGCACAACCCCAACAAGAGGATCGGCATTTACTACGACGCCATCTACGGGAAGGTGTACTACTACGACCAGCTCGTCGCGTCCGGGCCGGTCATGTACCCGTTCTACGAGGCGCCCAAGGGCGACACGCCGGTGCAGGGCGAGCTCACCGCGGCCGGGCCCACGCCGAGCGACCCCGCGTGGCAGCGGTTTGCCGGCGAGGTGGCGGCGGGCAGCGTCGAGCTGCGGCTGATTCTCAACTCGACGGTGAGGTTCCAGGTGAAGCTGTGGGACACCAGGGAGCACCGCATGAAGGTGGACTGCGAGTTAAGGCTGCGTGGGGATGGCACGCTCCAGCAGCAGGACAGGAATAAGCGGTGTGCGCTCTATTTCTAGACTTCTAGTGGATCATCAAACACCTCCTTAAATTTCTCTCTGAATTTTTTCTTTTGTTCCTGCACATTGCTTATCATACGTTTCTAATATTTGGATTTGGGGCAGTATTGCTGATTCTTTTTTACCTTTTGTTGACATATGTATTTGTGACTAGTGTACATTTTACTAAACTTTGTGATCGTTGCAATACAAGTGTAATAATTGAAAAGAGTACTGAATCGTGGCTCCAAAGGTCTAACATATAAAAGGCGACGTTGATCAATAATAATTCAAAATCCAATGTAAAAGGTTGAAAATAGGAACGATACCAGTTAAAATAGCTCGATAATTATTCTGGCCAGCCATACCTGCCAATACACGTGCCTTTATGCACCTTACCCCTTCTATTTTTGGGGGGGGGGGGGGGGGATGAACTCCTGTGTGTACCTCTTGCTTACTAAACAAATCATATCGAATCAATAATCACATGGGATTAGACAAGGTTATTCACAATTTATAAAGTACCATAAAAATGATCAAGGTTGATTGTCCGCATGAATCAGAGGGTAAATATCAACATAGCATCTCCTGAGAAAGCACCTAGCTTATGTGTTAACACCAACCAATCACAAATTATTAAACTCTATAGCCAAGCATACATGCAAATGTTCTCTTTCTTGAGAAGTACATGCTACTGATTCTGTCAAACTGTGAACAAATTTACAACACAAAACTGCGGTGCTCATTTCCACGTGTCCCAGACTCACTTTAGGATGATTAAGGGATTACAAGGCAACTAAAGGGTTAAACCCTTCTACTCACCAACAGCACCAGAGTTGATTGACATCTATTTAGTTTTCCTCTAGTCTCCTCAACACAGATTCAGCAAAGATACGCTGCCTGAAAAATCGAAAAGCTTATTAGAAATTACGTAAATTTAAAAATTGCTAACTGGATGTAGTTTAGTTCTATAATTTGTGTGTGTGTGTGTGTGAGAGAGAGAGAGAGAGAGAGAGAGAGAGAGAGAGAGAGATGACGCACTTCTCTTCAGTGTGCTTGGGGCTAGGGCGGTTGTGTTTCAGATAGCCATCCCATGGAACCTTCTTAAGACCAGCTCTAGCAGCTATCATGTCCCTTACTCTGTGCAAAGCATTTCATTAAGTATGAAAAAATATTTTCTGACCCTTGATATTTCGTAAAAAAGAAATAGAAACCAAATTTATGTTACCTTTCAGCAAACTCAATTGCTGTCTCCCCTTCCTTCAGATACTGAGGCTCCAAGTACCAAACATCACACACAACGGCCCATGATGTCATAAGTCGAACCAAGTGCATTGTAAAAGATTGCCTGATAAACATTTCATGTGAAGTAATTACGTGAAATATAGAAGGTAAGTGTGAGCAAAGTAAATTCATGTAGTTGTTTGTATTCCTCACTTCTTACTATTCCAGAAGGCGTCAACAAATATTTTATTATATTTGATAGCTATTGGACATACAGCACAGCCAAGCTCAAAAGCACCCTGAAAAATACAAACAGAGAAAAAAATCCATATCATGGTATTATCATGGTCAAGAACAACAAATGTCAACATATGCCATGCAAAAGATGACTGATTTCCAACATCTGCTATCCTCTAACCATCTTGTGTATATGAGAAAAGGAAAGTCTTTATATTTGCTTTCTACCAGGAAAACTTCATAATTATATAATAAACAGCTAAAAAAAGGATGATGTATCAACACCATAAGTATGCCGAGGGTAGGCTTTTTTATTAGAATCTCACAAAGAATGGAATTCTGAATTCTCCCTTGAAGAAACTTTCCATAATGTAGCATATTCAAAGTCATTTTTATGGCCATTAAAAAAATAGGGTTTACCATTTTACCTTTTGAACATGACAGTGTACTGGTTATTAACACATGTTCCTTCCGGGAAAATCAAGAGAGGATTGTTGTCTGGATGTTGAACATGATCTCGCAACCTGATAAAAGAATTCTCGAATAAAACGAATGTTTTAACAGATAGGATTGCAATGGGGAAAATCTTACTTTTTGTGACTACTTCACGATCCTTAAGATCATTACGGTTAAACCAGATGCAACCCACACTTTCTAAGATAGTCTTCTGAATAAATCCTGCAAAAAGGGGAGAAAAGAATAGATAAATCAACAATCTAGCATTGGAAGGTAACATAAAACTAGAAGAGAAGTTTCTGAAGAATGCAAAACTGACCAACCCATCCAGGATGCTTTTGCATAATGACAGCAAATGCTGTCATCTGTTCCAGAATAATGAAATCTATCATTGATGTATGGTTTGCAACAAATACCTGTTGTAATTAGAAGAGAGATGCAAAAGTATTCATCATAATCAGAATTAAGTAAGACTTAAGGAAGCAATGATGCTTATATATAAGAACGACATGGACCTACAGATTGGTTCTCCACAAATGTTTGCATATACATTGGAACAATAAACCATCTAAAGTGAAAAAACAATACAATAACATGGCACAGGGCATGCACATATTCCATAACGAGAAGACCGTGATGGAAAGGATATCTTGTGCTAGATTTCCAGGGCGAAATTTCATTGGAACAAGGCTAAGGTCAATACATATTATGTTTTGCAACTCAAAAGTGCGGGGGATTGCACCTCTGTAATGTTCTTACATGTGCACAAATCACTCAGAAATGAGTTAACAGGACAAAAAATGGTAACCTGGTGAGGTCGTGTGCTTGGGCGTGGTCCGTGATACTTGATCACTCCAGTCCAAGAAGCAACAAAAACACTGCACATCATTTCAACCAGCTTTCTCTGCATAAAGTTCAAAACAAATGAATGTAAGTAAGAACCCAAAAGTAAAAAAACATCACATTGATGTGAACAAGAAATGGTGTAAAACAAGCAATTAGGGACTAGAAAAACTGAATAGACTATGAGAAACCACACAACACCATGAAAATTGTTGAAAGATATTTTTGTGTAGTCAAACCAAAACAAACAATGATTTTGGTCAGAAGTAAAATATTAACATCAATAAAAAACAATGCAGAAAGAAGATATGGGACCTAATGGACTAATGGTAGTAGGGCCAAACAGCTTGACCTATATGTGGGCTTATGCCCCTTCAGAGAATCTAACGCCAATTGCAATGACTTATGTTGCATATGGGTACATTTGAGTGCATAAGCTGAGCTCATTCAAAATGCTTTTAAAGATCATCCAATAAGCTAGCTTACTAGGCTTATGGGTGGGTTTGGCTCCACTTTTGCTTTTGTTCTTCACTTTTATTCTACAGTAACTAGCTTTTAAATTATGCATCTTTTTAAGGCAGGGTCTACAATTCGATTGTAGTAGACATTGTACCAAGTTCGGCTATACCGGCTAAAATCGTATGTAACTGTTTCTCTCTTCGTACTGTCTCTCGTGAATAGCCAGAATTCAAAAACCATAAGCCAAAAACCACAATTACAGCCCAAAAGAACACACCCTATAATATATAACCACAATAAGCTGACTTTAAGGATAAGCATGAGCCAGTACCACATAGATTGCTTGTAGGTGCTTTTAAGAGTACAGATAGTTACTACCCCCAAGGCAAACTCCCTTGAAGACATCATTGGAAAAAGGATGAACTGATGGATTCCTAATCGTAATTAAACTGAAGTACGTACTAGGGAAAGGGAAATGATCTCAATCCCTAAAATTCAGCATCAATACCCCGTAATCATTTGAAGCTGGAAGGGAACTTTGCAATAGCGTGTTATTAATTCAATATCATCCCATTTTTCAGATTGGAGGCACACAAAGACATGCACTAATGTGCCACATTCACCCACCCAAAAATACCTATACTCCGTACAAACCGCAAGAACCATGGACATGCATGCCCATCCACTGCCACATGGACATGCGTACACATTTGACGCTCAGAGCCTCAGACAGAAATATAACTTGCATGTTCCTATCAGAGGGTGAAATTAGCACATAAAAAGTGCAGCACGGGTGAACTCCTCAGTCCTCACATTGGAGCAAATGGCTCCCTTCTGTTGTAGAAGGTTCGCAGCCTCATTTTGTGGGCAGAAGTGTTTTATGGCCACAATATATTTAAAAGGGCTGGAACTAACAGCAAATGAGGTAGTATACATTGAAATAAGCACACATCTACAACCAGAAGCTGACATAGATGCATGGAGATAAAACAGCTCACCTCTATTTTACTTCTCAGCTTATTTTGCCCTTTCAATAGGAAATGCACGGGAAAAGGCAGCAAAGAATGCTATCCATCCTACTGTAAGTGTTAAGAACCTGGTACATAATTGAGTTATCAGATGACAATGATTCAATGTTCAACAAAAGAAAACAACAAAGGCAGGATAAGCACTGGAGAAAATAACTTTCAATACCACTATACATGCATAAGTATAGAGAAGACCAATGTTTCTCTGCAAATTTTTTACATAAAATTCAATTGAAATTCCCAGTAAAAAGCTTGTATTGAAGTATTTATATTGATTTTTGTAAAAAGAATGTTGGAGAAGAGAAGTCAGAGGGAACATGGAAAAAGTTACAGGCATCAAAGGAAAAAATGTGATTACATTTACAGACACAAGAAGGCAATGATGAATAAACCAATGGGATTGTGATTGACCAAAAAAAAATCGTAGCAGGGTTAAAAAAGAAATCCATTTCTTTCTAGTACTGCATTACACTAAAATTGAAGTTTTCAAATTTCTCTTGTACAAATCAACAAGGCAGAACAACAAAACTGTTAGAAAAGGAGGGTTTGCAGAGTCTTAACATATCAAATCAAAGAGGAAGAATAATACAAACACTTCAGATAAGTATAAGCAATATCCCAGAACTGAATATGAAGGTCAGACCAAAAGATTCAAGTACCTCAGAGGAAAGAGTATTCCATATCTTATTACTACCCCCAAGCACCATAATGGGAACAAATAAATGTTCCAGTTCCATGGCTCTGGAGAATTTGACTTAAAGCAACGTGTGAACGAATCCTGCATATGTGTAAACAAAAGCAATAAAATATCTAGACACCTTCAAACAAATAAAGAACGATAATGACGATGATGATGATAATTGTCCTATTTATACCATACCACAACTAAAGTCACATATACACATGGTCCACAAGATATGAAATAAAGATACGGCAGATGTCAAGTCATAAACACAACATCTTTGCACACTCAAATTATGTGCACCTCAAACATCAGGAAGTTTGCATTCTAACCATTTCCTGGCCACCGACATATACATACACAAAAGATGCTCAAGTTTATATCAACATGGAACAGGAACAAGACTGCGAAGAAATATTTCCATGTTTCATTTTACACTTTAACTAAGGCAGATTTACCCACAGAGCTTAGTTGACAATATTGACAAAAAACTAAGCCTTTTGAGTTAGTTAATCAACGCGACAACATAAATTACCATTAAATCTTTAAAAGTGTCATGAGCAGGGTTCGGAAAACCGGCGGTTACCGGCTGGTAACCGGATATCTCGGTGGGTATCGGGAAATGAAAAACTAGCCGAGTTTTTCAGAAGTACATTTAAATCTGTCAGTCTTTTGTGACCGCGTAATGCACCATCTAGATTGGTTTAAGTTTTTTTGTGCTACATTACCTATTGTATGAGCTAAATATGCTTCGAAACATCCCAAATTCAATATTTTGGTGTTTTCCCGGTTTTTGGGCGGTAATCGGAACGGTTACTGGTTTCAAACACATTCCAAATTCAAAATTTAGATTCAAACTTTAAATGGTTTTTGGCCGGTTTTTCTGGTTACCAGCCGTCCGGCGGTATTCCAGGTTTTGGAACCTTGGTCATGAGCACAAACAAAATGATCAACAGCTGACTGGCTCTTGACAGTTCCTCCAACATTAATCTAGAATGCACAGTCAAGAAATCCAGTGAACACTCAACCAAGCATGACTGGTTCTAGACATCTAGCAGGAGACATATGTTAACCCTTTCAATTGGGCAGGTGGCATGACATAAGGCTTGTTTTTTTCCTCCGAAGCTAGCGGTTTTTTGCTTTTGCTACAGTACCTAACTTTCAAACGGAGTATTTTCTCAAGACGGAGTCTACAAGTTAAACGATGAACACGTTAAAAGCCCAACATCTGTACCATCCAAAATCGCAAGTGAGTATCTATCTCTCCGTAATCTGTACCGTAAACAGTCAAAATTCAAAAATTTCAACCAAAAGCCATAAGCCGCAGCCGTTGTCAAACAGGCCCATAGTAGCTAAGCACCTACAAAGGAGGCTCACTCAGTCTTATTGAAAGCCTTAATAACAGATCTTTCAGCTTTACCTAATTGGTGAAAATTAATCCCGATGCGATTGCCAACTGGTAAGCAAAAGGAAAGGACGTTTCTTTAGCTTAACTTTGTGGATCCTAAAGTCCAAAAATCTACCAAAACTTTTTTAAAAAAAATTCCCAGGAAGATAAACAATAAAAACACATAGTATTTCACTCTTTCTAATGAATGAAGGTATTGTTTTTCATCGAGTCATCTGGATTATTCACTATATATAAGATATAGGCTAGAGCTGGAGAGGTGTTGATATAGAATGTCTATAATTTCACTAAACGACCCATACTTTAACCCTCAAGGAGGCCTTAAAAGTTAAAACCAAAGGAAAATATACAGTACATCCAGCTAACTGTAATACACCGGAATCCTACAGAATTTCCAAGACCCAAGCACGGACTAAATCAAAACCACACAAAATTCAAAACTTATAAGACCTACACTCATTTCCACCAAATAATTGTTGTTATTACCAATAGAAAAGGCAAAAGAGGCTCGTTTTCTCCTTTTGCTAAATATTGCAAATCATAAGCCTATAAGCGTCTTCTTTGTTCATACCCCTTCACTAGAACAACATCAGCTAACCCGAAAATGCAGGGAAAAGAGAAGATCAAAGATGCGCTGAACCACTCACATCGACGATGGCGCCCGCCGCCTCGGTGAGCACCGGCGAGATGTCCAACAGATCGCGCCTGCACAAGCGCAGAAAAGGCCACCAAACGCCTCAAAAATCTCGCTAGATTCGAAATTAAGCCGAACTAGGGTTAAGAACAAGTGGCTAGGGCGATTACAGGTGGAGATTCCTGGGCGTTTCCTGCGGGAGCGAGTCGGAGGGTAGGTAATCCTCCAGGTTCGGGCGGTCCAGCTCCATATCCGCCGCCACCGACGACGACGCCATCTCCGCCCGCCGCTCGAGACCGCCGCCGGTGAGACGACGACGCCGAGGAGAGCTTCGCGATGGGGCGAGAGGCAGGCAGCAGGTGGGTGGAGGGCGTAATGAGGCGTGAGCCCAGCGAATTGACGTGTGGATCAACAAAACAGCGAAGGGGAGCGGCTCATAAACGAGTGGGCCCCACCAAGCAGGTAAGGGGCCATCAGCTAACTGACATGTGGGACCGGACCGTCACACACAGGTTTTGTTTGGGCTTGAGCAATGGCCCAGTGGCCCGTATCGTTCAGTCCGGCCCAGATAGGATCCATAAACCCTGGTGCTCTATGGTTGGTCGACTCGATAGTCGATACCCTTGCACATCCCCCGTCGCCAGTGCGCCCTCGCAGCAGCCACCATGGCGCCGCCGGCCAACTCCGGACACCTCGCGAGCGCTAAGAAGGCCGAGAAATCTAAGTCCAAGGAGGAGAGGAAGCACAAGAAGAATAAGCATGAGCGTGCCGCCGCCGACGAAGCCCTGTCCCCTTCAACGACGCGCAGGACGCCAAGCGCAAGAATCGCAAGCGCAAGGACGGGCAGGAGGAGAAGGAGCACGGCAAGAAGCCCAAGAAGGAGAGGAAGGCTGAGGCCGAGGCGGAGGAGGTGAAGGGGGGAGACGACAAGATGAGGCGAGCGATGGAGGACGAGCGGTTCGCGGCGGCGCGGACCGACCCGCGTTTCCGGCCGATGCGGCGAAAGGAGGCGAAGGTGGCCCTGGACTCGAGGTTCAGCAGCATGTTGACGGACCCGAGGTTCTCTTCGTCCGCGGCGCCGGTGGACAAGCGTGGCAAGCGACGTAAGAAGCAGGCCAGGAGAACCCCATGCTGCATTACTATCTCAACCAGGAAGAAGAGGAGGAAAAGAGAAGGAAAAGGAGAAAGAGAAGTTGATTGAAGAAGATGAAGAGGAGGAGGTGGTGGAAGAAGAGGAGGAGCAAGAGGAAGAAGAGAGTTCTAGTAGCGACGAGGAGGAGGATGAAGATGAGAAGGACGACGACGGGGTTATGCTTCACTTCCAATTCTTCCGTTTTCCTTTCTCATATCTCAGTGACTAGTCTATGCTCTCCCAAAAACTAAATTGCACGTATCTTACAGCAGTATGGCTGGTAGTGGAATAGTGGGTGGATTCAAACCAAGGCTCAATTTGCTTTAAAGATTATGCTTTTCATTTCTTGGGAGAGCATTGAAGCAACTCCCTATGTTACCATGTGTGTGTTTCTGTAGCTGCGCATTTCAACACCGGTGACTAGAAAAACGATTTTGAATTCCAACTCTTGATCTTGGACATTTCAGTAACTCTCTCGTAGTTAGGTTTATTCCCAGTAAATTCTTATGTGTTCGTATGTTTGGGATTTTCCATACGATTGGTTTCGGATGTTTGTGGTTATAGATATTAACATTACCCACCAAGGGATGATGACTGCTTCCAGCACAAAGTTGATAGTGCTTCTATGATTTATCTTTGCCTGCTATGTGCTGTTCTCTGCTTCCTTCACAATGTTGATATCACTCCTGACTTTCTGTAGTTTTTATGTCCTGTCTAATGTTATTATGAGCTGAAATTCTGTACAGTAGAATGCTGAAAATTCACACACTTCGACAATGTTGTACTCTTATACTGAAGTACAATTGGGTATTCACTTACTGAAACACTGTGCTAGGCTGCTAGCTAAAGATGTGTGCACGTGGTGATGGTGCTGCCTGTATTTCTATGTTCTATCCGGTCACATTAAATTATTTTGATAGGAGACTTGTAATTACCATATTTTTAAAGCGCTGTTTGGTAGTTGTAACATTTTATGCACTATTCTTGTAAAGGGAGAAACATGCTGTGTGTTGTATCTAATTCTAGCATTTTTTCTGCAGTACTCTGTCGGCAGTGACATTGCTCATTACTTGATGGGCAGGCATGATGATACACCTATGATTGACAAGGAAACTCACAGGCTTGCTGTTGTTAATATGGACTGGGATCATATTAAGGTGTGTGTTGATTCAAAAATTAAATATGATCTTGAGAAGTAACCTCTTGGCCTAAACAATTTTCAGCCATGCTCAAAGGCAATATTATTGATTTGGGAACTTGAGAATTACCTGGTTCCACCAATGCTCCCCACCCCAAAGAATGTGTTTATGTTTTGTTTTTGTGTGTGCTTTTGCTTTTATGAGTTCATTGTGGACTTGTATAAAACCTCTTGGGAGCTGTTTGGATGGCAGATTTTCTAAATAGATTCTGCTTTCAGTTAGAGTTTAAAAACACTTTGTTTTGTTGTTCTGTTAAGTAGGAGTAGCATTTATAGAGTATGTTGTTTGGCTGAAAGATATTTTTAGTTTCTGTTCTTTATGTTTTGCTGAAAATAGGTGAAATGTCTATTGGTAAAACTCACTTCTTTTTTTGTTTAGAGATAAATACTCTGCCAAATAAAAAATCACATTTTATCAAATGTAGTTATTGCGGAGTAAGTGCAAAGTCTATACTGATGTTAAATTACTGGTTTATTTGGACTGGATATCCACATGCTGATCACCCATATATAGTTAAAAAACGACCATATCTAACCCATTTCATGGCAAACTTCACCACTTCCTTGTGTCATAAGTGCTATTACTGGCAACCAAGAGGACTTGCTTCTAAGCTGTTGCAGCAGTGGAACCACGGCCTTCAGGGCATTGGCAAAACAGAGGTGACCAGCATTCATAATGGCACAGACTATTGTCAATAGAGCAGCGTGCACCAAGGCAATGGTGGAGACGTAAGCCAAAATTAGCGAGAAATACCCATTTTGGAGAAGACAAATAGCCGATTAGTTTGGCCTATTGGGCTTAATTTCAGGATGGGCCTTGAGTTAGTAACCAGCCATGAAACTATATTAATTAACATCAGTTCAAATTTGCCCCAAATATGAAGGATTGCATTTGCACTAAGATATGTGCATTTTTTTTGGTTTGGTGTGGGTATTGAAGCACTTCCCATTTTGTTATGTTGGTTTTATCCATAGCAACCAAACAAGATGATTGACAGTTAGCGTCAAAATCCTGTTTTGCTAAAACTAAAGGTCCAAACCATTTACTTTGTAAATTTTTTCCTCCTAGCAACTATGAATTGGCTGTTTGGGTTCAATGATATTATGTTTTTGTTTTCCTCTTTCAATAGGCGGTTGACCTGTATATGGTGATGACATCTTGCCTCCCAAAAGGTGGGCGAGTTTTATCAGTGTCAGTCTATCCATCAGAATTTGGACTGAAGTGCATGGAAATTGAGTCAACTAAGGGCCCAGCTGCTCTTGTTAATGCCAATGGTGATGATGGCGGCAGCAGTGAAGATGACGAAGATGATGACGACAGCGAAGATGACGAAGACGATAGTGAACATGACTCTGAGGCTGAGAACAACAAGCTGCGTACTTACGAGCTTAACAGACTGAGGTTAGCAACAAAATGGAGAGCGATCCTTTTGCTGATTATTATCTTGTTTATTTCTCTGTTTGTCTGGGACTAATTGAGATGACTGAAATGAATTTTTTGACCATAGTCCATAGTCTTCATATTGCTAACTAAGAAAATTAACATGTTCAGATCCTGTGTGTAAGTATAACTACTTGGCATATTTCGAATTTCCTGCATATGTCCAAGTAGCTCTTTCTATCCATTTTTTTCCTTATGAAAATTTTCATTACCAAGGGTTTGTCCTCGCTGCAGGTATTACTATGCAGTTGTGGTGTGTGATTCCAGTGCAACTGCAAATCACCTGTACACAAGTCTTGATGGCACCGAGTTCTTGAAAACAGCAAATGTGTTTGATTTGCAGTTTATTCCTGACTCTATGGAGTTCAAACATCCTGCTCGTGACATTATGACGGAGGTATCTTACTATAATAGATTGTATTTGCAGCCTATTTTTTTTTTATAGTAAGATTGAATCATTGGTACCATCAAAATTCTTGGAACAAAAACTTTACATTGCTTTCCATAAGTTATGATCTTTAAGTTAAGTATTACTTGCCTTTCAGTTGTGCTAAAATAAGCCTTTTCATTTTGGAAATAACTTGTTTGATTTCAAGCAGGCACCTCCAAGTTACAAGGAGCCTGATTTTGAGACTCGTGCTTTGCAACATAGCAGAGTTAAGCTCACTTGGGATGATGATGAACCAGAACGTAAGAAGGTCTTGAGGCGGAAGTTCACTGATGATCAGGTTAATTCTGTTATTTTCATAAATTATTTCGTTTCCTCATGTCAAAAGTTTCTTTTTTAGTAGCTTGCTGACTTGATAAATGAGAAGGGAGGAAGTACAGTGTCAAGTTATGCATTCTGCATTACAACAACAAAACTTTTTGTCCCAAATAAGTTGAGGTAGGCTAGAAATAAAATCTCCTTAAGATAAAAAAACGAGAGCCTTGTAATAAAACCTACAAGGCAAAACTTAAGGTTGCATCTTGCCATCTGAGCAGAGAGTCTAAAATAATGCCTCTAAACTTTCTTATGTCATGGTTCCGATATATGGATCACTAACTTCCATGCATTTCTATCAAAAGCTAATTCTTTGGCTACATTCCAATCCCTCAAATTTCTTTTAACTGCTTCCTCCCATGTCAGTCTTGGCCGACCTCTGCCTCTTCTTGCTTTTTCGATACGTCTTAAAATTCTACTACGTATCGGTGCCCTAAGAGACATCCGTCGGAGATGTTCAAACCATCTCAAGTGATGTTGGACAGCTTTCTCTTTAATTGGTGCTATCCCTACCCTATCATGTATATCATCATTACGGATTCGATCCCTCTTTATGTGACCACAGATCTACCGCAACATCGTTATCTTCATTACACTCATCTTCGATGTATGTTGTTTTTTAGTCGTCCAGCATTTCGCTCCATATAGCATCATAGGTCTAATTGTCGTCCTATAAAACTTACCCTTAAATTTTTGAGAGACTTTATTATCACACAAGACATTCGATGCTTGGCGCCATTTTACCCACCCCGCTCTTATCCTGCGGCTCACGTCTTCATCAATCTCACCATTCCACTGTAGTATCAATCCCAAATATCGAAAAGTGTCCTTCCTAGTCACTATTTGTTTGTCCAGACTAACATCTCCATCATATGCCCTGGCACCGCTAAAATTACACTTCATATACTCAATTTTAATATTACTAATTCTAAAGTCCTTCGATTTTAAGGCCTTTCTCCACGATTCCATATTCCTATCAACACCTATTATACTCTTATCAACTAGCAATACATCATCAAGAAAAGTATACACCAAAGGATATCTCTTTGTATGCCTCGCGTGACCTCATCCATCGCTAGGGCAAAAAAATATGGACTCAACGCTAACGCTTGGTATAGTCCAATCTTAATAGAGAAGTCATAAGTATCATTACCACATGTTCTGACATTAATCACAACATCTTCGTACATATCTTTGATTAGGGCAGCGAATTTTTTAATGCATCTCCCTTTTTTGTGAAGTGTTTTTATTTCTATGAACAGCTCTGAGTTATACACTGGTTTATCTGTCTATCATGTTGACATGATAATTTCCTTGTAAGATCACATAATTTAATAATTGATGCCAAGCATTTTTGCTACCTTTGTTTTCTAATGTATTTTTATGAAATGTTCCCATCTGTCCTGTTATTTCTTGCCCTTTTATATTTTTAGGAATAAGTTAATTTTACCCTCCTAAACTTACAAACGTCCATTTAACACTCTCAACTACAAAACTGGTTATTTAACCCCTCGAAACTTACAAAGCCAGTTCGATTTATATCCTGAGGTGGTTTTGGAGGGCAGTTTTGACAATGTGGATCCCACTCAAGGTAATTTTTACCATATCGGCAGCCACATCATCGGGTTTTGCTAATGAGAATCCAATTCAAGGACGTGAACATCCACATCGTGGACCTCATTCTCACTCCTCTCACTATATACATTCTCTTTCTTATCTCGTCATCCTCCCTCCTCTTATTGGGTCCATGTTAGCAAAAAACGAGGACATGGCTGCCAACATGGCAAAAACCACTCTAAGTTAGATCCTTATCAGCAAAACCGCTCTCCAAAACAGCCTTAAGGTGTAAATTGACCTGGTTTTATAACTTTGGAGGGTTAAATACCCAGTTTCATAGTTGGTGTTAAGTGGACTTTTGGTCATTTCAGGGGTGTAAAAAGACTTACTCCTATATTCTTCTGTTCGACATCTTTGGTGAATGTTTTCATTTTTCTGTTGCAGTTAGATGAGCTTGATATGTATTTAGCAAGTGATGACAGTGCGTCAGATGATGACGGTGTAGACAATGATGGTGATGGTGCAGCCAATGGAAAGTTAACAAGGAAGGAGCGGTTGGCTCTTTTACTACAAGGAGACAAATCTGACGAGGAACAAACTGATGGCCAGGACATGGAGATAACATTCAACACACAGCTCGAGGACCTAAGTAAACGTATCCTTGAGAATAAGAGCAATGATAAGACTGTCTGGGAGAAGCACCAAGAAAAGATGAAAGAGAAACGGAAAGCTAGGAAGAGGTCAAAGGATGATGATGACTATAGCAGCGAAGATGGCCCTGATGAAGATGATGATTTCTTCGATGAGGAAAATTCTGATGATGAAATTAAGCCAACCAAGAAACAGAAGGCGAAGGCCAAAGATAAAAGAAAGGGGAAAGGAAAAGACAAGCTCCCAGAGGAACATTTGGAGCAAGAAGCAACGAAAGAAGAGTTGGAGCTTTTGGTTGCTGCTGATCAGGATGCAGCCAATGGTGCAAAGGGTTACAACTTGAAACACAAAAAGAGTAAAAAGGGGAAGAAGGGTAAAGAGGAATCTTTCGAGGACAAACTTCCTGAAATCGATCTTAGCAAAGATGAGAGGTTCTCAGCCATGTTCACGTCTAATCTGTTTGCGTTGGATCCTACTGATCCCCAATACAAGAGGTACCTTAATAAATTATATGTTTTCCTATCACACTATTGTAAAGCTGCTTGACTTGCATGGTGGTGTTGGCTCAGTGTTACTCATGCTGACTGTGTTAAATGGTTTTGTACAGGAGTGCGGCTTTCATGCGAAAGCAAGCTGGGAAGCAGGGAGTAGGCAGAGAGGACAGAGATCCTCCTGTGGAGGAATCATCTCTTGGAACTTCATTGCCACCTGATGATGTGTCTACTAAGAATGAACAGCAGAAACCTGATGGGGCATCCACGGAGAAACTGCAGATATTATCTGCTGTCAAGTCACTAAAAAGGAACCTTACTGCGTTCAAAAATGCAAGCACGAGTGACCGATAGAGAAGAGGATTGATTTGCACTGATACATTTTCGTTTAAACTAGTGTTTAAATGAGATGCCTCTCAAAGGATGGGCTTTTGGTAAGTTTCCTTTTATGATGAAGTGAATTTGCAATTTATGTATGTATTTAGTAATCCATGTGGCCCTGGGGACATGCGTCCTTTGAATTTTGACAGTCGTAAGGATACTATTTGGACAAGTTCGGTTTTGTTTCTATAGGTTGTAGTTAAGACTATTCTGTTTGATCTTATAGCTGTTCTTGTATCGTCAGTGAATTAGATTAACTGATTCCATGTTGGTAAAATTGTTTACCATTCGGCACTTCACAAAAATGCCACCCAATTGTCCAGACTCGTCAAAAATAGCATTCGTGTTGGTATTTGGGAACAATGCATCATGCATTTTTCGCAAATGGAGGAGCGGGAGCCTTTGGGCACCAAAGAATTTCCCCTTGTCCAGAATCCTGCCACAGTACCATTCTGGACAATTTCACCACTCCTTTCTCTTTTGATGAACTTCACATCTCAGGTGAGCTTCTCTTCCTTGGTTCTCTCTCTGACCCTCACCATCACCACGACACCACTGGTATGTGGTATCACCACCAAGTGCCCCTCCAACATATAGCTAACAACGAGGACTCCAGTGCCTCCACGACATGGCTGGCGGCATCTCAAGTTCTCAACCATTGTGGGTGCCTCTTCCTTGGTGTGGGACCACATCGTCGCCGTCATCCATCTTCCCGCTACTGGTGAGCCCTTGCTTGTGGGGTATCCCACCTCAACCCGCGAACCAGGTCGCCGCTCTTGAAACTGAGGGCGTGCTGCACTTGAAACTTGTTTCCAGCGACGCCGAGATGCAGATCTGCACACACCCTGACAAGGTGGAGGCGGAGGAGGTGGCACGGTAAGAGGGTGAGCTCGCCGAAGTACGACGAAGCGAGAGGGCAGCAGCGAGTTCCTCGGTGCCTCCACCCTCTCCATCCTCTTCAATCCACGCCAGGCCGTATGAAAACGCCAGCAGCAGCGGTGACACTAGGGTTATTGCCCAAGCTTATAAAAACAACACTCACTTCGTCCAAAACCTTGCCATAGTACCACTTCGGATGATTCTACCCATACTCCTCTTCTTTCTCCTTGGTCCGTAACAACTCCCCATCTTTTCTCTGGTTACGGCGAGCACCGCTTTGGCCGAGTCCCTCATCTGCTCCGGTGCCCCCTTCACTGGGGCACTAAACTCGTAATGATACGAGAGCAATTTTCTCTTTGGTATAACTGTATCTCGTAAAGCCAAATATTATTTTAGCCTATATTTAGTCATATGTGATTTTGGTTAGTATAGATGAACTCGGTACAATAACTGCTACAATTTACTTAGATTTAATTTTGAAAAACACGCTATTTAAAAGTTAGTTACTGTAATAAAGTACATAAACCAAAAGTAAAAAGTGGAATCGTACCCAGTGAATGCCAAAAGCAGCAGTGCAGCTTTGATGTGTTGCCAGCTTGCTCGCCTTGTGCACAAACAAATCTCAAGCAACCCAGCTATTAAGAAACCAAAATGTTGACGGGTTGCTACTGCCAGTAAAACTTTCCGGGTGATTGTGCCCGGCCACAAGAAGGGTACGTTTGTTACTTCGTTTGATGCCCATCTACTCTCGTCTGAACCAAAACGAAAGCTGAGACTGAGCAGCGTCGCAGATAAGATTTTCGCGCCGATCATGTCGGAAGCTCACGAAGGGGCAGTCGTGGAGCGCGACGCTCAGCTGCTACAAGTGCTGACCTCCAGCGACGAGGTCCGCATGGAGAGTTACTGAGCAGAGAAGGCCATGCCCACTCGCAAACGGACGATGAGGTGGCAATAAGCGTCCAGGACGCGGCGCCGCCGCGACAAGGAGCGAGCCGCCTTCTCGGCATGACGAACAGAGGGAACACGACACTGCACCTGATCGCCACCAGTGGGCACGTCGGGCTCGCGGCGCAACTGGTGCCCAGGGAAAATTTTTCGTTTTGCAAAAAAAAAAAAAAGAAAACGGAGGGTGACGATAGGACGAAGGGTAAAAAATTCAGTCACAATTTCAAAAGTCATTTGAATTTTTCACGAAATTTAATCAAAAATTCAAATAAAGATAAATTCGGCTAGAATTTGACCGAATCGTTTTTCTTTGATAGGGTAAAAAAGGAAAGAAACAAACGAAATTTCGCTGAAATTGTGACCCTGCTGGTCATCGACACGCTGCTGCACTGTGCGGCTAACTCCGGGCACCGGGAGGTGGCGGCCTACCTCATGTCGGCAATGCGGGCCAGTACTGCGGGCGAGGAACCGGCTGGGCGCCACCGCACTGTACGAAGCCATCCGGCACGGCCGTGTTGGGGTGGTGGCTCCGCTGATGGAGGAGGCTCCCGAGCTGGCTTCGGTGACGACCGCCGACGGTGTCTCGCCGCTGTACTCGGCGATCGTGACCAGTTCAGTGGAGATGGTCCGGGCGCTGCTACCCCCGTCGCTTGACGGAACACCGTCGCCGGCGCCGTCTGTTATCACGTAGTCTAAAGTATTTTTTTTTGAATGAAAACAGTATGAAATGATCCTACTGTGTGTGTATATATAAGAAGTGTTACACATACAAATTTACAAAAAAGAACTTTACTAAGATAAACTACTCAGCCAATCTTCTATAAAAGGAAAATATTGCTTTTTTGCTCTATGGATAACTGTAACACCCCCGTTTCCGGGAGTATTATGAAATCCTCGCAGCTGCCCAGGACTGTTCAACTGCGAGTATATCCATCGAATGTATAACATTGCCAACACAAGCTTTAGAGCAAAAGCGAGCTTTATTACAATATAAAGGCGAAAGTCAAGTATCACAGTAGGGTCAACTGCCCTTAGTTACATTACACAAAAGAAACCACAGGCAGGCCTGAGCGGAGAACGATCCTAATTCCACGTGTCGTCGACCTCGTACAAAATCACCTCGTCATCTTCTCCTGTCTCTTCAATATTTGATGTTTCTGTTTATGTTTTTAGCAAGTATGAGTACAACTACCGTACTCAGCAAGTCACACGGAGTTCAACAATAACTACATGCATGGAATATCAAGTAACCGGGGAATAGGGTCTATTATTTTATGTGGATGCAGTTTTAGTTGGAATCATTTGAAAACCTTTAAAACTTCACTTCATTAGCGAAAATGGGGTTTCCAAACTTGATTATCAGTATTCCACATTTCCAAATCATTATCAAATCTACTTATGCCTCATTACTGGATTCACCCATTAAACACAGCTTCGTTTACCGGAAGCACGGCGTATTCGAATACCATTTGTCATGACTTTGCAAAGCTGCCCTGCTTTACCCACAAGATCTCTTAACTCCCGCTAAAGAGTTAAGACAACAAGAACGTTCACTGCTCAATTCTTTATATAGACTCCGCCCAGTAGGTGTTTAATCCCGACAAGCCCGGATGACCCCACGGATCTCGTCCGACTCGTCGCAGTCCTACAGTTGTATGGTTAACCACCTCCCATACAGACTCACCCTCTGTCTCCCCCTTTCCAGATGCAGAGGTTCAATTGAAGTTGAGCAGTTACTAAGCCAGGTTTGACTAAGTCAAGTCTGACCAAGTCAACGCTTGTGGTTGGGCGGTTGCTATGTCCGTTACTCAGCACAAGAGTCTAGTCCTTATATTTTAACTGAGGCATCAATCACGCACAAACCCAAATTCAGTGCACCCTGTACTGCCACCAATCCACAACCAGCCTCCACCTTAGGATAAGGTCTTCGGATCCATCTCTGCGGTCCTCACTTATCCTATTTCCAACTTTCCAAAACTCTAGACCAACACCAGACCTTAACAGTATAAATATGTGATGTCCCTAACTACGATGATAAGATTAATCTTATATTTTATGTAACTAAGTTTGTCAAGGTGAATATGGCCATCAAGTTAAACTGGGCTTTTCGGGTGGTAGGATATAGCTAATATCATGTCATTCCAAGCATTTAATGTATATAAAATAACAGAATGAAAATAACATAATGAAAGTACATGTAAATAAGTAACTTAGGAAATGTAGGATCAACATGTTCAAAAATATGTGCGACTTGCCTTGCGGATCTGTGATTTCAATTAATTCGTATTCTTCAGTACGCTGAGCTTGGGCTTGCGCTTCTCTTTCTGGCTCCTGAGCAAACTCGACTCCGGGAGCTAACGCAAAACAAATAAAATAAATTAATTCCATGCCCGAAGGAATGAGCGAGGAATAAAGAAAATAAAAGAATAAAGAAAATCCGAAAAACTCCATTAAAATTGGCTTTTGGGCTTATAGGAGGGCTATATGAGGAAATGGGCCTTGGATTTGGGTTAGCGGGCTCGAAACGAATCTGGGGAGTACAAATATGTATTTTGGGCTTTGGGCTAGTTACTATTCATCGGGCTCGGTGGACTGTTCCTCGGGTTTGGATCCGACGCGGTTAAGCGGCTCGGCTCGACCGCATCGCGTCGGGTTCGGTCGGCTGCACCAGGCGCGGGGCGAACGGGTTGGACCGCGTCGGCTGGATCCGGTCGGGCGGAACAGACGCGCCCGGCGCACGCGAGCGGGCTTGGTTCGACCGCAACGCGAGGGTGGCTCGGCCGGGTGGCACTGTTCTTCTTCCTCCTGCTTCCCGCGCGCGCAGAGGAGCAGAGGAGTGGGCGGTGGCTGCCGGCGATGGTCCGATGACCTGCGACGGCAATGGATGGCATGGATGGAATCGGGGTGGCATAAGGGTTCCATTTTGGGTGGTTGCGGGCCCAGTGGAGGCGGCAATCGCCGGCGGTGAGTTTCTCCTCTCTTGCGGCAATTTTGAAGTTGCGGGCGAGTGGGAGCTTCCTAGGGCAGCTGGGCTAGCTCTTGAGCATAACCAGGGTTCAGGGAAGCTTGGGGAGGGGTCGGCCGAAGCTTGGGACGCTTGGGTTGGGCCGGCCACGGTGGCCGTTTTCGGAGGTGGGGTGGTTCACGGTGCCGGGGAAGGTAGGGGTTTGGGAGGCTAGGGCAACGGTTGGGGAAGGTTCCTAGGGCTATGGAGGAGCTCTGGGTAGCGGGAATTGAAGAATGGAGAGACGGGCACCCGACATTGCTCTAGGGTTGAGAATTGGGGGTTTTCGGGATTACCAGCAATGGAGGGGAAGAGGGAGCTCGGGGTTGCTTGGGGAGCTGCAGGGCGGTGTGATGCGTCAATTGAGGGGGTCGGGAGCGCTTTAAATAGACCGGGCATGGCGGTTCATCGGGGAGGAAAAATATCTCGGCGGCGATGGCGGTTTCGGGAGGGGCCGGGATAGCTCGAGGGTTTCCGGGTGGATGCAGCTGGCCAGGGCGGTACAGAGCGGCGATCAAGGGGTGTCAGAGGGGCTGCTGTCGGCCGTGAGAGGAAGAGGCGCGAAGGGGCAGAGGCGGGCGCGCACGGACGGCGGCGGCGGCGCTGCCACGCACAGTGGCTGTGCCAGGCGGTGTCAGGGCACATTTAAGGAGCTGGTACGGCGTCTAAAAAAGGAACAGGAGCTGGCAGCGGCGTGCATGCGCGAGAAGGCGCGAGGAGGCCGGCAACGGCAAAAATCGGCCGGGCGACGGGATTTTTCAGACGTGAACAGTACCCGCGCGAGAAAAATCCGTTTTTGCCGTTATGACGCCGTGATGACAGGGATTAAGGGATTGTGATGCTTTGAGATTGGTGAGGATTAGGATTAGGGGGGAGATGGAGCTCAAACCAAGGGCAAATCAAATCAAATTTTGCTTTTGAAAATTTTTGGTTGTTTCAATAACCATGACAAATTTATGCTGAGACTCTTTTGCGCTCCTGAATTGTGGGGTGGGTGTCTTGGAAAACCTTTTTATTTCTTGTGATCCAAATACTCCATGACTAGGGGTGTAGCCACCGGAGGAGCTTAGTAAGGCTTAAGCCTCACATACCCCTGTGGCAACTTTATATATAATAAAAATAGAGAGAGAAAAAGAGAGATTAACCAATCTAAAGTGAAACTAGCTCTCCTTGATGAAAAGGTTAATAATAAACATAAAATTAAAGAAGACGAGGAGAAGGAGGAGAGGAGGTGAAAATCATAAAATTAAAGAAAAACTAATCAATCAATAAAAGAAAGAAAGAAAGAAGTGAAATAATATATGTAAATCATAAAATTAAAAAGAAGAAGAAGAAGCGGATGAGGAGGAGTAGTGAAAATCATATTAAAGAAGAGAAAATCAATCAAAGAAAGAAAGAAGAAAGAAAATGAAATATATATGAAACTTTTTGAGTTCGGGGATGATAGTAGAGAGCTCGATGAACCTCTGGTTGATCTCTTCCCTCCGCCACCACTCCGCAATGATGTGATTCTACACGTGCCCTGAAGGCACCGCCGCTACTGAGCCACCCACTGCAGTGGGTGCCACGCTGCCCCCTCTCTTCCTTGTTGTTCAGCAACACAATGCCCCCGCCACCACCGTTGCTCTCATCAGTTGGCTGCGCCGACGTGGCTCTGAAGTTCCAGCTCATCAGCCTATTACCGCTGCTGCCGCCGGTCCTGGTGAAGGCGGTGTGGGGGGACCACCCGGTGGCCGTGTCATGGTCCATGGCAGCGCTGGGGCTATCCTTGGAGCTCCAGCTGCTGCCCCGGTGGTCGACCTACACCGTGAGGTCCTGGACGGCGGCGGCCGCGGTGGTCTGAGAGACGTTGCGGAGCGCTTGTAGCAAGGGGAAGGAAGCACCCTCGCCGTCGCCGCCGCCATCAGTGTATGCGCGAGCGACAGTAGCGACCAAGGAGTGCTGGTGTAGCGTGTTCATTGCCCACTGCATGAAGAGGTTCGAGTCATCCATGTCAATCGATTAATCATTGCTCCCTTCTTGCATCAACAAACAAGCTGTGAAGATGATAAGAACATTGGATAGAGTGTGGAAAAGGATGTCGCTTTTTGTTTCTATTGTCTCATGATTCAAATTAGCTTAATTCTGATATGTTTCATATGATCTAAATTGTCATTCATAATTTTTTATTATATCACTAATTTTTATATGTTTTATATATATGTGACTTATCGCTACTCCGCACTTATGACGTTTTCTATTATCGGGGTACCTACTTTCTATTTCTCTATTTTTCATTGTTTTTCTCCATCCAATTTATAATTTCTATATGAATTTAAAATGTTATAAGAGTAAAAGACTAATTTTATGTCAATTTAGTTTAGATCTATAAATAATTTAGCCTACTCTCAATTTCATTTCTGGCTTCGCCACTGTCCATGACATCAAAACGACTATTTCCATATAGAATGGCTTTTGAAGCTGTGTTTTGAAATCTTGAATTGAGTCATGTACAGAGAGGTTCAAACTTCTCTCTGGGCAGACAAAATCCCAACATTCTTGAGCAAAATGACATCCAAAGAAACGATGATGCAAGTTTCTTCAGTTCCAGTGTTGCAAAGCACACAAGTGTATTCTCCCATGTGAAAGTTCTTTTTGCCTAGGAGGTTCTTTTTATTTAGTCTTGATTGGCAGGTACTTTTCCAAAGCCATTTGAATTGTTGTGGAACTTGAACATGCCCCATTATTATTTTGTAGGTTTTTACTGAAGATTATTTTCCATTGCCCCAAATATAAGTCCAAGTATCATGATCTATGGTCAAATCTAATTCCTCAACTAAGTCTTGCAATTTCAAGAACGGTGCATGAGCTTGTACCGATAGTGGTAGATGGAAAAGGTTATGAACCTCATCAACTGCCTTCACCTGCGCAATAGGTAGATTATCCCTCTTGACATAAGAATATAAATGAGGTGCTTGTAACTTTTAAGAGATTTCCATTCCAAAGATCATTCCAGAAGAATGCTGTGTTTCCATTTCCTGGCCGACAAGAAGCAATTCCCTTGTAAAGATCAAGCAGCTTTAAATTGTCTCTCCACCAAAATGAACCATCTGCATATTTTTCTGCAGGGTGGTCGTTGTTGTAGTAACACTCCCATACTAACTTAACCCAAGGCAGATCGATATGATTGAAGAATTTATGAAGATTCTTCAAAAGGAGAGCATTATTCTGGACTGCAATATTCAACACCCTAGATCCCCTTGACTTTTAGGTTTACAAACATTCTTCCAAGCAACTAATGCTGGCCCGTGATTCTCTCCAGAGACAATGTCTTCTGTAATTGGCTATTTGCTCAATGACTCCTTTGGGCAATTTAAAACTGCACATAAAAACTGTGGGTAAATGGGAGAGAGATGCATTGTCTTCTGTACTTGGCTATTTGCTCAATGACTCCTTTGGGCAATTTAAAACTGCACATAAAAAATGTGGTTAAATAGGAGAGAGATGCATTCAAGTAAGTGAGACGCCCTCCATAAGAATGATAGCCAATCGTCTTTCTATTCTTTGCACCAAAGTGAAGAAATCCTCAATCTTTGGTTTTGTCAATCCCGGTGGAAGGCCAAGGTATGTAGAATTAATGTGTACTAGCGAATACCAGAAAATCTAAAATCCACGACGTTGAAGTAGCTCTGCCGCGGCACGACGTACTCAGCGCCGGACTCAAAACGCAGCACCAGCCTCGGCACGGGCACGTCAATGTTTTCGCCGGCCGCGAAGCACAGGTCGAAATCGGAACACCTGCTGCGCCACCGCGTAGCCGGCTTCCGCGAGTTACGTGAACGTCGTGCCGGAGTCCACGATCGTGCCGCCCACGCCGGTCGGCCTGAATCCGATCGTGCTGCTCGTACTAGTTAGCCACGATCTTTTAGTAGAGAAGAGATAATAGATAAATATTGTCTCAATAGTTTGCAATTGAGAGCAATGCGTTTCAGTTGACCGTCTCCATATTCCTTTCGCATATTCCATGCATGTATGGTTTTCCAACCCATGGTTATCGCTGGAAACTGCTAAAGTTTCTGTAATGAAAATGTTATCCGTACCAATCAAGGTTACAACATAGTTAGTTTTCCAATTAGTGTCAACGCTAATGGAAATTTCTGTGTTTGCAAGGGATGATTGGTCCACATATATCAATTTTATTCCGTTCCTACGTTGACTTGAATTAAGTAATGTCGTATGCATTGTTCGGTGATTTCATGTTCGATCGCTTCTTCTTATAAATACCAAAGAATTCAAACAAACAGAAGAACACAACACCAAACCCAAGTACTAGTGTGTGACACTCTCTTACCTTCATGGCAGGCGTAGTAGGCTTTCTCTTGTCCGCCTTTCTCCTAGTAGCTCCCCTGCTGGTCCACACCCAACCTGACGGTTTCCGAGCTTCCCTACTCCGTAAGAACGCGACCCTCGACCTTTCCCTCGCAGCCGAGCGCTCCCGGCGGCGGCTGTCGGCGTTCACCGGTACCCGACTCGCTAGGGTTGACCTGGACTACGTAATAGAGCTGGCTATGGCACGCCGCCGGTCACCGTCCAGGCCGAGGTCGACACCGGCAGCGACCTCAGCTGGGTGTTGTGCAGCCCCTGCAACGGCTGCGAAACCCCCGCCGGTGCGGCTGTACGACCGGACAAAATCCGAGAGCTTCTCCCCGCTGCCGTGCGCGAGCCAGTTCTGCCAGGCTTTGCCGGAGACGTTTCGCGTCAAGTGCACCGCTGCCGAGTGCGGATACCGGTACGCGTACGGCGTGACCGATGCGGACTACCACTACACCCAGGGCGTACTCGGTACCGAGACCTTCACGTTCGGCAACGATGCCGTGCAGGGAGTCGCTTTCGGCTGCAGCGACACGATCTACGGCAGCAATTTCGGCGGGTACGTACTCCAGCACGCGCTTGCTGGTTCTATTCTATATATTATATGGGTATTGATAAATCATACCTGTATTACTCCCCGCGGAGTTCCCGGCCAGAGAGAGCTCTGAGCTCCCATGTCACCCCGTGCGCTCGCTCCGGCCGGCGCGTGGCGCGGGAATTTGTGTACGGTCGGCTAACCTTTTTTGCGAAAACGTCCCTGCGTTTTCCCAAAATTACGTAAAGGTCCTCTGTTTTCGCAAAAAGGTCCCTACATTTTTTTGAATAGGCCTCTACGTGATTTTTTCGTTGATAACGACCCGTACTTTTCGAAATTACGTACAGACCCTCGGTTCTTTTAAAACAGTCCTTGGTTTTTACGGGAAAAACCCTCTGCTCTCCTTTTATTGCGAAAGGACCCTCGACTTTTTCAAAAAACCCTTACACTTTATTTCGGTACACACGGTGGCTGACGCGGCGTGACGCCGCGCCTATAAGGCTAGTATATACACATAAATAGGGATTGCTAACTAGTACTCTCTATATATATACACACACTCTCTCTCAAACAGTATTACACATAAATCTCAACCTAGCAGGTACGAATTGATTGCGGTGATTAGTAGCGGACTATGTATACGTACGTAGTGGGCGGTAGCTTGGAAATACTAGCGGTGTAAGCGTGGCGGCACGTCGCGCTAGCTACCGTGTGAACCAAAGTAAAAGAGACGATAATTCGCAAGAAGGTTTTTCTAAAAAAAATTGAATGCACATGCGTAATTTTAGAAAAATTGAAGGTCTTTTCCACAAAAAGGAGGACCGGTAAGGAGTGTACGTAATTAAACGAGGACCAGTATGTACTTTTTGAAAACCACAGGGTGCTATCCCGTAAAGGGTACGCAATTTCGGTGAAGTGGAGGGGTGTTTCGGAAAAGAAAATGTGGCAGGGTCTTTTTACAAGAATTGAGGACCTCTACGTTATTTCGGAAAATGTTGGAGGCCTTTTTGTAAGAAAGATGACGCAGCGCAGATGAGGCCGGAGTTCTCCGGTTTTAATATGCTGATGATGATGATATGCAAGTAGGGGTGAAAACGGGTCGGATTCGGACGGATATTGCTGTTACCATATCCTAACCCATATTTTTTCTCCGATTCGGTATCCATCGGATTCGTACCAATCGGATTCGTGCGGATCGGTCGGGATTAACCCAATTCGTTTGCACCCTACTTATTTGTAAGGAATGCATACAAGGCAAAAATGGAGTAGGATGCACCGACTTGATGTTACTATTTAATAGCTGATGTGGAAGATTTTATTTTACCATTGCAAAAGAAAATGAAACGTCAAATAGTAGCACAAACCTGAAATCAAACTTGAAAACGATCGGATTCGGACGGATATTCGATTCGACGGATATTGCCATTACCATATCCTAACCCATATTTTTTCTTCGGATTCGTACTAGTCGGATTCGGTACCAATCGGATTCGGTGCCGGATCGGTCGGGAATAACCCGACCCGTTTTCACCCCTATATGCAAGTAGTACATTTCAAGGAGAGGTGCTAATTTGCATTAATTAACCGCTTAATTAACCATTTCCATCAGGTACGGTGGTCTAGTTGGGCTGGGAGAAGTGCCTTGTCCCTCGTGGGCCAGCTCGGCTCGGAGCGTTTCTCCTACTGCCTCTCGTCGAACCTTCAAGCGGCCAGCCCTATCCTGTTTGGCTCCGCGGCCACCTTGACCGGAAGTGGTATCGCCTCCACCCCTCTCCTCTACGACGTCCTTTACTACGTCAACCTACTCGGCATCTCCGTAGGCCCGAAGGTACGTTCGCACTTGACCCCCAGACTGGGCTCGGCGGCGTCGCCTTCGACTCCGGCGCGCCGGCCACCATGCTGGTCGAGCCGGCCTACTCCCTCGTCTTACGGGCGTTCTTGGAGCAAATGCCGCCGACGTACAAGGCGGTCAACGGCAGCCAGTTTGGGCTGGGCCTGGACGTTTGCTTCCTGGTTGACACAAGCCAGCAGCAGCTGGCGGCCGTGCCGTCGATGACGATGCACTTCGAGGGGCTGGACATGTACTTGCAGTCACAGAACTACCTCCGCTTCGCGGACCAGCGCGGTACTCTGCTGTGCTTGATGATCGGCAGATCGGAGACCGTCTCGCTCGTCGGGAACTACATGCAGATGGACTTCCACCTGCTGTATGACCTCAAGAACTCTGTTCTCTCGATGCAGGCAGCAGACTGCAGCAAGGTTTGAGAATTTAGAATGATAAATGGAGCGATAGATCGTGACTCGACCATGTGGGAATGTGTTGCACCGACTTGCACATGCATGCATGCATGTTGGCTTCTTCATGCTTGGCTTCTTGTTTGTTATTTTGAATCTGGATTTGTGTAAGCGTATTAATTTTCGTATGGATGTGTGGAAAGTGTACTCTATCATACACAAACAAACATGAGTGTGATCGAATATTCTAAACTACTTATGGCTACCTAGCTGCAGTGATCGAGCCAGTGCTGCTCTTATTCCCTCCTCATGCGCGCTACCCCTATTCCCTAATGTATTTTTTTCGAGGACCTATCCCTGTGTACGTACTTGATGATCTAAATTACCGTTGTTGCAGTTAGATTAGGTGGTTTCATGCTTGATCCAGTGATAAAGATAGTAATAAGGCACACATGGTTCTACTAAAAAACAGAACGGCCGGGGATCCCCGTCAAAGAAGTAAGTAAATAACAGAACAAGACAAAAGAAAAAAGAAAAAAAAACTTCGCTTCAGTATCATCTCTTTTACTTTGAGAATCACCTCAGCGTCATCTTTTTTTTAGATTACCTCAGTGTCATTTTGATATTGTTCACACGTCGAGACTCAAGTCAGTCCGAGGCAAAAAAAAAAAAAAAAAAAAAGGAAGAACTGCAAGATGTACTGGGCTTCGCCCAGCGATTACGAGCCTTCTTTAGATTCTATATGGGCTAACAATACATGATCACGTATTAAAGTCCCGAGTACCCCCAGTGCTTCGCCCATAGAATCTAAAGAAGGCTCACTGGTTAGGTAGATGAATAGTGATTCTCTAGTTAGGGGTATTCAGGACTTGTTATATTATAAGTTATTACAACACTAGTTTAATGGTTTCGATTACATATTAAAGTAACTCTTTAATGAATTATTTAATCCTCATCAGTTAACCCTCGAACTTCATGTGAAACTATCACTTAGGATTCTTTGACTAGAACACTAGTCAAGATGTATATTCCAGTCGGGAGATTACTTTACATTAGTCAAGAAAAGTAAAGAAGTCTTCCCACTTAAAGTTGAAAAGCCAACAGGAAGAAAAATAGAACCAAAAGGTTTATACCTATTAGGCACGATTCTCATAACTTCCATCTTGGATATGGGAGAGTCCCTATAAACCAAATTGAGGCTGTATTATCCATGTTTCCTAGAAGCCCTTTGTATTCTCTTTAGTTTTTCTTCGTTTCCCCTATCCTGACAACTGTAGTCCTAGTTCTTTTCCTCAAATTTTCATGATTCAAGCATAAATCAGTGAAGATGTCTATGTTCATCTCTAAGCGGTCCATATCCGAATTGGGATCAAAGAGACTTAAAGCTTTGGAAGACATAGGATTGATCCCCAAACGAGTTATGGTCCCCTGGAGATCGGCTAAAGGTGAAGGATTCCCAAGTGGTAAAGAAGGTGAGATACCCGTATTCCGGGCATACGTGGAATACGGGTTTAGGCTTTCAGCACATTCTTTCTTGTCAAAAGTGCTTGAGCATTATAGGATCGAGCTTGTGAATTTCTTTTTTAGATTATTTTTGTGAATTTCTTCACCTCAAAAGGAAATTTTTTTTGTGAATCTGTTTTGTTACTCGAGTCTGTTCACAGCGCGCTGCAACAGGCAGGTGAACCAACGTTAAACAAGCTCTCGACGTTAAACAAGCTCTTGACATTAAACAGAGACAGAGTCACCAGCTTTCGTCGCAGAAAAAACAAACAGAGTTATCAGCTGCAACATAAAAGAGCAACTAGGTTGCACGTACGATCAGGACTCCTAAAGCTCGCGCGCTTCGCAGCTCGAAGGACAAGACTCTCTCGAGGTCATACAGACGTGCATGTTCTGCTGCATGCTGCCGAGCACCGACATCCCCGCGAGCTCACCATCCCGAGGCATGCCACCCCGCGCCGGTCTTCCACCACGTAGCTCCCCTCGGCACGGGCGGACCATTGAGGTATGCGGGTGGGCCACGGCATACCCGGGCCCGGCCGACGCCTCGGCCGATCCTCACGTAACGCCTTCTTGTTCCCCAACGCCGACGCCACCGTGATCCGGGCTTCGAGATGAGATGAGGCGGTGCTGCAGTGGCTTTCTTCCTTTTGCGGGGTGGCGCGCGCCGCCCGCTCCCGCACTCCAGATCCACCGCATCCCGAACCCAAGGTATCGTTATAGCAGCTATCGCCTTCTTCTCGAAAAAAGGCTACCGCTTTGTTTCTTGCCGTTGGTTGCTTCAACAGCCTTGAATTATCTAGGACGCTGGAAAGATCGAAAATAGGTTTGCTTGACGGTGTCATGACCTATCGCTTATTTACTTGATTGCCCACTAAACAAAGATTCAGGTTTGTTTAGTAGTGCCACCTATAGAAGTTGGGAGACGAGAGGTGTTTGTTGTACTAATTCCGCTTTTGTTTCCCTTACATTAGATCTAATAGCATTGATAAGCTCAAGATCAACACTAGTAAAGTCGCTCACCGCATGCGCCCTGCTTTTCTTGAAATTCCTACCCCAATGGGAAGTTCTTTGAAAGACATATGATTCGAGGCAAAATGGCATTTGAGAAGCTTGGGACGATGAAATAGTTTACTAATTAGTTGTTTTCGACCCATTTCTTCACGATTACTGATTAGTACCCAAGTTCAAGGTTTAATCCAAGTACGTGTTAGCGGCTTTAACTATTGCTATAAACATAGAGTGTCCCTCTGCCACCAAGCGGATAGCAAGTTTTATCGACAGGATAATCAACAACGATGACGGAGGGTTTTTCCTCCTCATCAAGACTGAAATAAACATGCGAACCCTGTATGGTGTCGTGGGCTCAAACTTGACTTCTCATCTCATGTTAGGAAGTTTAATTCCTTGTTTGCAAGGAGTAGCTTTAGAAATTGGCGTAAAAGCGAGAATGGCCTAACCTTGCAAATTACAATCGAGGAGCATGTGACGAAGACAAGCCAAAATAATAAAATAAGTTGATAACATACCTTTGTGGAAAGCAAACAAAAGAAAAGATGATGTGGCTTATTAGGATGAGATATTCTTCTTTTTGCCTTATTTTTGCAAAACTTCCAGTCCTTTTAGAGTAAATGTGGTTCCTTTAGCCTCATAAGTTTTTATATTACATGTGTATATCGGACTGTAAGCCAACCATGGCTTCTCGCCCCATCATCTGTCATGACTCATGACAACGGACTTTGACATGTGGAAATTTATTTTCAGTGCAATGTTGAGCAGGAGAAGAGGAAAGGTGCTTCGACAAAGTTGTCATGGAGAACATTCTCATCAAACAATGATTTTTCGAAGGTCTACATTTGTGGCATCCTAATACTTGCCATGCATTTGTTCTGCCAAGGATCAGGTTACCATTATGGTATAAGGCCACATTCGAGCTTAAATTATGTCAGACTTACCCACCGCATTACGAGTTGGCGGGGCTTGAGCAGACATAACGTAAAAGATTACTCTTGGTACCGAGTACATTGTTGCTGCCTATGTCGAGTTAATGGTGAACTTCATGAGCTGTTGGAATCCGTGCCACTCTAAAACTTGAGGCGAGTGTTCTTCTATCAACCATCGCTCATTGCAAGGTACTTCAACCGGAAGGTACTGTCGGTTTCTTATATGATACCCTATTAGAATCATTGGTTTATCAAAGGAAGTTGTTTGACCAGTGCTTTTGGCCTCACAAGAACGCCGGGAGAAGTTGGAAGGTTCATTTGAACTAACAACTCTACCAAGACGCTTGGTGTTCTACCTTGAAGGTCCCTCTCACGGTGTAGACTTGCTTATAGATTCAGTTACCATCTCCTACAAGGTATGTTGTCAACTCTCTTCCGTATGTTTGTGTGTGAATCAATATTGTGTTGCTAACGAGAATCATGCTGCAAATTCGATATAATAACATGTTAATCTGTTGGCACCATATTTTTGGATGATTGTCTAGTCACATTCATTGAGCGGGCTATTTTCTTTGAGATGGATGAAGATGATATAATCGAGACTTTCATGTCCTTTAGAAAGCGTAGGCCAAAAAAGTCAGATAAGTAATATTGTAAGTTTCTTTTATGTATATTTGAGACTATTAGTATGGTGTTTGAACTATTTATATTGTAATTTGTGCAAGTTTTCAACTTAATCCTTGAATTTAAGACTTATCATATTATTTAGTGCCTGTATACCGAATTACGGTGCAAATTTTACAATTATTTACCGAATTGGTAAATGATTTTATCGAATTGCATATGAAAATTTTGGTATGGCATACCCTTTGGTAAAATCTGGTCACCATCGATTAGATCATACACAGTAAACTATACGCCCGTAGTATGAACTCGCAATTACAAGTTGATTAATGCGTAGACTTGATAACACATAAGGAGATAAGACTGAAAATGAAAATGAAACCTTGCATGCCACTCGCAGCTACAAGAATACCTAATTGTTTCTTTTATAAATGTTGTTATGGACGTGTGCATACATACTAGTTAAGAGAAGACATAATGTTATCATCATGCCTTTTTTTTGTTTCTTACTAACTAGTAAAAATTGTTGTGTCCCCTGAAGCACCCACATTTCGCTTTAAAAAAACATCCGCCTTTAGGCTAGTGAACAATGAGCATAGATGTATATTGAACCTCGCTCTACAATATAGCATGTATTAAATAAGATAAAGATAATTTTGGAAAAGATGGTTATTTATCATCTTATCTAGAAAATGTATTACGCCATATGCCATTTTACAATGGAAAAACCGAGGATTTACCACTGCAAGTATGTGTGCTTTAGAATTTGTCACTGCATAGTTTGACTAGAATCTATGTGTTAGTGAGACATCAAATAGTAAGTCCTCGAGTGCCAATCTTTGTGTAATGGCAAATCATAAACGCGGACTAAAATTTTCTCCCTATAGTGTCATTTACAAAAGAACATATGGAGTAGTTTGGTTGTGGTAAATGAGTTGATTGTTCGTATTTGTTATATACTGTATGTACTGCACGTCAACATGCACAAATGAGTTGTTAATTGCTTGATTAATCATTGCAAGCCCTACTATATACTCCCTATAGTCACAAAAGAGTGGCAGTTTGGGATGCATGCAATCAAATATTAAATTTTGGCTATCAAAACATCTCTATAAACATTTGATGGACATATGAAAATAATATATGTAGATTTGTCTCAAAATAATTTTATAATATTCTAATTTTACTAGGTATTATGAATATATTACAGCAAAAATTAGTGGTCAAAGTTGTGTTTTAGAGATCATCTTGTTGTCCAAAATGACACTTTTTTGTGACTGAAGTGAGTATACTGGTTTAATTGATCATTGTTTTATTTTTCACAAATATTTGTTCTTTTTCTAAATAAATTTCTAATTGTAGGAAAATATGTGTGACATTGTGAAAGAAGACTTTCCCAAGCTCATTCTTGATGGAAGTAACAATATGTACTACTTGACATGGGCTAGTAATGTTGAGTTTCATTTAGCGAACAATGGTCTCAGTGAGACAACTATTTCTAGTTCCAAGTGTGCTCTTGACCAAAAGGCAAGGGCTCTGTTTTTTCTACGGCGCCATCTAGGTGAAGATTTGAAAAATGAGTTTATGATGGAAAGGGATCCACTTGTTTTATGGCAATCCCTTAAGGGTCGCTTTGATCAACAAAAGCCCGTAATCCTGTGTCAAGCGCGTTATGATTGGGCAAACTTGCGCTTCCTAGACTTCCAAGTCCATGATTGGACATAATTCAGCTCTCCGTCGCATAGCTTCTCAATTAAAACTCTGTGAGCAAGAAATTACAGAGAAGGAAATGGTGGACAAGACCTGATCTACATTCGACCTAATTAAGCTCCATCAGCAGTTTAGGGCTGACAAAATATGAGAAGTACTCCGAGCTGAATTCTGCATTGTTAGTGGCAGAAGAACACAAGCTGTTGCTCATGAAAAATCATAATGCCCGACCAACTGGTTTTCAACATGTGCGAGAGGTCGGGGAAAAGGTGGGCGTGAACGAGGAAGAAGTCGGGGACAAGGTGCGCGTGGACGAGCAAGGGAGAAATATAAAGGTAAAGAATGATGAAAGATAAGAAAGGTCGGAGACCAAACACGAGTCACATGAATAAGTTTACATCGATGGTGAATATAGGATTTCAACGTGACTCAAAGCTAAATTATAACAGTCTAATAACTTAAGAATGAATGTAAATTTAGATCCACATCATGGTATAATAGAAGTACGTCGTAAATACAAATTTAGTTCAATGCTTTAACACAAAATATAATAAAAAACATAGTAAAATATAAACAAAATAGCATAGTAGAGATGCAATTTGAATACCTAAATAATGAAGATTTGCTCCCATCTTAGGCCGCCACTTCTTCATTAATAGTAGGACAAGAACTAGAACTTACAAAGACAATATATGAGAGTAAATCAAACAGGTGTATGATTAAATACGAAGAACATAAGTTTACATTTATAAGAAGTTAACTTATCACTACTACGAGATAATTGTTTCTTACATGACCTCATCCCTTGAAAACACTCTAAAATCTTATCATTATTATGTCTCGCTCAATATAGTATACCATGCTATGATTCATCCACTTATCGTTCATCTTATTTCGCAAATTAGTCTTAATAATCTTCATAACTGAAAAGACTCTTTCTACAGTTGTTGTTACCATTGATAAAATCAAGGCCAATACAATGAGATGATATACCGATGGAAAAACTATATGTTTATCAGTCTGAATCATCTTCATAGCAAGCTTTCCAATGTCCGTGCTACTTGCAAATTCTAGATCATCTCTCATATCATTAATAAATGTGCCAAGTTGGTTCCTAAGGATTACACAATCATATTGAAAGAAATCAGTAGCATATATCTTAGCAAGTTCAATTAATTTGACTAGCAATGCACCTCAATAACTGGGTCAATCTTTCAGCAATGCGATTATTCATCTCAACAATAATCTGATCATGCACCACAATAAACATTTCATGATGAAAATGATCATAGTAAGTTACAATTTGGCCACCACGACCCCTTGAACAAGTGGAGGCATCTCTAGAGGGGTGGAGGGAGGGCGCTGGAGCTGGAGGAACCGAAATGAGGTGCTGGAGGGAGGCAGCGGAGGCGTTGGATCTGGATGGAGCCAGGGAGGCATTGGAGGGAGGGGTAAAGGCATCAGGCAAAGGGTTAAGACTCCCGTGAATCTGTGATGGCTGGTCGTGACCGGGCGAATGTCTGGATGACACTTGCGCACCTATGGGCCGTGGGTTGTGGCCACTGCAACCTCGAGCTGGGTTGTGCCACCTCGGGCTGGGTCACTAAAACTTGATTTTTCTTAAGTCCATGTAGGAATAGTTCCACTGCTAATTTTTCTAGGCCTCAAGCTATAGTCTACCTATCCCGAAGCCTAGATCTGCCCATGGTTTGCATGGACTTTCTATGATGGTATGACCTGTTTTGGTTTGAGCTCATGGATTATGGAGATCATGAATAATTAATCTCATTTAGCCATATTTGTTCTTTTTTTAATTAGTTTTATGCTATGCTATGCTTTATACATACATATATACATACATACACACACACACATATACATACATACATACATACATACATACATACATACATACATACATACATACATACATACATACATACATACATGCATGCATGCATGCATACATACATACATACATACATACATACATACATACATACATACATACATACATACATACATACATACATACATACATACATACATACATACATACATACATACACACACACACACACACAAATCAACGTGTAGGTGTAAATTACGCGCCGAAAAGTTACCATCAATTATGAACGAAATTACTATCAGTAGCGAGTGAAGTTACTGCCGAAACACTTACAGTACACAGCAGGCAATAACTTTCCTCACAACAGGCAATAACTTTCAGGCACAAAACTGGCGTGTATAGAATGCGCAGGCGCTTGTTAGCACGCCCGTGTGTGTTGTATCGGTTTCTTGTTTGCTTGTTGAACTACATATATTCCGTGCCCCGTTTGTGGAATTGTTGAGTTATATATTGAACAACTTTATTTTTCAATCATTAATTTGAATATTTTGCTATTCTTTGGGGTATCCATGATACACAACTACACAACCCATTGAGAATGAGTGAGACCTGTGTCTGGTAGGCAGTCGTCCGACACATAACATCCTGAAGGATACAGGTTTTTTTTTCTTCCAAACCCTAGTAAATTTAAAACACTAGGAGTGTAAGTGTGTGATCACAATTGCAAATAATGATGCGTCGATTATTATGTGCTCTGGAAGACCTTCAATGATTCTCCCTATGAGTACAGAAATGATTGTAATAATTTATAAAGGATGCTTTGTTGTATCTTAATCAAGTTACTCCAGTCTAGATGTATTTGTTGCCGTTAATATGAGGTTTTGTCTTCTGAAACGAACGGCGTAAATGGCGCCTGTTAGTGCAATATACACTGGGTGGGAATTGGGCTGTCCCTTCAGGACATATCTATCAAAAACTTGATATGGGTTGAGAAATGCAGGCCGAAAACTACTAGGACGCATCTTCGTCTGGAAAAATTTTATTATGTAACGGTTACATAGTTGTGGTTGTGTAATGGGCCAACTAGTCAGCGACACATGGCATGTAAATACTGTAGCAATTTTTTTGGGGTAGATTTCAGTGTGTTTTTTTGTTGCTATAGTATTTGCTATGTAACTGTTACACATTCGTGTCCCTTCGAGTAGCGAGGAACCAAGTCTTGACTCTTGCTAGTCGTCGCAGCTGGCCAGCTAAAGAATAAGCTCTACACATGAAGATGACAACAAAACTGCACACAACCACCACCTTCGTAGAAGTTGCACCAGTGCTTTCGTCTCCTGGAATCGGAGACGTTACGGCCCCGCTCGATTAGACTGAAAAGCTATGACTTATGGTTGAAATTGTACTGTTACGATTGAGATTTTACTGTAGTTGAGAGTGGTTTATTTGGTGTAATTAAATCTAAAAAATTTAAAAATAAAAAATGCTAGCTTATCACGGACAACGCAAACGAATACAGAAAAAAAAAGAATCGGTAAAAAAGCTTTAAAAAGCCAAAAGTTCAAAAAAAGACGAAATTTATAAATAGTAAAAAATAAGTCAGAAACCAAAATCTGAAACTGAAATGAGCGGGTCGCACGGTCAAATTCAAGGATGACAAGCTTGCGAATCGATTGTGCGGTGTGCCTTCCTTACACGCTAATGCCATCGTGGTCGTTGGAAGAAGATAATAACAATTGTGCGGTGTGCCTTCCTTACTCGCCAAAAAGCATCTAACAATTATCCAACGACGTTTGTAGTCGTTGGATAATTGTTAGGCGCTTTTTGTCGTAGCCGTCGTCGTGGTCCAAAGCAGGTGAGATTAAGATTGCAAGAATTGACTAGATCCAATGCGAAACTGAGCCTGAACACCGCGTGCCATCTTGCAAGAATTGACTAGATCCAACGCGAAACTGAAGACTGAACACCGCGTGCCATCGCTTCTTCGCCGATCAGAAAGTAATGGAAGAGATAATTTAATGAAATTCGTTGTTGCATATCTAAGCTGTTGCTTCTGATTGAAGTGTTTGGCCAACAATCTTAGTGAGTTTTGACAGCATGATTATGACACAAGCGACTGTATATTAGACAGGTTATAAGCACTATTTGACTATTTGTTGGTCGGTTGTGCCGTGTTGGTCTGTTGGATCGGATATTAAGGTGACAAATAGAAGGGAGGAAGATGATTATTTTTTTAGAGGAATTTTCTGTATTACTGAGTTTGAGTTTTATGCTGCACTCAGTTCATCCAAAAGAGTAAGTTGACGAGGAACAATATATTTCAATACGAAACAATCGGCGAAGTATTTTTCTTATGGATGATAAATTCCTGTGGGGTCGCTGTTTTTTGAGGAACGAGAACTTTGCAAGGGTTTGTGATGGTTTCCCTTATAGAAATTAGTTATTACTTGCTTGAAAATAATACCGGCACGTTGGATGACAGGGTAAAAATCTTCTGACGTGCATGAGTCTAGCTCAAGATGTGGGTTGGGTAAAAGTTGAATTTTTCTTTCGTGAGGAGGGTAAAAGTTGATGTTGATGGTGCTCTGCTTTGAGCAATCTGGCGCAGTGGGCATAGGGGTAATTGCGCACGATGCGATGGGTTTCAGGTGTTACTGTCTTCTTGGCCAGTAATTTATGACTGCCCTGATACCGAGGATTCGCAATGTAAGGAAGCAGAGGCATTGGCGTGTATGGAAGGCACACCGCACAATGGATTTGCAAGCTTGTCTTCCTTGAATTTGACCGTGCGATCCGCTTATTTCAATTTCAGCATTTGATTTCTGACTTATTTTTATTATTTATAAATTTTGTTTTTTTTCTGAACTTTTAGTTTTTTTAAACTTTTTTACCGATTCTTTTTTTCTGTATTCGTTTGCGTTGTCCGTGATAAGCTAGCATTTTTTATTTTTAAATTTTTTAGATTTAATTACGCCAAATAAACCACTCTCAGCTACAGTAAAATTTCAACCGCTAAAGTACAATTTTAACCATAAGCTATAGCTTTTCAGCCTAACCGAGCGGAGCGGTAACGTCTCCGATCGAAGCTGAAGCTGTCATCCAGGAGACGAAAGCACTGGTGCAACTTCTACGAAGGTGGTGGTTGTGTGCAGTAAACTTTCATGTTCCCTTCTTCTTATAAATACCAAAGAATTCAAACAAACAGAAGAACACAACACCAAACTTAAGTACTTGTGTGTGACACACTCTTACCTTAATGGCAGGCGTAGTAGGCTCTCTCTTGTCCGCCTTTCTCCTAGTAGCTCCCCTGCTGGTCCACACCCAACCTGACGGTTTCCGAGCTTCCCTACTCCGTAAGAACGCGACCCTCGACCTTTCCTCGCAGCCGAGCGCTCCCGGCGGCGGCTGTCGGCGTTCACCGGTACCCGACTCGCTAGGGTTGACCTGGACTACGTAATAGAGCTGGCTATGGCACGCCGCCGGTCACCGTCCAGGCCGAGGTCGACACCGGCAGCGACCTCAGCTGGGTGTTGTGCAGCCCTGCAACGGCTGCGAAACCCCGCCGGTGCGGCTGTACGACCGGACAAAATCCGAGAGCTTCTCCCGCTGCCGTGCGCGAGCCAGTTCTGCCAGGCTTTGCCGGAGACGTTTCGCGTCAAGTGCACCGCTGCCGAGTGCGGATACCGGTACGTGTACGGCGTGACCGAAGGAGGGGACCACTACACACAGGGCGTGCTAGGCACCGAGACCTTCACGTTCGGCAACGATGCCGTGCAGGGCATCGCTTTCGGCTGCAGCGACACGATCTACGGCAGCAACTTCGGCGGGTACGTACGCTACTACGCTAGCGCGCGCTTGCTGGTTCTATTTTATATATTATACGCGAGTGTCTAGATATCGTTTAGATATTTTTTTTCTAACTATTATTTAAATTTATGATCCTTAAATTAGAGATTAATAGCTTCTTGTTTTTGAAGCGGGGGATTTTTTTCAAAGGAAAGGGGTAGTATAAGGGAAAGGGACAGAATTCATGACCATTAGATCTCTAATCCAATAATCTTAAATCTAAATAATAGATAAGAAGAAAATATCCGAATGATGTTTAACAAAATTTATATTATATATAGGGATTGCTAACTAGTACTCTGTATATATACACACACTATCTCTCTCTCAAAAACAGTGTGTTACACATAAATCTCAACCTAGTAGGTACGAATTAATTAGGTGGTTAGTAGCGGGCTATGTATACGTACGTAGAGGGCGGTAGCTTGGAAATATATGCAAGTAATACATTTCAAGGAGAGGTGCTAATTTGCATTAATTAACCACTTAATTAACGATTTCCATCAGGTACGGTGGTCTAGTTGGGCTCGGGAGAAGTGCCCTGTCGCTGGTGAGCCAGCTCGGCTCGGAGCGTTTCTCCTACTGCCTCTCATCGAACCTTCAAGTGGCCAGCCCTATCCTGTTTGGCTCCGCGGCCACCTTGACCGGAAGTGGTATCGCCTCCACCCCTCTCCTCTACGACGACGTCCATTACTACGTCAACCTACTCGGCATCTCTGTAGGTGGAAGCCGCCTCCCTATTCCCGAAGGTACGTTCGCACTTGACCCCCAGACTCGGCGCGGCGGCGTCGCCTTCGACTCCGGCGCGCCGTTCACCATGCTGGTCGAGCCGGCCTACTCCCTCGTCTTACGGGCGTTCTTGGAGCAAATGCCGCCGACGTACAAGCCGGTCAACGGCAGCCAGTCTGGGTTGGGCCTGGACGTTTGCTTCCTGGTTGACACAAGCCAGCAGCCGCTGGCGACCGTGCCGCCGATGACGATGCACTTCGAGGGGCTGGACATGTACTTGCAGTCACAGAACTACCTCCGCTTCGCGGACCAGCGCGGTACTCTGCTGTGCTTGATGATCGGCAGATCGGAGACCGTCTCGCTCGTCGGGAACTACATGCAGATGGACTTCCACCTGCTGTATGACCTCAAGAACTCTGTTCTCTCGATGCAGGCAGCAGACTGCAGCAAGGTTTGAGAATTTAGAATGATAAATGGAGCGATAGATCGTGACTCGACCATGTGGGAATGTGTTGCACCGACTTGCACATGCATGCATGCATGTTGGCTTCTTCATGCTTGGCTTCTTGTTTGTTATTTTGAATCTGGATTTGTGTAAGCGTATTAATTTCCGTATGGATGTGTGGAAAGTGTACTCTATCATACGTGTGCAAACAAACATGAGTGTGATCGAATATTCTAAACTACTTATGGCTACCTAGCTGCAGTGATCGAGCCAGTGCTGCTCTTATTCCCTCCTCATGCGCGCTACCCCTATTCCCTAATGTATTTTTTTCGAGGACCTATCCCTGTGTACGTACTTGATGATCTAAATTACCGTTGTTGCAGTTAGATTAGGTGGTTTCATGCTTGATCCAATGATAAAGATAGTAATAAGGCACCAGGGCCGATCCTAGGATTTTAGAGGTCTAGGACGAAACTAGAAATAAAGGATCTAGTATAAATATCTAAATATAAATCTACATACACATATATATGTATCCTCTCTGTGATTCTATCAACTCATCTATGCGTTTCCTCTTTTTTTCTTTTTTCACTGCCGGATGCATATTTTCTAGATGACATGGCACTGAAAATTTAAAGAACAATAGTATAATTAGTAACTACAAAGCACTAATTATTGATTAAAAAATTCCTAATATGCAAACTACAAGAAGCAATGTCAAAGTGATGTAGATGTGGACCTGCTGGTTTGGGAATTCCACGGCTGATCGCTTGCTCCGCTCGGCTCGCCTGTCGCGGTGTCGCCTCGCAGACGAGACCGTTCACCGTCGAGACGGCACTAGCGCGGCGGACAGGCGGAGAGACGGCCACCCTCCGCGGCTCGGCGCGGCGTGCGGCGTGCCCTAGACGGCTAGATGGAATCCCGGAAGAACTAAGAAGTTGGAAAGTCAAATTTCAGAAAGAAGACCGAAGACGAGAAGTCGGCCCGGCCGGGAATTCGGAAGACGAATAGACACATAGACAGATAGTATATATAGTATATATACTATATATATAGGGGATTGGAGCCTCTAAATTTTGGGGGCCAGGTGCGGCCACCCCGCTCGCCCCCCTAGGGCCGGGCCTGTAAGGCACACATGGTTCTACTAAAAAACAGAACGGCCGGGGATCCCCGTCAAAGAAGTAAGTAAATAACAGAACAAGACCAAAAAAACTTCGCTTCAGTATCATCTCTTTTACTTTGAGAATCACCTCAGCGTCATCTTTTTTTTTTAGATTACCTCAGTGTCATTTTGATATTGTTCACACGTCGAGACTCAAGTCAGTCCGAGGCAAACAAAAAAAAAGGGGAAGAACTGCAAGATGTACGATTATGAGCCTTCTTTAGATTCTATATGGGCTAACAATACATGATCACGTATTAAAGTCCCGAGTACCCCCAGTGCTTCGCCCATATAGAATCTAAAGAAGGCTCACTGGTTAGGTGGATGAATAGTGATTCTCTAGTTAAGGGTATTTGGGACTTGTTATAGTATAAGTTATTACAACACTAGTTTAATGGTTTCGATTACATATTAAAGTAACTCTTTAATGAATTATTTAATTCTCATCAGTTAACCGCCGAACTTCATGTGAAATTATCACTTAGGATTCTTTGACTAGAACACTAGTCGAGATGTATATTCTAGATGGGAGATTACTTTACATTAGTCAAGAAAAGTAAAGAAGTTTTCCCACTTAAAGTTGAAAAGCCAACTGGATGAAAAACAGAACCAAAAGGTTTGTACCTATTAGGCACAATTCTCATAACTTCCAACTTGTATATGGGAGAGTCGCTATAAACCAAATTGAGGCTCGTATTATCCATATTTCCTAGAAGCCCTTTGTATTCTCTTGAGTTTTTCTTCGTTTCCGTTATCTTGACGACTGTAGTCTTAGTTCTTTTCCTCAATTTTTCATGATTAAGCCTAAGTCAGTGAAGATGTCTATGTTCATCTTTGAGTGGCCCATATCCAAGTTGGGATCAAAGAGACTTAAAGTTTTGGAAGACATAGGATTGATCCCCAAATGAGTTATGATCCCTTGGAGATCGGCTAAAGGTGAAGGATTCCCAAGTGGTAAAGAAGGTGAGATACCCATATTCTGGGCATACGTGGAATACGGGTTTAGGCTTTCAGCACATTTTTTCTTGTCAAAGTGCTTGAGTATTATAGGATCGAGTTTGTGAATTTCTTTTTTAGAAGATTTTTGTGAATTTCTTCACCTCAAAAGGAAATTTTTTTTTGTGAATCTGTTTTGTTACTCGAGTGCATTCACTGTTGTGGCACGCATGACGAGTGATCCAACGTTAAACAAGCTCGACATTAAACGAGACGAGTCACCACTTTCGTCGCGAAAAAACAAGCGAGTTATCACCGCAACATAAAAGAGCAACTAGGTTGCACGCACGATCAGCACTCTAAAGCTCGCCGCGCCGCGAGCTCGAAGGACAAGACTCCTCTCGAGGTCGTACAGGACATGCATGTTCTGCTGCTGCGCATCTTCCGAGCACCGACATCCCAGCGAGCTCACCATCCCGAGGCATGCCACCCCGCGCGGTCTTCCACCACATAGCTCCCCTCGGCGGCTCCATGTCGGCGCCGTCGAAGTGGAACACCAGCGCGGCACGTCCACGGCTTTGGTGCGGCCGCCGCGGGCGGCGGCCGAGACCGAGGTGCGCGCCGCCCAGCGGCGGCCCCATGCGAACGCGACGCGCGCGCCAAGCACCACGAACGCAGCGCTCCTCCGGCGCGGTGAACGCGTCGTCGAGTCGATGATGAGCCCGCCGCCGCCCATTGGCGTCGGCTGGAACACGGCCGATCGATCGGCGCAGGTCTCACCGACGGTGATCCCTTCCAGGAGAGGTAGTAGTAGGAGCTCCTACGCGCGCGGTCGGGTTTGGGGCGAATGGCGTGGACTTGGCGGTGGCGACGAGCTCGTTGACGAGCCCAGAAGAGGGCTCGCCGTCGTGTCGTTGAAGGGCGTGAAGCGATGGGAGAACCTTGTGACGCCTGGCTGCGACACCAGCGACAGGGGCCCCTCCCCATCCCGACCAGGCCGGAGGAGTTGTCCGTAGCCGCCGGGCGGATCTCTGATGGTTCATGGGTGTTCAGCTGAACACCCAAATTTTTTGACAAAACATCTAGTATATGTGAGGTATAATACATGTATACATATATAAAGGTTCAAAAATCAGTATATGTTCAGCCTCCTTCGGCGGCTGACGTCCGCGGTTGTGGTGGCCTCAACTCGCGACCTCGCGCGTCCCGCACTCCCGCTGGTTGTGGCCCATTCGGACGCCCGACCCATTTACTGGCGCGGCGCGAGAAACCAGTTCTTGCCGGCGCGCGCGACCGAGAAGCGAGACCGACCACCCGAGCGGCGGCGTAACCCTACTTGCGAGGGCGAGCTGCGGCGGCGCGCGATGAAGCTCTGTAGATCCACCCGCTGGCTTTCGCCTGGAACTGGTGCCGCGGCCCCAAAGCTCACCTCCGCTCGGCCTCGCGCCGCCGCCGCCGGCACCGCGCGACCGCCAGCGCGCGATCTGGGCTCTCCGGCGGTCGGCCTCAAGCCTCAACTCCGCCTCTCGCCCTCCGCGCTCATTGTCGCTCGGCGCTCCCCTCGCTCCTCCGCCCTCGCGCGCCGCGCCGCCGGCAACCCGGCACGCGCGCGACAGATCCTCAACTCCGCGCCATCGGGCGTCGGCTCGCTCCATTGCTCGGCGACGCGGTGAGTAGTGGGCAACAATGTCGTATCTCGATCTGTTTTAACGATTGACACTCCACTAAAAACTAACATTTGGTGCCAACAATGAAGTTCGAGACCATTTTATCATCCCTAAATACAAATCAAGAGTGTTAACCCTATATGCTTCCTCCTTTACATTATTAGGACAACAACATTAGCACATTCATTGATTCATAGAACAACAAATCAGCTATTGACTACATAATTGCTCCTTCCCATGTTAGATGTGAAGAATTTGGTGTGCATAGATGTTTGCTAAATTTAATAACTAAGGTACTTGTGAACAAAAGTTACTCCAGTAGTCCAGTCAATTGTCAACTTCGAATTTATGGAAGAACATACGATATTTGCGATTGTCAACGGTTGGATGCGAACTATTATCTCAATGCCTAACTTCATGTGATTTGATTACGAGCTAGAAATTACTACAATGAGTAAGCATAAATTACATTTCCTTTAGCTAGACATAGATATCGATTTAAAAATCCATAAATGCAAATGAATGTTCTTGTTGTCTCATTGAGTAGTCATTTGATTATGTGCATAATTCACTCTGAAGAAAAAGATAATCTGAAATCTACAATCATGACATCTCCGTTGAGGATGTTGATGTAAAATCCCCATATGATAAGCCACTAAGCCACCTATTGCAATCCCTCGGCCACCAAAGGTGGTTGAACCTCCAATCAACTAGTGGCGTGAAAAATCGATGTAATATAGGGTTTTTACATCTACAATGTAAAACCCGATGAATCATCCCTTTCAAAAACTACTACAAAACACATTAATGTATCCTGTATGTCACCAAATTTTTTACAACTTTAAACATCCATTCCAAAATTCTGCGTCCGCCATCGGTGCCGCCGAGGTTCTCCGTGCGCACTGGCGACGACACGTGCAGTGGTGCCCGAACGAACGTGAACGCCGGTGCGAGGGCGCCGTCGGTGGAGCTACCGTCGCCGTAGGAGTAGTAGTCGCGCAGCCGAATCCGCGCCGGCGGTGGGACCTCGGGTCCGGGAGCGCCTCGCACAGCGAGGACCGCACGACACGCGTTGGCATAGGTCGCGGACCGGCGGCGCACTACTGCGGCGCCGGCCGCGGAAGCACCTCTCGCACGGCGCGTTGCACTGCGTCGGATGAGTCGCCGCCGTGTCGAGCACGGCGGTTAGCGGCGGCGGCGTGCCGATGGCGAGGTCAACGAGTGCGTCGCCGTGCTCGCGTGCGCACGCCGCCGTGGCGTCATCGTCGCTCCGCATTGTTGCTTTGGGAGGACGACGTGGCCGTCCGAGGAGGCCGTTCACGCGGCGGTGACTCGATCGGCGGCGCGGCGGATGCGCTTCGTCTCCGCGAGGTTGCCGCGGGCGTTGGCATGAGTTAGCTCAAGACGGACGCCACGACTCAAAGCGGTGGAAATTGCAAACGACGACAACAAGAAGAGCAAGCAGAGGAGAAGTGACAGCTCGGAAGCCATTAGAGTCTTCAAAGAGAGAGGACAGAATTTTCGCGACATGCATGGGGTTTTTGATCATAGCTTGTTCTTGTTTCAGAATGATACGTGACGATTTAAGTATTCCGAATCGTCGAATGGTGGCTGCGAAGTGCGAAGTGCATCGCACGTCGATACAACGTTGGTCTCTGTCTAGTATATATATATATACGAGTTTGCTATTCCACAGTTGCCTGGATTTTTTTTTGGCTTCAGTCGATTTTTTCAGCCATAGGATGTTCTTTGAGATCTATGCTTTCTGATTTTGGGTTGTTGGGCTCTATGCGATGTTTTGTTACGGTTTTACCCCGTCCACATCAAACTCAACCCGTTAAGCACACCCACGACTACACGCTCCCTCACTTTCCCAGCCATCTCCCATTTTCCCCATTCCCTCCCCACAGTCCGCACCTCTCTAGAAGCAGGCGCCGCCACTGCCATGGAGGTCTTCGTCCCTTCGCCGCCCTGCCCGCGAAATCCTCCTCCATCCTCCACCACCTGCTGCTGCCTCCCCTCCCCTCCCACCAAAGACAAGGAGACCAAATCAAAACCCCTCCTCACTGTCTCCTCCCCTCCACGCGCCGATCCATTCCGCCCCGTCGGGTTTTGCTCGGCGGCACGCGGATCTGGGGTTTCTTGAACCGGCGGCGGCCGGAGGACGACGAGATGGCGCTCTCAGGGATGTGCGAGCTGTCGGTCTTCATCAGCGACATTCGGTTCAGTGATTTTGTCCGGTGAGTCCTTGTCCTTCTCGTGTTGATTTTTGTTTAGTGATTTTAGATCTGGCGATTTCATGCTGATTTGTGCCTTTGCTCGCCCTTCCGCTCCCCATTCTGCTCGGTGTGCTCTCGTTGCTTGCTGCTCACTGATCTGCTCTGCTTCATGCGAGCTGAATTTGCTTGGTGTGCTTCCTTATCCTATGATCTGTGTGGATGGTTGGTGTATAGCAGCATGTCGATTGGTTGAGGATTGTGCTCTTTTGCAAGTATTATTTTTGACTGCATCGGGTGGGTATGTGTAGGGAGAGGCACAACAGAAAGGATTTTAGGGTAGACCAAATTTGGATCAAGTTCATTACATCCGGTTCATTTGTGGCTTGTTGTAGCAATTTTTCGTGATTTAGTTTCTGTCTCCATAGCCGATTGGTGTCTCCATAGTTCAATTGTATGCAGTGGCTTAATTATGCCTGCAGGTGGTAGTTAGTCAGAACTGAGCACACTGGCAGATTTGATCTAAAACAATACTTGTTTGTGGCTGGATAGATAATTGTAGTTAATTTTTGGGGTTTGATTATGTCTTGAAATCATAAAGTTATTTCTCCCTGAACCGTGGATTTTGTTTTGTATGTGAACTATCTGTATCCATATCTGCCAAATATAAACAACCGAATACTGAAGACAATGCCTGTGGGCTCTGGCGGCCTTGCTCAGCAACAAAACAATTGGCTGGCTGAGGTGGTCCTTGCAGTGCTAGTCTGATTTGTAGTTGGGAGGTAAGCTACTAACTCTATATAATGGTTAGTACAACAGTTTGCCCTTTACTTCAACAACCACCAGTATATAATTCTTCACTTATTAGGTTCAAAAGTACTTGGCGGTGTTCGTACTTATGGGAAATGTCCAGATTCTTATAACTGAACCTTCTGAATTGACAATGTACACGTCAAGCTCTGAACTAATATAACATTTTTCAGACGTTAAGATCTATACTGAGATGAGACATTCATCCTTATAGCTGAATCAAAAAGCACTACAATTAAAAATTTTCAGCATCTTTCATATCACTTGCTGACATAACTATAGCTATATCAATCTCGGCATCGTCAGATGTTCAGACTTAGCATTTGCTAAATCATAAAAGGTAACAAACTAGATGGTCTCAGTAAAAGTGACTTAATAAAAATCTTTCTTGTACAAGGCTAAGTAGAAACTTGCTAATGATGCACTATTTCTTTATTTCTTTCTTGTACAAGGCTAAGCAGAAACTACCAGAAATTAACTTGTTGGTGTGACTTGACCTGCAAAAAAGAGTTACTGTTTCTACAAGTGTTGTGGAATAAATATATGCCTAGCTTAGTGTTTCTAGTTCTGTACTCTGTTGTTACCAATATTCATTCATGCCTAAATATGTGCGTTTTTAGGTGTTATAAAATTTTCCTTGGTTAGCATCTAATTGCGATGCGATTATATTAATATTGCATCGTTCAATGATGTGCAATTTATTAGTAATCTGACTGCAATTTTTTTGAAGGTTTGCATGCAAGGTCAAACCCTGTTTTCTGTGTGTGGTTGACTGGTTGTGCATCACATTTTGTTGATAGCAGAGAATGTGTACTATATGTGTGAATATATATTTGCATATATTTTGTTTCGGTTGTCTTTAGAGTTGTTTAAGCTCTTATTTTGGTGAGCGTGCCATTCTCCACCTTGCTTTGTTGTGCTTTTTTTTGGCAATTTGTTTTATGATAATATGGATATCTTGATTTTAACATGCTTTACTTATGGTTCTTTGCAGCTTTTGCAAGATTGATTATGAGGGAAAGGCAAGGAAGGTGCTTGGTTGTTCCTGTGTCATTGTCAAGGTGACGAATTGATTTCCCACTACACTACTGCAATGAACTATTTTGTTTATGTACGTAATTAATAATGTTTGGCAACCTCTTACTATCTGGGCAAGTTATTAGTTGACAACCCTTGAATGCTGAAGCACCCTCTAAACCAAATTATTAACCACTCGTTGTCTAAGCTAATATTGTAGTGCCAACTTATTTGCAATTTTCTTTTTTGTGTCCTATAGCACTTCTATAATTTCTAGTAGTTTGCTCATTGATTGGAATAGTGCAGATTTTACATTTTGTGTCCTGTAGCACATCTATAATTTTTAGACAAACATAGCAAGCATTTTTACCTAATTTTGTTTGCACTATTTGATGTTGTGTTATTCCTTTTCGAAGCTTAAGAGTACCCACCTACTATGTAAGAAGTTGCAGTAGCCTTATATGAATTTTCCAGACTTATTTGAGGTGCAATTTCAATATTTTTTATCTAAAAATATCTCAATATGAAATTATTCTGACTAGTTTTTATTATCTTCATGTATCTTGAACATAGACCTTTTTTTTTTGCACAAGCTGATGACTTATCAATGCTTCACTACTGTTGATAGCAGAGAATGTGTGCTAAATGGTTCACTACTTATAAATGCTTCATATGGTAATCTTCAGAGTTGTTTAAGCTCTTATTTTGGCGAGCATGCCATTCTCCACCATGTTTTGTTGTGTTTTTTTTGGCAATTTGTTCAACCGTACAATCTACTCTTATCATTTGGAGGACAACAAGGCCAAGTAAGAGGTCACTGGTTTGAGGTATTTGTGAGTGCTATGCTTCACTTTAATTTTCATTAGTCCAACCATTCTCCACCCATATATTCTTTGTTTTGAAGTTAGTTTTGTTTAGCTTGGTGGCTTGAAAAATAATAGCTTGAGAGGTGCAATTGAACAAACAAATTAGAACTGTAGAGGCTTTTAGGTTTCGTATGTACTCATTCGAATAATCATCCTCATTTTTCAGCTTGTAAAGCTTTGGTATCCTTTTGCTATTGTAGGGCTTTATCATACACAATCGAAGAAAGTTACTGATGGGAATAAAAGAAGGCTACGAATGATGTTCGCTCAATGCCAGTAGGTTGCAAGCTATACTATATTCTTCTCTCTTTTGTTTCTTGGACTGTAGCTAGTTAACAAGCTCTCTCCTTTAATGTTGTTAGTAGCTCCAAAGAAGGTATGTCCTCATTTTCTACTGCATATGCCAAGTAATATGTCAGATAAGATAAATCTAACTGTTCAGGTTTCCCCTCTTGTATCATTGTCAGTAATGTTCATAGTAGTTTTTCTATCTATATCATTCATGGCTATGTTACAATATGATATGATCAAGTCTGTAGTAAATTATTCCTAGAATATATGATTCAATCTTCTAGTTGCAATCTATATAGGTAAATTCTGTGCCATTTCTTTTGTTGCCTTGAATCTTGACAAAGCTAGCATTATTTTGTTTTTTTAACTTCTTCTGTATTAGGAATTTGAGCTAGCATTTAAGTTTGTTCTTCAGTGCTTCCTTTGTAGCCTTTTTTTGTGTATGGGTTGCTGCTATTTGTGACATTCCAAGTTGTTGACATAGGGCATAAGTTCTTGTTAGATATGTACTTTTGTAGTTTCAATAATTATGTAGTACGATATGGTGTTCTTATAAATTGTACTCACATTAATGTCATATGTTCATTCTTCAAGTCATGCTAGATAGCTGCTTAAAAAAATTGTAAGTTATTTATCTGTTTTTTGCGGCGCAAACTTTTGTGCAATTTTCTAGTAGTAAGTGCAAGTTTTCTTAGGCTTTGATTGTACCAAAATGATTTGCAATTGCATATATATATTTGGTGAGAACACTCCATTATATTTGAGTAGATTGCTGATCTAGTTTTGTTAGGAAGAATAAGAGTTGCATACCATTTTTACTAAACTTGCAGTGCCATGCATTTTGCAATTTTAGTTCATTGTAACTGCAATTGTCCATTTATCACTCTACTGCTATCCAGTAGTTTAATTGTCTTGGTATGTTTGAACTATATTTTGGATCTCCTTTGGTACTAACTAGTTCACCCATGTCACTTGTACTTTTCTAACTTCCTTTAGGTTTGCAGCTTTTAGTTGTATGTTGACCATACAAGTAAAAATATAGAAATCAGATATAAATTGCATCTAAATAAATCATGTTAGTGTATAAGTTGCATACAATTATAACTAAACTTTCAGTATTATGTAATATGCAATTTTAGTACATTGTCGATGCAATTTGTATTTTGCCAATTTGTTGGTTTTGATTTCATACAGAAATTATGGAGTCAAAATTATGTTTTGCCTATTCAAATATGTGTTTACGTCTTGTGCAGAATTTTATTCAAACATGTCATTTTTAGTACAACCTACTTGTAATTTAAAATTTCCTTTTGGTATCTAATAAATTTTTGCAATGTCCTTTCCAATACATGATAGTATTATTACCTACATCTTATTGAATGTAGTTCTCCCAGCTGGTACAGCTCTATGTGTACTTTCACTCCTATTGAAATCCTGCACAAAAATAGTAAATGTGGATGTCAGCATAGTTACCTACATTTTGTTGTTGTTTTTTTTTATTTTGACTCTATATTTTGTAGAGGTTTACCAAGGGAATAATTTTGTCTAGGTTAGAATGATATCTTTTTTTTCATTTGTAGGGGGTCACCAAGCTTATGGAAAATTTGTCTAACTTAGAATAATTTTTTTATTTTTATTATCTGTTGAGCTTCACTGGAATGGAAAGTGGCTGAACAGAGCCTATCACACGTGTACTTGAGCCTTGTGTGAGATAACGGGCTGATATCTGGTGCTGAATGGTGGCCCATGAGCAACTAGTTCCATAACGAATCGACAATTGAAACCCAGGCCCATTAGGCAACAAATCTTGGGCAGTCTCTGAGGAGGTAGCCCTTAACGGGTCAACTGCTAAAAATTGCGGCCCGATAACCACCAAAAACAAATAGCACAGCACAGGAAAACAAGAAAATAGGACAAACGTTGGATGATAATCATAAGGTCCAAAAATCGACTGAAATTAAAGTTTTTTTCAGGCGACTGAAATACTATTCGGATTCAGATCCCTATTTACATATCAAGGGTAGAAAGGTCTTTTCCAGCTCCTGAAATTAGAAAAAAAAATATTAAATAAGTTAAATGGCTCAAATAGTATAGTAATCAAGAGGTAAATATACTGCATATTATTTTTGTAAAACCAATTTTAAAAGTGATAATTTTGCGAAACCCATTTTTCAAACTGGCAAATAATCAATTTTCTCCCGAACCGGCACATGCGCTCGGCTCGGTCTGTTCGGCCGGGAGCTCGCGTCTTCGCCGCACGTTCGAAGGCCAACACACGAACGGCCCACTCCCGCTCCCTCCTTTCTCCTGCTTCTTTCTCAACTGCGCGCCCTGCAGTCCTGGCCGCCGCCGCCAGTCGGGGGACGTCGCCTTCCGCTTCGGCTCTCCGCCTCCTCCCCCCGCCCGCTCCCTTTTTCTCCTTCATGGCGGCCGACGGACTCGCCTAGAACCGTCGCCGTCACCAGCACGGGAGGGGGCAAGCCAAGGAGTTGGGGAACCACCAGATCCAAGGATCCCGACAGCCACCCGCCGCGACCACGCCGGTGAGTTTGAAGTTTGGATTACAAGCTGGAAGTTTAGCATTTGGTTGAAAGTTTTAACATGTTGGAGTTCAAAGCCTGAAAGTTCGAGTTGAAACAACGAAATTTCGAGTTGGAAGTTTGAATCAGAAGTTTTGGATTACATGCATAGGACCCGTTCCTATGGGATTATTCCCCGGAAAATAGCAAATGTTGTAAACGGATTCTAACCGTGGACATTAATTACCGTATTATCCCTATACGGGTGTTTTTTTTTCGGGCCGATAGTTTTTGTCTTTTTCGACACGAACCGTGGACGACGGAGACTTACATGGATGATTCACACGTTTTTAGGCTCGAAAAGTTGATTAGAGAATTCGCTTTAAAAGACTACTTATTTTAATATTTATTTTTTTACTTCTGAAAAAGTCGAAAATAGAAGCTAAAACATAAAAGAACATAACCTATCTATGGTGTGTCTATATAAAGACTTGTGTATGCCCTGTAAAGAGAAATCGATTGATGCAATCATTCTCTCCACATATTGCTTCCTCCGTCGGATCGACATCCTCTTTGACGAGACATTGTGCCGCTGCATCTACTTCCTTTGAAAGGCATGCGTAACATACTTGCAATTTGCCAGTGGCAGATCTAGATCAAAATTTAGAGGGGACTAATGGGACTTACTCATCAGTTTGCGATGGTCTGAAGCAGGATCTCGTTGAACATGTTGATCAGGCCGGCAAGGTTAACCAGTTCATCGACGGGAGGCACAGTCTGCCTCTGCACGAGCTCCGCAGCCACGGCACCCCATGGTACTTCCTGGGCATGTTCCTTAGGGGCACCTACCAGGAAGCCCTCGGTGGGTTGCACAACCTGTTCAGTGGGCCTAGCGTGGTGCGCGTGTCGCAGAGCGACGGCCCCCATTGCTTTGCTGTGACACGTGTGACATTTGGCCCATCTTGCGCTGACGTGCTCCGCACGATGCAGCATGAGCCTGAGGTCATGTTCGAGGTCCTCAAGCAGAGGACCAATGGCACCATGGTCGCGACCCTCACTAGAGCGTTTGGTGCAATGCGTACCTTGCGTTCGACCCCAAGGCAGTGGGGATGGCCAGCAGGGAGAGCAGTAACTCGAAGGGATCAACTGTCGAACGCTGAGGATGATGATGAGTGGGAGTTCATGCGTGGGCTCATCGTGTGACGAAGCGCCAGCTTCTTCAATTAATGTGAGCGAGCTTGCCTCCTTCCCTGTACCTGGTGTTGTAGAGCGGTGGGCATGCATCCGGCACCCACTCATCGTCGCCGGGTACCCACAACCGACCAACGGTAGGAGGGTGCCAGCCCCACTGGTGGGTCCGCCACTGCAATCTGCATCGACAAAAGCTTGCGACTTGTGAGTGCATGTGTTCTATCGCCTTCTTTTTAGTCTTACAAGTGCTTTTTTAGTACTTTCCTCATAACAGGCAATAATTTTCCGGTGCAAAACTGACATGCACATAACGCGTAGGCGCTAGTTAGCGCGCCCGTATGTGTGTGTATCGATATCTTGTTTGCTTGTTGAACTACATATATTCCGTGCCCCGTTTGTGGAATTGTTGAGTTATATTTTGAACAACTTTATTTTCAATCATTAATTTGAATATTTTGCTGTTCTTTGGGGTATCCATGATACACAACTACACTCGTTGAGAATGAGTGAGACCTGTGTCTGGTAGGCACTGGTCCCACACATAACATCCTGAAGGATACATGGTTTTTTTTCCAAACCCTAGTAAATTTAAAACACTAGGAGTGTAAGTGTGTGATCACAATTGCAAATAATGATGTGTCGATTATTATGTGCTCTGGAAGACCTTCAATGATTCTCCCTATGAGTACAGAAATGATTGTAATAATTTATAAAGGATGCTTTGTTGTATCTTAATCAAGTTACTCCAGTCTAGATGTATTTGTTGCCGTTAATATGAGGTTTTTGTCTTCTGAAACGAACGGCGTAAATGGCGTCTGTAAGTGCGATATACACTGGGTGGGAATTGGGCTGTGTCCTTCAGGACATACTTACCCAAAACTTGATATGAGTTGAGAAATGCAGGCCGACAACCACTACGTAGTATCTTGGCGTGGAAAAGTTTTATTATATAACGGTTACATAGCTGTGGTTATGTAACGAGCCAACTAGACGGTGACACATGGTATGTAAATACTGTATCAATTTTTTTTGGGTAGATTTCAGTGTGTTTTTCTGTTGCTATAGTACTTACTACAGTGATTCATCCCACGAGTCATAATGTCATAAACCAAGCTGTCTAACCGTTACGCAATAATTTTTTTTTCTTGGCCAGGCCATAGAGCTCATATTTTGAAGTGTGAGGAAACGTTCTCGCCGGCACCGCCGTTGTTACCCGCCATCGTCCGCGGATGAGGCTCTGTTTCGGCCGCCCTACACAGCGCAGCACTACAGCACCGCGACTGAAGTGGGCTCCCTGGAAACGCCGCGTCGGGCGGACGATGGCGTACGTGCTGCTACACAGTACGGCCGGCGAGGACCCGCCGGACTGTGCGCCGCAGGATGCTTCAGGATGCACCACTCGCAATCCTCTAAAAGGCCCTTTTGATTTTTCTGTTCCTAAAATATAACACCTTGATGGAAATAAAAAAGGCAATACACCAATTCTGTATATGATTTCGGTTTTTACAGGTGCTTCCACTCCAGCGTATAATCCCCATATGTACTCCCAAATACCCCGTGGATCGACAGTTCAACACGTCAAGAAATGAAGCAAAAAGCTACACAGAACTAATCAGTAATGCAACGAATTAACACCGTCTCAAAAAAATAAAACAACGAACACGCACCGGCACCGAAGAAGCCAGACATGCACGTACGCGTGTATCTGTACATTTCTGGTCAGAGCGTGCTGCACTTGGCTGGAGCAAACGACAGCATCCCCTTCTGAACGTCGTAGAGTATGTGCACATTCTGCTGCTGATAGTTGCCTAGCATGCTCAGCGCGCCGTCGGTCTGGTTCCGCATCGCCAGGCACCACACGCCGGAGTCCAGGATCATGTAGTTGTCCACCGGCAGAACCATGCCCGCGCCGTCGAAGTGGAACGTCATGCTTGGCATGGCCGGCGGCGCCGACGTCCGGGACGGCAGCGCGAAGCACAGGTCGAGCCCTGTGGCGTCCGACCCGTCGATCAGTGGCAGCGTCACCAGGGACTGAACCGCGGCCCGGACTCGCTGGTAGGCCGCGTCGACCAGCATCGTGATCGTCGTGCCGGAGTCGATGATGAGCCCACCGGTGCCGTCGGTCCTCAGGGAGAATGCGTTGGGAGGTATGGACAGCGCCGTCGTGCCGACCGATATGCCCGTCAGGTTTAGGTAGTAGTACGTGCTCATCGGCGCCTTCGACGGGCTGGCGACGAACGGCGTCGAACTGACGCCCGTGCCGTTCAGCGCCGCGGACGGCCCGAGGAGGAGCGTGCTCGTGCTGTTGGTGTCATGGAATGGCGTGAGGCAGTACGAGAACTTGCCGGCGCCGAGCTGCGAGACGAGCGACAGGCTGCCCCTGCCCAGCCCGACGAGCCCAGCAGAGCCGTTCCAGTCATCGCTGCTCGCATTGCTGCAACCGAAGGTGATGCCGGGAACTCGGACCTGGTCGGCCGGCGTCGAGCCGAACGTGAACGTCTCCACGCCCTGGACGCCCGCCGTCCACCCGGTGCCGTACGTCTGGTTGTACATGCACGAGCACCCCGGTTGCGGGCTCGCCCCGGCCAGCGCCGCGCACATGCTCAGCGGGCTGTTGCACGGGAGCACGCCGAACGTCGGCGAGCTCGACGGGTTGTACAACCGCCCGGGCTGCTTGAAGCACTGCTTGCCGCAGGGTGCGCACTGCGTCCAGATGAGGTCGCTGCCCGTGTCGGCGATGGCCGGGTACGCCAGCGGCGGCGTGCCGATGGCCAGCGTCATGATGTACTCCCCGCCGTTGGGCAGGTCCTTCCGGGTGGGCGCGGACACCGTGCCGTCCGACGACGCGAGCTCCCGGCCGAACCGGCCGGCGTGCCGGTGCATGTCGCGCCGCAGGGCGTCGCGCACGAACTCGGACGCGGTGACGTCGGGGTCGGAGTGGATGCGCGTCAGCCCGACGCGGACGCCGGCGGCATTGGTGGCTAGCGTTGCACAGACGAACAGGAGAAGCACAGGGAGTGGCGCCATTTGTACAGTCGATGTGTCGAGCCTAATGCAGTATACTAGCAGCTGCAAAGATACAAGAATGGCAATGAAATGCTTGGTTTATATAAGATGTCTCGTGTTGCGGCGTGCTATAATATGCATGCATACTTGGTCAAGCACGCCATTTTGTGCTAGTCTTCTTTGGTATGTTGCCTGGAAAGAACTGAACATTTTTGCAGCATCCTGTGATCCTGTCACACCCACACCAAGACAGTGATGTGTACGATTACAAGGTGTCCAAAATTTTAATGCAAGCGATTAGGTGAAGTATTTGTTCGGCGTGCAGGCAATAAGCATTCAAACTCGCATTCTAAATTGGACGATACTTGTGGTCGTTGGATAATTGTTAGGCGCTTTTTTTGTCATAGCCGTCGTGGTCCCAAAGCAGGTGAGAATAAGATTGCAAGGATTGACTTGATCCGATGCGAAACTGAAGACTGAACACCGCGTGCCATCGCTCCTTCGCCGACCAGAAATTAATAGAAGAGATAATTTAGTTAATTTCGTTGTTGCATATCGAAGCTGTTGCTTCTGATTGAAGTGTTTGGCCAACAATCTTAGTGAGTTTTGACAGCATGATTATGACACAGGCGATTGTATATTAGACAGGTCATAAGCACTATTTGACTATTTGTTGGTCAGGTGTGTGCCGTGTTGGATCAGATATTAAGGTGACAATAGAAGGGAGGAAGATGATTATTTTTTTAGAGGAAATTTCTGTATTACTGAGTTTGAGATTCATGCTGCAGACTGCAGTCAATTCATTCAAAAGAGTAAGTTGACGAGAAATATTTAGGTGATATCTACACACTCCCATATTTCAATACGAAACAATTGACGAAGTATTTTTCTCATGGATGATAAATTCCTGTGGGGTTGTTGCTTTTTGAGGAACGAGAACTTTGTAAGGGTTTGTGATGGTTTCCCTTATGGAAATTGGTTATTACTTGCTCGAAAATAATACCGGCACGTTGGATGACAGGGTAAAAACCTTCTGACGTGCATGAGTCTAGCTCAAGTTGTGGGTTGGGTAAAAGTTGATTTTTTTTTCTTTCCTGAGGAGGGTAAAAGTTGATGTTGATGGTGCTCTACTTTGAGCAATCTGGCGCAGCCGGCATAGGTGTAATACGTAACTAAATGAGGACCTGTACGTAATTTAGAAAATCGCAGGGCGTTATCCTGCAAAGTATACAAAATTTCGGTGAAGTAGAGGGGTGTTTTAAAAAACTGGCAGGGACCTTTTCACGAGAACTAAGGACCTTTACGTAATTCCGGAAAAACGCAGGGACTTTTCCGTAAAAAAACGGTGGCCGACCGTACTCAAATTCCCAAGCCACGCGGCAGACGGAGCGCTCGTACGGCGAGAAAAACGCTGACGTGGGAGCTCTCTCCGCGCGCGCATCCCCCTGGTTATAATACGGAGATATTACGCACGATGCGATGGGTTTCAGGTGTTAGGGCAGTCCCAATGGTGTATTGATGATGGTTTCTATCCTCATTAAATGACTTGCCACGTAGGCAAAATGCTGACATGGCAACGTAATTAATGATGAAAGAGAGCACAAATCCTAGAAACGGTTTCCTCATGAAGAAATCAGGTTTTCACTCCACCCAATGCACCAAGAAACTATGAAATCGCCATTGGGAAGAAACCACTAGTTTCTAGGGGGCTCGTGGCACACTCTCATTGGAGGAGGAAGATAGAGTTGGGAGAGAGAAAGAGAAAATAATTATTACTCGAAGACACCTCCACTGTGGAAGATAGTTTCTATAGATGATTTCTTGTGCTATGAAAATTGTGTCAGTTTCTTCCATTGGGACTGCCCTTACTGTCTTCTTGGCGAGTAATTTTTGACTGCCCTGATACCGAGGATTCGCAACGTAAGGAAGCAGAGGCGTTGGCGTGTAAGGAAGGCACAATGGATTCGCAAGCTTGTCATCCTTGAATTTGATCGTGCGACAGCAGTGAGAACCGAGGAGCTTAACGTCTCCGATCGAAAGCTGAAGCCGTCATCCAGGAGACGAAAGCACTGGTGCAACTTCTACGGAGGTAGTGGTTGTGTGCAGTTTTGCTATCATCTTCATGCGTAGAGCTGTTGATTTGCCAATAATTTACAAGTTATCCTGGGTACGATCTGCCAATAAAGCTCTCTTGGGCTAGAAATATATAGTGTCGCATGAACCAGTTGATCAAAATGTTATATGTGTAGCACCCCCACATACCAATATAAGATACTACTATAGAACGTTATCATCAAAATAAAGAATTAATAATGAAAACAACAATAGAAATCACAAGAAAATTAAAACTTTAAAGATACTTTATCAGAGAGCTAGTAAAAACTGAAAGTAAATCTCTACTATTATATAAAGAGTTGATGGTTGGTACGTTCTCCTCTCCCCTCTCTACAACCATCCGATTTGATCTGGACCATTCATCTCTCTCCTCCTCTCTTTCTCAGGATACAACCACCAACCCCTCCACTTTCCCTATCTTCTCGCGCATTATGGTCACTCTTCTATTTCTATCGCTTGCTCTCCAATGTTTGATATGTGAAGTTGGACAGCCAATAAGTTCTGTCTCACCATTTTTATGACTTCGTTGCAACACACGGGTCTCTAACTATGTTTGAAATATAGGATCGATCCACTTCTAGCCAAATAAAGAATAAATAAAATGACATAAATAGAAGCAAGCCACAGTGCTGAAAACTCAAGTGCTCCCACCTATGCATGTTGCTATCACTCCACTGGCCTTTTACCTGAGAATGGAAAGATGTAGTGCCCAAAAAACCCTAACCGTGTATCTCTCTCATGTTATCTCTCTCTCTCTCATCCTCCCCAGCCGTTCAATCTCTCTCACCTCCATTAATCTCTTCCTCTCTCTCCCTCAGGTGGCGTCGCGTACGTCTCCAACCAATGGCGATGGCCTCCATCTACACGATGCGCGGCGCTGTGAGCCTCTCTCCGGGCAGGATCGGGTTGCGCGCCCGCGTGGGGCTCGGCTTCCTCGGCCTCCGCCTCCTCACCCTCGCCAAGTGGAGTGGCGTCGGCGTCGCCAGGCTCAGGTGCGCGGTCTCCTCCTCGTCCGCGGTGGCTGCGGGGCGGCCCATCTCGACATCGTGGTTCATCCAGCACAAGAAGGAGGCCTTCTGGTTCTACCGCTTCCTCTCCATCATCTACGACCGCGTCATCAACCCGGGCCACTAGACTGAGGACATGCGCAATGACGCGCTCGAGCCCGTCGACCTCTACAGCCGCAAGCTCAAGGTCATCAGCGCAGCGGTGGCGGGTGGTCGAGCGGCATCACGTTGAGTAGCACGGCCGGCCTAGGAGTAGCGTGCGTGCGGCGCGGTCCGAGGCGGCAGCAGCCAGGGGCGCAAGCGGTCGGCGGAAGCGACAGCCATGGTGGCTCGGCATGGTAGCCGCCGCGCATGGCGCCGCGGCCAACGCGGCTCGGGGCTTGGAGCGGGTGGCCATGGTTGGCAATTACGTGGCATAGGCGGCGCCGATAGCGGCCGGTCGACCGACGGTGATGGCCGTTGCCGTTTATTTCCACGGTCACAACGGCTGGTCCAATGGGTGGCAAAATCACGCGTTCGCTCGGTGGTTTTGTTGGGTCGTGCAACAAGGCATGGGATCAGGGGCGGACCCACAGGGTATGCCGGATGGGCCACGACATACCATGGGGCCCAGCCGAACTTAGTACCGGGCCGCCTCGATCCTCAGCGCTTCCAGTCGTTCGCGACATGCGCCGCCCGTGGAAGCACACCATCCCGCGCGCGCATCACAGCGCCGGCCGACCTCTGCCTCGCGAGGTCGGCGACCTCCTCCCCGCCGCGCGCGCGCGCCGCCAGCTCCGAGGTCTCGCTCCCGCCCCTTTCCCCACTTACGCTCGATCGATCCGTCATGGGAGCGGATCGGCATAGGTAGCGATCGAGCTCGCCAATTTGTTCATCGCGCCGTCTCGAGCCGTGATCATTCTGCAATGTTTGGGTTGGGGTTTTACGTCGATTTAGTGAGATTTAGTATTGGGTGGGTTTGAAGCCCCAGTGATGTTCAATGATGCAATTTGCTTGTCGTGTTGGTGTTTGGGTCAAGACACATGTATTATTTTGGTGTTTTACTTGCTAGGTGTAGATTGCTCAATAGATTGGACTGACAATATCTTGTTGCGGTGATCGATGAGTGCACTTGTGATGATGGGCAAGTTATGGTGTTGCGACTGGGGATAGAATTGACTAGTGGAGGAGCGGATGGTATCGTTTAGCCGTCTTGGTTTGGCAATCAAAAGGACCAGGATTGAGTTCAGAGGTAACGATCTGTTACTGCAATCAGGTGAGACTAGCCAATATTCAGGATGGTGGAGATGTGCCTACTACATTGTTCGGTGAACATGATGGAAGGGCTCACAAGTTGGCTATAGAGCTTGGTAGCCCCTATATTTTCTATAGCTGTGGTGAAGATGGCCTTGTTCAACATGTAACGAAACTCCAAACCACACCCCCTCTCACTCACTTGTGCACACATGCAACATTTCAGCTGTGTATAAATCAACTTCTGATTGCATATAATTATCCATTTCTCATTCTTGTGCAGTTTGATTTGAGGACAAATACAGCCACAAATTTATTTCTGTGCAAAAACTCTGAGTAAAGCAGGATCCTCCTCTCATATCCAGCTTAATGCTAGTGGGTCAGACTGCGGTCGGTTATTTATTTGGAGAAAGAGAGACGGGAAATTTTTACAGGCAATGGAGGGTGATGAATGTATAGTCAATTGTATCGAGCCCCATCCCCATGCTATGACGATGGCAAGCAGTAGAATTGATAATGATGTGAAGATATGGACTCCCTCTGCCACTGAGCGGGCACAAGTGGTGCATGTTGAGGAGGTAAATCTCCAAGCCATCTATACATCTCCTTATCATCTCAACTTTCAGTTAACCTATTATTTTCAATCCTAGATGTGATATTAACTTGATAATTTGCCAATAAACAAAGATGTTTGCCATGCCATATTGATGAGGTGCATAATGATCAGCTGTTTGCCTAGAAAATCTTTTTTTCTTCATCTGTAGGAAGCATGTGTAGATGAGTGTGTTCACCCCTCTTGACAATTCAGCTTCCTTCATTAGCCTTTGAAATTTAAAATTCCAAATATTTACCAGCATTCCTTATTTGGCTTAATCAGGAAGAGTTGGTATTGTCTGACTCTTTGCTAAAAAAGAGTGCTCTCTCCTCCCTATAGCACACTCATGTGTGTGTGTGTATATATATATATATATCTATAGGAGCTTATTTACACAGATATCCCTATGTGCTCCTTCCTTTATAGGGGCACATAAGCCCTTTCTCTAGTGCTTGTATATCAATTACGGTGCAAATTTTACAATTATTTATCGAATTGGCAAATGGTTTTACCGAATTGCATATAAAAATTTTAGTGTGGCATACCCTTCGGTAAAATCCTGGGTCCACCACTGCATGGGATTGCACGGCCGAACAGCAAATGGCATGGCCGAACTTAGATTCACGTGGAGGTTTTGCCAACTTTTGCAGCAGGTTGTTTTCGTATGGCCGAACGACGATTCGCGCGGCGAATCTTACCGAATGCAATCCTTTCAGGCTGAACCACCTCCTGCAGTCCTTCCACAACTATATCTTCACCTTGTCTGATTCATCCTCATCCCATCATGTAGGTTCTCACGTAGCGGTTGAGAGAGCGTCCGTGCAGTTGTGCTTTCCAGATCCTTCGTGCAGCGAGTCCGCCAAGCATGCTAAAGGCAAGTACCTCGCAGCCGTGACCTTTCCGTTTCGCAAATCGCATGTTTCCAGTTTACTTGTCACCTTGTCATTGAGTATAATTATCATGTCACCCATGCTTGCTTAACTAATATCATATTGCTAAAATCATATCATTAAGGTCATCTGGCTAATATCACATCACTACAATTACCTGGCTATTATCATATCGCTTGGCTAATATCACATCACTACAATTACCTGGTTAATATCATATCGTTTGACTAATATCATATCACTAAAATCACATCATTAAGATTATCTTGCTACTAGCATATCACTAAAGCTTATCTGGTCAATATCATATCACTAATGCTGTCTGGTTATTATCATATCGTTCATGTGTTGCCTGGTTATGGACTTTTAATATTGTATTCATATCATGATGTTCTAAGTTATTTTATTTTACCTGCTTTTATGTTTATTAGGATGCTCTGTTAAAATATTCTAGAATTCATGCTTTGAATTAGTGTTTCAGTATTTATGCTTAAATCGTTAGGGGGGTAGCATATGAACATGTTGCAACTTAGGTTTAATTTATTAACACTCTTTTGATATTAAGGATGCTATGTTTTAGTTTCATAATATTATGTTCCATTAATTGTATGATGTTGTATTTGAGTCATGAAGGGTGTATGTATTAAACTTGTTAATCTGACTAATAATCACTTATCACATTAAAACTTGATTGGTTGATAACCTTGCGTGAGTTATATTATAATGCCTCTTTAGGATAATTCCTATATCATTATCACCTTATCATTATTCCACATCGCCCTCATATCGAACTATGTCTATCCATTTTCAACCCTAGCACATCTTTTCACTTCTCATAACTTTATCTTAGTATTTTTTTTCTTTCTTTTTTTGGGCGCTACAGTATGGGTATCAATTGTCAACAGTTAACATTGGGGATGGCAATTGTGCCTGTTTACCTGTGTACCCGTGGGTAAATACCCTAATGGAGTCGGGTATGGGATGTATTGTATTTTCTGCCCACGAGTATGAAAATGGGGGGAATTCTCTGCCCATCTGGTAAACAGGCACGGGTACGGGTAAGCTCTACCCGTACCCGTCTTACCCGTTTACCCGCCATCTAACAAAAGTTACAAAACCCTAACCCTAACTCTCCATAGTCCAGCCGTGCACGCCTTCGAAAATACCGACTCCACTCAACTCCCCAGCATGTTCATCTTCACTTAGCGGCGGCGGCTCCTCCTCCACCTCCGCCAAATCCCCGGCAGCGGCGGCGTTGGCCCCCTACAGTCCAACCCCGGCGCCATCCCTCTCTCCCGCAGCTATTCCTCAACAGCCGTCGCCGGCGGCCCCAACTCGGAGCCCTGCCGCGCCACCATCTCCTACCTCATCTCCTGCGGCCTCTTTCCCGCCGCCACCGCGGTGACCGCCCGCTGCGGCCGCATCCGGTCCAGCGCCAAGGCCGACGCCGTCTGCGCCCTCCTCCGCCGCTACGACTTCTCCGATGCCGACATCGCCCGGGTGGCCGCGGCGCCCGCGACTCCTCTCGCTGATCTGATCGGATCATTCACCCCAAGCTCGACTTCTTGGCGTCCCTAGGCTTGAGCCCGCAAGCTCGCCTCGCGCCTCCTCCTCAAGCGCGGCTGGACAAGCACATCGTCCCTGCATCTAGTTCCTCCGCGGTATCGCCGGCACAAGCCACCGACGGCGGCGTTCGCCTCGGCTTCAGCCGCTTCCTCCGCGCCCTCATGGTCAACCTCGACAACTACATGCGTTCCGCGGTGGAGGCCCTCCGCAGCCACGGCCTCTCCGAGGAGGCCATCTCGAAGCTCCTCATCATCCAGATGGGCGTTCTCACGTTATCGCCGCACCGCATCGGCAAAATCTTTGAGGACCTCAATGTGCTCGGTATGTGTAGCATCACGGGCGCGCTTTCCTCTCGCTTCGCGTGATGTGCCACTTCAAGAGGAGACATGGTGCGGAAGGTGGCGGTGTACCGGAGCTTCGGGCTGACCAAGGGTGAGGTGCTCAGGGCCTTCAAGACGCTGCCCACAATACTAGTTTGAAAAAATTGATCATATACCCTCTATTTAGATGGAAATTGAGGATTTACCCTCCTGGCCCACGTGTCAGTGACTTATGATGACCCCACGTGTCATTGAGACGTGGAGGGTAAATTCTCAATTTCCCAACTAAAGGGAGGGTATATGATCCAATCTCCCTACTAGTTTTCGCCGATGAGAGCATCAAGAAGAAGCTCCGGTTCTTCCTGGATGAGTTGAAGCTTGGATCAGCTGATGTAATGAGGCGCTCGGTGGTTCTGGCGTACAACATGGAGAAGACCATCCTACCAAGGTGCGCCGTGCTGAGCGTGCTGACGAGGGAGGGGAAGATTAAGCAAGATATCAAGCTGCTTCCAGCGTTGCTCGGCAGTTCCAAGTATTTCTCTGGCAAGTATGTCAATTTGTATTTCCATTGTAGTTGTTGAATGTGTGATGCATCGGTGATATTTAAATGTGATGCACTCAGTTTGCGGGTAAACGGGTATGCCCGCGGGCGACAGGTATGGGCGAGTTTTTTTACCCGTGGTCTTTTGTGGGTATGCCCGTAGGCGTAAATCGGGGTCACATGTACGGGTATAGGCGAGCACTACCCGTACCCGCCGCGCCCGATTGCCATCCCTAGTTAACATAAGTTTAGAAAGGTCTCTTGTGTTTCTAGAACTAGAAGGCCTTTCAGATTGGATTAATTCTTTTTTTTTTTGCTGCGACCAGATTGAATATATAGGTACAATACTACTATCAGTCCTAGCTAGAGCCTGGGATCATTCAACTTACAAATCTCACGAAGAAAATTTAGGAGTTGATGATTCAATTCAAGAAATATATATCTCTGCCGCTTAAATTAAAAATCAAGTTGATGGTCATAGTCGTTTGCCCCTTCCCCTCCCTTCGACACGTGGGCCAGCCGATCAGCGTCAGGTCCCGCTCGCCCGTTCGCTCTCGCGGAGGGGACTCCTCTGGGATCAGACCCCACTGAGAGGAAATGAGGACCCGGTCGGATGGCCTACACGTGTTGCTCCGCACGAATCTCCGCGCGAGCGCCTCTCCCGTCTTCTTTTTCTCCGCGCGATGTACGGCAACGGCGCCTCCTGAGCCGTCGGAGCAGGAGAAGGTAACGGTGGCGGCGCCTGCTTTTCCGGCAAGCGCCCGCTGGCGGCGGCGGAGGTCCGGCGAGGCGTGCGGGGGCTCCAATCCGAGTGCTGCTGCGGATGCGGCGTCTCCGCCTCCCGCCGCGCCATCTCCGCGAGCTGGCGGCACAGAGCCTCCCCCTTGAGCCGCCGGCCACAGATCCCTCGTCCTTTGCGTCTTCCTCCCTCGCCGCCCTCCCAACTCCCCAAGAGGAGGCTAGGACCCTAGTACCACCACCATCCTCCGACCCCCGCCCCCAGCTACCCTCCATCATCCTCCCCAGTTGCCCCCTCCTCCTCTGCGCTGCCCGTATCACACGCTGCCGCTGATGCCTACACGCCGCTGCCCCACTCTCCGCACCATCGGTTCCTCCGAGCAACATCCGCGATGCTACGGATGGAGGAGGAAGGACCGCCAATCTGGCCTCGGTGGCGGAGCAGACGTAATCCATCCTGGATGGCCGTCCTTAGTCGCCTCCACCACATCATACGCCTCCAGCAAGTACTTCAACACTGCATCCTCGGCGAGATGGGTTGTGGCACCATGTCCCCGGCGAGGTCTCGGCCAACTCGACTAACCTACCCCTGGTTTACGTGTTGATGTCGCTCTCCCACGCAACGCCTTACACATGTTCGACAAAATGCCAGACTGAAATGGCGCGGTGGGGACGAATGTAAAGGTTTCTTGGTAATACTTTCCCTGCTCAACGCATTACTAAGGTGTTCTTGTTTTTCTTTTGCTACTCTTGGAAATAAATGGAAAGATTTCTTGGTGCTTCTTTGGTACGAATGATTTGGGCTCTATGATGCTTCTGGTATCTTTGCAAGAATTTAGTTGTGTAGTAGATAAATTGGAGCTAAACTTGCTACTGGATCGAATAGATTGTCTTTCGCTGCCCGGATGATTGAGCATGTTGTATTTATATATCACTCTCTTAAGGTACAGTGTACTTGATTTGTCAACAACTAGTAACAAAGTAGAAAAGAAACCTCTAAATGTGTCTGCACAGAAACTTTTAGAATTGTCAAAATGTTTAGTAAATGAGGTCCGATTGCCCAGTTAGTGTGACCTCAAGCACTTGTTACCATCAGGTTAGCCAAAAAGACATAGAATTTCATGCATTCAAAATATTCTGGTGAGCATGTCATCTCTTTACAGTCTACACCCGTAGAGGAGTGAAGAGAGGTGCCGCCATCGATTTCATCAAGTTTCCAACTAATTAAGTGAATCCACCAGCTATGCCCCTGTTCTAGATCCTCCTCAGTCCTCGTGCTTCTCATTTCGGACAACAATGATTGGTGCCGGCGTACAAAGCGGCCATTTGATCCAGCAGCACGGCCATTGTCATCCCCATAAGCTAACTTTTGGTATGTTAACCCCATCCTTTCCACACCAATCCCTTCTAATATTTTTTGAACAGTTGTGTTTAATCAGAAGTTAATTGGTCAAGTAGGGTGTATTCTCATCGCACACATATTGCCATTGGACTATGGTTGTAGCTGTTTTTTGTGCATGTGGGCATTGAGGTGCGCTTGAGGTGCCCCCACTATTCTCCATATATCCAATTTGTTATATTTTTGTGATAGAATTCTACATTTCTATATCTAATTTTTGTGAAGATTTTTGTTTAAATTTAATTATACATTTATGTAGAATGTGCATTATGCGACCAAGGTTTTTAGCTACGGTGGATTGCTGCCAAGCCATGCCATGAGTCAGTGCTAATAGAGGGTTTAATGCTTTGTAAAATTGAATGATTTAACCTGAGCTCTGGGAGTGATTGACATAAAGTCTTGTACTCCATGTGAGCTCAAATTTAATATCCATTTCGTTGTTTCAAACTGATTTGCATACGTTAGAACATAGAACCTTGATCTGGGTGTTGTGTTGCATGGTTCAGGAAGTAATTTGACTATTTTTATTGATAAATGCTAATTGGTTAGGAAATTCTCTCACTACATCCATGCACGGATGCGTCACTGGACAGGTATTAGTTCAGTACCAATAATTGGTTAGGAAATTCTCTGTCTTGGTTTTGAATTATTTGCTGTCTTGGTTTTGAATTATTTGATCCTTATTGTTGTCATTATTACATTTTCCCTTTTTTGTTTAAACTTGTATCTTTTTATAGTGGAGGGTCCCGACTAGCTATGTGCCCACATGCTCCCTAATCTACTCCCTCTGAAAGCTCTTCCAGGAAGCTGATGTCTTCTAATACATGTAAGTACATGCCTTAATTATTTAGATACTTAAGTAAGACTCTAGTCTTAGTTTATATGCGATTTTGAGTGCTCGACAGATTGGATGCTCATACGGATTGATCTCAAAGTCGTTTTCTGAAGTAGAAATGAATTTATTTTTCAAGTTGTAATGCTAATGGATTAAACAGACCATCATGTTGGTTCCTAAATCAGTTTTCAGTTGTAAGGGCACGTAATGACAAGATGTCAACTTGTAAGGGCACTCCTAAGGTATCATACATCAGCAATGTCTATGATATTAATTAGCATACCAAGTAGGATTGATGTTAAGGTGAAGAGTGGATTAAAGAGGAGAGAGAGGAAAATAGTATCTCATGCAAGACACTGCTATAAGATTGAGGAGCCTGACTAAAAGAGAGTGAATAGACGGTTTTAAAATTACTTAGGCTAAAACCAAGTTTATAACGTGGACACGTAAATCAATTTAGTTTAGCACAAAAGGTCTAAATCAATTAGGTTTACCTAAATGTACCATACTCTAAGTCTATATTAAAGGTTTGCAATTGTAGAATGACAAGTAACCAATTTAATTCTATGAATATAAATTGTTTAAATGTAAATTGAGTATAAGAAAACAAGATTGGCCGACGGATAAACTCCATATTAGTAGAGGTAAAAGAAGGTGCAAACAAGGTTCTAGACTCAAGGGCCAACAAGAGGAGACTTAGGCCTTGTTTGGTCGCGATGTAAATATACCAGGGAAGATAAATCCCAGGAGGGATTTTTCTGTCATTCGGGATCCCTGTGGAATATAATCCCCATCTAGAAAAATCTGTCTTCGTTTGGTTGAGGTAGGGCTAAAAATCCATCCCACTTAAAAATTCAAAAACAAAGCGGGAAAATTCAGGCATAAGGGGGAAATAAAAAAATCAGAGAAAAATAACCAAAAAAGAAAAATGGCATGGGTGGGCAGCGCCGTGACTAGATGCGGTTGGGCCGGAGGAGTGGTGGCGACTCTCTTGTCGCGGAGGAGCTGAAGCGGACGGCCTGGGTGTTGGTATGCCTTAGCTGCGGGGCGAACTCATAGATGAACACGTGCTGACCGTCGAACATGATGAAACTGCTGTGGTAGGGATTCAAATGAAATCAGAATTCAATGAAATTCAAATCGTTGTCAAATTCTGGGTTGTTTCAACCTACCCCGCTTAAAAAGATTCTTGTCCCCGAGATTCACCCAAGCTAGTGAGTAGGATAGAAAAATAAAACTTGCTACCATTCTGCTTCTTCTGAGATTCAGTTCTGAAACATTTTTTGCTTTCCTAGCTCACTTATATTCAAAACTTCCCACGTACTTACAAGGATAAATACAACATCTTCCAATACTTCATTATCGATCAAAAAACTAATTTATTTTCATACTACTTCTATACATAGGCTTAGAATCCAATGGTCTTGTTAATTCAGTTTCTACTTCTTGCTATCTATATCTATACTATCTTTCGTAATTGCTTAGTCATAGCATCATTGCTGTCTAAAACTCTAAATAAATATTATCATTTATCTGATCCACCGAATATATAATTCCTATTGCATCATGTCTAACTTTATTAATCAAATCATGGCTATCCAAATTCCACATAAATCTCGACTTCAACATGTAATTCCACTGGGTCGGGTTGCTACAGTATCGACCCTAGATGAATAGTGTGAACAGTATTTGGGCCTGTTCATCTTCCTCAACGCGTTCTACTGTAGTAGCCGAACAGGGCAAAGTTGGTGATGGTAATTCCCGTTGCTATAGTGACTTCTGACGGAAACCAATGGCATGGATGGGTTGCTGGGGTTAAGGGGAATCCATTTTAGGGCCTATGTGTGATTGAAAACCATGGGGTGGCCGGCGGTCATGATGGGAAGTTCTTGGAAATTTTTATGGCACAAAAGTAGTAGGAGGGTTAGTAGGGAGTTTGCATGGTGGATTAAGCTTTAGGGAACAAGAGGAGCATGGTGGAATGATCGACTTAGTCTACGGTGGTCCAGGTAGCTCACCCACGACGATGTGGTTCGGCCATGGGGAAGTGGGTGGCGGCAATTTACGAGTTTGGCGAGCCACGGCGGTGCCGCTTGTGTTACTAGGATCACGAGGTTGCTACGAGCGAGCAATTGAAAAGAGATGAACCGAATTGCAAGAATTGGAAATCGGGCTTACTTGAGGGTCTCTAGCGATGGCAACGACGCGACGGCCGGCGAGGGTGTATGGGTGTTCGTGGCTCACCGCACACCAATGCGGAGAATAATGGAGAGGTCGTGAGCTTAAATAGGCGAGAAAGACGGTTTGGCACAGCGCGGCCTTCGCGCGGAATTTGGCGCGTGGCCAAGATGAGGCACGAGATGTGCTTTAGGCGGCTCGGTGAGGCAACGGGAGGTCGTGAGCGAATTTGGTCTTGGCCACTCAGGCATGCGGATAGGATGCAATTAATTGTTGTCGGGCGCAGCGGATGAGGCATACGGTGTTGGCGGGGTTGCGATGAAGTCGCGCGATTAGTCGCGACTAATCGGCGATGTCGGCAAGTCGGCACGATAGCTCAGACTAGTGCCGTCGACTCGACTAGCCGAGCTAGATGGCCGACTCGCCGACTAGTCGACGATTAGTCGCGACTAGTCGTCTTGGTCGAAGTCGAGCGATCCAGCGCGATCTTTGCGGTCGCGATCCGGCCGTCGAGACTCCGGCGATGCGGCGACATATACGGGCGGATACACGCAGAGCGAGAGGAACCCTACTCGTTCGAGGCAATCCAAGAGCCGATCCACGATGGCGACACGGAGGAACCCTAGCCTCGCGCCCCATCCACGCCGCCGAGCGGCGCCGCCGCCACCTCCTCCTCGGACCTCACCGCCTCGGCCTCCTCCTCCTCCTTCTCGGCCCGATAGCCTCGGCGCCTCCTCCGCTGCAGAGTGCCGACCGAGCCGTGGTGCGTCGCGCCTCGGACCTCCTCCGCCGACCCGGAGCCGTGGTGCCGTCGCCGTCTCGGACCTCCGTCCTCCGCCGACCGGCCGTGGTGCCGTCGCCGCCGTGGACCTCCTCCTCCGTCGACCCACATCGATGTCCACGCCGCCGCGCGCCTCGGAGCTCCTCCTCCGCCGACCCAACCGGTGAGCAAGCGAGCACTCCCTCTCTCCTCTCTCTCCTCTCTCTCCTCTCTCCTTCCTCTGCAAAGACCGCGGCAGCGATAGTAATAGCCGAGCCGAGTGAGTTACATCTCTTGCCAGTCTTGAATCGCCGACTAGTAATACTAATACTAGTAGTAGCCAAGCCGCAATGAGCCAATGACAAGAAGTAGACTACTTAAGTACTAATACTACAAGACAACAAGCACTAGCGGCACTCATTGACTAGCGATGAGACGATGAAGCGGTCGGTAGAATTAGTAGTAGTTGTGAATAGCGGTAGTAATAGGCTAGTAGCGGTAATACTACTACTCTACTAGTAGTATATCATAATTTGATATTTCTATTTCCTCGTCGCGAGGACCATGGCGACGATAATGATCAACAAGGTGTTGTACTGCGACCACGCGGCGAGACATATGATCCATCCAAGGATCCTAAGCGGAGGGCTAAGTCTAAAGACCCTGCATGGAAATATGGGTTACGGCGATTTAGAGAGAAAGGATCTCTGCAATGTACTCTTTGCAACAAAAGAGTCCATGCTTGGGAGTGGGAAGATTGAAGCGGCACCTTCTTTGGGGTCACGTGATGTGGAGAAATGTCCCAAAGCAACCGCAGAAATCGGAAAGAGATGCATGACTTCTTGAAGAAGAATTCAAGAAAGTTCAAAGCCATGGCGGTAGATGAGGATGAAGTCAAGAAGGAGGAGAAGGTGATGAAGTAGAGGTGCAACCAAGCTCAGGGTAGCTGCAAAAGGAAGCAATCAATGGCTTCTTTTACCGTGGTGGGCCGCCGTGAAGTGTACTAAATCAGTTGTTGATATGATTCAAAGACACGAAGAGGTTGTTTCGAGAGGCATAGCTCAGTAGTAATCAACTTACGCTTGAGCGATGCACCAAAAAGACAAAGGAACAAGAACAAATACTCAATGATCACGTAGCTGACTTCTTCTACGAGAATGGCATACCATTCAATGCTATCAATTCAAGAAGTGGAGATTCTATTGGAGTCTATAGGGCAATATGGTTCTGGGTATAAGTCGCCTACTTACCATGACATAAGATTGCCATTGCTTGAAAGGGCAAAGAATAAGACGGATGCATTGAGGGAGAAGCATGAGTTGGCATGGCAAGAGTATGGTTGCACACTCATGTCCGATGGGTGGACCGACATGAGTGGGCATCATTTGATCAATTTTCTAGTTAATAGTCCAGAAGGTACTTTCTTCTTGGATTCAGTTAATGTTTCTAGTGAATCAACTGATGCACACTTGTTGGCAAGGTTGTTGGAGCAAAAAATTGATTTAGTTGGGAGGGAATATGTGGTTCAAATTGTGACAGATAATGGATCTAACTATAAGGCAGCGGGTAGAATCCTAATGGATAGGATTCCTACTTTATTTTGGACCCCTTGTGCTGCTCACTGCTTGGACCTTATGCTAGAGGACATTGGGAAGATAGAAGAGTTTAGCAATTGCATTACTAAGGCAAAGAGGGTCTGCAGATTTATCTATAGACATGGAAGGATTCTTGATGCAATGAGAGATAAGACAGGTGGTAGGGATCTTGTGAGGCCCGCAACAACTCGTTTTGCTACATCATTTCTCACTTTGGCTAGCATGTTCAAGCATAGGCAAGCATTGAAAAGTCTGTTTGTTAGTGAAGAATGGAATGGGAACAAATTGTCTGCCACAGAACCAGGGAAGGCGGTTGCAGGAATTGTGCTTTCTATGTCGTTTTGGAATTCAGTTGAAAATTGCATGAGAGCTTCACAACCACTTATTGCTTTAAGAATTGCTGATGGTGATGAGAGGCCAGCAATGCCTGAGATTTGGATGGCCATGGATGTTGCAAAGACAAACATCAAGGATTCTTTGCAACACAAGCAAGATTTACTGAAGAATGTGCTAGCAATTGCTGACAAGCGATGGGACAACCAAATGGAGCAGAAGTTATATGGGGCAGCATTGTTTTTGAATCCAAATAAGTTTTTTGGCATTAAAGAAACCAATAAAAGACTTGGTACAAGGCTACGGTCGATGTTCAATGATGTGCTATGGAAAATGGAGACCGATGATGATAAACAAAACAAAATAAGTAGGCAAGCTGATGATTATGAGAGAACTGAAGGTGAGTGCTTCACAAAGAAAATGGCGATCAAAGACCGAGACAAAAAGAGTCCTCGTAAGTAACTAAGTATAAGTATAAGTACTTCTTTATGTTTGAACTTTATGTTTGAACTTTGAATTGCATTATCTTTTGTAGTTCTTTGGTGGGGTGCATATGGTGGCCTTGCTTATGAGCTCAAATGTTTAGCAAAGCGAATCATTAGCCTTTGTTGTTCGGCGTCCGGATGCGAGCGCAATTGGAGTACATTTTCATTTGTAAGTAATTAGCACAACTACTTTACTAGTCAATTCAGTGAGTTTATATTCATCGCAGCTGCCTTTGACATGCTTCTTGATTGCAGATCCATACCAAAAAGAGGAACCGTTTAGAGCATAAGAGATTGAATAAGTTGGTGTATATTTCATACAACCGAAAAATGACAAATAGGTTTCAAAGGTTGCGTGAGGAAGGCTCTAAAGGAAAGAAATCTAACCCATTGATCCTAGAAGAATTTCAATGGGATAATGAATGGGTAGATATCAATGCTGAGACGGTTCATGAAGGCGGTACTAATGGCGATGATCATCTAACTTGGGCTCATGTTGATGAAGCTCTTGGTGCATCGTCCACTCAAAGAGGTCGTAATCTTCCAAGGAGAGCTCATGGTGATGCTAGCAAGTCTAATGACCGGCCCATAGGCCCTCATATCACTTATGCTCGACGTTCAAAGTCAAGGATTGCTCGCAATGTTGATGAGGTGGAGCACGGCAGTGGAGATGATGATGAGGATGATACTGAAGAATTGGATGATGATGACACCCCACCATCTTCTCCTGATGCGGGTGGAGCAAGTCATGAAGAGGGCGGGTTTCAATTGGATGATGACTTGGATGGTTGATTTGAAACATGAATCGTGCCTACGTAGCATCTAGCAACTTTTGATGTTTCTCACCTAAAACTCGTTTCCTATTATGTTATGAACTTATGCTTAATGGTTGTATTGTAACTCCTATTGAGAACTTTTCCTATTTTCAGTTTATCAAGCACTGATCTTTTCTGTTTATCAAGCACTGATTCCTATGCTCTTCTATAATCTATTCTTCTGGTATCTTCTAATTGTAGGTACTTATGTTTTCTTGCATTTCAAATGGAGAACTTATGTTTTCCTGCATTTCTTTAGAGGTGTTGTTGCAGCATCTGAAGACATACTAAAGGCTGCTGTGGATGGCTTAGAGGAGAGTGGAAAAGTGCTGTAAACTTGATTCTTGATCCAAGGGAACTAGGGAAGGAGATATCCTGGAAATAGCATTGTCTGGTTATTGACACTTCTTGATCTTACCATCTGGTTGATGTATCTTTCTTAATGATGCCTTTAAATCTAAGTTTTCAGGTTTCTGTATGTTATTTTTTAACATGTTCATCCTTTACACTGACTCATCAGCATTCAGCGAAGCAACGGGATAGCTACAATGTGAGAAATACAAAGCTCAAAGGAGCTGCAAGCCTGCAACCTCGATTTCTTTGATCTCTAAGTCAAAGTGTTTTGCTGTTGGAACAGAAAAAGGAATTGTAATTGTAAGTAACTTGTTCTTTCTGCAAAATGTCCTCTATTGTTATTCTTCTGTAACTGTTAGCCCCTGAGCACCATTTAATCAATACAGCAAACGCCTTAGTCTCTCTTACCAACATGTTTCCATCACAGTTTCAAAACAGTAGCACAATAAGTTTGTCTACAACAATTATATTGTACAATCAAAACCACCAAATAAACTTTTATGACATAAAGGAGGTGTGTGAACTGTGAACATTACAAGGAACAAAATTACATATCCTGTAGCTGAGAGGGCTATTGTAATTTGTAAGTGTAGTTCTTTTTTCATTACATATCCTAGAATTCATTACAAGGGTGCCTTTTTGTTCTAAGTATCTGTTGTAACTTGTAAGGCACATTTTTTTGGGATTTTAAACTGATATATTCTTGCACGCATTGTTTCCAGCTTCAATGTTTGAAGAAATGCCCTCCCTGGTAACTATCTGCAGTCCTGCACTATATGTTGGTTCACCTGTTGAAAGAGAGAAGGAAATATATGTTACCATCAAAACAAGTAAGTCATCAACTTATCATTATGCTTATGTTGTTTTTCTCTTTATTTCATGGTGTACAATATGTATATATGCATAATTGTTGCTACAACTTAGTACATAACATGCCCTGTTTGTATACATCCTAGTCTGACGACTAGTCGTGGCTAGTCGCGACTAGTCGACTAAGTCGACAAGTCGCCCCTGTTACGACTCGACTCGACTTTACGACTTAATAACATTGGTGACATGGCAGTGACGGGTGAGACGAGTTGCGGTGCTGATCGGGTTGTGAGGTAGTGAGATGGTGGCGGCAAGTTTTGTTGTATTGGTAAATAGTGTTGGCCGGCTGGGGTTTGCACAAGTGGGCAGAGGAGGTAGCAAAATCAAGAAAGGAGTATGCCAGTGAATGGAGGAGGTGTTGAATTGGGTAGGGATTCAAATGAAATCAGAATTCAATGAAATTCAAATCGTTTTCAATTCTGGGTTGTCTCACCTAGTAAGGGACAAAGGTTGGCTGAGGTATTTAAGCGGGAATGATGCTCGCGTTGCTGGAAAGTCTTGTAGGACGGGTTGTAGATCAACGTTTTGGCACCTGATTGATGCGACCATGCTCTTCTGCAGGTTCGTTCTCAGTCCCGTTGCCTCGCCGATTTTCCACAGAATTAGAGCGAGGTTCGCACCTGCGCGCAGCGACCGTTTAAGTGAAGTGCGAAAGCATGCCTTCCTCCATGGCCTTTTCTAGGATGCGTTGGAGCGGGTCAATTGCGAAGACAAACAGTAGTGAGGAGAGTGGGTCTCGCTGCCTGAGTCCGCGGCCGTGTCTAATGGGAGCTCCCGGGATTCCATTGAGCAGAATCCTCGTAACAGGTTGCCTCCCGGATTACGAGTATGGAAAACCGGGTAGCTAACACTTCTAACTGTTTTGCTAATTTTAGGTTACCTGAATTTTTCTTATCTCTCAGCCTCCTAAAATTTCACAAGACTAGGCCTAAAATTACAAGGCCGATTCCCTTAACCTCGTTTTAGGATTTTTAATCAAAGTAGATTAAATTTATAGGATTATATTTTTTTTTCTTGTTCACATTCAAGTTTTTCTCACCGTTGGATCCATGTGTTTCGTGCTTCGGCCGGTACCACTGAGTAGTTTTGACGATGATCAACTAACATATTATTTCCCGTCTGAAAAATACAATCACATCTATGTTACTAGTGGTCAAAATATAAAATTCCTTTGAAATCTTTTGCATTTTATGATTTTTACTAGAATTCAGTACAAATAGACTTTTAAAAAACCTGTAGGTTGAGAATTAAGCATCCCTCTGTCCAAACACATTGTAAAACACATCTATTTAGAACCAGAGATGGAAAGTGTTAAGCATAAAACAAGGTGGTCTTTCTTCAACCAAAGTGGTGTAGTGTACTGAAAAAATTATTCAAAAGATGCTTTGACCCTCTGTATCTCATAATTAGACGCTTTGACTTGACCCTCTCTATCTCATAATTAACATTTTTTAAATAATATTGTCATGCTTAATTTCTTAAACCATCGTATGCTTGAAAATGACACGCAGAAGTGGTCGATGCACAAAAACCTATTATGTAGTTCTTGAACCCCAACTCCAAACTAAAACAAATGGCTTCAGTATCTTCTACCTTCCAAGAATAGCTACAACGCTAACTGCTAATTATGCATGGCTTCCTTGCAAACCCTAAGCTTGTTCCTCCTTGCTTCTCTAGCCGGCTCGGCGGCACCACCGTCCGGCCACCGCTTTGAACTCACCCACGTCGACTCCAAAGGCAGCTTCACCAAGTCAGAGCTCATGCGCCGAGCCGCGCACAGGAGCCGCCTCCGAGCGAAGACGCTATCAGCAGCCAGGCAGGACGCGGCGGGTTCGACCTCTTCAAGCTCGGACACCCGGTCCTGGCTCCATTGGAGCCAATCGGAGTACCTCATGGAGCTCGCCATCGGCACGCCGCCGGTGCCGTTCGTCGCCATCGCCGACACCGGCAGCGACCTCATCTGGACGCAGTCGCAGCCGTGTACCCGCTGCTTCCGGCAGTCCACGCCCATATACAACCCTTTAGCCTCGCCCAGCTTCTCCCTCGTGCCGTGCTCCAGCGCCGTGTGCCGGGGCTCCGAGGGCTTCCCCTTGATGCACAGGTGCACCCCTCCACTGTGCAGGTACCACTACGGCTACGGCGACAAAGCCTTCTCGGATGGCTTCATGGGCACGGAGACGCTGACCTTCCGCTCGAGCACGCCCGGCAAATTCGTCTCCGTCGGCGGCGTCGCCTTCGGCTGCGGCAACGCCAACGAGGGCGAGTCGTTCAACTCCACCGGCACGGTCGGCCTCGGCCGGGGCCCCCTGTCCCTCGTGGCGCAGCTGGGGTTTGGCAAGTTCTCCTACTGCCTCACTACCTTCTTTGAGCCCAAGCTGACCAGCCGGCTCCTGTTCGGCTCCGTCGCAGACCTGACCTCCGGCGGCCGGAGCGGCGCTGCCGTGCAGGCGACGCCGCTGGTGCAGAGCCCGCAGAACCCGTCATGGTACTACGTCTCCCTCGAGGGCATATCGTTTGGCGACACTCGCCTGCCGATCCCCAAGCACGCCTTCGAGCTGCACAGCAACGGCACCGGAGGGATGTTCGTGGACTCGGGCTCCACTTACACTAGTCTGGAGGAGAGAGCTTTTAGGGTGGTCGCGAAGCACGTCGCCGACGTGCTCGGCCAGCCGGCGCCGAACGCCTCGAGCCTGGATGGGCCTTGCTACCCAGTTCCTGACGGTGAGGAGCCTCCAACCATGCCGGACATGATACTGCACTTCGCCGGCGGCGCCGATATGAGGCTACACAGTGACAACTACATGATCTTTGACAGAGAGAGCTCAGCACTCTGCTTAGCCATTGACGGGGCTACTGGGATGTCGATCTTGGGCAATTTCCAGCAGCAGAACATGCACATGCTCTATGACATCACTGTGGGACGCTTGTCATTTGTGCCGGCCGATTGTAGTAAGCTCTAAGCTCTGAAGTATATAAGAGCAACCGCAACAGTAATAGTCAATCACTCTCTATAGTAAGCTCCATGTCATCTATAGATTGTAACTATAGTAAACCATCTTAATGGTGTGTCTACACAGCTGTCTATAGCTACTTTAAATGCTGGAATGTACATCTGAATGACAATGATCCATCGTGAACATCATCACTGTAACCATACATGTGGCTGTAGAAAATAAACACATGAAATAAGACTTCACCACTTCAAAATAATAAACTTAGAAATAGATAACAGTAGCATCACAATACGAGGGCAAAAAGTGCTACTATAGTAGAGCTAGAACCAATCATACTAGTACTTAAGAAGCCCATAATACAAATTGATAAGTAAACATGATCTCCAGATCATTACATTCAAATAGTACTAGTTTCATCTAGACCACACAGCAGATAGAAGATGCTTTTCTTGATGAAGATCCACCAAAAAACCGAAAGCTATATGACAACATCAACCTTCATTAGAACTGTTGGAAAGAATAGAGTTGTAAGTCAAGTTACTCAATATAACTATCTCTGTACAAATATAAAAATTACTGATTGTAGAGCTTACATAAAAAGTGACTAGTTATTTTCCTTATTGCCATAGAGTTGCCAAATGTGCTCAATTAAATCATTTTTCAATTGGGTATGGACTGAGTGATCCCTAACAATAGAATTTTTACGTCGAATGTCATCAAAGCATGGGTTATTGTTTGTAGCCTTTTGCACTTCAGGTGGAAGAATAATTGATGCCCTTGGGACAACATTCAGGTCAATAGGCTCCTCAGCCATTTCTCCCTCATCTTCCACTATCATGTTATGAAGAATAACACAAGCTTTCATGATTTTTCGAATAATCCTCATGCTCCAAGATTGTCTTTGGATGACGCACAATGTTGAATCGAGCTTGCGACACCCAAAAGCACGCTCCACATCTTTCCTTTTAGCTTCTTGCTGCCTTGCATACACCTTGTGTTTCTCTAGTTGAGGTGCCCTTATAGACTTCACAAAGGCTGCCCATTCAGGTAAATTCCATCGGTAAGATAATATCCGGTGTTATCGCCTACCATTGTGAAAACTGAACCCGAGGAGCTTCACCCTTTATCACTTCAATAAACAATGGGGATTGATTCAACACATTGATGTCGTTGTTTGACCCAGCAACACTAAAGAATGCATGCCAAATATGGAGGTCATATGAAGCTACCACTTCAAGGATGATGGTTGGCACTCCATAGCGACCATTGCTATATTGCCCCTTCCATGCAGTTGGGCAATTTTCCCATCACCAATGCATGCAGTCAATGCTACCTAACATTCCAGGAAATCCACGAGACTCTCCAACTAGGAGCAGTTGCTCCATATCTTCAACCGTGGGGCGCCGTAGATACTTAGCCCCAAATAACTCAATCACCCCTTCCATAAAGTTTTCCAAGAACTCTAGTGCAGTACTCTCTGCAACCTTTAAGTACTCATCAAGCATGTCAGCTGCAGTCCCATATGCAAGCATACGGATGGCTGTTGTGCACTTTTGCAATGGTGAGAGCCCTAGGCGTCCAGTACAATCTACCCTTTGAGTAAATAGGGAGCCAACCACCTAGGGCATCCACTATGCTTAAAAAGACATGCCTTCTCATCCTAAATCTTCTACGAAACATTGCATCAGAATAGAGAGGATTTTCTGCAAAATAGTCAGCCACAAGTTGTGCATGAGCTCCTTCACGATTCCTGTTGATGTACCTTCTTGAGCCCCTTCGATGCCTAGATGGACCTTCCATTTTGGCCTTGATCTTTGCTTCAATCCGGACACCAAAAGAGTTAAGGATATTTTGCTCGGCTAAGAAATATTCTGCAGTGTATATCTCGGCTGGGTCTATAGAATCATTAGACTGATCCGACATTTTTGTAGATAGGATGAAGAAGAGATGAAGAATATGACTGATCTGAATAGATGAAGAAGAGATGAAGCATAGGACTGATCCGAATAGATGAAGAAGAGATAAATATATAGATGCAAACTGCATAAAAGTTTGGTGTCAGGAGTAATTATTTGTTGGTAGTATAAGCTGACTACCTAGTTATTTCCTAGAAGTGCCTAGTAATTGACTACATCTATATATTCCTAGAAGTGCTCACAATTCCTAGAAGTCCATGCGAATCAATGTAAACAATTTCCTAGAAGTGCCTAGTAATTGATTGCATCTATATATTCCTAGAAGTGCTCACAATTCCTAGAAGTGCCTAGTATGCTGTACTCAGTGAAAGACCACATTCACAATATTAAAAAAATGCATTTAAATTGAACATGTTTAACAGAATTTGTATTAAATGTTTTTACTGTATTAAATGTGAGAATATGTATTGAGCTGCATGTGTGTACAATTTATCTAGTCCATCGTATTACAACTGCATGTGATCGGGTTCAAAGTTCTTTTAATCAATGTCAAGCCCTTTCATCAAAGCAGAGATTAGCTTAGCATCACCTGCAGTCCTGCACAACCTGAGTAAGAAGAGATAGAAAAATTTTAGGCTGAATTGAGCACAACGCATAGAACATTAATATAACGACAGTACTTTGACATTACTGCCATAGCAAGATCTTGCAGCTAATTAGACTGGAATTAGAGAAAAGTACATTATCTTTAGTTATCGTTGCCAACCATCTTATCCTCGAATCTTCAAGCCTAACTTGTGCTCAGCCTTCATCTCCTCATCCATGTTGCTAGTGTCCATGCTCATCAAAGCCTTATACGATTCGTATGGCATCCTCCTTTCTAAGCTTTCTTGCCTCAACCTTTGCATCGAAACACGTTGTTGGGTCTCTAAAATTCTTCATGTCGTTTGGTAGCTGCGGCTTGAATATCTATGTACTTCTTCATATCTTCATCCAATCCATTGTCCTTGGCTTTGCCTTTTCCTTTGCTCATGCGTTGTTTCTTAGCTTCTTTCGTCCCTATCGGACGTTCCTTTTCACTATTGTCTCCCCTCCCCTCATCATCCAACTTCCTTTTGTTCGAACCCTCAAGTTCATCTAGAAGTGCAAGCCACTTGGGTTCATCCTTCATAATCTCCCAGCAATGCATAACAGTGAATGGACCTTCTTTGTAGTCATCCAAATAAAACTGCAGGGCCTTTTCTTTCAACTGGTCATCTGATTGACCATTGGTATAAATTGAGGTAGCCTTATTCCATGAGCCACAGAATAACCCAACCCATCTCTTAATCTTTTGAAATCTATCTCTGAGATGCTTCACTTTCCTTTTCCGATTAGGGGGTGAAGTGTTGTTATAGTCTGTATGCACATCTCCCCAGTAATGATCATTTTTCTTGCCATTCCCATTGATCGGGTCATTTGAATGAAATAACCAAGCGCTCACCTACAACATAGGTACAAGTTTAGAAACTGCATGAATCATTGTGAATGCCCCTAGAAAAAGAAAAAAAAATAGTTCCAATCCACTTACCAATCGCTCGTCATCGGCTGGTATCCATGCTAGTCGTTTCTCAGTCCTAACCTCTTCTCCTTCATCAATGTTAATGACAGTTTTTCTTTTCGAACCTGATGGTGCTGGGGATGAGGTCAAGCCATTTTGGAGAAGGCTCTGAAATCCACCCGGAGGGAAAAACGAGTTGCTCTGTGGTGGTTGCGCAGTCCACCAACCTACGTGAGAGGCAAAATTACGATTTAGCAAGAAATTCTATTGTCATGTATATATCATTCATCTTAGTAAAATTAATGAATACTTTATACTTTATACTTGCTGGTCACAGAAGTAGACATTATACATCTTAAACCTTTTCTCTTGATCACAAAATTGAATCACTACTACTTGCTACGCTGACAATTTATAGTACTACAAAAGAGAGAAATGGGTCAAGAACTGTAATATTCTCTGGTTCAATTACTCGTCAAATCCGTGGCAAAGTATGCTACCCAAATCCTTGGTATGGATGGATTGGTAAGCCATCTTAATCACCTGACAGCTGACACATCAAGTGCGCCGCTTACGAGAGCGTGCCGGCCACTAAGACATAACGATCACGACGCATTGGAGACGGAGTCATCTACTAGCTAGTGCGCGCCATCACGTGCAGTTTGATTCTTACCTGATAATTAACTTAACTGAATTTTGCAGGATCTAAATCGGACCACTCGAATATGGAAGTTCATTGCGAAATGGCAAATAAAAACAATTATAAAATAGCTTCTCTAAGACTTTATTTGCACATGTTAGTAGGCCGTTTTTTTAGGCTGCGAATTATAGTTGTTAGCTACGGTTTATTAGTCTAATAAATAATAATTACTGAAAGAAATTGAATCTAAAAATAGTTTTAAAAAATTGAAAAGAACAATGCCAGCACCTGATTTCTGCTGCCCAAACAGTGATGGCCGCCATCTCCAGCATCGAGACAAAGATATTTAAAAATAAATAAATAAATCTATGACGGAGCAAGGAGGTAAAATTCAGCGTGGGGAGCAATTGGCGGCGGCAATGAGTTAGCTTCACTGGAGGCGGGGGCGCTCGTGCGTGCTCAGCTTTACTGAGGACTTCTCATTTTGATTTGAGTTTCTGATTTTTAATTTATTTTTTACTATTTTTAAATTGTATTCTTTTCTGGATTATTAGCTTTTTGAGCTTTTTATTACTTTTTTCGTATTCATTTGTGTTGTCCGTAATGAGTTAACATATTTTTTTTCTATTTTTAGTTTTTTAAAAAAATTTAGAATTCGCCAAATAAGTCACCATCGATTCTGATGTAATTTCGATCACTCTGATACAATTTCAGCCATAAGACAACTTATTTCATTAACCAAATGACACACGAAGATGGAGAAGAAAGTGGGGATGGCATGCACATATTCAGAACACCCAAAGGTTTGAAATTTGATTGAAATCCCCATTAAACATGCGAAAGATGTATTTCATATTCGAAAGTGTGATGTATTAGCACCCATTTTGAGCAGATTTATTTCGCATGCATACGCACATATATAATAGCAATACATCATATATGCATGCAGAGCTATATCGTATGCGTATGCACGCGCGTATTAGAGCACCATAGCGAGTCTATAGCAGCTCTATAAGAGTGTCCATGTCATTAGCGTCCTCGTGGAAGATATTAAATGAAGAGAGAAACGCAGCTCTCTACAGCCCTAGCGAGTCGATAGCAAAAATGAGGTTCGTGTCGGCGCATAATCGAGCAGCATTTGCCGTTAATGATCTGCTTTGTTCGCGTCGCTCACAACTTCTCCCCATCCGCGCCAAATCCCTAGCTCCCGCCCCTCCCGCGCTAAATCTCCTACCCCGCGCCACCCTCCCCGTCCACTTCCTCGGACCCGCCCCCCCCGTCCCCCTCCTTTCGCCGCCGCCCCTCCTCTCCACTGTTCCCCTCTCGCCTCCCCCCCGCGCCCCAGTCCCCTCCCTCCCCCCGCCCTCCTTTCCACCGCGCCACCGCCCCTCCTCTCCCCCGTTCCCCTCTCGTCCCCCGTTCCCCCTCCTCTTCCGCCGCCGCCTCGTCCTCCCCGGCGCCCCTCCTCTCCCTCGTCGCCGCCCCTCCTCTCCCCCGCCGCCGGCGCCTCTCCTCTCCCCGGCACGGTGGGCCGCTGCGATGAAGCCTAACCTTCCCTTCCCACCGCCTGTTGAAGCCATGGTTCCGCCTCCAGGTAACACCAGTGATCAACTAGTAATTTTCCATCTTTTTTATGGTTATGTTACGCGACAAAAATAATGATTAGAGGTTGGATTTGGGTAATAGATCTGTGAGTATGCTGGATAGTGGCATAATGCTTACATAAATAACGTGAGCTTGCTGGATAGTGGCATAATGCTTACATAGATAAGATCGCGAGAATATCGGAATTGCAGATTGTAAAGAACTGAAGGTTCATTTATATGATAGCTAATTCCACGCGTGTGTAAAATTGTTGTATGTCTCTCCACAGTATTCGTGCATGGCCGTAGGAGTGCTCGTTTTCATCTCCTGCTCATGCGCAAAGCTCGTAGAATCAAAAGACACATAATCATTGATTAATGCTCAAGTCGGTGCAGTCAATGTACCAGGCTTCTAATACTCCATTTGAGTAGAGTACTTAACAGCTAGGTGATTGTACTCTCGGACTGAAACATTCCATCGATCGTGGCCTCTATTGTTCTTCCACACGATGATCAGAGGATGATGACGATTGATGAGCTATTAGAATATTGGTCTCCTTTTAAGTTTATAACTTTTCCAAATAAATTTAAAACGATTTATCGAGGGATGACAAATGTTGAGTTTCAACGATGGCCACTCCCTTTGGGCCTCTCTATTCGGGTCTCTGCTTACTGCTTCACGAGTTCTCCAACCTTTCGTGCATGCTCAAGTTACGCCGTACCTCACAAGTTCTAAGAGCATAGTACTAGCACAGAGTGTAATGATGTCTGATTCTCTGTGGTTATCTTTTCTCTCTCTCTTGCGAGGGTACTAGCTGCGACGACTAGCAAGAGTCAAGACTTGGTTCCTCGCTACTCGAAGGGACACGAAGAGATCAAAAGCATAAAGCTTAGCCAACGGCATGAACGGCTCATGTAGCAATCGACGTGTACTGTCGTGTTGCAAGTCTACGTACGTACTCAGCAAGGGAGGAAAGATTGAACAAACTAGCTAGCTAGTCAGGCGTGTTTGTCGGTTGTGGGCGGCGTAGTCGTCAATCGGCTTCCCTGAGGAATTTGTACTAGCTATCAAAACGACACAAATTAGTTCACATTTTCTAGGGGGGAAAATCGATATTGTGTAGACGCAACAGCAAAACTAGAAGGACAGCTTGAACCTTGAAGCTCTGAACTCTGAAGTAAGCCAACCTAACAATCTCCATTCTTCAATTTTCATGGAAATATGCCTTGGACGAAAGTACGAGAGTGCAAGAATAAAAAGAAAAATCTTCCCAACAATTGCAAAACATTTATTTTGCCTACGTGTGTATAAGAACCACTTGTAGACATATGGTTGAATTTAGCCTTTTTGTAGGACCGAACAGGCAATAGAGGAGAGTGAATGGTGCCTTCAAACTTCTCCAAGTATTCACACATACATTCTTCTCCAATAGCTACCGAGCTATGAAGTTAGAAGGTAAAGTCTTACTGGAAGCCGAGAAAACAGACAAGACAACAAAGAGAAAACAATTGCGGCCGAAAACAGAGTGAATAGTACTTACTGCGTGGTCGAAAGCGAAACAGAGGAAGAAGGAAGACGCACAACCGCAGGATCTGATTTCCGAATAGCTTTTGATTCAGGGATCAATTGGTCATGAGACTTCAAATATAGCAAGACCACGTCCTCGGCGAGAAAGTTCGAGTGGTGAAGCTTCTCTGCCGTGGTCAAAAAGAAAGGCATGGTCGTAAATGAAACAGAGGAGTCAGAGAGGCGCACGACCAATAGAATAAGATTTCAAATAACTTTCGACTCAAAGACCCAAAGACCAAGAAACTTGAAACACAGAGAGCTTAAGATCTTAGGAGCCTACTCTGAACTTTAATTGAAAACCAGCAGCAGATTGCGATCTACATAAGAAATCACAGAAAATGCCCAAAAGAGAGATTGGAGGATACGGGAACAATCAGACCTTGCAAGTGGGAATAGAGTAGCCAAGATGGCTTTAAGTATGATTCCCAAACATTAGGCAAGTTAGAATGCGGAGCAACCCGAAAGCAAACAACCTCTCAGACAAAAGAGAAAAGAAGATAAGGAAGAATAGAGACAACCCAAACAAGTCAAGCAATCATCAATCAAACAAAACAACTCAAATAGAAGCACATAGATGAATGATTGCATTCATGGAGGTTTCTACAGCCACTCCATCCGGGAGGATCAGGAGCACACGCGCTCCACCCCAGAGAACAACTCACGCAAGAACACAGAATGAAAACCCAGAGCTTCTTGGGAAAACCTCACCAAGCACTAGTGTTCTATCCTCTATTTATAGCCTTCAGTAGCGGGGGTAACCCGTTAACCCCAACTAACACCGGGTTTTACACATACTTTACCCATTAACACCAACAGACTCTAGTGCTTTAACATCGACTTTACCAGAGAGCAGTTTCCTTTGCAGGATTTGAGCATTTCTCCAAAATGCCCCTCCTGCACCTTCCTGGAAACTTCCCGGTTTCCTTGCTGTCCAAGCTGTGCAACCACCTTGCAAACCTAGTCATCTTCAGCACCTCCCGAACCGTTCTGGACCTCAACACCTCCTGTGCTTAGTCCCGGCTCATCCATGCCTCGCCATGACTTAGCTCCAATGTCCTGCAACCATCATAGACAAGAAAACATCACATAGCACCGCACTATAACCAAAGTTCAGCAATCTGCTTCAGAAGAATGTACTCGGAAAACACCCCAGCCGATCGTAACCCACTTACGACTGGTCGAATGCACAAAACATGAAAAGCTCGCAGCCTCGACCGCCTTTGCAAGTCAATCGACCACCGGAAGGCGGTGCGACCACGAGAGCGAGAGCTACGACCATCGCTAGCACAAGCTCGACCTCTTTCGACCGCTAAGGCGATCCTCGACTTCCCGAGGCTGATCGCAACCGCTTCCGACCACGTTCAACACTTTTCATTGTGGTCGAAGCACCTTCCGACCACGTACAACGTGGTCGAAACCCGCTTTCGACCACAGACAACGTGGTCGAACGACAACGTGGTTGAAACCCGCTTTCGACCGCAGATAACGTGGTCGAATGACAATGTGGTCGAAACCCGCTTTCGACCGCAGACAACGTGGTTGAACGGCAACGTGGTCGAAACCCTTCTGCTGACTTCCGATCATGGACAACGTGGTTGTAAACCCTCCAGCCGACACACAACATGGTTGTAAATCTTCCAGCCGACCTCGACGACACACAACATGGTCGTAAACGGTCTGCCGACCACTCGCTAGGGCTTACGACTTTGCAGAGACAGCACAAACTTCAAAAACTAAACTCAATCTTTTCTAAAATAAGGGTCACTTACTATCACAAATATGGGGTCACCTCCACATGGTCTCTCACCTTTACAGTTAACAAACACCATATGTCTGTAGGAAACTACAAAATTTCACAACAATGTCCAAGACAACACCATATATGTATGTGTGCATGGCAGGGGCGGATCTACAATGATTCATGGGTATTTAGCTGAATACCCAAATTTTTTAGACAAAAAACCAGTATATACAAGGTATATTACACACACACACACACACATATATATATACTTAGTTGGGCTGAATTCTTTATTTTCAAACTAACCTCTCCCCGTCAGCCCGTCTCCCGCAGTCCCACATGCAAATGGGCTAGCTGCCATTCCCCCCACACTCACAGCCCTGTTGGCCCGCATCGCCCGCTCCTCCACTCGAATAAATCAGCAGTAGAGAGCTCTCCGGTCTCCAGTCTCCACCTCCACACCTCGTCATCTCCCCTTTGGGGGCGACTATAAAAGTACGGGGAGGTCGCCGCCGCCTCAGACCCCCTCTCCGTCCACCGCTACTCCGCTCCCTGAGAGTTTGCTAAGGTTCCCGGCCTTGCTACCAATTTTTTCGAGGGGAGAGATTTGAAGAGGTGGCACCATGATTGTGTACTAGGATCTGCTTACTGGTGCGCGCTTTCGCTCCCGTTATTTTTCTCCGATTTTTTTGGGGTTTTTTTGGGTCGTTTTTAGTTGGATTTTGAGTTGGGGAGTAGGAATTTGGAGGAGCCATGGTTAGATCTGATCACTCATGTGTTCCAAGAGTTAAAACCGAGTCATTGTGCTAATTTTTGGTTGCCGATCCGGAATTACTAAGGAAAAACTTGTGATTTGTTCGCTTGATTGAGCTCAAATCGTCAGATCTATGTCTGGGTTCGGATTTGAACTTGATTTATGGCATCGACGATTATCTTCGTGGGTATGTGTTGTGATGGATCTGACTGAATCTGTTGTGTTTGATGTGTTGCAGGCGATGAGCTCTTATCGGATTCGTTCCCGTATAGGGAGCTCGAGAATGGCATGCTCTGGGAAGTCGATGGCAAGGTGCATGCGTTCATCTGGATAGGCGAATTCGCCATTGCTATATTGCTACCTACTTAGTTGTTCTATGCCGTGCTCAATTAGATTAGTGTAGTATTATGTGGACTTCAGTTAATCGGGACCTATTGGTTAGTTAAATACCCGATCTGGATGGGACATCCGTTTTGTGTTAACTTGGGTTGTTGACTATTTTAATTGCTTAGTGTGGCTTATTTGTGCATAGTTTGCTTAGTTATGATTTGTCAGATCATTCAGGATAGATTGAAAGTGCTTGTTTCTACTTATGCATATATTGATTTACTGTCAGGCACCGTCTTAAGTCTTATGTACTTATTGAATCTGTCATGGGTAAACGAACCTCACCTTACATGATCCATGTGTTGTTCTGTATGCTAGAATCCTAGAATTAGTTTTTTCCATTGCATAACATTATGCCAAGGAATATGAAGTGCTCTGAATGCTAGAATTAATTGTTTATAAGTGCCAAGGAATATGAAGTGTATGCAATCACTAAAGAAGTAACAAAAGCAAACTTTATAACTTCGAATACCTATCCTAAAATTATTGGGTCTGCCACTGGTGCGTGGCATGCTTCTTCGTTGTAATCGCAAAAAAAGAAAAGAAAAGAAAAAAAAACTCACGCCCAATACAGCAATAGATTTTCGAGGAACCAAGACAACAGCAGATTAAGAGACTACATATTTTCGAGGAACCAAGACAACAGCAGATTAAGAGACTACTTTACAGGCACACGTACGTTGATATATGCCAATTTGAAGGCCATTGCACCCCTATAGCGACCGCACGATGCTTGTAGCTCTCGTAATTCTCCTCCTCTCCTCGCCGGCGCCGTCGGCAGGTGACCAGTCGTTCTGCAACAATGATAACGGCACGTACAAGCCAAACAGCACGTACATGTCCAACCTGACCACCCTCGCCGAAGCACTGATTTCCAACGCCACAGAGGCGCACTCGCACTCGGCCACTGGCACCGCCGGCACGGGCTCCGACAAGGTCTACGGCGCCGTGCTCTGCCGAGGGGACTCCACCGACGCCGACTGCGCCAGGCGCCTCCGGGAGGCCTTCGACGGCGCCATCAACGCCGACAGCACCGGCGCCGCCGCCGTATGCGCGCTCCACAAGGACGTGGCGCTCTACTCCGAGCTGTGCCAGCTCCGCTTCTCCGACGAGGACTTCCTTTCCGCCTTCAGCAACGCGCCGGAGTGGGTCGATGACACCAACCTGAACCTCGTGCCGGCCACCGAGACCGAGAAGTTCGACGAGCTAGTCACCAAGCTAATGAGAACGCTCGCCGAGGGCGCGGGGAGGCAACCGGATAGGTACGCAACGGACGATGCGCCGTGGCCGTCGCAGGAGAGGGAGCGGACGGTGTATGGGATGGCGCAGTGCACGCAGGACATGACGCCGGAGCGCTGCCGCTCTTGCCTCGACGGCATCATAGCGGAGTGGTGGCAGAAGATCGGCGGCGGCAAGATGGGCGGCGCGATTCACGTCGTGAGGTGCACGCTGCGGTACGAGACGGACACCCAGTTCTTTACCGCCACAGGCAAGTGTGTTGTCGCTAAGTATGTTCTAATTAAACATATCTCGTATTCAGATCCTTATACCTGAGGCAAATTAATAAAACAGGTGAGAAATTGATGTTTCTGATTCCTTTTGTCGTAAACCTTGAATTTTGTTATTGTTTTTATCTTCAGCGTTGGACTATGAATGATCGTTAAATAGACTAAAAACATGTACTTTCGTTTTGAAGTAGCTGAAGAATCTTACTATGTATAAAAGAGAAGACTACATGCAATTCTGCTAGATAAGCTGTATAACTAAACTAACTGAAAGGGCCAAGATGAGTTCTTTCTGCGTAGTACACAATGATTCAGTTTAGTTGACCATATTGGAAGTACATATATTCACAGCGTAGATGAATCTGAGTATCTGAGGCACCTATTGCCATTTCCCTTCTACAAAATTGCAAGAGTTGAAGACTTGAGAAACTGTAAATCATTCTCTCTTACAATGTTTAGGGCAACGGAAGGGCCATGCACTTTTGATCATTGGTACAGTTTTCTCTCTCTCGATCCTCTGCACACGCTTGCTTTTCTGTATCCTATGCATCAGAAGACAACAAAAAAGAGGTAAGCAAATCAATAACAGTCCATGCTTTACTGATGACAGCGGCAGCTAGATCACTGCAAATTGAGCCAATTTCATGTAAAAACTAATGGGGAGATGTACATTTAGGAAAAGTAAGCTCAATGGAGCAGCCCGAGAACATGGATGAAGTACTGCGACTTTGGAAGATCGAAGATGCCGGCTCAGAGTTCTCATTATATGATTTCTCTCAGATTGCATATGCTACAGACAACTTCTCACCTAACAACATATTAGGAGAGGGTGGCTTTGGCCCTGTTTACAAGGTATTTTCTTGTTACTACTATGTCATATGTATCATTAAGATCGCACCATGTAAACAAGGATTGATGATTTTTTGCAGGGAGTGTTTCCTGACGGACAAGAGGTAGCAATAAAAAAACTTGCCGCACGGTCAAGACAAGGTCTAGGGAGTTCAAAATGAGATCCAACTTGTAGCAAAACTTCAGCACAAAAACCTCGTTAGGTTGCTTGGCTGTTGCGTCCATGACGAAGAGAAGATGCTGATCTATGAATACCTGGCCAACAAAAGCTTGGATTACTTCATTTTTGGCATGTTTTTTGTTCTAATTTGTTAATGTTAAAATTGTATCCCTTCTCCTCTGTGGTACTAATACTTGGACCTGTGTTATATTGCTTGTAGATCCAACCGGACGGACATCACTAAACTGGAAGATACGAATTAAAATAGTCGAAGGAATAGCCCAAGGGCTTCTATACCTTCACAAGCATTCACGAGTGCGTATCATCCATAGGGACTTGAAAGCAAGCAATATTCTGTTGGACTCTGGGCTAAACCCTAAGATTTCTGATTTTGGGATGGCAAGGATATTTCCATTGGATGCCACTCAAGCAAATGCAAGCAGACTTGTGGGAACATTGTAAGAGCAGTAAACTACTAATATTACTCACTAATGTTTGTACGTAAGCATTTGTTTTCTAACTACCGCATGCCATCTTTCCTAGTGGTTACATGGCTCCTGAATATGCATCTGAGGGCCTTCTCTCGATCAAGTCAGATGTTTTCAGTTTCGGGGTACTGCTGCTTGAGATTATAAGTGGAAAGAAGAGCGCTGGCTTTCAGCATTATGGAGAATTTCACAATCTTCTTGAATATGTAAGCAACTAAAAAATCTGAAAAATTGGTGAAACAAATATTGTATTCCTCCAAAATAAGATTGAACGGATCCTGACATATTCGTTACTATTAAGGGGTGGTTGTAGGCCATTCTGCAATTTTTTTTCAATGAATTGTAGGGTCATTTTCCTTTATTGCCCTGTCTTATTGGCTTAAAGTTTGTGTTCAAATTCAATAGCAGAAACATTATGGGTGTCCCTAGCATCATACTTACGTAAAAAATTACTTTTCAGGCATGGAAAATGTGGAAAAACAGGAGATGGCATGAGTTCATTGATCAATCATTTGGTGATGAATACGAACCAGGAGTTATGATGAAATATCTCACGTTGGCACTGATGTGTGTTCAAGAGAAAGCAGTAGATCGTCCCACTATGTCCGATGTTGTTGCAGTACTTAGCAGCGACGATGTCACCTTACCAGAGCCAAGACAACCAGCTTACTCCCATATCAGAGTAGATGTATCAGTAAATGTCAATGCATCGTGTAGCAGAAATGATGTAACCATCACTACTATTGATGGTAGATAGAAGAAATGTAGAATATAGATGTATCATTAGCAATGTGTGGGCTACTGGTATTGGGCGTCCTTCTTGTGTTAATTAATTAGACAGGACAATGTTTGTATACCATTGTTGCTCACAACTTCACCTGTTTGGCCTGTGACTGCATATGTAACGGGATTTTCCATGTTATCCTATATATGCAGTTTGAGACTACGAGTAAATATACATTTTTGTTTCCAAACTGTGCAGCACTAGCATATAACCTGCATGCCAGTGTGCAGATAAATCTACACAGAAGAACAGATAGCACCTGTGTAGAATATTCATAGAGAACACGAAGACATTTTAGATTTTTTTCCCCCACAATTTCACGAAGACATTTCCCAGCTTGTGCAAATGTGCCATTTTAGAACACGAAATCGAGAAGTATGACAGCACCTGTGCAGACAAAGTCCACTGCTCACGAGGGGAGTAAATTGAACGTCAGGTCTCCAGTCCACTAGGGATGTGTCTGGATCAATCCTCCTTGGAAAATATTGCGACGTCACCATCTGCCAATACCAGTTTCAAAGAAAATGTCCGTGAGTCCATTTCAGTTTAGTCTCAACAGTCGTTCTCTACTAAGAGTTTGAGTGGAATCTTCCTTTGAGAAGTCATTTTCTACTAATACTTTGAATGGAATCTAAGTTTGAGCCTTGAATTCCTTTACCTCTTGGTAGACAAAGCAAAGATGTTATTTGGCACTCCTAAGCTTGAGCCTTGAATTCCTTTACCTCTTGGTAGACAAAGCAAAGATGTTATTTGGCACTCATCCACGAGAACTTGACGAGTAATTCTGCAACACAGATAGATCAAAGGCCTCCATTACTCTGTAGTTACCACGCGCGATGCTACCATTGTCTCTCTTAATTCTCTTCCTCTCCTACTCGGCACCGTCGGTCGGGCAGACACTCTGCAATGATTATAATGGCGCCATGTACATGCCAAACAGCACCTACAAATCCAACCTCATCTCCCTCGCTGCAACCCTGATTGCCAAGGCCACAGAGCTACACTCAGCTATTGGCACCGCGGGCACAGGCCTGGACAAGGTCTATGGTGCAGTGCTTTGCCGGGGCGATTCCAACGAGTCCGACTGCCACAGGCGTCTAACCAAGGCCTTCGATGCAGCAATCAACAGCAAAGCTGGTGACTTTTACTCTCTCCAGAACAAGAAGAATGTGACCTACTACTACGACCAATACCAGGCGCAGATAAGCTTCTCCGACCAGGATTTCCTTTCCAGCTTCAGCAACGTGCCGGAGTGCGCCGTAAATACTAACCTGAATGCTGTGATAGCCGCTGTGGCCGAGCATTTCGAGGATCTTGTTACCAAGCTGATGCGTGCGCTCGCCGATGCCGCGGCGAGCCGAGCAGAGAGGTATGCAGTCGGCAGATTGTGGGTTGAGGAGACAGGCCAGACGGTGTACGGGCTGGTGCAGTGCATGCGGGACATGCCGTATGAGCGTTGCGTGGCCTGCCTGGATGACATTATCTCGGACAGGCGTAGTAAGATCAGTACTGGCCAGATGGGAGCGGCCATTCTTGGGGTGTGGTGCACACTGCGGTATGAGACGGATACACAGTTCTTTACTGATACCAATATGCTGTCGCTACATGTGCCCACAAGAAGTAGGTTTCCATGAATTTTTCCATTAACTGCATAAAAGATTTTTTGCCTTCTCTTGACCATTCAAGTAGAATTCAGCCTATCAAGATGAATATAGATTATAAGCAAATAAATTGAGGCTTATAATATTTTCATTAGAAAATTTCGGTTTCTAGCCTGCCTTTATCCTAAAAGACTTGGATTTCAAATTCTTTGGTAATTTTTCGGAAGGATTAGGGAAAAATATCCATTATCCAAAAATGCCCTCAAGTAAATGGCTAGAAACCAAATACCTGCTCCACTCGACTATTTAAGAAAGGAACCAATACCTCCCTCCACCCTCCAATTTTTCTTGGAGATCAGTCTTCTCCGCTCTGGCCATGATGCTGGAGACGAGCTTCACAATAAAGAAGAATTTCTAGTAATTAGATGCTTTAAAACTCATGCTGTTCTTTTTTTAAAAAAAAAAGAGCAAAGAAGTTTTTTGCAGTAGTTGGAAGTGTTCCGTCAATTATGCATGGCATTAGTAGTAGTAAAAAACTAAAAACATGAAGTATGATTATCTTGCTTCAAATTTGCCTTCTGGCTAGTATCAACAGAACATTTCCTTGGCTTATCAAACTAAATTTCATTGGTTGTATACGTGAATGTACAGAAAACACACACTTTTTTCGAAGGGACAACTGGGTCTTGGTCAGCATTGGAGGTTTCCTACTAGTAGTATCTATTTCTTGCTTGGCTTTTCATATATGGATCAAAACACAGCGACAAAGAAGTATGTATTAGCATAACAGCAATTCTCCACTGCATAAGATAATGTGTTCCACTTTTTATTTTTCTCACTACATGTATCAAGAACAGGACATTTCATTATTGTTTTTCAGAACAAGCAGTATTTAAATTACGACGACTGTCCTTGGCAATACAAAATGCAATAAATATTTGGAGGACGGAAGGAGCCAACCCGGAATTTTTGCTGTATGATTTCTCCAAGATAAAAGAAGCAACAAATAACTTCTCGATTGATAACAAACTGGGACAAGGTGGCTTTGGTCCTGTATATAAGGTGATTATGTCCTTGCATTGCAAATGCAATCTTACTCAACATTGAATCAAGTAAACATTCAGTTGTTGACTGTTTAGTCTAAATATAACACTTAGTTTTCAATTATATTTCTTGTAGTTACCAATGAAAAAGATGTCTTTTGCAATTATGTATAATTTAATTGTTTTTTTCCTTTTATCGAAAACACGCATATACCATTATACCTCACTAAACTTGCAGTAAAACCAGTAATGAAGTGATGAAATAAACTAACTTGTTTTTCCCTTTTATCAATCTCAGGGCCGATTGAGCGGTGGACTTAGAATAGCAGTCAAGAGACTAGAAACATGTTCTTTACAAGGTTTACTGGAGTTCCAAAATGAAATTCAACTTATAGCAAAGCTTCAACACAACAATCTCGTTAAGCTGCTGGGATGCTGCACTCAAGGAGGTCAAGAAAACATGCTTGTATATGAATATATGGAAAACAAAAGCCTAGACAACTTCATCTTCAGTAAGATCCTCTCTTTTCTGTGTGCTAGAAGATGATGTTGTTTATAGTTTGTCAATATGCATGTTTTGATTAATTATACATGTTCTGCAGATAATGTAAAAGGAGCACAACTGAACTGGTCAAAACGTCTGCACATAATTGATGAGATAGCACAAGGAATTCTTTATCTTCACAACTATTCACGATTATGTGTTGTTCATAGAGATTTGAAAGCAAGTAACATTCTCTTGGATAGTGTAATGAATCCAAAATATCTGATTTTGGGATGGCCAGAATATTCTGCTCAAATATGACAGAGTCAAATACCACCAGAATAGTGGGCACACAGTAAGAACATCCAAACACATGCATTTTTAGTATATATATCAAATAGACTATAGAAGAATGTGATCAACTTAATCTTGAAAGAAACCATCTGCATTAGTGACATGTATCAATTTTGCTTCCATCATTCAGTGGCTACATACCTCAGAGTACGCTTTTGAGGATTTGCTCGATCAAGACAGATGTTTTTAGCTTTGGCGTATTGATTTTGGAAATAATAAGTGGAAAGAGGACGGCCCACTTCTATCAATACAATGGAAAACTATACAACCTCATTTCATACGTGAGTGAAGTTGCCCTGAAACCCCAGTTTGCACTTCTATGCATACACATTTGGTTCTACAATGTAGTGTGTATATTATTTGTTTGACAAAAGCACACTATTTGGTAATAGGCTTGGCAACTTTGGAGAGATGGAAAATGGGGTGAGCTGACTTATTGTCCTCCAGGGAATGAACATCAAGAGATCGCAAGGTGCATTCAGGTGGCACTTTTATGTGTTCAAGAAAGTGCAGAGGATCGACCTGCTATGGAGCATGTTGTCACAATGCTAAACACAAAAAATGTGAACTTACCCAGGCCTAATGAACCAGCTTACTTCCACATAAATCCAACTGAGGAGGAAGTTTCGTCATGCAACATTACTATAAGCATCACATTAGAAAGGTAGCACCACATCGTCATCAATGCTGACAAAGATATTAGTTGTATTAATTATGTTTATCTGCACCCAGAAAATAATATTGCATGAATATAGTTATTTGAGTGTGTTTATTTTTTATGCGTAACTCTTTTTTTTATCCAAAACATGTTTTACATTTTTGTTTCAAGGTGCAAATGATTATTGGACTGAATTCCTGTCGATTGAATCTACCCTGTCCTTTAAAACAATGGACATTCTAGGCCTAAAACAAACGAATGTTGAAGACTTATCAGTTATCACCAGTTGCAAGTTGCAACATGATGGCAAAGTAAAACAGAAATGCTACTGTTTTGTGATTTTCCTGAGTTACACATTTCTAGAGTAAACTGCATAAGATGATCAGAAATAGTACTTGACTGTAATACCCCGCCTATCCTCTAGACCTGCAATGCTACTACCATTGCATATTTTTACCATCTTCAACAACTACTAATAGTTTTAAGCAAACACGGTTTTATTTATACGAAACAACTCAACATACATGATATTATTTTAACT